>OZ012677.1:96808437-98273463 GCA_963942445.1 Argyra leucocephala
AATTGTTTTAACCACTAATTACTGGCAAGTCTGAAGTATATTCTTCAAAATATACTGTATATGTAGTTGACTCTTATTGACTAAAAAATTTATATAAACAAATATATATTGTATTTGTATGTACATATATTTTAGTTTGTATACAATATTTTAAGAGTTCATTTGAATAAATTTTAAAAAAATAAATCTACAAAAAAAAAACAAAAAAAAAACAAATAAAAAGAAAAAAAAATAAGGAAAATCAAGGATGATGGGAGATTTTAAAGCATATTTTTTTCTATTTTTTTAATTTTGCTACGTTAAATACTGACAGCATTCATTTTATTTTTATTGTTAAATATTGTTTAGCAGAAAACAGAAAACAAAATATACTAAAGACAAAAAATCATTTTTGAAATCATGATAATATGAATGAATCTAGATAGTATTATGTAAATACTATATACCATTATATGCATAGCCATGCATTATCTATATACATACTTGTATATAAGAGTTTCAGTTTATTTTTCACTCTGGATAAAAAATTTATTTGTTAATATACATTTTTTTTTTATTTTAAAGACTCGATAAATGAAAACTATTCAATTGGAAAGGATAGAATTTTAATTTAGATTGAAATTATTTAAATAATAAATAAAATTTACAATAAAATCATATATGAAAGACATCAATTATTGATAATATTTTTAAAAAAATAATAGATGTCACAATATTGTTTTCCTAGTTGTTTAATACATAGGTGCTTTATCGAAATACCAAAAAATTGATAAAATATTTTAAATACCAATATGGAACAACAATAAGTATGGGATATTTTAATCTATAATATAAGGTTCTACCAAATGTTGTTCTGGAGTACAACCCTGATGATTCCATAAAGCAAGTTTTATATTTGAATTTAGTTTCTACCTTTAAACTTAAAGTTTAATGTTACTATCACTTTTTTTCTATTTTAAATTTTAATTCTAGATTTTGAATTTAATTTTTTTGGGTAGGGTATACGAGTTAGATTCGGATGAAATTTTAAAAAGCAAAATATTAATTTTTTCCTCTAACAAATTGCTGAGATTATTATATTTAGTTTTTTTCTGGTTGGTTCATACAGAACTTACTTATGCCACAGAATATCTTTAATTATTTAGATAGCTGGCGCAGCATCACTAAAGACCGAGATGAACTCAAACTATCAGTCATATTATTATATATTTTATTTTATTTTTATTTTTCAAAGAGTAGTACAATAAAACATTATCTATAATAATGTCAAGACAACACGATAATGACAAGAAGACTACGTTTTTTTAAGAATTGGATGCGTTAGTGAAAAAATAAATCTTCTCATTTCCTTGCTATTTTTGTAAATAATAACTCTTCGCATATTGCTATTATAGACTAAAAAAGTTTCGCGTAAAACGGTAATATACTATTCGTACAGTGCAAATTCTGCATTAACTGCTTTACATACAATTTTTTGTTATTATATTGAGAAAAATACAAAATCGGAATGAACACAGCACTTTAAATATTGTTGTATACTTTGAAATATTACATTCATACGGACAATTTGAATATAAATATAAATAAATAAATGTCTATAATGGTAATTATAAAAAAAATAAAAATTTCAACCGGCAAAACTAACAAAACATGACGGATAGATTTATCATATCAATAATCATATACCACAAAAAGATTGAAAGAATATAATAAAACGTCGAGTTATGGGATAATATTGAGAATAATAAAAGTTCCGTGCATCCGCAATATCGCATGAATAATTTTATTGTAGAATAACTAAACGTAAGATGGTGGTTTCTGAAAAATAAGTTAGCGCTCTATTAAATATTTAAGATAATTAATAAAAAAACAGAAAAATGATGAAGCTGATAATATAAGAAAGAATTAACGGGATAAAAAGAAGAAACTGATGATCTCCCATATGTTACACAGGTCACAGCATAGCTTTCGCTGATAATCTGACCATATATACAGCGAATCACAACATCCAAAAGCTCAATACCATACCACAGAAACTATTTAATAAAGTGATTGAGTATAGTGTCAGTTGGAGACTTAAAATTAACTACTAAAAATGCGAGAGTGTTCTTTTCCGTAACACTGTCAACTTGGTCAATTATAATATTAAAAAATGCTGGAGAGAATTTCATATAAATGCTCCAGATAATACAAAAATCAGCAACTCGAGTAAATTCAAATATTTAGGCATTTTTTACTACCATAACTGTAACTTCAAAGACCCACAAAAAAAAATCAAATAAGAAAAGCGACGAATGCCTTTCTAACATTATGTAAACTTTTTTATTCGAAAATTCTGTGCAGTAAAGTCAAACTACTTTGTTACAAGAACCTGATAAGGCCAATATTAACTTATGGTTGTCCAATCTGGTTTAACATCAATTCTTCTATGATGGAAAAAGTCAGAGTATTGCAACGAAAATGCCTAAGAGCATGTACAAATTTGAACAGAAAACCTACATCAAACTATCTGCACTATTATTCTAATAAGGCAGTTTATTCAAAGGCCAACATTATCAGAATCGATAATTTTATTATTCGTCTCATACGAAATCATATCCAATTGAGCAGCGAAATTCTAGAAAATGCCTTAATAAGCCACCCTTTGTACGAAAACGACCCATATATTAAAAGGTCATTAGACACGGGATTAATTCCGCCAGAGGGATTTGTATTCCTAGATAAAAATAATTACATCGAAAATAGCGAATATATTTCTATTATATAACACTATAAAAAAAATAGTTGAAATAAAAAAGTACCAATAGGTATAAATGTAAGTGTTGTGAATGATGCAGATATATTTTCATTTGATAAATATGTTCCTAATCAACACAAATAAAAAAATTCCAAACTTTTATTTTGGAAACAATTATGGTAGGTTATAATTATCAGTTTAGTTTTTGTTATTAGTTAGTGTATTTAAGTTTTACAAAAAATTTGTTTTTTCAAAAACTGTTTTTTTTTTTGTTCTGAGTAAATCTTTTCCAGTACCAGTCCGTTAGTTATTTAAAAAAAATAATATTTAACATAATCAAAATTATATTATTCAAATTTAAATATGTACATAATAACCAATGAATATTAAATGTAAGTAAGAGAGCTAGATATAAGTTAGCCATATGAATACTCTAAGTTATATATAAGAAATTCTATTTTTCAGTTTTGTTTTGGAATTATTAATTATATATTAAAAATATAAATAAAACTATTAAAAAAAAAAAAAAAAAATGTTACCCAGGTTAATTACGACGGCTTTAAGCACGCAAGATAGTAAGAAAAATTAAGATTGCCAATGACAATAAAGTAGATAGCAAGAGCATGTGGAAAACCTTAGTGTACAAATTATTTAATATCCTAACACCCTGAATACGGTAATCGGAAATAGAGGAAGGGATATTTCATCAATTAAACAAATAAAACACTTTTTAACGATATCAAGTAAGTTTTTACTTGTGATGATGTCTAAAAGCTTACAAAGTGATAACCATTAAAATATGGAATATTTTATTGTTACATTGCACATTCAGAATGGTTTGTTAAGCAGCAAAATTTTCTTAATTTCAATATTGCATACTATCTCAGTATAATACAACTACAATGTTCGACTATTAAATCTGGACGGTCTTATATATAACCACAAAGGATATTATAAAAGAAAGTAAGTACATATAATTATTTCTACATCAGTTTCATATATGTGTAATGATCTTTCACTCAAATAAGTCAAATTTATGTACTTTTTTTTGTATTTATATACAAAAAAAAATTAATTTCATTTAATTTATTTTAATTGAGAACGAAATTTTCTGCATTTTATCCTTATCAAAGCTAAAAAAAACGGCTGACGTCGAATATGTCGGCTTTTTCTAATTATTTTCTTTTAAAAATAAATAAATTTAAAAAACATCATATTCATAGAAACTTTTAACACTTAAACCGTTATAAAGCTTCTATTTTTTGTTTTTTGTTTTTTTGCAATAAATCATGGAATTGACACATTTTATGGCTTAATTAAAGTCCTTAATGATATTTTTTTATTTGGATTTCAATTACATATAAATACATCATGTAGGTACATTTAAAAAATATACTCGTTATATATGAAAATATCTATGTGGTTTTGAGCATCCTTCAAACTTTGAGCAGACATTAGGTTTTTTTAAAAAATGAAAAATAACTATAAGAGAAACTCATTTATTCACACTTTAGTACTACAAAATTCATTTTTTATATTAATTGCAGTAATTTTTAGTATCCTTGAATATTTGATATAATATTATATAGATTCAAATTATATTTGATTTAAAAACACAGGATTTATACATAAATATATTATT
Source organism: Argyra leucocephala (assembly GCA_963942445.1). NCBI lineage: Eukaryota > Metazoa > Arthropoda > Insecta > Diptera > Dolichopodidae > Argyra > Argyra leucocephala. The sequence goes on from OZ012677.1 coordinate 96,812,817, forward strand.
ATCTAGATGGATGTATATAGCGTTTATATTGTATGAATGTATTTTAGATACTTGAATTAAACATAATATAATATACGAGTAATGTATGTACATGAATAAAATATATAACATAACGATTGACGGGATAATTAAAAGTTTATAAAAGTTAATCACAATATAATAATATCTATTCTGTTGAAGATAATTATTATAAAAAGTTTTTCGATAATATTAAAGGTAATTAGCACGTACTTACTTGGATAATTTTATAAAGAAATTTTAATTTTCTAATAAATTTAACACATTCATTTGTTATTTTGCTTTTTTTAATTTAGTTTTATAAATCAAAAATATTGTATTCAAATGTTTTCTTTCTTTTACAAAATTCAAATTTAAATTAATAGCTAGGTATTTGATTTTAAATTGTTATAAATATTTTAATATAATAGAAGAAAAAAAAATCATCATAAATTAGCTTTTAAAGTTCCTCAAAATAAATTAATTTACCTATTATTATGTACAAAAAAATCAACCATAAAAAAATTACTATAATTCAAAGGAAGAGTTTAACGTTTTAAACTAAACTACGAAAAATTATATTATAGACCTTTAGAACAAAATTATAAGTACTATAGAGAATCTAAATAAAGAAATAAATAAAAAAAAAACTATATTTTAATTAATTTTCCCACAAAAAATTCTGTCATATTTTACAATTACTTATTTTATTTCACAAAAAATAAGAATGTTTTTATACCGCTTTATACAAATATTAAATTTTTTATGATATAATTTTTTTTTATAACTTTATTTAAGTGGCCTTTGAATACAATATAGGTTTTTTTCAGGCCAGGTCTTTAATAAATATATGCCAGTAATGGACGGTGGTCCAAGCAAAATAAAATACTTTCAATTCCCTTGAAGAAAATGTTATAAATTTATAAAATCTGAATGTTGACATTGATGGAATTGCAAATAATCAGCGATTTGGTTAGAATGATGATATGAATGAGATTGTGAGAAGGGATAGGTTATTAAACCAAACCGGTTGATAGTACCACTAATTTAACCATTTTAAAAATCAAAAATTTAAACAATTAAATTCCAAACGAATTTGAATCAACTCCAAACGAACAACTTTGTGAAGCTGCAATAGCTATTAGACAACAATTACCTTCAATACAAATTCTAGCTCAAATATTCTACAATTTTGGAAAACTATTATTTGTTTATTTTTCAAAGAATATGGTTTTAAAATTTTTTTGAGTGCTTGAACTTAAATGGGAGCTATCAAATGAACCTGTACAAATTCATAATTCCATAAACTAGTAGTTATGAGATGTTTCATTAACTTGTCATTTGATAGAATTAGGGAGTGCCGCATCAGCTCTCTTTTTTCATTATAAACAACTGTGAAAAATTTCCGAATTCTATTTTTAAAGGTACGGAAAGGTATAGCAGATAAACAAACTTTCTGGTTTTATAATTATGTATGTATAATTAGTTTTATTTTTGTTTCGTTAAGTTTAAATCTTCGCCAATTAATTATATGTATTGTTTTTCTTTTCAATTGAAATCACATTCGAAAATTACAAAAGTAATGTAAAAAGCCATATGAAATCGGTAAAGAGGATAAAACTTCAACAATAATTATTTAAAAAAGTAAATTTATTATTTTTATATTATTTTTTTTTTATTTTCTAATTACATATTCTATTACTCATATGACACATTTTTAATTTTTGTTTCTATATAAAATAATTCAATAGTTCAATTTTTCTTATATATATTAATTTATTATCAAAAGATATATCAACTTCTATTTGTGAATGTGAACTTCCATTTGTTAAAAAAGATTTGTATCACCCAGCACTACTATTAAATTTTAAATTTATTGCTGATTTAACAGGAAAAATCATTGACATTCCTCAATTTAATTTTAAAAATGGTGATTTTTCTCTTTTAAACGATTATTTGCTAAATATCAATTGGAATGAAGTATTAAGTGCTGAAATTAGTCTTGATTGTTGTTATAAGAAATTTATAGATTTGTTATTTGGCGATTTTACTACATCTATTCCTCTTAAAGAACCCACTTCAACTCATCATCCACCGTGGTACAATAAAAGGCTTCTCTCTTTGAAAAATGCGAGAAATAAAGCATATACAAAGTATATAATTAGCTTTTCTTTGGCAGACAAAATTGTATTTCAGAGACTACGCAAGGAATTTGATTTTTTGAGCAAATTTATTTATAATAATTTCATTCTTACCTATGAGTCTAATATAAAATCAAATTCCAAAAACTTCTGGAAATTTATAAATATCCGAAGAAAATCCTGTGGATTTCCTCAAGGCATTTCCTATAAAAATGAAACAGCTACAGATTCAGTCTCAACTTGCAATTTATTCGCTAAGTATTTTGAATCAGTTTTTATAAGACCACAATCAAGAATAAATTTGCAAAGTCACCTACAATCTTTTGTTGATTTAGGACACATGCAATTATCATATTGTGATATTTTCAACAAAATTAATACCTTAGATATTAATCTGAGTTCTGGTCCAGATGCTATCCCTAATTTAGTTTTAAAGAACTGCATTTACAGTTTGACTTATCCTCTTTACTTAATTTTTAACAGATCACTAAATGAAGGAATTTTCTTAGATGACTGGAAATTCTCAAACATTATTCCTATTTTCAAATCAAGGTCTAAAACTGTCGTTGAAAATTATAGACCTATCGCTAAATTATCTTCTATTCCTAAACTTTTCGAAGCTATTGTCACAGATAAAATGTATTTCTTGGTTAAAGAACACATATCTCCAAAGCATGGCTTTATGGATGGAAGGTCTACATCCACTAACTTAGCAGTTTTTCTTCACACAGTTTTCAATGCAATTGAAAAAGGCTATCAAGTAGATACGATATTCACGGATATTTCTAAAGCTTTTGATAAAGTAGACCACTCTTTACTACTCTCTAAACTTCAGGCTCTTGGTATTCATGGTACCTTCCTTCTATGGGTTCAATCTTATTTGATTGGTCGTAAACTCTGCGTTAAAACACAAAATTGCACGTCATATAACTTCGAGGCTACGTCTGGTTTTCCACAAGGAACTCATATGGGGCCACTATTATTTTTATTGTTTATGAACGATATCGACTACGATATTAAGTCTTTGATCTTATCATTTGCTGACGATACCAAACTTTTTGCGGTTATTAAGTCGGACGAAGATTGCCATCTCCTGCAAGAGGATCTTGACAAATTCTACTCTTGGTGTAACATTAATGGTCTTACCATTAATATAAATAAGTGCAGTTACATGTCATTTTCCAGGAAGCAAACTTTAATTGAATCTTATTATAATATCAACGGTTCTATTATTGAACATGTCCGTGAAACAAAAGACTTGGGTATCATTCTCGATAATAAATTAACTTTTAATGCTCACATAGATCGAATTATTTCTAAAGCTTTTTCCATGTTAGGTTTCATTAAGCGTAATTCACAGCAATTTTCTGATCCTTATACATTCAAAAATTTATATACTGCACTTGTTCGTCCTCACCTCGAATATGCTTGTCCGATCTGGATGCCTTATTATGATAAACATATTAAGAGAATAGAGTCTGTTCAAAAGAATATGATTAGGTTTTGCCTTCGTAAATTCAACTGGCAACCGTATATTACTGGATATTTAGCTAAATGTCAACTTATTAAGCTTTCTACATTTTAAGCATCCGTGATGTTTTCCTATGATATTTTATCTGGCAGAATAAAATGTCCATCTATTCTTCGCTTTTATAATATCTATGCTCCAGTGCGCGATTTCAGAAGCCAAAGATTTTTATATCTTCAAAATCATAGAACGAACTATGGTTTTTCCGAACCTATTGCAAACTCTCAGCGCTTATTTAATAACAGTTTTTCAGTAATTGACTTCAACTACAGTAGATTCGTTTTTAGGAGAAAAATCATCACATTTTTTGAAACATTACAATAATTCTTCTAATTTTAATTAATTATAATTTTATTCTACAAATTTATTAAAATTATTCTCTATTATCATTTGAATGTACTGCATACCTTTATAATTACTATTGCTATTACTATTAATATTTATTTATTACTTAAGTCTGAATTTTTCTTATTTTTTTTAACTTCTTTTCTTGAATTAATGTTATTTTTAACTTGAAATTGTTATTGCATCTTATTATTAATGTTATTTTATATCTGAAATTACTTTTATATTTACAATTTTTATTTTCTATTTCTAGTTTTATTTTATTTTAGTTTTAAATATTTTATAAGCAAAATCTGTAAGGGACTACCCAGTAGATTGAAATAAATAAATAAATTATATATGAAGTTATTATAACTAAATATTTTCTATTTTATTCCATTTTTTTTTTTAACATTTAATTTTTTTCATTTAACATATTTTATTGATTTTTTTTTCATTTTTGGTTTTAAATTGTTTTGTATAGTTCAAAAGCTTTTAGAAATTTATTGTCTTTTTATAATCGGCTTCATCATCACTCTTTAAAACATCTAGACTACTATTAGTTTTTAGATATCTATCCCTATCTCCTGAATATTGGATACAATTTTCGAACAGATGCCTAATATTAAGGTTTGTTCCACAAGCACAATTTGGTGGTGTTATTTTTTCAAATATAAATTTATGTGTTAAATTAGTGTACCCAATTCTTATTCTTGTAATCACGGTTGACTCTCTTCTGTTAAGTAAACTAAGATTTTTCGAAGGTCTCGTATTTGACTTGATATTTTTTAGTTTGTTACTATCGTCCTTTTCTATCCATTCCTATACTTTGATATATTTTCTTATTTATTATATTTTTAAGATCTTTATAATATAAAAGGTGATGGTTATCGTATGGTTGGTTTACATATCTTTTTGCTAGCGTGTCAACTAACTCGTTATCATGGATGCCGATATGACTTGCAATTCACATAAATTGTATATTTTTTTTATTTTTAGTTATCATTGCTTGTATTAAAGGATTTACTGGATATAGTTTAGGAATAGCTTTTAAAGAACTCAAAGAGTCTGTACAAATTAAAAAGCTTTTTTCATTCTTTTCATAATATACTCGAGTGCTTTAAATATTGCGTATAGGTCAGCCGTAAATATAGTTGTATGCCTTTGAAGATGAAATTTATGTTCTTCTTGTTTGTGGACTAAGATATAATTAAAATTTATTGATAAGAAAGGTGTTGTGATTAAAATTGTATACAATACTTTCTTTGTCAAAGAAGTGTATTTTACAGCAACAAAAAGATAACCGTATTTTTTAGATATTTGCTAAATGTCTTGGCACAGATAGTATTCTAAGTATCTGTTATAACATACTATTCTAAGTATCTAGAGGAAGTGTTAAGTTATTTTCAGGAATTTAAAAAGTGGTATCGTACAAAGTCTAAAATTTAAATCTTTTGAATGTCATATTAATCCTCCTTGTTTTTACAGCAATAAATGAACACAAAAAGTCTTAACTAAAAAAATACATATTTGAAACATTAACGCAGCTACAATTATTATAAATTGGATACACGCAGTTATTAGAGCACCCTTCTTTCAAACAAAAGGTTCCAGGTTCAATTCCTGACGAAACAAAAAAAAGCAAAAATGCTTTATGAGTTTATGGAAGTACCCTTTGTCATTGGGATAAAATAAAGGACAAATACAATTAATTAACAGTACAATCTGGTAACAACTTAAAACAAAATGGAGCTATTCTATTTAAGAAAACTTAGTTCCTGACAAAAGTAGTAGTTTTCCACATTCAATGAGTTGATAGGCCAGAAATTTGATAAATAAATATTCGAAAAAATTTTGTAATAAAATATGTAGTAAAAAACTTGCCGTACCGTACTTAGTTAGCACGAAAAGGTACTTCTACCTAAGTCACTGTCAAAAACAAGTATATACTTATATAATATATACATAAACTCAAATTCATAAGGAAAATGAATAATTTTTTCAATAAAGTGATACTCAATTCAGGTAGTCCATTTTTATACATCATAACACTTTACGATGTTTTGCGAGTTGGAATAAATTAAATTCGCTAAATAATATGGAAGAGGATAAAATTTTCAGATTACTGTTTAAATTTTTATATTCTTTAACATTCTAGTCTTCTGTCTTAAATTTCAAAGTTGAATAATTTAAAAAAAAAAAATTTCAACCGGCAAAATATTCAAATTTTTTTTTAGAGTAAAAATTATATTTGAATATTATTAGATATATGTATTTATATCATGTGAAGTAGATTTCAAAAACAAAATTTATTTTCACTAACAGAAAATATTTTTTCTCCAAAAAGGTCGTGGCAAACCAGTTCACTCAAATATTGATAAACTAAAAACATGGCCAAACATCATGGCTGGTATAGTTCCTCAAATACCGTATATTTTCAATTACCGGTAAAGGGTAAATTTTCAATCGTACCACCGGTAAAAACCAGTAAATTTCGATAATAAGCTTTTTAAATACATTAAAAGAAAATCATGGTTTAATTAAAAAAAAATATTAAAATCTGTTTATTTCACACAAAAAACGTACAAATAAAAAATCATTAAAGAAAAAAACAATAATAAAAAAATTCAAATTGTAAATTTACACAACATCTGTAGTGTTAATCTATTTTGTTTCAAAAAGAAATATTTAAGGAAAACGATAATATTCAAATTTTCATCTGATAACCTAGTTCTTATTTTAGTGGAAACTCGACTTGCTATGGAGAATGTTTTTTCGTTGTCTGTAGATGTTGGTTTTGCGGCTTGCAGAGCTTTGAACAACATCAAATTTTTCATTAAATTTATATTGTACGAGAGAAAATAATTTAATATTACGTCTTATACCAATTTCTCTTTTGAAATAAACTAAGAAGTTAGAGGATATTTGTGAATCGCTATTTTTTTCCAAAGTTGAACATAACAATTCAATTGCACTTTCCACGATAAATAGTGTAGCAATATTTCTTGCTAAGGCTTCTGCGGCAATCGGAACTGACGAATCTCGAATTTTTATCAAATATTCTCATCTATTTGAGCTAATTGAAATGTAATTCTGACGATGGGTGAGTTGCGGTAATTTGATAAATAAAAATTTTTAGTATCTTAAGATGTATGATGGTTATATTTTTTCTTTTCTTTTTTTTCTCTAGAAAGTAATTTTTTTTTCCCTAACTTAACAAATTTGCTTTATAAAGTAATAGTTATGTAATACATTATGTTATAGTAGTTCATTTTTTTAAAAAAAACAGAGTAGCTCAAATAAAAAAATTGAAAAGTCATATTAATAAATATTTTGTTAATATTATAAGTTTATGGGAAAATAATATAATAAATGAAATTAATTTTAAATTGAATTTATTAATTAAAAAATAAAAGAATTTAAAGAAGACCCAAATATTTAGTTTCGCTATGTCTCCTTTCAAATGTACAAGCATCAAATAATAGAAGAAATTAGTGAACAGTATCTTTATGTATAAGTTATTAGCGTTGATACTTTTAATTCTTTTATATGTATTTTTTTATTTACCTAAATATAGAACCATTAAGCCCCCCTTTATCTACTTTATTTTAATAACGCTTTAGTACGGCACCATGAATAAGTCCCTTTTATAGAGCAGATTTAAGAAAATAATTTGTTATTGAATTTTTGTATTTATTTTTATTTCTCTTTCCACTTTGTAATAATGTGTTAATGAATGTTAATAGATTGTTGCCTTCGTAACGTAACTGTCAAAAACATTATTAAATTTTCGAAAATAAATTTCCACTTATTCTTCTATTTGTTTTTATTTGTTTTATTTTTAATAATAAATTAAAAAAAAAAAAAAACAACTTTACACATTTAATAAAAAAAATTAAATTGCAATTGTGTTTGGCTTAAAAATTATTATAAGCATGTGTATTATAATCAATATTATCGTTTATAACCCAAAAAATATAAATGAATGTATAATTTATTATATGATTGATAATAATCAAATTTTCTTAAAATAAAATTAAGACAGAATTCAATATTGTAGGACGAATTTGAAAATATCAAATTTTTCAAAGTATTATATTCAGCAATTACATGACTAAGCAGACAAACTTGACTAAATGACAAACCTGAAATAATATTAAGAAAATAAAGTTAGCTTCAAAATAAATACAGTATTATAAAGAATTCAGTAAAAAACTATTGTAAGGCCAATTTTTATCTAATTCCATCATCATTATCTAATTCCATCACCATCTTGAATTTAAAATAATCAATTCAGCTGTATGACTTTTGGTTAAAAACTAATCGATAGCTATATATGTGTGTTTATATAATTATTGTTGTTACATATCAAAAACAAAAATATTTAATGCAACATAATAATTATAATTTTAACAATATAGTATAATAAAATTTTTAAATAGTTTTAACAATTCAATATAAGAAATAGAAAAAAATCTAATTTTAATAATTGGACAAATATTTTACAACTTTTTTTGAATTTCTTACACTTAATGGCAAATTGTTATTTAACCTTACTGCTGTATTCATTACAGGTTCTATGCCATATGATATTTGCACCTGCAATGTATCGTAAGTTATTATTATTTATGTTGTAGTGTTCATGAACATCATTATTTGAAACGAGTTTGGTGTTTGGTTTTATTAAGTCATTCGTCATTTTTATGTATGCTATTCATTTGCATTAATTCTTTATAGTGCGTTAATTTTAATATTTCATATTTTTTATGAATAGAATCAGTTGATGTTCTATAGACTATAGATTAATTGAAATATGTTTTTGATGGCCTTATTTTCGTATTTTTTGATACCTGGTGATATTTTTTAGATAGATACGTGTTACCCCAAATTGCTATTACATACGCAATGGTGCTATGAAACAGACTATTGTAGTTGGATATTTTTATTCTTTCTCGAAGTCGTTTCTGACCTTTAGAATTAGTTGGTTAACCTGTTTGTACCAGCTTAGATCTGCATCAACCTAAATACCTAGATATTTATATTCATACACTCTATGTATGCTTCTGTTGTTATGTTCTATCTGGACAGATCCTTGTAGATTTAACTGTCAGATATTTTTTTTTATTAGCATTTACTGTGAAGTTGTGTCAGGACATCAATTCGTGTACAATTCGCATGTCTTGCTTTATTCTTTCTTTCATTTCATTAACATTACTTTCAGTGTACACAAAAACTAGATCGTCCGCAAATAAAAAAGGGTTTCTCAACAGAGTGAAATTTGCAAGGCTACTTATATAGCATGAAAAAAGTGTTGGTCCTAAGGAGATCCCTGGTATAACACCATAATCAACATATTTATACTGACTTGACACTCCTTCACATTCTGTCTATTGTTGCATTTCGTGGAAATGACTTTCAAACCATTTTCTATTTTTAAAATCATAAGCAAAACTGTTGGAAAACTTCTTTGTAATTTAAAATTAACCCCTGGATAACTTCTTCTTTAAAATATTTTATTATATTTAAATTATCCCTAAAGTGATCTAATTATTTGACTTACTATAATCTCATAGTTGCTTCGCTAAATGTATTTTTCGTTAATTTTTTTTTTTTAACTTAAATTGTATACTGTTTGAAGTTATACAAGACCAAAAGCATTATAATTGTTTTTTTGGTAAAAATAAAAACAACTTCCTTACATCTTACATACTGTCTAAGGACCTTTTTTGTATTTTTATTATTATGTCTTTTATACTTTGGTTTCAAGTTACAAAAACAGAAATTGTTATTTTTCCTTCTATTTTTTTTTTCTTTGTTAATTTCTAGGAAAGATTTATTGTTATTCACATGTTTCGCATAGATGTTATGAATGTTTAGGATATACATATTATATACATTCGTAAAATCTACATAAATATATTATACATTTATATATATATATCAATATAATAGTTATATACAGGTTGATTCAAGTCAGTTTACACGAAGTGGCGCAGTAGGTAGAGCACCTGTTTTTCAACCGAAAGGACCAGGTTCGAATCTATGGCGAAAGCAAAAAATGAGTTCTGGATTTTTTGACCTGGTCCAGTACGCTTTATCATTTGGATGAAATAAATAATAAATAGTTGAGAGTTTTGGTTATCACAAAAATAAAATGGAGCTATGCTATTATGAAGGAGAAATACTCTGAAGTAGATAGTTTTCCAAGTTTAAATTAATAGATATACCATAAAAATTATATAAACAAACTATTGTATGTAATTGTGTATTCCAAATCTGTATGTAAAAATAGTATAAACTTGGAATTATATAAAAAAATAAATATGTGCAGTTTTTATATCTACATTAGTTAGCAAACTTTTTGCTTGCAATATATTCAATATAATCAAATTGGATCATAACTTCGTTTCAATAGGAGACAGAAAAAATCTTTAACATTTTTTATTTCTATTTATTATATTTTATAGTTATACAAATACATATATTATAGTTATACAGATACATACATATATGGTATATCATTTTGTACAATATTCGAACACAATGTTTCACACAAAAATATTACTTATTAAATAAAAAATTGGTAATAAAATCCACTCTGTACGAGCGATTAGGCTCATTGAAGATTAAAATAAAACAAAATAAAAGGTCTAAACAGAAATAAAACTTACCCTGTAAAAAAATATTAACAAATATTAATATTAACTTAAATATTTTATATAACATATATATTATAATATATAGGTACATTAAGGATAGTATATAATGTTTATATTGTGAATGTGTTTATATCATTAATGAATGTGTTTTAGTTTACTTTAAAATATTAATAGATTTTGGAATATTGAACCTATCTCACTTGTCAAAGACACATATGCCTATCGTTTGTCTTTATAACTTATGACAGTAATTGAATGTTTTTTTCTGTATTTATTTATTTTTTGTTTTATTTTATTTTTTCATTTTGTTTTTCAACTTTCAATATTTTGATTTGATTTTTCTTTTTAAATAATGCTACAGTAAATAGGTGTAGGAATCTATTATCTATATCTAGAATATTTATTTTTATTGTAATGTTTTGTGAACCGTATTGAACCATAAAATACTAACAATATTATGATAGACATTTTTTTTAGGAACAATTTTTTTTTTTTTGTTTGAGGGTAAAAAGTTTTAAGCTGATCAAATTAAAATCAAATAAAAATTAAATTTTTAATATGAATAACAAATTCTACTCATATAAAGTTATACTTTTATTTTTATTTTGTGTATTTTTGTAAATATATACTTTGTAATCTTTAAATAAATATTGGAATATATAATTTAAAAAAGCAGAAAAAAAAATTAATTCAATTTTAGTTAACAAGCTCAAAAGGATTATTCATTAAATTTGAAAATACGAATATAAATGCAAATGTATTTTATCGCAAGGGATGACAATATTTATTTTAGAACATTATACTATTTCGATATAACTATTTATTATTTTGTTGTATATAATTGGTATATTATTGAAATTTATATTTAGATTTTCTATTTTAGATTTAATTTCGATAATGAAATATAATACAAATTAATAGATTAAAACTTTGATTTATCATATCTATAACCATCTCAGATCTTTAACTAGTCATTTGAAATACAAGCATGTTTTAAAATAAATAATACAAGGAACACTAAATTAACCACTGTTCTGAAGAAACGAAAATACTATAATATAACTGTAATACGCTTCGCAGAGATTGCCAATAAAATGAAAAGTTTCAATAAACTTATCCAGATGAAATCATTAAAAATTAGTAATACAAAGTGACCCATCATCCATGCTGTTTAAAATAAAAAAACATTTTGAGACGTTTCACTAGACCTTCAAGATATTCAAAAATAATAAGAAATAGAGCCTCACGCCGTCTGGTAGGTATTTAATTTATACCTATACCCAATTGAAAAAACACTTAAGCTAAGATTAAATAAAATTTTCAGTACATCAGACTTGGGAGCAGCCGCAAGCTTTTCAAATTTATAACCACAAGTCACAAGCAAAATTTTGTAATTTAAATAAGCCCCTGGATACTTTTCTTTATTAAATATTTTATGTTATTTCAGTTATCATTAAACTTATCTTATAATAGTTTTCACCAATAACTTAAAAAATCTGGTCCATAAACTTTGATTGTTATTTCAAAAATATTTTAGATCAACTAGGACTTGTCAGTGCTGATAATTTATCACACCCATGATAGACCCTATGTTCCCCTGATATACTTGCAGAACAATAATGATGATGTATGGGTGTTTATTTACATGAAAATATCAAATAATATATTATCTGTGATTGTCCAGGGCTGACAAGAATTGGATTTGGGTGATAGGGTGAGTGCATGTTTGGAATTACTATCAAACATTTGGTCAATTGTAGTTTTTTAGTCAATAAATAGTTGTTTAAGTTGTCCACTTGGAATTAATTACATTGTAGGTATTATCAAATAATACATTAGACTCCAATAATTTCACAGAAAGCAACAACACAACCAAGAAAGTGGAATAAATTATTAAATTAATAGCGTTTATTTTATATGAATACTAAAAAAAACAAATTTTGTTTGTCATAACTTTCGAAGTTCAAAATTAAACTTTTATAAAACCATCCAATTATCAAATATGGGAGAGAAAATTATAAACTAATCAAAGCTATAACTGAAATCTTAAACAAATTCGAAAAATAAAAAATTCAAGGTACATAGCAGATTCGATTTGTAGAAACATAAAAATAAGTAAATCTCAATAGACTTCAATTCTAGAAAATTTAAATTTTCTTAAAAATTCTTTTATGAAAATATGCATCGTAAATAGACTATTTAACGACTTGGATTAAAATCATAAAATATTTGAATAACAAGAGCTTTTTCAGCGAATTTCAATATGGGTTTAGAATTGGTAAATCAGATGCCTTATTAAAATTATGTAGTGAGCTCTACAAGTCCTTAAATGATTCCGAAGTTCCGGCTGTTTTATTTATAGATATCATAAAAGCTTTTGACATGGTGGACGATACCTTATTATTAAACAAATTGTTTAAAGCTGGATTTAGAGGTTTTATTTTGGATTGGTTTAGTTCATACCTTTGAGATCGGATGTAAATAGTAAAAATTTCAAATGTATACAGTTCCGAAAGATTGATAAATATCGGAGTTCTTCAAGGCTATGTACTAGGTCCAATACTTTTTTTAATTTATGTCATTTCCCTTTTTGGGAAAAATTACTGCTTTTGCTGATGATACAGCTCTATCCTATTCAAATGTAAATTATTTTAATACTTTTACTGATATAAATTTGGATTTGGATATATTAAGGCATTGGTTCAAAATGCATAAGCTTATAAAAAGTAACAAAACAAAATTTATGTTTTTTAATCTGTCAGGAAAAGTATGTGAAAGTATATCTGTAAAAATTCACTCTCCTATGTGGAACATGTAGATAACTTCAAATATCTAGGTACCTCGTTAGATGCTAGACTAAACTGAAAAGATTACACGTCTTATCTAAATATATTCCTAAATAAGGCAGTTAGGCAACTGTGTCACATTAGTTTATATTGCCCTTTCTTTGTTTTAAAACTATTTTACAATGGCTTGATTAGGTCTAAACTTCAATATGGTCTGTGTTGTTGAGGCCGTTGTGGTACCCGTTATAATAAAATTGAGTTTTTGTTAATTAAACAAAAACATTGTATACGTATTATTTGTAAGGTCAGTCGTAGAATTCCCAGTTTTTATTTTTTCAAAAATCGAAGAATTCTTCCATTAAGACATCTATACTATTTTAAGGTACGTAAACTATTTTTTTTAAAATCGGGTTATAATAATTCGAGATTGTTGATGGATCATAATTTGCGTGTAAATAATAGAAATGTTGTAAATGTACCCAAAGTTAAAAAAATCTCATTTTCGTCACTTTTTTACTGTAACTGCACCTCAGCTGTTTAATAAGTTGCTTGAATCCTTTAGAACCGAGAAAATACAAATTAGATTTATAAAACAAATAAAATCCTGGCTCTTTTCATTTTCTCATGCCCAAATTGAATCAATATTACTACCCGTAATTTAAACTAACTTTTCACTATCTGTTTTTTTATTTCTTCTTTTTTTATTTACTTTTTTTGTTATTTCTAATGGCTTTTATTCAGATCGTAATTCATTCTACTATCCTATGTTTTATTTTATTTTTATTAAAAACTTCAAATCTTTTTATATCTTTCAATTAAATTAAATTAATTCTTCTTCAATTAAATAAAACATTATATCAAATATTTCTACACTAATTTTATATTGTTTTTCTCCATTAATACTATTACACCTGTTATTTTAATAAAGTAAGACACTCGTCTCTTGCACTATGTAAATAGAATGTCTTTAACTATTTCATTCAGAACTCTTTTTTATATTTTCTAATATGTATATATATTGGTAGTTTATAATAATTGTATTAATCTTCTACTATAATAATATACTGTACATTTGTGAACAATTATTAATTCTTAATTCATAATTCAAATATTTGTTTTTTTTTTAATAGTATATAAATTAAATGTTATTTAGTATAAGTTAAAAATGTAATCTGAATTATTTTAAATACTAATTTTTAATTTGAATTAATTATTAATTAGATTAAGGATACATTGTACAAAAAATGAATTTATTTTGTATGTATTCAAAATTTGTTACTAGCTTTGTAATTCTGTTAAAATAAAGACTATTTTTATTATATTATTATTATTATTAATACTATAATAGGTGATGCCCTTATCATAATGCCATCAGTAGAACTTCATTTTCATATTTTGAAAGATAACAGGAAATAAATCCTGTTATATTATAATAGTTTATAAATGTAGTACATATTATATTATATATTTTATATTTTATTTTTATAATATTATATTGTAATACATAAATATTGTAAACAAAAATAGTTCTACAACAAAAATTTATCAGTTTTGTGTAATAAGAAAACACTACTTGCATTACAGTTAACATTTTTTCAAGAAAAAAAAACATTAACAAAAAATCTGTTATTTAGAATTGCAATTTACATACATTTTTTACATATTATACAAGAATATAAAATCATATGAGATTCGATTTCTAAGTTAGATGCCAATTTTCATTCAAAATTATCTTAATTCAAGTTTAGCTTGTTGAAAAACATCAGATAATCTATTTTACATTTCAAAGTAGGTAAGTATCATTGTATCTGATTTTACAATAAAATTTTTTTTTATTATGACAATGTAGATAATATTGAAAATTTTCCAAAGAAATTTAATATAACATAGGAAAATTTTTAAATTGCTTCTTTATAACATTATGTATGCATACATTATTCTTATTTACACATGTTATGTATTTTACATATATGATTAATATCATGTATCAATTCAAGTGGTGTCAAGGTTAAGAATTGAAAGTAAGTGTTTAAGACTACATCTTTCAATGTACTTAGTTGTTAACAGCAAATATCTACTTAGAAAAAACGCTTATATAATCATTTTGAAGCCTATACCAATACAATGTAGCATCAATTAATTTGTATATTGCAATACAAATAACGTTTTTAATTTTGAAACATGATATCTTGGAATGAATTAATAAGTCATGTAATATAAAAATAATTTAAATTTTACTTAGACATTTTTTCGACTTTAAAATTTTGATCTTTTCACATCACATTGTATTTATAGAAGTAAATTTACCAAAGGATATCTGTATGCTAACTAAAATGTGAAGGAAATCAATATTTACGTTAAATTATAATTTACTATTCTAGATGCAAACCACAATCCTTTATTGGTTTTTCAACTCAAAACTTTGTACTTGGAACAAAATAAATGAAAAATATAATAATTATTATTTGATTGTTTGTTTGTTCATTCGCAATATTCGTTCAGAAATTTAAAGATAAAGTTCTAAAACTTTTCACAGTTAATAATACTGTTAGACAAATGCTTATAGGAAGCACATCAGACATATTACATTACTAGACGAAAGATTGCTACATTGTGCCATATATCATCATGCAGTAGGGTTGTTGTCTCCTTTATAATTAGAAAATGTTAAAATATACTAAGCCAGATACATGCGGTTTGATAGAATCACAAGTTAATGCATATGTATCAATTAATAAGGTAATACAACTATACATCAATTAGTTAATACAACTATACATCAATTAAAAATACTTCAAAAAGTTAGACCAAACTAATAAATAATATCAAGGCACAAAAAGAACGGTTGTAAGTTAGTCTCAGCTATACGAACCTTATAACGTAATCGTTTCTTAGACCAATTAAAACACTTAGCTGTCGATCAAAGGAATTATAATTAGAACTCACTTCATGAAGGATTCTAGTGATTGGCTCGAATCTACCATATTCAGTAGAATTGAAGGGAATTTGGAAAAATTCAATGGTTCTGAGATTATTCCGATTGGTTCTTTCAACCAAATTATTTCAAATTTCAAGAGATAACTGCAATGATTAAATAAGATATCTGCAATTACCAGACAATAAAAATATGACTGTAAGTTAATGAGGTTAAAGTGGGGCGAATAAGGTGCCAAATGTAATGGACCATCCTACGAAAAATTATTTAGCGAAACGTAAAATCATTGTGTTGCTTGAAGCTCAGTTTAAAGTTAAGTGTAAACCGGAGGTCTCTAACGATGACAAAGAGAGCTTCATACGAGACAGTTCTATTAAATGGCAGTTTCTGGTAGCTGTCATTTAACTCAACTCCTAGCTCCTATCAAAAATATTTCAAAATTCAATTGTGTTACAGGCTTGAAAATTGGTACTTACACATACTCTCTCAAAAATTATGCAATGGTATTTTACTACATACAAAAATGACTAATATAAGTATTGCATCCTCGTGTTATTGAAGCATACAATCAAATTGATTCAAACCTACTACAAATTTTTAATTAGACTCAACATGTATTTGACTGTATCAATTTCAATTATTTTTTAAACACTTTATTTCACCAAATTTAATAAAATAATTTTTAACCACAACAGAATATCAAATTCGATCGGATCCGATTAAAACCAGGTTAAACTACATTGTTTTTATAGTATAAAAATTATTATTGAATATTTTATACCTATTTTTTAATTCTATGTATATAGTTAAAGAGTGATCTATAAACTAAAACAATTTTTACCATAATATTGTAATCTTAGAGTTTACTTGAGTATACTAAATTCTATTATTTTAGTATACTGCAACTAAGCATTATGTGAGAAAATCCTTTGTTTATTTTCCTCAAATTTCCCACTATTTCCACTTTATTAACCGAACACAAATATATACTATATAGTATGCATGTATATGTTTGTATATAAATATTTTTCTCAATTGATTCATATATGTTTAATTCATATAAGAAGTGCTACAAAATCGAATAGATTAACTGCTATAATTGAAAATATATTTACTAGAGGAAATTATCGTAAGTATCTGATGGTATAATAGATATATATACAACAAGTACTATTTAATTAGTTTTATTATGTAATAGGTAGTTTATAGAATTTTATAACCCAAATAATAGGTATATAGGTTATAAAATTAAAACTAAAATATTAAAACGTATTTTCATGGATGATATTTTATATATGCTGTATAGCAGATATAAATGGTTAAGTTAAACGTTTAATAAATTGTGTAATATAGATTACTTCAATAAAATAATATACGCTAATTAGAATATATTAACCGTATATAAAAGCTTGTAAATGCATTTAGATATATTTCAATTATTAATTGCAACCACGACTTGGATAGAATAATCCAAGATGTTTGTAACATGGCAATAAATATTTACTTTGAATCGTACTTATTTGATTTTATATATTTAAAAATTTCAGAAAAGCTTCTATATAGCTTGTATAGACAATTAATATATAATAATAATTTATTCAAGAACACAACATGAATATGAGACCACTCTAACAAAATTTTGTAGCTTCATGCTACAGGGTGACTTTTTCCAGCCGTGTATCTTAAACGAAACATCAGGTTTAAATAATATACAAAAAATTTCAGATAACTATCTGATTTTGAATTCTTGGAAATATAATAGCAAGCCATTCTAAGATTGGCCTCAGTAAATTAGTATAAATATCACAACAACGAATCCGAATCCGATATCCGATACCGAATCGTTGTCATATGTAATATAAAAAGAGAGTGAGAATAAAGTGAATATAAGATAAACTATGCAATAAAGTGCAGAAAAAGTATTTTGATTTTATATATTTAAAAATTTCAGAAAAGCTTCTATATAGCTTGTATAGACAATTAATATATAATAATAATTTATTCAAGAACACAACATGAATATGAGACCACTCTAACAAAATTTTGTAGCTTCATGCTACAGGGTGACTTTTTCCAGCCGTGTATCTTAAACGAAACATCAGGTTTAAATAATATACAAAAAATTTCAGATAACTATCTGATTTTGAATTCTTGGAAATATAATAGCAAGCCATTCTAAAATTGGCCTCAGTAAATTAGTATAAATATCACAACAACGAATCCGAATCCGATATCCGATACCGAATCGTTGTCATATGTAATATAAAAAGAGAGTGAGAATAAAGTGAATATAAGATAAACTATGCAATAAAGTGCAGAAAAAGTATTTTAGTTTAGGAGAAATAGAAGAATTAATAAACGAAAGTTTAGATGTTGAAAAATCTGCAATATATGTCACCATTTACTGACAATGAACTTAATGCATTTTTTTGGCATTCTGATTTGTTTTGGTGTTCTTAAGTAAAACAGGGAACATACCTCTAAACTATGGAAATTTACAATTGCTATGATTATTTGCCATTGGTCTTCATCGGAATGTCTCAACCTAATAAAGTTGACTTAATTATTTTTCCGTCTGCTCAGGTTGATATAATAAATGATGAAAAAGATATAATGGAAATTGCAGAAGAAATCAAATTATATGTGGATTATGATGCAAATACGCAATATGTTCATCAAATTTATACCTATTTGATTTTGCTTTAAGTACTGGTGTTTGTGTTTTGCCAAAGGCTGCTTATATGAATTTATACCTTATGAAGGAGCTGCAGAAGAAAATCAAAATCGCCAATATAGCCCCTCCAAAAACAAAAAAAATGGATTAATATTTAAATTTTGCAACTTAATAACAATAAAACTAAACTTCCACTAAAACTAAGCTGTATCACTGTGTAATCATTGTTTTCGCGAAAAATTAAAATCTGAATTTTTATCTAAATTTTGATTATTGAATTTTGATTTTCTTAATACAGTAAACCAAATATCATAGTTATAGTCGCGTATTTATAATTGGTATTCAACAATGATCATATAATTGTCGCAGTGACAGCTGCTTTTTTTGTGATTTTAGTGTGACAGCTAATTTGGTGCTAATTTGGTATCACTCATGAGAAAAATAAAAAAGGTTTTAGTTGTTTAAGCAGTTTTAAGATTTTTTATGATTTATGTTATGCCTTTTATGCTTTAATTTTAATAAATAATTAAATTAAATTTGCGAATTGTATTTTTTAAAATGCTGCCACTTTATCAAATTATTCAAGTGATCGCGTTACAGAATACAAAAAATTTTTTAGAAATCTTTGACTATCACAAGAGTGACTATCGCTTATCACAATACAGGGTGACATCACGTATTTTTTGTAACAAAATTTTATTACGAAAATAAAGCTGCCACCCCAGAATGCCACTAAACCTAACCTTTTTCAAACTGGATTTGCACAAAAAATTGTTCTACTCTAGATCGTCCTAGAACAGTTAATTGAACAAACTTAATAACTGAACGTATTAATGTAGCAGAAATACATACATTACATATGTATATTTATAATGTATGTACATTTTTGTTAAATTAAAAAAATTTATTAAAATCATTAATTTTTGTGTTGAAAGTTTGTTATTATTTTTATTAGAACTTTAAGTTGTAGTAAATAATAATAAACAATACTTTTTTTAATTGGAAAAATGTTAAAATTTTGTTTGAATTCTTACGAAAATTCTGACTGAATTAATGAACAAATGAATAGACCTGTACGGTTTACAATTTTTTCCATTTCTTAAAACGTTTTCTCCCGAATAGGTTCCAGACATCGAAATTTTGACCCTCCTAAATTATTTATAAAAACTTTTGTAAAAAAATCAAATAAGTCTTAAGAGTAGTCTTGCTACAGCATTTGCTTTGTCGGCATCACGCTTTAGAAGGCGCGAAGGTGCCGCAGGTCTCTAGTGATAGAATAAAACGTAGTTTTACACACTATTACGTTTGTTGACTGATTCATATCACACAAACTTTTGTGTCGGTTTTCATCACTTGGTTATTTTGCAACTCATAAAATAGTTATAAATACTATGTTAAATATAAAATTAATATTTGATATTTCTAAAAGAAACTGCTGATGACAACAGTACAAATAAAGCAAAATTTTCTGGTGTGGTGATTTGATCCTTCGATATGCTATAAATAATTATCAAATTCAAACTTATATGGTCAACCTAAGATCTGATAGTTTTTCAAGATTAAAATTAATTAAAACAATAAAATTTTTCTTTTTTTGTAAGCATATTTCTTCATTTCAGGTATTTCTAGTAGATTTTTAAAATATTTTTCATTGGGGATATTATATCGTTTGTTCCTGAAATTTCGTTTCGAAACATGTAATATGTCTTTTCAAGGATATGATATTAAATACGTTATTTTTTTCTTAATTAACTTAAAAGTACTTTATGTATATATTTTTATGACTCTGGATGAACTAGATCTAGGTCCGGTACAATATGGCTTAATAAAACGTATGATATTTATAAAACCGACTGATCAAACTAAGTATGGAATTTAATTTTCGAAGCTGGCATACTGGGTGTACCACAGCATGCATAACTTCTTATTTTTTGACATAGAATCTGAATTTGGATAAAAAACGTAATTTACGCATAATAAACGCATAAAAAACCCCTATTTCGGTCCCGAATGTTGCAAATATCACCAATCGATAGATTGTAAATTTTAAAATAACGACTCCTTCTCCTCCTAGATAGCTAACACGCATGGTCTGGTACCTCGGTTTATACCTGCATTACGAAAATTAAATACTCATGTTTATTAACGAGGATAAATTATACGGTATGCAAAAGGTGAACATTTCTAATCAAAAATGTTTTATTAAAATTTAATTTATATTAGCAGCTGTATAAGAGAGCCGAATCAAAGGTCTATTATAGTTACTTTTTTTTACTGTGATAATACAGAAAAGAGAACCGAGGCAAAAACTTAAAATAGTTACTGTTTCAGCTGTAGCTATAGTTCTATTTCTGTCTACAACAATAATTGGATTCCTAGTTAAAGAGTTCATATTATTTAATTTTAAATAAATTAGTCAGCTAGTCTAAGTAAAAATTAAGAATAGTTATAGGTGTAAATACAATAGTATATATAAGCTATAAAACATTTAATATTGTAAAAAAAATTATGAATATGTATCATGGCAATAAATAAATAAGTAAATAAATAAATAATTGTAATTATTGTTAAAGTTATTTATTTCACTGTTGGTTTACTGTGTTATAGATCACACATCATTTTTTTAGTTCTAAAATTAGGAATTCATTATATTCTGGAATTCAATTTCTAAGTGGATTAATTGTGGAATATAAAACAATATTGTATACCTATTATCCTTGAGCATGTGTTTGAAATATGATTTTAATGAATTATTTTAGTTTAACTTGTAACTTACCTATTCCAATTCAGATGGAAAATATTTAAAATGTGTGAAGCAAGTTTATCTGCTGTTGACAATTTTTTTTTTATAAAAATACAAATCATAAATACAACATAGGTACATACACAATATATACTTTCATATGAAGATAAGAAAATTAATATGAATATGTGTCTGAATATGTTTTGTATAGATATGAAATTATTTCTGTATTCTTTTGTTTATTTAATTTTCTACACGTGTAAACAAATATTCTTTGAAATATATATATATGTATATATATATATTTTTTTTGTTAATAATAAATAATGTAATGTACATGCAAGTCGCGAAGTAACTGCGTCGAAATGAAATTACATGGCAATTTTAAGATTAAAAACCTGTCACTTGTAAATGATATATGAAGGAAAGTTAAAAGGATAACAAACCTAAGGATAACAGTTTTTTTTTTAAATGAAGAACGGTAATTGTTTTTGATGCTTGAAACTTAATAAAAAAAAACAATTTACAGTATATTAACTGGTTAGAAGACTAGTCCAACCATAAGGAAAATTAATTAAAATAATTTTTCAAAAATACAAAATTAAAGAAAACTGTTACCGAGCCAAAAGAACCAAAACGAATAAATCTATCATTTGGTTTACAGAATTGAACTAAAAAAATACAAATCCAAGGAATAAAGTGTAAGACTCCTTGTTTTTAATTAATTAATTAAATAATTTAAATTGAATTTAACTATAAATTAAATAATTCTAAAATTGATATTGATTGAATGAAATTAAAGATTTGGGTTCCATTCTGGACAATAAACTCACTTCCGAATATTGACTTTATTTTATCTAAATCATTTTGTATGAATATTAACTTTATTTTATTCAATCATTCTCTTCAATTCATTGGTCCATACATATTTAAGAACTTATCATTAACATTTATTGTGTCATATATTTCATTAATTCGATCTTCATTTATAACATTCCTGTCTTATCTGGATGTCAGCTTATACTGAATTCAATTCAGAAAAACTAGGTCAGGTTTACCTTTTGAAAATTTAATTAATATTTCTGATTATATTGCAAAATGGCAGCTTATTGACATTCAAACCTTTAAATCTAGTATTGCTTCTGTAATATTTCATATGATATAATTATCAGCTAGAACCAAATGCCCGTTTATTTTCGATTTATATATAGTATGTTTTTGTATTTTAGCTCTCATAGAACGAAATTTTGACATTTCAGAGCTTAGATTAAACTAGCAATGATTATTCAATATCTGTTCGTCTATAACAGAATTTCATTATAGGGGACACTTTGAAAAAATCTCATAAAATTGTTTTTTTAAGTAATCAAATTATATTATGTAATGTCTCTACCTGCCTATTTAATTTTTTTTTTTTCTGAATTTTAATTTGGTTTTTTAGTAATGCTTAATGAATTATTTTATACGTTTTTTTATAACTTTTAAGTCTTATACTTTAAGTTGATATCTGTAAAGGATTAGTACTGCAATTTGACACCACAATATCTACAACATTTCGAGTATTTATTTAACAAACTACTGGCCTTACTTATTAAATGTGGAAACGTACTGCTATTGTCAGGAATTAAGTCTTCTTAAATAGAATAGCTTCATTTAATTTAGGTTGTTACCAAATTATACTCTCAATTATTTTTCTAATGACAAAGGGTACTGAACCAGGTCGAAAAACTCATAAAGCATTTTTTTGCTTCATCGGGAATCGAATCTGGGACCTTTCGATCGCCAATTTTGCTCTCCCCAATAATACCTATAATGTTGGGGAAAGCCTCAACTATAGTCCGTAGTGTGATTATCGGTAATGCTGGACAACTGCAAAAGAATAGCGTTTCTGGCTCATTTTAATTTTTGCCCAGGAATACCCAGTTTGGCAACATGACTTGCTATCGACCAATGAAGCATACTAAAATGACTATTACCCTTGATATATCTGTACTGGACCTGGCTAAAAGTTGTTTCGTTTGTTGTCGCACAGGTATGCTATCTATGCCGCCTTTCATTCGTTCTATCCAGAAAGTATGAGTGAACGCGCTCCTTGACGATACTTGTTGGAAAATAAACGACTCCTCAAGGAGCCTGTCAATATTGGAACTTTATTTAGACACTACATCGACTCTCTCACTCCTCCAAATGTTACTGTGATCAGAAACGCAGAATAGAGAGATCGAAAAACTACCAGCTACACTCTCTACACTCTCGTTTCGACCTCAGGATCACAAAGAATATTTGGATGTCTTACTTTCACTCCTTAATTTGTACAATATTTTGATATTTCCAAACTACGGAGCATCAACCACCATTCTTAAGACTTTATTTAGAAATCTTTGAATTACATGAGTTTTGGATTTAGCTGCAGTGCCTCAAATCTGGATTCCATAATAAGACCACATATGTTTAAGTATAGTTTTGTGCCGCAATAACTTTTTTTCCAAAGATAATTCAGATCTTTTACCCATCGGCCAAATTAGGCTACTCAATTTTTGTCAAAATTGAGTGCGCTCGTAAATTTTTTGCTATTTTCAACTACTATCAAAATGAATCCCCAGATATTTGACAAAATACTCTTATTTTTCATAGTTAGATGTTTTTTTATGAACGATCTGCACAGAAATAGAAAATATGGAACAGAAATTTAACGATATGATTTTTGGTAGTGAGCACGTTCACCTGGAACTGTAAATTTCTTTGGTTCGCAACGGCGGGGATCACCAACTAATAATGTCCTATCATATTGAATTAAAATGTCCTTAATTTCCTTTTTACAAGCTTCATCAACGTATTTTTGATAAAAAGCAACCAATGCTTTTGAAATAGCCTGCCTAATAGCATAAATTTGAGCAACATGACCATCGCCGCTAACTCTCACACGAATATCAACACCAGCAAATTTCCCTTCCCAAGTAACAATAATGGTTCTTGTAATTTATATTGAAGAACTTTTGGTTCTATTTGATCCAAAGGATCCTTTACCACGTTTACAATAAGCAACTGCTGTTGCGGTTTTCTTCCTGCCGAAGACTTGTACGGTGTGAATTGGCTATCTTCTCTTTTGAATTTTGCTTGCTTTAAGTTTCAGATAAAAAAAAGTGGTTTATGGTTTATTTATGGTAATTACTAATTTGGTAGACTATTAAAATGTAATAGAACTACATCACTTAAGCATTTCTGACTCAATAGTCATTGTTTTTGATAGTTAATTAGTTGATATACCACAAAATTAACAAATAATACACGTAAAACCTTACTCGTTCCAAAACAATTTTTTGTTCCATACTTAATGTAAAAAAAAGTACTTCTGATACCTTGTAAGTTACTGACAATATTACAAAAAATAAAAAAATTAAAGACTTATAAACAAATTCATAGCAGTTTGACATGACAAATAAAACATGTCATATAAACGTTTTCTTTCTTCCTCCATCCAATTCTTGTAATAATTAAAATTGTCTGAAATAATGAGAGAAAATTATATCGGAAAAATTAAATTTCTAATCTAAATTACAAATTGAGTGTCTTGTTTTGAAAGGTCTCCAAGGAAAAATGAAAAATTTAATTTTTCTCAATTTCAAAACTGTCAAACCTAAATCAAGAATGTTTACAATTTTGTACTCTGTTGTTTCGATAAACGATAAATATTTATTATGAATAGTTACATCGGGTTGAAAGAATGGAAATAAATCTATAAAACCATTAATTTGACGAATACATAAAATATTTTTTTTTTTTAAGAAACAAACTTTTTCAAATTTTATTCTGTGCAATACAAATTCATTTACGGCAGATTTAAAATTATTTTTCTTTATTTTTTCTTTAATTTTATTAATTTTCATTAAAACGAGGAATCTATAATTTATTCACAAAAGAGTATAGATATAGGGCTTAAGATATTACACAAACTATTACGGTATTTTTTTTTAATATTTTTTTTTCTCTTTATTCAGATTTGCAATAACAATTTTCAGCACTAAAATAAATGAACAATGATCTGCTGAATCCTAAACAAAAATAACAAATATAATAAAAAACTCTAAAATTTTAGCTTTCATAAAATGGTAGTTATTATGTGAATCAAAACATCGCTTAAATTATAGGAAATTCTCAAAGAGCAAAAATTATAAAAACTATATTTTATTGCAATAGTTCCGAAAAGCACCAGCATTCGATTTCTTATACATTTTTCAATTCAAATACTATAAAGGACAGCCCAAAGATTCACTGCTCAGTTTAAAAAAGTGTTAAAAAACATAATTTGGAATTAGTAAAAACTAGTAAAAGCCAAACAATGGGTATTTTTTGCAAACTTTAACAATTTGATGATTTGCTGAAGACTTTTGCATTTCATTTCGGCGTCACTGATCTTTCAAATGTCATTGACGTTTATCAAAACTAATTTGACGATTGGATTGGATTGGACGATTCAAGGATTTCAATGTTAGAGTTCCTAGCTGTACCCCATAACTCAATTCCATATGTCCAGATATGCTATCCAATGAAACGCATGAACGACGTCCCATAAGCCAATGCAAATTCCTGAACTTAGTTCTTAACTGCTTATTTTTATGAAAAATGTGCTTTTGCCATTCTTTATCGAATCTTCCTGCGGTAAAACTTTGTAGTTTATGGTTCCTGATGAACATGTGATTCTTCTGGTGGTAAATGTAATATGCACGGATTTGGATTCGTTAGTTCTTATTCTCCAAATTAACCATTGTTGAACTTTATTTAATCCCTTTTAAAGGTGCTGTGACGCCATCTTTGGGTATTTATTTCATCACAATATAGCTGTATCATTTGCAAATCTGGGCATCATCGTGTTTTTGCTTGTAGAAATATCAACACTGTATAATAAATACAACATTGGATCAATCACTCTACCTTGTGGTATTCCTAAATTTACATTAATTGGTAAAGCGTATACGCTTCTCCACATTTGATTACAAATTTTCTGTTCGCTAGGTAAGATTTTAGAATTAAGTAGTAATGGTAAGAATAATAAAAATGAAAACAACAAATTAGACTTTCCTTGCATTTACCAACAAAACTAATCCCTTGTTCCGTTGATTTATAGACTCTGTTTTAGAATTTATGACTGACGCGTCAAAAAAATATAAATGAATCTTTTATTTTGATTATTGCCGCATTTTTTGTGTTTTAAAAAGTATTATGAGTAGCATACTTGGATCAGAAAAAGATAAAAAGAACATGGTTGAAGTTAACGGTATATACAAAATATCATTTCAAAATTTTCCAAAATTATATATAGTGTAATAAAAAAGACTAAATACATCGTAATTTCAAGAAAATTTAAGTGAAGCTAAATTAGCTAGAAAAAGAAGCATTACTAATTTTAGGCAAGCACAACATAAGACTGATAAAACCAATTTATCATCCTAATAAAGGAGGTACAAAAAATAAGAAAATTAGACAAAAACGAAAGTTTATCAATTTCGATGGAACAGGTTGAACAACAATTTAAATTGGATCGATTGGATAGATATTATTGGATCCAGTGTTGTGCAGCGTAAACTACATTATGTAGATTATTTTCTACACGTCGACAATACTTTGTAGACAATATAATTATGTACTTCATTGTGTAGACAATGTTTACAATTAAATAATAATGAACTACAATTAAGTTAAAAAAAAGCAAAATTATATTAATATATAATTTATAGTTTTCTACATATATCTGTCGATTCGACGGAATGCTCCAATACATATACCAATTGCTTTGATTTGTTTTTTTAACATAAAATAAATCAATTTCGCTGCCCAAAGTGTATTGAATATTAAAAATAAATAAAAGTAAAAAAGAAGACCAAATAAATATTGTGGGACCAGTAGGACCCACAATCACATAAAGTTGAAATGAAAACTCTAATGAAGTAAAGAAAAAGCCAGTAATTATTTTGCTTCCGTCATTTATGGCGGGTTATAAGTTTAGTTTTATATATTTATTATAAAATGTGTAACATAAATTTAATCAGAGTCATGCAGATCCTCTGTATCGCGAAACAATCCCACGATTGACATGTATTAATCAATTCACATAATTGGTAAAAATACCTTTTTTTTTCCAAATTTTCTATATATTGATTTGACTATTCCAGGATCACATGGCTTAATACCAATTCTACCTTAATCAACCAACAAAATTTTCAAAATCAACTTGCTTAAATTCTTTTAAAATAGATGTCATTTGATCCATTAATTTTTAATTTAAAACATCTTTTGCAAGTAGATTGCCGGCGTAGCCTGTTACAGTTACTATACCACTACTATGAAATGCTGAGACAATTTCCCCATCTGTTTTTGCTACTGTCGAATGCAATAGCATAAACAACAGTAGGAATTTAGATCCTTTGCAATATCAACAGACTCCACGACAATTTCAGCTGTTTTAAAATCAGTAAATCTGTTTTAAAATCAGCATGTAAAAAAAAGCTTGATGTCTGATAGCAGTATATAATGCAATATTGAAACAATCGTTCTACCATTGATGGAACAATTTTTCCACCCATCGATAAATAAAACTGAATCTAAACTCATAATAAACCTTAGCTGATATAATACATTTTTAAAATGCTTTATCAAACCAAGTTGATGACAGCGTTTTCATACTTTAGAAACTTTATCTAAATACGCTGGCCGATTTTGTTTTTAATAAAGTTCTTGAAATTAAGCGAATCTACTGGAAAAATTATTATGGTTTACATCATAGTTGAAATTGTTTTTATTCTATACAGTATAATTCACATTGTCTACAGTAAATTGTTTGTTTTACACTAAGTGAGGCACCAATTACAGTGAGGCATCAATTACAGTGAGGCATCTATTTTCAGCGAAAATTCAACACACTTAACAGCTTATAATGTCACATTTAGTCAGGCAGTCTTATAGCTATAAGACTGCTATAAGACTGCCGATGACCACTTAATGGTTTATAATATATCTATACATAAATTATTGTTTCTGAACTAAAAAAATTACAATGGTGACATTGTTATATGATATTGTCAATAAATATGCATTATAATAATACTAAAAATATCACATATTATCATAAATAATACTAATTAATTAGGCTGGTTTATTGGGAGGAGAAGTTATATAATTTTCAAAAATTCTTGTTCCTATTAAAAAATGTTTACGCTGGTCGAAAATGTAGGTATATTACTTACCAGTATCAGTAGATTTTAATACATTTGTTGTATTTTTTTTTCGATATATAAAGTATTTTTTTTTTCAATATGCTTGCAGAGTGCTTTTTTAGACCCACGGTGATTATTTTTAAAATTTCATCTCTTTTTAAAATAATTATAACTATTTTAATAATTTCCAAGTAATGTAATGTAAAATTTCGATTTCAAAAATTTATTAAGTCAGACAAACATAGGTATATTGTATTTGTAAAATATCAAATTGAGATGTATGCAGATATATTTCTAACTTACTATAAGAGTGTTATTTCAAGAAAATCAAATGCGAGACAAATTTCGGAGTTATTACTTAATTCATATACATATACATTTTTACACAGATTACTATTAATTTATTAAAGAAAAACATAAAAACATACAGTTGATATTGTTATATGATATTGTCAAGAAATATCCATTACTGAAAATATCATGATTTTATCAGGCTCGTTTAATGTGAGAAGGGGAGAATTTTTATAAAATTCTTACTCCTGTTGAAAAATCTTTACACTGATCAAAAATTTATATCGTATCGTATATCGTATATCTCGTATTTCAAAAACATATTATGTACGTATATTTGTATGTAACGTATGTAACGTACACGTTAAAACATATTATGTATATCATGTTTACTTTTTTTTAAGCTATCAAAGATTTCTAAAAATAAGAATTTGTAAGAAAAAAACATTCATAAGGAGTTATCCTAATATCAAATAAAGTATATGTATGTGATTTGTAAGAGGTCTTTCATCGATCTCACAAAAGATCCATAAATTTCCAATTCATATAATAAAAATTAAAAATAATAATTATTGTTAATCAAAAAAATTTTCGCTCATATAAAATACTTAATTCTCAATTTCTATCTTTTTCTCTTATTTTTAATAGTTATGAAATAATTTTTATTTTTTCTATTATACCGATAACAGTTACAAAGTAATTTTTATTTTTTTGGATTAAAAATAATTCTTATGAGCAAATTTTATTTTTTTCCGATTAAAATAAAAATCATTTTCTAATTCTGAAGCCATAGGTACTTGAAAATTGCATCCAAGTAGCTCTAAGTATCTATTTTCATACAAATCAAGTCTCATGTTAATAGGTTATGTAGTTTTTGAGAAATCGGTACTTTAATTTTAATAACTTCGGGTGACCGCCTAGTCCTTGTTTAGTAGAGTGGAGTTCTGTGAGTGGATTTGTATAAAAATAGAACTACTTCGATGCAAATTTTCAAATAGCTATAGTTTGAAGAAGCTTCAGAATTGGAAAATGATTTTTATTTTAATCGAAAAAAATAAAAATTACTTTGTAACTATTAAAAATAAGAGAAAAAGATAAAAATTGAGAATTATCTATTTTATATGAGCGAAAATTTTTTTGGTTACGAATAATTATTACAAATAATCGATATGAAAAAAAGTCAAAAAATAACTCTTTCAATGTGATTTTTTTAATAAAACTTATAACAGTTACAGTCTATGATTCTAGGTAAATTTTTCTGAAGATCCTTGAAATATTTGATCAGTCAATTAAGTTTTAATTTGTTATCACTATATTAATTTGTTATCACTATATCGAAGCAAACTTCGTAATATACTTCACAAGTTGGCTACAACTAAGAAAATCTTCGAATCCTAATTTGAATGTACGCGTCCTAGAATTCACCGATACTTTCCTTTAGAATATCGACGCATAAAACAAATATCAGATTTCTAACTCAAGAGAGCTCACTCGGAACCGAGACGCAATAAAGGAGAACATTGGACCAAACCTGAATTAAGAAATTAAGTAAATCATTAAAATTAATTTTATCTTTAGTAATTGCAAAATAGTATTTTCTAACTTTACTTAACAGTTACTTGTGGATTCTTGTGAAAATTTTTTAATAAGCAAATATTGTTGCTTTACGAATTAAATCATCAACATGATTTGATATTAACGTCAATTGTCCGAAATTTTAGAAGTAAGCGATTTGTTTCTTTCTCGCGTACGAGTAATTTAAGTAAACAGACTTATACCGGAGAGAAAAAGCGATTAATTTTACAGCGTATACCTAAAAATACTGAAATTGAGACCTCCAGGTTTATCATTAGTCTCTTGATGATGGTGTAACAACCGAAAATATGTTAATTAAAAATGTTTAAAAATTTATATTTTAATTGTATTACTTAAAATGGTTTAATTTAAAGTCTACAATATATTCGATACCCATATAAACAATTCGCCATTACGAAATTACTATGTAACTGAAAATGAATTATGTATTTTATATAATACTAGCGGAATTATCCGGCATTTTATCATTTCATGTTTTTCAATTCAACATAAGATTGTTCACTCGGTGTATTATCAAGACGATCTCAAATCCACTTCGTAATGCAAAACAAAATGTAACTGTGCATTTAGATCGTGATCTACTAGAAAGTGCAACTTCTTGAGGTTAACAGATATGACGGATTTTAGGATTAATATGACAGCTACCCGAATCAGTCCCAATTTTTCAAAACGCTAAAAACACATTTATTTTTGATAGGGTACTAGAGCGAAAAGATTTTAAAATATTCTTGGTGGGTATTAGTATTTATATAACATTTACTCGAACCAGTCACAATTTCGGAACGCGGCAAAAAACGTAATTACTTATTTTATAATATACACTACCAAAGTACACAATTTTTAGGTCTGCAATGCCTCTAGGTTTTGAATTATTTTTGGCGAATGCTAGGAGTTGTATTGCAGCTAATCGTACCAGTTTCGATTTCGAGATACAATAAAAAATATGTTTATTTGTTTTGGATAGAGAATCATAGGACGAATTTCAGGTTTATATCACCTTTAGTTTTAAAATATGGTTGATGGGAGTTGTACGGTAAATAACGATAACAATTTGAATTTTCGAAATCGAAATATCGCGGGGTCGATTTCATACAAAAAAATACCTACCTTTATTGGATTTCATTGAAATTTCTCGATGTGTTTCGGAAGAAATCTAGAACGAACATTCATACAAACATTAATTTTTATATACTTATATTGATCTGATTCACACTACATTAAAACTGTGTGTTTTTCATTTTACGATTTACGAATTAGCAGGTAAATAAGGTCATTGTTTTGTATGGAATCAAACAGTTAGCAAAAGAGGTGCCAATGAAATTGCAAGTTGTCATCTAAACTTTATAAAGAGCCATATTCAAACAGTTGTTAAAAGTTTTAATTTCTTTTTGTACAACTACTGTCTCGGACAAAATAAAAATAAATGTAACATGAATAACAGATAAAATCCCATCATTTGTATTGTTATGTTACAAATCTGTATTATGGCGGCTTCCTTCCACTAGTGGCTTGCTATTTTGAAAAACATGTCAAGGCTTGTGTTAGAAATTAATTGAATGACAAATGAGATAGCATTAGTAATGTAGTAACTAAAAAAGTACAAATATATGTCATTTAATTATTGTAGGTAGAGTAGCAATAATAATAAATTAAAAATGAAATAGTATATGAATGAATGAATAAGTCATAGTATTAGAAAGAGGTAGAAAATAAAAGAACGGACGCGACGTTATTAATTGGTAATGGATAACGATGATGACGTGGCAATCAAGTTAAGTGAGTTATAGGATAGCAAGCATAGGGCACTAGTGGAAGTTAGTAATTAAAAAAAAAAAGAAAGTTACATAAATGTATTTTTGTTTTCTATTCATGGGTTTTCAAGATATTTGATGTCGAAATTCAAAAGTCAATTATGACTTGCTTCAACTAACAAAATATATGCCTAAAGTTTTTGTAAATTTCTATAAAAATTTACAACCCATCTATAGAAGAATATAAATTTAATAAACACTGCAACAATTATTATGACACCATTTTTATTGTAACTCGTGTTTTAAATATCTCATATTAGCTTTTATTTGATAGCACCAAACATTTCTATCGTATCTATACTTAAAACATATAAATCTTCAAAATATCAGCACGTATACTTTGTATTGTAGCTGTAGCTTAAACGGAAAATAAAATAAAACTCTTTAAAATGCTCTCCTGTAAAATACCATGGTATCACTATAATATTTCTAAGACCTTCTTTTTAATATAATAAAAGAGCGAAGATGGGGTAACAAAAACATTAGAAACTTTAGTGACAGTTAGGCTGCCTTAAAAGCTCTTGAAAGTAACCTCATCAAATATAGATTGGTGGGAGAATGTTCTGAAGCCCTAAACCTCATAGGGCTCCGAAACAAGGTACAACTGATCTGGATACCGGGTCATAGTGACTTCACTGGAAATGAGAAGCCGAAACTAGCCAACCCATTGGCGGGAAACATTTATGACCCGAAGCCGGCAGTTGGTATATCTATTGGTAATATCAAACTATCGATAGAACGCCTGAACCTGAAGAGGTAAGCAAACATTTTTTGGAGCCTATTAAAGGACACAGAGTCTCCAAAACATATCTACCAAGAACAAACACCAAAATAACCAGCTTCCTGCTAACTGTCAATAGAGTAGACTATAGGAAGATGGTGGGCATACTTACTGGTCATAATCACATGAATAAGCACACGTATAGACTAGCACTAAGTGACGATCCAACCTGTAGAGACTGTCAGGAAGAGAGAAGAAACCTCTACACATGTTGTAGGAGAGTGCCTAACTCTTTCAAGGATGAGACTTACGTTGATGGAAACGCACTACATAACCTCAGAAGGCTTCTATCGCTTCTAACCTCAGAAGGTTCTACTTTAGAAGGCTTCTATTAGCCTTTATTAAAAGGTTCGACTAAGTTGAGAGTGGAGGAGGGCATAAAGGGATAAAAGCCTACATGCCAACCCTGACATATTACGGTCACCTCCGTGAAAGGGAAAAAAAAAGACCTTCTTTTCTACACTAGCAAATGAGGAAATCATTTAATTTAATTTTTTTTTTTCCTTAAAAAAAAAAAACCAAAAAATAAAATATATTTTTCTGAAATTTTTCAAAAATAATTTTTAACAAATCTGTTCAAAAACAATAATTCCAACAGTGTTTAAGTTATTAATACAAATAATGACAACACATCTATGCAAAATTCTATCCTGGAAATTCACTAACTCAAAAGTTCTTAGCGAATGAGCTAATTTGGCTTAATTGTGTCTGAATTATTTACGTATCACTTATCACGTATGACATCCTCGAACCAATGAGTATGGTAATTTTTTTTCTTTTTTCACTATGATTGACAATTTAGTTGATTTGAAACAAATTAAAAACATAAAATTTTGGTAGACACCCTAAAGACTTTCGAATTTTATTAAAAAAAAAACTTTTTAATTTTTTTAAATTAAGGATTTCAAAGTTATAGTAAAAAATCATTTTAGATAATTCATTGTGCGAACCTTTTTTTCTCATTTAAGCCATTTATGAAATTCTCTGGTGTATTCTGAATTTTCTAAAACATTAAAAGCTCCTGTTACATTTATTTTATTTTTTTTTTATATTTTTTTTTTCATACATTTTAGATTTACTTTTTTTTTTGCTCTGATGTTAGTTGGTTTTTAGTTAATTTTGAATACAATTCAAATAAGAAGATCACGACGCTACCTATATACACTAAGGAATTAGTAAAATACAGGTATAATGTGGCTCGTGTTAAATTTTCACATTTCTGATATTTTTTTTTATTTTATTTTTTATTTTATTTTTTATTTTTTTTGTACTGCAGCATTTTCATATGTGGGATTTTGTTTGTGTTCGAATATATTTTTTAGGCTTTACAAGATTTCAATTATACAATTGAAAGGCAAAATAAAAAAAAAATGAAAAATTGCTAAGGGGACTTTTAGAATTGAAAAGAGAATATATTAGAGAAATAAAATTATTTTAAAATAAAAAAGTGTTATTATACGAATAAGGCACCTAAAAATTGTGTATATCGTTGTACGTGTTAGCTAATTTTTAGTGATTTATATGCACATCTTGAAATCTTATAATATAATTTAGAATATGTATACATTTTTTTTTTATTAAATTAATTAGACTTTCTTAAAATATGTGAGACATAAGTCAAATATGATAAGTGGAATAATTTTATCAATTATTGTGGGTTTCTTTATCTTTGTCTTCTTCTTTATTTTGTTACTCTGCTAAAGGATATTATTATACACATAGTAAATACCGATTTTAGTTTTATAGTAATATCCTACTTTAACTTCATTAACAAATCAATGTTTACTTTCATAGAAAATATTATTAATAAAGATATGGGAGTATATTATAATAACTCTTTATATTTAACGAATAAAATTAAACGTTGATAGCATAATATAAGAATACATTTTAGTAGTTTCTCCTTTCTTATAAAAATATAATTTTAATAAAATATAATATAAAAGTTTATAACATATACATATGTAATTTAATAAAATATAATCTATAATTATAATTAACAAGCATTTAAGGACCTGCGCCGTAGACACCTTTTCATTTTATTTCGCTTCTCTTTAATGAACTTCTAATATATAAATAAGTTGTATATAAAACAATAATGCGCACACATTTGAAATTTTTTTACTCGTATGGTTTTATTATTCAGCAAATACATTATGCATAAGTAAGATCTTATGAAAATAATAAACAAAAACAAACAAATCAGTTATTATTATTAGTTACATACAATGAAACTTTAAATTTGGTTTCAACTTGAATTATAATTACTCAACAAGGGCCCCTATTATAAATATAATTTTAATAAAATCTGTAAACGATTTGTTTTATCAGCATGGTAATAATTTAATGCTAAACTGCTGTAAATGTAATGTAATAAGACATTTTTGAATGTTCTAATATCTAAAAAAAAATATTTAAAATCATCAATACGGTGAATTTTAATGGTAGACTCGACAATAATCGTATTGTATTTAGCACTGGACAATTTATTGGTATATACAAGATGAAATTACATTTTTTAGTAGAAACAGTTAAACCACTTCAACGGCCTGAGTGCAATATAAATAAAAGAGAAAAGCTATTAATGAACACAAATTTTTGACTATGTTACTTTTGTAATTTAATACAATATATTATATATACTAGGAGTCGCTGTTGAGTAATAATAAGTTAAGTGTTAGCTTTTGTGTACAAATTAGGTACAGGTTTTTTTTTTCATCAGAAAATCACATGTTAAACTTGAACGATTGAATGAACGAACGACAGGGACTGAACAGAAACTCTCTGTGCCAAAATTTGAGTTTCCGAAGTTGTTTTTCAGTTGAAAATACTACTAATGAGTAATTTAATGCAATGCGATCAACAAGAAACAATTTTAATTAATGAAAATTAATTTAAATCTGTGTAAGTTACCGTGTATTATTTGTTTTTTGTTCATACTTCTAATTATGAGTTATTTTAAAACCGGTTGTACAAATGTACTCTATGAATAGTAAAGTTTAGAAAATGGAGTTAAAATTTTGGAAAAGAAAGCAAACATTATTTCAATAGAAGCTGAATAAATTTAATCCAACGATCCAAGGAAATTTGAACAAATTCAATCCCAATGATTTTAAGTGAAATTAAACGATTATAGTCTATTCAGCTACTTCTTTGAAATAAATGTAAATTACAATAATATTTTTGATAATGACATAAAAGCAGACAATAAATATCCATTACATTAATTTTTTTTCTTTCAAATAAAAAAATTCTTATTTTTATTTCTATTTATTTTTTTAAGGATCTGTTTCAAAGTATTGTTTTCTATACTTTGATCATTTGTAGTAATCTATAGTTTTGGTTAAAGATATGTATATGTATATACCTTTTAAATCACTAAAATGTTTTTTTTTTTAGTAATTCTATCCATTAGTATTAAATGTCACTTTAAATCTCACATAGAGAATATGTCGAAACGAAACAGTATATGAGGGAGATGTATTTACATTTCCTAAACAAATCTTACTATTCTCCAAACTTTTCATGAAAACATGCGTGGATTCTGCTTTATCGTGAGAAGTCTCAGTACAAAAATTGCTCTTCTTTAAAAAACTTTAAACTTGTCTTTAACTTTAATTATAATTACTCAACAAAGGGCCTCTAGTATGTATAGAAAATTCTTATTCATATAAATATTTCACGTTAACATGTAGGTTTAAACGCTGTTAAAACACCATTATAATTTTCAATTTACTCTTAAGAACACAATGTTGTTAAAACTAGATTTTTATTCAACTAAATTTTTGTATTTAAAAAAAAACAGAATCAAAAAAGAGTAATTCGTTATTTAGCTTACGGTCTTATATTAGACATTTTATTTTCATTTCTTCATTTAGTATGCTCCAGATTATTGCCTTAGACGTGTTGTTTTGTTGTTGGTACAGTTTTGTTACAACTTACATGCGATTACGATACACAGCAGAAATAAAAAACAACAAAGTTTTTATTCTTTGTGTTTATTTGTTGCTTACCAAAATTTATGAGTATTAAAATGAAATCTCTTACACAAATAGATAAATGACGCTGGTTAGTGAGCTTGGTAGAAATGCAAAAGTGGATTGCCAAGTCAGTTGAATACATTCTCGTGGAATATAGACAAATATGTATCTTTATCAACTATATCTACCTACATTAAATATAATTCATATACACTCTCATATGTCACAGTCATATGCCCTTTCTTGCTAATTGTAAACAGGATGGTGTAATGGCTTATTTTTTTTATTTTATTATTTTCTGTTATTTTTGGTAAATAGAATTTCTATTGCATAATTTTGAGGTGAATTATAAAATAATTCAGAAAAATCATAAATTTTTTAAAACAGTAAAACAAAAAAAACCTATGCTAGTTAGTATGAAAAACTAAAAAAAAATATTGTTGACAATTAACTATATTATAATATATGATACCAAATCATATTATATCAAATCACCCGAACTAAGAGAGCAACAAAATAAAAATTTAGAACATTTAATTTTTGACATATAACCTAACTTATAATTTAAAACATTAACCTTAACTGTTGACATATAATACCTAACTTAATCACAGAAGGTGGTAGTGCATAAAACTAATTCTCACATTCTTAAATTGACGTAATTAATCGCAAGTACTAGACGAAGGAAAGAAGTTCATTTCGAAATATCTATATTTTCAAAATAAGAGTTAGCTAGCATTCGCCCGCTTCTCGAAATTCGAGGAAGTTTGTTAAACAAAAAAATCATACTCAATTTCATTATAAATTGTTTTCCATCATTTCAATTTACTCTTGGCACTATATTATCTATACTTATAAAAGAGAAAGTTCGTTTGTTTGTGTGTTTGTTTGTTTGTTCGCTATACACGACCACAGTTTTAAAGATAGAGTTCTGAAATTGTGCACAGTTATTCATGCTCAAAAAAGTCATCAGAAGACAGGTTCAGGTTGCTGCCGCACAACTCCAAGCAAGTCTCAGGAATATTTCAAAAACCAATTGTGTTAATGGCATGAAAATTTACATTTAGATTCTCTTTCACAACATGTTACGTGATTTCGAAAATTTGGATTGGTTCGGATTTCTGCCATACAACTCAGGAGTATTTTAAAAACCAATTGTTACAGACATGAAAATATGCACTTTCATACTCTATCCGAAATGTTTCAAAAAAAGATTGTGTTTCAGACTTGAAAATTTATTCTTATTGTCCTGAAAAAGTATTTTCGAACTTTAAGAATCAGTATAAAATTTGTACAGGGCTATGTGAAATGGCTATGTGAATTAGCCACAAAAATGTGACAATTCGATTTATTAATCAGAAAATACTGCAGAGCGTTCCAGGGGGTCCATGTGTACAAATACAGTTATCGATGAAAATGAAGTTGTTGTTCCTCATCAATTGGAATTAAAAGTAGTGGCTTCAATATTGCTTCTACGAAATGTGAAGCAGCGAAAACTATGGTACTAGATTAAGAATAAGAACTTTGCATCCTCATTTCATTTAAACACCAATTCCAATTAAGGCGAACATATCTTTATTTTAAGAATACCGCAAAAGCAAGGAACGTATTTGCTTATACTTCATCAGAAAAGTCCGAAATATTGTTTACCAAGAAATAATTTTAATATAAGTATAGTTTAAGTTGTAATATTGTTGATTTTCTTATGGTAGTGAAGAAAAATATTAGAATATTTTTGATAAACCAATTTTTTTAAATTCGATAAATCAAACTTCATTGAAGTAAATTCGATACATTTTGTGGTCGACCCGAATAATGTCAGGTAACTTTGCTAGTTACCTGACATAATAAATATCCATTACATTAATTTTTTTTCTTTCAAATAAAAAAATTCTTATTTTTATTTCTATTTATTTTTTTAAGGATCTGTTTCAAAGTATTGTTTTCTATACTTTGATCATTTGTAGTAATCTATAGTTTTGGTTAAAGATATGTATATGTATATACCTTTTAAATCACTAAAATGTTTTTTTTTTTAGTAATTCTATCCATTAGTATTAAATGTCACTTTAAATCTCACATAGAGAATATGTCGAAACGAAACAGTATATGAGGGAGATGTATTTACATTTCCTAAACAAATCTTACTATTCTCCAAACTTTTCATGAAAACATGCGTGGATTCTGCTTTATCGTGAGAAGTCTCAGTACAAAAATTGCTCTTCTTTAAAAAACTTTAAACTTGTCTTTAACTTTAATTATAATTACTCAACAAAGGGCCTCTAGTATGTATAGAAAATTCTTATTCATATAAATATTTCACGTTAACATGTAGGTTTAAACGCTGTTAAAACACCATTATAATTTTCAATTTACTCTTAAGAACACAATGTTGTTAAAACTAGATTTTTATTCAACTAAATTTTTGTATTTAAAAAAAAACAGAATCAAAAAAGAGTAATTCGTTATTTAGCTTACGGTCTTATATTAGACATTTTATTTTCATTTCTTCATTTAGTATGCTCCAGATTATTGCCTTAGACGTGTTGTTTTGTTGTTGGTACAGTTTTGTTACAACTTACATGCGATTACGATACACAGCAGAAATAAAAAACAACAAAGTTTTTATTCTTTGTGTTTATTTGTTGCTTACCAAAATTTATGAGTATTAAAATGAAATCTCTTACACAAATAGATAAATGACGCTGGTTAGTGAGCTTGGTAGAAATGCAAAAGTGGATTGCCAAGTCAGTTGAATACATTCTCGTGGAATATAGACAAATATGTATCTTTATCAACTATATCTACCTACATTAAATATAATTCATATACACTCTCATATGTCACAGTCATATGCCCTTTCTTGCTAATTGTAAACAGGATGGTGTAATGGCTTATTTTTTTTATTTTATTATTTTCTGTTATTTTTGGTAAATAGAATTTCTATTGCATAATTTTGAGGTGAATTATAAAATAATTCAGAAAAATCATAAATTTTTTAAAACAGTAAAACAAAAAAAACCTATGCTAGTTAGTATGAAAAACTAAAAAAAAATATTGTTGACAATTAACTATATTATAATATATGATACCAAATCATATTATATCAAATCACCCGAACTAAGAGAGCAACAAAATAAAAATTTAGAACATTTAATTTTTGACATATAACCTAACTTATAATTTAAAACATTAACCTTAACTGTTGACATATAATACCTAACTTAATCACAGAAGGTGGTAGTGCATAAAACTAATTCTCACATTCTTAAATTGACGTAATTAATCGCAAGTACTAGACGAAGGAAAGAAGTTCATTTCGAAATATCTATATTTTCAAAATAAGAGTTAGCTAGCATTCGCCCGCTTCTCGAAATTCGAGGAAGTTTGTTAAACAAAAAAATCATACTCAATTTCATTATAAATTGTTTTCCATCATTTCAATTTACTCTTGGCACTATATTATCTATACTTATAAAAGAGAAAGTTCGTTTGTTTGTGTGTTTGTTTGTTTGTTCGCTATACACGACCACAGTTTTAAAGATAGAGTTCTGAAATTGTGCACAGTTATTCATGCTCAAAAAAGTCATCAGAAGACAGGTTCAGGTTGCTGCCGCACAACTCCAAGCAAGTCTCAGGAATATTTCAAAAACCAATTGTGTTAATGGCATGAAAATTTACATTTAGATTCTCTTTCACAACATGTTACGTGATTTCGAAAATTTGGATTGGTTCGGATTTCTGCCATACAACTCAGGAGTATTTTAAAAACCAATTGTTACAGACATGAAAATATGCACTTTCATACTCTATCCGAAATGTTTCAAAAAAAGATTGTGTTTCAGACTTGAAAATTTATTCTTATTGTCCTGAAAAAGTATTTTCGAACTTTAAGAATCAGTATAAAATTTGTACAGGGCTATGTGAAATGGCTATGTGAATTAGCCACAAAAATGTGACAATTCGATTTATTAATCAGAAAATACTGCAGAGCGTTCCAGGGGGTCCATGTGTACAAATACAGTTATCGATGAAAATGAAGTTGTTGTTCCTCATCAATTGGAATTAAAAGTAGTGGCTTCAATATTGCTTCTACGAAATGTGAAGCAGCGAAAACTATGGTACTAGATTAAGAATAAGAACTTTGCATCCTCATTTCATTTAAACACCAATTCCAATTAAGGCGAACATATCTTTATTTTAAGAATACCGCAAAAGCAAGGAACGTATTTGCTTATACTTCATCAGAAAAGTCCGAAATATTGTTTACCAAGAAATAATTTTAATATAAGTATAGTTTAAGTTGTAATATTGTTGATTTTCTTATGGTAGTGAAGAAAAATATTAGAATATTTTTGATAAACCAATTTTTTTAAATTCGATAAATCAAACTTCATTGAAGTAAATTCGATACATTTTGTGGTCGACCCGAATAATGTCAGGTAACTTTGCTAGTTACCTGACATAATAAATATCCATTACATTAATTTTTTTTCTTTCAAATAAAAAAATTCTTATTTTTATTTCTATTTATTTTTTTAAGGATCTGTTTCAAAGTATTGTTTTCTATACTTTGATCATTTGTAGTAATCTATAGTTTTGGTTAAAGATATGTATATGTATATACCTTTTAAATCACTAAAATGTTTTTTTTTTTAGTAATTCTATCCATTAGTATTAAATGTCACTTTAAATCTCACATAGAGAATATGTCGAAACGAAACAGTATATGAGGGAGATGTATTTACATTTCCTAAACAAATCTTACTATTCTCCAAACTTTTCATGAAAACATGCGTGGATTCTGCTTTATCGTGAGAAGTCTCAGTACAAAAATTGCTCTTCTTTAAAAAACTTTAAACTTGTCTTTAACTTTAATTATAATTACTCAACAAAGGGCCTCTAGTATGTATAGAAAATTCTTATTCATATAAATATTTCACGTTAACATGTAGGTTTAAACGCTGTTAAAACACCATTATAATTTTCAATTTACTCTTAAGAACACAATGTTGTTAAAACTAGATTTTTATTCAACTAAATTTTTGTATTTAAAAAAAAACAGAATCAAAAAAGAGTAATTCGTTATTTAGCTTACGGTCTTATATTAGACATTTTATTTTCATTTCTTCATTTAGTATGCTCCAGATTATTGCCTTAGACGTGTTGTTTTGTTGTTGGTACAGTTTTGTTACAACTTACATGCGATTACGATACACAGCAGAAATAAAAAACAACAAAGTTTTTATTCTTTGTGTTTATTTGTTGCTTACCAAAATTTATGAGTATTAAAATGAAATCTCTTACACAAATAGATAAATGACGCTGGTTAGTGAGCTTGGTAGAAATGCAAAAGTGGATTGCCAAGTCAGTTG
This sequence comes from Argyra leucocephala, assembly GCA_963942445.1. NCBI lineage: Eukaryota > Metazoa > Arthropoda > Insecta > Diptera > Dolichopodidae > Argyra > Argyra leucocephala. The sequence goes on from OZ012677.1 coordinate 96,855,649, forward strand.
AATACATTCTCGTGGAATATAGACAAATATGTATCTTTATCAACTATATCTACCTACATTAAATATAATTCATATACACTCTCATATGTCACAGTCATATGCCCTTTCTTGCTAATTGTAAACAGGATGGTGTAATGGCTTATTTTTTTTATTTTATTATTTTCTGTTATTTTTGGTAAATAGAATTTCTATTGCATAATTTTGAGGTGAATTATAAAATAATTCAGAAAAATCATAAATTTTTTAAAACAGTAAAACAAAAAAAACCTATGCTAGTTAGTATGAAAAACTAAAAAAAAATATTGTTGACAATTAACTATATTATAATATATGATACCAAATCATATTATATCAAATCACCCGAACTAAGAGAGCAACAAAATAAAAATTTAGAACATTTAATTTTTGACATATAACCTAACTTATAATTTAGAACATTAACCTTAACTGTTGACATATAATACCTAACTTAATCACAGAAGGTGGTAGTGCATAAAACTAATTCTCACATTCTTAAATTGACTTAATTAATCGCAAGTACTAGACGAAGGAAAGAAGTTCATTTCGAAATATCTATATTTTCAAAATAAGAGTTAGCTAACATTCGCCCGCTTCTCGAAATTCGAGGAACTTTGTTAAACAAAAAAATCATACTCAATTTCATTATAAATTGTTTTCCATCATTTCAATTTACTCTTGGCACTATATTATCTATACTTATAAAAGAGAAAGTTCGTTTGTTTGTGTGTTTGTTTGTTTGTTCGCTATACACGACCACAGTTTTAAAGATAGAGTTCTGAAATTGTGCACAGTTATTTATGCTCAAAAAAGTCATCAGAAGACAGGTTCAGGTTGCTGCCGCACAACTCCAAGCAAGTCTCAGGAATATTTCAAAAACCAATTGTGTTAATGGCATGAAAATTTACATTTAGATTCTCTTTCACAACATGTTACGTGATTTCGAAAATTTGGATTGGTTCGGATTTCTGCCATACAACTCAGGAGTATTTTAAAAACCAATTGTTACAGACATGAAAATATGCACTTTCATACTCTATCCGAAATGTTTCAAAAAAAGATTGTGTTTCAGACTTGAAAATTTATTCTTATTGTCCTGAAAAAGTATTTTCGAACTTTAAGAATCAGTATAAAATTTGTACAGGGCTATGTGAAATGGCTATGTGAATTAGCCACAAAAATGTGACAATTCGATTTATTAATCAGAAAATACTGCAGAGCGTTCCAGGGGGTCCATGTGTACAAATACAGTTATCGATGAAAATGAAGTTGTTGTTCCTCATCAATTGGAATTAAAAGTAGTGGCTTCAATATTGCTTCTACGAAATGTGAAGCAGCGAAAACTATGGTACTAGATTAAGAATAAGAACTTTGCATCCTCATTTCATTTAAACACCAATTCCAATTAAGGCGAACATATCTTTATTTTAAGAATACCGCAAAAGCAAGGAACGTATTTGCTTATACTTCATCAGAAAAGTCCGAAATATTGTTTACCAAGAAATAATTTTAATATAAGTATAGTTTAAGTTGTAATATTGTTGATTTTCTTATGGTAGTGAAGAAAAATATTAGAATATTTTTGATAAACCAATTTTTTTAAATTCGATAAATCAAACTTCATTGAAGTAAATTCGATACATTTTGTGGTCGACCCGAATAATGTCAGGTAACTTTGCTAGTTATATTTATTTTTATTGATTTATCTTAACCAGCAACCGAATGTGTAATAATTTATTAAAAAAAACGAAATTATATTTGAATTTCACTCTGACGAGAAAAAATAATTCTGTACATTGTTGATTAGCCCCAATTTGATAAATTAACTTTTTTGTATGTTAAGAATAAGATGTATGTGTTACATGGAGTGAAATTTTAATATGAGAAAATTCTAATTAGTTTTGCTACGTCTCATTTCAAATGTCTATAATAATAATAACGAAAATCGTTTGTGAAATGGTTTAAATATTTTTACCGTCGTACTTTTTTACAGATTAAATATAATGATAATAAAGATTAATTATAGGGATAATATATCAGTAAAAACAATTTGATCATCAAAAATAAGTAGTAAAGCCTTAATGTTCAAATCGGAAACAGTACCTCTGAATATTATCTACATATACTAGTATATATACCTAGATGGTATTTTTTTAACAAAATCTCGTTAGTTTTCAATAACTTTATAATATGAAAGTTTTAGGCTAAAATTATGTATTTTCAGTTCTTTACTTTGCTACAATGAAATAAAAATATTCAAATTATTATTTTTTTTATTAGAATTCCCACTCAGAATCACAAAAAAAAATTGATTTGATCAACCTTTTAAAAATAGTTTTCATATTACATTAAACCCTTAGTAGAAGTATGAGAGTATCTATCACTCAAATATTGATTAAAAATTTGAAAAGAATAAATTTTCACAAACATTCGTCACAAAAACTCAAAAATCAAGACAAAATATACCTCTAGATATCATATCTTAATTTAGATGACAGATTATATATATACACATATATAATATATTTGATGTGTATATGTATATCTAACTCACAATATATTAAATCACTTTAATTCAAAAATAATGTAAATAAAATTCAAAAGAGTCAAAACATACATAGATACGTGCCTTGAATAAAGCTCAAGTAAATTTATTTTGAATTAAATTAAATTAAATTGAAAATATTCAGTTCAGTTGAAAGGATAGAATTTTATTTTGTATTCCAAAACATACACCATCACAATCAAATAAAGATAACTTTGAATAGTTTACGACTTTTTCGGAAAAAAATATTTTTCACTTAGATATTATTTTATTTAAATTTTTTGTTTTGGTTTTGTTTTTTCAAATTATTTTATTTTTCTTTTTTCACAAAATTATTTATTTTTTTGTTTTTCACAAAATGTTTTTTTTGTTAAATTAATTTTATAAAATTATTCTTTTATTTTTATTTTAAAAATTTTCTTTTTTTCTTTAATTTAATTTATAATTAACGAAAACATGAACATTTTCAATATATAATTTATTTATTATTATTTAAAATTAATTTACTTTGCTTTAAAAAGTAATATTTTTTATTCTGAAATTTAATTGAATTAGGATTAGAATAATTGTGAAAATTAGTAAACTAATACTCATTTGCTAGAATAAAGATCGCACTTAATATTCTAGTAGGTATGTTCAAAGTAGATTTCACTACACAATTTAGGCTGACAATGCTCAGATATTAATGAGCTGCCATAATTCACAGCTGCAAAACTGAATGATGAGTTTGATGCCATATATTACAAGGCACTAACCAATAAGCTAAACTTAAGCCAGACTAAATTTCAAGCTCTTGTTATTTATTCAAAAACAATTTCAAGTAACAAACTACCTCAACTTAGAATAAATTCCAATATTATCCCATACATCGAGCATACTTCAAATCTATGTGTTATTTTTAATACTATATTTTACAGACTCTGGAAACTAACCTACTTGTTATCTTTTCATACCAGAGCTCGAGAGCTAGAATTATAGCTATTTATACATCATATATCCTACTTCATCAGAATTGCACCTCTATGGAATTATCTTCCAAATTATATTAAAAATGTTCAAACATTATATTCCATTTTGTAGACTTTGCTTTGAATTTCTTAATAAATACGAATAAATGAAGTATAGCTTAGAAGCAAACCGAGGTCTTTTTTGTTTTTCTGAGTTTTGCGTAAAATTAAAAAAACTTCTTATTTTTAAATTACTGTAATTTTTTATATAATTCTTTCTGAAAATAATCAATAATAATGCTGGTATTTGAATTTTAATTCAGGTTAAAACAGTTAATCCAGAAGTTATTTAATTATTAAATATGGAATAGAACTGTTTTGCTACAAAGGTGTTGAATAGGGTTGTTTTGAAAATTAGACGATGAAATAGGCGAAAATTTTCTCTAAAAAAATATGCAATTAAATATTAATATATTTTAAATATGAGTCACAATTTCTGATTCAATTCGAACGTGCTTCGAATTTCGACAAGGATTTCGACAAGGATTTCGCTGTCATGTAATTTCTTTAATGTAGTGTTGGAGCATATAGTGTGACGTTCAGTGCAGCTCCTGGGTTTCGCTGATGCGATCTATATTATCGGATATCACGACGAACATCAGTCATCGAAGTCTCTACACATATTGAACAGATTGAAGAGGAAGCAAGTAAAGCGGGTCTTCTCATAAATGAGAATTAAACAAAATATATGCTGTCGACAAATAAAATGTTCTCACAAAACCATATAGGACACAATAGCACTGTCGGCTTATATAATTCTGAGGTAGTTCAGGAGTTTATCTACATCAACTCCACCAATAACATCCATCTTGAAGTTAGCCATTACCCTAGTAAACCGTTGCTACTTCGGTGTGTCCAAACAACTGGGTTGAAAGCTCCTATCCCAAAATACCAAGGCACAATTATACAAAACGCTGCTATATGGTTCTGAATCGTGGACATTACCAAAAGAAAGCGACCATGCACTTAGTATCCTTAATAGAAAACTCTTTCTTCCCATTTATGATCCTGTGTCTGACGAAGAAGTTTGGAGAAGAAGCTATGATACCGAACTATACCAGCATGAACGAAAATGTTTCAGCTAGGAAACTCTTTGAATCCAAGCTCCGGGCAACGCGTCGTCAAGGGAGGCAACAACTTCGTTGGATGAAGTATCGGCAGATCGGCAGCGGAGGATAATTTTGCATTAGGCTCAGGATCTTCAAGGTCTGTAGCGCCCAGTAAATAAGTAAGTAATATTTCACTGCGATTTAATCATGACATTTGTTTAATTTATGTGGGAATTAACATGATTTGACCTCATCTTTAGATTTTTTTTTTTTTTTAAAAGTGGAAAACACCTCGGTTTGCCTCTAAGCTACACAAATACGAATTTTTATATTATGTATTGAATTTCTGCTATCTACATTATTTACATTTTACATTCTCCATATTTGTTTAAAAACTTTTAATTTTAATATAAGTTTTAATTTTTTTAGTTTTATAATGTTTGTTTTATTCCTAATATTAATATTTAGCTTAGTTTGTACTCTTTGTTTAATATTTTTAAAACCATATTGATTAGCCATTTTGACGCAATTGCTGTGGTATATGTACATAATTATTATAGAAACTAGTCGTCTAAATGTAGGTATACATATTGCAAATAAAGAAATAAACGAAAAATGTATTGGAAAACTGATTGCAAGTCAACATTACATAATCATTCACTTTATTGTCTTGTACGGATCAATAGCAGTCTGTCTTAAAAAACAATACGGTACTGCAATTTAAAACACAATAACTACAATATTTCGAGTACTTATTTAACAAGTTACGGGCTCTACTAATTAAATGTGGAAAATTTCTACTATTGTCAGGAACTAAGCCTTCTTAAATAGAATAGTTTCATTGTATTTAATTTGTTACCAGATTATATAGTCTACTCTAAATTATTTTTTGTCTTTTATTATATCCCAAAGACAAAGAGTAAGAAACCTGATTGAAAAACCAATAAAGCATTTTTTTCCTTCATCGGAAATCAAACCCGATTGAAAGGTAGACGGATTGAAAGGGTTTTGCTTGAAAGGCAGACTCCCAGTATGTGGAATGAACCTATGTATTATAGTTCAAGCAATTCCGAAAATTTTGTCAAACTGTCACCTGTCAGTATCAACGAAATTAGATACAAGCCCACTGAGGCAGTTTCGTATATCACTGTAATTTTTTTCTAATTATAATAATGACATTAATAAGAACAAATTGAAATTGTCGTTAGAGTAGTGATCTAATGCTTACATAATGAATGTATAACAATCGAAAAACTGTGGGTTCCAAGCTAACTGGTTGAAATCCTTTTTGTACTTTCGGAAAAATATTTAAAATAAATTTTATTCAAAAATCAAAAATTTTCATTCAAACTATCTTCCTCCAATTATTTTATTAATATTATTTTACTAATTATAATTATCACTGGAGATCGAACAGCTTGATTATAGCTCCTTTGTTTGTTACAAATTAATCAAAAAGTAATTAAATTGTTCATAAAAACAAAACTAAAGACTTAAAAATATGTAAACATAATTTTAATATTTAAGAATTGTGTACATATTACAAAAAGTTTTCCGAATTCCGTAGAGTAACACTCAAAAATGTATTAAATTATAAATTGAATATTTAAATATAAAATTTAATAATTAAATTTCAACAATCATTTTCTTTTATTTCCTTATACATACTCTTGTAATTTCTTGCAATTAAAAATGAATGGGTTTTAGTAAAAATTGTTTAATATCAAATCCGAAACGGTTCAAAAATTGATAATCCAATACAAATAACATAAATTTAAAATAATTTAAAATTAGAAAGGTACTTTAATTTGCGGTTTCCGCTGTTACGAAAGCATAAACAAAATTTCAAATTCTTTCATCGGATATTTAAAAAATATTCTTTTTTTAGTTCGACCACTCATATTTTTTTTTTACATAAAAATCATTAAATTTAAAATTAATTATAGAAATTTAATTTAAATTTATAGAACAAGATTTTTTTGAATTAAAAACACAAATATAATTTTTTTCTCATTTGTTTGCAGATAGATTTTTTAATTTTGTGATAGTTCTACAAATATAGTATTAGTCGTTGAAGAGAAACCCACCATGAATATTCAAGGACAGTTTATCTGCATAAGTTACAATGATGCTTCCAGGTGTTTCATTTTAGTCAAGTTCACGTGTACTCTGTAAGCAGTTCTGATAACCGTGACTTCCATATTGTAAAAAAAATAGTTCTTAAAACGACTTTAAACTGTTCTTAAATTTAATTTTTGAAACTTACTTTCTAGATAGTAAAAATTTTTGTTGAAATATAATTATGGAACACAGTTTTAAACTTTTGACATTTATTTGCATGTCATTTTTTGTTATTACTAAAATTAAAAAACTTTAGCAGAATAAGTCTATAACTTGCTGAAAAAATTTCAAAAATATTGAAAATATAACTAGAAAGAAAATAAATCCTTGCAATACCCTGAAATGTTTATAAAAAGCATAATTTTGTTGTATTACAGATATTTAACAATGTTGTACCAGCCCGCCCTGATAAGACCACCAATAAATATATTTTAGAATATGTACATAAGATATCCTCCATACACTTTTTATCCTAACTTTATAATTCGAATGCCGGTTTTGATGGGTTTTAAATAATACAGAATAGACTAGATTGTAACTTTTTTTTCATTATTTTTACTAAAAATAATATGTCAAGTATTGGTCTGAGTTCCTCTTTTTTCAAATGAATTCACAGTTTCCTTTCGAATCGTACGAATTAGTACTTAGTTGATCTCCGATCAATTCCAAATAAATGCTGTTATTCTTAAAGAATCATTACTCTCACCTATGCTATTCCTTATATTTATAAATTATTTGCTCCAAACCACTTTCAATCCAATCCATTCTATTTCCATTTTTGATCCTACTTATTTTAACTTTTAGATATTACGTCATTTTTATAATATGTCAATGATACTAATCAGTTAACAGAAACATAGTCGTTTTATATATTTCAGGTTCAAGCTTTTTCTTACATGAAACTAATATTTCCAGTGATCCATGTAATCAAATAAAGTCATACAGTTATATATATATTATATTTCTATTATTTTATGGTAAATATTCTTCTCTTTCATATAGCCAAATTAGTATAATAACATTATTGTAGGTATATCGAGGATTTCATTATCGAGGTTGACAAACAATTAATAAAGATATTGAAAGATCATTTTATTAGTCTAGCTGTTCAACACGATCACACCTCTTATAACTCTAGTCCATAATCTATTAAAGTCATCGTTATTAAATTAAAATTAACAGTAGCTTAATTTTAGTGTAGAAAAATAAAAGTGAATTGCATTATATTACAATTCTATTATTTGTGATTGTTCAATTTTTAACAGAATACATCAAATAGACTGCTTACATACCCATACAATAATATTTTTATATTTAACATGGACGAACACGTGTATAAATCGTCAAAACGAAAATGTTGATATAGGTAACATACAAGTATTTTTTTAGGTTTAATATGTATATATTTTTTTTGCATATATTTTTCGTAACAATAATTTGATACCCTGAAAATTTACTCAAAAATGTTCTGTACTTATCAAAAATTTCATAAATTAATAAAAAATTATTTTAAGTTTGATAAAAATATTGGAAAATTTTACATAACTTTAGAAACTTGGATTACAACTCAATAAACATTGAATTATTTCAAATCAAATTTAAAAAGATAAAATTCATTTAATGATTGCAAATTGAGTAATATTTTGTTTTATATATAACCATGTTAATGCATAGGTAATAGTAAACATTTACTTTAAATCATAAAATTATAAAAGAACAAAATACAATTCACATTTCACATAAGGATCCGATCCGAATTTAAATGAAGTTGGTACAGTCTGTTATTTAAAATCATAGCCACCCGCTTTTCAATACATTTCAATTCGTACTGAGCTTTTTTCTGATCAGCTGTAACCAAAATTTCTTGTATAGTTTTGCCTTGCTCAGTTAAACTGCTCATTAGAAGATGATACCAAGATTGATCTTGCGTAGAAAGCAAAAATCAATCATCTCTAAAAGCAATGTATTCATTGGATTATCAACTTCTTCTTACTCTTGGATTACTCTTGGAGTAGTATAAGTCTCTAATTGAGTTTCATTTAAACCATATTCCGATTCTTCATCATCAGCATCAGAATCGTCCTCATCTTTAATTTCAGTTTCTATGTCATTCTGGATCCTCAACTTCAAGCTCATCAGGATCCTTCTCAACATTTCGCTCTAACATCGTTTTACACATATCGAACATAGCTAACAAACGATTTGGATTTGACAAAAATGCTGGTGTATCAATTGTAACATAATTATGTAGTGCAGACATTATGTCCGTAAAATAATCTATACCATTTTTTTTAGAAACTCGATATATTAATTTCAACATTTGCCACATTTCATGTGAAATAGATTTCGAAGCTAAATAATATACCAATGAAAATGTTTCTTCATAAAATTCCGTTATAGTATTTTGGAAAATATGCCCCACAACATTTATTACTATTGGGTGTAAATTAGTCATAATTTCTGGATATTCTTCCATTACGTGTTTAATATACTCATTGCAGAAATAGGTTTTTTGGTCAGATCCATCCTCTGATTCTAAAACTTTTCTTAAATGTTGATGCAAGTTGTTGACATATATTCACTGCTATAGAAAGAAATTGTTTAAGACTACAGTTATCAGTTACAGCTCATTGGCTCACCATAGAAATAACTATAGAAAAATAGAGAAGATTAATAATTGTATGTTAAAAATTCATAACATTCTGAGACTAGTCTTAAGAAACAATTCAATCCATAAACAAATTGACTTTAACTACACCACATTCTCTTAATTCGTGTATTTCGTAATATTAGGATAAAACAACTTGTGCTTAAAAATTTGATTATTTTTAATTAATGTTTTTTTAAATTGTAACTGTTCGTTTTTGTTTTTCTACTTTATACACACTTGGTGAGTGATTTGAATTTTTGATTCTACCTTGTAATAAACAAATAAAAAATTTTACTATATTGGTAAAAATTCATTCTGAACTATTGTTCAAGTACCTATAAAAAATAAATAGGTATTAATGATAAGAAAAGACATAGCCTATTATTATATACTCAAAGTCTACTACTTTTCAATTGTTCTGTAAAATTTTGTTTTCATCTCTTACAAATAAAATTAATAAATTTTTTTTTTTTATTAAGTCAATAAAAAGAAATTTTAAAATTACATTTTCAAAATGCAAAAAACAAAAATTCTAATAACTAAGAAATCCTTCTATCTAAGACAAATAATTTTCATTAAAAAAAAAGTAATAAGAACCACAAAAAAACTTTCATCACCTTAATACCGATTTTTAATAAACTTCCCTTTTTTACCCTGAAATTTAAGCTTTGTTATAAGTTATTGTAATTCTTTGAATTAGTTTTTTTTTTATTTTGCTACAAAAATGCCACAAGCAGGTAGTACTCTGCATTTTCAAGTATCTAGAAGTAATTCTATATATATATATATATATGCATACATAAGAAATATTTCAATTATGAAGGTCCTTCAGAATTTTCCGGTCTTTTGTTAATTTTTTTCTCATACAGATCTATTTTTCCCCTTTGTAATTTTCCTAAATGAATCTACACACATATAAACACATACATATAAAACATATAACAGCTATTTTTTATGAATTTCATAGTGACCTTTTCTAAAGTTTAAAGATTATTTCAATATATATACACATATATATTATAGTTATAACATGTATGTACCTTCAAAAGTATAGAAATATTCCAAAAAAAAATTTTATACTTCAACAATAATATAAAAAGGTTTAAGACTATGATTTTTTATTTTTTATTTTCTTTATTGTTATCCAAAAACAATGTTTGTTTGTTGTTTTAAAAATTTTGTATGTAAATACATACAATATTGATTATATACAGTACATACATATGTGGTTTAATAATCTTAATATTATTATCAGAGGCACATATAACCTCTCAGTCATCACTAATATCTTTTCTAATAGAAAAATTAAATTTTAAAAATTCCAGATAATTCAGGGATAAAATTAAAAAAAGTTAAGAATTCATGAAATCATTTTAAACGTGATCAAAATTTTAAAAATAAATTTTAATTTAATAAAATTTGACAATTTTTAAGAAAAATATTCTGACATTTTTTTTGCAAAATTTATGAAATCTACCTACTAGCAATTCTAATATTATTTTATTTGTATTTGATTGTGCATGATGAACTTAATAATATGGCGTGCAATATTTTTCGATTGAATCTGATTTCAAAATATAACTCGAAGTTTTGGTTTTTAACTATTTGTAATTTAAGGAATTTTTTCGTTAAGAATCCGTTAGAAAATTAGATATCAGTTATTAGTGATAATGAAAATAAAATTCAAAGGCTCAGCTTCATTACTGTATAAATGGAATTTCGAGCATGATCTTCGATCTTATACAATATCATTGCTTAGCGCTTTATTAGGTCGATATGTTAATACCAAATGTGTCCAGTTGGCTAACAATGGAATGGACAAATCGAGATTTTTTATAAATATAGCTAAGACAATCTGTTAAGATTTTATATTATTTTATTTTTTTGTCACATCTTGTGTTTGTGTACGGACTACAGATCACATTCAAACATGAAATGACCACATTGATAGAGTATTCAAAAATGAATAATGCATTTTAAGAAAGTTTTGTTTACTTTGCTCTATTCGAACAGAATGGTTCGAACGTAAGCTTGTTCAAGATCATTGATTCCACATACTGTCACAGTGTTTACTCAATAAGTTTGCTAGTAAATGTGACCAGTTAGAAATTTTCAACGCGTGCACTCGTTTTATCATAAACATGTTGCTATGAAAAAGATTCTGTTATTTCTTTTCCAATAATAAAGAACAGAACCAATTTCTTATAAAAAGCAACATTCCCATAATATTCCATAGTAGGCAAACATAATAATGTAATTTTCGTGTCCGTCCTTTTGAGCTACTTAAGCAATTTGTGAGTGTGAAACGTATATTTGATCTTATAAAATTACAAACAATTTTAAATAAAGCACAATTTCATACTGAATAGAATAGGATGATAGATATTCATACCCATAATACTAGAAATAAAACGAATTTCTATCTATCTCTATTTAAAACTAATAGGCAAAGAAATAATTGTTTATACAACTGCCTCAAAAAATTCAATGAATTACCTAGTAATTTAAAAGAAGTAAACAGTAAAGCAAAGTTTAAAAAATTAATTATAAGAGTATTTAATTTCCAAAATCGAAGTTTTATCATGAGATTAAAATATGAAAAATAAAAGATTTAAATAATTAATTGAATATGAATTAAAAAATTTGGTAATTTAAAAAGAAAAAAAAAGGTATATAATTTTATTATTTTATTGCTTAAATAAATCAAGCAAATAATTATTAAATATAATATGCAATCCAATATTTATACTTATACCGGGTGTTCCAGACCATGCGTATCAGCTTTTTAAGAGGGGAAGGAGCCGTTATTTTAAAATTGAATAAAAATTTTATTAACTAAATCAATGCTCTATCGATTGGTGATATTTTCAAATTCCGGAAAGGCGAAGTTTTGGAATTCCGGAATTCCAAAAGTCGGCGAAATTGGCCGAAATCGAGATTTTCAAATGAAAAGGGGTATTTTATTATGTAAATTCGGATTCTACGTCAAAAAATAAGTAAATTTTGTTTTTTTTTTTTTTTGTTTAAACTTTGTAGGAACCCAAAACTGAGATAAAAAATATTATTACATGAAAAACAAATTTAGTTATAAAAATTATTATCATTAATTCTAGTTTATCAAAGGAAAATATTGAGCCTTTTTGTTTTATTGTTATTAATTTTAAAGAAAAATACTAAGAAAACGGAAAAAAAATCATTTAACATAATTTTCTTATTTTTTATTGTAGAATCTGAATTTGTATTAAAAAGTACCCCTTCCCATTTGAAAATCTTGATTTCGGCCAGTTTTGGTCTCAAAAAACCAATTTGCGGTTCTTTCCGGAAGTTCAAAATACCACCAATCGATAGAGCACCTAGAGATTTAGTTAACAAACTATTTTTTAAATTTTAAAATAACGGCTCCTTCCCTTCTTAAAAAGCTGATACGCATGGTCTGGACCACCCGGTATAATAAGAAAACGTTAGTCGAAAAAAAAATAAAAATACAAATAATAAGACCAGACAGCTATTATGGGCTAAGGTCGTAAACACGTAATTCAGAAAACTATTAAATTATTTCTTACTTAATTAAATAAATTTATAAACACCAGTTATTCTTAGTTAATATTAACTATGAATTATAATATATACATCTATTTTATTTTTTTATTCCGATATTTAATTTGTAAGTAAGAATCGAATTATTATATGTTAAATTTATTGGATTAATAAAGACTAAAAAAAACAACTCCACTTAGCTAGTGGACATTTCGCAAAATTCACAAAATAAACATGTAACCAAAAACCTTTAGAAAAACAAACATTTTATATTCATTTGGTAACTCTATCTATATATAACTACATATTGCTTTATGAAATGTTTCTGTGGAGATTCAGATGGCGTATATGTGAGATTTTGAATCTCCAAAAATATAAATTTTAAAGCTGAACTCAAAATCAGGGTATTCTTTTTTTCATAATATCAGATTCACCTAACTTCTACCGAAACAGGTTACGTAAATGCACCTTATTCCGTCCAAACCACTTTTTGTTAAATATATTAACCCCTAGCTTTTTATTTAATAATTTTTTTTTACAATAAAAAGAAGTGTTATCTCCTCCTTGAAATACAAAACAATGCACTTTTATTATCATATTAATAAATAAGTTATTGATAAAAAACTAAACTAGCAAGACGTTTCAGAGTAAATATTAGTTCAAATCTTAGATTTATTTTTATTTTGTTAAGACCATAACCATTAAACTATAATGTTAACTTATTTATTTTATTCAAATAATTGTAAAATATACATTATTAAATTGTAAATAAAAAATATTTAAAATTGCTAATTTAATTTGAGCGGCAATTAGGGACACGTAAATTTATATTGTACGTATATTTACGATCGACCGGGCGGAATTAGGAAAATTACACGTATTTAAGTTTGCATGTTATGTATTTTTTGTTCGACTAAATTGTGAGTTTTGACAAAAAAATTTATGAAAAAGCGGGTCGGTAAATAATGTACAATGTGTCCTAATTGCGTACTAAATATTTGTAAACTATTTTCAGTAAATTAATTTTATTTCTGGTCTTATATTTTAAAAACTCTATATTCTAAAGCTTATACCAATTACTTGTTTTTTATAAATAGAAGCAATCTCTGAATTTATCTTGCAATTAAAATTTTATTAAGGTATCTGAAATGAACTAATAAAATACTTCGTTTATATTTGAAACATTTTTTTGAACCTACGGACGTTTTAAGTAATATTGATATTTCAGAGCATTAAACTAAACTTGAACATAAATTCAGAAACACTAACATAATATTATTTTTACATAAGATGCCAATTTTCGGACAACAAATAATAATGAAACCGATATAGGTAAATATTCAATATTGGCAAGTTAAATTAATATGTAAATAAAGTGATCAATCCAACAGATGAAACTAGTAAAACATCACCAGCATTTTATAAAAAACTTGAAGAAAATAGTAAATAAAAAAACTGAAGAAAAGACGGTAAAAGAAATTTGCCAACAGCATTTAAAACGGTTTTATTTTGGCCTGCAGAAAATTAAATGTCGAAAAAAATTAAACGGAATTATAAAACAAAAACGATATTGAACACCGACATAGCTTAAATGAAGAAAAAATTCTAATGTGCATTTTGTTACTATATTTAATTTGACTGAGGCCTTATCTTAATTTTGAATTTATTGATTTGTTTTTGTTTGGAAACCTGCGTTATGGAATTTCGGAAATATCTATTACAATAAATTAATCTGTTTTATAATAATGATCAGTTCAAAAAGGTTTTTCATCTCCAATTTTCCTTTAAATATATAGTATTAAACTCGAAAATTTCTAAAAAAAAAAAAAATACAAATCAACTGTAGTAAAGATAATTATATATCTGTACCTAAGTAAATAGTTTTAAAAGAATTAATTGTACAATTTATGGAGTATAATAAATAAATAAAAATAAAAAAAAATAAAAAAAAAATAATAATGATAATATATAATAATTCTACTTAAATATTATTTATTTATTCCAAATTGTAGTATATAATATTTAATTTTTATTATAATGTTAATATATTTAAAAATTAATTATTAATTTTACTCTTATTAATTATTTTAAAGTGATTTGTTTAATAAAATTGTAAATTGGTACACGCGAATAGCAAATAGGTTCAAAAAACGGAATTGGGTACATCTGTGGGCGGAATTAGATCATATTGAAATTCTTGAGCAGAAATACCTACGTTAACTTTAATTTTATTTTATTATCCTAATATTTAATATTTTATAATTTTAAATTTAGGAAAAATTGAATTGTAACCGAAATAAAATAATTTAATTGTAATTAAAAATATACTTATTATTGTAATTTAAAAAAAAAATTAAAAGAAGCCTGTACTTGGTCTTATTTTTCGAATCTTCTCGGTAACTTTTCTATAAGGGGGCGAAAATATGTATATTTACGTTATATACTCTTTTTGCAGAATAAACCACGAAATATTGAAAACTCAAAATTTAAGACACCAAGGGATGTTTTTCTAAAGGATTTACCAAATTTAAATATCGGATATTATCGGATATTCGGATATTATCAAATTCGATAATAACAATATTTGAAAACAAAAAAAAATTAAAGTTCGGCGTACCAAAATCTGAGACCGAAGAATTAAATATTCCTTACAAAAGATTTTAGACCGCCAAATTTTGTTATTTTTATTTATATACACCGTGTACGTACATAAAATTAGCCACGAGTACAAATGTCCATTTTCTAAACGTCTATTTTGCCAAACGTTTTTTTACCAAATTAGTTTTTTGCGAAATGTTCAAAGTTTAAATGTGTATTTGCGAAGTGGAATTTGCTAAATGTACTGTACCTGGTACTCTTTGATATAAGCATTCATTAATTTAAGTAAAAGGAAGATAGACCTAACTCTAACCTAAATAGATCAACGGCTGTAACCAGTAACTTCAAAGCATAATTATATGTTTTTTTTATACTTTTTGAAAATTATAATTAAGAAAATAATAAAAAAAATAAAATTAAGAACAAAAAAAAAGTAAACAATGATTTAATTTAAAATTTACGTGGTAGGTGTAATAGTTATACGGTTTTTTTTTTAAAAAAAGAAACAAAAAACATAACCGGATTTAAGAAATATGATTTTTTAGTGTTTTTCTATTTTTTATTTACACAATCAAAATTTTAAAAAAAATCAGAATATAAGAAATTAATACCAAAATTTCTCCGAAAAATTTTGTTTCAACTTTGATCGTAAATTCATTGTAAGAATCATCAATTCACCCACTTCTCTACCCAAAAAAATAAATCTGAATGAGCAGGTGATGAAAAGCAATGAACATTTCCGTTCATATAAAAAAAGACAGGAAACAGAAAAAAAAACAGCAAAACAAACAAAATAAATCAAAAACCTTGAAACTTCCAAAGCAATAAAATTTTTCTTTTTCAGTAACAAAATGTTTACACACTGATACGACTTCTCATTTTCGTATATTCTTGATGATGATGAAAAAAAAAATGTATTTTATTTTTTGGGGATAATTTTAAATTTTTATTAAATGTGTATGCTGTACAAGATCTAAAATTTACAAAATTAGCATTACCTCTCTTATTGGGTTTCAAAATGTGTACAATGTTCAAGTCGGAAGAAGTTATGCTATTTCTCGTGGTAAATAAATGTAATTTCTGTAATTTCGATACTACTAGCATTATGAAACAGCTTATGTATAAAAACCTAATGTAATAAAAATGTTCTTGCATATTTTTTATATCTTGATTTGTTTAATCTTTCTCAAAGACTAAAAACGATATAAGATTTTTTTTGATTGAATTGAAATACACACTACAATACACTTTACAGAGATTGACATTTGTCCATTATTTGATACCAATATACTGAAATAATATAGGCCCTTATCGCAAAATGACGCTTGATTGTCGTACCGTCAAAATGACGACATGTCGAATGTATGAATGTCGATTGAATTTCTTAGAGTCGATTGCAATTGTTTGCTTTTAGCGAGTGCACTTTTTTGATCGACAGCCATATTAAAATATAAGTTAAAGGGGATTGAAGTATTTTTTGTGATTTTGTTTGTAATTTTTTTTAAACAATAATGTAAATAATTGTATATATAAAAAAAAACATCTTATAATATAACTAATAAAAAAAATTATATAAATATATAATATTCAAAAATATATACCAAATAATTAATTTAATTGAATAAAATAAAGTTATTTAAAATAAAAAAATAATAAAAAACGTCTTTGGAGACAGATTTTTTAATAAAAACAAAATATTAATAAAAAATTCTGGTCTTGTAGGAACAAATAAGTAATAAAAATGCAATTGGAAAAATTAATGGATATAGGGAGTGAAGGTTAATCCTTCAATTACAAATGGTCAGTACGAAAAATCAATGGTTATACAAAAATTGACAAAATATGCGGTAGAATTAAATATTTTTGGTCAAAAAAAGGGTTCAAGGTAATAGTTGAAAATTTGTAAATATAATCTTTAAATTATCTTTTATACTTTTAGGTATGGATTGATTATAAATTTAAGATAAAAAAAATTAAGAGCTAATGAAGAAGATATCAGTAAGGGATCAGGATATCAGGAGACTGTCCCAATAATATGCAACCTCTAAATTCTTTCCAAGCAGGCGTGTTTGAATTTCTAAATGAGTAACTTAAACGTGAATTCATTTACACCAAGAATAGAGTTTAGAGTTACAATTAATACTAAAAATTTCAGGACATAAAACTTGAGATCTTAGATGTACCTAATAATATGTCCTGTACAAATTTGGAAACCGCTAAACATTTAAACTTATTGAACCCTTTGAACCTATCTAGCTCATCATCGTTCATACAATGATCGAATCAAATACCAGTAAACCAAACTTCTCTTGGATATTTTTTCTCTTCCTTTTAAAATATACAAGATTGTCATAATACCAATTTGTTGCTCATATCATTATAAAAAAATTCCATTTAACAATATTCAACTTTCTATGATATGTCATTTGCCGCAATTAAAGCACTGGAGTCGGTAACCATCAACTCAAAAACCGTGTTGACCTGTCGCAATTCTTTGGACGAACTAGTGGATTGATTCAGCATATTGTTACCATAAAAGGAAAATCCTTCTAGGAGCCTTTTTTCTGGATTCCCTGGATGACCTTGAAAGCACTAATATCAAAAATCTTCACCAATTCGTTAGAAGCTCAAATTGGTATCACAATGGATCTCACCGGTCTAAATGGGTAGGCGTGGTGCTGTCGGCAGCCACTACTACCTACCATAATAATAATGTCAAAAGATATAAAATTTAAAAAAAAATCCTTTATTCAGCAATCCATTATTAATTCATTGATGAACAAAAGAATAAGAACAATATTACTGATCTAATATAGCTATGTGAAATAAATAAGAGATTTTATTCTACTCAGTAAAATTTAGAAAAAATAAGAGAGGCAAATGCTATTAAATCATAGATGCCAATAGTTGTATCAAAATTTCGAAGTGCTAATAGTTGTAGTCGTTAGGCTGCTATCTTTGAAATTTTTTGAAAAATCAAATTTTTCTAAATCACCTAGCTTCCATCAGTATTTTTATTTGCAAATACCCCAGAATATTTTATATATTATTTATTTTTCAAGTTAAAAAGATTTTATAAAGCGCTATATATTCCTTACCAACTCTTTTCATTATTATTAGTATTATTTATATTAATATTTTTGATTGAATATAATTTAAATTATACACAATAGTGATTTACAAGCACTAGCTGCCAGAGTTATCGAATTTAACCCTTGCCATTAAATACTACAATACTATCCAAATATGACATTAGTCTAACAGAAACAACAAATTCTTAGGTTGCCATAAAAGGGGCTGTTAAATAACAGTAGCGGAACACAATTATTTTATATTTTTGAAAAGTCTCGATTTGATTGAAAAACACAATTATTGTCTACACAAGAATGTGCTTGTATATGGCAGAATATTATTGCGATTTTAAGGCCAAATTTAAATGTGAAAGAAATTACAATAACAAATATATACAAATACATATTCCATATTACAATGTATATAGTAAATTTCAGGTTAGAATTTAAAATTTAAGTTTATTTGGAATCCAATCGATCCAATCCTATCTTACGACATTTGTAAATTTATTCTTGTCTCGTTCGTTTCTAAAAAATTTGGTTTGTGAGTGCAATAAAAACAATTTAATTTTTTGTTTTTTTTTTTTTTTTGCCAACATTTGAAATTAATTTGTTAAAAAAGTTTAGATCTAATGAAAAAGTATATTTGAATCCTTTCTGTTCTTATTTATTATATCCTTTCATTAAAGTGGAAAATTGAAAGTGGAAAGTTTCCACAAAAAGTTCAATAAAAAAAAATAAAAATTGATGACTATTTTTTTTTTTTTTTTGTTTTTGTGCAAGCAATTTTTTGTACAATTTTCACCGGGACATTTAGAAATTTATAAAGTCATCATTGTATTTGTTTGCTTTTTATTTTTTTTAATGATAAAAATGCAGTGAATTGAATCATTATTCAATTCAATTCATTTATTTACCTAAATATTTATATTTATATATACAAGTAGGTTTAATTTTACATAGATCAGAGCTTATACTAATTATTAATCTACACAACTGAAATTTGATTTTTTTTTTGTTTCTTAGTTCTAAGATTTTATTGTATTAATATTTCATTTCGAGCGGAAAATGGGAAAAATCTCACTAAAATTTATGGTTTTAATAAAACTTACAGCCAATTATCTTACACTACTCATGGCTACTTACGACTACTTAAACTAATTATTATTATTTAAAACTATGTTTTACAATTATTTATTGATATAAATTTTGAATAATGATTTTCAGCTAACAGGCACTTGCATTCTAGTTTTTAATGCAATCTGATCAGAAATTAGTCGTCATTGTATTGAAACGAGATAAGTGTTATAGAAATCGTACGTGAGAAGTTTATTTAATTCAAAATAATCTAATTTGAACATTGTATTATGTAAACATAAAGTAAAAAGTATATGTGGTGCTTTAAATGATGAAACAAGTTCATCCAAGGCAATCAAACATTGTTCAAAATCGGTCAAATCTCATTAATGTAGTATATTAATAGCAATTTTACAGAAGATTTATTATACAAGTAAATACAACTACAAAAGTAGGAAATTAATTAGATTTCAAATTTTGCACTTTTAAGAAATTTGTTAATTCTATTTTTTTTTTTTAATTTATTTTAAGTTCTGATTTTTTTCTAGAAAAACTACATTATTGAGATTTGAACCAATTTCGAACAATGTTTGATTGCCTTGGATGAACTTGTTTCATCATTTAAATTACCACATTTACTTTTTACTTTATATTTATTATACAATGTTCAAATTAGATTATTTTGAATTACATAAGCTTTTCATAGTGTACGATTTAGAGTGAGTACTTCTAAAGTAAAATTGTAAAATATAACTCGCATTTAATATGTTTTTTTTAATTATTGCGCAGATTCGATTCGATTCGTAAATTTTGGTGTATTCGATATAGGGGTATCAATTTTAGAAGCTGAAATAACTTTAACTTCATAACATATATATTATAGTAACTTGACTTTGATCAAATATTTCGTATCAACGTAGGTGCACTTGCACACCAAACATTTTTTAATTTTTCATTTAAAAATAAAAAAATTAGTAGAGTTTAGAGATATTGTCTTTACAGCTGAAACACTTTAAATTTTAAATAAATAGTACATTTTCATATTAATATTAAGTTTTTAAGGGAAAACAGGATGGTAAAAACCTAATCCAAATTTTTTTTCTGTTTTTTTTTTTTTAGATAAAACTTAAAAAAATATACTATAAAACCTAGAATTTTGCAATGAATGGAAAAGATAGATACTGCCCTATAGCTATAATATCGATCTCCAAAATCATTCAGATCTTAATATACAAGAAGCTAACCAAATATTTAGGCAGACAAGATATTGCCCACCACGATAGGCAATACGGATAAAAATCCCACCGATCTATTGGTGATTTATTTTCATACCTTAATGAGTAGCTAAATATCTGTTTGCACAATTTGGGTCAAGCAAATAAAGTGACTCTGGATATTTCTAAAGATTTTGATCGAATAGCATTACTAGCCAAACTTCAAGCCATAAGTCTCGGTTCCTATTGTCTCAAGTCGATTGAAAGTTTCATTTCGAATCGTACAATTCAAGTTCTTAATTGCTTTAAGTTCGATCAGTTCCAAATACACGTTGGTATTACTCAAGGAACAGCTCTGTGACCTACGCTATTCTTTTTATTTATAAATGACTTGCTCTTGCAATTTCGGTAGTACAGATTGTATTGCATAATAACAATGTAGAAAAGCGTTAAAACATTTGAATAAAGTCAAAAAACGAGTTATTTATATTATCAATGACAACAATTAAATGTTTAATTCCAGCGTTAAAATAAAACTAAACATTTTAAAAGAGAGTACTTCTATCTTCTATAGGGTGTTATTTGATCACTATTAATTCTCCGAAAGAATTTTGTTTGTTGTTTTGTAAATCGATTTCCACAATAATACCTTAACATTAGCGGAAAATTTAAATTACATAAATTACATATAGGTATTTAAAAGTACATATAGATATACATATTGTATTTACATAAATACTTACAAGTATAGTGTATCAACAGAAAACAGCTACTGTATTACAGTAATACACACATCAACTAAACTTATATAATTACAATACTATTACGTACAATAACAGATTTATAAATTATTTATTTTTAATAATTTTTAGTTCGGATCATTAATTTGGAAACTGATATTAAATAAGAGATCATTAAAGACAAAGTAATATGATCCGAATATGATTAAAATGAAAAGTTAAAGATAAAATACGTAATGTCTATTAAAAGAAATATTTATCAGATCAAATTTTCAAATTTGAAGAAAAATTTTCAATTCATTTGATTTTATGGTAAAAAAAAACCCCATTAGGAAAAGTAATTTCTGTATTCTATATTGAAAAATGTTTCTCTTACTTCATAAATTCTCTTTCATAATAATCGATTGCATAATGTGCAAAACAAAAAGATAAGCTTGTTCAAAATAATTAAATATTTAAAAAAAAATATATTCAACAGTAACAACTATAAAAATTTCAATTATTCTTTGGGAACTTACATGCAATTTTAGTTTAAAACAAGATGTGCTTTAATGACCAGTAAATTATAACGTCCAAGAAAATTTAAAGTTCTTTGGATATTTTTTTTATTTTTTCATCTTATTTTTTTGTTATTTGTTCATATAACAGCAAGAAAATCCAGTTCCAATTAAAGAGGATTATAATTAGAAGTTATT
This sequence comes from Argyra leucocephala, assembly GCA_963942445.1. Classification (NCBI taxonomy): domain Eukaryota; kingdom Metazoa; phylum Arthropoda; class Insecta; order Diptera; family Dolichopodidae; genus Argyra; species Argyra leucocephala. The sequence continues at coordinate 96,877,971 of OZ012677.1, forward strand.
TTTGGTTTTTCAACGAAGTTCTTATAATATGTTTTTATGTTATGGTTATGGAATAAGAATTGATTAGTTAAATATTTAGAAGTATCAAAAATTAAAATGTTAACAACTTATATCTAACCTAAGTTTTATACTGAGATTGAAGTAAGATTTTAAAATTTGAATATTCTGGAATACGAAGTGATTAATTAAATGAATTAATTAGTCTGCGATGTCAAATTCGTATAGCGGAAATCGTTTTTACTGGAGGATATGGTTATCATAAGCAATAAGTTATCGTAGGTAGTTTTTGAGGGGTTGTTGTGACCACACTCTAACAAATCACGTGCGCTTATTCTTTGTATCGGCCATCATCATTTCATTTCACAATTACCATCATTTCAATTCACGCTCCTAACTACGCAAGTGAACCAATACAATTAGCTTAATTTATAAAAAAAAAAAATCAAAATAATTTTTTTTTTCCAAATTTAAAACAAAAAGAAAATGCTATCAATTTCCATTTTTATCGGGCAACGCCTCTACTAGTCCATTAGTATATAAATGTAAAAATTAAGTATAATAAGAATATGTAAGTATTTATTCCGTAAGCTAAAGTATAATTGAATAGCTGAAAGTTATGTCAAATTTTCAGAAATATACAAAACTTCAGATTAAGTTATACCCAACAAACTAATTAAAAATATATTCTGCCTTTATTTGAACCATCATACAGAATGAACAAATCAATATTTACATTATAAAACATTAATCAAAAGCCCTGATAAAATTGGAATTAACAATATTTTACAAGATGACCCAAAATATGATAGTGGGAGGAAAATATACTTTTATTTAATACAACATTAATTTGAACCATTCAAAACAAATCCAATTATCAAAAATACTTTTTCGATTTTCAATTAAAAACAATGTACAATTGTATGACTTAGAAATTATACCATTAAAGGGAAATTATCATCAAAAAACTTCTACATTTAATTTTGATTTAAATTAATTTTTTTTTATTTTATATAATTTAAATTATTTTACGTAAACGTAATGTACTCTTACATACATACATATTATACATAATAAGAGAAAAATTTTACTGCCTCATGTTTTTATATATAATAGCTGATATTATTATATAAAAATATTTTAAAGTTTGTGGTAAATACTGTAAGTGGGCGTAAAAGGTATAATAACAATATATTTGATATACATACTATAATAAAATTATGTTAAATTTTTAGAGGACCGTTTTTCAAAAAATTGTATTCAAGGATATTAAAGAAACATATAATAAAATTTATATATATATAGTATATCTATTATATAGCTATTCACAATTAAATGTAAAACTGCATGTATCTGTTAGATGTAAAAACACTCGAGAATTTTGGTACAGGTGTTTAAAAATTCTATACAGTTATCGTGCTATATAGTTATACAAAATACAAGTTGGTACTGTTATTGTAGTCACGTTGTCTCTCATGAAAATTCTTTTTTTTTTTGTTTTAATAATTCATGTCAACCGTGAAAATATTTAAAATAAAATATAAAACGAATAAAGACATTATGAGTAAAATATTTTCCTATTTATATGCATATGAATTGACATTTTTTTTAAATAATAATTATTATAAACTTTTTTGCGGTATAATTTTCAGATTATAAAATAGAAACCATAAACAGAGTAAAACAGAATAACGCATTAATTTTTGTTGAATTTTATTTCTGGTCTAAACAATACTTTCTTCCAAACAAAATTAAAAAGAGAAAACACATTATGTCAAAACCTTTGTCAATAATATTGTAAAAATAAAATGAATTAACTACATTTACTTTAACAGACTAATATACCATTTTAAAAATTTTTATAAATAAATGAAATTGCATAATTAGTTAATCCTTTATTATTCCATTTTAAAGACTGTAATATACTTACTTAGATGGTCTACGGATCTGGTCTATGGTTCTAGCTTTATGGATCTGGTCGATGGCGTTAGCGGGCTTTTCTATATGGTTGACGAAATTATAATTCGTGCATATAGTGTAAATAAAATAGTTATATTCGTACCACCTAATTAATTTGCGTTTATTTCAGTTACATTCTTGTATTTTAGACAGTCCATGTAGGTCGATTCTAGGTCACATTTTATTCCATGAACAAATAAAAAATTTATAATATTAATTTTCGTTAAAAGGCAAATACAAATAGAATTTTAAATTTCAATTATTAAAAGGGACAGAAATTGTTTTATAGGTGTTACAGCGCTCTTACAAAATATGGTTAACACCACCCGGCAAAATCATTGGGTAAAAAAAAGCTTTTGGGGACTCTGAGGAAGGTGTTGTATCGGCGTATGACCAAACGCAAGTATGACATATCACAAGGATAGCTGGAGTCGCTAGCTTTCCAAAAAGATATATCTTTAGTGGCGCATCTTATCTTTTAAGGACGAAAAGGACATTTAAAAGTATCCTTGTTGTTTTGATGTTCTTCTAGAAAAACCGTTATATCTGTTCATCTATTAGATATATATATATATATATATATATATATATATATATATATATATATATATATATATAGATTGTTATATATTCTAGAGAGACAACGGTCTGTAGCACATTTTAACGTTTAGTTGATGGTGATTGGTGTTGCCGTTATGGAGATATTGTATTTCAAACTGAAAAATTTTGGAAAAAAACAACAATCTTTATTTTTTTCTTGAAAAACCAAATACCTCAAAATTTTACCATAAAGTACCCCCAATATTTATATACTGTTGGAAGGGTCTCTTTTTTTCTATAACTCATACATAAATACTTTGACTACGTCCAATAGTCAATATTTTTTCAATCACGGTCAATATTTTTTCTATATAATTTAATTAATATTTAATTTATATTACAAAGATTACAACAAAATTATCCAAGTTTTATGCGCCTTAACTAAATCAATGTATTTTTTTATTTTATTTTTCTTTATTTTCATAAATCCGAAATATTTCCAAAAACATCCCAATATTTATAAAACAATTTAAATAAAGTTAAATGAAGGAAAAATTCCGGAACAAAAGACATAAAGCAACACCTACACTGAAAGAGTTTATTATAAATATATATATATATATATGCATAAAATTATGTATATTATTTTGTATACAAAATCCTAGTAATATAAATATATAATCGTTTTACAAATCCTATTGTAATAATTACAAAAGCTTTTATATATTTGAATCTATTCATTGGGAATTCAAAAAAAAAATATATATATATAACAAAAAAAAAATAAAAAAAGGAAAAAAGCAATATAACAAAAAAAGGATTAATATTTCGACCCCGGATAATTTGATATTAGAATAAAAATAATAAAATATTAAAATTTTCACTTCAACAGACTCAACAGAATAAAAAATTATCATTAAAATTGGACACTAAAATGTAAAAAACAAAAAACAAAAAAGCCAAAACAAAAAAAATTAAAATGAAAAAATTCATTTTTTATTATTAAAAAAACAAAAATAACAAAAAGAAAAATAAAAGAATTAAATTAATGAATTTATCGTGAATAACAGTAAATATAAAATAATAATATAAAAAATGCAAGAAGACACAAAAGGTTCTAAATATTTATAGAAATCAAATTTAATCTAAATTTTGTATCCTTTTTTTATTTTTTATAAAAATTTCAATTCTTTATTATGCATCTTTGAAAAATTATTGAAACCACAATAATGATAAGGGTAATTTTAAAGAGGATATAAGATATCCAAACTCTGACCATGAAACACGAATACAACACTAAGAGATTTAAATTGAAGAAGCAAAGTATATACAAATAAAAAAAAATAAAGAAATATACATTATAATATAAATATAAATATAAAAAGGCAATATTTTGATGTTCAAATTCTTATAAACTGTATTTTATTCTGTATTTTGTATCCAAAATAAATTTTTCCAGTCGAAAAAATATAATAAAGTCAGTTTAAGTAAACAAAAAGAAAGCAAAAATAAAACATTTATTAATGAAAAATTTTACTATAGGGTTTTTTTTTTACATTCAAGGTCTTTTGGATTTGGATACTCAATTCAATTCACTGCTTCTGTTCAAGTGACCAAATTGGAAATTCTTGTTTCAATTAGAAAAATCTTACTTTCTAATTGCCAAATTGTCGTTTTTTTTATTTTAAAAATCTGTAAACTGTTGTTATTTATAAATTATTTACAAATTTATTAAAAAAATCTTATGGAAAATATAATTCCCATTTGATCAATACAATATGCATATTAGAAGTCTTGTTTTTGATAATATTTCCGAAAAGAAGGTCTGTCATTTACCAATTGTAAAATACTTAAAATAAGTCTGAATCAAATAAATATGAAGTCTGACAGTAAATAAAGTAAAAACAAAATGGATAAATTAAAATGTTCCTTTTAAAAAGTTGACAGAAGAACTTCCCAAATCGAGAACAATGACGCAGCATGTGTTATGGTTCTCTCCACATCGCACCTATTTCCAGCATCACATTATTGATGAATTATTGTGGGAGCCCCAAGTATTTGCGAGATAAAATCAGCAATTCTCCTTTTAAAAAACAATAAAGCAGCAGGAGTAGATGAGATACCAGGCGAGGTATCACTCTACTTCTCAGTTTTCTCGAAATTAATGGCTAGAATAATACTCGAAAGGATTAAAGGCAGAATAGAAGCTACACTCAAAAGACACCAAGCAGGTTTTCGCAGTGGCCATTCGTGTGTGGATCACATCAACATATTAAGAATAATTCTTGAACAATCCACTGAATTTAAAACACCGCTGAATCTCATGTTTGTAGACTTTGAGAAAGTCTTTGATAGAGTATATTTGGGAACCGCTTAGTAGAAGTGGAATTCCGGAAAAAATTATAGCTATAATTAAGGAATCCTACAAAGATGCAAGATGTCGCGTTTTACATCGAGGACAGCTGACAAATTGCTTCGAGGTGTGTCAGGGAGTAAGGCAGAGCTGTATTTTATCACCCATATTGTTTTTAGTAGTAATGGATGACATAATGACTACTATTATGGGTGTAAACGAGAGCAACGGTATCCAGTGGCGTCCTTTCGAACGTATCAGCCACTTAGATTACGCCGACGATGTGTGTTTATTGTCACATACGAATGAAGGTTTGAACGATATGTGCCAAAAGCTGTATGACACTGGAAAAAGTGCGAGCCTAAAAGTCAATTTAGCTAAAACTAAAGTCATGCGCACAACTCATACATTACAACATCCGATCCTCCATGAAGAAATGCGAATCGAAGAGGTGACTACGTTCAATTACTTGGGCAGCATCGTGTCATCAGATGGAGGAGCCCGTACTACTTTCGGGATGCTTTCAAAAATATGGCAGACAAGCAACCTATCTCTGCGCACAAAAATAAGAATATTCAACGCAACTGTAAAATCTGTTCTCCTGTACGCTTGCTCTCCTTGTACGCCTGTAAAAATGGAAAGTTTCAGTAAACATTACCAGGAAACTCCATGCGTGCATCAATAGATGTCTACGGCGCATCCTAAGCATTCGTTGGCCACAAACCATTTCCAACAGAACGCAGTGGCAAAAAACGAAACAAACACAAATAGACGTGGAAATCCGACAAAGGAAATGGCGTTGGATCGGGCATACTTTGACGAAACCTGACAACAACATCGGGAAACAATGTTTCGAATGGAATCCTCAGGGTACACGTCGCGTCGGAAGACCGAGAAAAACGTGGAGAACAACTGTCTTAGCCGAAGCAAGTACCCAGCAAAGAACGTGGCCACAATTGAAGAGGTTAGCCGTTGCAAAGAATTTACTTCCGCCCTATGCCCCACGGATGGGGTTGCAGGACAATGATGATGTGAATTGATAACGAAGCTTTCAGGGAAGTAAGTGGTTTCTCAGACATGCTTTAGAAATGTGGAAGTCTGTTGAGTTTTATATACTTATTTATGTACACCAATCATAATATAATATCAAATATATAACAGTTTTTATGTTCTTTTAAAATTTTTGATATACATATTAACTAATTTAAGTGCGGAAACAATGTACTGATGTACTGTGAATAACTTCACTTTCGTAATATCATAAACTCATTTTGTTTTCAAAAGTTTAACAGTCATAATAAAAAATAGTAAGCAACATAATGATTTGAATTGTGACGGATTCGATTTAAATTAAAATTACAAAATGTCAAAAGAAATTGTATTTTTTTATTTTACTGATCTTTATTTTTTTTTTACCTGGGAATAAAATAATTAGAACAATAAATGATACTATAAATTTAGGTTTGGTCCAGCTTAAGCAACTGTCGAATACATTTACAGAAGAAAGAGGTTTACTATAATAATATTTTTGGCCAACACCATATTTTACAACTATATAACTGTTTTTCTTTCAAATACCATTTTCAAAGAGCGTATTATAAAATATCGACGGGTTATCAAGAGTATTACAAATACAATTTCATTACAAAAATGTATAGTAATTTTTTTTTTGTCTTTATATTTTCGCCACTTTAATTCCTAATACAAAAAAAAAACAAATATTCAATATACACATATCCATGTACTCATTTATATAATATTATACATATATTGACCATTTTCGTAATAAACAACAAATTTTGAGTTAATGAAAATATAGGACTTTAATTTTATTCCACATTTATACGACATTAACTTTTTACATTCCAACAAAATTATTATAGTAATTCTCATTCAGAAACCACTGGAGAGTAATAAGAAAAGAAAAGAAATGGAAAAACTAAAGTAATTTTCTCTAAACAAAATAAAAAAAAAAAAAAACAATATTATAGAGAAAATATCCTAGTACGAAAAATCATAAAAAACAATTAACCTTTGTATAATAGAAAAATATTTTCAATAAAATTGCGTTGATTTAGTCATGCAAAAATAAAATTTAATTCCTAGAATATTGTGGTAAAATACTCTTGTAAGATCCTTTTCAAGTCCATTGTAAATAAATATTTTGTATCTGAACATAATGTTATATAACGTATTATATAAGTATCTATATAGATTCTATATATTGTATAGTATTGTAAATATAAATTCAGAACAATTTATTTCATATTGAATCGAAGTTTTTGCTTTTTTTTTAAATTTTTGATTTGAAATTAGATAAATTTTTCAAAATGTTCCAAATGTTTCGATAAATACATTATTATGTTATTCATATTAAGGTTTTCCCTATTCCTAGAATTAATTCACTAAATGAAGAAAAACTTTTAGTACAATAGTTTTGTAAATAACTTTTTTCGAATTTTAAGATTAAAGTTATTTAAAATTTGAAACTATTTAATGCAGTCAGTTTGATGGCAGCTGATATACAACCTTAAAAAAATTATTTATATATTATTTATATTATTTTTAAATTATTATATATACTATGTACAAATTTAAAAAAAGATTATTGTACAAAACAAGGTTAGATCAATTGAATTCTAAAAACAATTAAAAAATTGGGTGGCTCAGCAGGTAGAGCGCCTGCATTTCAACCGAAAGGTTTCAAGTTCGAAAAAAATGATTTATCGGTTTTTCGACTTGGTCCAGTATGTCATTGTCATTGGGATAAGATAAATGAAAAAAAAATAATTGAAAGTTTAATCTTCCAACAAGCTAAATAAAATGGAGCTATTCTATTTAAGAAGGCTTAGTTCCTGTTAATAGTAGTAGTTTTCCACATTTAATTAACCAGTAATTTGATAAATAAATGCTCGAAATATGGTCAGTATTATAGTATAGCCTTGCAGTACTGTACTGAATTATAGTAAGCACGAAAAGGTGATTCTACCTAAGTTACTGTCAAGAGCATAAAAAAAAGTTATTTCAAAATTATTAATACTTTGTTAAAAATTTAACTCGACTTAAGAATTAACTCAAAACACAAAATTAAAATGATTTTCGAACATTTATATGTTTTTGACATCGGAAATTTTTCCTACAATGAAAACATTCTTATAGTCAACTCTATTCAGTTCAGTAGATTTTTACTATTAGGTATCTTTTGAACTTATGAAAGTCTATTTGATTATTGCATACTTTTGATGATAATTGATAGCAAAAAATAAACCTAGGAGGTAATTAAAGTTAAGTAATATTCAATTTGTGCAACAGTGGCTTTAAAAATATAGGTTTTCAATACAAACTAAATTTTTAATACAAGTTGGAAATGAGTTCTAAAGCTTGATTGTATGAGGAGCAAATAATAGAGTATTGATTAAAAATGTCGATCAAAGTCGAAAAAAGCAATAATTATTTGGAAGGCTTGATAAAAATTCTTGTAGACCTAGATATATGTAAATTTTCATAAAGGACAACCAAATTTAATTAACTTAGTAAACGAAATTTAATTAACTTTATAAAAGAATCTAAAATACATCATAATTCACCAACAAATCTAAATAAAGTGAAATACGGTCAAATCTCCGAACTGTGTTGATTATTCATAATATCATACTCATATCTTAGTATTAGTATTAACAATGTTTTTCTCAAAATTAAATAGTTGGTTATAATAATCAAAATCTTTCTTACAAGTAAATAAACATGGACACATCCCAAATAAAAACCTTTTTCAGTATAACTCCAAGACTTTTGATATGACCAAGAAAAGAAATGATTTAGTTTTCGAAAGTAAGGGTAGGAAAATAATTGTAATTTAATTTAGCACTCAGAATATAATTTATTAATTTTGGTTAATTTTGAATAGATACTATAGTTTTGGGTTGTGGTAAATTCAATTAATCCTAAAGACTTAGATATAAGTATATAATTGTGCATAGTCTGCATATAGTTGTGCAAGTTACTAAATTCAACAACAATGAAAATATCTTTTAAGAAAATTGATGATAATAAGGACCATACAATTGATACCTGTGCAACGCCTGACTTAACATAAATTAAATCCCCGATAGATATCTTATTTGGAAAAACTGTTTGATACACTTCCTACTGTAATGAGTCACTTCCTTAATAATGATGTTTGACAATTTTGATAGAATTAGTCAAAACAGTGTTACAAATAAATATAAAGAGAAAAATTATGAAAAACATTAAAATTTTTATAAGGCTGGAATTTATTCCATCAACACCTATAGAAATCGACAAATCGAGATCGAAAAGTCGAAAAGTTATATAATTATCAATATACGAAATTCATTGGTTCGACATTCGTTTGTTGTATTGATATTTTAATAACAATTTTTCGATTAATTTGGAAAAGTCATTCCAAAATCGCTTAAAAGAAAAATATTAAAACAAAATTGAAGTAGTTAAATTTTTTTTGAAAATATAAGCAAATCAATAAGTAAGCAAAATTTTAATATTCATATCAGTTTTCATTTGCAGTTTTCACTTCTTAAGATCTAAATTGATGATTCATTAATACGTAAAGTGAAAACATAGCCCAACTTGAGTTCTAAATTAACGTACAAATACACATTTTTCTTTGTTAGTAGTAGATATCAACGCAAAACCAAATTATTACCATTTTACTGTCAATACCCACTGGTAGATACTTGATTTTTTTTCTATATAAGAATCATAAATTAATTCAAAATTAACAATCATAGTCAATTCACAAATCACAGTGTATAAAAATTTATTAATAAAATATTATATAATGCTATACATGTATACCTATTTTGATTTATATGTTTCAACACTCACCTCATATTAATGGGTTTTTAATACGTCATAATGGTTTTTTCATTAATTTATCTTAAATGGTGTAAATATAGATAAATATAGGTATTATATCTAAAAGTATGTATCTCAATAATAAATTTTTGTTAATTAAATATTGCTGAATATAATTAATAACCTATAATTTCCAATTTTATTTATGAAAGAAAATGTAAATGTCAAGGGGAAAAATTGTTTTATTTTTAATTTAATATTTTATAACGTCTTCATTGCATACTTTCGGTTTATGATATTAAATTTAAAATATTTCACTAATTGCTCATCTTACTGAAATTTTTTCTACAATGACGTAGAATTTTGCAATTATATTTAAATGGTAAAACGGATATGGAAAAATAATTTCTCAATTATTGTTTAAGGTAAAAATTATCTAGAATTCTGTGAAAATAATTTTTGCCATACTTTTTGAGGTAAAGAGCTCAACACAAAGAAGAGGAAATGGTTTAACATAGATACGTATTATTGTTTATTATTATGCCCGTCAAGTAGGTAGTTATTTCAATATAAAGTTATTTTCTCTTAAGAACTGATACTCATCTCGAATATGAATCCTGAAAAAGGTCAATTACAAGAGTTAAGAATAGGTGTAGTTTATCAATTTAGTGAAATTATATATATTTTAATAATTATAACCAAAATTCTTGATAGAAAACTAATATAAAAAAAATTATAAAAATGACTACTAAGAAGGAAAATATTTTCCTCTTTTATCCAAATTTAATTGGTTTTGGAAGAATAATTCTTGCAATTATATCTTTTTGGTTTATGCCAACAAATTATATTATCTCCGGCTGGTGGTATTAGTGTTGGCTTAGATTCAATAGATGGTCATGCTGCAAGACATTTTAATCAAAGTACAAAATTTAGCACAATGTTGTAGCAATTGACTGATCGCTGTGGAACTATTGGTCTTTTAGTTACTTTGAGCTACTTTTATCCCAAATATATGTTTTTATTCCAATTATCAATGGCAATATATGTTGCTTGTCACTGGCTCTATACGCAAATGAGCGTCTTCATTGGCAAAACGTCCCATAAAGCATTCGACGTGAATGAAATTGTTGTGATGAGAATCTATTATCAGAAAAATATTTTAACACTAGCTCTGTAACCCGTCATAAATGACGGAAGCAAAATAAATCCTAGTTTCTCTTTTTCTTTCATTAGATTCTTTATTCCGAAATTACAGTACTTATGTTTATATCACTTTTTATTTATTTTTATTTATGTTTATATTGGCCTAACACTAATCTTTTTTTTTTTTATATAGTTTTTTTCATTTCCATTTAGTTATAATTCGTTAGTTGGGTTCCATTTAGTATAAATTATACCGTATTAGCGTTATTGTGGCCTCTGGGAGAGCAAATTTAAAAATGGGATCTTATTTTCATATAAATTTTGTATAATGTATAGGGATCTTATTTTGCTATATGAATAAACTGTTATTATAGTATTGTGTTATTTTTAAAAAAATATTCAAAATTTTGTATCTAAATTGGTAAAATTTAGAAAAAATACAAAAATATTTTCATCAATAATTTTCAATTTAAAAAAAACAATGTTTTATTATCCGACGTAGAAGTAGAGTTAATTATCCTACTCTACTTCTATCAAGTTCTATTGATTGAACAGTGAACCTGAACAGTGAAGTGAACAGTGAACACTTAACACTGAAAATAAAATAATATTTTTGGAATGCATATAGAACATACAGAATACAGATACAGCAAATAACAAAAAAAAACAAAAAAAAAAACAAAAATAATTTTTTTTGAGTGAAGTGAGTTACGCACACAATAATGACAAAAATAAAAGGTAGAAGCAATAAAGTAGTATAATGTATAATATTATACAATACAAATATGCTGATACACATGTATGTTATTGTGTATACTTTTAAGTAATAAGAATAACCTTTGAGTGAATTATGTTTTTTTTTGTGTTAAATCCTGTTTGCCTTTTGGTTATTATACCATATTAAACTATTGTATATATATATATATATATTATTATTATTATTTTTTATTTTTCCTTATTATTTGCGAAGAAGACTAACATTAAATTAAAAAAATATGGTTCATGCAATCAATTTTTCCTGCAAAGGTTTAAATGCAGAATAATATATATGTATAATTCATGTGTGTAAGTAATGAAATATTCTATTATTGTTTGTATTTACTATATTTTACTACTGGACCCACTTTATTGGGTTTCTCTTTACTTTATTTTGCTGTCCTTTTGCAATTTTAAAATCGTTCATCTCATGTGTACATGCATATGTGGCCAGTATAGACTTAGAGTTGATGTCAAAGTTCGTGAAAAAGCTCGTTCAAAAAAAAGATTGTGCCAAATATATTATAAAATAGTTTTTTTTTAAAAAAAACAAATTATCTAAATTAAATTAAATTTGTATAACAATTTATAAAATTAAATTATATTTGATTCCATTGATATATATTAATAAAGAAAATTGTGATCATGTGGTTATTAATATAAAGATTAAAAATAGTTATTAAGGGAAGAAAAAAGGTTTTGGATAAAATACCTACTAATCTACTTAAATAGTGCAATAGGAAGTAATTATGAAGGATTGATAGTAGACTTGTGAGTAGTTCAAATATTTTTAATGTTATACATGCTTGATGTTAGAATTATTAAGTTAATTTTGTTTTAGTTTTAATTATATCAATAACTTTGAAAAGTTTAAATATAAGAATTTTTAACATTTAATACATATTTAAGTTCTCTTGATTTTACTCAGTTAATAAAAGCAGTATTTGATTTTTGTGAAATTCAATGATCTTGTTAGTTTATATTAAATTAAATAATGAAAATTAATGAATTATTAATATTTCACTTAAAGCTGATATTTTTTATATAAAGTTTCAAATAAAATTTGAAATTAAAATTTATATTTTGTACTTTGAAATAAATAAAAAAGAAAGTTGTAGTTAAAGTATGTATATAGTAACATTATTGATTAAAACTCTTCTTACTATTTAGCTGCACGCGTATTTTGTTCCTTAAATTAATTATAAAGTTTTATTTCTTTTTCTTACTCAAATTATATCATTCATTTTTTTAATCTTTTTTATTTTAATCTTATAACTATTTAAAAATTTTACATATACAATTTTTTTCGGGGTGGTTTCCAAATTCACAAAAAACGAAATCCATAATGATTTTTGCCAAAAAAATAAAATATCACAAGAAACTATTACTTAACTTTATTATGTATGGTTGGTACTGCAAATGTTTTACTATATATCTTTACCACAATGTTTTTTCGAGTAATTTATTTGATCAAATTTCTGACTTATCAACGGGAGCGTAATAAAATCTCGTTTCTCGAAACAGTAGAAATTGATGATGTTGATTGAAAAATGTTAATGTAACAGGTGTTTGACGCCCAATCATTTTGAATATTTTTCCAGAATATTTACCTAAATCATTTTTATGCGTTAGACAGCCGCTGATGATATCTCCTTTTACTAGGATAAGTCTTGCCACAATTTTATGGATTTTGAATTTATGAATTTTGAATTTATGGGTAATATATTAAAGACATCATCTTTTAAATATCTTACATAACTATATAATAAAATTAGATTTGAAAAACCTTTCATTATCTTTCTTGTATTTGCATTATATCGAATATTTGTATGTGATTACAAAAAATAAAATAAAAATTTATGCAAATTTTGTTATAAGTTCGTATAATGTTTTCATTTTAAATGGACTCATTTTCAAATTTAAATTACATACACCTTAGTGTCACACTTTTAATATTTTTCTATAATGTATTCAAGCTGTAGTATACCACCCTTATAGTGACAATTATTGAGGCACAATATAATACCCTATATATTATAGAATACCAGTGTATAAAACATATTTTTGAAATGCGAATACATAAGGTTATAATTTTAGCTCTGTCTTCTCAAACAAAACAAAAAGTAAAAATGGGAAAAAAAATTCAATAAAGATTTTTTCCAATTAAAAGAAACAAAAAAAAAAAAATATTTTAATTCAGTATAAACATAAAATAAAATGTAATTTATAAAAGGTTATTCTGCAACAGATGATGATAATGGCACTTTGATTCGGATATCCGAAAAATCAAAAAATCAATTTCCTTATTGATTCAAATGTAAATACGACATGTGTTTTTTCTACGAAATACCCACTCTATAGACTTCTGGTAATAAAAAAAAGGAAAAATAATAAACATAAAAATGGCTAAAGGTTATCCATATCTAATAAGAATTTACGAGCTTACATACTTTACGTTATTTTTTTTTTTTTTTTACATGCCACACAATTATATTTTTTCTTGTTTTGTGTAGCATAATTTTTACCCTAGATTAGATTAGATTAGATAAGAGTTGGTTTTATAGGTCCAAGGCCATTGTGGTCATTAGGTTAATTTTTACATCCCTCCACAGATTTAGTCATATTATTCTTAATATTTCAATGAAAAAAAAAACACTTTTTCTTAGGGTTGAATAAATTTCTCGTCAAGGATATTGATATGATCTAGTCAGTCAGTTCCGGTCATGGATAGATTCCACGGGATTTGATGGATGGATAGATAGATGTTTTCAGCACCTTTCGCAAGAACATATTGGTTCGAAAAAGGTTTCTCAAATATGGTGGATATAGAAACGAAAAAGGGTAATCAATTGCGATGAGATGCTCACATGCCGATAGCATTACAGACAATAATAGATCCAAGAATTAACAAATTAGTTGAGAATGTCCAGAAACAGAAATCTATTTGAAATATTCTCGAATAATTTTTTATTTCTATTAATCTTTTTGTATATTTTTTTTTTAAGTTTTTTTTTTTTGTTTAATTTTTGTTTGTATTTTAAAGTATTTTATATAATATAATGAAATAATAAACTTTTAGTTATTATAATGTTGCATAATCATTGTTGATATACAATTTATTACAGATAACTTAACATATATATCAAAAAAATGGTGGACACAAAAACTTATGAAATATTTGATGCGGTGCGACTACAAAGAGTTCATACGTATATGTACCCATTAGTAAAATGAAGGACAATTGATTACAATATATTTAAAAATACGTCTATATGGTTCATCTCGAATTAAAAAGTCTAGCATTCTTTAGATAAAAGTTTCGAATTAATCTACAGTTTATTATCATTAGATACTCTGTAAGAATTGATAGTAAAAAAGACGTTTGCAAATTTATTTCCATTAATCAAATTTTTACTTTAATAGAAATTTTATTTTAATTCATTTATAATACTCGTATTTTTAATTAAATTTGAATTTAATTTATTTAACTTTTTATAATTAATTTTATTTTTCTCTAAATAAAGAAATTATCTGTTATCGAAATTAAATATTCCAACGAAATTGGAATAAAAAGAACAATTGATTTCGATTTATAGCTATGTTCCAATTAAAAATCAAATTAAAAGATTAAAAAAAAAATTAATTAATTAAGTTTAAAGAACCCAAAATAAAAAAGAAAATAAATAACCCTGTTACTGAGGCACAGGTGTAACAATAAATTACATTAAAATGTTTGAATAAAAAAAAATCATTAATCGTCAGCTGAGGTGTATTTTGCTTTATACACCAAAAACTTAAATTTGAGAAAAACGATTTTTATTTTTCATATTTGATTTCGTTTATTTGTAAAAATTATAAGTTTTAGTAATTGAATTTTCTAGCTACGGAAGAATAGCTTTTAGGTCCAATGGTATCATTAGTATGATTTTTAATTTAGTTCTTGAAAAGTTGAAATTGTTCAATAATATTGCTAAATAAAATGAATTTGGACTTATTATTTCCAAATTTTGTAAACTCGATTTAATTACTGAATTCAATTATATCCACTTCTTGGACTATTGAATGTCCGGTTCTTAAATATTTTTGTAACAAATCTATGACGGTATTATGTGCTAAAATGCAAGAAAAGAGCACCATTTGCAAGCTTGAGATCCACTTTCAGGTTAAAAAATCCTAAAATGGCATATGGAGTAAGATAAATCTCAGCCACTGCAATGTAAAACAAATATTTTTATTTTTATTGTATTTGAGAGTTTCGGAATTCAGCACTAGAGTCATCATGTGCGATTGATAAGATACGCTTTAATACCTATACAGTTAAGCTAAAATTTAAAAAATACTGTTTTTTATATTGAAATTAAAAATCAAATATTGAAATTAAAAATATTGAAATAAAAAATTAAATGGATTTTTTTATTTGAAATAAATCAAAATAATTTTTCATCGAAAATTTTATCTCGAGAACAAAATTTTAAGGAATAGACAATATTAACCTAAAATAGTTTAGTTTTATTATAATTCACCCATCACTTAAAATAACTTAACAAAAAAAAATTTAATATTGTACACTTTTACACGTTTATTAGTGTTGACAAATTTAAATTTTTATTATTTAATTGTAATTAAAAAAAAAAAAACAATAACTAAAAAATTAATGCAATTTTCAAATTTGATATAATTTTAATTAAAAATAATTAATATAAAGTACACTTACCATGTGCATGAATACTTGGTGGAGTTCTTGGTTTTGGTTTTGAACACATTGAAAACATTTTTGGTTTCGTAAAATTTCTCGTTAAAAAAATACAAGAGAAATACAAAATTACGAAAAATAAATGAATAAATAACGGTAAAAATTCGCAGGTGTAAAACAATATCCGTTATATCGCTTTTTGTTTTGTTGTTTTAAATATATATATATACATACATATATATGAATATATATATATATTTATTAATATATATTATATAACATATATATATATAAATTATGTATAAAACACGACGATCGTTAAACAGTTTTAGTATGCGAAAAAAAAATCCATGAAAATCAATTCAACATTTGCACAATTTAATTTTATTACTAATTGATTTTGAAATTTCAATATTTATATTATGTTATACAGTTATACATATATGAATATATTTATATATAAATTTTTTGTATATACTTAGGTGTATAAGATTTATAATACTAACAGCGACTTAGATTATATAATTTGAATTTTTATAGTTGTAAATTGATGTAGGTATAAATTTCACTTCATTACTTTGATAGGGGCCTATTAAATGGTAATTTTTTGTTTACACGAATAAATTTTCTAAATTGTTTCTTTTTTTTTATGTTTTTTTATTTTATTACGGTGGTTAAATTATTATTATATATATATATATATATATATATTTGCTTTTTTTATATGAATTTTAAGGATTATAATTATATATTTTAATAATCTTTATGGTACATTTAAAATTTCAATTATTATCTGAAGTTGTTTGTGTTTTTATATTTTTATATTCCTTTTTTGTTGTATTTTATTACACAATTTTGGGATATTATATTAAATGTTATGTTGATAAAATTTTCGTATTCCGTTTATTCTATAAAAATATGAAAACAAAAAATTTTTAATAATAAATTAATTTAGTGCTATAATTGAAAATTGTTTTGATTATATTTAGTTACTTTGCTTCGTGAACAAATATTTCTAATATTATAATATTATATATTATTTAGGAGGACGAAATTTTTAAAAAATTTTTTGATAACTATGGCTGAGAATTGATTAGTACCTACATCTACGACAATGAATTTACCTTAAAAGATGCAATAACAACTATACAATGTGCCTTGTACTACATTTTAGAACTAACTAAGCAATTACAACAATACAATGTGCCTTGTAATACAGTTTAGTTCTAAACTGTGGTACAAGGCACATTGTATTGTTGTAATTGCATCTTTTAAGGTAAATTCATTATCTTAGATGTTGGTACTTTGCGTAATTTTTATTTTATATTTTCATGTCATTTGTTTAATAAATTGCTGCTTAACATAAGAAAACTCAGATTACTAAATATTTTTTGTAAAAATATGCAATCCTGAGTTTTCTTATGTTAAAAATATCCTTTTTGATGTATTTAGTTAAAGTTCTCAATTTCTGTTATAATACTTTTTTTATTTATTTATATATAATTTGATCCTATCTTCTTAATTTCCCTTTGCCCTCATTATTTACCAAGCTCAGATCAAGTAGTTTTTTTCTCTCAAAAGTATGAATTTTTTAAATTTTTAAATTTTTTACCTAATTTTAACCTAATTTTGACATTGCTAAAATTGTTTATTATTAAAAAAATTATTTTGTTTTTGTAATATAAATTTAAATTATTTTTTTAATGTAGTATATATTTGTGATTACCCCACATGATAGAAAATGGTATTTTATTTGTAAGTAAAATTAACTTTTAAAAAATAACAAGGTGAATCGATTCTATTCGTTAAATTAAATAAAGAGTCTTCCTATATATTTTTCTCTTAATAATTTTTAAATTTAATGTAATTTATTTTTATTGTAAGGAATAAATTATGAAATGAATAATAATAAATAAATAAAATAAAAGAAAAAAAAATACACCACCTTTATGATCGAAAGAAAAGTATTTTGTTTTAAATTAGTTTATTTTATTTTTAGTCATAGATTCAGAGTCATAATTATTGAGCTATGCGCCATATTTTCCATATACTTAGCTACCCTCTACAAAACAATTTTTAAATATATTTTATGGGATTAAAGAATTTCGAATCAATGCATTAAACATTTTTGCCTAAAACATACCAGAAATTGAAGTTTTATTTAACTATAAAATAAAATAATAAATAAATTAAATAACATGTTCAATCAATAAAAACGACACGACAGTGTCGTCCTAGATTGTCACATTTACATTTTCAAACAGCAATTTAAAAAAAAAAACAACAAAAACATTTTTATTTTAATGATTTAGAACTGTCAAAATCAAATATCGTAATAACGCAAAAACGAAAAATTTTTAACGACTATTTGCTATGAAACCATTTAAACACATTTCGTCAAAACATAACTTGGCATATTTTGTCAACGTACAATGTCCTGTCGTTTTTAATAGATTTTAGGCATAACTTTAAGTTTTATTTCATTATGTCCAAAAAGTAAATAAATTAAGCGTCAAAAAATTTATTGCGAAATAAAGCCCCAAAGTAATGAATGAAATAATTGTTGGGTAATGTTTAGACCAAACTAAAGATTTTGCAAATAATGGTTTAACGAAAATACTTGTTACAAATTACAAAATAATAAATTCAGATTCAGTATTTCAGTTTAAAAAAATACATTGGTAAAATAACAAGAGAATTAACGAGTTCGCAATTCTGAATAAAAATTTACCTTACTATCATCATTTAGTTTGGATTTTTTGTAACATAATTTATCTTTCATGCCCCCAGTGTTGTGCCGCGTACATTATGTAGAATACATTATTTTCTACACGTCGACAATACTTTGTAGACAATATTATGTCAACTTCATTGTGTAGACAATGTTTACAATTAAATAATAATGAATTATAATTAAGATAAAAAAAAGCAAAATTATAATATTATATAATTTATAGTTTCCTATATTTATCTGTTGATTCGAAGGAACACTCCAATACGTATACAAATTGCCTTGATCTGCTTTTTTAATAAATGAATTTCGCTACCCAAAATTATTAAATATTAAAACTAAATAAAAGTAAACAAATAAAATCAAATATATATTGTGAGATATTGTGGACCCAATTTATTTTGTTTCCGTCATTTATAGCGGATTACAAAGCTAGTTTTATATATTTATTATAAAACGTGTAACATAAATTTAATCCGAGTCATGCAGATCCTCTGTATCTCGAAACACTCCCACGATTAACAAATATTACTAAACTCACATAATTGGTACAAAAAGCTTTATATTTTCTTTAATATTATGTTCTACGAATTTATTATCAAATTTTCTGTATACTGATTCGACCATTCCAAGATCGCATGGTTTAATCACAATTCTACCTTAATCAAACAACAAAATTTTCAAAATCAACTTGCTTAAATTCTTTTAAAATAGATGTCACCTGATCCATTAATTTTTTATTTAAAAATTTTTTTGCAAATAGATTGTCGGCGTAGCCTGTTACAGTTACTATGAAGTGCTGAGACAATTTTTCCATCTATTTATGCTATTATCGAATACAATAGCATAAACAACAGTATGAATTCAGATCCGTTGCAATATCAACAGACTCCACAACAATTTCAGACAATTTCTCAGCTCTTTCAGAATCTTCAGTTAAGTATGTAAAACAGCTTGAATCTTGATCTCTGATAGCAGTATATATGCAACATTGAAACAATCTTTTTATCATTGATGGAACAATTTTTCCACCCATCAACAAATAAAATGGATCCTAAACTCATAATAACCTTAGCTGACATAATACATTGGTGAAAGTGTTTTCCTACTTTATGAACTTTATTTAAATACGCTGGTCGATTTTTTTTAACAAAGTTCTTGAAATTAAGCGAATCTACTGGAAAAATTATTATGGTTTACATCATAGTTGAAATTGTTTTTATTCTATACAGCATAGTTTACATTGTCTACAGTAAATTGCTTGTTTTACAATAAAGTCTACTTCAAAGTGTAAACAATTAAAAATTACGTGTAAATTAACAACACTACCTGCCGCACTAAAGAAAACTCAGATAAGATTCCCAATCCAATACAAAATATGCATTGTATGCCACATTTACTTAACGTAAATATTATCTCACTATTTTGAAAATATAAAAAAGTTAGCTTTCGGTTCACTCAAAATACATAGATTCAATACATTAGAAAATATGAAGAAACCTATTAAGACTCAGATTAATTTCGCGTGAAGCCGACTGGGCTTTGAAGTCTATAATTCATATCACCTTATGATCTTCACAAAATTATAGAAAATTATAGAAAATACTAAAATATTTTAAATTTAAACTCATCCCACAAAGTCTGAGTAAAATATTCATTAAGTCAAATTGTATTATCTTAACTTAAATTTATATGACAATAAAATATTGATTATTATTGACAACAAAATAACATAAAAATAAAATTTCTTATATAATTAGAAAGAAAGTATTATAGTTAAGAAGCATAAACATAAAATTGAAAATAAATGGTAGTACCCATAATATTTTCCCAACTGTACGAGTATTAGTATTAAAAAACAAAACAAAAAAAACCAAAATTTTTCAGTTTGAAAATTACTTTTAAGATTATCTTTGTCTATCTTATTGTCATTATTTTTATTTTTCATTATCTCAAAGTAAAATAAGACAATTGTGAATTAAATAAATTTACTTAAATAATTAAGAGGATAATATTTTCGAAACTTAATTTTTATTTTCTTTCATTTCATATTTTAACAATAAATAGTCATTGGAAGTTTTTTTGGTTTTGGTTTAAGGTAAAATCTAATTAAATATCCAAAATTACTGCTGGCAAGGAGTGATTTTTCAAAAGGGGGACATTCCCACTTTTTTTTTTTTAGTTAGGCACGGATTATTTTTCTTTATCCTGAATTACGTGTACCTGTTGTTCGAGCGTATAACAAAACGATATATTTCTATTGAAAACAGAAAGCTTACCTTTCGACCCTGGGTGGCGCAATAGTTAGAGAGTCTGCCTTTCAAGCAAAAGGTTCCATGTTCGATTCCAAATGAAGACAAAAACATGATTTATGGAGTTTTGGATCTGAAACAGTACCTTTTGTCATGGGATAAAATAAATGACAAAAAATAGTTGACAGTAATAGATAAAGTTTTATTTATATTTAAATTAGTAGATATTATCTCATAAATAAAAAACTGCTGTATGTAACGGTGTATGCCAAATATCTGTGTAAAAGCAGTTTGGATATGTTAATCCCATAAATTTGGAATTATATAAAAAAATATATCATCATCCAGTGGCATTAGTAAGACACCGATACCATTTGAAAATAAAATAAAAAAAATGCTGTTAGTAGAGTGGACTTATCGTATTGTTCACATAATAAATAAAACATATTATTGCTAATTATTCAGAACATGGCAATCAAAAAATCAATCTTTCAATAGAGCTGACAAATCTTTCAATAGAGCTGAAAATCAATAGAGCTGACGTTACGAGGGATTCTAGTAGTTAAATGGCTCACACTTTAAATAACCGGCCTCTACTTTAATTATTTTTTTCAACCAGGTAATATGAAATTTCAGGGTCTTTACAGGTCTACCCAAGAGGTTCTGACGGAAAAAATTGCTATTAATAAAAAAAATATAAAATTAGATAACGTAACAACTATAAGTCAATAAGTTTAAAAGTGTGGGAATAAGGTGGAAGTTTCAGTGAATTATACCACAATAAATATCTTCGAAAGTAAAACGATGGACAAATTCTAGTCGATAAAAACAAATTAAGAAATGAGATGATCTTGTTTGGCTTTCATATACACAAAGGTAAACTTTTCATACATAACCTATTTGTAAAGATGTTTTGCGGGGAAGAATTAGCTTTACTGGAAAAGAGTTGAATCATTTAAGGAACTGCTTCTAAATTGGTAGTTGGAACAATATTCTCAGATGGATAATTTTGTTTGAAATATACGATATGATACAATATTTAAAAGGAGCGCATGCACTAATATATAGGAGCTGGTACAACTGGATTTGGTTGATGTTTTGCACGATATTAGATTCGGATAGCCCGAAAATATAGATCTCATACATAAAAATGCTCTAGCCAAATACATTCATCTAAGAACACTAGTCTGCTTCAAATCGGAAAATTTTCTTAAAAAAAGTGTACAACGAAATATTCATATCAAAGAATTTATAACAAAATGATATATTTTCCATATTATATGATTAAATATGGTTTAGTTTGGCCCAAAATACAACATATACTATTTATTGCGATTAGTACTAAATATAGAAATATAAAATTAAATCTGAAACAGATTTCAAGGGAAATAGGATATTGATAACTGAATTAAGATTACACAAGCTGCCTTCGAACGCATTTTATAAGCATTTTGGACATGTTTCAGAAAGCATGTCCTTTTGTTTTGATCTACAACAGGTGTAATCGTTACTAAGCATATCCATCCAGAATGGTTTTTACGCTAGACAGCCAAGTCTGTATAATTTTTTGTAGATCTACAATCTCAGAAACCTATATTTAACAAATGGATATGGGATGAAACCCAATCTAGTAGAGGTGTTATTGAAATGGGTTGAGCTTTCTACTCATACTTTGTTTCATTAAATATTCCTAAATAAATTAAAATTTTAAGGTTGTTTTGCGATGGCTGCAGTGGCCAAAATAAGAACAATCATGTTTTGCGATGTTCTAATTTACTTTTTAATTATTATTGCACCACCAAATCTAACAGAAAAAGATATTTTCTTTCCTGCGTGAGGACACAGTTTTCTCCCAACAGATCCAATTTTTGTGTAGATTGGAAAAATATATAAGAATTAAACAAGTTATTACAATAAAAACAGAGTATTATGATATTTTTCGAAAGCACGGAATTTCAATGATTCTAGAAAAAGCTAGGCTCAAATGGATATAAAACGCTAACAAGAATATTACAAAAAATGATAAGGGATTCAAAGTATAAAAAGACTACAAATAACAAAGAAAAAATCTCGTCGTAACTTTACCTCTTTATTAAAAATATTTTCTACTTATAAATTTTCTACTCATGATTAACCATACACATATAAGCCTGCTTAAAAGAAGAAAACGAAACCCAACTACTTTGCATGAGTTGCAATAAAATGCAGGGCAGGTAACTGATAGTAAAAAAAGTGAAATATCAAATATTTTGAAAAAAACAATTCGGTTATAATTGGGATGAAATAATCGAGCTAAGTTGGTGTAAGAAAATAATAATAACTGACAATAATAACTGTGAGCCTGAAGATACCACCGACATAGAAAACGAATGCATTTGTTTGGAACATGATATTAAAATACTTAAAGTGTAATTTTGCTTTTTTTTTGTTATTATTTTGTTTTTATTAAAATAAATTGCTATTATTTATTTGATAAATAAAGTTTAATTCGAAATAAAGTTTTTTAATTTTTCTTTTCTTATAATTTTTTACTTATGACATTAACGATTTAACTTAAATTTTCTAAAAATCCCAACTCAATCGGTGATGTTTCTTAAATTGTACAAAACAAAATGAGACATATCCAAAGAGTTCCGTGGAAAAGAGGATAATTTTTTTTATTTGCTACAAGACGGCACGTTTTCGAAAATTGGTGACAAATAATAGGTCCAACATTTTTGAAAAACATAACCATGACTTGCTTAAGACAGACTATATATAACTGGTATAACTTCAAATTTACAATAACTACAGGCAATGTGCCGTAAGTAAGACTCTACTGAAAATTTGACTCTATTTGAAAATACTCTACATAGGAGATTAGTAGATAGGATAGGAGACAGCATAATAATGACTATGTCTTCTGCTATATTAGACTTTTGTAACATCTATAATAAGTAAGCTTTGATTTAAAAGGTGGAAAAGCAAGGACTGAATTGACTCTACTGAAAATTTGGTTATGGTGGAAATGTCCCCTTTCGAAAAGTTACTCCACTTCATCCCAATTCTTTTGAAAAATATTATTTGTTATGAATTTGCAAAGATAATATTTTTTTAAAGCTGTGATTTGAAATTATTTTAGAGTAAATTAAACAGAATTTTCTAAGAATATTTCAATAAATTTGTAAGAAATTAACAAAATGTTACCTAAGTTCGTTTTTATATTTGAATTGTTTAATTATTCATATTTATGTAAAATAAAAATTCATTCGTTAAAATTATAACAAAAGATAGAATTGCAGGATATTTTTAGGTATGACAAAAAAACATTTTGCCCTTTGTGAATTTCATATTTTCTTTTTTTCAAGTTTATTTCTAAGAAGTAAGGATACTTCAACGAATCAAAATTTACTTGATACTTCTGGACGTATTATAGTATTATTTCGAAGAATTTTTTTTTAAATCGAACCTTCTTTTAATGCTACTATATTGATTTAGAAACATTATAACTTCTTTTTATTGATAATTTTTTGGGAATAGTGAAATTTAGTAAAATTCTAGAATTAAAATCACCATCTATCAATCATCAATATCTCTCGACCTCCCAATTGATAGGGTGGCAGAAAAGTGCAGTGTAACTATGTGGAAAGCATTGGCTTAAATCGTCTGGGTAGAACAGTTGACTAATCAAAGTCTTTGCAAAAACCTTGATAACTGAAAACTCCGTTCTAGACCGCACTTATAGATCTTGCAGAACAATAATGATGATGATGATGAAAATTTAGGGGTAATTACAGAACATACTCAGTATAGGATTGGATCAGTGGAGTGTGAAAGAGGATTAAAAGAAAATAATTATCTATAGCATTTTGATGGTGTTACGAATTTTTCAAACATAAGAATGACTTTCAGATAAAAAAAAAAAGCTCAATAATTCTTAATACTACAACAGAACGTGTTAAAAAATCAAAACGATAACTTTTATTATACATTTATGTTTTTTTATTCGTTTTTTTATACATAAGTAAAACACTAGGTGTGAACCTTTTATATCGATTGGTATATTATGTCCACTACAATTTCAAATTCTAGTTGATTTCACAATAGTCTCAGGCCCACTCATATGTTGTGCTCTGTATAGAAGACAGAAGTGAACGATGTGCTTTCCAACATGAATTTTTACCCAAATGTAATAAAACAGTCGATTGAAGCACTTGAAATTGTGAAGAGTGTTGTAAACAACATTATATCGTAAATATAAGACAACCCTTCGGTGGTGAACAAAAAGTGGAGCAAGTGAATAACTGTTAATGTATAAATTAATTTCACTATTGACCTGGGTTTCACTTAATGTTAAAATTGTTAAAATTTATGCTATAAATTTTACAAAAATTAATTTTGAAAATGAAAAAACACAATACAAGTGACACTGAGAAAATTTTAGTATTATCATACACAAAAGTTCAAAATATGCTGAACAAAAATTTAAAGACGTATAGTATTCTTATAAGACTCCTCGACTAATTTTACTATAAATTCTGTCAATCTTAATCAAATTAAATAAAGTTTACCTATGTCATGACTGGGAATTCTGCTACCTAATAGTTGCTACCTTTAAGTTTGCTCGTACACTTTACTATTGCCGACTTAAAGTTAGTGCAATTGATGGACCGATATAAAACCATTCCTTTTAAATATATTTTGGTGTGTTGTTTTTTAATGTAGTATTTTTCTTCTGTTATTACATCAACATACTTTAAACAGAACAAAAATCATAAAGAGGAAATCAAGTTGAACCACATGAAAATCAAAACCACTCATTATTGATGATAACAATCAAAATTTAGTACAAAACTTGTACACCACTTTTTCATAAAACTATAATGAATATTTTTGTGTTTCGAATATCCAGGAAGAATCTAAATTTCCAGGAAATAATTATTATTTAGATAGAAAAATTACTATGCAGTGTAATAAAAATATAAATAACATTGAATATTTGTGTTAATTTTCTGGTGCAGAGAAATAAGACCGAGCGAAATAAAAACGAATCGACTGAATAACTAAAAAAAATTTCATAGAATTTTGCAATTTAGGGAAAAGAGATATCTAAAAGTTTCGAAAAATTCTTTTATAAACCTTTTCCATGTGTAACCAAGATTTTCCTATACACAATATTTGCCTTTTTCAGAAATTTTACAATAGTTTTTATGACCAAAACTACTTTTTTAATTTTACTTTATTTTCAAATTTCGATTGAGTTTTATTTAAACAAAAGGTGAGAGGAGGATTCAGAAACTAGGCATTTTTCAGGGTTTAGCTTACCACAGATTTTTGCTGTATAGACTGTGTTTTGTGATAAACCATGGTCAGCGATTTAATATTGGATCTACTATCTCTGATTACCTGATTTATCAAATTTAAAAATCGATTTAGACTGTCAACAATCAATTAAAAACGATCAGTAGGTAGGTATGTAGGATTTTTTATAATTTTTTCGAGAGTGCAATGCTGGGAATAGGCTTATTCCACCTACTTTGCAAAGAGATCTACTTCTCCATTACTTTCTATACTCTACATAGGAGATTAGCATAATAGGATAGAAGACAGACATAATAATGACTATGTTTTCTGCTATATTAGACTTTTGTAACATCTATAAAAAGTAATGATTTAAGACTGGAATAGCAAGGACTGAATCTATTTATACTAAATTATGGATTTAGGGGTAAATCGTGAAGAATTACTGTTACTAAATTATTGTTTTGATTAATGTAATTTAAATTATTTATTAACAAATTTAAGTAATTTTCTAGATTAATTCTTATTAAATTTTAATATTTATTAATTTGAGATTCAAGACGATTTGATAGCACCCTTATATCATCTTTTGTTGCATTACAATGCTCCTATGCTTCGACAGCACACCTAAGTACCTTATTAATGAATGGAATTTAAGTAAAGATTGAACCATTTTATTCATTTTACGTCCATATATCTAAAATAATATTGACTTCCCTGAATCATAAGATAAAGATAATCACAATATTTTAAAAGATTTCGATTTAAACATTTATTTTTGTTAAATATTTTCATTTTATTTTTTTTTTTTCAAATGTTATTGTAATTAAATAAAAAGGTAGGTAAGTTATTATCCTTAAGGATCCTTTATACAATATAATAGTGGTAGTTTATATTTTAATGGTCATTACTTTCAAAATACATAAATAATAGTGAAAAACTAAAACAAATTGAATATCTACTTATATTTACATTTCATTTGATGTTTTGGTAAGTCACGCTGTATTATAAAATTTTTATAGGATAAATTCTATTAAAAGGAGTATGAAAAATATCTTATACTAAAGAATATGAGATAATTTATTTTAGTTTTTACTTTTAAAGAAAAATATATTCTAGACTTAAAGTTAACATAATGATGATGATTTTTATAGTGGTATTTAAAGTAAATGAAAGATCATTAATTATATCGTAAAATAAAGTCATAACGTGTATGAGGACAGCAATTTTTTCACATTTTCCTTAAAAATTAAAAAAAATATCTTAAGAAAAATGTATAATAGAAATTAATAAAATAAACAAAATAATATAATGTTGAAAAAGTAAATAGGATAATTAGAATTGTTTGTTTTTTTTTTACTGAGGCAGACAAGCTACGAAATTAATATGAGCGATATTAAAGAATATAGTTTTTAATAGAATATTTTGAATCAAGGAGCTAGAATTAAACACTCAAGCAATAAAAATAATCTAAAATGTAGTTATTACACTTTTAATTAAGGTATTTATTGACTATCATATAGTAAACAGAATGAAAGCAACTTGGAAAAAGTGATTATATTTTATAGACAAATTAATTGAAACCATACCAAAACTATATACCACAAAATATGCACAATAATTAATCTAGAAAACTACAAAAATAAAATTACTCAAAAACCCTCTAAGATAAATATTTTATATTTTTATGAAGCAGTGAATTCAAAAACATAGTTGATATTGGAGTAAATATCTAAAAAAAGAATTTATTAATCAGAGAGTAGGTATTTAAATTTTTCATTATCCAGTCTAAGTTATTCTCGCCAACTCGTCAACAATTACAAATCATCAACTAAATATCCCCTTACATACTTTTTAATCAAGAGCAAAAACCACATAATATTTTTTATATAATATGGTATAAAATATTTAACAGAAAATAAAAACAATAACATTATTACAAAATTGAATACATTTTAAATCTACCATCGTTATTATGGACACTTCAGTAAGAATAACACCTAGTTGGAACAAGATGATTGAAAGAATATGTCCAGAATTAAGACGTTGGAGCAAGCCAAGCCTTCTCGTTAAAGAAATAAAATATCATCAGATGTGAAATGATTTCGTATAGTCTACTTAAGACAAGCCACCCTTGACCAGCAGAAATAAGGCGGCTCAATGAGTTGGTGACTAATAGAGAGTTTGTCAGCAGATTACATATATTAGACCCAGGATATATATAATCTGTTGACAACATTAATACGTACAATACATGTCCAGTATTTTCAAATCTTCCAAAAATGTCGTTTTAATATACTAAAAGCCAATGACAGCTAAACCACCAAAAATTTAATTCAGCTGACAAAGAAAATACAACGAACCTTTTCAAATTTAGAAATTCTGTATATTATACCTTACGTAGTATCTGTATGTTGAAATACAATATCTTATGATGCGTAAAGCATTAATTAATCTAACCTAACTTATGATTTTAAGTCAACATTTTGTTTTTTTAAAGCTCTTCGATTTACACAGTTTTATTACAAGGCGAATATTAAATGACAATTTTGAAAAAAACATGTTTTTACATCAGTACAATTCTACTAGGTATAATGGAATTAAATATTACACAATATGTTATTTAGGGAGAGATCGGTGATATTACAGAAGCTGTTGAACCAAAGATAGAACTCTGAATTGCAAATGATTGTAAATTATAAATATGACTATTTCAAAAAGTCGAGTGTAGTATCAAATTCATTGAATTTCGTCCTTTACCCACTTCTTATAGCTCGAACGATACAATATCTACTCACGATAGCTGTAATTTGTTATAATAGTGAGAGATTTTATTTTGAAAATGTTCGACAAAATAATTGATACGAACTTTTATAGGTGAAATTGCATATAGTAGGCTAGTTGATATTATAACTGGAATCGTTCGAGTTACTTATTATGTCCATTACAAGATACAAATTTCATCTGTAACAGTGTTTGTATCCTTGTTTGTAGCACAATTTTAATGCATTTTTTCTTCATTTAACGCTCATACAATGCTACCTAATAGACTAAATAGAAAATTTATATAAAACATCTCATTAAAGCGGATATTTTTGTAACATTAAATATAATTAATTTTAAAATCTGAATGTCTATGTACATTCTATTTACCTATGTAAATATAGGTAAGAAATGTTTAAAAAAAAAAAAAATATTACATAAAACATTTTAACGAACAAATCTATGAAATAAAATCATTTAAATAACGTTTTTTGTTTTTGCTCAATTTTCTTAACAATAAAAATTGTTAATAAAATATGTAGTTTAAAATTAAGATAAATTACGCAGATAATACTTATTTTTTAATATACCAAATACTAATTAATGTAAACTAGAATAACCAAAGTAAATATTTTAGAATTAAAATTAATTATAATGAAACATACAAATTCAACATGAGACAATTTTCTTTAAAATTAAATCATTAGTTAATATAAATATTGTACATAAAAAAAAACTTAAAAACAGAATTGTATAAAATTTAAACTTTAATAAAACTAAACAAAGTTTATTTAATTAAGCATAAATTTCATAATTTTATTTTTCAACTTTTAACGAGATACTTCAATTTTTCAAATATACCAAATAATTTCACAATATAATATACTTCTATGAGTATTTAAATATATATATATATATATAATATATATACATAAATAAGATTCTTACACTATACGAATTTAAATATTGAAAATAATCCAAACGAAAATGTATCCAAGTATGTAAATATAAGTAAATAATAATTATTTTCAACGTAAACTTATAATAAATATATCCTTTAATATTAATATTTTTCTATCGAAACTTTAATCGAAAATAATTTATAATAAATATTGAAAAAAATGATTTTACAGATTATAATTTAATAACTTTTAATATTTATTTCAGTAGTAAAATATTTAATTATAATATTATAAGTTACTACTTTAATAAATTTTTAATATAGTTGTTATCCAATCATGAAAATAATCATCAATTTCATATTCATTGAAAATTTATTTTCAATATCCCAAATACATTAAGGTAGGGTCAAATAACAATTTTTCTATATTATCTACTAAAAATTGTTGCATCTAAAAGTATGCAATTTTTATTTAAAATTTTTTTTTTTTTTCTGAGAAAAATTTTCGTTAGGAAAATGAAATTTACATTAATATTATTAGCTATTATGAAGGATATAAATTGAGTTATTTTTATGACACTATTAAATATTAGAACTAATTGATATGTACTGTATTGAAGGTAATTAAAAAAAATTGTGAGATACTAGTACAATCAGAATAAACTGTTATTTAATTAAAAGTTTAAGAATACAGAATACGAAACAGAAACTAAATAAAAATTATAACACAAATTTTCCGGTATTTCATTTTTAATTAGTTATGTTATTTTAATTTTGGTTATTATTTTAATTTAATTTAAATTACTTTTTATTTATTTGTTTTATCCCTTTAATAGTGGTATTATTATTTCTATTTATAATTCTCGTTCTTATTATACACTCATTTACTAATTTTTATTCGAAAATATTTCTTTATTATTAATATAAAATTTTTTTAAAAAATTATTAATACTTCCACTCATATAATATAATTCTTTACTTTTTAATATATATATATTAAAATTATATATATATATATATATATATATATATCTAATATAAATCTATATATATGATTATATTTATGTATATTGTATAAGTTCAAATATTATGCATATATATATATATATATATATATATATATATTTTATATAAATATATATATATAGAAGTAATTGATGTTAACACGGTTTCAAAACTCAACTGTTTGGTCACACCTTTATTCGTCAACGGCCAAAACTCTACTGAATGAAAACTTCTATTTCGTCTTCGGTAATGAAAAACAAAAAACAAAAAGGTTTAATTTTTTTTTTGTTATCTTCGTTTTATTCTTTATGTGATGTTTTCTTTTTATTCATCTGAAAAAGGATCTTCTAAAAAATATTTGAGATAAAATACATAATGAACAGCAGCAAAAACACAAAAAAAAAAGGATACCGAATTCGTTCATTTACTAATACTACTACAAAAAGTGAGAATTGAAAAGTTTTTTGTATATTTTTTTTTTTTTTGGTTTTTGTTTTGCAATTCTATAAGGATATAAAATGTGTATTTAGTATATAATAAATATAAAAAAAGTAAGTGTATTTAGTATATAGAATATAAATTATATAACAGTGCAAAAAATATTATGAATGAATTTCATACAATGGTTAAAATATAACCAGTGCAAAATCTTAAGTGTTTTCAGCTGCTTATGATGCTGTTTCTGATGGTTACTCTTCACTTCTCTCGAGTCTTCTGTTACACTTCCATATCATAATAATTCAGTGGAAAAATGCAATTTTCTTAAAAGGTTTTATATACTAGAAATTAATATTTATTTATTTATTTATTTATATTTATTTATTATTTGTTAGGAATACATATATATTAATATAATAATTTAAAATATAGTTTTTTCCTATTTATATGCATACATAATCTGATGTATAATGTATTATTAAATATAGTTTTTATTATATAAGGTCCATTGTTTCTATTTGATTAAATTTTTATGTTGATGAAAGTTATTTATAATATATTTTTAATATTTTGTGTTTTTACTTGATATGTTCTAATAAAATTAAAGAGTTTATGTAAAATCAAAGAATTTATGTTAACATAAACTTTTAGAACTATTAATAGTATAGATTCTTAAAAATGTATGTACATATAGTAATAATGTGTATGCTGCTGTGTAATATTTAAAAAAAAATATTTATTAATTTTCTTTGGTTAGTTTGATTAGACTACTTTTTTAAAATAATATTTAGGTTTATTTTTCATTTACTTGTTGCTATTATTTGGTGATTTTCTTCTTTTAGCCTAATCCGATTCCAGATCGAACTATGTACAGCTCGTCAATGTTACTTTTTTCAACCCATAATTAAACACATTTTCAACTGTAATATTTTGCTTCCTAAAATAGTTTAGCTTTCAGCACAAAGTTTAACCTTTTTTATCTATTAAGTCCTTGCATCTCAGTGAGAAATAAGAGACAAAAATTCATATTTAAATAATTTTTTAACTGTTATTGTATATTAAAATTACACTGAAATTTGTAAAACAGTCGATAGTCCTGGAAGCTAGTGTTGTAATTCACTATTGTGTCACTATATTCAAAAAATGACAACAATAATAAAATTACACCGGATAGTTGGGGTGGTTGGGATATATGTCGAAAATTTAAACTTCTTATATCATTATTTTTTTAATTTTTTTTTTATATTTTATCTTTAATGGTATCGCTTTGTAATAGAATCTCGCTTTGTAATAGAATCTATTAGTTCAATAACAATATTTAATACATTATTCGTTATAATTTCTACGATTAATTTTTACAGTTTTAAAATACGAATTCTAACCAAATTGCGTCAAACTGTGGGCCTTACGATAATTATTTGCTCAAATAACGTTTACATAATTGTAAATTTACAACATTACACTCAGTTAATCTGAACGCATCGCTTCAAATATCGACAGAATTCGATCATTAAGTTTTGCAACATTAAAGTTGTAGATCTTGTATAAAAGTGCACAAAATTATTTTAAAAAATATAAAATTTTAGTTTTTAAACTGAATTTATTGAATTTTTATAAAAAAATTGAAATTATTTAGTTCACTTCGTAATTAAATTATCTTGATTTTTTTTCAAATAAACTTAATAAAGTAAATTGAAAACAACATAATAAATTGATTTGACGCTATTTTTTTCGTTCATTTTGTTAGATCGTTATATAGATATGCCAAAAAGAATATTATAGGCAGTACCACACAATGGTAGAACAATATAGAGATGTTCAAATCTTTCATTAAATTTAGGTTGTATAAAGAACCTCACATAAGGCCTGAATCATGACTAACAAAATTCTGATTACGTCCCTTTTAGTATTGTTATAATAAATTTGCAAAAGGATTCTATAATTGACATCCCAATGAAACTTTTGACGGATTTTTGTATAAGTTTAATGTGGTATTAAATAAATGCTGAATTTCCTTCCTTAAAGTTGTATTTTACTCTAGTAGGTAAAACAATAGACTACAAAATCTTAACAAATTATTTTAAATTTTAATATTTTAAAACAGAATAAAATAAAAAACAGTAACTTTAAACTAAATTCTAATAATTTTATAGTATATTAATACTGTCAATTTAAATCAGTTAAAGAAATTTTACTTGGGATCATATTAAGATAAACAAAAAATAATTTGCTTTTTAAACATTTTTAAAGAATTTTTTTATGTACTTGAATTTATAATTTATAAAAAATAAAAATTGTTCATGAAAAAAATAACTTTAAAAATAATTTAAAACCTAATACTGCATATTTTTGTGATGAATAAGATTAACTAAACAAAAAAACAAAAACAAAAATTGCATTATAATCTTGCTAGTAATTACGACTGCATATATATAAGCACATATTGTTAACATACACTGAATAGTTCTTTTTATAATTTTCAAAGTTTATTATGTACTCTGTGTTCATAATTTAATCTAAATTCAATTAATATTTACTTTTCATTCACCATATAATTTTTATATGTTTATTATTGTATATTATATATATGTAATATACATATAAATAAATATTATACATATTATTTATGTCCTTGCAAAATATATGTCAATTATTTACAACATCCTTGAATCAATTATTATTGCAATCTGTCCTGATTACGTTTTATAATTTTCAATGCACATAACACAATTTAAATTATATCTTCATCATAAACAAATAAGAAGCTTATGTAGGACAAAATAATAAAAAATTATTGGATCTTTACATAAAAATATATATACATACATATTATATGTATATAAATTTCTGAATATATATACCAAAGTAGATAATGTTATTTTCATAGATCCTTTTATCTCAGTGGTTGGCCTTGAGAACGCCCAAAATCATTTACAACAAATAAATAAAAAAAAAAAAAATAATAATTTCTATGCACAAAATTTTATACTTGTTGTTTTTTTTTTTTTATAAAACGACACTTTCCATTTTCATGTATATTTTTATATTTTCCAAATGACAGAAATTAATAAAACAAAAGAAAAAAACCACATAATAATGTTCAGTTTAGTAAAGTGAAATTGGAATATCCAGCATCAGAAACATATAAAACCCCAACAAAAAAATAAGAAGCACAACAAAAAAAAATTGTTTGTCATTTAAAGTACCAACAACCAGAAAACGACAATGTCTTTTGCATAAAAAACCCGTTTAACTTTTGTTAAAATAAAAAAATAAAAAATATCAAAAGTAAAACAATTTTTTGCTATTTTCTTCTTCATACGTAATTCTATATAACATTATTATTAATAAATAAAGCAATAACAATAATGCATACATACAATTTTCTTTTAAATATATTTACATATTTTTACCTACACTGTTCATACATAATAATATAATATGCATTTGTATATGTAGGTTATTCGCCTATACTGAGGCCGACATTGTCACCTATATATTTTAAATAATGTTTCGGCTTTTATATTTCCTTTCGTATTTTTTTTTTGTTTTTTTTTTTTTTTTTTTCACCGATAAATTATCATTCATGATTTTTCAATGTTTTTTTCTGTATAACCGTATAATGCACACCTACTTAATAAAAATACAAATACATAGATGAAAAGCATTGAATATCGTTAAATTTATTTCATTTCGTTAAGTTTTCAAAAGCTTTTTATTATTTCAATACAAATATGAAAATTTGAGAGAGATGATTTTTGCAATGTAGAAATCGGTTTATGTGTTTTTATCTAAGCCTTCGTCAGGATTTTCTTATCCTCTAAATTTTATAAAATTTATGTTGATTACAATAAAAAAAGTATATAAGTCAAATTATGGCAAAACCTAGTTCAATTAATACATAAACTTTTATTTTCTTTATTTTAACAGTTTCAGTGGGTGGGTATAGTGAAAACCTTTTGTATATAAATACAACATAACAAAATTTTTGAATCAGTTCTTATGTTTCTTTGTTTTAACAACAGTTGGAGAAATTATTCTTTATATTTGAATGTAAGCAAAGAGAAGTCAAACTTTTCCTTGCAAAATTTAATTGTACCTTAATCAGCAGTTCTTTCGGTTGAAAACGATTATTAATTAAAACCAATATTTTAGTCGGATGTATTTTAATTTTCAAAAAAACATTGAAAAATGATTCAGTCACCTTTGGATAATTCATTTTCATAATTATTAAAATAAGGAATGAAGAAATCCGTCTTAAACAAAGTTAAAAAGAATAGTGCCAAGTTCTGTACATAGTAGCAAAGGAAAAGTAACTTGCAATATTATAGAGATTACGATACTGTCTTTTTGGACTAAAATCCAATAAAGCAGTTATCAAGCCCACCGGCACATTTTGGAAGCCACTTGAGAGAGGCCTTAGAATATAGGCTCAGTATAGCATCAATCAATCAGTTTTAGTCAAAAGCTTTATAAAAGTTAGTACATGCTTCCTTGTATATTACCAACAGTGTTATTCACCAACATTTTATGACCTTTACTACAAAAGAAAAAAGCATTCAAATTTTTCATATAAAATACAAAGACAGGCTTAGTATTAACCATCAGTCAACGATTTCAGTTAAAATATTTATGAATGTTAGTGCATCCTGCTTGGGCTATTGCAGACAGTATTATTCATCAGGCTTCAGGGTTTACATATAAAATAGAAGCAGAGCCTGAACAAGTTTAAAACATGCTCTCCAAAATATTGTTTGGTATAGTGTAAGTGCAGTCAAGACTCAAGAAAGTTGTGGTTTCATGTATAAATACTAGACATATATTATTATGTGAAATTTATTTCACAAATTGTTCAATTTCTATTTTAAATCCTACCGCCCACCGTATATATTGTAATTTGTAATCAAGTCTATTTGTGTATTATTCTAGTGCAAATAAATGGCAAAAATAAAAAAGGAAATTATTAAAATTCGTTGTAAAACGCACAAACGCTCCTATTGCTAAAAAAAGTCTAAAATAACAGACATAACATATTAGAAAAAGCTAAACCAAATTTCTGTTTAAAGTACATATCCAATTGTATCGAATCCCATAATCTAAGTCCGAAATAAAAGTAAAGAATATAATCTCGAATAAATGTAAATGTTCAAAAATCATTTATTTAAATTTAATATTTTCTATCGCCTCTATTTTATAACCAATATAAAAATGTTATATTAAAAACAAGCATTTTTAAAGTTAACCTATTTTATTTTTTCACCGCAGATATTAAGTATACAAGTATTCATTATGTACAAAATGCATATGTATCTATAATATAAATACAGCTATTTGGACAAAAGCTTTCATGAATTAAGCAACTGTTCCTTTTTTTATGTGTTGGAAAATAATTGTTGGTTATAACGGGTTCTAAGGTCTTTTTTAATACTTATTCACAACTAATGTAATATTGTATACAAACCTGAATACAATAGGATTGCCGACTATCAGAAATTATTTTACTAATTCTTAATAATTCTTATTATTAGATACAAATTTTCATCAAAACTTTAACTAAATTTTATTTGTTTTTTTAATAAGCGAATTACTAACAAATGTTCGAGATAATACTTATATTACTATTACTATTGTCAGGAAATAAGCCTTCTTAATTGGAATAGCTCCATTTTATTTAACCTGTTTTACCATACACTCACTTATTTTTCATTATTTACTTTATCCCAATAATAAAAAGTACTGGATCAAGTCAGAAAAAATCAGTTTTGCTTCGTCGGGAATAGAACCTGGGAACTGCTGCGTCACCAAGAGTGTAGTTTAATCTACCTTTTTATCAATCCACCAAGAAATTCTATCACAAAACAAAAACCGATCTTATTGCCGATGGAATTGATAAAAAAAAAACAGAAAACTTATGGGCAAGCGATTAAAATACTCTGATGTATATCAATAAATTGTGAAATATAGTTTAAGTAATAACAATTAGCCGTAATTAAGAGTAAGAAAATTAACTTTAAGTTTTATTAAAATCAATAAATTTTTAGACAGCATTTTTCCATTTTCCTCTTACGATCTAAATATTAAAATCAAAAATTCGTAGAACTTGGCCATATGGCTAAAATTAAAGTTCTTATCAGGTTAATATCTGATAGACTTCAAATAAGTCACAAATAATAACCTGATTTTTGTAATTACACGAAATGCTACAGAAGCTTTTTCTACCTCTGTCACGCGTTGGCCTAGTATTGTAGCACAGCTTGGAAAAAATAATTACTATAAGGTCGGACATCTGTAAAATTAAATGTGAATATTTGTGTAAATAAATGAACTGAATTGAACTGAATTGAATTGAATTGAATTGACTAAGTACCCACGTATTACAAAAATATATATATACAAACAGTTTTAAAACTCTTTTTAACCATGGTGTGATTTTGAATAAAAAATATCTAAATGCAGGTCATATAAGTTTTCTATTTTTAATTAAAATAGTTAAAACTTTAAACAAAAGCATATTATACGGAACGGATCTGTTGAGACTAGAAAGGGAAGAGAAAATACCACAATAAAATGCCCAAAATCTATTGGACGAATATTACAAAACAAAAAAGTGATAAATTCCATTGTAAAATAATTGGTAGAAACGTTTAAAAAAATTAATTCAACGATGGGAGAAGTACGGGCTTACAACCAATGGAAGGTAAAATGTATTTTTTCTACTATAGACGATCGATGGAAATTATCTAGATAAAATGGCAGTAAGCTAACTAGCAACATGATTCAAGAAACTGAGCCAACAACCAACCAATTAACCAACAACAATTAAATTATCATCCTAAAACCAGTAGATAAATATCTTTACATGTACATATAAATATATAAACAAATATAATATATTGTATACATTATGTTGATACTATGTAATTTCTTAAATTGGCAACTTTAACTCACCTATACAAATAATATTAATTTTTATTACATACCAATATAAATATTTTCCGATTTGCTTATATAAAACATCGTTGATTTTATTTTTTTATTTTGAGTTGTCCTAGGCCGACAGTAAGATGTTTAGGAATTTTTTTTTTTTATTTAAATACGCACAACTTTTTTTTTCGCTATTTACGCAATACATTCGAATTGTTTCGAATACATAATTCTGGATCATATGATATCGCTTTTCAATGCATTTTAATTATTACAATAAAATAAAAAAAAAAAAACAAAAAAATAAACTGTAACAAAAAAAAAATTAAAAAAACAATAATAATAAACTAAATCGTACTTAATCCTGTTACATTAACTTTCAAAAGATGTGGGGGGCGAAAAAAACTAAAATGGATATTATT
Source organism: Argyra leucocephala (assembly GCA_963942445.1). Lineage (NCBI taxonomy): Eukaryota > Metazoa > Arthropoda > Insecta > Diptera > Dolichopodidae > Argyra > Argyra leucocephala. The sequence continues at coordinate 96,916,964 of OZ012677.1, forward strand.
CATAAAAATATTTGTTGAAAAGAAAAAGAAATTTTAAATGTAAATGTGTTTCATAGCCATCTTCTTAGATATGAATGAAAGTTTTCTATAATTTTCTGTAAAAGATCAAATTTAAATTTAGTTGGGATGGATCTAGGTAATATTGTTAAAAATAGAAAATGGTAAGAAGTAGAAAATTAAATGTTATTCTATAAATTTTAAGATTTTTATATAATATTATTTTTATATTTATTATATAAATAATATTAGGTACATATAAATACATACTTACTTTTATTTCACTGTTATTTAAAAAATTAAGGATATCTTGTAGTACTACAAAGATAATTTTCTAGATATTTTTTTTTCACACACTATAGATATAAAATATAATCAGAAAAGTATTTAAGAAGAGAATAGTATAATTTCATACTCTCTTATGTTAGAGTAATTCACAATTCAACAAGACACGTCTAGAATTTGAAATGGTGGTTTACTCTATATATGTTAAAAGGGAAAGTGATATATAGTGTATGTACGTATATATTATATCTCTTTGCATTATTATGAACATAATAGAAGAATAAATACGTCTTTATAGCAACTATTCTAATAATTTTATAGACAAAATTAATGTTAAAAAATTGTATATAGAAATGTTAGTATAGTTAAATATTTGGCTAAATTTTGAAATTAAGACTGTATAACATTTATTATACACACTTTTAACCATATTGTATACATTTTGATAATATAAAAAAATAATTCTCTCTAGAACTGTCCAAAAAAAAAAATGATTTTTATAGGATGAGTACGTGATAAAAAATAATTAACTTTTTTTTTTTTTGTTTTTTTAAGACAGAGAAAAATAATAGTGATAAAAAAAAGTAGATATAAGTATAGCAGACTACTTTCCGGGTATGTGAAAATATGTTTTTATAATATTATATTATTAATTATGATATATTGATGTATAATTTTAGAACAAATTGATTACCTTCATTTCTTAATAATATAAAAATATTTAAGTAAGATTATAAAGAGTATAGTATATACATAAATATATTATATACTAAAAAATTAATATAATATACATCAAGATACCGATTTTTATAAAAAATTATATTATTAATTTTTATAAACGGGATATTGTTATGTAATTGAAGTGAATATTTTTATAAAAATTATTAAAAACAAAAACAAAAGTGATTTATGATACAAAATAATAAAGGGATGCGATTGGTTGTAGGGTTGATATTTGTTCTAGGTAGAAGGTACGACTAACATATTACGACTATGATAATATTATTTAAAAACACACTCCATAAGGGTTTAACATATACAGCATGTTTGTCAACCGATCTGACTCTCTCTTGCCCGAAGACCGGTAACATGGAATGCCAGTTATCGTACTCAGAAAAACCGCCTTCGCCATTTCGAAACTTGTAGCCCGCGTCAATACCCCAGTCAATGGAAAGTTGCGTATTTTCATCCAATTACAAAAACACGTGACAAAAGCGATTCGACAAACTACAGAGCTATATAGCTATCATCTCGATTTTGTCCAAAGTCATGGAAAATTTAATCAACAAGCAATTCATAACTTTGCAGATGACAGTTTCTTAGCAAATCTAATGCTACAACTGCTGAAGTTAACAATAGAAACATGATGAACCACGATTTAATAAAAATTGCAGACTGAGAAAAACCTATTAAAGTTCAGTTTAACTCGTTTAACCTTCAAAATTGTCTCATTTCACACAAACTTCTAACATTTTAACCAAATATATTTTTCCAAGGTCCTTACAACATTTAAGGTATGCACGTAAACCAAAAAATTACCTGGAACAATCATATTTTTGACATCGCGAGGCGTTTGGGATACTAGAGTCGATGTAACACTTTCTTTTCAATTTTGGAACTTCTTAACTTAATATCTATTTATACGACCCAAAATAGAATACAATTCACACATATGGGCTGGCAGTTTTCTTTCAGCCTTTGGCTACCTTGCTCGCTGTAAAAATTACGCAATTCGGTTAATCGATGACCCAACTGTAACTTCGTCCTTACTTGGACATCGTCGTATAGTAGGAGAGAGTTCTCTGATTTATACATAATTCGTAGATGTGAACACATATGCTCATTGGAAATCAAAAAAGTACTCCCTTCCTCTTAAACAGTTCCAATTGCAAACCAGAGCAGCAGTAGATGGCTATTCCTACACAGAAGAAAAACAAAGGTGTCATAAAAAAAAATTACAGAAATTCGTTCATAGTCCGAACTTCACAAATGTGGAATCGTATCCCTTTTAGCGTTGCAAAAAAGAAATAAAATAAATTCCATTATATGAAAACTTAGAAAATAAAATAAAATTCAAAGCTTACAAATTATATAAACAGTTATTTTTCGGTTGATTTGTTTTAAACAAGGACATGTAGAAATTGTATTTGTTCCGTATGTTGTGTGTATAGATGTCTATCATTCTACTTAAAATGAAATTATGTTTAATTTTATTATTGATTATTTTAATCGCTGTTAGATATAGTTCTCGTTTACAATTACAAATATTTATAAAACTTAAACATTTATCGGAATATAATAAATTTGTTGAATACATACTTACATATGTGGGTAAAAGTGAATAATTTTTATTGATTTTTTATGAATACTATCTAGCTGACTTAAGGTCTACTGGCTAGCACTGTTCCATACGAGATTGATATATACAATGTAGTGACATTATAAAAGATATGCAATTTGATTGAGATATACAATGTGGTGATAAATAAATTAATGTGTAATGCTTCGGTTGAGATAAATTTCTGATATCTACACAATATGAAAAGATAGGGTAATATTTTCCTAATAATATGGTGAACATTATTATTTATAATTTATTTCCAAACAAAATAATTTTCTCATTCAAATATGATTTAACAAAGCTTATATAAGATGGACTAAAACCAAGATTAATAACTTTTAATAAGAGTATCCCATGACCAACACAGTCAAATGTTTTTTGTAGATACAAAAATATACATGTCCATGTTATTGGTTATAAAATTCGTTAAATTGAGACAATATGCTGATGTTGTGTTAGAATTATTTTCAAAGCTATGTTGTTCTTCATGTAAAATACTATTATTTGTAAAAAAAAAAACTAAGATGACGTTTGATAATTATTTAAAATATTTTTGATTAAGCGTTTAGTGCAGAAATCGCTCGGTAGTTTGTTGGATTTGTTATTGAAATTGAACCTGATTTGTATATTTTTTTTTTTATTAAACTTTATTTTACCTATTGTACAATCTTATAATTATACCTAGCCTAGATAAAGTTTATAAAAAACAGCTTTTGTGATATTATTATTAACACGTAACATAATAGTTTGCTTTTTATGTTAATTTATGTTATAGAATTATTCTTATTATTATTCTTATTATTTAGTTTTAATTTACTTAAGCTCTTATATAAATCTATTGGAAAAAACCTGGGATGCGAAAACCAATATATTCTCGTATTATTTAAGATAAAACTTAACCTAACTAAACCTACTAACCTAACTAAACCTAACTAAAACTGCTTAAACCTAGCCAAAACGAGAAAAAAATATGTATTTGTAATACTTAGTGCCAACTATACGTATTTTCCCACCAGCAATAGTCTCTTTTTATAAATTTATCTTTGTCCGGTATAGACATGTCATATATCAAATTTTCTCCATTAATGTTGTCCGGGTTATACTCTATAGTTTTACATGTAGCCCGTCTACTATAGTGATATAGTGTAGGGACATGATTTTGGTTTTGAATATTACCATTTTTATTCAAAAAGATAAAGTGCTCAGGGGTTATAAAGCCTGTGAACATCGTCTTTTTAATGTACTCCTCGTTGTGGTAGAATATATGCGATATTAAACCATTTTCTTGTGCTCTATCATAATGTTTTCGAATCAATTTTATTAGAAAATTGTCGATTCTTTGCACAAATATTTATTGGAATAGTAATGCCTGTAGTCGGAATTAGGCTTTCTATAAATATTAGTACATACTCTTATACACTTTCTTTCAAATTTTCGTAGTTTTTCCATTAAACTTGCACTAACGTTGTACCATATGGGTACACCATATGCAAGTGTTGGCCTTATTAATGTCTGATAACATATTATTTTTACTCTAGTGCTTACGTTTTTGTTGTAAAAAAGTTTTTTTGCCATTATGAAGGACACAACAATATTGCAATATTGCCTTTAGATATTGTGTATTTTACATGTGCTCGGAATAATTCAGATTACAGTGAAGAAAATCTCCGAGATATTTCACACCTTTTTTGTTTGCTAGCGGTGAGTTATTTGGAGATTTTATAGAAAAAGATTTCCAATTTTTTTTTATGTCTGACCTTGTTTTGTCCACCGTGCTACGGAATAGCACGGTTTCGCATTTTTTAAATTTCACTTTTAGTATCGATATCTTGCAGTAGTCCAAAATAGTATTAAACATTTTTCGAACTTTGTATTGTCCTGATTTGTATATAGGGGTTACTATTGCTATTTTGGAACTTTTAGGAAAAATTGCATTTTTTATTACATTATTTATTATTTTTACTAATAACTGTGATAATTGAGATGAGAATTTTTTAATGAATTTAGAAAAGATGTTGTCATGGTTGAGATGGCCCGTCACAGCTGACGTTCTTTCCCGTTTATTATTTTAAAATTGTACGTATATACTCTTGTAGATTGCAGATAAAGGACATAAAAATTGTTCAATCAAATTTTAATTAAACTCTAATTTGAATAGTATTTACCTCCTTTATATTTTGAAATTTCCTATTGTACCGGGTGTGCCAGAGCATGCGTATCAGCTTTTTAAGAGTGGAAGGATGCGTTATTTTAAAATTTAGAAAAAAGTTTGTTAACTAAATCAAGGATGCTCTATCGACTGATGGTATTTTCAAATTTCGGAAAAGACCGCAAATCGGTTTTTTAAGATCAAAAATCGTCGAAATTGGCCAAAATCGAGGTTTTTAAATGGCAAGGGGTATTTTTTAATGCAAATTCGGATTCTACAACAAAAGATAAAAAATTTTGTAAGGCAAATTTTTTTTTTGTTTTTTTTTTTTTTTTTTTTTTTTTTTTTTTTTTTGTTTAAACTTTGTAGAAACCCAAAACTGAGATAACAAATATGATAACATAAAAAGAAAATTAAATTATAAAAATGATTATCATTAATTTTAATTTACCAAAGGAAAATATTGAGCAATTTTGTTTTATTGTTATTAATTTTGAAGAAAAATACTAAAAAAACAAAAAAAAAAATCATTTAACATAATTTTCTTATTTTTTGTCGTAAAATCTGAATTTGCATTAAAAAAAACCCCTTCCCATTTAAAAATTTCGATTTCGGCCAGTTTCTGCGATTTTTGATCTTAAAAAGCCAATTTGCGGTCCTTTTCGGAAGTTGAAAATACCACCAATCGATAGAGCATCCTCGATTTAGTTAACAAACTTTTTTCTAAATTTTAAAATAACGGCTCTTTCCTCTCTTAAAAATCTGATACGCATGCTCTGGAACACCCGGTATACTATCACACTTATGCAAAAATAGTGAAATCTTCAGTAGAAGTTTTTCAATACTTCCAATAATATTTTGAACTTATTTAAAGAAAATCTTACCTGTCAATTAATTTTGTTTTTTACTTCCATTTGTTTTTCTTTTTTTTCAAATTATAAAAATTGACTTAGTTTTGTGATGTTGCGTATAGTTTTGACCTTGATCAAATATTTCAATTTGATTGTCATGGAAATAATTAAACGAAACTTATATTTAGTAGGTATGTATATGGTAAAAGTGGAAAACTATTTTTAGAAATTATTTTTATTTTTTATTTCTCTGCGAAGATAACATAATACATATATAGTATATTATAATATTATAGATAAAAAAAAGATACAGATACAGGTAAAAAAACTAAAAGAAAAAAAATTTACAAATTTCCCATTAAATTTTTCATGCATAACATAATCTGTAGATGATTTTATATTTATGTAGGTGCACGATATAATATATAAAAACTACATACCTATACTTCCTATCTAAAAATATTTAAGTTTATTTTTAGAATATTAATTGTGCGCTGTTGATAATATTTTAGTTTTTCCTTTATATTAAAATAATGTTATTTATTGGTTTCAGAATATCAGAATATAAATTTTTGATAAGTCCAGAAATAAATTTATTTTTTATAGTACGTACAAGTGCCAAATATTAAGAGTATTTCATTTTTCTTATGATTAAATTAAGAATTCAAAATAGATGATAGTACAATAAAATTGCACTCTTGGAAAATATGAGGATTTTTTCCCAACTCAACATAATTCTTAAAAAAAAATTATTGACTTTTACATATTAAGGTTCTGATTTCATAACTCAAAAAATTATAAAATGATATCTGAACTGCAATTTTTAATACAGGCCATTATATTTAATCTGGAAATTGAAAAAATTACGGTGCAAATTGCTATTATTATGCTTCACAACCGATTTTCATTATTATTCTTTTAATAATATCTAACCGAAAATTTAAATTGGAGTATAAGAGTTTTACATCAGGTACATAAAATATCCAAGCTGGTACATCTGACATATAACTCAGCAGTCAAACCTTAACATCTACATTCGCTGATGATACAGCAACATCTACAGAATCACCTAAAACTAGTTGAAAATTGGCTAGATTAATGAAAGATTAAAGTTAACGAATCTAAATGTGTTTAAGTAACATTTACACGAAGAAAAAAACGTACTCAATGTTAAAGATCAATAATCATACTATCGCTCAGAGTAACGAGGTTAAACTATATAAACCCAGAGTGTCGAAAACGAAACATATGACGTTTTCCGGCATAGTGGTCACCCGATGTGTATTTTAAATTAAACTAAAATTTATTACTTAATTTAAAACAAATATCTAATTTACCTTTTTTTTTTGAAATGTGACAAAAAGCATGTTTGCCCATAGCTTGAAAAGTCCGAATTTCGAGTTTTTTTTTTTTCATTTTTGTTAAAATAAAAAGAAAAAATACAAAAAAAAAAACAATAAAAAAAAATCTTTTAAATAAACTAACTCAAATCCACAGCAATAATTTAAACACAATATAAAACTAATCCAACAAAATCTGTAGCTACAGGGAGACTTTTTCAAGAAGTGTAGTGAAAAACGATATCTAAACGATATCTAAAAATTTTCATATAAAAAAAAATGCTAGATTCTTTTTTGTTGTTTTTCCTCTTCCAATCTATTACAAATACTGTCTTTTTTTATTACAAACCACGTATTCTGCGATAGACTACTTGGAAATCAAATAATAAGTTATGCTAAATCGGCGTCAATAGCTTGATGATAAGAGATATCTGAGTTTTAATTCTTGGAAACACAAAAGCAAGGCACGCTAAAATCAGCGCCAGTGGGTAGCTTACAAGCCAAGGAATTAATACCTGTTTTTTAATTCTTGGAAATATAATAGCAAAGACACCTTTGAACGAATTTATGAACAAACGGTTTATGCAATTTGGAATATTTTCTCACAATTTATCTATAGATAAGCAAATGATTGATTAATTTGGACACCATTCCTGCAAAATGATAAAACGTAGTTTTGCGCTTATTAGCAAATATAAAAATCGAAACCCACACACCGTTACGTTCGATAATTTCTTTACATTACAGAAACTTATGTGCTGCCACATATAACATTGTTTTTTGTTATTTCTAAGAGGAACTGTCCGAGATAACCGTACAAATAAAGCAAAACTTTTTGATGTAAAAATAATGAAGAGAAAATAACGTGGAAGCAGCGACTTGTGTTTTAATCCTTCAAATCAGATTCTTGCTTTGCGATGGAATGATAATTCTGTCGTAACTGTTTTGTTAAATTTTTTACAAAATGAGCCAGTGCAAGCTGCTAAACGATTCGAACGCAAAAGCAAAAAATTTATAAAGATAAACACACCAAATCCGATTTTTGAATAGAATCGCACAATGGGTGTAGTTGATCTATTTGATAATGCTAAAAATAATTATCGCATATCGCACTCGATGCAAAAAATGGTATTGGCCTCTGCTTACTAATGCTTTAGATGCTGCTATGGTCAACGAATGGAAACTTAATTGTTTACTAAGAAAAGTTGTAAAAAAGCATTATATACCAAACTTGAATTCCGAGTTTTTTTTGTTGAGTGCATGCGGAACTCTGCGAAAATACCTCTAAGAAAAGTATTAGCACTAAGAAAAAGCGGACATGGCTCAGGTACTTCAATTAGATATTACCGTGTGGATCACAATATCATCCGTAGTGAGAATCGAGCTAGAGGACATCACTGCAAAAATCAAACTGCTTTTTCATGCATCAAATGTGGAGTTTATTTGCATTCGAAATGTTCTTTATCATATCATAGCTTGCCTAAGATCTGATAATTTCTTAAGATTAAAATTAGTTAAAACAATAAAATTCTTTTTTTTTATCAAATAAATTGTTATTTTTTTTTTGTAACGATTTTTGTTCATTTCAGGAAGTTCTTGAAGTAGATTTGTGAAGAAATTTTTTTTTTTTGAAAAATTATATCGTTAAATAGAAAACGTAAAATGAATACTGGATTGCCAAACGAAAAGCCTTCAAGATATTTGAATCATTCAAAATATCACCTCAAAAATATAAAGATTTATTAGAACTATCAAAATATATCCATGATTGTTATAGAAGCTTTTATGAAAATGTTGAGTACATTCATGAAAATCCGGTAGAAGTTGAGTTTTTGGAAGACGTTGATTAAAGTGAACCTAAAGATTTATAGGAAATAATATTGAAGTACAGTTCTTGTTTTTGTTTTAAAAATGAATTAATAATTGGTTATTTAGAACTCGTTTTTGGTTTTATTATTTTGTTATTATAATGTAGGTAATTCTAATTAACGATTTTGACAAATCTTGAATCTTTTTTTAATAAATAAAATTCCAAACGTTTATATGGAAGGTATACTTACAACATTAAATATAGAAAAATAATACGATCTATTATATTGTAAAGATATACTTACCACATTTTCTTTGGTAGATTTTTCCAAAATATCTATTGTTATCTATTGTGTGTAGACCTACAACATCGATCTTTGAAAAAAAAATCCATTTTAGTATATTGTTTTTTTAAATATTTCCTAAACTTGTGGGTGTTATACCGGGTGTTCCAGGGCATGCTTATCTGCTTTTTAAAAAGGGAAGGAGCCGTTATTTTAAAATTTTAAAACAAGTTTGTTTATTAAATCGAGGGTGGTCTATCGATTGGTGGTATTTTCAACTTCCGGATAGGATCGCAAATCGGTTTTTAAGCCCCAAAAATTGCCGAAATCGGTCGAAATAGAAATTTTGAAATACCACCCGGTATAAATTAATTTATGAGCTTTTATAATCATCAAAATCTGCATTCTCTTCCATAAAAACTATTTGCCTATCTTAAACGCAAATTGAGAAATACGCTTAATAAGTTTCAAAATCTTTAAATCAATCTCCTGTAAAAGGACGATTTTGAATAACAAGAATGACTATACTAGAACGAGGTGTGCGATTACTATACTATAGATGACTTTAACTATACTAGCATGTCGTGTGCGATTTAAATCTGATCATCAACCATGGAACATTATATCTGAAGTTACTTGTTCAGAATTACTAACAAAACTAATTTTTGTTACTTATTTTATTTTGCTGTTAGCTTTTACTCAGCAAATAAATTCCTCAATGTACTTTGTAGCTGTATTCATTATTATGTAGAATATTAGCAATGCTTAGCCTAACTAAGTACTATGTTTATATAAGTTGAATCCTAAATGTTTATTTTATGGATTGCAATCAATTTTACGGCAAGGTTTTTGTTAGGTGTTTCTATTTATATTTCCAAAACTGAACAAAGTGTAAACTTTATTTTTTTATAAAATAAGTAAAACTACCAAATATTAGACGTCAAAACAGTATCATAGTGATATAACTAAAAACAAATTAAATATTTGCATTTAAAATTTCCAAACAGTCAAAATTCGCAGGTTTGTTCTTTTGATACTAAGCTATATTCATCTCAATTGTGCTTGTATTGAGAAAAAGACTATACACTTATTGTTAACCAGTTAAACAAACAAATAAAAAATTTATTGAAAAATAAGTGTGTAATTTTTAAATTAAATTAAAATGTAGACACTATGCATAAAAATTTCAATTAAATATGTTATTTCAAATTTAATGTGTTTTGCTAATTTATTTGCACAACAATTTGTTTTTAATTAAAAATTTGTATTTTCATTATATTTCATTACTAGAAATTTTAAATTAACTAATTTATATAAATATATAAGTAAGTATTTTGTCTATTAATTATAACTCTAAGATGAAGCAAAAATAAAAAATTTAATAAGTTTCATTTGCAAACCATTTCATAATTAACGATTTCAGAACTAATGATAAAAATGTTAAAACCCAAAATGTACTGCAATATAGCCACTCTTAGTTCAAATTATTTATTATAGTCTACTCTATTCCATTAGTTCACATGTATATTATATATTTGCTAATTAAAAATACTTTGAACACTTTGTTTATATACTTTTGGTTTCTGCAATAATTATAGTTCATATATTTTCTTTTCTCCACTAAATATACCACCTAACTAACATAATCCTTTCTATATTATTTTATTCTACAAAATATAACACTTGTTATTTCGACAATTTTAAATTATATCCTTAAAGAATTTTCAAATATATTAAAATATATAATAGGTTAGATAGGTAGGTATGTTGTACTCGTATATGTGTGATATAAACCACAAGTGTGCGCTAACAAATGACTTTCTTTATATACTGGTGCATACGTGATTTAGTTTTGTTTTGTTTTTAATGGAAAATAAATTCAAGTCACGTTTATTAATTATACGCTGATTACAATTTGCTCTATTCTTACCGTAAATTGATCCATCGCGAAAATTATAAATAAATGAACATTATTCTTTTAGAGTTGCCATATATTCTCATTATATTGTCTGAACTCAATAATTGCTCTCATTATATTGAATATGTAGACAGAGTATTGACTTCAACAATAAATATTTTAAATCGTTTGGAAGATAAAATTGTGTTTTTTAAATGGCATCGTTAGTACGTGTACGGGTATAGTTTACTGTTAAGATAGTGACAAATGGCTGTATTGCTGTAACCTGTTTTGAAACTGTCTAACTAATTAAGTCAGCCATGTTTCCAATAAATATACAATATTCAAAATGAAGTAATTAGAAAATTATGTTAATGCGAGACTTATAACGTAATCATACGAAATAAAAAAATTAACATGTTATCAGATAGTATATTTTCCAATCCAAATGATAGCGTCTGAATAGTTAGGGTAAAATACCTCACAAAAATATACACAGACCTACAATATACGAACACCATTATTAAATTGAATTATTTTTTTTTTAATAAATTATTACGTAAAGATATGTGGTTGTTGTTTAATAAAAAAAAAAGTTATATAGTAACTTGGAACACAATTCATAATAAAATTGAGTACGATTTTTTATCAAATTTATTCGAGCTTCTAGGAGCAGACGAATACTAGTATATATTAATTAATTCAAAACTGCAGTGGATATTTCATCTGACTAATAGCCAGAAGGTTCAATTCATGCTCAAAATGTGGACGTTGTAAACAGATTGTTCAACTAGTTTTTGCAATGCAATTTGGTTAGGACTAAAATAAAATGGAACTCTTCTGACTAAATGCTATTACGAAGGCGAAGTTACTCTATAATAAATATAGTTTTCCACATTTAAATTAGTATATAATACATTATCATCTAATATATTAATATGCTAATAATGTCTGTAAAACTTTTCATCTCAGTGAATTATATCAAAAAGCAGTGACACGAACCCAAAAATTTAAATGTTAAGTTTTTTTCAATATTACCGCAAAAAATGATATATTAAGAAATAAAAAAAACTTAAAAGTAGTAACTTTTTGCGCATCTTTCAAATTAATCATTTATGAAAAATATATCCAAGTTCTAAGCCCATATATGAAAACTTCATATATTTAATACAACAACCAAATAGCAAAACAACATAAAATCACTAAAATATGAAACTTTTTCAAATTGAAAGTATTTTTTAAAATTGTCAAAACATTTAAAATTACACAACAAATAAATTATCAACGTATTAAAAAATTTCCCTGGTTTGTGTCTTTGAGTTAGCCACCTCGAAATGTCGTGTCTAATTGACCAATGTTTATTTTGTAAAACAAGATATTGATTGACAAGCAGAATAAATAATCCTGTTGTTGCCATACTGATAAATGTTTCTTTGCCTCATTAACCTTAAAGTTCACCAAATTTGGTAAAAATCCTTCTTATAGGAAAAAAAAACCAAAAGCAACATATTATAGAGGACATATCAAGGGCGATATTGACCATTTCTTAAATTGGTGCTGAGATTACAGAACTATCATCTTCTTCATAATCACATGGTGTCTCCATTGTATGCAAAAGAAAATTCGAAACCAGAATTGAAAGTTGTATATCAATGACTCCGCGGATGTAAAAGCAAGGAGATTAGAGAAAGAAAAAAATAATCGTATGTAACAAAAAAAAATTTTTCTTTCTTTTTAATTAAACTTTTATTATGTGCCTTTAATATACAAACTTAAAACAATTTTAGCCTATAAAAAGTTGAACAAAAACGGCTTTAATGGAACTAGCTACTATCAACATTTAAATTAATTTTAAATTTTTATGTTAATTCTAATTGCTTAATAATTTGTTTTTTGTACATTAATAATTATTATTGTATGCTTACGTACTATACTTTCTTATATGTATAATATATTGTAAAAATAAGGCTGAAAAAATCAATATTATGTCTTGTTATTTTAAATAAGACCTTACCTATACCTAGCTAACCTACCTTAACCTAATAATTAACTCCTCATTGTGGAAAATATATGTATATAATGTTTAAAAATATGTTACATAATGTTTTCGAACGAGATTTATCATAAGACTGTCGATTCTGTTTATGTTTGATTCCTTGTACAAATATTTATTTGAATAAAAATATTTGTAATCGGATTCGGGCTTGCGGTTTTTATTAATACAAACTCTTATGCACTTTCTTTCAAACTTGCGGATTTTTTTCCATTAAACTTGCGCTGACATTATACCATACAGGTATACCATTCACAAGTTTTGGCCTAATTAATGTTTGATAGCAAATTATTTTGACCATATTACTTATGTTTTTGTTGTAAAAAAGTTTTTTTACTGCCATAAAAGATTTGTTTGTAACAAAAATAGTATGCTTAAATTGGACGATGTGCTCAGAAACATTAATTGTTCTGCGGAAATAGAAAACTTTGCGTTGATTTAAATATTTAAATGAAGAGGAAATAAATATTTCATTAATACTAGACTGGCGTATATACTTTGTTTATATACTTTTGGTCTCTCCAATAATTATAGTTCATATATTTTCTTTTCTCCACTAAGTATACCAGCTAACTAACATAATCCTTTCTATATTATTTTATTCTACAAAATATAACACTTGTTATTTCGACAATATTAAATTATATCCTGGACTGGCGTATATATTACGCCGAGAATAGCTCGTAAATTCTAAAAGAAAAAACTATTGTTTGTAATAGTGTACTTCAAATATCTGTGTAAAAGCAGTTCATTCCATAGACTTAGACAAGATTAATTATTACTCATAAGAAAAACCATTATTTTTATATAGCATCTGTAATACTTTGTAGGTAAGTTGACATTTTAGTTACCATGATTTTTTTTCTGCTTCATTACATAGGGCTACCACAAAATTCTTCCATCTGCTCTGCAATAGATGTTTAATTTCACTCCATGTTCTATTGTCATTCTCTATTTCTTTATGGACTGACTTGCGTTATATTTTCCATGGTCCACCTCTTCTCCTGTTACCCTCCGGATTCCCATCTAATACCTGCCATGCTTAATTTGTCGTAGGTTTTCTATGGGTGTGGTCTATCTACCACAGCCTTCTCTGCTTAATTTGTGTGCTTAATTGTTCTTGTTTAGCCATTTCTCAGAGTTTATTCTTTCTTATTGTTCTGAGCCAGAATATTTTGCATATTATGCGCAAAAATTTATTAGTGAAGACCCGCATTTTTGTTATATGTTCTATTAGTTACTTAGTAACTCCATGTCAACTTGTTAGAGAAGGTACTATATTAGAAATCCTTCCGGAAAGGAGTAATCTGGGTGCACCTCTAGCTACCTGTAATTTATTGCTTCGCAAAAATGCAATAAAACCTTGAAACTTCAAAATGCAATAAAACCTTCAAACTTCAGATGGTCAGTTAGGCCAACCTGAAACATCATCAAGCAAATGTGGGCTATGTTGAACCTGAAGCGATTCCTTAACCTACTAACTATGAAAAGATGTGACATTAGTAATATGGTAGGGGTCATTACGGGTCATTGTCTGATTGGTAAACATGCCAGAAGACTGAGACTCCCCTCAAACGACTTCTGCAGAACGTGTAGAGAGGAGGAGGACGATAAAACTGTCCAACACCTATTAAGTTCCTGCCCTGGTTTCTACCATAAAAGGAAAACCCATTTAGGAGCTCTCTTTCTGGACTAGCTGAAACTAGTATAAACACTAATATCAAAAATCACAGTCGCTTCGTTAAAAGCTCAAATTGGTTCAACGAGTAGAGTCTTACGCGAGGAAAGTTCCCGGGGTATCACAATGGACCCAACTGCTCTAAGTGTGTCGGCGTACTGTCGGCGTACTTTCGGCATACTGTCGTACCTACTACTTACCTATATTACTTATACAGGGAGAAGAATGCAAATTTCGGTATCATTGGTTATCACGATATCTGAGAAAAAAAATTGTGATAGTTCCTGTAAATTGTGATATTAATGATACACTCAAAACCCAACATTTTAATTAGTAATTAAGAATTATTTAATTGAGAATCCCATAAATACTTCATTTTCACTTAATTTTAAAATAACTTCAAAATTTCAATTTCCAACCATTTAGTAACCCTTTTTCATATACGAGTGGAGTAAGTAGTTAGCAACATT
This sequence comes from Argyra leucocephala, assembly GCA_963942445.1. Classification (NCBI taxonomy): domain Eukaryota; kingdom Metazoa; phylum Arthropoda; class Insecta; order Diptera; family Dolichopodidae; genus Argyra; species Argyra leucocephala. Next base: position 96,932,118 of record OZ012677.1, read on the forward strand.
TCATTAAGAAATCTTAAAAATATTTTTTTTTTTTTAAATTCGAAAAGGAAGTAGAAAAGTAGAAACGTTTTATTTTTCTTTTTATTTAACAAAAGCAAAAAAAAAAAGCAAAAACAATTTATTTTAGGTCAGTATAAGAAATTCAATAAAGTAGAGATATCTTAAACTTCTATTAAGAAGAAAAAGTAGAAAATTGTATACCTTTCATACAAGAACTCTATACAAAAAAAAAAAAAACAAAAACAATAGAAAAATTGTAAGAAAGAAAAAGTTTTCAATATCAAAATTCATCAATTCTGAACCTTGCTACTTCTATTTCACTCTTTCTGTGTGCTCTTAATGATGTTTTCTCCTTTCAATTATTACAAAATTTAGAATTTGAGCACACTAAACTTAACCTGTTCTGTTATCCTATTTCATTTTTGTTTACTATTTATCTTCTTGTATTCTGAAACTACACAGAAAAATATTACAAGGACGTAATTTAATATTTTGTATACTTCCAGCATTCTGAATGTAAAAAGAACATTTGTATGAATATAATCACGATGTGTTTAAATTCTTCCTTATATTTTTCATTTTTTATATTTTTTCAAACTTTAACTAAAAAATCAAAAATAATATAAATAAAAATAAAAACAACACAAAAAACTGTTTACTTCTCTTTAGAAAGTTTTAACAAACTTTTGATAGTACATTATTTTCAAAGTGCAAAGTTTGATTGTGCCACCTGAGTATATGTACCTACCTGTATGTTATAGTGTATTAAAATCTAGGTGTAAATAGCTACAGTAATTTAATAGATAAAAAAAAACTTATAGTAACGAACGTTATGTAATAGAATGATATGATATTATGGTAAGAATCAAAATGTTATACATTTACTGAACTAAACAAGTATAGAATACTTACCACTGCATTAAGTTAATTACACAATATTTTCTACTGTAATACGAGTCAAAGGAAAATTCTATTAATAGAATCTATATACCATTTTAGAGCAACTTTTTCTAACCAATTTTAAAATTAAACTTTTTGATGAGTCACTGTAAAATATTTACCACACAAATTTGTAAATACAAGATATTTTGTTAATTAAAATATTCTAGTCAGTTTTTTAGGTCTGTAATAAACTTGTATAAATCAAATCATCATAAAATTTAACATAATTATTCAAGTAAATTTGATTTTTTATTTTTTAGAAAATCAAAAATGATATTGAACTAATGGGTATAGCAAAACTTTGTATGATGCATTATTGGATGTAAATAGTAGATTCTAATTTTTTATAGACAAGCATTTATAAAAACTATTGTTTTCTGCGACAACTGGAGGTCTATCGTGTGTTCCGACTTTCATAAATCGAATTTCGTATCCAAAAGATTGGTATTATGTTATACGAAATTCGAAAATTTGACGACTCGAAAATCGTATTTACAAAATTTCGTTAGCTCGAATATTATAATTTTCTAACCATATAGTACTACTTTCGTATATTTTGCAGCATGTTTTATTCGAATGGTATTTTGTTATCGAATGGAAGTAAAACCTTGGTAGTGTGTATAAATAAATTTAAAATGTAACTATAATTATTATATAACTGATAATGCCACTGCTAGCCAGCTGTATTACAGTTTGAGAGTAATTTAAAAAAGGATGCACCAATGCATTGTAGAGGTTGTTATGTACAAAAAGGTTCCCATCCTTATTCAGATATGAATATTTAATAGAAGTAAGAACAGTAATAAAAATAAAATTAGGGCATAAAGGGCTAAATGTGTACACTCCGGCCTCGACATATTAGGGTCACATCCGCAAGAAAAAATAAAAATAAATATATAAAAAAGTTTAACTTATTGAGCATAATTACCTTTTGTTTGTTAACCTAATGCTAAAGACAGACTACAAATATAAATTATCATTTAAAAGAAATTAATAATCATTAAGTTTTGACCTGTCACACTACATTTTTTAATTATAACTTATTGTTCTAATTACAATTTTACGATATTATCAATTTTTTTCAAATTTTTTTCTATAATTAAATTTTTTATTTTGAGTTATCAATAGAAAACCGGAAGAATTTATAAAAACGTGTTATTATTGTTAAAAGTTGAAGAAAAAGGGTCTGTAGTTGGCCTGTAGATTTATCTGCAAGTCCACTGTTTAATAAATAAATAAATAAATAGTTGAAGAAGAAAAGAAAAACTTTATTCAAAATGAATTTGAAAAGAAACAAAATACTCAAAAATCTCCATAAAATACTTAGTTTGCACATAAACAGAATTAATGCGCTTACATTATTTATTATAGCTCAAATAGTAAAAATAGAAATATATGAAGCATAGTAATTAAATAATACACAAATTCATAAAATATAGAAACATCTGTTATCATCTATTATTATTATTATTATTGCTATTATTATTATTAATACCCTACTTACAACGACAAAAAATTGGGATTCCGACTAAACCGAGTTTCCTTTGATAATCTCGTTTTGCAATTAAAATACTTAGAAAGAAACAAAACACATTTGAGGTTAACAATAGCATTAGCTGTAGTGTTGTATGCATCTTCCGAATGTCGAACCATCGCACGGCTTTTCGGTATTGGAAGATCTACCGTAGGAGAACTTGTATTAAAGTTTTGCAAGAAAATGTTTTTCTCTGTAAAAAGAGTTTTTAAAAATATAACCTCCTACGGATGAACAAATCAGGCAGATTGTTGATGGATTTGATAAAATTGGACTTTCCCGATGTTTTGAAGCCATTGGTAAGCTGTTTTACTGTTGTTTATATATTTAGATTTAACATAAGTGTCTAACATAACGTATAGATGGATGTCAATAAAACCTATGATAGAAGATGAAGTAGATTACTATAACTTCAAGAGTTTCCATTCAGTTGTTCTTCTAGCTGTCGCAGATTACAGATAAATTGAAAATGAAAAACTACTACATCGTTAGATAATAAAATATTTTATTTAAGATGTTGTTTCACGTACATTAATATTGGTTCCCAAGGTCGTAATAACGATCTGTTTTATTTATGAAAATACGTTATTAAAGAGAATGCATACAAATTCGATATTTAAACGAAATGCTAGAGCTATAGAAGGTTTATAAAATATGAGCACATTATTTAAACATATATTTTTATATATTAAGAATTAAATACATCACATAAATTAAGAATTATTAAAACAATTAAAAATCAAAAAACTATTTCATATAACTTTTTCAGTCTCATAATAGCAAAAATACAATACAGTTTAAAACAGTTTAAAATTTTGAAATTAAATATTCAGTTAATTTTTGCTATAATTCTCATTTTTTATTTTTTAGTTCTAGCATGGTTTTTACGTCGGTGCGTCCACGTAAATGATTGAAACAAAAACTTTATATTTCGATTTTTTTTTATATATTTGAAATATATTTTTAATGTCTAATTGTACACTTAATATGTATTAACTGGTTGGATTTAATATAAAATTTTAATTACGCTTAAATCTTAAAAAAAACTTATAGTGTATTTCATATAATTTTAGAAATGTTCAATTATACACTTGTTATTTATTCAATGATTAGATTTTAATATAACACTATGATTATTCTTAAATCTTTAAAACTTAAAATTTATATATGAATGATATCAATAAATTACACTATTTTTAGTTATTAATAATAGTTATTAATAATAGTTATTAAATTTAGTTATTGAGAATAAAGACTTTTAAGTTTAAACGGAAACCTTTATTTTAAATTCTTGATTTTAAATTTTATTTAATTTTATTTAATTCGTTTCAATTCCTTCTTTCTTTAAATGTAACAACGGAATGGAAAAGGATTTTAAATTAAACGCTAATTCTAAAAAAGCAAACCGATTTAATATGTATGTGAAAATATAACATTCATATTATAAAGATATAACGTTCATATGGAATATTATATGGTCATTGATCTTGACGGAACATTAAAACTTTTACATATGGATTTAGTTTGATTTTATTTCTATGATATAAAACTCGATGAACATGATTTATTACAGAAGAGTATCTATCCTCTGTAGCTGAATAAATTGCTGAATTAAGATAGACACAATACAAATTATAAATGTTCTAAATTCTGATGATGCCCCTTTCTCTTTCTAATACATTGTTTGATCATTCATTTTAAGGGTGAGGAGTATAGACAGTACTTTTAGTGAAGTAATGTCAAAATAATAAATAATTAGTCAACAAAAAATGCACCTACACCGAATGCAGCATATTAATTAACAATGCATATTAATTAAAATCATTAGTTATATATAATTAATAATTAATTATATATAACTAAATGATTATAAAAGGAAAGGGAGAAGAATAATGCAATAGGAGGAGTATGAGCGATGGGATAAAAGGAATTAGAATAAAAAAGTAAATTTTGGAACTTTGTTATCCTAATGGAATATTGTTTATTTTAGGACATGCAGATTGGTGTCAACACATGGTTTAAGTAATTCGTTGCTTTTTTGCGAATATAAAACTCTGGTTAATAACTTCATTGTAGTTTTTTATTTTTTCTAGCTTGTACCAATATTAATTTAGTATTATTTTTTTTTGTTAGATAGACATGATGAGTTATTATTGAAGGTGTTGGTGCAGTTGAGGAAATAGTTCGTTCTGGCGTACTTGCAGTAGTTGATTCCTAAAAAAAAATATTTCACTCAAATTACAATTAAATTTTTGGTCTTGTCTTGTATTATAATATTATGTTCTTTTTATATCAATTTACTTACAATAATTATAAGTTCTCTTTCACCATCATTAATAATATTTGCAATCTCAAACGATTCTACAATGGTATCAAAATATTTATTACCAAAACTTCAAATAATCGTATGTTTACAACATAACAACAACATTTTTTAAAATCGAAAATATTAATAATTCTTTTCATAGGTTAAGGATCATTCATGAGTTAACTACGATATAATTCAAAATTTAGCTTAATGATGGGACTAAACGTAATTTAGGCAAAAGTTTTACGATCTGAGGTCTTAATGATCATTAACATTCGTAGTATGTCTACCACATAAACGCATCAGGATTAACGTATGTTAATTTTTATTTTTTTTTGTTTTGAATAAACACTTTATTGGCTGATCTAAATTAAAATAGCGACCAGTGTTATATCTCGGTAAGCTAAAAAACTACTTTTACTTTTTACACTTGCAAGATATAATATGCTTATCATTTTGTAATCTTCACACCTAGTTTTTTCCAATTCTTCCGACTGCAAAAAAAAGACGTTTGGAAAAACGTGTTTATGCCCGATTTTTCGGCAATTTCATTATTTTTTTTCTTTGTTGCGCAATATTAACATACTGTTAATATTTTGTTTTATTCTTACAAATTGTATGGTACTCTATGAAACTTTTGTTATTATTTCGCAACGAGCTGGAAAATAAGATAAAAGGTTCTGAAACTGAAATATTTTATATTCTCGCAAATATTCTCGACGTCGACCTTGAAAAATATATTTTGTTGTCTGTTTGTTGTCCCTTTGGTATGTTGATGGAATTTTATTCCACTTTGTGCCATCCTTTTCCCAACACATTATTGATTTGAATCAACAATTTGATTATTTTCTTCTTGTACTTCTGATTCATCATCTACTCATCCTCAAAATCACCATCATCTAAGATGCACTCTTTTTTAGCATCTGTTTCCTCATTTTCGTCATTGTCATCATTATCATCAGTTTCGGCGCTTGAGGGACATACATACTATTTCTTTCTCCTTTACGAATATACATTCAAACTAAATACGCTAACATGGATGTTAACTAAAGTAACATGTACGGTAGCTAAGGTATCAGACAGAAAAGCAAAAATGGTATATTGTAAGGTACATACATAGTGTTATTATTATTTCTAACTATTTTAAAATATAAGTATGTATATTTTTTTTTTTTTTTTTTACACTCTACAGTAACTTAGGTAGAATCACCTTTTCGTGCTTAATTAAGTACGGTACTGCAATTTGACACTACAATCTACAATATTTCGAGTATTTTATTTAACAAATTACTGGCTTATCAACTCATTAAATGTGGAAAGCTACTGCTATTGTCAGGAACTAGGCCCTCTTAAATAGAATAGTCTAATTTTTATTTAATTTGTTACCAGATTAGTACTCTCAATTATTTCTTGCCATTTATTATATCCCAATGACAAAGGGTACTGGACCAGGTCGAAAAATCCATTAAGCATTTTTTTTTTTTTGCTTCATCGGGAATCGAACCTGGGACCTTTAGGTTGAAAGGCAGACGCTCTAACTACTACGCCACCTAGCGTCTTAATATCACGTGTCATTTTATATTATATAATAGTTTTACTAACTATATTTAACTTAAGTATATAAATTATACATACATATTTATATTGGTATGTTCTAAATTAAATTAAGCCAAACTAAAAAAAAATCATCTTGACCATTTTACAATTAGATAAATTTAAAAATTATAAACATTATTATTTTCAATATAATTTAGTATAGAAAGTATATTTATATTATATTAATTTAATATTTTAAAATAAAGTGCAAGTAAACAAAAACATTAATGGCAATTTGAATTCCAAAAACTTTCGTTAGCAACTTAAATGACGATAATTTGATATTGAATTTGATACGCGATACCAATGAATTTTACATTCGGATCGCGAATTTTAGAAAATCTAGGTAGGTGCCTGAAGTGGAAATTTTGTTGACAGACAATTAACCTTTTAATTTTAAGATTATCTAAAATGAATTCAACTCAATAGAAGACATTTAAAACTTATTATTCCGCACATTAGCTTTTGTTGTCTAAAAAAAGATAGTATATTCTAGTTCATTAAAATCAGGTTAAAATTTAATTTTGTCTCCCCAGAACTGAGTAACAATGCTAATTTCATTATTCGTAAATGTATGTGGTGATTAAAATCACGCTAGAACATTTAAAAAAGAAATCATTGCTCACTATTTTTTAGAAATAGTTTTTGTCCATCATTTAGGTAATCAATATCAATTTTATGCGAAACCCATTTTTAAGCTCGTTATTTTGAAATTCATTGTAGCAGGTCCTTTTTAAGCTCGTTATTTTGAAATTCATTGTAGCAGGTCATTTTTAAGCTCGTTATTTTGAAATTCATTGTAGCAGGTCTCTAGAAATGATTAGTTGGTCAAAATGACGATCAACAGATTTATTGTTTACACTGTATTGATCTGTATTGACACTGTAATGATCATTCCAGAGAAACAAAGAAATAAAAACTGTTACTCGTTATTGCACATTGAAAATTATTGTACACACACAGCAAAATGTTCACACTTGTTTAACGATTGACTACCCTTGTAATCGTATACCTACGTATTAAATGCAAACTATATACTTACTGTTTTAGTATATTTGTTTATTTAATTTTCGCTGACATCGAAATAACCTTATCGATCATGTTTATTTACCTTCTGCAAAAACAAACATTTGCGGACTATAAAAAAATTGGTTTAAATTTTATTTATTGTACTTGAAACTTTGTCGCTGAAGAATTTATTTTGGGATTGCGAAACATTTTCAAATAATATCTCTTCTCTCTTTGATTCAGTAATAGTAGGTTTTTACGAAAACCATCAGCAAAAACTAAATTAAAAACGTTCAAAGAATACATAATTTATATTTACTGCGGATACTTTTAAGTGTGGGCAATGTTTTTTATGTTAATATTTCCGGTAGGCTATTTTACGTATTTTTCAGTGTGGATAGTTTTCAGTGTAAGCAATTTTCCATTTGCATTTTTTTCTATGTGGGCAATTTTATAGTGGCCCTAGAACCATTTTAAACAATGTGTAGTTAAATATTAAAATTTTATTACAAAGCTCCTTCTTGTATTTATGTTCAAGGTCCTCTTTATTTATTTATTACAATTTGACATCCACTGTCGTATTTTGCGTGTAAAAGAATAGATTAAATAAGAAATATATACTTCAATCATACCTTTTTGGACACAACTTTCTCTTACTACTCGTTGTTGAACAGCCTTTATGTAAACATAGAATACATAAGCTTACAGCAAGATCAGTTTCTAATTGTTATTCCACTGCGTTTTTCAATAAACTAAAAAATAATAATGTTACCAAACATTCAATTAGAAAGAATTTAAGAAAAGAAAACAAAAACCAAAGTTTTGAAGACTTGTATTGTATTTGTTGAAATTAACTTTAAAATTGATATTTTTCAATGTCCTTTAATTTCATATTGTTATTGTTTTTTTTTTTTTTGTTCTTCACTTATAGAAAATAAAATTATTTAAAAATTCTTAAAAAATATATCTAAAACTATTAATATACGAATATAATGTATATATATATATATATATATATATATACATATATTTTATGTTTAAAAATGTATGTAAACATTTTAACGGCGACGGAAGAATAATGTCTTTTCCCATTATTATCGTTTTTGCTGTATCGACTTTAAAGAACTCAAATAAAAAAAAAAAATTAAATTATCATTATAATGAAAAAATGTTCTTTGTATAAAAATATTTTAAAATTCTTATAAAGAAAAAGAAAATGTTGTAAAAGAAAAAAAACTCTATTATAAATTTATTTATGGTATGCATTTACTACAAATTCAATTGCAGGAAAATTTAAGAAAAATGCACAAAGAAGAAAAATATAATAAGGACTTAAAAACTTCCTCCTACAAAATATTTAAAGATTCAGTACAAATTTGTTTCTTATTATTTACTATACTTATATAATATTATAAGAATACATACTTCTTTTATAGAGTTAGGTTAGGTCAAGGTAATTTTCCAACAAAAAGTACATGTAAATCAAATTTAAGATCTACAACGGAGTAATATTTAATTTATTTTATCATAAGAAATTCATTTTAATAGTGAAGAACAACAACATCAGCTGTATTAAATGACAATTCAATGACTATATACCCACTATGAGCTATCATGATGATGACTTTTGCTTTCGGTTGCCCTTTCCCATACCCTAATTTTGTAAACGGCCATTTAGGGTCAACATTTTGAATCAAAAATTTTAACTGGTAAACGATTGAGTCTTATAATCCAACGAAGAAAATATGCAAAATTTTTATTCAAGATCAGAAAAAATTTACATAATCATACAAAATTGAGCCCAGTTTTTGATAAACAATAATATATATATGATGCGCTACATATGATTAAATAATTTTCTTTTTGTAATACAATATACTATAAGATAATATAATGGGTATTAAGGCTCATTTTATTATAGCAGTATTTACAGCTCTTTCTGATAAAAACACTGAAGCAATTGTGGATGGATGGGATCAAAGTGAAGATGAATTTGGGAAATCAGATAATGAAGAATTATATATAAATGATATAGAATTAAAAATATAATTGATAATAACAAAAAATATAATGACTAAAATATATGATTTCGAATGTGATTTTGTGGAACACACCAAGCAAAAAATAAATAAAATTCGCTACTGTGTAAGAATTAGTTAAAAATTACTCTATTTCCGAAGTCAAAATACAATACATACATTATAATAGAGACTTCCATAATGGAAAAAATAAAAAAAAAATTGTTTTTTCCCTATGGGTGTAATTTAAATGGCAGTCTTACAAAGCCGTCCAAGGGTTACTATCGAATGTCCGTGTTTCATTTACTGTTTATTATTTGTCTGTGTTATCATTTTGCTTGTATTTTTATTTACTTGTATTTGACTTGCCTCTATATATGTCATTTACTTGTATTTTGAAATGCCAAAATTTAAAATTTCAAAATCCGGCTTTAATTCATTTGGTGATTTCGTATTCAAATATTTAGCTTCTATCCAACAGTAGCTACCCATAAAAAATGATTTAGATAAAATATTCTGGGAAAAGGTGTATAACTTTGATTTTGAATACAACTTCTAAACACTGAACAACTTAGTTGTTCCTCATTTACTTCCACCGTACTGAATATGGTAGATTCGAGCCAATCACTAGAATACTCCTTGAAGTAAATTGATCGATAACTCAGTGTTTTAACTGTTAAAAAAACGATTACGTTTTAATGTACATTCAACTGAGATTAACTAACAACTGTTGTTCTTTTAAGCTTTGATACTAAATGTATAGCTATTAGCATAGGTATTAACTTATGACTTTTACAATTCTACTAACAGGAAGTATCTGCGGTTTAGTTTATTTTTCTAATTAAAAGTGGCGGTGATATACTAACCCTACTGGATGATGAGTTATTGTACAATCAAATGAAGCAAGCCTACGTCTAGTAATAGACGTCTTGTGTGCTTGCTCTAAGCATAAATCTGACAGTAATATAGTATAAAATCTTTCATAACTCAAAATTGCGCATATATAATCTGGTAAAGTAATAAGCTAAATAAAATGGAGCTATTCTATTTAAGAAGGCTTAGTTCCTGACAATTAATGAATCATCAGTAATTTGATAAATAAATGCTCGGAATATTGTAAAAGTATAAACTTGCAGAACTGTACTTAATTAAATACGAACAGGTGATTCTACCTAAGTTACTGTCAAGAGCATAAAAAAACAAAAAACTACATAAGATGCACATATCTAGCTAATAATATAATACCATATCCAGTCTAATATCATAAGTACGTCCGGCATTTCACTAATCGATTTAAAGTTTTTTTTTTCCCAGAATTTTCATTACCTGAATAATTATATTCTAGTTTAGCTAATATTTATTTGGAAAATATTTTTAAGTTTATTACAGTGTTACATAAAACTTTTTCAGGTAAAACTCAGCTCCCACACAATGGAAATTCCTAGGTTGCTCAAAAGTATGGAATATAAACCTTCAAAAGCTCAAGAAAAATATTGACAAATTCATCCAAAATTTCAATAAAGAAATTTTCCTTTCATTTAAAAAATTTCGCATAATTTGCATAAATGAAAATTATTGTTATAATAATTTTTCTCTGATTGACAACAGAAACAATATATACCAAATCATCAATTTGAATTTAGAAAATGATACTCAACACTGTCGAACAAGTCCATAAAATAACTGATGTCAATCGAGGAAAATACATATGCTTTTCAATATTTTTTGATTTTGTACAAGTCTTCAATATTATAGAGTATGGCATAATGAACTTATTTACAAGCTGTGTCGCTTGCTTCCCAAAAAATTTTATGTCAAACTGATCTCATCATATTTATCAAATCGAGTATTTTAAATTAAGCAAGGAGAAGACTTCTCTGCTCTATTCAATATATATGTAGGAGTACCACAAGGGATTTTCCTGGGCCCCATACTATATTAATTACACACAAGTTATATTCCAGAGATAAAAATGCGATGGTACCTACGTTTTCAGTTTATATGGCTCTATTGGTACTTAGTAAAAATAAAAATGAAACAATTGCAACAATCCAATAACAATATTTTAATTTGATGCAAAAAGTAGAGAATTAAATTGAATGACGCAAAATCCATGCAAGTTAATGAATAAGAATATTTAGCCGCCCATTCCAGTGAGCAAAAGCAATGTTATCATACCATATCAAAATTCTACAAAATATCTTTGTATGACACAAAGCTTAGATGGATATAATACTACGCCAAGAAAACAAAACTAGTACTAGATCTGAAATGCAAATAGTTATACTGACTAATTGGACAAACATCTACGCTTTCAACATCATATAAGAAAGTTTTGATATGCAATCTATGGTATTTAAATATGTGGTTGTTCTAAGCAACTACATATTCTAACTATCCAAGCGTTTCAAAACAAAGTATTGCGAGATATTGTTAATGCCACCTCCCTTGTTTTGTTCGCAATGCTGATATTCATAGATATCACAGGATCCCTTTCATAAAAGACAAAATGAAAAATTGGCTGAACGTCATAAAAGTCGTTTTTCTTAACATATCAATGTTGCAGTTTCATGTTTAGCTGACAATCAAAACTTTGTAAGATGATTCAACCCTAAGAAGAATAATCTACGTCGTAATAACGTATAAAAATAAATATTTTGTCTCTTATTACCGTTGCGTTGCACCTTGATGTTTTGTTTTCTCTAATATTCTCAGTTGTTATTCTGCTCTAGCGTATCACGGATTCTGTTTTGCAATAAGTTAAATAACAGTTAAGAAAAATGGATTTACTACGTCTATACGACGTATGTTTATATCTTTTATCATTTTTTTTCTTTTATTTATTTTTTTTATTTATTTTGCGTTATTATAAATATTGATCGTTTATTACTACAACATAATTTTACCAATTTTATAGTAATGGGTTTATCAATGAAGATATTTTACGTACTTCGGAAGAAGATGAAGATTATAATACTGTCCTTATATACCTATATATATTATATCGTCAGGTTTTTTTTTCCTTACTCTTCTTGGGAGTATAGGGCTTCCACTTGACATTTCCAGCGTACTCGATGTCTAGCTGCTAATTTCACTTGTATTTCCGAGTAGGTAGGTATAATCCAAGTAGGGGATTGGCCTACTGTAGAATACCACTTTGATAACTCTATCTTCGCCTACATGGTAATACGACGTCATATTTTTCTGCAAGTGGTCGCTGCGATTTTATCCATCTTTGACGTTAAGATGCCTGACGTTACTATGTTTACTGGGTCATGTCACATACTTTTTGTCAGTTGTTGACAATTATTGTGTAATAGTTATTAGTGTTTGTCCAATATTCTTTATTGTGTTATTTGGTTATTGTGTTGTATGTGATATATGAGTATTGATATAGGTAATATTTTTAGTTATTAGTATTAAATTATATTAATTATTTTTATTGATTATAAATTTTATATACAATATTATGCTATTTTTTTTTTAATTATATTTTATACTCCCCAAAAATCGAACCCGTGACTACCACATCGTAATTGAAACACAGTTCTGTGCTCCAACCGATTAGGCCACGGAAGAGATATACTGTCAGATACTGAGAGTGAAACAGAAACGAACGATAATCAACGAAGAACACGTGTCGACTAGATGTGCCCATTCATGTCATGCAGTCATCACCCATCCATGTCATGCAGTAGAAAAAGCAATAGATGTAGTAAATATTGAGTAAATTCTTGTATAATCTATTATCCCAAAAATCAAAAACATTTTAGCAGGAGAGACTTTATTGAAATTAAGCATCGATTTCATCTTAAAAATTTTAAAAATCCCAAGGACTGTTGTCTTTTGGACTGAATTTTTTGTTGATTTTTGAGTAATATAAGTTTTAAGCTTTTTTTTTGTTAATTTTTTAATTAAATCTTGAAATAAATTAAAATTCCATAAAATTATCAATTTCATTAAATTTTTTCTGTTTTTTTTTTTTATTAATTAGATTCTAAAAATTAAATAAAAAATTACGATATTTTCATATGCTAGACAAAAACATACAAAATGGACAGATAGAATATAATAAGTCAAGTCGACGTATGACTATCTCTTATAGAATATAAAAAAAGATCATCTCTCTAGGACTTTAAACAAACGAAAGCGTTTTAACTATGAAGAAAAGAGTCAAAATTGTATTAATGGTTAGTCTAAAAGGTTAGTTTTAATTTTAACAAAAAGGAATTTTTAGTGCGTTAAAGTCGGCACAATCCTTCACTTCGTTCTTCCCCGACATGTAGAACAGAAGCTGGTTCTTTTGAAGATTTTCTTCTATCACAAAAATTTCTCAATACTGAACAAAAATGACAGAGAGAAAAGTACAAGTTTTGTGAATTTAAAGGTAAGCTTATCTTTTTTTTTGTTTCTTAATAATTTTAATTTAACACAACTCATTCCGAAATATTGAATAAGATCGTATTAATGAAATAAAAATTTGTTAAATTTAAGATTTCTTTAAAACTGACGACCGTTCTAAAGACTGCACAACATTTAAGACCATAAAAATTTACGAATAATCGAACGAAAAAACAACAAAATTGTTGAATTTTAAACTTATAGTAGGTATACAAAAGCATAGGATCTACCAAAAATTGAAGAGGTTACTGGTTTAACTTTTTATCTACATCAAGGATAAGAAAAAAAAAACAGTAAATTTTTATATAATTCATATTATCTTTTCTTTTTGTACATATTTTCTTTTTACATAATATCATTTAATAACTTTTTTCTCCACATTCTACACCACTACACTTATATAATATAGCATTATATAGAATAATACGAGTATTATACCCTTACATTTTTTGCATGCTCAGCAAAGATTCGATAAGAAACCAATTTTAACATATTTTGGTCCATTGAACTAGAAATAAACTTAATATTGAGAAAAATGGTATATAATAGTATTTTGGATTGAAAATAAAATCATAATAAAAAAAAAAAATAATAAATAAATAAAAAGAAATAAAAACAAGGATACTTACGTTTTGATTCCTTATTTCTTATTTTTTAAATTGATACAAGTATAGAATTTGTTATTTTATTATTGTTATTGTTATTATTATTATTGTTATTCACTATTGAGTATTGTATAATATCTATTGAAAGGATGCAGAACATTATAATTAGAGGTATTTTGTCAAGGTTATTTTCAGGATAACAACTGTTATATTTTATTATAAAATCTACAATATATTGTATGATATTTTATATAAATATATGGATTATTGATTATTGTACAATACATTTATGCATTTTTTAAATTCAATTAAATTTTTTTTTTTTCATAGTAGAAAAAAATCTATTATGTAAAATAAAATGTAGTTTTCTTCAGTTAAAAGTGTAATAAAAAGAAAATAGAATATAATAGTATAATATAGGTAAATAAAAATTGAAAAATATTTTAACTATGCTGTTATTGATAAATTATTATAACTATGTTTTTTTTCACTTTTTCTTTGGATTCACTTTCGTTAAAGATAATATGCTGGTCTCATATTTCATAATATTGAGAAATGTAATAAAAATTTCACAATTTGAAAAATGTATTCATTCTTATTGGAATATTTTTCAAGAACCTGGTCATCAACAAAAAAAAATTCTTAATTTATAGAAAATATTGAGCTGAGAATATCGTCTTGTCCGTGGTATGTCCTCACAGAGGTGTGAATATTTAAAATCAATTTGAATGCTGCATTCAAACATATTTTAAATTGACTGTCATATATTCATTGACTTCAACATATTTTAAATTGTCAGCTGAATTCTATTTGGATATGTACGCCACTTCAATGTTTTTGAACTTAAAAATTGAATCCCAGGTTTTGGAGCCCATTCTATCAAGTAAAAGTTTCCATTTACGCCTATCTTTCTCAGTTAACGAGATATTTAGATGTGAGTTTGATCTACATCCTTTTTTGAGGAATTTGGAATGCATTTTTATCCATGTCCAAAACCGGCGGCATATGGATAAAAATTCCACATAATTTTACGAAAATAAAATAAAACATACAAATTTGATTGATGAACATTCTCATGCGACATTGGTCATATAAAAAAAAATAATAATTTTAAATGTCTCAAATTGATATATATATATATTTTTTTTTTTTTTTTGTATTTTCATTTATTATATTTTATTAAATATTAGAATTCATTACAAAAATAAAAATAAAATTTATAAAAATTTATAGTTAGATAATTACAAAATTTAAAATTCAGATATATCATCAAAATCAAATAAAATAAAATAACCATTAAATTCACTAAAAAAAAAAAACGTTAAAGATAAAATTCAAGTAATAACATCTTCTTATAAATAAAATTCTTAGATTATGGATAATCGTATGTCTCACAGCAAGATATCCTGATTTAATAAAAAATACTTTCAGGGTTTTGTAGAGGTATAAATTCCTGATGGGAAAAATACCTAAACTACTGAATAAGCTTGCAGTGTGTGTAAGGCGGTTCACCTTACAAATTAATCTAATAGCATGCTTTTGAAATATTAGAAGTGGTTGTAGCTTGTTAAAGTGAGTACCACCCAAACAAACTATACCATACTGAAATTTAGAATGGAATATCACAAAGTACACCATTGAACACACTTTAGCAGAGCTATATAAATTTACGTAGTATAGTTGCCGAATCACGTTTTTAAAATGGTTTTTGAGGTAAAAAGTGTATCCGCTCCAATCAAGCTCAGAATCAATCAATAATCCTAAATATTTGAAAGTAGAGACAGGTTCAATTAAAAAAAAATTTGAGTCACATTGATGATTATTAAAACAGTGAGAGGAATCATTGACATTAGAAACAGAATTAAGACATAGAGGATATTTTTTACAATTAGGTGAATTATAGTTATCGTATACTTAGCCTTAATTATACTTATTCATATACTTAGCCTTAGAGCTAATAACCAGTTTGTGCTTACAAAACCAGTTACGGAGTATATTAATATCGTAATTCATGTTAACAAAAACATCAAAGTTATTTTTACAAGAATAAGTAAAAGCTGTGTGAGAATTAATAACTACCAAAAAAAGTAAAGGTCCAAGAACGGAACCTTGAGGAACACCGCTGCTTATAGCTAGTAATTCACTATATTCATCCTTAATTTTTACTCTCTGTTTTCTTTCGAACAAATACGAACGAAACCAATCATTTATGAAACATCTAAAACCAGCATTATGCAGTTTTGTTAACAAAATGTTATGATTTACAAGGTCAAAAGCCTTTGTAATATCTACGAATAATGCTGAGCAAAAATTATTCTTTTTTAAAGCTTCATATACCTCGGTATAAAATTTAGGAAGTGCCCCTTCAGTAGATTTCTCTTTTAAAAATCCAAACTGGTTATAACTAAAGAATTTCGTTTTATCCAAATATTCGCATATTCGTCTTTTCATAGCTTTTTCAAAAATTTTAGAAAAAACGGATAGAATTGAAATAGGTCTATAATTATTAGTATCGAGAGATCTACCTTTTTTAAATAATGGAAAAACTTTGGCAATTCTTAATTTATCAGGGAATATACCACATAAAATACTTTTATTAAAGATATGAGCAAGGACATCAACTATCTGTAACGAAATTTTCTTTAAAATATAATTTGAGATGCCATCAGAAGACTTAGAATTAGAATTATTCATATTCATAATAATTCTATGTAATTCGAAAGAGAAAAAGTTTCAAAGAAAAAACTAACCAATTGAAAAATTTCATCATGAACAGTAGGATTAAGTGTGGAATAAGAATTTTCAGAAGTAAGCTTATTAGAAATATTCACAAAAAAATTATTAAAATAGTTAGCATTGTCCTTGTCATTATTAGAGGTCATATCATTGATACTGAGTACTATATCATTACTTTTGTTAGTTTTCCCAAGAAGGCAGTTAACCAAATTCCATTCTTTTTTTGAATTACCTTTCAACTGTTCAAATTTACCAAAAAAATACTTTTCTTTACATAATTCAATTTGAGGCTTAATTTCATTACAAAGTTTTTTAAGATACTTCTTAAGACGAATATTATTGGGCTGATTATAAACCTTTTTACTTAACTGGTTACGCTTATTAATTTTATTTGTGATTGAAAAAGATATCCATGGCTTTAGTTTTTTAAATTTATTACAAACAGAACTTTTATTAGACGAATTCCTATGAATGTAACCAGATAAGATACTAATAAAACTATCGTAGGCTAGAGATGGATCATCTGGATCGTATACTTCAGACCAAAATTCAAAATTTAAAGCTGAGATAAGTTTTTTAAAATCAATATATTTAGTGTTAGTAACCAGATATTTACATTTTTCAATCGAAGATACGTTACAAAATTTTAAAAAAATCATAAAATGATCAGTTATTCTTGCATCATTTATGTAAAAGTTTGTAAGTCGTGATTATTTTTTTTTTGCGTTCTAGAGGAGGAAATTATGCGTGTTGGAGTGTTAATATGCGAGATAAAGCCATGCGATGACATTAAGAATAAAAAATCATCAACAATTTTTGAATTCACCAAGATATTAATATTAATGTCACCTAAAATAATACCATTCTTAAAGCTAATATTGTTTAAAAAAATTTGAAAATTCAGACAGAAATAGAGCATTTCTAATGACATAATACATTGTTGTAATGGAGGTACATGGTATGAATTAGATCAATACATATTAAATACACTCGATTCGGGATTCATTCCACCTGAGGCATTTGTATTTCTAGACAAACATAATTATAAAATGCACGCATCGAATAAAAAGCTTCCATTAGACTTAAACACTTTTAATTTAAACAATTGTGAAATATTTGTATTTCATAAAATTATTCCTATTTGTTCATAGCAGATTTACCGAAACCTCCAAATTGGTATACACATTTATATGCAGACGATACTGCCATATTATCATCTTCTATATGTCCAAACGAAATAATAAATAATCTTGAAAATGGTTTCCAAATAATTCAAGAATTTTATTACAAGTGAAAAATCAAAATCAATGGCGAAAAAACAAATTCGATCTTCTTCACAAAAAGAAGGAAATCATGTTACCTAACAGAAAATTATTTTTAAATAATAATGAAATAATATGGGAAAGAGATGATATTAAATATTGTGCTATACATTTGGACAAAAAGTTACTGTTAATCAATAAAATAGATCTATATTATTACATAAAAATATAACCTTTAGCTACTCTTATATCTACTATCATAGGAGTATCATCGCCCGACATGTTACCAATACATATTCTTTGATAATTGTAAACAAGTATTCTAATATGTATTAGTAAGTTACAGTAATGTATTCTAGCAGTTGTAAATTATAAATAATAAGTCTAGGAGACTAAGCTCTCTCTGTCTATTCACAACCGTAGAAGAATAAAGAACAAAACTAAAGTTGTGTTTCATTTATTCCCTCTACATATAACTATATATAAAAATGTTGTATCCAATTTTTAAAAAAAAAATCCAGACTAACTATAAAAAATAAACTAATAATATTTAAAGCAATTTTTCGCAGTATTCTTTTATACGGGTTCCCTATATGGAAGAGCGCTGCGAAAACAAACTTAAATGTGCTACAAAGAAAACAAAATGGAATCCTAAAATTAATCTTGGCTAAACCATTTTATTTTTCCACCAACAGATTGCATACCATAGCAAATATTAATACTTTCTCCGAACAAATAGCAAAGATATTGTCTGCCTTTCATTCAGAAAGTCATTATTAAATTTAGATGGGAGAACTGGTATTCAAATTAGTTATGTACATTGTAATAATTATAAGATGAATTTCGTTTTGTTTTGTATAGAATTAAGAAATTATAATAAAAGCAAAAATAAAGAGAACAATTAAAAAAAAAAGAGGTAGATAAATAAAAATATAGATTTGTGTCAGTACATCTTTGATTCTAACATTGAACTGCAATGTTAGTATACAATACACATGGATCATTTTAAATAAAAATTTTTGAGCA
This sequence comes from Argyra leucocephala, assembly GCA_963942445.1. Taxonomy (NCBI): domain Eukaryota; kingdom Metazoa; phylum Arthropoda; class Insecta; order Diptera; family Dolichopodidae; genus Argyra; species Argyra leucocephala. The sequence goes on from OZ012677.1 coordinate 96,951,554, forward strand.
TTATTGACCATCATATTATACATAAATAATTATTCATATTCATAGTCAATTATTCATAAGAACATAAAAAAATTGGTTTTTGTAATGTCAAAATAAATGTTGATCGCCAAAATTTAAATTCTAAACTAGAGATAATATGCTTGATTTACAATAGGGTTTTGGTCTACTAAAAGGCATCAAGCTTTTATTACAAAAGCAAATTGAACGTACAGGTGCCCATCATGTATCTCGATCGATTTTAATCGAACCGTTCACTACTACCCGAAAGTTTGGAAGAAGGCCAAGGTTTTATTATTTAAAAAACCTGGTAAAGACTCAGCTATACCTGGAAATTATAGGCCAATAAGCCTACTCCCAAACATAAGCAAAATTTTCGAAACATCAATCAATGACAAAATAAGCGCACATGCTGTTGAAAATAATACATTAGTGAACAACCAGTTTGGATTTAGGCACAAGCATAGTGCAGCTTTTGCTATCACGAAACTAGTTTCAGATGTTTGCTGGAGTTAATAAGAAAAATGCTACCGGAGCATGTCTCATTAACCTTGAGAAAGCATTTAATAGTATATGGTTAGACGGACTTTTTTACAAACTATACAAATATAAATTCCCTAACGAACTTATTAATATAATTCACGTTATGGTATCGGACAATATGGTTAAGGTTAATTTACCTATCTTATTTTCATTATATATTAATGAATTATTAGAACTTTTGAATACATTCAAAGGCGAAAATTTTTAATTAGACTTTGCTGATAATATAATAATGTACGCTAGTGATAGTAGAATAGCAAATAATAACATAACAGCTCACAAAATCTTTAACGTTATAATTGATTATTGTAAAGTCGGGCTGTTAAAAATAAATTACAACAAATGTGAAACTATCCTCTTTCGAATTACCTACAAGAAACTTAATTATAATTTGAAAAAACATTGGAGAAAGTTTAACATTAAAAGTCCTGCAAATAAGATTTTACTAAACGAAAAATCAGTTAAATACCTAGTAGTTCATCCAAATTATAACTTAAATTATTCCTAACAAATCAAGGAAACATTATCTAAAGGTACTAAGGCCTTTATGGTATGTAAAAAATTATTTTATAATAGAATAATATGCACCAGAGTGAAAACCATTAGCTATCAAGCTTTCATTAGACCCATACTCACTTATGCAGCACCTATCTGGTACAACATAAGTGCTAGCCTAATGGAAAAAATTAGGGAATTTGAGAGAAAATATATAAGAGTGTGTGTTAATGAAAGTAGGAAAGCAAATTACGTACATTTTTATTCAAACAAATACATATACAAAATATCAAAATTAAAAAGAAACGATAGTCTTATAATTAATTAGATTCGCAAACATTTTGATAGAGCAATTAAAACTCCTGAAAATGGTTTAATATCTCATATTGAAGAGTATAAAACATAAAAGAACATTAAAATTAGGGTTTATACCCGAACATTTTATATGATATCTAGATAAAGAAGGTTTCATCCAAAACCAAAACCATGTCCCAATACTATTTCACTATAGTAGACGGGCTACGTGTACTAAAATAGATTATGAACCAAAAGATATTGTCATCGGTAGCTTAAAATTCGATACTCATATTCCTATTAAAGATATGTTTTAAAAAATTAAACAGAATTTAGTAATTTTTACACTTTAGGGTTATGTAGGTTAAGTTAGGTGTTAAGTTCTAATTTAAGTTTTTATCTCTCAAATTAAAAGAAAAGTATTGTTTTTTATAATTTTTTTTTTTCAATAGCTGAAAATAGAAATTGAAACTTAATTGTTAAAATAATCAAGCTTCATAAAACCAAAAATAATATCAAAATTAACAAAAAAAAAAAAAAAAATATTATATATTTTTTTATATGTTAATAAGTATTAGAATTTAATCTAGTTTTGTAAACTTTTTCCTGGATACTATAAATAGAAGTAATAATAATAAATAAAAGCATAAAAAAAAAAAACAATGGAATCGTTCATCGTTATTGAGAGTTATTCGATTGTAATCGTTAATGCCATTATGTATTTCGACGAAAATTTGATCGAAAATGTTTAAAAATGCTGCCATTGTTAAATTCAAATCTACGATGAAAATAAAATATGTTTGATTCTTTAACTGTCAAATTAAAATTTTTATACAAAAAAATCAAACAATAGTGTTATATTTAAAATTTTTAAGTAGAAAATAAGTAAGAAGTGTAATAAAATTGAAATTATAAAATTATAAGCTTTTCTTTTTATAAATAAAATGATTTCAGCAGAGTTATATTTTCCAATTTCTGATAGTGCTGAAAAATGCCTTCAAATTACAGAATAAAAAAAAAGCGAATATATTATATTTGGGATTATTCTAATCCACTGGATTTGGAAGATTATAATGTATGTTATTTATACATGAATTTGAAAAGTTATTATCTACAATCTACATTATTAAAACTTTATTTTATTAGCACTTTCCTGTTAAACAACATTACTTTTATGGATTTATTAGAAAAGTTATGGCAAAAATTGAAATAGCCAATAAATAACACTTCGATTCCAAATATAAATAAATTAGCCAGTGTATTAAGATTCTGTGCCGTTTGTACAGAAATGAAATGATTTTCAACGTAGGAAATGATTTAGCATAGGAATTTCATGTCGGATTAGCACAGCTAACTTTTTCTATTGTACTTAAGGAAGTTTTATATGAAATTTGCAGTTTATACTTATGTCCAAAATGGATCAAATTACATTACGTACTAGTATATTCTATGATTAAAGTAGAATTGCTGAAATAATTTATTTACACAAACTTTTCATATTGCAGTTTGTTTGTAACTGGCCTTTTATTTCTATTAAAATTTATTTAAATAAAAACTAATTATGAAGAATAAAGTAAAATACCGACTTCCATTTTAATTTTTAAATTTATTTTTATACCAAAAAATATCATAAATATAAAACAAAACACCAAGTGTCCAAGTGTAACTCTTTATTTTTATCAATTCGAAATGAAAATAATTTGTACAAATCTCTCTTTCGATGTCTCTTTCGTGGTCAAATTTTACATCGATAAACTTTGGACACGATCTCTGAACGATACCGAAATACATAATGACAATTTTGCAATTTTGAAATTTCGTTCGATCAAATCCTCATCGTTATCGAAATACATAATAGGCACCACAATTTGAATGCTAGATTAATACTATTGCCAATGGAAGAACATATACTAAAAATTTGATTTTAATTTGATTTGAAACTGATTCGTATTTTGAGTGAACTAATATCCTGATTTGAATAAACTGAGCTTTTGGAGTGACTTAACCGTTGCACAAAGTAAGAACAAAGTTAATTTAATAGGAATTATGATGCAAGGAAACATTTTTTTTTTCTTTATTGTTTAAAATGAGTAAAATACAAATTTTGTTAAAATTATAATCTTATTCAATTATTTATAAGATAAAGTTCAATTTTATTATTAAATCTATTATTAAATCTAATATAGTAACATGATCTTAAATATAGAGAATATTTATTTTTGATTTAATAAAAGATAAAAAAGATAAAAGAAAGTAGTTTAAATTAAGATTAACATTATATACTAATTAATTTAAAATGTAAAAATATATGTTTAAGACCTAGCCTAAGCTGTCTGGTCGAATTGTGTATTATAAATCAATTTTTATTTTCCTAATACGTGTTAGAACGATCACATGAATATACAATAATAATATAGAATTAATGTAAAGTGTATGCAAAAGTGCACTTTAATTAAGTTCATACTTTTTAATATAATTTTACTTGCATTTAATTTTATTTTTTTATTACTAATTAATTTTTTTTTGCATTGCTATTTCTATTATTTTAATTACATTTGATATTTTTTATGATGGATTGAAAGAAGTATAAAGACAAGATATAAGAAACCAAAAGAAGCAAAAAAAACAACAAATTACACAAAAATTTTCAGAAACAGGATATTCGAAATTCAGGAACAGGATTTAAAAAAATTAAGCTAAAAGTTTTGCAAATTTGGCCGACTTATTTTAAAAGCTATTTAGCTAGATTTTCGAAAGTGATATAAAAAAAAATTAGATTAAGTTGGGTAACTCTGTTTTGTTCAATTAAACTCTTTCTTATAATTGTTGTCATATTTATCTTTAGGCATCACTATGCAAATTAATTATTCATTTCTTAAAGTCACCTGAGACCTGAGAATGAGATTTGACCTTCATTTCTGCCTTCTATCACGTTGAAAGTTTAACATAAAATAAAACTACTAATCAATGTTGTATGTTTAGATATGTTGTTTTTTGTTTAGTTATGCAGAAGCTTTTCATTAATTTCTTGTAAAAAACGTTTATTTTAGAAAAGGCTTTTTAAAATCTCACTGATATTTGAAATAACATTAAACTTTACGGCTTACTTTAAATCTTAAATGAGCTTGCTTACTTTATACTAAGCATAAGTTTTTAAAAGCTTAAAGTGATAAGATATTTTGAATCAATAGAAAATAGTTCATACATGAAGTGTCCACGCTTAATCGACAGTACATGCAAAACTTTTTAATCCTTAATCAGTAGTCGGAACAAGTGTAGTTATTACAACACGGTATACCATTATATGGTATCAGTAATAGTATTTGAATCACACCTTGCGAACAGCTTGTGCTACAAATGAATTAAACTATTACTCTTTAAAATAACTTAATTTTCCATTTTATTTAATTAAATTTTCCGATATTGCTCTAGTACAGCAAAAATTTAATACAACATGAATTGTAAGTTAAAAAAATACAGGTACATTATGCATAAATAATATATATTATGCCACCACTATGTCATGCCACCACTAACATTAGTTTTAACTTTTTTTTGTTTTTCCTTATACGGTTTTTATTATTTTTGTTTTTATATTGTTATTTTTCTGCAATGTTTTTATATTTTTTTTTTTGTTTACTTTTTCTTTTGTTTATTTACATTTACTTTTACATTGAATAGTATCTGACAGTATACGCAGTAAAAAAAAAATGTGATAGTCACAAAAAATTAAAATGATTGTTGTCACAGTCAAACAATAGTTAAAAATAACAAAAGAATTGTGTTTTTTTGTATTGCAATTCAACCCACTAATTTACTTGCATAAAAGTAAATTTATAGCAAGTTACTTTTAGCTTTATCGAATAGTTTGTTATTTTCACTACAAAAATGGTACCTAGTTGATTTTTATTTATGATGCCGTGAGATATATAGAAAATGTTCTACAAATTATTGTAGGTATAGTAATAATGATTCATATTTTTATTTTAATAAATTATCCTAATTTAAGCTTTAATATCTTATAATTTAATTAAAAAGTAAAAGAAGTACAATAATACTGTCCACCTTTTTAAATTAAATTTTATAGCTTTTCAATAAATTAATTGTTGTATTTCATTGAAATTGAATTTAATTTGTACAGGACACAAAAAAAAATTGAATTAATAATGCAAAAAAAACTGAAAGAATATCAAAAACTGGTTTGATTGTTGAACAACACACAGTATAACACGGCATAACACTGTCATAATACTATCCAGTGTACCATAATAATATTGAGAGTGAAGTTATTTTACATGTATTTTTACATAAATTTGGTGTTTTTTTTAAAGTGAAATAAAGGTATTGTATGTGGAGAATTTCTCATTTTTTTATTTATAGTTTTTTTTAGTTTTGGTAAGAATTTCAACTTTTTCGTTTCATTTTTATACTTAACTTTTACGTACATTATTTTACGTAGGTAGATTTGAAATGTTCTAGACTCGAATTTCGAATTAAAATTTTGTTATTTTAATTTGTGTGGTTGTTAATTTTATGTGTTTTTGTTGGTTTTTTATTCTATTTATTGTTGAGTACTGTGTAAAATATTATATCATATTTATATTGATTATTGTCAAACGTTATTGTATATACGATGGCAGATTTAACTTTATTAGCAAAAATGTACATTTATATATATATGGAATATGGATATGTACAACTACTAATTCTACTATTATATTTATATGGTAGATTTTTGCAAAAAATGCTTGTTTCTTTCTTGTATGCTTGAACGAAACGAATGAGTATGGAGTATATTATACAATAATTGTTTGTTTTCATATTTTTTAAACGTTATACCTAACAGAATGTATATACGAAAATACTTTACACATGAAATACAAAATATGAAAAACAAAAGATATTAGTATATTTTTGGAAAGTAATTTCAATAACATATATGGATATGAAAACTTTTTTCACAGGCATGGCAAAATTAAATTTCTAAGGCAACTACTAGTATTAATATTTCTTCATCATCTTTTTTTAGTTGAACTATGTTTAACTTACAGTTTCCGGTGACTGGAATATCAATCTTTTTCATCCCTTCTGTAAAGCGTCATAGCAGTCGGCAGCAATTTATTTAGTTGTCATGTTTATTTTACCTCTAACTGGATGTCTCATGGTTTTTCCATAGATGCTCTGTGTCGATTTTCTTTCAATATAAGATTGAATAAAGTCGGGCTCAGACGCTCAGACTGTATCCTGGTCTTTCTTCATTTTGTATACCACCATGTATCGTATCAGGCGTTTTTCAAACATACGCGGCCCAGTACAATATTTGCAATTTTATTATTGTCGATAATTCTGGTTCGTCTAATGAATTATGCAATAAAGTGTTGTTTTATGCGGGATCTCCATCTGTCTTTTTTGTTGTATAGGACCAGGAATTCTTCTTAAATTTTTCTTTTCAAATGTGTTAATCATTTTTTAAGTAGTTTTTGCCACCTCATTATTTATTTATTTCATTTTTTAAACTCATGAGAGCTACATCTCATAGTGTTATACAATTAAAATTAAATGCTCATAAAAGTCAGTTCGATCTAGTAATTCTAAATAAGGCTGATAAATTACAGAATTTAAAAAACTATGTACATCTAATTCTAAGTATAATTTTAAAAATGAAAAATTCTTAATAATAATTTCAGAAATCTTAAATTTGTTGACTGTAAAATTAATTAATTTGATATTTGAATAAACTGATCTTATATTCCTATTTTTTGTTTCATTTGCTATATTATCATATAGTCTATAAGCAGTATTATAAACAGTTGTTAAATCATTCATATATCTTGTTATGTATCCTTGTATATAACTATTCAATGCTGGAGTATTATTTATATTTATATGGTTTGTCACCATCAGATGCATCCACATGGCCAGTTTTGTTTCATGTATAAGTATATATTTGTCGTGTTGCCCTTCTGTTTTCATATCCGAACAAGTTTTTTATTGCTTTGTTTTGATTTAATTGCATAGTAGGTTTATGTATTTGTTGTACGTATTTCCCTAAATTTGTATGTTGTAAGTAATTGCCTAATTAAACATGCTGTAGTGTAATAGTATTTTCAGTTTGTAGGGAATTCATTTGTTCTAGCCATTTTAACAACTTAAATATTCTAGCTATTTTTCTGCTTCCTCTTATTTGCTCAATAATTTGACTTACCCAACATAAGGTTTTCGTCCAATATTATTCCTAGCTTTTTATAATTATTAACCATTTCGTCGCATAAGTATTAATTTATTCCATTATGCCAATTTTGGGTAAAATCACCTAACCATTAATCTAGAGGTTTTAAGATCTAACCTATCGGAATTTCTGCCCATTTTTATTTATCTCATTTAGTTTCTGAGATAATGAGTATGGATATTGTCCCATATCCACCTACTTTACAATTATGTAACAAATTGTTATCCCATAAGCAATAATGTAAATTTTATCCATATAAAAAGCAAAATTATTTTGTTAGTACCTATTATTTTCATCTACTTCCATTTTGCTCATTTGAGCCAAATTATATTGTACCATATCCATTGAATATTTAAGCTTAAAAATACATTATGATCATTGATCAGTGGCATGTGAACTTCTTAAGTGAAAAAGTGTTATTTTTATTAATAGTAATTTATGAGCTGTAAAACCAAAATTCATATAATGCGCATTAAATAAACAAAATCAAATACATGCAATTTTTGCGTTAATGCTCATTTACAAGTTTTGTAGTATGCTAAAACCTTTATCACTTATTTTTTTAACATGTAACATAAATTTTTGACTCTGCGAAGAGTTATTTAGATATGTAAAAATATTTTAATTTTCTCTCTTCAAAAGCTAGTCAAAATGCAAGCGAAACAGAATATGGTTCAAAAGGTAATTTTGATTTGGACTTTCCTGATGTATATGGATAATTTTACTCTAAACAAATTAATCTATATACGTGTTAACAAAAAAGATATGTGTATGATGCCACATCAAGATAAGCAGTTGAACAAAAACAATCACTCGTATTAATTTGGGTGCAGTTTAATTTGTATATTATTATTATTTTTGAATATTAAAATCATTTAAACAAAATATTTTCTAAGATGACTACTTATATAAATATCCGGATTTTGTACTGCCGGATAAAAATTTTATTATTTCTTATGTTGATTTTGTAATAAATTCAGCTAAAAATAAATATAAAATTTGATAATTATTGGGATGTAACCTATTCAATACAATTTTCAATAGAAGATTCATTATAAAATCATATTACGGTAGAAATAATTCCAAATTATGAAGATGAGATAGAAGCTTGTCATCTAGTTATGTCAGCTCTTCAAATTATATTTAACCGTAAACCTCGTAACTTATTTTGTCACGTAAATTTAGAGCATGAGCCTGGTAGGCTCACTTTATAATTTAATGGAAAATAATAGTTTTGAATAAGTTTTTAAGTTTTTTATTTCAAATAAGTAATTTTTTGATGTTTAAAAATAACAAAATTAACAAAATAAACGCTACCGTTATGGAAATTGCAGTACTAGATGGTGGTAATTGCAGTTTTTTAGTACTAGCACGCTTTTTGATAAGAAAATTTACTAAACTTTCACCAAGAGCTCTTAGATTTCTAATTAAATTTCTTTTATTGGAATTTTTTTTGTCCAGATAATGTTGATATCTATTTTCACTTGGAAGAAATTGGAATATAAGTTTTATTTCGACGTAAAGTTCCTACAATCTTCAATCCATTAGATAATTTTTTCAAGTTTTAACGTTGTGAAATAGTTATCCATTGTAATATTTCAAAATATGGTGTACACAAATTTTCCACTACATTTTAAGCAAGTGCTGGCTGCTCTGTTATTATCTTTGTTCCCAGTTTATGGAATTTCTTTCAGTAGGTATGCCGTCTGAGAGTTATAAAGCCACCAAATTTTAATACCATAGTTGTCAGGCTTTGATTTCATATGTTGGCCTAAATTGTTCGTCTACGATAAGATTTTCTGAAGGTAGGTATAATATTGGTTTTTTGATTCAAACTCGTCTCTATTGGGGTTAATTTGTCAAATCTACGTCGATTACTTCTTGTGGTTGTTTAATCAAATCTAATAAAACCTAAAATTTTGCAAAAGTGGTTTACATCTATAGTATTGCTTTGAATATAATTGAACCATAGGCTCCTAAAACGATTAATAAATTTGGTTATTTGATTTCGAAGAAGACGTGCAATTGCGACAAATGGTCTCCAGCGCAAAAAAATAATTTAGACAAAGCTTTATGGTCTTTGAACCCATTTTTTACCATCTTTTGAAAAAAATTCTCCATGAGAAATTATAATTTTCCGCTGTTATCAGAATCATAAGTTAATTCATTTTCTGCTTCTGAAGCTTCAGATAAATGATCCTCTTCAGAGTCAATTGACACATCATCGAATTCTATGTCGTCAGTCACTTTATCATCGTTTATTCATGTCAAAACTTGCATTATTGAGAAATTATTATGAAATATTATATGAGAGCCTCTCAGGTTCATGTTATGAATTTATGTGGTCTTTTTTTTTAAGAACAAAAAAAAAAAAAAAAAAAAAAATATGTATTTTTGTAATTGTAATATGTAAATATTGACCTAAATTAAGATTAGAAAGAAGAATCGTTACAATATTACGAAAAATTTAGAAAGCACGTAGTTTAGAAAGCCCGTAGCTCATAACATGAGCCTGATGAGCTTTAGGGTTAAAAACAAATTATTCAAGTTGAATCTAACAATAATTGAATTGTACAATTTATAGAAATACCAGTAGTGGTAAAAATGGGCAAAAAATTCTGATATATGGAAATCAAACATTACTAAAAAATATTGCTTCAAACTGGACAAACTTAATTTTTTATTACTATTTTATATAGACAGACTAAATAAGCGAATATATTTTTGCGAAAATATCAATAATCAAATTTAAACAGCTATACCGATGGGTATGCGGAAATTTTAACGCCACAAATGAAAAATAATACTATATTATGCAATGGATAACTATGCAGCAAAAATACTATATAATAAATAGTTTTAATAAATTAAAGATTATAAATTAATTCCAATGAGATTTTAATTCTCAGTTCCTCGAGGTAAATGCAATATATTACGTGTAAAAAAAAAAACAAACAATCAAAGAAATGTTATAATTCAGAAGAAAAATTTAAGGCATTAAATTTTTAAGACTATGAAAAATTATATTATAGACCTTTAGAACAAAATTGTAAGTATTGTTATAGAGAATCTAAATAAACGAATAAATAAAAAACAAATCTTTTTTTTGTAACTATTTATTTATCTGCGAATAAAAAAATCAAAATCATTCCGAATTTGTGAAATATAATATATTGATATAATTATTAATTTATAACATTCTTTTGACAAACATTAATTTCAAAAATATTTTTTAAAATTTAATATTATTAACTTTTTTAATCCATTGTCTTTACCAAATGGTATTACTAATCTTGCCACGCCTGTACTATAAATTACTCATAGTCTAAAATAATAACGTAAATAATTATTATCATATATATACTTAGTATTTTAGATATTATACACTTATTTATATACATAATATATTATAAATTATCAACATATGTGGTAAAACAATTTTTCTTTTAGTAGGAGACAGACATATAGAAAAAAATTTATATTAAGTTTAAAGCCTCTGGCTAGTTTTATTCCCGCTATTCTCAGCTGAGTAACTTATACAAAAACAAGTATGATATCAAAAAAAAATTAAGTTTTATAAATAGTAACAATTATTCATACATGTTAATATACATATATGTATATAAAATATATCTAAATTAATAAGTTAAGAAGTTAAAAAGAGAAGACACAATAATATTTTTAAAGCTTTCAAAAAAAAATAAAATAACAACAACAAAAATAAAATACAAAAAATAAAACAGTTTTTTTTTTTCATTTTCAAATTGCACTTTCAGTTGATTTTAGTTTCTTAACTTGTGCGAAGTTATGAAGAACTGGTGTTTTATTAATTTGTAGTTTAAAGTCTTGTTTTTTGTATCATTTAATTTCTTTGTTTTTATTTATTTTCGATTTTATTAATTTCTTTATAGTGTTTAATTTTTTCATAGTCTCATTTTTCATTCAATATACATATACGTTTACATAATAATATGTACATAAATGTTTACGCTGTCTGATAATATAATCATTGACTAGTAAAATTTAATGTTGAACCATTTTATTTCCGTAAGATATTATTGTGGTGTAATTTTTGCCACTACTATTCAAGTTTAAATTATTTGTTTACCTTTAAATTTATAATAAATAAAGTTTTTTGTTGATTGTTTTTTTTTTGTGTAACAATAATTTAGTGCAAAAGTTCTAAAAAATAATAGTAAAACAAAAAGAAAGATAATAACAACATAAGTAATAATTTTAAAGTATTGTAAGATTATAAACAATTACAAGAATTGTAGTAAAACTTGGATTATTTTTTTATGCATGTTAAATACTTTTGGAATTCAACAAGTTGTATATAACTACAAAGATTTGTTTACATTGTTATGGTTAGTATATTTTTGAATTTTTTGAATTTTTTAGCTAGTAAAATTTATGTTAACCTTTAAAATATATTGCATATTTTAAGATGAAAATTACTAAATTTTTATAGAGTATAAAATGGAATTGGAATTAAGTGAAAATGGTCGATGCGATTCATATTATCTAAAAATAAAGTTAATAAACATATCTTATGAATTTAACGTCTGAAGTTGACAACTTTAGGTTTGGACAATCAAAGAAAAAAATGTAGTTAAATAAAAGCGAAAAAAATTTATTACTAAAATATTGTGACCTACATAACATGTAGGTACACTCCCATATAAGAAACTTTTTTGTGATATCACCTATAAATTATATCGTAAAATGAAAGAAAAAAAAAACGTTTTTTTTTATTAATGGACTAATGGTATTATAAAAAAAGAGAATACCGTTACTTTTTTTAAATCCTACTAAATTCACAACAAAAAATTTAAAATTGCGAATTAAAATTATTTTTAAGCATTTATATATAAAAAAAATAATACAATAAAAAAATGTAATTTCTGAAACCTACTTTAGTCAGACTGATGTGTGTCAGTCAGCAGTTTTAATACCTTCTTCATCTCCTTTTAATTTAATTTCAATGTTTGAACCAATAAATATGTTTATATTTGACTCTGCTTTCCCTTACTGCAAATTTAAGCTATGGAATTGAAAAAATATCTGATTTAAAACAAAAACATTATAAACTTAATAAGCTCTTGTCAGTTATTTACTAAATAGAAGAGATTAAAAAATTTTAAAAAAAAATTAGAACAACATAAGAACTGGTCATCTAGTCATCAGTCAGTTTTGTTTTTTGAATGGAATAAAAATAATAATTTAATTATAACTACTCTGAAATCGCATGACCACAAATTGTTCAAATTTTTAATTTCTATAGCATATTTAATGTGAATATGTAATCAATTTGTTATATAAATTTGCAATAATAATATTATTTATTTTTTAGCACTGAGTGTATTAATCAATACTAACCGTTACGTACACAAACGCATGCTCTTTTATTTCAAGAAATTTATCACTGCTTTTTGTTTTTGAAAGTAAAATATGCAATAATATTGCACATGTTTGGAGTTTATCATGCAATTTTAGCGATTCACTTTTTCATATGCCGTGTTTATACCGTAGCTAATTTAACTAGAGTTAAATGGTTTGACGTTTATAGCAACGGTATAAACACCACATTTTTTAGCTTAAGCTAACTAAATTAGCTGCAGGTTTTTAGCTCAAGTTAAACATAGGTAGAGTTACGTAGCAACGGTATAAACACCACATTATTATATACAAATGTCATAATTGTTGCTACAGATGTCATTTTTGAAATTTGTTTTTATCTCGTTCGAATTAAAATTTGTTGATTGTTTTTTTTGAAAGCAAAAGTTAAAATAAGAAATGTATTAATTTTTGTTTTAGTTTGCTTAATAATAATAATTTTGAAAATGGAAAGCTTAAAAACATCTTTTGCAAAGAAAATTAGGTTTTGGATTTAAATCATCTCGAACACGATCACATATACATATAAACAAAATTTTCCTTCGAAATTCTAAATTCTTTTGAAAATCTCTCAGTTTAATTTTGTTAACAAATCATTTCCTACTTCTGAAGTACGATAATACCTTTTTAATAGTCTTGTGCATGGATTATAAATTTCAAGAATTCGAGCATATGATTTTACCAGTGTTGCAACTTTTTCGCTCCATAGTTTTATAATCAATCTGGAAAAAAAAAATTTCATCATTTTAACAACATATTAAAACAAAACGATTTTACCTTCTCCATCTCTGATTTCGGAATATGATTTGTCAAAAATATTGTATTTATTCAAATCAGTAAGTTTATTGTTTTCAAATCCAATTACTATTTTGACATTTGTAACTAAGTACGGTAAGAACACTTACTACAATTGTCAAACTCGTTTTGACGTTAGTAGCTATAGTTAAATTAGCTACGGTATAAACACGGCAATAGCCTAAATTTTTTAATTTTTTTTTTTATTAATTCTATTATTCCTAATCTAAACAAAACAAAGAAGACATCTGTAGCGACATGTAGTTGCACTATTTTATCACCAAAAATGTATTGTAGTTTTAAGTTTGTAAGTATAGTTGTAAGTAGAGATAAGAAATGTAAACGTTCTTCTTAAACTAACCTGGCTACGGTAAGGTTACACAACATCATTTTGTAATTGTTAATATTACAAGTATAATGAGTGAAACAACATCATTGAATACGAATATATTTTAAATAAGTGTAGGCCTCAAATCATTTTATATTTAGAAAGGTTAAAATTAATTGTTTCCAGTTCAGTTAATATCCTCTATTTTGCTTTAACAAAAATTTTGGAGAAGAAATTTAAGTGGTACAAAAAGTTATGTAAAATGTAAACAAAATCACATATTGATTAAAAATAAAGGAAAAAATAAAAACTTTTTATTTGTAATAATAGCCATAAATTTCATTACCAATGTCATAAATTGTGTACTTGACCAGCCAAAGAATGCAAACATAAGAAAAACATAACAATATCAAAATAAAATGCCACCTACACTTTGATAATTTCTCTTGTATTTCACTTTTATATTTGAATAAATTTTTTTAGTGTGTATACCAAATCTAAATATGAAGGTTTTATTTTCTCCACTAGTGACGACAATCTTTTTTAATGTAATATATTTCGAAAACAGATTTATTTATTTAAAATATTAATTAAAATTTAAATTAATAAAAAAATGTTAGTTACCAGAACTGCCGAACTTGTAAACACAGTACGCGTAATTGTCGTATCCCGTAGAGATGACTGGGTGGTAGGATTAGTAATATCTCAAATAGTACAAGGAAAATATATATCGGTAAATTAAATTGGGGTTGGACAACTAAATCAAAAAAAAGAATTCTATTTGCATAATTCCAAAAGCACAATATTTCATAATATAGGATTTTTATTCAAAGTACCATTCTATTTTTCTCTCTAGTTGAAGATACGCAATCGTTTTAAATCTACCAATACTTTGTCTCTCCAACGAAGGTTAGGTCTACCCCGATGTGTTATATCTTCGGGTCTGGATTCGATGATTCTTTTGACTGTAGTGTTTTCGTTCATTTGTTCTAGGTGTCCGAGCCACTGTAGTCGCTTTAATTTAATTTTTGGGTGACTACGTTCATCTCATTACACAGCTTATAGAGCTCGGCATTATATCTTCTCCTCAAGACTCCATCGCCCTTTTCTTGGCCATATTTCTAAAGTTAAGCATTTTTAATTGAATATTTTATTTTTCCAGTAAAGTTGGAATTTTCTAACTATGGATTTCTGAATTATAACAAATAATTTAATACCCGAACTTTGCAGTTTGGTTCTAGTATCGAGCAGAGCCGAATAATTCCTATAATAGCGCCTTCAACATTAAAAATTAAATATTAAAATTAACTAACAATAACTTTTTTTAATCACAACAAGCCTATTTGTGGCTGCGGCGATATAGGGAACAGATTCTCTTCCGAAATTGCATAATGTAATCTAAGTAATAATTTTATTTTTTTACTTCCTTGGTTTTGCAATTGCTTACTGGAGTTGATGAAAAGTTTGAAGTTCGTCTTTCCAACAGTTGATATTAACAAATACAATTAACTACTAATTTTATTGCTATAAGACTCTTGTGCGCTCTTATAACACTATTATAAACAAAACCTATAGCAGCACTAATGTTTATTTGAGTGCTCCGCAAATCTTGTGAAAGGTTATAAATACGTTATAGGACTAAAATGGAGAATCCCATAAGGCACCGGAGCAAGTGCTGTAATATTTTTATAGGATTAGTATAGATTTTTATTTTGAAATGATATTCATTTAAAATAATTTATGTTATGCGAGAGTGAGAAAGGTATTATTTTTTATTTTAAAATAATAATTTTATGGAGTTTATATTTATTTCATGAGAAAGGGAGATAGATATTAATTAAATATTTTTATATTTTCATGTAAATGATTTATATCAAATAAAAAAATGTCTTGTTTAAATAATATTTTGCGGTTAAAAATTGTATTAATATTTATAAATTATTGTAGCCAAAATGCAAAATTTGGCTGGGAATGAAATTTCATTGACATTCATTATAAGAATACCGCGAAAAAATACATTGCCCTTCAAAAATAACTAATTTTTAAATAAATAAAAAAAATATTTTTTTAAATTGCATCTTTAAAATGTTAAATGATGTACGATAATTAATGCATAACATCAAATTTGATATTTAAAATAATTATTCTTTTAAGTAAAAATGATATTTTTGCGAAAAGAATGCAAAATCAGGCTTTTCAGTTTTTGTTTATTTAAAAAAAAATTACCATGTTTGCAGAAAATAATGGCCGTCGCAAAATATTTATTCAAAAGCTACAGTATGTTTATTAGTAACATTATAGGAATACAGTAAAATAATAACACCACTAATGCTATTTTAGCAATTCTATTCTTATAACAACACTTTAACCCTTGATATAGGATTACGCACTTTTAGACTTATAACAACATTGCTGCATCACTGACTGAAAATCCCATTATTACAACTCCCGAAATTGCTATAAAAACATTCTTATAGCAATATTAATCACATTATTTTCATAAAAACATCATTATAACACCTTTAGTGCTTATCAGGAGTCATATAGAAGTGTTATAGAACTAAATTTGTCACGGCAATTATCTACATTATTTCAAAAAAAAATTGTTGACAAATAGAATATGCACATGTGTCTGGCACGCAAATATGCATGCATATCTGCATTCAGCGATGCATGAGAATTCTGCACATGTATTTCCCACATTAATTGTCTTAAAGACTTAATTCAAATCTGAAAATAAATTCAAATTCTACCGTCAAACATATCCAATTTTTTGTTAATATTGCAATGTACCATCGACAAAATTTATAAGTTAAGTAAAAATAATTCATTATTAATCAAATCTTCGAAACAAAATATATTATTTTCGTATGATTACCCAATTTGATATCGAAAATCAAAACCACAAATATTGTAATTTACATTGAATATTTATGTATCGTACATATTGTTATCTACAGCATATGGTGAATGTTTTATATCTTAATTTAGTTTCATTTATTGCTTAATTTTATTAAAATAGAATTTATTTTTGGAATGGGTCCTTCACGAATCATGATAATAAACATTACCAAAATAACATAGCACTTACAATCACCATTTAATACTCTCTATATTTTATTATGTATGTAAACATTTTCTGAGTTAATCACCCAATATAAATTTTTCACACACACCCACACACATACACATACATACTACATGATTTTATTCTCTTGCTTTAAATTTAGGAAAAACTGTATTTGATTGTATTTTTTTTTAAATTGGTAATTCATTATGTGAGTAGGATATTCAACTGTAGACATTTTTTGAGTAACAAAATTATAGATAAAAATTAAACTGTTTTTTGTTTTAAGGATGAAAGACACTCTATTTTGATAAAATTAACCTCCAAAAGAATTATTTTGAATTAAATATTTATTCGTTATATTTTTACAATTACAAGGTCCGTTGTTTATTTTGAAATAAATTATTTTATTGCAACGGTCAAATAAATTATTATTTTAGAATTATTATTTATCTGAGCTTAATAAAATTGTTGAATTTTGTTGTGATAAATGGAATTCGAATAGTTTCCTGATTATTCGACAGTCTACCGATTTTCGACATAGTATCTTGTAGATACAATTTGACTTATATTAAGTATATTTTTTTGGAGTAATTTTGAACAATTTCGGACAGTTTTCAAAGTTATTTTAAAAACAATCTAAAGCTAACCAATGACATTGAACTGTCTTAACTCAGCTAAATAAAATGTACGATTACATGTAAATTATATTGTATAGAAATATCAATATAATAGAAATATCAGAGTTTGTCTCATACATTATGTATGAGAATTAGACATTTTGAATTAGGAGGTGTTATTACCAATATTGTTATTATACAAATTATGTGAAAGTTGAATATTTAAAATTTGTGATGTATAATTTTTTTTTTTTTGTTTGTCTTTATTCTACACAACTATCTACATAAAATATAAAAATATATTGAGTATAATGTTGGAATTAAAATTGACGTGATGTAATTGATATGTAATCTAATTCAAGAATCCATTGATTCATGACTTAATATTCAAATTTATATTTATAGAGTCTCAGGTAAAGTGAATCTAGTAGATAAATTCAGCGGTCTGAAACGTCTTAAGCTGCGCTCGCTTGTTCGTTCATTATTGATGAGTTGAGAAGCAAGTAAATTTGGATGGTTTTCCAATCGAACATAGTATTTCAGCTTTCTTTTTAATGAATTGCTTAACAGATGGGATATTTAAATCTGATCTAATTGTGTAATTTTGGACATACCAAGGCGCATTGAGTATAGACCCTTAATACTTTGGACTGGAAGCATTCTATTATTTCGATGTTGGAGTTACTAGATGTTCCCCATAGTTCCAACCCGTAGCTCCAGATTGGCCTGATGATAGTTTTGTACACTGCAACTTGACATTCCAGGGATGAATTGGAAAAACGTCCTATTAGCCAAAATAATTGGTTGAATTTTAATCGTAATTCTTTATTTTTGTCGATAATGTGACTTTTCCAAGTGAGGCGTCTATCCCAGTGCATACCTAAGTACTTAACCGACTCTTGGTGAGCCAACTTCATGTCATTAAGGTGAGCAGCGGGGCACTTTCCCTTGCGATTAGTAAAGGTGATATGAAGAGATTTCGATTCATTGGCCTTTATTCTCCACTTTTTCAGCCAGTTTTGAATGTCCAATAGGTAGTACTGAAGAACTTCTGAAGCTAATCTTGGATTAGTATGAGACACTAAGACCGCTGTGTCATCAGCAAAAGTAGCAGTGAGTACTCTCGGTGATGTTGGTCGCTGTAAATTTCAGGTATAGTAGTGGGCCAAGGGCGCTGCCTTGAGGAACCCCAAATTTAATTTCTTTTGTATTTCCGTTGTATTTAACGAAGAACCTCCTATCAGATAAATAGGTTGACAAAAGTTGCTGATATTGGTGAGGAAGTAGTTTTTTAAGCTTGTAAAGAAGACCTTTGTGCCAAACTTTGTCGAAGGCTTGCGAAATGTCCAGAAAAGCTGCAGAACAGTATTTTTTCCTGCCAAATGAATTATTTTTATGGTTGACTACTCTATGTATTTGCTCGATTGTGATGTGATGTATAATAAAATAATTTAATTGTTTAGTTTTTTACTTACTTCGTAACTAATTAGCTGATTATGAATTAAAAGTTGAATTTTCTTATACTTATATTATAAAACATTTAAATTAGTCGCAAGCACTGATGAAATCTTCCGAAATATCGATATTTGCAAAATAAAAATAAATGGTTGGTGAAAGGAAATTTGACTTTTAATTCATTAGTTACATATATATCACTAAATACAAATCTGATTATCAAAAATAATTGATTAAAATATAATAATTATAAAAAGAGAAAAAATAAAAAAGTCTACTTAAAATATAACTAAAATAACCACTCAAGTAGCAATTTGGTCACAAAAGTAAACATATGTTGCCAACACATTTTCAAAAAAAGTAGGAACATTTTAACACCGTTTTTACATTCTATTTATGTTTCTAAACCAAACACATATGTGAGAACTGTTACGTATAAATGTCGTAAGCTTATTACGAGTACTAATGGAGTAATATTTTGTCGCCATATATGGTTTTTTTTACCACACAAAATGTGTAAATTTTATTTGGTAAATAAATAAAAATTAGTAATAATAAGTAAATTGAACTTAAAAGTTACTATAAAGTTATAAAACTATCAAAACTTACTCCGTGTTACGTATACAGTGTGCAATAACTTTCCTTGAAAGCATTATTATCTACAATTGGCAGCTGAGAAATAATTAAACAAAAAATTGTAAAATACAAGAATAATGAAGAAAACAAAACCATTTAATCATTCAAAAACGTTTCATGAAAAGGTAAAACGAAAATTAATAAACAATGATGGCATTACTATGAGCAGCTACAACAGCTGACGGATTATGCGAGAAACGGATTATGTAAGAACTTACGAAAATCATTATCGACAATATAATATAGCTTATTAAATTAAATAAGTTATGTATTTTATTTATGTATATCTACTGCAGCTGTTATCAGTAATAAGAGAGAAACAATAATATGTAGAGATGATGTTGAAAATGTTAGATCAAAGTAACTTATTATTATGAATTATGATGAATTATAACGAGTCCAATAATGAGTTAGAGCCTGAATTAATACATCTGGAAGAATTGAAAAATTGGGCATTATCTTATCAAATTAACATATTTACCATCAATTAAACTATTATAATAAACTAATATTTTATCAAATCATGGTAAGGATTAGTTGCCTAAGGACAGTAGACCAATTTAATCAACAAACTAAAATGTATATAAAATTTAATTTTATTATATTCAAATATTTTTTACTTAACAATTCAAAAAATTAGAACCATTTAATTTATTTGGCTTTTAAAAAATTAAGTGAAAAACTAATAGCAAATAATAAATGTTGCCTTTCAATACTGAATTAATTTTTTTATTGATTACAAGTGTTTTCTATCTCCTTGTCTTTATTTTCATTAGTATTATTTGCACCTTCAATTTCACATTTTAAATTGATTAAGAACCCTTTTGGCCAAAATAACATAACATTTTTTTCCCATCCTTCAGGAACAGCAGTAATTTATGCAACACAGTGGAAATGTGAGTGAGAAGTTTAAGTTCACTTTATAATTGATTCAGTTGGTGTTGATTCTGGCACTTCTGCCTGATATATATATCGGGTGTACCAGAGCATGCGTATCAGCTTTTCAAGAGGGGAAGGGGCGGTTATTTTAAAATTAACTAAAAATTTGATTAACTAAATCGGGGGTTCTTCATCGATTGGTGATATTTGCAACTTCCGGAAATGACCGGTAAAGGGTTTTTTAATACCAAAAATCGCCGAAATTGGCTGAAATCGAGATTTTTAAATGAAAAGGGTTACTTTTTTACAAAAAATAAGAAACTTTTGTAAGGTAACATTTTTTTTTATTTTTGTTTTGTTTTTTTTTTTTTTAATTTAAATTTTGTAGGTACCCAAAACTGAGATAAAAAATATGCTAATATGAAAAACAAAACTATTTATAAAAATTATAATTAATAATTTTGGCAAAGGAAGATTTAAAGATAAATAACAAAAAAACAAAAAAAAATCATTTAACATAAGTTTCTTATTTTTTGTCGTAGAATCTGAATTTGTATAAAAAATACGATTTTTGGTCTTAAAAAACCATTTTCCGGTCATTTCTGGAAGTTGAAAATACCACCAATCGATAGAGCACCCTCGATTTGGTATTTTTTTTTAATTTTAAAATAACGCTTCCTTTCCCTCTTAAAAAACTGATACGCATGCTCTGGAGCACCCGGTATATATAAGCTGAAAGTTAGCCACCCAAGTTTTTGAATATAATCGTTGCTATACCATGCATACAATTGCTTGGTCGAAGCATTTGCACCAGCAGTGCATCTGCCAAATAGAGCATTGGTGAATGTGAATACGCTCTGTTTTGAATGAAGTATGGTGCATATCATACGCCATATTGACATTCATGAGTATGTGACCACTACTTTAGCGCGCGTCGGTGGTACTAATATATTAAGTTTTAGTGAACTGTGAGATTTTGTATCGCAAATCCTCGATAACGTCAAAAATTTTACCGTCATATCTATAGTATAATTATTCATATATTACGTAGAAAAATATTATATCAACATAATATGTACATATATATTTATAGTATATGAAACAAAGAATACAAATATTATGTAACACTAATCAAATCAAAATAAACTGACTTGTACATATTATGTACAAAACGTGTTAAATTGCGCGACAAACTTTCACACCTTAACTCGAAAATTTCTACACATTTTTAAGACAACATGCATAATGCAAATTCAATACTGTGCTGTCAGAACTAACTACAAATCTTATGTTTAATAATAAAATTCTAACAAATAATCAGGCGTATGTAATTTTTATTATTTGGTTATCAAATTACTATACATTTCTAAAATGACAAATAAAATTTAATGAAAAAAAATGATTTAATCGTTTGAACTAAATCAAAACGATCACTTGAATGTTAAATTAGAGAATATGATCGATGACAGAAGAATAGAAAAAAAAATTCAATTCCCAAAACCACATTCAAATTGTGATGGTTATATGGTTTCAGAATTGAAATGAAATTTATACTTAAAATGAAACTTTGTTTCTAATTTGTTAAAAAAAAAACAACTATTAAATTCTAAGCATTTCCATGGAAAATTTCTTGGAAATTTTATTCGTATTTGATATTATTGCACTCATTTCAAACTGTGTTGATTTTATTTACCTACGAGTCATTTTCCAAAAAAATTTAAACACAATTAATTATTCAGGCTAATTTTCTAAATATAAGAAATTTTAAAATTTTTAATAGCAATTCTACTTTAATCTACTTATATACATATTTGTAAAGATAGTTATTTTCATACTTGTCCAACGAAATGCATAGATGTATCAATCCGGTAGAATAAATTTAAAAAAAAAAAAGAACAACAACAACAACAGTATAGTGTTATTGAGTTCATTAAAGTACATTATCTTAATTTCCTGTATTGATTTTTATTTTTTCCTACACAAACAGGAGACCTATCCTTAAAAGCACACAATTTATATTATATTTTGACACAACACCATTTTATAAAGGTTTTGTTTATGGATTTTAATATTATTAAAAATGACGATAAAATGTCACGCAACTTTTAAAGCAAATTATTTTCAATAGAATAGGTTAAAACAATTTTAATTTGTTTATAAATTCTTTTACAAGCGTGTTAAGTAAATTATGTGGTATTCTATCCGATGAGCACACACCCCGGTGTCCAGATATAAGTGTTAGAAGAATTTGAAGTAATGTATAAATTATATTACGATATCATCTTTCTGAATTAAATTAATTTATTTTTGCTGTAATGAGGAACTTTAGTTATTCTAATGTACTTACGTACGTTCATGGTTAAGCCTGTGACATTATGTTTCCTGCAAATAACTTTGGTTGATTAGCTTCGAATATTTGTTAGGTATTTCTATTTCAAACAATCGTATGGTTTTAAATGTTTTATTTTATTAAATGAGATGACTATCAACTATGTGAACAAATAACGAAGACTAATAAAAATATTTAATTCTTTCGACACTGAATTTTAATTCATTATTTTTAAGTTATAATATTATCTTGCTACACATATATATGGAACAAAAATATGTTAAAAAGTTTGGGGGTTTTTTATGAACATCTAAAGCGAGAAATTACTTTTAAAACTTACGTAAGGCTTGATTTGGATATAGGATAAATAAGAAAGAAAGATTTTGTATCAAACTTCCTTGGGAAACGTAAGTACAGTAAATGAGTTAACGTACATAGCTTTACAGGATGTTCAAGTAATGTACTATTACTTTACTTCCATGTTTCTATTTTTCCTGCCTTTTTAAATCTCAATAAAATCTACTTTCTCATTTATTATAGTAAACTCTGTTTATTATACAATACATAAATCTAAAATAATATAGTCCTTAGTTAAAATTAGGCTGACGTAAGTCACCGCAATGTATTTTTAATACAATTTCATAATTCTACTCAATTCATTTATTCTACACTCATTTTATGGGTTCATATTAAGACTATACAAATTTAATGTATTATATTCAATATTGATTAAAGATCATAGTTCTACTATGCTTGTCACAATATATTTTTACAAATTCTTAAAAATATGCACATCTTTCTTTGCCCAAGACTTGATAAGCGAATTCTTAGATACTTCGTATACGAAAGTATAAAATTAATTTTTTACAATTCATTTTTCCTGTTAATATTTTTGTTTAATTGAATCTGAGTCGTTTGATTGCAAAATATTTTGGAAGATTAAGTATGTATATTTGTAAGATACAATTTTATTTTGTCAATAAAATATTTGTGTTTACTTTAGCTACATCAGATAAAATTTAATTAGTTGATATACTGGCAAATTCAAAATAAATAAAGACTTGTAAAACACTACTAGGGGCTCATAGCTAAATTTAATTTTTTTACATAAATCGGATAAAAATTAGGTAGATGTAGAATCGAGCTATATATTTGTAAAACTCAATTTCCTATTGTATTCTGTTTGTTATTTTGCAAAATGTAAAAATTCTAATACAAAATTAAAATGTTATTTCACTAATTAAAATCAATTCTAAAAATTTCAATCATAACAAATAAAGTCTAAAATAATTTTTTAAACCTTTAAACTTACTCATTGACTTAAATTTTATACAATCTTTACAATAAATTGTTAATACAAAAAAATCATTTAAATTATGTCACACTGCATTTCTCAAATGTCACTTGTTGTAATTTACAATAAACATTAAACACCTTATGGAGGAAGGAAATTATTTCCAGGAATAAAATTATTTATATTTAAAACTTCCAGTTGTACTTAATTTTCCTTCCGTTCACTTTCATTATGAAAATTAAATTAGAAATGTACAGAGTATTTTAACCTTATTTAATTTCCTTTCACATATTTTATAAAGTCATATTCAGTTGATAACAACAATAAAGATTTTGTAAGAGTTTGTAAAACCTATTATTAATAGAATATATAATATATATAGTGCTCCTATATACATATAGTATGTACATATAGTTATAGTATACATGATTTTGATGCGTATGTGTGTAATCGATAAACGAAAAAATCACTGAACGTATCGTAGCCATATTTTCATCATAGGCTGGTTTGGTGATCCGATTGGTTTATCTTGATTTCTGGATCGGTACGTTGTGCACTATACAATACTCCTAATATCCATTAAAAATATTTCTAAGATCACCGGGGATATAGATCTTAAACTTGTTACTAAGATATTTTCTCAAAAATAAACAAACATTTCTTATGAGTATGGTATAGCTACCATACTCATAACCATACCATAATCTACCATAAAAGTCAATATATAGTAAAAAAAAAAGTACTTACATCCCTCAGTAGTTAATGCCATAAAAATAAAACTAAAAAGAACTATTTTGTATTAAAAAATAATACTTATAAAAAAAACTCTATCATTCTTTTGCCTTCCTTTAACATATATTTTTTACATCTTTCTGTTGATCTTTGAAATAAAATTTGATTTTAGTTAGTGACATTTCATTTGTATTTGATTCTGCATTTATAATAAAAACAATTAAACTAGTCTATTGATACTAGACTAAAATTAATGTGATATTTTTTCATCGGAGTTCTAAAATTATTTAATTTTATCTGGCCTACCATCACACAATTTGCAGTTAAAATGTGTTTAACCAATAACTATGCTTCGAAACAAAAATACCCTATTGAGTAGCTATCAAAAAATTATTAGTAATGTTATCGAAGCTAAAATTATAAATGGCAAGTTAATACAGAGATACGACCCTTTTTGATCCCCTAACCAGTTCAAACCAATTACACTCTCTTATTTCATTTGATTTTTGTCATGATAACAAATAAAGCCACAAATGTGTTGCTTGGACCTAGAAAAAAATGTATGTTTACTGTTTACGTGTTCGAGATCAAACCGATTAATTTGTTTCTGCACAGAATGAACAAACAACAAATATTATTCATAACGTGGCATTATGATAGTGTATTTTAAAATAAATAAAACGAACATAACCTACACTTTCTAATCTTTTATTTCAGTATAGATTTAACCAATAATACATTTTCAAGTTGTATATTCCCTAAGGTGTAACACTAATTTGCTGCTGGGGTATGGTAGTATAACTACTATAGTATATAGAACCGCTGATGGCAAAACTTGAGCTATGAATGAAATATAGCATTGGAAAGGAAGAAACTTTGTTGTTTTAAAGTAATATTAGAAATAATAAGGTCATAAGTATACCATTCTTTTTTCCGTATTTTTTGCGAAGATTTGGATTTAGAGCTTTTTAAATAGTTTACAAATTTTTATTTTAAAGTAATAATATTTTAAAAACAAATTGGTATTAAATATGTGTAAGCACATAACAGCTGAGGCTGAAATACTTCAGAGTTGAAATATTTCACTCAAATCCAATACACTGTAAAAGTAAATACCCTATATGATCCAAATATCCCTTACATCAACCAGACCCTACATTATATTTATGTAAATTTTATCAGGACATTATATAATATAATAATAATAAAATATCAGAAGATATAATAAAACAATAGATAGGTTATGTACGCATTGATTTATACATAAAGGACATTTATCTATACATACGAGTATAGTATTGGTAATAATATAATTTCACAGTAATAAAACTGTTGTTGAGGTCTATGTCTATTCTGTTCTGTTATTATGCATTTCCAGTTTCAACACATATATATTCACATATATTATATTATAAATTTATGCTGTACAATAATAAAAATTTAGAATTAAAAAGTAGGTCTTCAATTTCATTATAACTTACAATGCAAAAGAACAAAAATTAAAAAAAAAAATTTAAAAAAAACCATTAGGTTGTTGGACCTTTAAATAGACATAAACAAGTATCATTCATATAATATTATATTATATAATTTTGCATATATAGATATTCACTTAATTGTTTTTTTTTTTTTCTTGTACAGAAGCCCACATACATTTGATATTTTAAAAGGACATACAAAAAGAATAAAAAAAAAATTTATTATTGTGAACACGCTAACTTTGTTAATACATATACAATATAATACAAAAAGCAGTAAGTCGACTAACAAAAAGAAAATGAAGAAGCTTTTTAGAGGAGTAGATTTTAAAATAATAGCCATTATAGCAAAATTATTATCATTTGTAAAATAGTGCTTTGAAGAATTACGAGGAAATTATTTAGAAAAACTAATATTCTTATGTTTTCAACATAATGGAATAAAATATATTTTTAGTTTGATTCTACAAAAAAGGATTGAACTGTTTTTGTAAAGTCCTTTTTATCATTATGTGATTACGCTTTATCAGCTTTAAGTTTTTTTTTTCTAAATGAATCAAGCTTGTAGTGACTTAATATTTTAGTTTTTTTTTAAATTATTTACGTAATAATTTAATCTTCTACAATAAATTTAACATGTTGGTATTAAAAATGTTATTTTGATTAAGATTTTATTTTTATAACGAGAATTATATACTATGTATTCTTATTTATTACGTGCAGCAAAAAAATATGTTTTTCAATAATTAAATTTTTTTAAGTTTTAAGTTGATAGCTTTAAGGGGTTGTTCACTCATCCCGAAAACAAAAACTATAAGAAAACAGTGTCTTTTTTATTCCGTTTCCATTTTTCTTTTTGTCGAGTTCTTGACGTAAGTAAGCAAAATTTTATTTTTAAGAAAAACAATAGTCAAAACACAAAAGTTATAATAACAACGGTTTGAAAGAGTATAATGAAAAAACATATTGAAGAATTTCAAGTTCATAACCATTTTGATATGTTTTTTTAATAATTTAAAAAATCCGCTTTGAATTTGCTTTAAAAACCAATTTAGTACTAAGGTCAAGAGCTATAGACGGGTATTTTCTCTGTTTCATAGTGGACACATGTCCACATATCTCTGTTTCATGGATGAACACATTAACTAATTATGGTTACAACAATCTTTTAGTTATTCCTACTCATCAATTTGAATGGTGGAAAAATTATTTTACCGTGATAAGTAACCCATATTATGATTTTAAAGTCTTACTTTATTGTTTATGTTTACAGTTGTGTTATTTTTAAATTATGATGAATTAATTGCCAACATTTTAGTTCAATACAGGAAACAAATATTGATAAAGATATTTTCAACAATCTTATGAAACACATTTTTTAAATAATGGATTCCGTTTTCAAAACGTAATTCTATTTCATCAAACGAATATATAGATATACATCTCGTGGTAATTTGGTATTATGGAAAATATATGAAACAAATAATTTCCGCAATCAGCTGTAAATATCAAATACTTGATAAATAAGCTGCAGTTGTCCAATGTTTAAAAATTATTGACTGTTGAGTTATTCCACAAAAAAAACAAACAATTAAAAATATAATAAAAAAGAAGTCAGTCTGAGTGTATTTTTTACAAAAAGACTGTAGCCGTAACAATATGAAAAAATTTTTCAAATAAATAACGGGTGTTTTTTTAGAATGATAGAACTTTCGACAGGGGTAACTGTGATATGTCAGGAAATAGAAGCCATGTAGTTTTGACATTTCTGCTCAGTAAGCATTGACAAATTATCATGGAAAGTCTCATGTCGCAACAACGTTTACAAAGTGTTGAAATTTATTTTCAAAATCAGTGTTCTATTCCCCAAACTGAGCACTTCGTGAAATTTATGGTATACATAATCGTCCATCAGAGCAGATTATTCATCGAACTATCGATAGATTTCGGACAACATTTTCTCTACTCGAGGCAACAACAACAACAAGACAAAGAACTGTTCGTAGAGAAGAAAATATCGGTGCTGTAAGAGCTAGTGTTGATGCAGATCCAAATTTGTCTATTCGTCGACGTTCACAACAAGTTGGACTGTGTGCAACCACCACATGGAAAGATCTTGGTATACACCCATATAAGATCCAACTGGTTCAAGAACTAAAGCCACTTGACCATAATAAGCGTCGTTGGCTTGCTGATTGGGCCCTAGAACAGCTTCAAGTTGATCCACTTTTTTATCGAACAATTGTGTTTAGTGATGAAGTTCATTTTTGGTTGAACGGTTACAAGCAAAATTGCCGTATATGGAGCGAAAATAATCCCCAAGAAATTCTACAGGTTTCTTTGCATCCTGAAAAATGCACCGTATGGTGTGGTTTACACGCTGGAGGTATCATCGGTCCATATTTCTTTAAAAACGATGTAGGAGCAAATGTTACAGTGAATGGTGCTCGTTACAGATCAATGATCAATGATTTTCTGTTTCGAATTTTGAATGGTATCGACCCGGAAGTGTTTTGGTTTGCAAGATGATGCTTACCTCATACTGCTACGGCAATAATTGATTTATTGAAAGAAAGAATTGGTGATAACATTATCTTCCAAGATCATGCGACATAACACCACTGGATTATTTTCTTTGGTGCTATGTGAAGTCATTGGTTTATGCTGATAAACCAGAAACAATAGATGCTTTGGAAGCCAACATAATCTGTGTTATTGATGAAATAAGGCCTGAATTACTCAAAAAAGTGCTCCAAAATTGGTCTGATCGAATGCGATTCCT
The DNA here is from genome assembly GCA_963942445.1 of Argyra leucocephala. NCBI lineage: Eukaryota > Metazoa > Arthropoda > Insecta > Diptera > Dolichopodidae > Argyra > Argyra leucocephala. Next base: position 96,980,904 of record OZ012677.1, read on the forward strand.
TAGAGTTAGTCGTGGTGGACATATGCAGGAAATCATCTTTAAAACCTAAATGTCATAAAATTAGCTTTCAAACAAAAAAACTGTGTCTTAAATCTTAATTATTTCAATTTTATTTTATTTCAATTTAAAGTTTTATCACTCTAAAAAATACTGATACATTCGTACCTTATATGTTAAAGAACCAAGCAAATACAATAATGATCGTAATGCAATAAAATGAGGGTTAAAAAAAATATCGTAAGACGTAAATACAATATAAAAAAACGTGAAAACTACACCTGAATTACAGGAGATGAGAAAAAAAACTTAAAAAATATTAAAATAATGACATTAGAACATACATATAAAATAAAAATATCAAAAAATAAATATTTAATAAATAAATAAATAAATATTAACATATGGTAGCTTATCTGAAATTATCTAACCACATTTTAGATTTTCTAACTAAATCAAAAATGAAATTAATACATTTTTCTTGATGACTAACAATATTATTTAAACCTTTTTCACCTACATAACAGTAGTAACTTTATGATGAGTGATGTGATGAGTAATATACAGTGGTAAATAATATTTTGATGTAAATTTATTTTGAAAATGTTAAACGATTATAAAAGTAGGTTAGGTAGGTAATTTATAATAGTTTTTTTTTTTAATTTGAATATTTTCGTATTGCCATTCAAAAATTTGATTTTTCAAGACAGAAATTGCAAAAATACTCGTAATGCAATTTACTACTAATAATACTGAGCCAATAACTATGGTATATACACATATTGTATATAATATAGTCATTGACTGAACTAATACGTAATGTATTTAAAATTCTGTAATTTGTTCTAAATATATTTTTTGCAATTTATTTATTTGGCAAAATGAATAAAGGCATATCTCCAATTCACTGTAATGAGTTTTTGTTTTTTGAAATCATTAAGTTTCCATATAATCGATGACTAGTTTCCAGTCTACTAACATACACAGTAAATACAATTGCAATTTGATATTTATAATTTAAAAAAAGAAAATATCTTCAGAATGCAGAAATTGGTAATAAATAACTAATAATTTTAGAATTTTTCTTAATTAAATTATCATAGTTATTTATTACCAATCTCTGCATTCTGAAGGTATTTTCTTTTTTTCAAATTATAAATATCAAATTTCAATTAACCATATTTTGATTAATTAATTTATCTGTTTAAATTTTTTTAATTTAATCATACACATTATTTTCATAACTTTAATTTCAATTTAGTTTTTATATTTATTTTAATTTTTTTATCTCTTTTTAAATTAATTTTGACGGATACTTTTTCATTAAAATATAAATTTTTCAATGAAATAAACGAAATATGACATTATGATCTACAAATACTTCAATGTATATCAACATTTCTATATTTGTAAACATTTAGATTAAAATAATCAACCATCTACGTTAAGTAGTAAATAAATGTGTTTATGTGGGCAGTCAACTGACTACAATTTGAGAAATTAAATTAAATTTAAAGCCGTATCAAATTTAAAGATTTTTCAAAAAAAATTTATAAAAATAAATCTAAAATATTCTAATGTCTGTTTAAACTGCTTATGATGAATTTGTACATAAATTTTTAATTTTTTTTTAATGAATTTCAAACTACAGATTTATATTTTTATTTAAAAAAATAATCATGATTTTCGATAAAGTTTACAAGATAATGGGATAAACACCCAAGCTAATTGCGCAAAGTTTTATTACATAGAAATTGATATAAAAAATAAATAAATTTGAATGTTTTTTTTTTGTATCTAGTAATTTAAATGTGGAAACTTAATCTAGTTGTAATTTTATATCCCATCAGCCGCAAGCACAATTCTAAACTATTAATTTTTTTTCCATGATATAAAAATGACATAACTACAATACGTACGTACCATGGTGAGAGAAATATTTATTACTTTCATGAAAAATGAGGGCTTGCATGCTCTCGTCCATAGATGGTCAAAAACCGGTTAGAAGAATTCGTTTATTATCAGAATATCGCGAATTAGAGGCCTAACACTACTTACCTAATGAATTTCACATATATTATGGAGTGTCTACTTATAAAGTGGATATAGCGATAAATTATGAATTTTTTTGATTAGCACCTAATTTTTATTAAACTCTTTTCACTTAGCCTAATTGTACTACTATAAAAGATATCCGCCATAATGTTTAAACTATGTATAAAATAAACAAGTTGAAAACTGGTTTGCACATTTTCACACCAAAATCTTACAAAAAGCTAAATCAACAACAGATAGTGAATTTTCTAACTCCATACTGATCGAAGTAATGAGAATTTGATTATTCTATATCTGATCACAGTTAAAATATGCTACACTCATTACGAACCTTAATGACTGGATTGGTTATACAAACTATCACGACCTTCAATAATATTAACATAATCGTGCCGTGCCATTTTGATTCCATTTTCTGATAAATTCTTATGAAAAAAACAATTCGAATAATGGTTTTCTGAATGTTAATGCGATTCATGTACATTTCGAAACCACGATCATAAATTATATGACCAAAACTCGTAAATTATAAATTAATTAAAATTAAATTTTTTTTATTTTATTATAAACTTTACAAAGAAAACTATCAGTAAAATTTCATAATAAATTGAATCTTTCATTTTACAAAATAATTTATATCTGCTATTATTAGTATCGCCCTCGCCCGCTTTTCGAAATTTGACGAAATTTGATAAAAAAAATTGTACTCAATTTCACTTGGAATTTTTTTTCTTCCATAAATATTCTTTGCACTATATACCTTTTTTTTATATTTTTTTTATCTTAGACAACAACCGCATGTGTAATAATTTATTTTAAAAAAAAATTTAATTTAAATTTAAAAACTGGCGGTAAAAAAAAAACATTGGTGAGCTCCGGCAATTTGATAAAATAAAATTTTTGTATGTGAAGTTGTATGTGTATACTTATGCATAGGGGGGAATTGTAAATTATATTCAGTTGTAGTTGACCCCTATTTATTAATTATAATTCAAGTTAAAGCCAAATTTAACGTTTTTAACAGAGACGGGGAAATATACTGATATTTTTCACTATATAGGTATGAATAGAAAATAAAAAAAAACAATAATAATTTTGCTTACAACTTGCTACGATGCACATTACTACAATTCATTGCCTATACCTAAGTACCTATACCTACATTTAATAATGAAAATAAAATTCATATGCTACCTATGCTATGTATGTACTTGAAATTTGTATAAATAGGATGGATGATGTACGGGTGTAGGTGCGGTCGTGGTGTCGTGATTTATTTTCTTTCATTTTTGGTGAATAGATTGAATAATTTTGAGATGTTGACAATTAACTCTATTATAATATATAATATTTGAGTTCACCACGTCTCTTTTTAAATAACTATCATGGAAAAGAATAGTAATGAAAATCGGTTTAGAAATGGTACAAATTAAATATAAAGTTTCGACTAATTTGTTTTTGCTAATTTATCGCATCACTTCACCATTTGTAGTTTATTCAACATGTTATAGTCGACTTTGAAAGAAACTGACATATTAATCTTTCTTGGCATTTTATGAATTAATTATTTTATATTGTTCATAATTCGTTTAAAGTTCTTATGTTTGTAATCCAGGAATCTCCGATATTTTGCTAGTCTTTAATTTTTCATTCAATAATTAATTGTAGCCATAGCTTTGATTTTTTTATTATACGACCAAAATAAAATAACTGGTATCTCTAAGTTTGATTATTTTGAGTAGCGTGATATTTCAGTCGCTTGTGAATGTATTTACTATTATTATTTCCTATTATCACATAACTTCTACACCGTACAAAAGAAGTGATCAAACATATCACTTTCAAAAGTTAGAGTTTGATATTCACGTCATAATAAAAGAATCATTTTTTGTATATCTTAAATGAGGATTAGGGCATTCTGCAGTATTTTTAATTGTACCTGCAGATACAATGCCGAACTATACCAGCTGTTCAACGACATTGACCTAGCTAAAAAATTCAGAATAAGACGGCTTCATTGGCTAGGCCATGTAGAGCGTATACATTAAAATGCTCCGGTTAGGAAACTCTTCGAATCCAAGCTCCAGGGACACGTCGTTGAGGGAGGCCACACCTTCGTTGGAGAAATGAAGTATGGGCAGATATGAAAAAAATTCAAATCACTAACTCGAGATATTCTGCTCATGACCGAAACGAATTTTCAAGGTCTGTAGCGCCCAGCAAGCAAGCAAGCAAGCAGTATTTTTAATATCTTCACTTTAATTTAAATTTTCTACTGACTATTTAATTTTTAATTTATGGGATAAAAGTCGAATTTTTTTTCACTAATCATTTATATTTATTTTGCAAATATCGATATTTCGGAAGCAACGTACTTTCTTCGTCAGTACTTGCGAATCTATTTTATTATTTTTATTCTATATATTATATTATATATTTCATTTTTGTTTTTATATTTTCAATCGTAGGTTATTTTGTATTCTCAGAAGTTTTTTTTCAAATTATAACGTCTGCTTATAGTACTTAATTCAGTGCTGGGGCTGGCATATATATATAGTAGGTATAGTACAAACTTTACTTTATTCTAATTCTTAAATAATAATTATTTTCACCAACTTAATCAAGTACTGAATTCAGTGTTGTGACTTTATATAGTATAGGATAGCACTTACTGTTCTCCAACTGACTCTTACATTACAATGAGTACTGGTAAAACAAATTATTAATTACAAAACTTAAAATATTAATTATAGTCATAAGTAGTATAGTCCACCATTTAACAAAATTAATATCTAAAATTTTAAATTCAGTTTAACTTAACTCATTTGATTCACGTAATTATTTGAAATTTAAGTCAATTCTACTTAAAATTTCAATTTGGTACTTAAAAAAGAGAAAATTAATAATAAGTTTTCTGTCTTATTTCTATAGAGTGTAAAATGAACACATACTTGTTGTAGTTATAGCTTTTGACAAGAGACACATTTTAATTGAAAGTATTTTGTTTTTTTTTTTTTTTTTTTTTCCTGTTTCTCTGAAAAGATTGCGTGCCAATTATTATTATTATTAAATTAACATTTTTTTTTAAATGTAGGTATTTGTTAAAATGGAATATCAGAATGAATTATTCATCGATAATAATGTCAATTAAACGCCTTTTAAAATTGTATACTCATATTAATATCTTTATAGCGTATTAAATTTGCTTGTAAATTAAGAAATTTTCGCAGTGAATATTTATACCGATTTATAAAGATTACAATGAAGTTTTAAATGTAAAACAAACAGAAAAGAAAAAGAAAAACTGAATCTCACAAGGTTGTTTAAAAATATTTATTTTAATACAAAATTAAAACCAGAAATTTATGATTAATATTGTACTCGTATTTCAGCAACCTTGAGAATAATTTTAAGAAAATAGATAATAATTCAGTAACAGAAGAAAGTCAATTTTTCAGCTTTGACAAGGTGTAATGGGTTCAATTCTTTGACTTGGAAATTAATGTGCATAGGGTAAACATTGTTTCGAAGAATTTTTGGGTCTCATATGGTTTTATTATTGTAAAAATAACTTTAGATATGGAATTCGTCCATTCGATCTGTGGTTGGGAATCTCTGTATACAATTTGCGTACTTTCGTAGTCAATTTTTGGTAGCAGTTTAAATATTTAATTAAAAAAGTGAAATTTTATATAAGTGTTAATCATAAAATTTATTATCACCCATACTCTTTTAGGCGCATTTATTGTGTGTGATGGTGTGAAAATATCTCTGAAGTGATATTTTTCTATTAGATAAACTTTTCATACGACGTGATATCCTTTTGCCATAACTTCAAAGTTTGTAATCAATGCAGTATCGCGTAAATTGCTTTCAGTTGCAGGTTAAATAAGTTAGTCATAAAAAAATAAAACGGTTATGCAAGGATTAATAAACAATTTTTCATTAATTTTTTAACATTTTTACAGCTTACAGCGTCTAATAAAAGTACTTATTCAGCTAGACCTGATGACGTGATAAATTTTTTCTTCGCGTCAGTGAGGCGTCTAGGAGACCACAGGTGAATAACTGTTAATATGATACTATTAATAATAATTAATGGTATAATTCATAATAGTGTAAAAATTATAATACGCACCTTTGCTCTTTAATTTATATATTGCTGATATATTAAATAAATGTAATCAAACTCAGTCTCTAACATGGAGCTTGGCCTTTGCGGATGATCTTATTATTTATAATGTATCAAAAATGCAAGTACAGCTACAAGAAAATTATAATGAAGCACAAAGCTATGTTAATATTTGGAAACTAAGGATTAATTATAGCAAATGTGAAGTTATATTATTCAGAACAATCCTAGATAAAGCTAACATTGATTATAGAAAAAACTGGCGAAAGTTCCAAAAACGTAAGTACCCAAATGATACACACACTGTCGAATTATATATAATATTTATAGCAAAAAAGTTAAGTTCTTGATTCTTGAAGCAAAAGTTAAATTTTGTACCACAGAAATTGCAAAATATCCTAATGATGGTAAAAAATTATGGGAATTATACAAGAAAATAATGTTTAATACTGGAGGAGCTCAATCCTGGAGGAGCTCAATTACTTGTTTATTTAATACTGGAGGAGCTCAATTAAAAATAATCGAGTACGAAAATCAGACAATCACTGAGGAAAATGAAATATCTGAGTGCATGAATGAGTTCTTTACTAATGTAACGGATAATTTAAACATATCAGATGAACCCATTCATCAAAATTACTTTGACAATACATTTCTAATTATATACAAGTCTTTAGAGCTAACATCGACTACAACTTAAGAAGTAGAAACAACCCTTATGTCCTTAAAAGCAAACTCAGCAACAGGGCATGATAATATCTCAGCAAAATTTGTCAAAAAGTTTGCTGATAGACTTGTACCCTTATTGACCAAATTTATCAATACTTTCTTCGAAAGGCACATCTTCCCGGAACCACTAAAAACTGCTATTGTAACCACAATTCATAAAAAAGATAATAAAACTGATCCGACAAACTATAGACCAATATCTGTTTTGAGTACCATTTCAAAAATTTATGAGAGAATAATTAAAAAGCGACTGTCTGTTTTTTCGGATGAAAATTGGAATATTACATCCGGAACAATTTGGGTTCCAAAGGAATTCAAGCACAACTGCAGCTTGCGTCTATCTTACAGATTATATTTCTAAGAGCACGGACCAAGGAAAGTTTACTGCCTGTGTATTTATTGATCTTCAAAAGGCATTTGATTGTGTGGACCATGATGTCCTATTATTAAAATTCAAGAAACTTCATCTTACCCACCTTCAAATTGAATTTTTGAAAAACTATTTGGTTGGTCGGGTGCAAAAAATAAAAATAGGAAAAACTTACAGTAGTTGTAAATTAAGCAAAAAAGGGAGTGCCTCAAGGCTCAATTCTCGGTCCTGATCTTTTTAAAATTTATATCGATGATATAGCACGGCTAAATCTGAAAGGCAAAGTGCAATTATTTGCCGACGACTTGGCTGTAAAATATTCAACTAATAGTGAAACCGATCTTAAGTCGTCAATATTATACGATTTATTTTTAATCGATGAGTGGTTAGTACAAAAAAAAAAGTTATAAACCTAAAAAAAACTAAAATCCTTTTATTTGAAAACAAAACTTTTGCTCATCCTTCCTTCTTATTTAAAAATGAGCAAATTGATGTTGTTAAGAACTACAACTACTTAATGGAATGGTGATTGATTCTAATCTCAAATGGGTAGAGCATATAGATTTTGTATGTAAAAAAATTGCCCCTTATAATTAATTCTTGGATAAAAAAAAAAGCCTCTTTGTTATTTTCTCATCTTATATTATTTCCAACATTACATATCTAAATCCGATCTGGAGTAGAGCATCAAAGACCCACATAAGTAAATTAAATGTTCTTCATAAAAAATCTATCAAAATTATTAATCATTATCCAATACTACATCCAACAAACTTACTATACTCCCCTGAATTTCCAAGCCTCGATTTTATATGCAACAGAGAATTATACATATTAGCTTTCAAAATAATTTTTTTTTTTTTTTTTTTTTTTTTTATACGCAGGCTGGTGGGAAACTTTAAAAGACACAATGAGCCCCGTAGCTTGACAGTGTGTGTGGGATTCTTACCCACTAAACCACACCCTTCCTAAATCGCGATCTAGTCCTACAGGACTAATGAGCAATTTTTTCTTGGCTTTATTTTATTTTTCAATGTAGACTACATCCAGCGATGTCTATCTAACTTTTCTTTGGCGTATTCATACATAACCTTGAAGACCCATCGCATCAGTGACGAAAAGCCAAACAACCAGCTCTCCGAACGAATTTATAATTATGTAAGACTTATGAAAAACCTCGTTTCGTTGGCAGTCAACATATCGAAATTTTTCACCAATCCCGTAAAAACAAATCTATCTAAACGTGGGAGCGGGTCAACCTCCGATCACCAGCGGGACGAGTTCTCAAGAGTGTGGGTGATTATTGCTGCACTAACTCAAAAGGTTTTACTCTTTTGAGTCGTCTGGCTATATTTCTATTATCCAGGAGCTCCACAACCTCCACATTTACATGGTGCTGAAGCCTTTTTTCATGACTTCTTGCAAATTTCTGTATTTCCTTATCGACGGATTCTATTTGCAAATCTCAATGTAGGTCATAGTTTCTTATGAACCAGGGCGCGTTCACAATGTTTCTGAGGACTTTATTCTAGAACCTCTGAATAATATCTCTATTACTTTTTTTGCTGCATCCCCATAGCTGGATGCCATATGACCATACTGGTTTCAGTATTTGTTTATAGAGCAGAAGTTTGTTTTGTATTGTTAAGGTAGAATTCTTACCTATGAGCCAGTTCATTTTTCTATAGCGGATTTGTAGTTCTTCTTTCTTGTTTTTTATGTGAGCTTTCCAGCGAAGTTTCGCATCTAACGTCATACCAAGATATTTGGCAGTATTTGAATGGGGTATTTCTTGACCATTTATATATACTGGTTTATGGTCAATTTTTTAATTGTGAAATCCACATGTACTGACTTAGCTTCATTTAATTTTAGCCTCCATCTTTTTGTATAATCTTGGATTTTTGTTATAGCTCTCTGCAGCTTTTCGATGGTTTCTTTATTATTTTCCCCAACAGCCAGAATCGCTGTATCATCTGCAAACGTCGCAATAATATTATTTTCTAGTGCAGGAAAATCACAAGTGTACAGCAGGTACAGTACCGGACCAAGTACACTTCCTTGAGGAACCCCGGCATTAATTTCTTTAAGATCGGAATATGCTCCTTCCTGTTTTATGTAAAAGTATCTCTCTGAGAAGTAGCTTGCTATGATTTCCGAATGTTCTTTTGGAAGGATTGTTTTCATTTTACAATTCAACCCCTTATGCCACACCTTATCGAATGCCTGAGCCACATCCAAAAAGATTGCTGAACAGACCTTCTTCTCCTCTAGAGCTTTTTCAAAATAATAAATAACTATATCAAACACAACTTCATTCTTAACAGAAATATTGATACTCACAATACAAGAAATAAATCAAACTATTATCTTTCATTATTCCGAACTGAAAAACAAAAAACAAATTGCCTTTACAACTGCCTAAAATCCTATAATGACTTACCTACAAACATAAAAGAAATAGAAAATTTACCACACTTGAAAAAAAATATTACTTGTCTCTTGTTAAGCACACGCTAGGTCTTAAACATATATTTTTACATTTTAAATTAATTAGTATAAAATGTTAATCTTAATCTAAACTACTTTCTTTTATCTTTTTTATCTTTTATTAAATCAAAAATAAATATTCTCTATACTTAAGATCATGCTACTATTAGATTTAATAATAGATTTAATAATAAAATTGAACTTTATCTTATAAATATTTGAATAAGATTATAATTATAACAAAATTTGTATTTTACTCGTTTGAAATAATAAAGAAAAAAAAAATGTTTAAGGTATTTAATGTGAGAATGTAAGGTATATAATGTAAGATATTTGGGAGTAAATTTAATACATAATTTAAACTATAAAAAACATACTTCCATCGAATTAGAAAAAGCTAGGGAAGCCTTTTGGGCCTGGAAGAAGCTGTTATATGTTAAAGGAATAAATAACAAAATAAAAATCATAGGGTACCAAGCATTGATAAGACCTATTCTTACATATGCTTGCCCAATATGGTACAATATAAGTCCATCATGTCTGGAGTTATTGAGAAAGTTTGAAAGAAAGTGTATAAGGCATTGCACAAGTAAATTCAGTAAACCGGAAACAGAATACAAACACTATATATCGAACAAAACGCTCTATGAGGTTAGCAAGATAAAAAAAATTAACCAAATCATAATTAATCTAATAAGAAAACATTATTCCAGGGTAAAGTCGGTGACAGGATATACTCTGATTGCTCACTCAATATATCCAGAGGATAGGTACATTGAAAGGACAATGAGCTACGGTTATATACCTCCAGAAGGATGGATTTACCTGGATAAAAATAAATATATTCAAAATGAAGACAAATTGCTCATAATATACCATATATTTAGGAGAGCTAGAAACAAAAAAATAGAATACCAACCAAATCTTAAATTCGAAAATAATAGTGAAATATTTAGGTACGATAGGTATGTAACGAATAGAGATTTAATAAACATTGATAAATATTGGTGGAAAAAATAAAGGAACAGAAAAATGAGTTAAAACAGGAAAATATAGTACATAAGAATAGTTAGGATAAATATAAGGTAAATTAGGGTAGGTATAAACTAGATATAATTAGCTGGAAGGTTAGAATAAGGGTCAGAATAAATATAAGATCGATTTTGATAGTTGTCAGCTAGATATAATTAGCCGGCAGGTTAGAATAAGTAGTGTAGGTTAAAAACAATAAAATACAAAATAAGAATTGGTTTTTTGATCAAAAACATTTTTCATTTGCAATTGAATAATAGAAAGAAAAAAATGTATAAACTACGAAGAAATAAAATAATATTAGATAGCTAACAGCTGATTAAATAAATTAAAAAATTTAAGAAATTTGAAATCTTAGAGTACCTTTCTTAGTAGGTCATTAAGGATGAAAACAAGAAATAGAATAATTTGGCTTAAGTGTTTTTTTGTACAAATATCTATAAGAAGAAAAAAAATGAATAAAAATAAAACACATTTTAAAAATAAAAATTATAATACGTATTAAAATAAGTGTTAAAAGACAGTGAGTGAGAATGTCAGTTCTTTTCTCTTTTCTTTTCAAAATAAAAACACAATTTTTACAATGAAAACTAATAAAAAATGATTTATTACTCCTTAATTTACTGTTTTATCCCATTTATATTTAAACTAACATACAACTGAAAATAAATTGATATGATGTTCCATCGATTACAAGTTTTACAGTTATAAAAAGGCGACTTATGAAAAGTCTAGCAGAAACTACATACACGACAGTTTTGCCAATTTAAAACTGTCACGCCTGCATCTAAAAGAATAGAAAAATATCGCTTTAGTGATATTTTCAAACGTTACATCTAAGAGAATGTATGGGTGATTAATTTAATTCATAAAAAACACTATACATAGAAAATAATTAAAAATGTGATCCGATCGGTAAAAAGTAAGAAAGTAAGGAATGTAATAAACGTAAAAATTGGAAAATACAAACAACACCAAATAATTGCATGTGAGGCTTTTTTCTACTATTACACAATTTTCTATTCAGAAATAGACCCACATTTTTAAATTTTTCGTTTTAATGCTTTTATAATTTTAATTACTGATGATATTTTTTATTGCCTGACTACATACTGTTTCTCAAAGCAAAGTCTTTCAATATAAATTTCATCTGTTTTTGGAATCAAATAATTCTGACATAATTTCTCTGCAACAATTAATAACTATTACGTTGGCTTTTCAACATATAAAAAGAAATAATGACCGTTGATGCATCCAGCGTTATCAATGTAATACAGTTACTGCAAATATCTCAAAAAAGCTCCATATATCGCAAATTTAGCTTAATACCCATTAAATGAATCATTATACTCTTTATTCAACTTGTTTTAAATGAAAATTCTGCGATGAGGATGTAATAACTGCTAAGACATAAATAACTACTAAAAGCTTTCCAAAAATTCTTGGAAACTAAATTCGTATATTCAATTAGTTCACAGTATATCTTTAAAGTGAACAGACCACCAAGTTTTCATAATAAATTTATTCCATTGAAAGGACTGGTCAAATGTAAAACGATCCAGAATAATATCAATCACGAAATATCAAAAATAATTTTGATAATCTATCCTAGCTAAAAAAAAAACCTGTTATGTTATTTGTAATAGAACTGAATACAACCCCAATCATTATCGAAAACTATTTAAAACCAAAATAATTAATTAATAAATTAAATAATTTAAATTTTTTTAATAATTATTTAAGAGCACCCAACCGATGGGTTGAAAAAAATTTCGAGTTTCAGATATGGCAATTAATTATCCATATACTAATAAATGTCTAAAAAACTTTATATACATAATTGTCAAGTATATCAATTAATGGATTTATTCATGAGACAAAAGCACAACAAGAAAATAAAAAAATTTAATAAAGAAAGCCGGTTTTACAGTGTATACGCAATAAATATGCCAATAAACATGTCACAGGTTGTATGAATCATCTGTAAAAAAAAAAAAATATTGCCATATTTAGAGATTTTATTTTATAACTAGATTTGGTCGTTAATATGGATGATACGAAATAAAAAGAAAGTTTTGAAAATAAATTTTAATTATAAATGTTTTATATCAAATTTATGAATGTAAATTAGATTTAATTATTTTTAGATTTAAGATCTTGACCTTGTTAATTTCAAATTTAAATTCAGAAGATAAACTTGTTCAATTTTAAATATATTTGGTTTAAAGATTAATGAACTCTTTTTTTTTTTATATTATATTTTTTATATTAATTATAATCTTTCACAAATCATTCAATTGACAGCAAAATAGATTGAAAATGACCACTACTTTAAATCGAAAATATTACTTCGAAAATAGTATATTTTCAGTTAATATATAAAATTTTATGAAGAATACTTCAATTTAATCAAATTTCTGAACTCAATAACTAATTTCAGATAAAATAATCGTATAAGAAATGTGTACATTTTTAGAGTTTTCATTTGCACTAAGAAATATTTGCATTTTTTATTCGAACGTTTGGAACACACTATTACTAAGCAAAAAAAATATTTGCTCGAACAATTTCGAATTAATAATATTTTTTACTTTTTGACTGATGTCCGAAGTAAAACAAAGTAAAAAATATTCAATTTATTAATAAATACATAATACATCTCGCTTTTGCAATGTAAATTTGTAATTTGATGACACTTATTCGTAACGTTACGAACTGAAGAAGAATAAATATTATGTATTTTATAATTATTCGAATGTATTGGTGTATTGGTGGTATTGGTGTATTGAGATTATATGTGGCGGTTCGAACCAGAATGGACCATGTAAAAAAAATATTTTAGAGATAAAATGCGCTTCCACTCTGGTTGGGACCGGGACCGTTTTTCCGAATGTTCAAACTTGAACATCTTATATTTTTTGTATACCAAAATAAACTGGTCTCACAAAACTGACACTTAGCGTATCGGGTATAGTTATTGACACCCAGAATTTTCGATACTAATATTGACACCCAAATTTTTATAAGCATTTTTCTGCTAATTTTTGTATAAGTTTATTATTGGGAATAAATTTTTAAAAATAATTCGGGTTTTCCCCTTTTAATGCAGTATAAAACCCATTTCATTAAAATATTTAGTTGGTTCATAATCTTTAAATTGACAAGACGGAATCGTACGCAGTTTTTCACTTCAAGTAAGTTGGGGATTATTTATGATATACATACAAAAATTATAACTTAACAATTTTTTTGTAAATATTAAATGTTTTTTAGCTTATTTTGAGCATAAAAATGTAATAATAGTACATAATATATTAAATAATATTGGTGTCAATAATTGATACATTTTTTGGATACCTATTCCATTATTGACATCAGGTGTCAATAACTGTTTTATATGGCTGTTTTATATATACATTTGTTGACACCGTGTCAATAATTATACATATTGTGGGTGTCAATTAATGTATTGCTGGAATTAATATATAGCCAAAAAATATTTTGATTAAAAAATAATGATTACCCATAACTAGCCAATCAGCTAATTTAATCAATTTTGTTATTTTAAAGATATCAAAATTCCAAAAACTAAAAAAACGTATAAAGAGGAAGACCTACAAAATACACTACATTATATTATAAAAAATAATCGAAAAAAAATCAGCAACAAAAAAATAGAAATTTCAACGTATACTTTGACTTTTAAATTAGATCCAAAATTAACTAAATCTCGCCACGGTCCTGCAACAATTTAAAATGAAGGTGAGGGATAAAAATTGAAGAATGGATCTGTACATAGCAAAGAAAGGGATTTCCAAAAAGAAAAGATGTTTTGGATGCTGTTAAGCACTTTATAACGGGTACACCAATATAGCATCCCTTTAATGAAAATGGCATTCCAAGAAAAATTTTGTTTAAAGATTTATTACGAAGATATACAAAAATATCATTTAGGACACTGGATGCTGTAATGATGGCTAGTGCCACAGTTCGTTTTGCAGATATTGCATCTTGTTTTGATAATATTGAAGCATATCTAAAGAAAATATTTGGATGAGCAACTTGCAAAATCTTGATCGTGTGTATAACGAGGACGAAACCAACTTTTTGTTGTGCCCAAAAAAAAACTGTGTTGGCAGCGAAATAACTACGAAATAGATAGAGAAATGGAAAACGCAATAGTAATGTTTTCTTTTTGTGCTGCTGGAGTCATGATCCCGCCTACAGTTATTTATTCGTATAAATGACCACCCAAAGAAATAGGAACATCTATATGTCGAAAAAATGAATATAACTTAAACTAGCTTTTTTAAAATCTTACACGAACCTTTTATTTATGTATCTAATATTGAATTGTTATTGTTTCATTCATTTTATAAAATATTATAATATCTCAAAAATATTGTTTGTACTTTTTTATTATGTTAAAAATTATATGATATTGATTTAATTTTGTTTTATTTATTTTAAAACATATTAATTGACTTAAAATACGCTATGAAATATTAAAATTATTCGTTAAGAGCTAACATTTATCATTATAGCGAGAAGTCAGCAACTGTACTTTTTAGACCGTGTCAACAACTATGCGAAGGTGTCAACAATTGTACTTCTTGGACATATTTTAGAAAAAGTTGAAATATATCTATAATTATTTATAACTTTATAGACTTTATTGTTAATAAATATTAAAATTCAAATTAGAATAATGAATTTAAATATAATTAAATTAGCAAAACATTCTATTTAATAAAATTATATCTTACGGAACTTATTTGTCTCTTAAGGGTGTCAATAACTGTACTCGTTACGCTATTGCCAATTTTTGATTAAAATATTTAATAATATTGGTTTTGTAAAACAAAATTTAAAAATACAAATATATGAAAGATATTTTTTTTGTATAACATTAATTCAAATTATTAACTGAAATCAATATTATCATACCAAAAACTTTTAAAGCAAACAATAAAATTACTACAAAATAGAAAAAAATAAATTTCTACTTAAGATTGCAAAATTAGTAGAAAGCAGTGCTACTCCTACTCAATCGTACCATTATCATTTTCTGTTATAAAAAATCATTAAAACTGGAAAGAGTCTCTCTGTATATGTCAAGATTATATATGGTGCACAAATACTAATAAAAATTTAAACTTATTTAACTTTATTGAATTAACGCAAAAGCTTAAAACAGTTTTTTTTGCAAAACTTCTTACAATTTTTTTTTTCTTTTTTGGTATATTATATTCATACATATATTCATACATATATTCATACATATATTGTATACTTATTTACTTCAGTCCTTAACAGATAATATTACAAAATAAAATTTTTGGATTTAACTTTTAAAACACCTATGCTAGGCAAAAAACTAAATGATAGAATAAAAATTACAAAATATTTTTTTTAAATAGTCAAAATCAAGAAAGAACACGAATTACCAAAAATTGAAGATGTCATGAAAAGTTTTTTCGTTATAATTTTCAGTATAAGAATTAATAAAACAATATAAAACCAAACAAAAAAAACAATAGAGTAAGAAAAAAATTATAAAAAGTTGATATTTTATAAAAAAACTAGCATGTACAGTCAAGTTCATATAAAAAGCACATCATATTCATAACTTGAAAAAGAAAAATTCAAATACACACATGCATACATACACTTATCAAAGGTTTTAACTAATAATTATAACTGCGAGTAAAACAATATTTCTATATAATAATTTTAGCAAAGGGCTTCTAATTTATTTTTTTTTTTTCAGAAAATCAAATCATGTAGGGTGTTGAATATTGGTTATGTAAAATCGACCATACATTATAAGAATTCCAGAAATATATTTATTTACTTATTTTCAATATACTTTGAGCATAAATGCAATAAAACAAAAACAATTTGTAACAAACTTACAGCAGTATAATAAAATAATGAAATATAATTTTTTTATTAATTCATTACAGATTTCAAAAATTTTGCAAAAAATTCATTTCACGAGTCGAATTTCAAAATAACAAACTAAGTTCAAAAAATAATTTGAACTGCAATTTCACCTAAATTAAATACATTTTCAGTAATAACTGCTTTTCTGTTAACTACCTATTTTGTTTACCACTTGCATTTTTTTTTAGTCTAACTAAATTTACGGGTTTAATTAAAAATATTAATTAGAACTCCAGAGTAGAGTGTAAATTCTGATTCTACAGTATACCCGTTTCTGTACTCTGGGTTATTTAAGTAAAATTAAAACTCAACATATAGATTGACATGATATCATCAAGGTATGATAAGTTCTAAAAACATCAAAAAAAGAATGGCCTTATCTGAAAGAGAAGTTTATGTCCCCGTTTTCATCCATTCGATCATATACACTTTTTATCAAATTACAAGTTCTTTTACAATTCGAAAATATTTATCTCTCTACCCTAACCTAACCAAAATATTATACATGATAAGAAGCTTAATTGGGGAAAACATACCGAGATGAAATGTGCTAATCCCGTTAAAATTCTATGGCAGTGCAGGAGGGTCTTTGGCAACTATTGTTAGCTATGGACTCATTGAATGGGTTTCGAGAACATTTACAGCAAGTGCCATAAAAAAACTAGAAGCAGTACAAAGATTTGCGTGTCTGTGCAAGAAGTGCTTTTAGAACCACACCTACAGCGACTATGCAAATACTTCTTGGGCTTCCAAACTTGCATCATTATGTAAGAATGAACGCCCTGAAAGTTGCAAGAAGGTTGCAAAATCTAGGGAACAGTAGAGGATGTAGGAACAAATATCAGAGGCTATGCAAGGACTTAGAAGAGGAGCAGAAAGAGTTCTTCATGCCAACAGATGACATCACTACTTACGTATCCCTAAAGAAGGGATATGAAGTAGAAATCCCGATTAGGGAGACCTGGCGTGGTTCAGAAGAGCAGGCTAGGTCCTCAAACCCCTCGGACATTTTCACTGACGGGTCCCTTACGGCTCATGATACATTTTGGTTTTTTTTTTGTCATTTAACTTTAATGTATTAAATTTTAACCACATATTTAATCTTTCTAAATCTCTATAATTATTTGGTATGCATTCTTCAGTCGTTACTCCTATGTCATGCATCATCTGCAAATAATACCAATTTTGATGTAATTGTCGAAAATAGTCAAATAATATTTTCCTTTTAATTTTACTGATCATACAGATACGCGTATTTCGTCTACTACTTGCAGACTTCTTCAGTGTCTTGTACTTGACTAATTTTGATGTAATTGGAGTTGTTTCCATATCAAGTGTACATATATAAGGAAAAGCAGTACACCCAGTTAGCACCATAAGGTACTGCAGTTGGCATATTATTCGAATGTAACTTGATTCCACAAATTTTAGGTGTTTTTTTTCTATTGTGTTTTTTTTATTATATGCCAATTTCCAGTTTGTCAACTATGGTTTTTTCTAAAATCTGATTGAAGATTATTACCTTCTAAATTTCACAGATGTAAGGCTTATTTTATTTATAACGTCTTTTTCATTTTAGCTTTTTGTATTTTTTTGTGTTTTTCCACCGCTGATAAACCGTTTTTACGGATTGCTGCATATTTTTATATTTTTTTTTAGTATTTAATACGTATTTTTTATTTCCATCAATTTTTATCAGAATCAGATTGGACTGATTGCTAATATTTGTAACACAACTAGCTTATTTAAAATTCAAGTAATCTTCACGAACACACGAAAATACTGAAATTCTTTTTTATTTATATTTTCTCGTGATTCAATAGATTTTACACGATATATTATTGCAGAGTATCTTTTTTGCATTCCTGCCCTTCTGCTACTTCAATTTTTATATTTCTTTTTATATATTTAACTAGCAAAGTCACCCAACGTTATTCGAGTCCAGCACAAAATATATAAAATTTCAAACTGTAAAATAGGCCAATAATTTGCTTTAATTATTCGGTCAAATTAAAGCTTCTTTATACATAATATTTTTTGTTTTTATTTCCTGGAGTTAAAATAAAAATATTTTTTTTGTTACTTACTATCGAGCAAGCTACAAAAAATTGTAAAAATATGTTTTGAAATTGGTCATCACATACACAAAAACACACAATGATGTCATGAAAAAAAAGAAAATCTAAAATAACTCCCTTCCCTGATAACTTTTCGTTTTTCCCCTATATAACGACTCTTAACCCTACCATTGTGGAAAACTATAAATCTCCAGGTCAACTGAAAGTTGAAAATACTTTCTGGGCACAAGCATACATTCAATTTTATGTATAGTATAGATTATAAATTATTTTCGACTAAACTAAAATATTTGAAGTGGACAAAAAGACGAATTAACTAAAAGGCATAGAATTTGGGAATAATAATAACTGAAACTGACGAATAGCTACAGATTGTAACTTAGGAAATGAGTTGCAAATGACAAAATCTATTTAACAAAATATTACTTGGCCTAAAGCAAAAAATCTCGAAATAAAGTTAATTCAATATTCGTCCTTATAAAACATTCAAAGGTGTTAACGGCCCTTATACACACTATATACACAAACATTATGGACACTTTATCGAGGCAGAGTACGGTCAATTGTAATTTTTACTAATCATTTTAAAATATAATATTCAAATAGTTTGTAATAGGTTCAGAGTAAATTAAAATAATTCGATTCAGTAAACATTTTATAGTAGACTTCACTGTCTTAATAATAATTTATTCAACTAATTTATTAAGATAGGTTTATTTAAAATGAACTATTTAGATGAACAGTAGTGTATACAAAATAACTCCATCTAATATAATATATGTAGCTATTTACCTCAAAATATTTTTTATAAACTTTTTTAAGTGTGCGTGAATAAATTATTCAAATAGAATTCAAAAAACAGAAAAGTTAGTTACCATATAAAAATAAAACTTTTTCCACCTTTCTACATTTAATACTCATGTATTCTAATTACTTAAAAATTTCTACCATTACGCGTGTATTATACAAGTATATAACGATATGTATAATTTATTATGGGTATTATTTTATTCATATGAATACACATTTATGTACATCATAGCTAATATGAATATTTTGTTATTTTGATTAAAGTTTTGGATTTCCTATGCATAAAAAGCTACCGAAATTCTTTTATTTACAAATTCAAAAAAAAAAATTGTATGATATTTGACCTTTGGATAAATGAGAGTTATAATAAATATTTAAATTAAACACAAAATAGATTTCTAAAAATGATTTAAATTTGAAATTAAGATAATCTTAAGATACAGAAAATCAGTGATTTTAAATTTGACTAATTTGAAAGCTTTAATTAATCCGATCTATGGAATTTATCAAGAATAGTGTTAATCTTACTTGCTTATTTAGGTGTCCAATAAATTAGGTAGGTTCTAAGTCTAACTTATCAACAGTCCCAATTCCTCCATGGCATGCATTTTTTCGCTAAAATTGAAGATGCGAAATTTCTTCCTATATTCCATCTCACTGATGAAAATCTGGTCCGTTCCAGTGCATCAGAACTGGATTCGATTGACTGCAGCATTTTCATTATAAATGTCCAAACCACTCTAGTCTCCTGACTTTGATTTGCAAGACAACATGTCTGAATAAAATATTGTTAAATGTGGGTTCCCCTAAGTAGTGAAATATAAATAATTGAAATTTACATCTAAATTATCATCCACTTATAAGATGTTATTTTGTTTCACACTGTAAACACACGTTGGGTGGCGCACTGATGCCTTCAAACGAAAGTATCAGAGCGGCTGATGCCTTTAAACGAAAAGTCCCAGGTTCGATTCCCGACGAATCAAAAAAGAATGTTTTAAATGTATTTCGATCTGGTCTCCAGTGCCCTTTGTTATTGGGATAAAATAAACGACAACAAATAATTAAGAGAATAATCTGATAACAACTTAATAAAATGGAACTACGCTATTTTAGAAACCTCAATTCCTAACAATAGTAGTAGAATACTTCCACAGTTAATGAGTTGATAAGCCAGTAATTTGATAAATAAATATTAGAAAAAGCGTTGTAATGAAATATGTATTAAAAAACTGACAGTACCGTACTTAATTTAGCATAAAAAAGTAATTCTACCTAACTTACTGTCAATAATATAAAAAAAGCTTTTCCATACAGCTCAGTATATAAAATTGCATATCCAAAGACAACATATTAATTTTAACTACTATAGTTTGTATCCCATAACATACAGCCAACAAGTGTTAATGTTAGGTCTATATAAAGTAGTTCATTTATATTTCCAATATTATTTTTTGACGTATTCTAAAAATGGATGACAGTCAGGAAAATATGATAATTTCCTCTCAATAACACACCCATTGTTTAAATAATAAAATTTATACTTCTCGTGATAGAATTTAATACTCTGCCATTAATTTGATAAATTTATTTTAATTCTATTTTGAAGCAAATTTAATCATAATGAAATATAAGTTATTTTTTATTTAAAATACACGCACACATTCAACTATAAACTATAAAATCTATTGTAGAATTTTTTTTAAAATATTCAAATATCTATTCAAAAGATTTGAATAAAATAAAAAAAACTAAAATTTTATTAAATAAACATAAAGGAAAATTAAATTTAAACATTTATATTTCTTTTTCTAAAATATTTCAGATTTACGCCAAGTATTCAAATATAGATACATTATAAATATTATTTCCTTCCTGTGTGAACAGAAATAGACTGCACTCCGTTTAAAATAAAATTAAAATTAAAAATAAAAAAAATCAAAAAATTGATAAATTGGAATAATCTCAAATTTGGAATAAAAAATAATTTTATTGTACAAACAAAAACAATAAATAAATAAATAAAACAAAAATAGACAATAAAATAGTGAATCAAGAAAAAAAAGAAATGGCGACACAAGGTGATGGTGATACAGCAACCGCAATACAATCAACATCAAGGTTAGCTCAAATGAAAGTAAGTAGGTTTATTTTAATTACACTGGCATTACTTTTATTTAGTTTTAAGTTTATTCAAACTATTTTTGAAAATATTTTTTTTTCGATTAAAGCTATATTAAAAATAATTTGAATTTAAAATTATATACGATTGGGTAATTGTTAATAATAATACAAAATAGCCGTATATAAATAAATGGTCAAATCCATTATCTTTAAAATAAATCAAATTCCTTTCTGTATCTACCAATTTTATACCAATTCCATTGTACGATTTGGTTTCTATAACCTTCTTCTAACTACCTTTGTTTTGCGCTCATATTTAGATATTTTAAATTCATCTTGTTCATTCTTCTATAACGAATTCTAATAATTATACATCAAATACACCCTGGTTTTTTAATTTAATTAAGTAGTTAAGAAACAACACTAATGTACGGTAAATTTTTGTAAGTAAAGTAGGGCGGTGACTATAATCGACTTAATGTACCTTAAGGCGACTTAAGTTGGCTTAAGGTTTTCTACGACTGTATGAAGTTTCATATTGAGAACTATAATGAACTTAACCAATCTTTCGTCAACTTTATGAAACTTTTCGTTAAAGTTTTATGGTATGCTCTGGAGCGTAGAAAACTTAAGCAAACTTAAGCATTGATAAACATTTATTTGAAAAAAAAAAAATTGAAGAGTAAACAAGTTATAATAAAAAAATTAGTATCTAGTTTATTAAATGTTTAATGAAAAAATATATTTTTCTAATGTATTTTTTTGGTTTTATTTAAAATATTTTACATTCATTTCAGTTATTTTTTTTTTATTTTATTTACAGGCTTAATTCAAGCTAGTTACATGCATTACATTTATGTGAATTTAAACAAATTTTAAAATTAACAATATAAATATTAAAAAATCAAAACTAAAAAACCAATTGCAAAAATTGTGGAATAATTAAAATGTAAATTAATGGTTACCAAAAATTTTTAATGAATTAAAAAAAAAAAATTGAACAATCTGCAAAATATAATCAATAAAAATATTCTTTTATTTGAGAATTAGTAAGTGTAGTTATGGGTTAAAGCAGGGTTTAAAAAACTACAGCAGAAATAGTAAAAGCACTTAAATTATTGCTGTTGCTGACTATCACAGCATTTCAAATTAAAAAAAAAAACTATTACTGCGCTTTGCTGTTACAACTTAACCGAAGTAAAGTAATAGTTTTATGCTTTTTACACATACAAATACTACGCATGTGCTTTTGCTTTTCAAAACATAATAGCAATAGTAGAATTTTGCTGAATGCTTTTTAATATTTTAAGTCAAAGTAAAAAAAAAGCTATTTGCTGTGCTGATTTTGCTGTGAAGACATTGCTGTGCATTTAGAAAGAAATTTTATTTCGAAGAAAAAAGTGAAGTAAAAGAAAAAAAAATATGTCCAAAAGGTTTGTTCAATATGCAAATTAATATTGAATAGAGTAGAGCCAATGTGTATGTATTCAACGGGACCTTGTCATATGAACTACATCTTCTAGGTGGTGACTGGTGGAAAGAGCCAAGTTCAAGAGATTGAGCAGCCTCTAGCAAAAATAGGTCAGGGTCCCACCTCACAAAGCCCTCGAAAATTTTTTTTATTTTTTTTTTAACTTGTCTTCAGTAAAATCGCTCCTAGGCTCGATGCAAACAAGCGGTCCCAAGAGTCGGGACCGAAGACCTCAAAAAAATTTTTTTTTTTTTTAATTTTTTTTTGTCATCAGTACAATGACCCTTAAATGTGATGAAGACAATAGGTCCGAGGTCCTAGGAATTGGGGCCGAAACTCTATTTCACCAGTTTAAATTTTATATTTCTGGGAAAAGGTTATTAACAATTATTATAAATAATTTCTAAAAAACTTTCAGATTGTTCCGCGGTTCAGAAGTCGGGACCGTAGACCTTGAACAAAAAAATTGTCCAAAAACCAAAATGTCAATAATGTTCATTACGTATCAAGATAAGTATAAAAAAAAAAAGTTTTTTTTTTTTTTTGTTCAAGGTTCTTTGGTTCCGACTTCCGGACTGTCGGACCAATCTGAAATTTTTTTAAAAATTATTTATAATAATTATTAATAAACTTTTCTCAGAAAAATAAAATTTAAACTGGTGAAATAGAGTTTCGGCCCCAATTCCTGGGACCTCGGACCTATTGTCTTCATCACATTTAAGGGTCATTGTACTGATGACAAAAAAAATTAAAAAAAAAAAAAAAAATTTTGAGGTCTTCGGTCCCGACTCTTGGGACCGCTTGTTTGCATCGTGCCTAGGAGCGATTTTACTAAAGACAAGTTGAAAAAAAAAAAAAAAAAAATTTTCGAGGGCTCTGTGAGGTGGGACCCTGACCTATTTTTGCTAGAGGCTGCTCAATTTCTTGAACTTGGCTCTTTCCACCAGTCACCACCTCGAAGAATTCTTAACTTTTTTCATGTCCACTTATAAATTTAAAATAAAATACTTACCATTTTTTTGTAAATCCATTTTTTAAATTTTAAACAACAAAAGTTTTCAAACAAACATAAGCCGTCACAAGGAACAAAAAATCACAGTAACTCTAAGTAAAACAAAAGTGTATTATAAAGTGCTGTAAATGCTGAATAGTAATTCAAAGCAACAGCAAATGCTGTTTAGCTGTTTTCAACTCATTTTGCTGTAGCTATTTAAAAAAATAATGAAAAAGCTTTTTTTGCATATTACTTTTTGAAATAAAAATGCGCAGCAAAGCGGAAGCAAAACAACTACAAAAAAAATGCTTTTGCTATGCCTTTGCTGAATTGATGTTAGAAAGCAATAGTAAAAAAATAGTAAAAGCTTGAAATAACTACGAAGTTTTTTAAACCCTGGGTTAAAGTTAGTACTTAAAGAAAAAAATTAGCAGCTATGAAAATATTGAAGATAGAGTGATGAGGTCAGAATTAACTAAGAAGAATATAAAAGCTTCTTTAGGGTGTCTTTGGAGAGAGAGAAATCAATACGGTTCTTATATTTGTTACTCATAATCATCATTCTATAGATAGGTTCGTTCATTCCATAGTTGGTTCGATGAAATGTGAGGATAAATAGGTTAGCAGAGCGGAAGCGATTAGTAGTATTAATCTGGGTTAGGTTTAAAATATAAGGAGAGTTAATATTTCCTTTAACTATTTCAGTGATGAAGATGACATCGGGAATTTCGCGTCTTTTTCAGAGTAGAAAGATGAATTAAGTTTAGTCTATGTTCATATGGTGGCAAAATTAAGGGGTCAGAGCATGGAAGGTGACGTAGTGCAAATCTTAAGAAATTTTTTTGGATTGCCTCAATCCAATGTATGTGAATTTCATAATATGGAGACCATTTTCATGTCATCAGCATATATCTGAACTTTACTATTTTTAATTACTGATGTAACATCATTTATGGATATTATAAATAATAGGGGACCTAAGTGGCTACCTTGAGGAACACCGGAGTATGCTTCAAATGGCGATGATATAGAAGATCTAAATTATACACAATATGTTCTAGTAATAAGGTAGGATTCAACCCAATTTACAAATGATTTCGGAAAACCTAATTTTAATAATTTAAATAGGATTACACTATGTGGCAAAAGATCAAAAGCTTTGCTAAAATCTGTGTAGATAACATCGGTTTGGAAGCATTTTTCCATATTATTAAGAAATACAGAAGTAGATTCAGCTAGATTAGTTACTGTGGACTTATGTTTAACAAAACCGTGTTGGTTTGGAATTAAGAAGCAAGTGCAATGATGATAAAGATGATCAAAAACGATTAGCTCAAATAGTTTGGGAATACAGGATAATTTAGCAATAGGTCGATAGTTGCTAACATCATTTTTCTCATTTTTCTTGTGAACTGCTCTAATGAAGGCTTTTTTCCACAAAGAAGGAAAAATTTCATTAGAGATCGATAGATTAAAGATTTTGACAGTGTTAAGGATAAAGATTTTGAGCATTCTTTTAGGATGATGTCAGGGACACCATCAGGGCCAGGAGATTTGTTATCACTAAGTTTTCTTAAGTATTTAGAAACTAAAGCTTCGCTAATGTTTAAGGAGGAAAATGTGGTTTTCGGAAAATCATACATGTGACTGAACTCTAGGGCGTTAATATTGAAAAGAGAAGGAGAATATGAATAACTAAAAAATTCTTGAAAGTATTGTGAAATAACTTTTGGGTCATTACTTTGGGAGTTATTGAATTTCATGAAACTTGGTCATATTTTCTTTTTGTGTTGATAAATTTCCAAAATATTTTAGGTTTAGTTAAAATATTAGAGAATACATTTTGTAAATAAATGTTATAGCTATGTTCTACGTGCATTTTAAATTGTTCAAAGAGTAGTTTAAAGGTATTATAATCGTTTAAATTTTTAGATTTTAGATGAAATATACATATGTATGTATCTACATACTGACATTAATTTCAAAAATATTTACATAATATCACATTTATTTCAATTGTATGTGCATAATAAAATTAATTTTAGGACTAAAGTCTAAAATCAATAAAAATTTTAGTATTTATTGCTTTGAAAATAGCCGGAATCAATAAATAAAATCGTTTTTAAAAAAAATTCCTTAAGTTAGCTAAAGTTTTGTTAAGTCTATTATAGTTGAATATAAGATTCGTTTAGTTTTGACAAAACTTAAGCAAACTTAAACCAAATTTGATAGCAAAACTTAAGGTGCCTTAAGGCAGCTTAAGTCTATTATAGTGAGGGCTAATATGTAAAGTAAGTAAAGTAGGAGAATTTTTGTAAATAAAGTAGGGGAATGTTAAAGTAGAGAATAAAACTGCAATAAATATGCAATATGCTACCCTATTTACTTGTAATTTTGTAGGTTCATGTGTAGAGAATAAAATTTATCGCAAAATGTAAGAAAACTGGCCAGACTCGGTTAGTTCAGTACAAACCAAGTTGAAAATTTAATTATTTTTAAACAAAATTAGAAAAACGATAAGCAAAAAAATTTAATAAATAAATAATAAATAAATTTTTCATTGCTAAAAAAATACAATAAGAAATAGAATTATTTAAATCAACATCCTATTCATTGTTGATTGTTAAAATTTTGAACAAAAATTTATTATTTGTGGATGTTATATAAAAAAAATTTAAGTATCCATATAAGGTATTTTTCAAAGTAAACATACTAATTTTGAGATAGTAACTAGTATATGTATTTATATATGGTGTTAATTAATATAAAATTATGGAATTAAAATGATAGAAAGCCAATAGTCCTGGCAGCTAGTGCTTTTAAATCACTATTGTTATTCAATAAAAAATAATAATAAATTTATAATAAGAACATTAACAATAAGAAGAAAGTTTTACTGTATGTATGTTTATAAATAAATAAATAATTTACATCAATAAACACAAATAAATTTAATTAATTTTTTAGTAGTCTATAAAGACAATAAATTTTAAAGTTTTATGTCCAACGTTGTTTAACTGAAAAAATATATTCTAAATGAATGAATAAAAAAAATAAATGAATAAAAAAAAAAACAAAACAATTCCGATTCTGAAAATTAAATTTATAATCAGTTTAAAACTTCTCAGCCCCAGATTCAATAACAGATTCTCAAGGTTAATTTTTTGACTGATTATATAATACAAAAAATACGAAAAATACAAATTTTAATCAATTTTCATAAAACTCCTACAACTTTATTTTAAAGTTAATAAAATAAAAATTCATTCTTAAACAACAACAATTTAATTGTAAAAAAAAAAATAAAGAAAAAACAATTTGATTTTAATGAACAATAATATTTTTATAAACAAATTTTTATATTAATAGTTAAATTAATTAAATTTTAAATAAAAAAAAAAAACACAACAATAACAATAAAATCAAAACAATAATAATTTTTCACCTTCAATTACTCGTTGCGAAATTTATAAATATTTTAATAAATATATAGAAAGAAATCAATTTGTACGACTTTAAAGTTATGAAATTCAATAAAGACGCCCATTACCATGAAAATATGTAAAAATAATCATTTGTTATAAACGCCATTACCATAAAACAAAAATAAAAATAAAAAAAAATTTGTTGATTTTATAAAGTGCACAGAAATTTTTTATTTATTTGAGAAGATTTGAAAAAGTTGGTGACAAAAATTTAAATAATATAAAATGAATAGTTAGATTTTTTTTATTGATTTTATGAATCATGAACTACTCATAGCAATCAGAATAATAAATGATAATCGATTTTTAATTTGTCTACGTAAATATATATGAATTATTTCCATACATATTTCTTGTCCATATGTACTTAAATGTTATTTTTTTTTCGTTTGACTTAAAAAAAAAACATGTGCTACGTTTTTTCTATTTTTTGCATTTAACAAGTTGAACCTAATGCAAATATGGTTATAATATGGTTATGATTCTGTGTTACAGAAACATAGACAACAAAATTCTTTATATTTAGGTGTGACAAGAAAAGTTTCGCTACGTTACATTTTAAAAAATATGACTATTCATTTAAAAGTCATACTACACGATAACTACGGCTTTTAAACGAATAACAGTAAATAAAAAATCCAATTGAATTTCATTAAAAATATACCTATAAAATATCAGTGAATTGAATGACTTTAAATTAATCATTTTTAAAAGTTAGTACTTCGTAAATAAAAATAAAGAAATTCACAGAACTACATATTATATAGATAAATAATTCAATCCAAATTTGACATAAATATTTTTTTAACTGCAATTATAAAAACAAGTAATAACGACAAGTCCGGAAAGTGCCGTCACTTACAACAGTGATGGTTCACAATCCTGCTATTGTATTTTTTTTTTTTTATTAGTTTTATATAAAACTTTATATAATTACAATAACAATAATTTAATACTAATTTAAGTAAAGTCAATTAATTCAATGAATCAAAAATCTAATAATCAAATGATACCAATTAAATTTTATCAGCAAAACAAAAACAAAATAACTTTAAAATTAATATTCTAAAAATTTACTATAACATACTTTGAAATAGTCTTTTTGAATCGATTGATGTTCCTGATGTTTCACTTTATCTCATTCGGCAATGAGTTAAACAACTGCAATCCTTTATACAGTAATTGGTTTTGACTTACTGTTCTGTTGAATCGTGCGACTCTAAATCTTTCTCCTGCTCTCAGATTATACGGCTGGCATTCACTAACGAGCTGTAGGTTCCTTGTGAGATATTGTGTGAGAAAGTTGTACTTCAACTTAAAAACAAAAATTAAAACCTTAAAATGTATTCTTTGATTTATGCTCATCCAATTTAGTGTTTGAAGCATAGATTAAATCCTTGATCTATTACTACATTTTAGCAATATTCTCATCCCTTTGTTTTGCAGCTTTTGCATCCTGTTCAGGTGTTCTGATGAGCCGGAAAACATGGCTGTTGCACAATAATCAAAATGAGATAAAATAATCGCATTATACGCCATTTTCACTGTTGCAAAAGAAAGACTGCTTCGAATTCGACGTAGAAAGCTATTTTTTTTGTTAATTTTTCCGCATACGTAGTCTAAGTGTTCACGAAAATTTAGTTTATTATCTATTATTACACCTAAATACTTAATACTCGTAACAGGTTCAATAATCTCATTATTAATATAAACAGCAGGAACAGTAGAGGCTGCAGATCTAATATTGATATGCATACACTTTGTTCTTGTGACATTGAGCTTTAGCTTGATCATACAAAAGCCAGTTATGTATATTTTGCAGGACTGTGTTTAAATTGCGAACTAAGTCTGCAAGATTTCTACCACTAATACAAGACAATCATCGCCGAACATGACTATACGGCAAAATTTAAGAATATTCCCAATATCATTAATATATAGCAGGAACATTATAACTCCCAACACTTATCCCTGTGGAACACCTAATTTAATATCTCTCTGACTAGATAAAACATTGTTAACTTTGGTAACCTGCTTTCTTCCTACTAAATATGTTTTAAACCAATTTAGCTCGTTGTTTTAATTCCATATTGTTTGAGTTTTGACAGTAATAAATTTGTATCTAGTGTCTCAAATGCACGCTTTAGGTCTAAAAACACTGCTATGACGGAATCTCCTGCATCAGTCAGTTTTTTCCATTCAAAAGTCACCCAGTTTAATGTAGTTTCGCATGAATATCCTTTTCGAAAGCCTGACTGCTCCATTGCGATAATATTGTTTGTGTCAGAAATTTCGTGCAAATACAAGAATTTAAAGAACTACTAGAATTCGCCCACTTTTGGAAATTGGACGAAGTTTGGTAAAAAAATCGTAGTCAATTTAATTATGAATTGCTTCTATCATTTCAATTTATTTTTTGCACTATATAATTTTTTTCATATCTTAGACAACAACCGTATATGTAATAATTTATTTAAAAAAAAAAATTAAATTTTAATTTAATTCTGGCGATGGGTGAGTTTCGGCCATTTGATAAATTAAAATTTTAGTATGTTAAAATGACTTTTGTATTAAATAAATTAAAAATTTTAAAAAAATTTAAAAAATAATTGAATTTGCCACGTCTCTTTTTAAATCTATCTATCATTTAAAAGAATATAATAATGAAAATTTGTTTTGAAATGGTTCAGATATTTTGTATCATATTTTTTTTTAATCTACAAAATATTATAATTTAGTGTCAAAATTTCCAGTAATGTAGAGAAAAATCAATATATCTTCGTTAATTTCTACTCTTAGAAATACGCATTCGGACTTCAATTAATATTGAATGTTGTTTACCTAGTATAGTAGATAGGAAAATAATAGAAACACGTATAAATTATAAAAAAATATTTTTTGACTATCTGTGACGTGGTTTGCCATTATCATCACGCACGACAGTGGGTAAAAACTGTAATAAATATGGACAAAGTTTAAAGTTGAGAATTTAATTAGTCTTGTGAAATTGAGTTACAATTGATAATTATGTGATGACATATTAAATAAATATTGATATTGTATCTAATAATGTTATTTAAAAAATAAATGTTAATATTTACGATTGTTTATTATTAATAATAAAAGTACTAAAGAGTCAATATTATAAAATAACTTTTAACATACATTGGACTTGTTTCTATACGAGTATTCATGATGCTTTCAATAACAAACACATTTTCTGAAGGATATTTTCAGTTTTCGTTTTTTGGTGTATGTTAAGGCTGTTGTCATAAATGCTCGTCCATACAAGCCCATTATCAGGTATATAGACACAAATTATTCACACATTTACATTCGTTTAACACAAACCAAAATCTTTGTTATTTTTTTTTATTTATTTATTGATCAACAAACTTGCAGACAAATCTGTAGGCCAACTTTTTTTTTTAACCACGTATTTGTTTTGTACGAAATGTTAAATCACTATCAAAATAATTGGCAATTGAAAAAAATTTATCCCATTTGAGAAAATAATTGAGAAAATTTAGAATGTGTTATTAAATATTTTTGAAAGTAAATCATATTTAAATAAATTAAATAATACCTAAAAATAAATTTAAATCAAATTAAATACACCAATAATTTTAATATCGATTTTATTCAATTAGTAATAATAATAATATTTTTAATTTCCCATATCAGCTTTAGTCTACAATATTTTCAATTCTTCAATATTATTAATTATTAAATCTTTCTTTAAAAAAAAAAAAATTATACACTTTAAGTATGTTAAGTAGTATATGTATATTATGTTGTTAATAATGTAATTTATGCAAATGACATTCTTTAAAAGAATATAATTTTAATTATTATTATTATCCTAGCTATTAACATAAAAAAATACAAAAAAAAACAAATACATTCTATATTACACTGTGGCTGAAAAGGAAAAACTAGGTAACTCAATTTTAGCAACAATACAATACAGTGGTTTGAAGATTTAAATTTGATATTGTGAATTAATAAAAATAAATTATATATGCGGTAGCATAGCCCTTGATAAACTAATATGGTGAAAAACAGTATTAAGTATAATAATAACTGCCAACTAGAAATGTCTCGTTATCGACTTTTAACGGTGCAAATACATCCGAACGTAGATAAAATCGTCCATATATTATGGTGTGAGATAACAACTAATAATAATATTGACTTATCATACGACATTTATTTCGTTTCGTTACATCACTATCTTCGTTCAGGTTATTATTTATAATCTGTTGTACCACTAATAACTAATATGCAACTAATTATTTTAAGTAAAATATAGTTTTATATACATTTCTGTAAGTTTCAAAAATTAAAACAAAATGTTTCAAAACATTTTCCAGCAAAATGGGTATACATTATATAATCTGTGAATTAAAACAAGTACTTACAAATATCTGAACCATTTCAAACCCGATTTTTATTATTCTTCTTTAAAATGATTTGAAGGGAGACGTGGCAAATTCAAATATTTTTTTTAATTTTTTAAATTTTTAAATAGAAATTTCTATTTAAAATTTCCCCCTATGCATAAGTAATTTTAACATACAAAAATTTTAATTTATCGAATTACCGCAACAGTACACCTGATTTGAATTAGATTTTTTCATAGTGTTCACAATAAATTGAAAGAATGGAAAACAATTCATAAACAAATATTGACAAAGATTTTTTTTTAACCTTCCTCGAATTGCGAGGATCCAGCGAATACTAGTTTACTTTTAACAAAATGTCAAATTAGTATCCCGACAAACAATTTCCACTTTTGTAGACAAAAAAAAACTGGATTGTGTTCGGTGACCGCATCGGAATCGAAAAAACTACGCATTTTGGTCAAACAACGCCTCGTCACATGTTGACAAACGAAGACTGTTCGGTAACTTTTCTGTAACATGTTAATGAACGAAGACTGTTTAGCCTTCTTTACTTTATTTCCTTACTTTATTTACTTTATATCCTTCAGGCATATTTCGGTTACATATTGCTACTCTAATCCAGTTTAGTAGTGTGCACAATTTAATAATAAACGGGTACTATTATTTGACACAATTTGGGAACAATCTAGTATTATTATCCAGTTAATTATTGGGCACAATTCATCTATTAACCGGTACTATTTTCCAGTCTATTATTTGACACAATTTGGGAACAATCTAGTAATATTATCCAGTTAATTATTGGGCACAATTCAGTTATTAACCGGTACTATTTTCCAGTCTATTATTTGACAAAATTTGGAAACAATATGGTATTAGTATTTAGTTAATTATTGGACACAATCGGGCAAAAACTGGATTTTTTTCGTTTAGTTTGTGTTTGGATACAATTCATTTGAAATTAATTAAATTTTTTGTATGTTGTTCTTAATTTTTTTTTTTTTTTTTTTTTTCTCCTATTACTCCGCGTGGTAGCATAGGGCTTCGATAGTGAACCTCCATTCCTCTCTGTTGAGTACTACTTCCTTAATATCGTCCCAGGTATAATTGTTGACTGTTAATTCTTGATCGATTGTGCGTCTCCATGTGTTGTATGGTCTGCCGGGTCTCCTTTGTCCTTGTGGATTCCACTCTAGAGCTCTTCTTGCTATATCACTTTCTGATTTCCTTAGTGTATGACCTATCCATTTCCATTTTTTCCTATTTATCTGTCTGTTGATAGGTTCTTCTCCAGTTATCATCCATAAATCTTCGTTGCTAATTCTTGCCGGCCAGAATATTCTGCATATAATTCTCAAGCACTTGTTGATGAATACTTGTAGCTTCTGTTTGATTCTGACCGAAGTGAGCCATGTTTCACTGCCATATATTAATGTTGACTTAACACATGCTCTGAATATTGTTAGCTTTGTTGTTCTCGATATTTGGTTGCTCCGCCATATCTTCATTAGGCTCCCAAATGTTCTTCTTGCCTTATTTATACGGCTGTTGACATCTTCTGTTGCACCTCCTCTTGATGTTATAATGCACCCCAGGTAGTTGAATTCTTCTACGTATTCTATCTGTTGTCCACTCACTGTTATTGGTTCACTGTAACTATTGTTTGTCCTCATTGCTTTGGTTTTCTCGATATTTAATTCCAGTCCCGATTTCTTTGCTTCTTCCTGTAATCTGTTGACTTTGTTCTGTAGGTCCCTTTGATTTTTTGATATGAGGCATACATCATCTGCGTAATCTAAGTCTTCTAAGTTTCCGAAGAGATCCCATTCTATTCCGTTTATTCCAGTGCAAACTTCTCTTAGAATGTCGTCTAGTATTGTGTTGAAGAGAAGTGGAGATAGTGGACATCCTTGTCTAACTCCTATATTGGTGTAGAATGGATCACTGATCTTACCTCTGTGTTGAACTGTTGTCTCTGCATCTTCATACATCGCTTTGATGATGTTGATGATTTTTTCAGGAACTCCCTTCTTTGTAAGTGTTCTCCATATTGCGCATCTCTTGACTGTGTCGAATGCTTTCTTAAAATCTATGAATAGTAGATATAGTGGGGCATTCCATTCCACTGATTGTTCAACTATGACCCGTAAAGTATTTGCCTGGTCTACACAGCTTCGGTTTGGTCTGAAACCTGCCTGCTCTTTCCGTAGTATTGGTTCTAGTACTTCTTCTAATCTTTTCTTTATAATAATTGCTATTATCTTATGAATAGTATCTTAATTTAGTAAAATAAAAAAGAAACATGAATATTTGAATTTAACTTAAATCTTTTTATTCATATATTTTTTATTTATACATATTATATAATAATATAAAAATTAATTTTAAACTTTTTATTTCATTTAAAAAAAAATCAAAAATAAGGTATAGAAACTACATATTTGTTAGTAGTTTTTTTTTATAGTTAATTAATTAATTTTATAATTTTAAAGTTTTCGTGAGATAATATCATAACACTGGCTTTTTATACTGACTAAAACTGCTGTATCGGTCAAGATTTGTTGGACCCAAGATATAGTAGTACTACTTCACAAAATAAAATACCTTTGACGATGACGATTTTTAATTTAATTTCTTTAATTTATATGTTGTACTTGTAATGTTCTGTTTATTTCAAGTTATATAAAGATTAATATCCTTGGTGATAGCCATAAAACGGGCCGAAATATTGAAATCATTTTTAACTTAATCAATATAAATATTATAGATAGTCAGTATATAAAAACCCAGTGTTTTTTATTTATTAATTAATTTTCAATTATTACAAACTTTTATTTAATATCTTTTAATGTTTTATTTAATTTACAGTTTTCAACTTTATTGTACGAAATTTATATTACTAGTCCTGAAATTTAAATAATTGTTGTTAATTTTTTTTTGACATGATATTTCACATTCTTTGAACCTTTTTTTTATTCTATCTACTCTAATTGAAGATCTTTTGAGAAACTCCTGAATCCCTTTCTTCACGTGTTCCTCAGTAGTAAGTTGGTATTTATTCATGTAGTTGACAACATTTGTTGTTAATAGCACAATATTTTTGTTCTCAGAAAAAACTAGTTTCGAAATTGCTAAATAAGTTGAAAAATATAATTTTTAAATAAAACAAAAACCTACTCTTTGATTTTCATTACCTTTGTCTGTCATTTTTATTCCAGATTGACCTGTCCATGTGTATTTCCTAATCACCTCATTAGGTAAATAAGTGCTCAAAAATTTCTTTTATAGTTTTATTTAGTGAAGTACTTTTGTACTTATATAATCTTAATGGCTGAAAGATAAAAAACAATATAAAAGCTTAGAAGAGATTTTGGTAACTTTCAAGTATTTGTGTCCGATTTGTGACCACTGTACAAATTATATTTGTTGAGTAAAAATATTAATTTCTTTTTAAAAAGATTGCCTTAAAACTATTTATTATAATTACAAATTTTTTTTCTCTTTCACTTTTTTACTTTTTACCTTTTTCAAAAACACTATTCAAAACTATCTCCTTGAACTTTGAAACTGCACGAAATATAGAGTTCAATATGATCTTCGTGGGGGCGAGAAAATACGAAGTAATTAAAAAAAAAAAATTACGAAGTTAACAAATCGCAGGACTTTGTAAATATTTTTATAAAAATGAGTAGTATTTTTTTGGGCAAACTTAACCATTCGGACACAGAGGGAATAAATGTTAACGACCATTTACATTTTGTTTGTCGGGTATAAAACTAAGACTCTATTGTACTCAGGATTAGGATATAAAATTTCCTTCGGCTTATAACAAAAGACACTACACAAAACAAAACGTTTGTAAATATTTATAAACGTGTTAAATATTCCAGAATTTAAAAAAATAAAAAAAACAACATGTTTGTATGTATGTATATGTATTGTTTTATTATTAAAAAATTCAAAATTTGTATTTTGGAAAAATAACATATTTCTTAATATATTTTAATTCAAAAAGCAAAATCAAATGGGGAAACTCGAATTGTGAAAAATTAAATTCAAATTTTTAATTTTGAACAAAAGCATAAGTCCACGTCTTACGCTGTTTTACCTTCTATACATTAAGATTAGTTCGTTTAAAAATTCAGAATTGAATGGTAGAAGAAGATATAATTTGATGTTATTCCATTTGTAAGAAAAAGCCAAAATGATATTTTCTGTTGTCACAGTTTATTTATTATCTTCAAAAATATTTGTCGGATCATCACGAAAATTTGTGGCAATACGGAGTCGCACACCTCGATAATATCTCAATTTAAGCGTATTACGACTTACATTCTTATTCCATTTGACCACAAATTTATATTGTTCCTTTTGCAAAATCATATTCAATTGAAGCAATATATAAAATATTTCCCTCATTTCTTTATTTAAGTAAACTGTATATTATATGACTCATCTCAATTATTTACTTTTCCCATTTTCTTTTCTCTGGAATTTAACGCTTTTATTTAACGCTATGTAAATAGAGTTCTTTTAATTAATATGCAAAGAAATATACATTATGTCATATGTAATGATATATACGTGTGTGTATGTTTGAATGGAATTTATATTATCATTTTTTCTTCCTATTTTATTTAAACAAAGCTTTAATTTTTCCAGAATAAACAAAAAAACAAAAAAACGCAAAAACGTACAAAGCACAACATTATAAAGGATCACTTTATTTTCGTCATGAAAAGGATTGTCATGTTCAACAACTACAATAAAGTCATTATTTTATTTATATTATATTTTTGCTTTAATTTATCAAGTTCATTACATAATGTAAGCATAATAATTTTCTTATTTGGTGTGATGGTAATGGAAAAATATTATGTGATCACGAAAATTAAAAAAAAAAAAAAAAATACGAATCTATGAATGTAGTTGCTTATAAAATTATATTATAAGTAATTATATATTGTATATAATAATTTTAATAACTTTCTTTAATTAATATTATTTGTCAACTTTTTATTAAATTTGTTAAATTTGGATTCATTGTTAGATTTCATTGCATGTATATGAGATTTATAATTGGAATAAATTAAATTCACTTAAAAATTGTGTGTTTTTTTTTGTAGAAAAAAAATCAACGTTCAAGAATTTTTCATTAAAAACACAAGATTCGTATTCTAGGACTTCTAAATTTTTTTTATGGCATTTACGCTATGAGATTTGATGAATTTACTTTTTCTTCACTAGTTTATTCTACACATTGCCGTCTATATTTGCCGTTTCTCACTTTTCAATTCTTTTTCATATAGATAATTACCGGTTTTCTACAATTTTCTTGGCCCTGTAATCAATCTCATATATTATAATGTATAATTAGTCATACACTGAATATATTCATACCGCGATATTTTTTCATGTACAATATTCTGGTCAGTTGTTATGTTGGGATTCACTGAGATGAACAATCTTTGCGATTTCTTTATTTACTTCAAAAACATTAAATTAGGTTTTAATTAGATATATAAATTATCTACTTTGTTTTTTATGTTAAATAAAGCTGAAGAAATTTGCATTCAAGATATTTGCATACAACTATGGCTACTGTTCTATTTACAATCGAATAATTCACTTTGTATTCACATATTCGAAAATCAATTTTTTCAAGCTTCTCCAAAAATGTATATAATTTATAACTATAACTTATAATTAATTTATAACTCTTTAAGCATATCACTTTTAAACAATTCTAAGCCAGTTAATCAGTTCACTTGTTTTGAAATGTCTTTTATATGCGTCATTTTAAGACCTACCTATATATTCGAAATACCATACTGCGATTGGTGTTCCATATTCTATTTCACAAGCATGAATGAAGAATTTAAAACAAAATAAGCTTGATGAAATATAGAGCCGATTAAATAATTTTGAACACTTGGACAAAAAAGAGTTAATTTTGCTACTTTTCAAATAATTGTGCCTCCTTTTGTATCTTAATGTGTTTATATTTCATAAAAAATTTTTAGGCTTTTCCAAATAAATTTTTCTTTTTTCTTCTTATTTTTCTTGTGACAGGCAATATTGTCACTTTATTCTCAACTACTTATTTTGTTTTAATTTTCTGTAGTTAACGTCCAATATTCATACTATATTTTCAGTTTCTGTTGGGTAGTTGAAATTGGCCAGTCGTCAAGTTCTTGCATTGTTAAATTTTTAAAGCAACGATAAGCATATAACATTTTATGATTGTAGACACAAGACATATCTATTAATTTTATACCAAATTTATTACACTGTAGAGTAGCCCCTATGCTCACACTCTATTGATAAATTGTTTTTAGAAATATATCAACCTTTACCTTTAATTTAATCTTTGTGAATGAGTCAACATATGAATTTATAAAAACTATGACAGATACGACATATACTCATCAGCAGTCTTGTGTATTAAACAAATCATCGGAATTTAATTTTTTGATACAAATTATTCTTTATATAATATAATTATTATCATAAACAGCTACAGACATAACACCTTTTACTCATTTCTTTATAATTCATATAACTTTTTTTTGTTTTTTTACTTTCATTTCGAGACGGTAATTAAGCAAGAAAAAGGATTTGATATTTTTAAAGATTTAATTACATACACATTATTCGCACATACACGTAAAGATTAATAAATTCTCTTAAGAGATAATTATTTTCATTTTTAATATTATCTCTGCGATAACAAATGATAATAAATGAAATGGATTACATGACAGCTACAAGAAGCTTTCCAAGAAAAAAAAAATATAATATTTTTGTTAAAAGATTGCTGTATAATAATTATCTTTCTGTAAAGAGAAAAGAAG
Source organism: Argyra leucocephala (assembly GCA_963942445.1). Lineage (NCBI taxonomy): Eukaryota > Metazoa > Arthropoda > Insecta > Diptera > Dolichopodidae > Argyra > Argyra leucocephala. The sequence goes on from OZ012677.1 coordinate 97,019,877, forward strand.
AAAATTAAAGAAATGATGATATTCTTAAAATGGCGAATACTTGTATTCCTACATAGTAGATTTTTTTTCACATTACACTCAATTAATTGGATATACATACTACATTAAGATTATTAAAATAATATTTATGGGCAATCGAATATGGTTAAAAATTTATTGAAAGATATTCGATTTTTACTAATTAGGCTTTATGTACACGATTAGTGGTGCAGTAGCGCTTGCCTTTCAACATAAAGGTTCAGATTCGATTGTAGACGAGGAAAAAAAATTATTTATGGGTCTTATACTCTCATATCGACTTGGTCCAGTACACTAAAAGCAAAATGGCACTATATACTATGCTGGTATGAATGCGAAATTACTCTACAATAGTTATAATTTTCCACATTTAAATTAGTAGATATATTATCATAAAATTCTAAAAGAAAAAACTATTGTATGTAATTGTGTGTGCCAAACCTCTGTGTAAAAACAGTTGGGGTGTTCATCCCATAGATTTTAAATTATATAAAAAAAAAAAATTCTTGTCTGGTAGAATTCTTGGCTTTTTTTGTTCTTGACTATCATTCAAGTAAAATATATTTTACAAGAAGATAATGAACAACTTATGATCCATATATGATTAATATAAATACTTGAGTTCTGAATAAAGTTCATTGCAAAGAATCTCTGTGTGAGTACATTTCATTGCATTCAAGATAAGCCAAAATAGTTTAAGAAAGTTAGAACAAGTTTGAAAAAAATTATTACCCACTCCTAAGTTCACTTGTTATTAGTTTTATTGAATGTACCACGATGGTACTACCACCTATGAAGAGATATATCATATGTCCTTATTTTAAAGCTTGGACTATTTTTAATAATAACTTTGAATAATTTTGTGAAAATTCCCTTCCTGCATTTGAGGTTGCGTTTCTTGCAGGACTGTTTCGAAAAATTCCATTTTCTAAATCGTAAAAGCAACAAATTAAATACAATAATTAAAATAAATTTATATAATATGACTTAAGTACGCAATGAAACATACTTCACATGTTTCTGTTTTGACTCAAACCTACATCATTATCCAGACATCATTGAGTTGAAATTTAGGTGGTAAATTTATATACATACACCTTTTCTTGTTTTTTTCAATGTAATTTCACGCATTTTTTTTACTGAAATATGGTAGGGTGTTGTTTACCAATTCCAGTATTAGATTAGAGACTAATTTTTTTTGACTTAAGTTTTATATATTCTAGAACAAAGCATGAAAACCAAAAATCCATGCTACAAAAAAAAAGGCCCAAACCGTAACAGCCAATTCGAATTTCAAACACAATACTGAAAATAAACGCGTTTTATAATTAGACTAATCTGAATCAATATCAGATTTCGGCACGTTATGCAAAACCTAACGCAACTGAAGATAAGATTTTATATATCATAAAAAAATCTCATTTCGTCGTTGAAATATTTGTGCTCTTTATATATTTGTGTTTATATATGTTGTTTTTACATTGTAAATTACATACTCACATTACAAAAATTTGTGTATTTTTACACTTGTTTTTACGACTCTTTTCCGATTCTAAATTTTATGGAGTAAATAATTTAGAATAAAATAAAATTTCGTTGCATCTTTTAATTTCAGTATATTTAACAAGTGTATGACCTTAATACAAAAAACAAAAAACAATAAAATGACAAATATTTTCCTTGTACATCCGTATAGCTCCTGTTCTCGGCATAAAATTTGATAAAAAAACCAAAATCTCAATATTAAGCCACACCTTGGCGCAGTAGGAACAACGCCTGTCTTTCAACCGAAAGGTCCCAAGTTCGATTCCCCATGAAGCAAAAAAAAGTGATTTATGCGCTTTTTGAATTGATCTAATACCCTTCGTCATTGGAATAAAATAAATGACAAAAAATTATTAAGAATATAATCTTGTAAGAATTTAAATTAAATTTACTCTTCATGACAATAGCAGTAGTTTTCCACATTTAATGAGTTTATAAGCAAGTAATTTGATAATTATATGCTCAAAATATTCTAGTAGTAGTATAAACTTGCAGTGCCGTACTTACATGAAAATGTGATTCTACATAAGTTACTGTCAAGAATATAGAAAAAATAACTCCAATTCTGATTATTCCAACTTCATACCATACCATATTATTGTGAAAAATGATTAACATTTCATTAATTTCAATTAACTTCACTCTCAAATTTCTGATAATTCTATCAAACAACAAAAAAAATATTTAATTTGTAAAATCCGAAATATGGCTCTAAAACTAAACTGATTCCAGTTAATTCAATTGAAGGAAATTATAAATTGAAAATAATATTATTGTACAAAATCTGAATAAAAAAAAATAAATTAATAAAAATCTGAACAAAAGAAAAAACCTACACATTTCCATCATTACATCATTTTGATGTATTTATAATATGTGAGATGGCAAATAAAACAAATAAAAAAAAAAATTAAAAAAACAAAAAAAAAATAATAAAGAAAAGAGTTTTTCATTAAAAACCTCAAGGAAATAATTAATCACCCTAAATTACATCATAATTACTATTATTTGTCTAATATGAGAATAATTTACTATAGTCGATAATCTTGATAAGTTTATATACCAATATATACATATACAATACACATATGGATATGATTTTGTATTAGTAGTTTTAATTTTGAAAAGGATTTTTATTATGGTTTGTATTGTTTACTTTGTTGATCAAGTTCAAAATGTGACATTTATTTTTTTTGTTACATTTATTAATTATCTATAAAATATATATTATATATTATAGGTATAAATATAATAAATTTTTAAGGATACATAAAGCTAATGGCATTGATGTGTTAGTTGGTAACAAGTTGGTAATTGAAAAATAAAATGTTAAATTAATTTGCTTTTCTAAAGATTTTTCTTCGTGTTTTGATTTCTCCAGTCTTCATTATTTAAAATTACCGGTATTAAATAAATTCGTTTATTGCAGAACTCAAATGTGTGCCTACAAAAATATAGTCACAGGTGTATAAAAATAATAAAATGTTGATTGTTGCACATAATTCAAAAGGAATGGTACAGTTTTCGTACAATAACAAGTGGTAGAATCAAAACGTTTAATTATGCGATATTCCATCACCCAAAACTAACAATAACATGGCACAAATAAAATTTGTTTACTTCTTATAATTTTAAATTCAAAAAACTGATTACTTTAGTTATATAGCTATTAAAAGTTGAATCTGGCAAAAGTATTGAGAGCAACCATCTTCTAATACGAAAAAAATTCATATAATTCAAAATTTACAGTCTGATTCAGAACAAGTGAAAATTTAATTCTATGATTTTATAACCAAAAATTTGATATTATAAGCAAAATTTAGGGAAGCTGGAAAGCTATAATCCACACTAAAAAATATGTATGTCATAAAAATTTGAAGCCTAAAATATCTTTCGATTGCGGGACTTTAATTGCATTATTTGCTTTTCACTTTTATTAGACTTATACAGTACAAAAAAAAATATAGCATTCTTCATTTAAAAAAAAATTATTTTGCTAAAATACGCATGTATTTTATAGTTCTGAAGCTTAGGCTAAGGACTGAACCTTTCTATATATTATTTTTTTCTCCAATAATGAATAATTCAATGGATAAAATTTTATTATACAAATACAAATATAAACATTATTTTTTGTTAATAAAGAAAAAAAAAAGGTATACGGAAGATTAAAATATGGACATGGTTAAAAAAAAATAATTTAATTCATGTTAAAAATTAAATAAATTTAATCTTTCCCCGTCATCATCGTCAGAATCATTCTTTTTGCTTTTTTACCACGTTTTTTACCACCAGTATCACCATGGTGTATTAGCGACATTTATTTGTATTTATACTTTTGTAGCATTCAGATGTTTGTTTTTCTTCTTTGCATTTTCATTCAAAAAGTCTTCAATATTTATAAAATAATTTATTATAGATTTTTAAATATAACTTACATTTTCCTATGGTCAGGAAAAGCATAGTTTAAATAAATTAGGGCGAGGGTTTTGAGTAGTTTGTTGTGGATCGTTGAGCAGACCTTCCCCCCCCCCCCCCGAAAGCTTTTCACTCGAGAATAAAATTTCCAACAGAAACTTCTCAAAGATACTTCTTTGAAATTAGATTTTAACGTGACGCTTTTGTTATTGTCATAAAATTTTTCATGTTTAGCTCCTCATTATGTAAAATGTTAACTTGAATCAATATTACTGCCGTTACGTTCACTTTAACGCCATCATGGAATTGTGTAATAAAAAATGTACGTACTTTTGTTAGGATATCTAATATCGGATGTCTTTGTTTAATACTTTTCAAAAATTTAACTTTTTATATTGTGGTAGAATCCGAATTTGCATAAAAAAGTACCCCTTCCCCTTTGAAAATCTCCATTTTGGACAATGTCGGTGATTTTTGGTCTTAAAAACCCGATTTGTGGTCCTTTCCGGAAGTTAAAAATATCACCAATCGATAGAGCACTCTCCATTTAGTTAATTTTTTTTTTAATTTTAAAATAACGGCTCCTTTCCCTCTTAAAAAACTGATACGCATGCTCTGAAACACCCGGTATATTTTTTATATGATTTGTTTAATCATATTATTTAGTTCCCGCGCATACTTAAACTATGCATTATACATGCACCATGCACTACTTTTTTTCAATTTCAGTTATATTACGTTTACCTAATTATGTTACAATGGTTTCGGACTTGCTTCTGCTTTCCTTACAGTATTGACCCTGAGTTCTTCTTTATCGGAATAGTATTTTTTTTTTTTTATTTTTTTTTATTTGCTAGATATTTATTTTATTTAGTTTAGCTCAAACTTCATTACAATAATTATTATTTTTTTTTTACATGTTGTATTCATGTAACACATTCAATTTACAAATTAAAATTATATCTAACTTACAACTGGTTAAAATACATTGAAATAAATTGCATACATATTTTAATTCTACAGATTACTTATATAATGTAAGTTTTTGAGTCTGTTTCGAAAGTGTGAAGTCAATGTAGTTTATGTGTTTATTACCAATTAGTAACATTCTATGAATCGGCTCATAATTGCCATAATTGCCATAATTGGCCCCATGGAAACTTAATGTAAGCAGTTTGTATTTCATAGGCGATTATTTGTATTGATGTTGATTTTATTCAAAATCTGAGGAGAAGCAATGTTTCCTTTAATAATTTCAGTAAGGAAAATAACATCCGTCACTTCTCGTCTTAATTACAAAGTTTTCAAATGAATTAAGTTCAAGCTCTATGTCGATATGGAGGTAAAATTAATGGATTTGACCATTGGAAGCTACGCAAAGCAAATCTTAAAAATTTTTTTTGCACTACTTCAATCCTATTAATATGAACATCATAGAAAGGTGTCCAAACTTGACTAGCATACTCCAAATTTGGTCTTTTTTTTTGTTTAAATTTCTATTCGCAAACTGTTTGCTTATATTGTGTGACTTAATTTATGCAATTAATCGAATATTTAATTGATAAATATTAATAAATTTACTTTATCAGACATATTAGTTTAACCTTAAGTGCGGCTAATCTCTCTATTAAAAATTCGCTGAAGTCTTATGACTACAGGGTCTAAATGACACTTATTACTACTCTTGCTATCAGTTTTTATTGGCTTTTCTTCATGTTTCAAATTTAATAAATCTTCCGATATTTTACTCCTTATCGTTGTTGTTTTGGGAGAAGTTCTTGATGTTAACAAAACGCAGAAATTCCTTATTGTATGTAAAAGTAATAGCTATGTTTTACTTATTTATTTATGTTAACATGTATTACAATTACAATTATAATAAATTACTTTTTTATTAATCTCTAATAGCCCAAACAGCTATTGGCTTATTTAGGGCTTGTTTTTTTTTACTTATTTCACTTGCATTATATTTCTTTACTTCTGCATTTTCACTTAAAAAAAGTCCCGTTTAAAATTTTTACTATACCTACAACAGTTGTATGTTATTTCAAATAATTATGAAAAAAGCATATTTTCAAACATTATTGCCTCACTCTCAAGTCGAATTCGAAACTTATTAATAGTTACTTCATCGCTTGAATATAACACCATATTTTTTCTGCATTAAAAGATTTCTTTACATTTCACTGGCCATTCAAAAAAATTTCAATTATCTCTAAATTTAGGACGGATGTTTTCAAACATTGCCATAGAATCAATTAGACTTACACACATTACATTTATGTACTAATTAAAATAAATACATTCATTAAATAAAAAAAAAACCTATAACAAAAGTATGGTCAAAAACAATTGTATAAGGTAATTGTACTTAAATTTAATGTTGATAAATATATCGTTTAAAATGACATTGAAATAAAACACAAATCTTTAATTTTCATAGCTAAATACGGTAGGCACCCACACATTTTTAAAATTAAAGAAGAAAAAAACAACAACACGTACTAATACTACAAATGGAAGAAATAAATGAATGAAGTTAATATAAAATGATCTGTTTAAATATGAACATAAATGACTCATTCTGGCTGTATCAATTCACTTTCATACAATATTACGCTTAACTTTTGATTTCTTTTCGATTAAATAGTTTTAGCCTTCATTTAAAATTCTGTTATTGGTCATAAAGTAATAATTTGAAAGAAATCTAAAAATAATTTATTATAAAATTTAAGCATAATTTTTTTATATATGAAATAACATAGAAAAACTATCATCGTTGAGAAATAAAGCTCAACAATGTATGTATGTAATACAACAACAGCAACAACAAAAAAATAAAATAAGCATAAGGTATCACAAGTCTTTTAAAATCACTACGAGTTAAGCTTGACTTTTCTTGAAAAATAAATAAAATTGAAATCATATAAAAAAGCTTTTCTTCAATTAATTATCTTCTCTATTCGCTTACATAGACAGCTTAATCGTCTAGCCATCATAATTTTTCAATGTATAATTTACGGTTATTACTGCTACTACTTGAAATAAATTACAGTTTGGTAAACTACCACTATTGAAGAGACTGAAGTTAATTCAAAAGTAAGTGAAATAGTAACAATTATTCTTTTTATTTTGTTAGATTTGGTCTGAATAAAAAATTATTATTTGTTGTTTAAGTAAAAATTTTTTTTAAAGATTATTATTTTTTGTAAAAGTATAAAAAATATAAAAAAAAACCGTAAAAATCACATTATGTCATATTGTTAAGCATTTTGCTATGACTGATTCTTGTATTTCAGTAACATTGTTTGTGTTCTTTTTTGAGGATAACTATAATTTAATAGAGACATCGATTTTTTTATGTTGTTTTCGGTAAGTACATAGGTAGAATATATATAGTCATGCATTAAGTAACATATATTGAAGCTGATTAGATTCAACAATTATTGAGCAGTATTCGGGTAAGCATTTGGGAAGATCGTGAATAAATAAAGTAAAACCAATATCTATTTCTTGTATATCAACTGATTGAATGGGGAAAATTACTACTATAGTCTGGACCTGAGTCTTCTTGAATAGTGTAGTTCCATTTTATTTTAGTTATTATACCGAATCGTACTCTCAACGAATTCTATAAAATTTTATTCACCCCTATTCTAAATTCTCTCGTAGAGCTACGTCGGAGAGAATTTTAGAAGTATGAATATTTTTTTAAAATTACATTTTGTTTCATTTAAAGCATCTGTATGTTTTCATTGGTAAATTAATATTTAAGATAGTTTTAAGTTTAGAATATAAGTGACTATTTAAAAATATATATATATATAAAAAATCACAAAATCAACACAAAAAATATTTATTATAACGTTTTTCGTCATTTTTCCTCAACTCAAAATAGAAATTAAACAAAATATAACTCATTGTAACTTAATTGCTGACTAAATAAAAATATTGTAGATGAAAAGGATTTCCTGTAACACTATAAATAAAACTCTATTTTTAAGTAATAATTAAACAAATTAAGGCAAATAAAAATCAATCTAAATTACATTTTGATCTGTCAAAGAACCAATTCGTTGAGTCCTGCATTAAAACAACCTGTGAACAATATCAAGACTATTTATATATAGAGCATCCATGTTTCGATTATAGAACATTTGTTTTAGATTTTATGATCCGCGTACTATTGGATAAAAACTGTACTGTGCTGGATCAATCAAGACTTAAAAAGCAGCTCTTTCGCTCATTATAAACTTGATTAAAAGTTACAAAAAATGCCAAATTTTAATAATTTCAAAAAATCTGAAATATTTTGAAGGAAAATAATCTACCCAGTTTTGTATTTTATAATTTTATAATTTATTTCTTGTTGAATTTCTGATTTTCATTGTGTCATGGACATAATGCTTTTATAATGTAAATTAAGATTTAATAAAAATCATGTGTTACGATTTAATAAAAATATCCGCGTTCTATTTCAACCATACGGTTCAGTGGTAGAAAGCAATATGTTATTTTTATTTTTAAAATTAATTATTTTTCTTACATTCTATATTTAATAATGATCGTATGATCTTTACAATTTAATTACAGTTATTTTCCTTATATTCTAATAGTAATATCGTATGATCTTAAACAACAGTTGTCACTGGCTTAGAAATAAAAGATGCCAGTGACGACGCGTTTATCAGGAGCGTATCGATTAATCGGTGTTAACTTGTACAATCATAATAAATATTGTATGTTAACATGAACATCTTTCAATGCTTTCAATAATTTCGTATTTCTATAAAAATTAAAAATAATAACAAAAAAAAGAATCAGTGATATTTTTCTGAACGTGAAGCGATCAAAATATTTAAGGAAATAATTTCATGTATGCAACTTTTCTCAGGTCTCATTCTCGCTCTCTTCGGGCAATCTTTTTTTTTGTGAATACTATATACAATGCCTCTATATCTTCTAGCCTGCCGTCTGGGAGAACAACCTTAAAAATGGGATCTTATTTTCATATAAATTTTGTCTTTTGTATAGGAATCTTATTTTACTATATGAATAACCTGTAATTATAGTATAGTGTTATTTTTGAAAAAATATTCAATATTTTGTATCTAAATTGGTAAAATTTACAAAAAATACAAAAACATTTTCATTAACAATTTTCAATTTAAAAAAAAAAAAAAATATATTATCCGATATGGAACCTACTTACTTCTATCAAGTTCTAATGAACACTGAAAATAAAACTGGTGGATAGTTGGGATACACTGATACAGTAAAATTTTTGAGACGAAATTAAAATAGCATGTAAATTGTTGTTGTTTATTTTTTTATCTGAGCATAACATTTGATGGTGTTTGTATTTAATTTTTGGTATTAAATTTTTTAGAATATTCTTGTTTGTGTTAGTAGTATTTTCAAATTTTACTTTTATTTAAAAAAATTTATACACAAAACAAACAAAAACAAAATTTAAAAAAAAAATCGTAATTCGATATATTCCAGAAAAATCATCGTGTAACTTGGCTAGAAGATATAGAGGCATTGCTATATATATCCTATGATTTTATACGTAAATCACACTTTTGTATGGTTTTGTTATATGGGAGATGGGAATGTGAACCCAAAATCTCAATATTCCAATGTGAAAATTAACATAAAATATGTTTGCTCTAATTAGAATGCCTTTATGTATAGTCTTTGATTTAGCTGAAAAAACGAACAAAGTAAATGTGTGTGTAATTATCATCAATAAACTTTTGAGATAAATGCATAGCAATGCATCTTTAGAGTATTTTGTATTGTATTTTATTATACCAAAAAACAAATGATTATATACCTCCACCTGGTATATGTTTCTTGTTACTGCGTAATTCGAAATAGCGCTTGAACTACGTTACCTATTACATTCTAATATAGACGTTGGTTATGTCCTGGAGTGCAGTAACATACTCCGAAGATTTCATTAAAGTCGGTTGAGTAATAAAGAAACTGTCTCATAACATAGATTCATTTTTATAAATATAGATAGATAGATAGATAGTTAGATATAAAAGAAATTATTTTTCAGAACTATAATAACTAATTTAAGTTTTGATAAAAAAAATTTTCAATCACAAAAACTAACTTCAACTTTTAACATAACCAAACCATGAACAAAACTAGAATGAAAAATATTTGAAATGTTTGCTTTTATAACGTCAAAACATCTAATTTTGAATTTCGATTGCCATTGCAAAATAAAATTTATCCCTGAGGGAATTCAAAATATCTAAAAATGTTATGTCGTGTCGTAGCCATTATGTCGGAGAGAATCTACAATGAAACTTAAAATAGGGGTGATCAAAATATGAAAAAAATAAACACCTATAGCCTGAGTGAAATTTATACTCGAGGCCTTCTTATTAGTTAGTCGGAGAACATAACCACTACACTACATAAAGCAATATTTAATGATAGGTCCTGATAACAAGCTTTTTGAATTTTCATACAAATTGTAATTTAGATTTTTATCCAGATCTCTATATAAATCTTTAAAAATTTATAAATATCCTTTAATTAACTTGTTTGATAACACCTTTAAAATTAATTATAGAAAATACATATAATGTACATAATAAATGTAAGCAAGACGTTAGCAGTTTGAGGAAAATAAAATCAACCGGTATTCAATTAGAAATGTCTATTACAAATAGATTAATCGCACAAAATGTGGTCTACTTAATACCAGTTGTCACAAAAAATATATAAAAAAAATCAGTTAACAAAGCAGACAATTTTGTAAAAAAAAATTTAGGAAGAAGCGATTTAACAAATGATAAACGATAAAAGACTTAAATAGAAATAAATAAACAACTTAACTTTAACTTGACTGACTTAAACAAAAACATTTTTTTCTTTTTTCTGCACCCCCAAAGCTTAGACAGTGAATTATACTTTTCCTGAGTACAAGAAAATACACTTATAAGTTTATGACAATTAATGTCAATGATGATTTTAAAATAAATTAAAATAATATTGGAGTGAATAGTTGTGCAACTTTTAATTGGTATACAGTGATGTACGGTAATTTGAATTAACTTTAAATTTGAATAAAGCTATCCGACACGTCCTGGCATATAATTTTTGTTTAATACCTCAATTGACAATCCCAGATATGTCAGATTATTTACAAATGGCATTTTCTGGCATAAAATACATAAAACAAATAAAAACATTTTATATAATTAAATGTATGAATGCATCCAACTATATATATATAAGAAATATAAAAATACAATGGGACAATAATATTCCAGTGAACGTATATGTAATTATAAAATATTTTTTTTCATTCATTATATTCCATTAGGTTAATTGTTGTAAGTATAACAGAAGAATAAACCAGAATCTCTTAAATGGAAGGCATATTGAACGATTTTAAAATTTTAGAAATTGCATTAATATGTAGACATACCATTAGTCTTAATATTTTTTTTGAAATGCAGATATTAATCATTAAATTATTTTTTTTTTAATTTTCTTATTTTTTTTTTTTTTTTTATTGAACTTAATTCAATTGCGTATTCTATAACAATAATTTATTATTCTTTGATAAATAAAAAATTACTCAACATGACATGGGGATACTTGAATCAATAAAATTCAATCTAATCCAGAATATGGTCTTTTACATGAATACTTAATGTTAAAACTTAATAAATGAGAAATGATCACTACAACTGATGTGAAAGGAATTTATTGTTCCTAAAGAAAACAAGAAAGGCATTCAATGTCTTGAAATATTTACTATATTATTACTATTTCACTCTACGTAATATGTATTAGCAAATGAAACACAATATGAGCTCTAAAACCATAATAAGCGTATAGAATGCAAAAATTTCATCATATTATTTGCAAATTAAATTATAATACGCGATTGGAATTTAAAATAATTTATTTAAAACAAAAAAACGTAATTCTAAAAACTTATTGCGAACCTATGTATGTTTATATGTAGTATTTTCGTATTAAATATTGTTGTAATTGAAAAAAATATTTTTAAAATTCAATTCAATATTCTTTGATAGTATAATGATATTGAAATGAATTAATTAAAAATAATGTTAATTGCTTAGTTGGTATCATTTTGAGGTTTGGTATAAGTTGTCACACGAAGTGCAATAATAATAATTTTATATGTATAAATATATATATATTATTATGTACGAATATAATAATAAAAAAATTTACTCTTGAAAATTTCATTTAACATTCAAGCTTCAAAGTCCATAGTTCTCACTTGTACCTAAATTTTATTTTATCCATTGTTATAATTCTAATGTTTATTTTTTTGTACATACAATAATTTTGCTTGTAACTAAATGGAAACTAGAATACAATAGATGAAAAAGAATAGTAGGAGTATGGGATTACATCCAGCAAACTAGGTTCATAATTTAAAATAAAATTATTAATTGAATTATGATTTTAACTATTAAAAATGAAAAATTAAATTAAACTAAAGTAAATTCAGTCATGTACACTTCAGTTATAAAAAATGTTAGCACCTTACATTTAAAATCAATGATGTAATGATTTTATATGAGAACTATACTAATACCTAAAAGAAAAGAAGTCGAGGGTTTAAAAAGAAACTTACTCCAGGAGTTTCAGTATCTAATATTGGTCCGGCATATTTGAACCAATGTTCAAGTTTAGCGCGGCACTTGTCACATATTCTACTATTCTCAAACCTATACCAGCGAAGTAAGCGATATCATATAAACCTATACCATGCAGTAAAGGAGGGCATAAAGGTGCCAAAAGATACATAATTTACGTTTCCAAGCTATCTTAAAAATTCTGGCTGCCCCAATTTTTAAATCAAAGCATTTCTATGGCTGCTGCAATAACTTGATAAAATTAACGGAAGTAAACAATGCCCAAATCCTTATTACTCTTATGTGGACTCTTTGGCATGAAGGCATACAAAATAATAAAGAAATAAATATTCTCGCAAAAACATGAGCGAAGACTCAATTTTTAGGACCACAACCAAGTATTGCTCATTCAAACGACTACCTACAAATAATATTGTTTTCAGGTGTGAGAGTATAGTAATTCAAAAAATATGGGACAGTTGCCAAGGTCTTATATAGTCTAAAGGTTTTTTTCAAACTCAATATTCATCGATTAAATCTGGTAATCAAAGGTACTAGATCCAATGTACAGTGACATGATCACAGGTCATCGTTTATTAAAAAAACATCTGTTCAAGATTCGTATTGTTGAAATATGGGGATGTGCTAAACAAAACCATATTCAAATCATTCAAAATAAGATACTGCAAAATATAGTTAATGTTCCATGGTATGTTCGCAATGGCAACATTCATCGAGATCTGAATATCTCATTTGTTAAAGACGAAATAATGAAATGTGCTAAATGGTATAATTCATGTGTACTAACATGTCAATTCAGAGGCTTCTACCTCGATTGACAAACAAAACTTTGTTTAAGCGAAGAAATGGAATTAGTTTAAAACCTTTAATCTATGAAAATCGTGTGACATTTTAGTAAATCAAAGGAAAGTATTAGTTTCTTCGAGTCAAAAGTAATATTTTTTAGTTTGTGAGACTAATTATAATAATAAGCAGTGCATTAAACTCCCACAGTTCTTCAAAACTGCTCTCCCAGATAATAAAAAATCCTTGAAGCCTATTTCGATAATTTACTCCTATCTGAATAATAGAATAATAAAAGTTTAGTTTATATTATGATGTGACGATGTGCCACAGATTGTTGGAGCTGCCACACTCCTCTTAAACTAAACTAAACTAAACTATAAAACGTTTTCGTATTATTTATTAGATCGTGTCCATAGGCTTTTCAACCGTAAACTAATTTATTTAAATTTTTAAACCACTTGGCCACGTTCCATAATTATCTTAATTACAATAATTGTGTTCAGAAACATTTATCAGTTATATACATACACATTTTAAAAAAGGATTATTTAATTTTATTAAAAGAATATTTAGAAATGTTCACATTAAATACTCTTCCTATATCAATACTAAAATCTTAATTTTAATTTAACATCACTTTGTTATTCTTCTAAAATGTTCTCATAAAAAATTAGATTGCAAATAAATTGATTGATTTGACAGAATTCAATCTCAATAAAATCACTAGATATATACACATACTTTCGAACCAATATCTTTAATCACTTGTCACAATTTTTCTTATATCATAAACCAACTGTCTATTTAGATTATATTAAAGTTATTTTTTTTTGTTTTTTTTTTTTTTAATAAATTCAAATATATTATATCAACATTGCTTTTATAAAAAATTAAGATTGTGTTCAAAATAAGACAGTTAAATTGAAAAATATAAATATACAAGTAAACTGAAAAATTAAATAATCTAAATTCATTTGAAAATGAAGGAAAATGTAATTTTGTTGAGAAAATTGCAAACGTGAATAAAAATATTTTTATTATAGTAATAATTTTTCACTAGCTCGAACTATTGTTCAAAACACAAAAAAAAAACAATGTAATGAAGGAATTTAATCCCCAGAAATCTAAATCAATATGAGCTAACAATTTGTTATAGTTTGAAGTAGTTAATCTTAATGTAATTTTACCTTTCGTATGTATATTCACTTTAGGACTTAGTAATAGAAAAGTATGGTGTAATGTTATTTACATGTCCTGGAAAATTTTCTGAATTCAAAAACAAAATTCTAAGAATTCTAATGTAATGTGGGAGTAGGTATATGCTCGGAAGCACTAAAAGCACTACTGAGGCCTCTTAAGCAGTTTCGTCGAGGAACGAAAGAGGCTGCAAATACTCATCCCTACACCGTGAAGATACCAATATGGTTCAAGAGTGGTTATGCAAATTCCTTTAAATTCAAAATTTCTAGAATGTGGAATCGTATTTCACTACAAGCATTTGGAATGCTTCAAAACTGAAGAGATAGTTTTTATGTGTCTGATTTACAAAAATTCAAAGTTAATATAAATAAGATAATTCATAACTACCCGCCGAATCTTTCTACTACTTGTTTGTTTCCTTTTTCTGTGACAATACCTTGCCTTTTCCAAAACCAACGATACAAACGTATAAAGGTTGCTCAGCCCTAAATCTAGTGCCGAAACCATGATGACGACATGACGTTACTTTTATTAAAACTATATCCTTTTATTATGAATACATTAACACTTAACGATAATAACATCAAGACGACATAGGACTACCAGTTTACAGTGATTTGAAAAATCGTTTAAAACCATATTTTTCTTTTGCCGACAAAACGTTGTTACGTCGTCGTTTTCGGTATAGTATGAATATGTTTATAGCAAATTCAACTATTATCAAAAAAAAAACATTAAATTAAAAACTAAAATAAAATTAATATTGAAGATATATTTTGAAATACGAGTAGCTTTACAATTACAATCTAATTCTTATTTGAGTCGAAAAAAAAATAAAAATTGCCCATAAGAGTTATTTTTAATCGGAATAAAAATTAAAATTATTTCATAACTATTAAAAATAAGAGAAAAACATAAAAATTGATAACTAGCTATTTTATATGAAAGATTTTTTTTTATTAATATTAATTATGTTTTTTATATAAATTAAAAATTGATGGATCTTCTGTGAGATCGACAGAAGACTTCTTACCTTAGAGATACACTATGTTCTATATTTCAATAGTTCCTTATAAATAACTTTTTTCATTAATAAATTTAATTATAATAGTTATTGCAGTCTCTGGAATTTAGTACAAATATTTGTACAAAATAAGGTTTGTGTGCTATATACATACTAGGGGCCCCTGTTGAGTAATTATAATTCAAGTTGAGGCCAAATTTAAGGTATTGAAAAGAATAGTAATTACATAGACTTCTCACGATAAGGCATAAATCACTCATGTTTAATAAAAAGTTTTGAGGTTAGTAAGTTTTGTTTTGGGCACATTAATACACCTCCCTCATATACTGATTCGTTTCCTATATATTTACCACTGACCATAGGAAATATATAGGAAACGAATGAATATTGGAAATTGGATAAATGGATAAAATTACTAAAAATAAAATATTTTTGTAATTAAAGAGGTATATATTTTTAATCAAAACTATATGGTTACTACAAATGAACAAAATATAGGAAGCAATGATTTGAGACACTTAGCTGCTTAAAAAAATTAATAGAATAAATTTCCTTTAATTATGTATACAATTGTATGTTGAATGACACAAAATTGATATATTTTATTTAAAAGTTTGAATACTATAAAACGAAATAGAAATTTTTTCAACCGGTATGCGCATTTCTGTTGTATATGCAACTTATTTACATATTAAGTAAGAGTTCATTAAGGAGAAGGGAGATAAAATGAAAATATGTCTACTACGCAAGTCCTTAAATCTTTGTCTATTATAATTATAGATATTATTTGTCCTCAGATTATTTGTGGAGTTACTACACTCTACGTTAAGTTAATTGGTTGAACTGTATTCGATACTGAAAATACTTGCACAGAATACTTTCAACAGCTTTGTTCATAATTTTAATGTTCTGAAATGTGAGCTAGGGTTTGTATCAATTTATAGCAGTCCTGTTCAAAGTTTTTTGGTATTAAAGCAATTTTTATAACTCGGATATATCAATGAGCCACAGGAAATAATATTTTTTTAATAAAAAAAATCTATATAAGTTTAAATTTAATTTGTTAGTACAAAATACAATAATTAAAAATATGCAAAAAAATAAATAAATTTAATGTGATTTGTGGAATTCGTGTTTATTCATTATACAGGGTGGTTCGGTTTAGAGCAAAAAGTTTTTAAGGGGTGATTCCTATTACATATTGTAACAATTTTATTTTTTAGTCAAAATTAGTTAAAATTACTGAAATTAGTTAGGGTTAATGAAATTTTATATGACTTTACCTGAAAAACGGCAAATCTGATATGAAAGTTGTGTATGAAAAAGTTGTAGGGGATGATGTGACGCATCAACACAATAAAAAAAAAAAATTAGCGAATTTTTTCGAGATAATCAACGTTTTTTACAAAATTTTCAGTTTTTAAAAGCAAAATTTTAAGTTTATGCAGTTATTATTCGAAAACGGTAAGTCTGATACTCATTCAACATATACCGTTAATTAGGTGTATTAATTCTAAAAAAAAAGCTATGAAGAAGATGTTGCTTTAGTTTCAATTTCTTCTGAGCTGTAATAGATATTCTTTAGACATAATTTTTCTAATCCAATTTTCTTTAACCCTCTAGCACAGGTAAATTTAAAGATAGTATTCTCTTCTAGAAATTTTTTTTTCCTAAAATACTCCAAGAAATCACTCCTTAAAAACTTTTGGCTGTAAACCGCACCACCCTGTATATGTAGAGCTAAAATTCGGCATGCGAATTTTCTCCTCATTTCAAATTTGTCTGTGCTCACGTATTTTTTATAAAATTCAATAACATCACTGTCTTGAAAGATATCTTTTAGATCAGAGTTGGATTGCAAGTCTATAATTTTCATTTGCAAGTCACTTGGAACCTTTTCAATATTTATTGTGAATGAAGAGGTAATACGTATGTCCTTTTCTTTGGCAAGGAATTCGGTAAATCTGTCGTCAAATTCAATTTTTAAATCGTTAATTACTCGTGCGTATATTTTAAGTTCAATTATTAAACAACGTTGCAGATTTGGCAAACTAAAAGCATTATTTTGCTCAAATTCATTACTCTAAAGTGCAAGTTTCGCTACGAATGATTTTATATTTGTAATAAACACAGATATTATTAAATTTTTATCTTGCATACTTATATTTCATATATACATATATAGTTATCAAATTCATCAACACGTTTTCCTTTCATATCCATAAATAATTTAATTTCTGGTAAGAGATCGTAAAATCGTTGCAAAACTTTAGCCTTGCTTAACCAGCGAACTTCACTAAAATAAATGACATCACCATACTCTGCTTCAAGATCCAACAAAAATTCTTTAAATTGGTGATGATTAAGAGCCCGAGACCAAAATTAACTGTATTCAACAATATTCAGTACGTTTTTGATTTTAATTTGTTTGGCACACAAATTTTCAATATGTAAAACACAGTGGCACACAAATAAATCATTCTTAAATTCGGGTTCTAAAAGCATATTTATATTTAATTTCATAAAAAACTTACAAATTAACGAAATGGTTCTAATAGTTGTACACGTTTGACAAACACCAAATACAACAATTTGTTCAGTAAAAAACTTATCACACTCATTGACTTACAATAGCTATTCTGTGAATGTGATATTGTATGTATTTGATACAAAAAGACTGTTCAAAAAGGCTAGAACAAATTAAAAGTACGATAGAATAGTCTTTTAGAATATATGTAAGTCATAATAATTTTACCTTCCCAATAACAATAATAACGTGTACATTTATTATTTGCATTAACTATACATACATTCTATAAAAAAACACAATGGTTAAACCTTTCAATATCATATGTGTTCTTGTTATTTCATTTCCATTGAGATTATATCATTTTTTTTCTTGTTGATTTGTAGAAAATTTAGAAGTCATAACTATACGATACAATTGAAAGAAAATAAGATATGGGCTCACAATTTAATTTTTTAGTATACATATTATGTATATTATTATTAGCAAGAAAAATCTGTTGACTTTTCACATATAGAATAGAAGATTATTTTGTTCATATTGTTATTTGGAATCGTATCGTATTCAATCTGATATAAAAAAAAATTAAATAAATTTATGCAAATTTTTTGATTCCTTTTTTATATTGTTTTATTTTTTGTTTTATTTTAGATCTGTGTTTTGTATATTTTTTTATGCTTCTGTTGTAATATAGTCTATTCTAATTGAATTGAATATAAATTATTTTGCCTTTTCGTTTTCAAAAAGGACATTATATATATATAATATTAGTATAGATTATGTTATATGTTTTTAATAAATTTGTGATAATATGTGTGTTCACATCAATATTATTTTTGACTAATATAGTCAAATATCTCACTATAAAAAACTTTCTTATTTTAATTTTTATGAATTCTCTTTAAAAAAAACTTTATACTTTCAATGGCAATTTTCTATAGGCTTGAATTTTAAATTAAAAAAAAAAAAATTTAATTTAAAATTTAAATAATATGATTTTTTTAAAGAAAATATTTAAATTTAATTATAGTATAAAATAAAAAGTTTAAGAAATATTTAATAGTTTGCTTTTCTTTCTTGTGATATGTTGGCTAAAACACTGTACTATCATAGTTCTAATTTCAAATTTTTAATTTTTTTCCATAAGTTTATTGTTCAAAAAAATTTCAAAAACAAAATGAAAATAACATAATTTGTATTAATACTAGCTGTGAAACTCTCATAGTCCATTTTCATCAAATTTTGTAAAAAAAAAACAGTTACTGAGATCATAATAGACTCCGGTGGAAGTAATAGTAAGCGAATAGTTTTATGTATATTTTTATATGTTTTTTTCTACGAGAATAAAGCTAAATATCTTGGCATGACCTTGGATGCAAAACTGAAATGGAAAGAGCATGTGAAAATCAAAAAACAAGAACTTCAGCTCAAATATAGAGAAATATACTGGCTGATTGGGCGAAATTCTACGGTCTCGACCTATAACAAAGTTTTGATGTATAATGAAATATTGAAGCCAGTCTGGGCATACGGTATTCAAATATGGGGATGTGCTAAACAAATCCATATTCAAACTATCCAAACGTTCCAAAATAAGGGACTGCGCAACATAGTCAATGCTCCCTGGTATGTTCGCAACGCCGATATTCATCGAGATCTGAAGATCTCATGTATAAAAGACGAAATAATTAAATGCGCTGCAACTGCATAAAACTCGCCTGATCCAACATGTCAATACCGAAGTTTCTAGTTTAATTGACAATCAAAACTTTGTTAAGCGACTAAAACGGACAAGACCACTTGAGTTACGTTAAAACCTTATTGGATTTTGGTAGATCAAAAGTATCTTAGTTTCTTTGAGTTAAATGTAAATTAATGGTTAGTCTATAAGACTAGTTTTAATATTGCAATAATGATAGTAGTTTTTAGTGGGTTAAAGTCCCACAGTCCTTCAAACTGCCTTTCCCGGTAATAGGTAGTTCCTGAAGCCTCTTTCGATGATTTACTACTATCTGGAATGTTTTTTTCAGGCCCAGAACCATGGTTTGTTACCCGCCTAAGTAATAATAAAAATTTTTGAAAAAATGTTCACAAACAAAAGTTTAATAAAAGTCTGCGTTTTTCAATTTCAATTCTTAAAACTTCTCACATCATTAGTCTAATGTTTTGTAACTGTGAAAAAAATGTATGAATTTTTAGGAGCTACAGTTGATAAACTGTAGCAAAATTGTGCTGTACCAAAACGAAACACTTTTTTTTACCCAATAAATGCATATTAATTTAAAAGAAATTTAAATTATTAAAGTCCCTAATTTTAAGTTAATAGAAATTTCCATAGCCTAATTAAATTAAATACTATAATATATATCAGTATGTTCAATGGGGCATTTTAATTACCTAATGTCAATTAAGCTTATCAACAGGTTATCCTCAAGAATTATTTTGCATATAATTTCAGTGAAATCGGATACCGGAGATTTTCGAAATAATAATAATGCGATGACAATATTACAATTTTCAAAAATAAGAATATTAAAAAACATATAAAAATATGTTCTTCCTAACCGAAAATATAAATAATATATTATGCAACAATAGCTCTATTGATCAAAATTTACATATTTCATAATTTACATATTAAAGAAACACCCTCTTAATACAAAAACAAAACTTATTGTATATGAATCATAGTTTAAATTTATTAAAATATTAAAAAAACAAAAAAAAATATACATGTGAATGTATATATATATACTATTGTGTATATTATAATTAGATTTGGTTCTCAGTCAGTGTTTAATCTTTTACACCCAAAACAATTTTTCAATCAAAATAAATTCCCATTGTAAACTTCCAAATTTATTCAATAATTTTAAGCCATCTCCATATTATGAAATTTTGCTATCGATTCTCTCTCTATTTGAATATCTAATTGTTTTTTTTTTTTAATCGACTGTGACTCAGCTATTATTAATATTTCAATATTTAAAATGTGGTGTTATGAATAATAAAAAAGTTCTTTTATTATGTAAATAAAAAATAAATCTTAACTTTTAAAAAGTGATCAAATTTTTATTTTTAAATTTTTTTTTTTAGTTTTTTTAAAGTTTAAGTAATAATACTTTTTATTTAATGACTTGAAATCAAGTTAAACAAATGAAAAAAATTATTATTTTATATTTTGCATAAATTATTTTGTAATTTTGAAATACGTTAGGCATCATTCATTTTAAAAACTTCATAAGTCATCATCACAATATCAGTCATACAACAATTTATTGACTAATAGCTATATTGACTTGTTTTAAAATGTTCGATGTATAGAATTTTTTTAAATTCTATGAACTATTTACCATATAGGTTTTTAATCTGTCTTCATTGACAACAAGTTTAACTGTTTCACACTTCGTTATCTTTTTTTAAGATAATAAAATTATAATTTTTTTAACACTTTAATGTTCAGATTAATGTCTTTATTTAGAGGTACATTTCTAGAAACCTGATTTTATACAAGTTTATATTAATATCTATTATCTAAGAATGCAATGGAAAAAAGATCAGGATATAATTTTTGATCAGATGAAGACCAGATTTTAATTTTTTATGTATTCCATACTCAGTTAAACATGTTTTCGCAATTGGATGTATAAAAATTAAGTAAGCATAAGCGAAAAATACTTCAAATACTATTTACAATATGTACAATTAGTGATGTGCGATAATATCGAGTTCTTGATATTATCAATATTTTGCTTAATTTATACCGATTTTTAAAATCGATATAAGGCGTGTTCGTAGTTGCAGTAAAATATGCGTCGATGTCTTGCTCACTATGAACAAAAAAAATTGCGCAGGAAAATTGTATAGCAGTCATTCTTGTTGATAGAAGCAGCACATGCACAATTCGTTTATATAGTCATATTATATTATTTATAATTATATTATATATATTTTTATATATACATATTTAATATATTTTATATTACTTTTTAAATATATTTTATAAATATTTTTTTAAATATATTTTTTTTTAAATATTTAATATATTTTAATATTACTTATATATTAAAATATATTAAGATTATTATATATTTTTTCAATATATTGATTTTATTATATTTATATATTATTATTATAAACACATTTATTTTATTTTAACAATTAATTTTTATTTTTTATCTAAATATTAAATGTTAAATAACATGCACTTTAAAAATCATTCTAAATATCTGCACAATCTGCACAATCTGCACAATCTGCCCGACGCTGACGCGACACCGATTATTATGAACACAAGCGCCTGCTTTTTATCTGCGCAGAATTTTTGATGATATGCAACTACGAACAAAAAATCTTTTTTGTTGCGTAGGCGTGACCACTACGAACACGCCTATAGTTTCGTTAGTGATATTTGAGTACATCGATACTACATCTTGTACATTGTATTATAGTTTGTATTGTACTTTTACGCATTTAATAATTTTATGTTGTTAATGTTTAAACGATTTCAAATTTTAGGTGGTAGTACTGAAAAGGAATAAATAAACAAGTAGAAATTTAGCAAAGAAACAAGAAACACAAATCGTTTCGTATCCATTTTAAATTTTCCATTTTTTCCTTTGCTTTTTCAAATAAAAATAAGCTTAAATAAGGTTAAATTTATAAAAAGTCAAAAGTGATTTATACATGATTTAATATTTTCTAATATTTATGATACTTATATATAAAAATCAATTTAAGTTAGTTAAGTTGGTTGGTTTTATTTCACAATTGGCTTTTTCAGGAAATCGTATATCTATATCTCAATCTTCAACTCAAAATTTAGAATTTCTATTTCCCCGATCTAAATCGATATATTTTATTCTAATTTTTGTACGCATCGATCTATATTATTTTAATACGTATCGATCGATATATCGATTTGTTTGTTGGATTTCGTACATCACTACGTACAATATATATATATTTTAAAATAACATTAAAAAAGATTTAAAACTACCTTCAGTTACATGAGCTAACACTACGGAAATAAAATCCTCCTAACTGCTATCCATATAATGTATTGGCATATCATTAATATTAATATTGTGATAGTACTAACAATCTGTTATCGACATGATTAGATATGCATAAAAGATTAAAGATAATCAAAAAAACGTAGCACAAATTTTTATTGACTTGTCGAAAGCTTTTGATATTGTTGATCATAGGATATTGTTAAAAAAATTGTATAGTTTTGGTATAAGAGGACAAGAATATAAGTGGTTTGAATCATACTTAAGCATTCGCACTCAATTCGCTCAAATCAATGACGAAAACAGTAGTAAAATATTATGTGTATTTCAATGTAGTATTTTTGGTCCCTTATTATTTATTTTTTATATGGAGAGCCTACAAGGGATTGATATTGGTGTTGTAATTTTTCTATTTGCCGATGATATATTCAAGGTGGTGGAAAAAAGAAACGTCAAACAAAAATGATTTACAATGATTACAAAAAAAAAAAAAAATGGCATGGATCTTAGGAAAAATTAAAATGGATTAACACTTAAAATTTAAGTAAAAATTAGCACCGACTGCAGGAATATTTCATAAAATTTCAAACTTATTAATTGCGGTACTATCAAAAAATTTGTTTACCACCCTTTCTTTCATAATCATTTAGCTACGGAATCAAATTGTGGGGGGGACTACTTCTCAAAAAATGACTAAAAATCTTCAAATCATCCAGAATAAAGCGATAAAAATATAAGATTCCAACCCTGAACATTCTGATTATTAATCAGATAAATTCTTAACTACACCATATTGGCCGAGTATCCCATATTGTTCCATTTCTTTTAACAGTTACAAATTCTTTACAATTTCTATTACTTTTTTTACAATACAAGTTATGATAAAAAAGTTATGACAAAAATGTTCACCGTAAATAAAATCGAACAATTCAAATTCTGTATAAATTTAAGAATTGGCCAAATTTTATAGAATAATATATAATCTTAAAATTACTTCAATATTTATGTATGTTTATGCAAATTATTTTCTTTGTTATATTATTGTGAGTACAAAATTAAAAAACACAATAAAAACTCTGGAAATGATTCCGAAAAGCCTCAGTTTAATAAAAATTTTGTTGTGTGTAATTATTGAGGGTGTAATGCATCACCTATTAAAACCATTGAGTTTATTTATTTCTTTATTTATTTATTTAGTTCATTAAACTATTTATATTACTATTCCAAAAAGGGAAAAAAAAATATTTTTATTCAATTTATACTATTAGGAAAATTATTTTTTACATATTCTAGAATTTTTCTCTTAAATTTATTTGGATTTCTTTCCGTACTTATTTCATTAGGCAATTAATTAAAAAGTTTGAGACCATTGTATAGAAGTATATTTTTAGTTTTTTCTTTTCTAAAAAAAATTAACCTGAACGAATTAACGTTTCTCAAATTATAATTGTGAATATCCGATACATAAACTAAATGATCTCATAAATAACTGGGATATTTACCTATTTTCATATTTTGTACAAATATTAATACATTTATTATAATTCTTTTGATTAACACTCAACTATTTCAATACACTTAACATAAATCTATGCGAAGTATATTTGCTTACTTTAAGGATGATTCTCACAGCCCTGTTCTGCATTTTTTGTAACCTAATTTTATTACTACTACTTTCCATAAATAAAATTGTTGAGCAATACTCAAAATGCGGTTTGATAATTGCATTGTAATAGCACTTGAATACAATAATCTATTTCGAATTGTCTTAAAAAAAAAATTTATTTTTAAAAATTTTTTTACAAATATAATCTATATGTTTTTTAAAGTCTAGGTTTTTATCTATAATTACTCCTAAGTATTTAATTTCATCATCTTTTCCTATTATTTCATTATTTATTTTAATAATATTATCATTTGTTTCTCCATTTATAACAATACACTTTGTTTTATCAATACTTAAGCTAAGTTTATTCATTCTAAACCAATTATTTAACCTATCTAAGTCATTATTTATTTTTAGAATACATTCTTCTATAGTATCTGCAACAACATATAATAATCCCATTATCCGCAAACAAGACTATATTAAACGAAACACTAAGCTCTATGTCATTTATTAACTTAAATTAAAAACAGTAAAACACCAAGAACAGAACCAAGATTCACATCCACAGTATCAGATAATGTATCCTTGAAGTTTGTTCGCTGTTTTATCTTAGAAAAGACGGAACTATTCGGAAAATAATTTGGGTTGAGAAATATATCATCAAAATTCAAAAAAGCCGACGCAAGGAAAAAAATATTTATCATTTTATTTTTTGATCACACTGTAACTGAATGTAAAAATCAGTTGAAGAAATCTGATCTCCTTTCTCTTTCACTAAAAATATTTTCAGAAATTGAAATATTTGAAGTATAGAAAATACTTACATAATTTTGGTTGATTTTTATAACTCACAGTTGTATTAATAATAATATCTTTAATTAAGTTATAAAATTAATCAAAATAAAATCAGGTGTTTTTCATGTAACACTATATAAATACTTAATGATGAGTTGAAGTAGCGTTATGAAAACAAAACAACTCCTAAAAATAATTTGTCATTTGAAAATATTTATAAAATTTAAAGTGTTTTATGGTGTTTATAAAATTGTTAAAAGAGTAATTTAAAACCTTAACGCTCAACATGCTTGCTGTTACCTCTACAGATACTAAACACTTGCAATAATTTCTTTTTGCTGGCTAAAATCGGACACGGAAGCTTTTCGGAAGTATTATCAAAACTCTTTCATATATTCATTATATTCAGCAATTGTTTTTGTCTTAAAAATTGGTCTTTTAATTTCCTGTTTTCTCATAAAATTTTGTTAACCTTGATCAAAAAAAAATGTTATCTTTAACATTAAAATCTTTTATGTTATGACTATATAATTTTCTATAATATATGTATATATGATATGTATATTATATTGTTATTATAAAATATATTATGTATTTATTTTAAGAATGAAAACCTAAACCTACAAGCAACATAAATAAAAACTAAAAAAAAAAACAAAAACAATATAAATTATAATATGAAATCATAAAAATAAAGATAATAAAAAAATATAAAAAAAACAATATAGAAGAAAATTTTCTTCAATAATAATCCATCATTCTCTGGATTCAATAATGCAAAATCTAATTTTCTTTGCGAATATTTAATGTAAGTATATGATATACATAACATACATACATATTTATTTCATTTATACTTGTATAAAAATATATTTTTGTAAAATAAATATATGTACCTATTATAAAATTATATTCTGTCATTTCTTATAAAAAAAAAATATTTTTGGATAAAAAAAAAATATTTTTATGTAATAAATTTTTATCATTTCTAACACCATTTTCAACAATTGATTCTGTCGTTTGTTATATTTATCACACTATGAAATAATATTCCATATAATACCTAATAACATAATATTATAACTATGTAACTACCTAAATAATATTATAAAAGCATTCTTATTTATAGTTGTTGTAATAATTTTCAAATGTTAAGTATGTTTTTATCCCCCTGGTGTTTAACTAAAAGTATCAAAAATATCATCCATCATTCCTTAAACCTCTTCTCTGTTCTATTGAAATTTATTGTACTCAGATTTAACTTCCCAGTTGGGGTTATTGAGTTTAACTGCTTATATTTATAAAATCTACAAAAATATTTGTAACAATATTATTAATACATACATAATATATATACGTATAAATGCTTATATGCAAAAAGTAACATTTTTTAGGTTTGTTTTAGGAGTAAGAAAAGTGTAAAAAATGGGAAAATGATGAAAATAATATTTCATAGCAATAAAATATTTGAAAAATAAAAGAGAAACAAATTGCGAATTGTTGAATCTTTTAATACTCCGAGAAATTTGATATTTCAATATTTAAAAATTTGTTTTAGATTTACACTAATCTTGTAAATATTTATATTTATTTAAATTGCGCCAAATAAAAAAGATTTTTAAAAGTTTAGAAAATTTTTAAAGTAATTATTTTAAATAGTTGGAATAATGGTTTTTAAGAAATTTGTTATCTTAAATCTGGTGGGCTTAGAAATTTAAACTTAACTTGAAATTTCGTATTCAGCGCATCAATAATACAGAATTAATTGGAAATATTATAACCCTATGATGAAAATATACTTTGTAAAGTCTGATATAATAATTTTTGTAGTTTTTGTTTCTTTTACCTTACACATTACATCTTACACCTTTAAAGTACCAAAAAATAAACAATTTTTTTTTTGAATTACAAATTACTAGATTTCAAAATCTTCTTAGTTAATAAAGACTGCTCGAATTTACTGAAATTTGTATTTCTATTCCCTCTATAATACCTTTTATAGACTAATCTGTAAAATGGTAAAAAAATGCAATATGACCGATACGCTGTATCATAAAACCACCTGCTGGGTTATAAGCTGAACCGATCAATATGACCGATATGCTGCGTCATCTGAATCATCCGGCAATATGACCGATATGCTGGGTTATAAGCTGGACCGATCTGCTGGGATATATAATTCGTCCTTTCTATTAGACGATATATGGTATATCACCATATACAATATCTAAGTAATGCTGAAACTTTATACTACCAAAAGAAGTGAAAAAGATAAATGATGATACCAAGAGGGTTCAACCTTTTTATCCTTCTTATGTCATTTGATGTATTTAATAATTGTATGATGTTTGAGTTGATTGCATCAGTACATCTGTTTTTACATACAATTTTTAATTCTATAACTTATATTTCTTTATTGAGATCTCTGTTGATATCTTCTTTTTATTTTAACAATATGATTGTAAAAATTTATTATTAAGATTATTAAGATTAACTTCTCGTACATCCCTAAAACTAAGTTCAGATTGGATTTTTAAATTTAGAGTTTTAAACATAAACTTAACTTAAATTTATTATATAAATTATTAATCATTTTTTTTATTTTACTTTCAGGTAAGTGGTTAACAGCTAATTATATATCCCTGTAGGTAAATATATTTTAAAATTAAATGTATGGCGTTTTTTAAATCATAATTTGCTAGTTTAACATCCCAGAATGCCAGAATAAGCTTTAACTTCATTTACAACTATTTTTTATTCTTCTCTGACTTGTGTAACTGCCCTCTATCTCATAATCTGTCAACCATCAAATGAATTCAGTAATGTTGATCTTAGCCTGATAATACTAATAATACCAACACTAAATTGTGCAGAATATAATGAAATTTCCTATATCTCGAAGGACAAAAGAGCTGAAGTTGACATGATTTATCTGCTGATTAATAAATAAATAAATATAAATTTGATAGCAGTTTTGTTTGTTGTTAAAATTTAATTGGCTAGATAGAATACTCATATAAACCTTTTGTTGAAAGTTATGAGAGCATTTTAAGTTTTTACTAGTTTTTAAACAACATTGAATAAACGATTTTACTGACAGATCTCATGCTGAATTTAAGCCAATTTAAGTCTTCTTTAATAGTACAATGCTTTGGAAAACTAAAAAATAGGCCAACATTTACATATTTTTTTTAATTATATTTATCCATCAGTGCCGTGTTATTTTCCCATAATTCTCTGGTTGGGATATCGGTCTTGTAGAACTTTTCGAAAATTAGATTAGGGTGAAGATTTCCTCTTATTCCGAAAACAAACCATTTGGGTTATATTGAGTATTTAAATTAATCCCAGTTATTTGATTTTCGTACAACTGCTTTTTTTTTATCTTCTTCACAATAACTTAGGTAGAATACCTTTTCGTGCTTAATTAGGTACGCTACAGCAATTTTACACTATAATATCTACAATATTTTGAGCATTTATTTATCAAATTACTGGTTTATCAACTCATTAAACGTGGAAAAATACTGCTATTGTCAGTAACTATAAGCCTTCTTAAATAGAATAGCCTCATTTTATTTAATTTGTTACTAACCAAGATTATACTCTTAATTAGTTTTAAAAGCTTGAAGCCTAGCTGATGAAGATGTCATAATTTATAATTTATCTTTCACCATATACATCTGTGCATTAGACACAGAATAGTTACAAAATGAAATATACAAAATTATTGCTCGTGGTCATAATACGAAGTTGTAATACTACTACTTAATACTGTTACCACTCTATTTAAGCGATATAATATTTAAATGTAAGGTGATTGATAGAAATTTAAATTATTTATATTAAACAGAATCTATATAACTAACCTTAAGTTGTTAAGACTTACATTTACAAATCGAAAATAGGTTTTCAGATCAAAACC
The DNA here is from genome assembly GCA_963942445.1 of Argyra leucocephala. Lineage (NCBI taxonomy): Eukaryota > Metazoa > Arthropoda > Insecta > Diptera > Dolichopodidae > Argyra > Argyra leucocephala. The sequence goes on from OZ012677.1 coordinate 97,049,405, forward strand.
ATTTTACATTATTGTATTTGTAAATTGAATACATATGTTTATGTTTACACAAATGAAAAATCAATTTAAATTTCGTGATTTTTGCATAGATGACACTCAAAACATATATCCTTTCTGTTATGGAAGGATATACATACATACTTGTACATAAGTATGTTAAATTAATTTCTGAATTCATTCAATTTGATATCTATATATATGTATATAATATATAATATAAATTTAAAATTATTTATGTGTGTTAACAGAATGAATACACATTCATACATTTGATACATTTTTGTTTTTTTCTTTTTTCTTTTAATCAAAATTGAACCTGACCTTGTGTCTGAGTAGGTGTATATATACAATTTTCTAAATAAACATTCTATTATATCGTCTTCCATTTATATTATTCTTATTTTCAAATAAGGAGGTAATAATACCCTGAAGGATTAAAATGAAAATATTTCGGTTTTTTTTTTGTTTATTTGTTCTTTTTTTTTGTACTCTATGTATATATGTATATCTACTTCAACTTGTTAAATACGAAAGTCAAGAACGAGTGTAATTTTAAAGAAACATTTTTTTGTATGTCTTTAAAAAAACATGGTTTTTTTTATGGGTTGAGTACTTGAAATGCCTAAAATTTATATTTCATTTAAAATTCAATATAAATATTCTTGTATATAAATATAATATATGTATATAACTATATACATATGTAGGTAAATGTGTATGTATCAGAATATACATAAAGTATTTATATAAACAAAACCTTTTACAGAAAATAAATAATTTTTCAGAACAAAAAAAAACACCGAAATTATTTGTTCATTCTCATATCCAAAAAAAAAAAAAAAAAACAATTTGGGTACATGAATTGAGCCTGATTTAAGGAAAGAATAACAAATTTTCTTTCCTGAAAATTTTTCATTTTATCTACTAAAGTGTCTGACCTTGAATAATATACAAAATATGAAATAAAATATTCTTTTTTACTCATCTTCCATTTTTTTAGTGTTTTCTCCCAGTTTTCCTCATTTTGTATTGTGTGTTTTACGTCTCTCAAAAGAGATTTTTTTAGGCATTAAATACTTGTGGAAAACTTAATTGATTTTTTTTTCATTTTTAACTTTTTATTTAGAAGTGAAGAAAACTTTGTCAAAACAAATTTCAAGAAAATTTATTTACAAAAAAAAAAACGATGAAATTTGTTTTACCCCCCTAGATTTGATTGATGAAACAGCGTGGCATTAAAAAAAATTAAAGATTAAAACAAATGAAAGAGCCCAAAAAGGAATTAGAGAGAATGAAAGGGAGAAAGAATAAAATAAAAGTTTCATATTTAATATTTAAGAGCTAAAAAGTTCTTAGTTCGAGTTATAAATTATAACGGAGAATGTGTTGCTGTTTTATATTAATTTATAATTAGGTATACACACACATACATAATATATATAGCATACTATAATATACACTTTTGAATAATATTATGTATATGCGGTTCATTTTTAAATCTGTTTTTTTCAAGTTTTTGTAGAGTTCTATTTCTCATTAATTTGTTTTTAAATTATGTCGCAAAAATTTTTTTAATTCTCATGATGATTGTTGTAGAATAAATTTTTTTTCAAAACACAAAACAAAAAACCCAAATCCAATCTAATCTATTTAAATTGACTAGCTATATAATTTTATATCTCATTTAAATAACAATATTATGATTTGAAAGAATTATCTATGAATTGATTTAGAGTAATCGGATAATAATTATTAACGTATTTGGAGTGTTGGCGATGATACTTATTTATTTTTAGTTATTTAAAACGAATTGAGACAAATGTAGTGCAATAACATACTAAATAGTAAACTGTAAAAAGACATAAACAAATAGTGACTGAATAATAATAGTGGTTTATTAGTTTAAAAAAAAGCTTTTGATATACACATTTCAGACATTATTATTCACCTTTCCAAGTCTTAAATTTATCGTATTACTTATTTACATTCCGTACTTCATTTTATAATTAATTCAATTTACAATTTTCACAAATTTTACCTTTACAAAACATATTTTTAATTAGATTGTTGTGTATCTACGGAGTAAATGCAAGTCAATGCAGAAGATCTAAGAATATCAAAGTCTTATGGTGTTATTTGCAATTGAAAGCATCAGTGTAATAACCAGGTAAGCACCAAATCGAAAAATGTTGGGAAAACACAAAAAACCTTCTAAAAATTAAAAACAAATATCTTTCTACAAAATTAAATTTTTATTATTTAAATAAACAAAAAACAAAACATTTACTTCAATAACATTAAAATAATAACGGTTTAAATAACGGTAAAATGAAAATGAAAATTTGGACTTAACCTCTTATTGCCCCGAAATGTGAAAAAGAATTGCATATCTATTTCAGGAACATATTTTGTGGCTAATAACATTACATCTTCATCTTTATTAGGATTTATTGGTATATTATTAGAATATAATGGCACTGCTAAAAACGGGTCGTCTATTACTTCATCCTTTGTTACTGGATGGAACTCTGTCATTGGTCCATGATGACTGACAGAAGTAGAAAATTTTACAATGCCTGCTTCTTTCAGGTAATGAAATCGCCTATATCTTAATATAGTCCATTTTACTTTCGATGTACACAGTTTTTTTGAAAAAAGGAGTCAAACTGATTTTAAAATCCAAAATCATTTCTTGGGTTACGTCGATTACAGAAAATTTATTAGAACATTTAGCAACCATATTTTTGCAATCTCTTCGTAAATACAATCGCTCAACTAAGCGTCTTGTTTTTTTTGATTACACCAAAAGAACGATAACACGGTAAAAAGCTATGACCGGGTTGAAGCTATGACCAGCTGTATTTTGTCAAAATACCATATTAGTTTTTGCACGTTAATCGTCATAAAACGATTGAGCTTTTTTAAGATGTAGTTTTTTTCACCAAAAGAACGATAACACGGTAAAAAGCTATGACCGGGTTGAAGCTATGACCAGCTGTATTTTGTCGAAAGACCATATTAGTTTTTGCACGTAAATCATCATAAAACGATTGAGCTTTTTTAAGATGTAGTTTTTTTCACCAAAAGAACGATAACACGGTAAAAAGCTATGACCGGGTTGAAGCTATGACCAGCTGTATTTTGTCGAAAGACCATATTAGTTTTTGCACGTAAATCATCATAAAACGATTGAGCTTTTTTGATTTCAAGTGTTTGTTTTTCTTGCTGAGATTCTGACGCTGAAATTTTTTTTTCAGAACTATCACATGTTTGACAAGTGTCAGAATGAGGTGCACCAAAAGAAAGCTGTAAGTTTGTTAAAAAATATTCTCTGTAAAAATTAAATTCGGTTTGGCTATAATGAGAAACACGTTTTGAAAAACTTCGAATGTGATCGTTTAAATCTTTCAAAATGCATCCTGGCAATTTATTTGGGCGATCTCTATATCGACCTCTTTTATCAGATCGAGTAGTAATATTGTTAAACAAAAAATCAGAAAGTTTTTCAACTCTGCTTTTGGTTATGCCATGAATTGAGCAAAATGCAGTTTTGCATACTTCAGTTTCGAATAAAAAATTTATTTTGAAATCTTCTTGTTCTTACAGCTTCACTGCGAGGTCTGCGCCGCTCTATAATTTTTTTTCGAATTATACCACATAGATAAGCATCTTGCTTCTCTTTATCATCAAGCTTATTATGTCGTAATATTTTGCATGTATATACGTAGTTTTGTGCAATAATCGGACTTAATCCCGGACTTAACTCCCTTTTGCTTCGAATCATTTAAATCCAATAAATCCATAAAGTAAGTCCAATTTTGAAATTTATGTGCAATAACCGGATAATTCAGTACTTACCTTATTTTTGCTCCGAATTATTTAAATTTATAACTTTAATATTGGAATAACTCATGACTGAGTCACATTTCATACCTGGTTTTTACACCAAACGATGCGCATTTTTTTCAGGAAATTTTTTTCACCAAAAAAACGTTTTTTGGAAAAAGTGGACTTATCTTGTTATTGCACTGATGCCTTCAATTAAGGAAGTCCTTGAAACCCCTATAATCATATTCATACAACCAAAACAAAATTCACCATCTTTGCGGATAGTCAAGCCACTATCAAAGCTTTGATATCGAGCACTATATGCTCTAAGTTGATGGGAAAATGCCGAAACGAAATTGAAAGCGTAGCTGGCAGTTTTTTGATATCTCTACTCTGGGTTTCTGGTCACAGTAGTATAGATGTGAAGAAGGGAGCCGATTTACTGACCAAGCAAGGCTCCAATTTTGACAGGCTCATTGAGAACATCATATAACTCAAGACTTCAAAATCGCCGAAATGTATCGATTCAACAACTTTTAATTAGTCGGCAGACACGCAGACTAAAAAGATTCATGCCGCTGGAACTAAGTTTCAGATTTTTAAACAACTATTCATATATATTTAGTCTCTATAAGAAGAAAATATTGTATTTTATTTCTTGCAGAAGCCCTCATTCAGATCAAAATTTATACTTGATATCTTGTATTTTATAATAAAATTATTAAGTTAGTTGAAATGAAATTAATAAAAAAAAAAAAAAAAAATGTTTAATCTATTATTTATTAGCCTCTTATCCAAAAGTTTTCTTCAACATAGATTAAAGCATCATTTACAAACAGCCGCGTTGTATAAACTTCACTATCTGAACAATGTAATTTTTATAAATTAAAAATAAAATCCAAGTGAATATCAAAAAAAAATTTTTGATAAATCTAAAATTAAGTAGATATCCAAGTAATACAGAATCACTACAATTTTTTTTTAAATGGAAAACCGTATTTTGTTCTGTGACCATGTAAATAATAAAATTAGTGATCATCAAGGAATTAGTATTACTATAATGGACAATGGTGGAAGTGAAAACATAGATACTGTTACTTATCTTAATTATGATAAAAGAAGGTTTCATAACTTAATTTTTGGTAGTCAAATAATGTCAACATATTATTCAATAAGTGTAAATGACAAAGCAAATATATTTAGTAATGAATTACGAAATAGTAGCCAACACCTTGTGAAAACGATTAGGATAAATAATAAAAATAATCCTTAGTATTATAAAAATAATCCTTAGTAATAGCTGTCTTCGTAATATGAAAATTAGAAAAATCAACCAATATAATGAAGCAATTTCAACAAATTCTTATGATGACTGGGTGAAATATAAAATCATACGAAATAAATATAAAAACCAGCTAAATCAGACTAAAAATAACTTTATAAGTAATAAAATTCTCAAGAGCAAGGACCAATTGAAAATGTGGAAAACAATAAAAACGCTAGTACTAAAAGAAAAAAAAATAACATTATCGAAGTCAAGTTTAACGGTTTGATTTATAAAAACAGTATGGATATAACAACAAATTTTAATACATACTTTGTAAATAGTGTAGTAGAAATTAATAATAGTATTCCAAACATACCTTACCAAAATTTAATATTAAGAAATAATACAAATCAGTTTAATTTTAAAACAATGGAGGAAGATGATTTAAAAAGTATTTTAAAAAAAATGAATAATAAAAAGGACTTTAATCATGTAAACTGTAAAATGTTATTGGATGTTTTTGACTTAATAACACATAATTTGATTGAAGTTATAAATGGCTCGTTACATATGGGAATTTATCCAGAAGCATGGAAGGAAACAGTAGTAACACCAATAGAAAAAGTAAAAAACACAAAAATTTGAATTCCTTCCAATTAATATGACAAGCATAGAGTCAAAAATTATTGAGAAGTTTGTATATATTCAACTTGAAAGGTATTTGAATGAGAACAATTTAATATCTAAATTTCAATCAGGTTTTAGGAAAAACCACAGTTGTGAAGCAGATCTGAATCTGATTGTAGCAAATTGGAAACAACTTGTAGACGAAAAACAAACGATAGTAGCGGTCTTCCTTGACTTAAAAAGAGCATTTGAAACAGTAGACAGGAATATTCTATTATCGAAATTAGAAGCAATAAGCGTTGAAAATATAGAACTTAATTGGTTTAAGTCATATTTAAGTAATAGAAGTCAAAAAACTAAAGTCAACGGTGTAGTCTCACAGGCAATTGAAGTTTTGTTGGGAGTTCCACAAGGATCTGTATTAGGGGTGTTATTGTTTCTGATATACTATATATGATATGGAGCTGTAATTTTTGCGCAACTGATCCTGTTTGCGGACGATGCACTTCTATATGTTTCAGGAAAATCAGCTGATGATTGCATAGAGAAAATAAATAATGATTTGGAAAGAGTCAACAAGTGGCTAAGAATGAATAAATTAAAGCTAAATTTAGATAAAACAAAGTTCAGAATGCCAAGTAAAAATCGATGATGAACCTGTTGAAAAAATAAGCGAAATTAAGTACTTAGGGTTAATACTAGATGATCAATTAAAATTTCATAAGCATCTTGATTATACATGCAAAAAAATCTAAAAAAAAAACATACTTCTTCAACAAAATCAGAGATAAAATGTCTCAAAAATGTGCCAATGCAATTATTAAGCCTAATTTTGAACTATATTCGAGTTTAACAGCATTTTTAAATAATGAACAAATAAGTCGGTTGCAAAAGCTACAAAATAAAAATATGAGAAGTATTTTGAAATGTAATAGATTAACACATAAAGACAATATGTTGAAATCATTAAATTGGCTGAATATTAAACAAAGATTAATATTTAATACACTTGTGCTCATCTTCAAAATTAAGCACAATATGATGCCGATATATTTATCAGAAAAATTAACATATGTAGGTGATGTTCAACATTATAGTTTAAGACACATCTCCAACTTTAGATTACAGTTTTTTAGAACGGATCTGGCTCAAAAGAATTTAATGTATGAAGGGTTAAATCTATTTAACAATTTACCTCCGGAAATAAAAACTGAAACTAGTATTAAAATGTATAAAAAAAAACTTATTAAAAATATAAAAACATCTTATTTATTAAATTAAAATGAATGTAAAAAAATATTGCAAGTAGTATTGTATTAGTTTATATATTTACATGTATAAAACTAAATAAATTAATAAATCTAAATCTAAAACATAATATAGAGTAATATTATTGGAGCATCAATATTATATAGACCAAGATTAAAATAGTCTAGATAATCAATTTTAGCTGATAAAATGTCGTACGAAGAAAAAATCTCAGCAAATTTATGACTTATCGGAAGCGCAGTAATATCTATTGGTCGGAATTTTCATCCTAAGTATTAGTCAATAAAAATGACACGACATTGTCGTCGACCAAATATGTTAAATTATGTTTTGAACAAATGTGCTTAAATGGCATCATAACAAATGGTACGACACAATACGGTCGGTGACAAAACTTTGATCAAAATTAAAAATTTGTTGTTGTAGCATTGCGGTATTCAAATGTTTTTCTTGTTGTTTTTAAATTGTTGTTTGAAAATGAAAATGGCGCGTTCATGGGACTATGCGACATTCTATGTTATCAATCTAGGATGACAATCTATATGACATTGTATTGGACTTTAGGCTTTAGTACTTGATTATCAATTAAATTTTCGAAGACAAAATATTATAATGTTTTTTTAACAGATTAATTTCTTCTAATATGCTTAGCAGAAGATGCTTAACAGCCATGTAAGAGAAGCATATACAAGATGGGTCGAACTAAAGATGTAAATAGAGCTTAAGAAAAGCTATAAGAACTGAAAAATCAAATCGGTTGGAGGTAAATGTTAAGTTGTTATCAATTTCTATAATTTCTTTGACAAAGGTTATTTATGACAAAGTCTTCTAAGTACTCATATATACAACTATGATTTATTTTTATTAAAATACTAGGAATTAGTTATTCAATGTCTGTATTGGAATATGTTAAATATTAGAATATTAGTTTTATATATTTTTTTGATTTTAAGATTTGTTGAAAATCACTCCTTGTTTCTTTCAATTTAATATTTGTTTTTTTTAAACCAAAATTTTAAGTATTTAAAATTATAAAATCATTAATATCACAAGAAACAATTGTCATTGAAATAAAAAGGAAATGATTTATTTGAAAAATATTTTATTATAATACAATATAAATCTAAAATACAAAATCCAAAAAATTAAATTGAGTTTGTTATCATTCGTCACTTAATTATAAGTATACCTTACTTTAATAATGATTGTATCTTATTTTCATTAATTTTGTCCATTTAAATTAATTCACTCTATTTTTGTAGTGATTAGTGTTATAGTTATTGTTTTATTTATTTATACAACAAAGGATCTGCAGATAAAACTACATCCCAACTTACAGGTCATTTACCCTTTCGGAATGCGGGTCTTTATATAGTAATTATGTACTTATTATAATATATTTTTGCATATTGTATATTATATTATTTGTATTGGTTATTTATTAATAATTATTATATGTTTATTAAATTATTATATTATATTATAGAACCGATATTGTTGTAGTGAAAATTACTATTCAGTAATTTTCATCATTTGAAAAAAAATCGGTCGCTACATTATTATACTTTTGTGCTTTCTCACTCGGTTACAGAGACTACTAGTTATGTAATTTTAAGAATTTTATAAAGTTAATGAAAATAAATGATTTTCAAAATTGGAACAAGTCTCAATCTAGTTTAGCTAGTCTCAGATTGCTATATGCATATAAAATTCTTTAACTTTCTGTTAATTTCATGAACTTTTGGGGTAATTAGATACAAGTGATAATCCAAGTTATAATACAACTCTATTAGAAATATCTAATAATCATTGTCACTTGTATGTACCAAAAACTTTTTATGTATACCTACCAACAGTAAGAAATTAATAAATTATTTGTTTCAGCATTGAGGATTATGAAATTAAATTGATGTTTGAAAATTCTAGTTACATACTTAAACACTAATAGTAAATATTTTTTAAGAGGCGAAATTTTTTATCCCTTCCACCTGCCTTTATCTGTTCGAATAAATTAAATTCTGGCTTTTTTCTGTAATCCGTATAGTCAAACAATAATTTTGTGAATGACATATTTAATTCTATTAATTAATAAGAAAAGCACCAATAACGATTTTATAACTTTAAAAATTAGCTAAAATTTAATAACTTTATGAAAGTAAAATCTTTTTTAAATTATTCCAAAACCTGAATATCCTTGAGAATACTGAAAATAATAATAGTCATATTTCATAGAAAAAATGTTTATACTTTATTATAACCTTAAAGATTGCTATCAATTCATTTTATTCAAAATTTTAATTTATTTTACTCCCACATAGAATTGTAATTACACCGCCGATTTAAATTTATTAACAGTCCTCTCCAATAATTTTTTAGTGAATAATGAAATCAAACTTAAAGTTTTTAGCTATATTGTTTTGATATACAACATACTAAAATGAATCGAACGAAGAATTTATAGAAAATTTTAAAATATTTTAAATACCTTTTTCATCAATTTGGAAATTTCCAAAAATTCTGTTTACTTCAAAATAAATTTTCCATGAGAAAATATAATTGTAAAAAATAGGAAAAATACTAGCCTAGATAAAATAACTAAAAATAGAAAGATCAATTTCAATGTATACTTCTTCAAATGATTTATGGAAATCATTTCAAGTATTTGAATACTTAAATATGTAAATTTTTTAAATATTTCAAGTTTATATTTTTTTCTCATAAATTTTTTAACGAATCTCTCAATCAACAAAATTTAAATATAAAATTAAATTCTTTATCCTTATATTTCATGAACAATTTCTAATATTATAATTTCTAATTCAAATCAAAAAACGAAAGAGAAAAAACTTAAATTTTTTTAAATTAATTTATTTAATGCTGATATTTCGGCATTATTCAATATAATGCATCTTCAGTTTATCCTAATTAAATTAATAATTTATATTTAATTTCAATATATTTCTCTTTTTTTTAAGTTGAAACTTTTAATATAAATACAATTAAAAATTTTAAAAATTCCGACAACCGACGAAAAACTATAGGCTTCCCATTTTGCTTAAAAAAGTTATATTAATTTATTTTTGTCAAATTTTTTTGTCAGATAATAATTTAAAAATAATTAGGAATGAATCTACAAATTTTTTAATAGATAAACCCGTGAAGTATTTTTCTTATGATTATTGAATACCTGGTATTGAAACGGTAAACAATTTTTAGTTTTTATAGGCATAGTTCATAACGGAAATTAGAACTAAAAGATAACAAAAGAAAAAATCATTTGTATGAGGATATCAAATTATATTTAATATAAATGTGCACTAGGGGTCCCGGTTGGTTAATTATAATTCAATTTCAATCCAAATTCAAAGCTTTTAAAAGAACAGGGATTTACATGAACTAATTTAGACTGTTAAATTTTACTGTAAAATCCATACATTTTTAATTCCATATTCGTTACTCATATGTTACAAGTCAGCAAATATGAAAAGTGTTGAAATGATAAAATCATAAAGGCGTTGTGGTAATAAAAAATTATTTTTAGTGATCATAACTGATTCTTTTTGTTGTTTTTATATTTATTATTTTTATTATTATTATATTACAAAACGATAGTTAAGCTTTGTATATTTATTTATTTATTTATATAACACTGGATCTACATATAAATCTGTAGGCCAACTTACAGATCCTTTTCGACCCTTTCAGAATGTGGATCTTTATAAGTTTTGTATAAATCAAATCTTTAATTAGAAAAATATTGATAAAGCAAAAATAAGATATAATTGAAAGATTGATTGATTGATTAGATTTTTATTAGGTCTCATTCTACTTTTTGTATAAACTTAAAGACTAAAGATAAGAAATTTAAATGTACAATACGTGAACTTAAAGTTAAACAATAAAAATAATGAATTTATATACGTATACTATGATTAAGTTTAAAATTTAAAGTAACCCAAACAGAACTCAAAGATGTGCTGAACACTAATTGGCGTGTATGGCCATCGCAGGAACATAGAGGTACACTTTTGGTTTGTCAAATAAGTACTTATATGCAAGTCGCGAATGTCCTATCTTTACCCTTGTAAACATACATTCGGTTTCCCAATTTTTTTTGTTTTTATTTAACATTAACTCATTTCATACTCAAAGGTACATAATAACTGATTTATTGTTTTTGTTTTTTTGTGTTTTAGTAAGACCATATGCATATAAATATTTATGTACATTGAAATAATGAATAATAAAACTATTTAAACCAAATGTTTTCGAAAACTTTAAAGGGGATGTATTAATAAATTAATAAATAATTTTCAAAGTATTGTACAGGCAGCTTTTTTTTTTTACTTTTTTGTAAAACATTCAATTTTCTTTAATTACATATAAAAATAATAATTTTTTCCTGGCAAAAAATTAAATAAATTAAATTTAAAAATTTTAATTTTCAGATAAATTAGAACAGTTTTAAATCCAAACTGGTGCGCATTACTATATAGTTTAATTTGTACATATTACTATGTATATAAGTAACTTATATATAGATTTTGGCAGGATGAAAATATGACAATCGTAGGTGGTCTTATGCAAGTAAAACTGTAGATATTTGAGTATTATATTATTTGAGCCCGCTAAATCCAATTAAAACATTCGAAGGTGCTCCTATGCAATTAAAACTGTAGATATTTGACTATTATATTATTTGAGCCATCTTGAGCCAATTAAGACAATCGAAGGTGCTCATATGCAAGTAAATCTGTAGATATTTGACTATTATATTATTTAAGCTATCCAGATCCAATTAAGACATTCGAAGGTGCTCATATTCAATTAAAACTGTAGATATTTGAGTATTATACTATTTGAGTCATCTTGAGCCAATTAAGACAATCGAAGGTGCTCCTATGCAAGTAAATCTGTAGATATTTGAGTATTATATTATTTGAGCCATCTAGATCCATTTAAGGCATTCAAAGGTTCTCCTATACAATTAAAACTGTAGATATTTGAGTATTATATCAACATTGAGCCATGTTGAGCCAATTAATAGAATGTTAATGGTAGTTAATCTATACAAAAACAGCGTTGGCTTTTCTTTGAACAAGACCAGTTTAAAGAAAACCTTGTTTCATTTGTTCTATTAGTCCTCCTGCCAATCTTGTTTTTCCATTTTTTTACTAATATGAACTAATTTGTAGTGATAAAATTAAGCTTTAATAATTTAAATAACATTTTGTTTTTCTCTTATAGAATTTACTTTTATTTTTGTTTTGTTTTTTTAATAAAAAAGCTCTGTTGTTTTAAATTTCAAAGTAATTAAATCTTAAATCTTTTATTCCATACATTATGTAAATTGAGAATTTTAATAATTAAATTTTATTATTTTTTGTAAACTGTTTGAATTAAAAAGTAAATAAAATAAAATAATATAATAAGATATAATATATCATACTACTTTTAATAATATAATATACATATGTGTTTTAATTTTAATTGCATTTTCTAAATTTTAAGCTTTACGTTATTGTATCATCTTAGACAATTCAAACACAAGGAAAAGTACAAAATAATAACAAACAATTTTAATTAGATTAAATTTTCATAAACATTTGTAATTAGTCATTTAATTTGTTTATTCGGGTGGAGATAATTTTATTTTTCTTATTACATTTTTACATAAAATTTGATTTTATAGTATAGTTGAGTGGTAACTATTTTCGAAAAAATTTAAATTAATATTTCTGTGAATTATATACGTATATATATATATATGTTCAAAAAAAAATATTTTTATCGTGGCACACTCATCAACGGTTTTCATTACAACATTGTTGTTTAAATACTTAAACAACTCTTATTGTATCATGTCTTACCTCCTTTTTTTATTTTCTATTTAATTTTTCACAAAAACAAAACAAATCTATTAATTATTAGAATATATTTAAAAGAAAAGGAAGTGTATACATTTTATAACAATCCTTTTATCTTCTTTTGATTAACATAAAGACAACAATTTCATAAAAATCAGTTTAATACTAAAATTTTATTACATCATTATATGCAGATATTATAAATGCAAGAAAATATTATCCTTTTAAATGAACCTCATATTTTCCTAAATTTTCTTCAGAACTATAGCATTATAATATTATAATATAAATATATCTAATTTTTCTTTTTAAAAATCTTGACTTAAATTTTCATCACTTGCATTCTATTTTATAGTTATGTATAAGTATACATAAACAAATCTAATATATGAATGGTAATTTCTTCAATATGTTTGCTAATATCTTCTCATTGACAACAAAGTATACAAACATAGTACATATTATTATACATACTATATATTTATAATAAAAATATATAAAAATTATTCATATAATATAAAGTATTATATTATATAAACTTATATCTATGAAATATATAGTATTACACTAATACAATTTCCTAGCATGATAATACATAAATTTTTTAAGAAACATGACTTCATAACGACATTTTCTTAAGATTGATGTGGTTAGATAAAAAAAAAAGTTCTAGTAAAAGGACGAAATTAAGGTTAATAAAAACAAAAATGAAAAATAAAAATATAAAACGATAAGAAAATTCTCTTACTATATTGCACCCAATTCGCAGGAAAATATTAGATTCAATTCATTTTCTGATATTCTTGTCGACATTGCAGTTGGATTTAAAGATGATACAAGAATTTTTGTTTTTTTTTTTATTTTCATTTTTGTCTTTTATGCATTTATGAAAAAAAAATTGCACAAATTGAGTAGAAAAATTGTATATCATAAGTATTATTTATAAAAATAACCACAAAATACAAACAACATTAAATTATATTCGATGTGTATTTTCCTTTAATGACATCATAAAAAAAAATATCTAGTTGAAAGTATCATTACTCATTAGTCATTAGTATTTAAATGCACTTAAGTAAAATTGAAATTATTTTATAGCATATGCATATACATATACAATATCTACATATTCACATTAATATACATATATATCAAATTAAGAACCGTTTTTCAAGCAGTTGAGGTCTCATTTTTGCAATCAATCTATGTTGATATCTAAAGCATTAATTGTTATTGGTCTCAGTCTATATAGAAATGGCGTTAGACTATTTTCCAAGATAACCTCAAACCAGGAATGAGCTTCATCATTAAACCAAATTTGTCGATAAGAAAGTGTATCAACTTGCAACTGATCTACAGTGCATTCGCAAAAAATAAATTTGACTAATTATATTAAACTATAATTGCCTTTGAATTACGAACACAATTAGGAACGAAATTGTATTTGCAAATATAATTAAAATGGGTTTCGAACTTAACTATAAATTTGACTAATTATATTAAACTATAATTGCCTTTGAATTACGAACACAATTACGCAATTACACAACTTAACTTACTTATTATCAAAATAAAAGCATTCTTCCAATATTTCATTATACTATATTGATAAGCTACAACCCAATTTTTCATTAACTGTCATTTTAACTTGGTTTTTTAAATATTTTTCTTCAATTTATTTTGTTAATTCAGTTTCTTTAAATCGTGATTTATTTTATTAACACATTCATCAATTGAATCACTTAAGGTAGTTATAAATAATCCAAAAAAATAATATAATTTCTACAAAATCAACTACATTTTCACCAACTCAAGTTTGAGTCGAGCCTTATACTTAAAAAGCTCAAAGCTGTCTTGTTAGTAAATAAACTAACAGCGTTCGAACCAACGCTCCGGTTTCAAAATGAAAATATTCAACGACTCAAAGACTTGAACACTCTCGGAATGCGAGTTAATCAAAATATTCACTGGAATGAGCATATTTTCGAAATTGCGCTGCCAAATCAATCTTTGGACTTTTTGAGTCGTTGTAAGACATATTTATTATATCCGAACCTCTTCAAAATCTATAAAACATATATACGAGTATAATACATAACTATAACCCAAGCTCGAGCATAACTCACATTTATGGGCAATTGCTCCAAAAACTGCTTTGGTTTTGGACAAAGTTCAAAACCACGCTATTCATTTTATAGTTGACATAAATATGACCTAATCCCTTATTATTTGGTCATCGTCATATTGTTGAAAACTTACTCCATTTTATAGATATCTACTTGGTATTGGCACTTGTTCCGGAGGACTAAAATCACTTTTTCCTCCTCCCAACCAATTCCATCGCGTACCACTAGAAGGATCAAATGCCCAACCTTTCACAGTAGAAATTCCAAAATGGTTTAAGTCTGATTGTGGAAATTGTTTTATAATTACAATATCTCGAATGTGGAACAGAGATAAATATCAACAACATCGTTCGCTCTTTACTCCAATCGAATTCGATTATCAACCTTAGAATTTTCTGTTTATTCATGAAACACCATTTAAATTCTATTCATTAAAACAAGACAATAAAACTAATAATTTTAGTTTTAGAAAACGTTAAAAAAATATAGTCAGGCTAGAATTGAAATGGGCCAAGTGAAAATAAATATTATTCAAGGATTGAAAATTTTTATGCCTGAAAACGAACAGTAATATTTTTTCCCTGACTCTATTATGTTTCAATAATTACAGAGTAACTTCTTATAATTATTTAAACATCTTTTTTTATATTACTGAAACTATAAGTGTCAACATTTTTCACTTTAAAATACCATACTCGTATTTATTATTACTAATATTTTTTGTTATAATTTTTCCATGACAGCATAACAAGTATTATAAATGCATGGGACTTAGGGTTAAAAACTTTATGTTCTATTACAACTCTTATACATTATATGGGGTTTTGTGCTATAAAGTTAATCAAACTAACAACTTTCATTCCACATTTTCCAAAAAAAAAAAAAAATAAATTTGTACTAACTGTTAAATTTCCATTTGATAACAAAAACAAAACTTTCAATTCTTTGCTGTTAAAATTCCGTTTAAAAAAAGAATAAAAAAAAAAATAAAAAAATAATAAATTTTTCTCTAGGAGAAAATTTTTTATATACCTAACATTAATTTCTCGCCTCATGGGAGTAAATATTTTCAAACTTATAAACTTTTATGGCATTTCTTTTGCATTTGTAAGAACACTTCAAGAAAAAAAAAATTTACAACTGTTGAAAAATTGTTTAGATTATTAACCGTTTTTGTCATTGTTCGTTGGAAGATTTTTTTTTTTAAACTGACAATTGTAAAGGATTTTAAAGCATGTTGGAAACTGTATAAGTTATTTTGCAGAACATTTTTTGAAGGATTTTATATTATTTTTTTTTTGTTGAGAAAAATATTTTGATGTTTTTTTTCAAATAAAATTTTCATTTTGAAGAAATTGTTTTTTTATAAATTTCATTTAAAGAGCAATCCAAACCCGGAACAAAATAACTTCATTTTAGGTTATTATAAAAAATTATGATGTCTTATTTGAGTTAACTTTATTTTACACCATATTAAATTAACTAGAAAAAACTGTACGAATTTATTTAATATACTTAAATTAAAATATAATAATTGTAAAGAGTGTAACATAAATAAATATAAAGATTGTTATTACATTTATATTATTATAAAGATTGATAATATAAAAGCTATTAGGTCGTACAGGGCGTGTAGGAGATTTTATGTTATTTGACATTATAATACAATTGGGGAACGGTCTTTGTTCTAAGAAAGGTGTCATTTTTTTGCCACATATCATTTTTACTTCATAAAAAATTCGGTATCCGAGAAAGCCTAGGTTGCTTTTTTTTTTAGTTGCCTAGGATTGAATGTAATCTTAAATGGGCAATTTTTTTTCATCCTATTATCAGTAGCTTCGGTAGAATGTCTTTTCGTAAATGTACGAAATTGAAATTTGTCATATAAAGTGGAACAAATAATCCTTTTTTGGATATTTATTTACCAATTTACAATTTACTGGTATATTAGCTAATTAAGTCTGGAAAACTACTTCTTACTATCTTGTATAAACTAAGCTAAAACTAAAAACCACTTTAGTTAAGCTAATACCAAATTAGATACTATAAAATTTAATTTATTTATAAATAATGAAAGAAAAATGTAATTAAACTTGCATGCTTTGATGATCGCAATTCTAAACGAAGACCTTCTGTTTAATCAGATGATATTACCACTACACCACTTAGGGTGACATAAGACAAATGGTTTAAAGGGCATCAACAAGCAACCTTTACTAAACTAGTTTTATTCCAACCCTTACCCAAAATTTTTCACTAGCGCTTGCTTTGTTTCTCTAATCATTTGAATTAAATTGAAGATAGGCTTTTGCGAAACTGACTTGCAAGTCTACCAACATAGTCAATCCAATTTGTTTTTTCAGGCTTATAAATTTAGTGATACCATTTCTTAATTTTTTTTAAATAAGGAGTTCTATGTACTCGCGACTTCTTAAAATCTATTGTACTTCTCCTTTTATATCAGAATTGTTGGTCTATGTAGAGATATAGAAACAAATAGAATATCGGAGTAGGATTCCTCCTCTTCTAAACAGAATCTGTCTCTACTTGTGCTCGATCTACCAATCTTGAACAGATGCTTGTTGAATTGGCCGTGCCCTGTAATAAATCATTTCAGCATTCTGATTTAATCTATGGATACTTAGCTTGAAAAGGAATTTAGACTGCGTAAAGTTTTGGCAACAATGCCATATGTTTTGGACATATGTGGTTTCGCATTTGGAAACAATTCTTTGTAAGTAGGCGTTTGAATGATCAATATACTTTACTCTGGTTCTAATAATTGACTCTTCACACCTATTTTGGCAAGGACATTTGTCTCTTTATTGCCTTATATTCCTTCATGCCCAGGGGTTCACATAAGAGTAAATCTGTTTCGTTCGGCTAGCTTTATTAACCTTCTGTAACAGCTATAGATAAACTTTGCTTTAAGATTTGGGAAAGCCAGAGCTTTTAAGGCAACTTGGCTATCTGAAATTATGTATATATTATCAACTTTTTTCCCTCTCTTACTGCAGTGTAAAACACCTCGATGGCAAAGGTTTCAGCTCGAAAGATACTGGGATATGAACCAAGTGCCACACTAAACTTAAACGTTGATTAAAATTCGCCACAACTGGTTTTCCCTCCGATCTTATACCATCGGTATACCATACTGAAGCTCCTGGAGGTAAGGCTCTTATTAAACCTTCGACTTCTTTCCTTTTAGGTATTAGTACAATGAAGTTCCTACAATAAACTAATGCTTTAGTCATATAGTCCGACATTGCAATTGCTTCGGTTCATAGTTTAATTTTGTGCAGGATCACTGTGTCCTGGTCTTTTGTGTTTGAAGTTGTTTGTTAGATGCAGCTTTGTTGCTGTTATTCCAACCGTTTTCATCAAATATAGATGAATCAGTTCCAGATTTTTTTCTAGGGCTAGAAAAGCGCACGTTTTTAGTGCTCCAGTAGCCCCAACGCATGCTATTCTTTGTATTTTTATAAATTTACCACATGCTTTCGTTTGCTCTATTTTTGGCCACCACACACATGAGGATTCCATGACAGTTTAACAGATTTTATAATATGGAATTGGTGGGTATGAAATTCTAATTTATAAGAAATAACAAAAAAAATCAAAAAAAAAAAATCAACCCGGCTACTTTTAATAAATAATTTGGTTGTTATAACACTATTTCTTATTGATTGGCTGTTAGTAATGGCATTCGTATCTAATTCTGATCTGCATAACACAACACACAATTCATTTCTCATCCATTACTCACTAACAAATATATTTCCTATTCTCGCTCTAAAAAAACTTACACAACTTCACAAATACACAAGTTTATTAATATTGAAATCAAACAAAAATCTTTCTATTCAAATTTAAATTCTTTTAAAATATTTTAGAAAAATTTATTGAACACATTTGTTATCACCAGTGATTGTCTATAAATTTTTAAAAGATTTAAGTATACCACTTACAAAATTTGTCACCCTATATTATATAGGTTTGTTAAGGATTTGCGCAAAAATTGATTTTGTTTTATTATTTTACAAAACACGTAATACATTCATACATTTATTATTGGATTGTATTTGGCTTTTCAAAATTCAATCGAATCCTTTTAAAACGTATAACAAAGTAAAATACCTATAATGTGATTACATCCAATCTACAAAATACAAATAATTCTATGTTAAAATGTTATTACGTTTTTTTTTTCTTTGAACAAAAAACCAAGTAAGTACGTAATATGAAATTTTATTTTTATTTTGTCAAGATTTTAGTAGGTGTTAGAACAATCAGAATAACAATTTTAAGTGATTTCAGATTGGAAAATATTTTTATATCACAATACTTTATTTCACTAATTTAATTTTCAAACGAACTAAAAATCTTGAAACATTGAAGAGATCAAAAGAGATCAAAATCTATTATAATATAATACTATAGTTTCAGCTTTTTGTATATGGTTTTGTACTTTCAATGGTAATAATGTCAAATCCAAGTCGTTCACTAATAAAACCCGCTAATTTCTTTCTACATGGACTTGTCGGCTTTTGTTAATATACCACTCACTTATAAAGTAAATGCTCATACATTTTTCTTGGAACATTAAAGTTTCACATATTAGGTGATTAGTTTAGAGATTTTATTTTCCTTTCGATCTCACGTTTTTTTAAAACTTGTTAAGAATATAATTCAGTTATAGCTTTAGTAAAATGAAATTTCACTATTTGAAAAGGACTACTTTCTGACAATAACAGAAGTTTAGTTTTCCACATTTGATTAGACGATATTCTAGACAAGTAATAAATACGCGAAAATAAAAATATTACTTCTTCCACATTTAATTAATTGCGCTATCTACTTAACCCTAACCCGAACGGACTATACCAGTTGGGTATAGCATCAAGGTAGCAAATGTGAATATCTCTGAATTGCTATTTGAAGTAAATTTGAATGTGTCAATTGCGTTAAAATAATTTACAATTCATAACAAGGACGAAATAAAATATCCTTTTTCCCAATTTTTTTCAGGGTCGAACTTTTTACTAACGTGTCTGACCAGAATTGTACTCAAGTTAATTTTTTTTTATTTAGTAATCAATTTCAATAGGTCTTATATGAACGTTTCTGATAAACTTTAATAATATATCATATTACAATACAGTAAATAATGCATATATTTTTTAATTCATAATTTAATTCAGCCATAACAAAGGAAAATTTTATACTACCAAATAACATATACCAAAATAAAATGTAACCAAAATAAAATGAGACGCCTAATTAGCGACTCCACCATCCAGGTAACCCCTACTCTTCCTCTTTCTCTCTTATAGATATTTTGTTGGAAATAACTATTGAAATAAAAAAATTAATGCCTGCTTTCAACCAATTCCAGCGTATGGAAGCTTCAATTTCTCATTTCTATAATAATCTATAATCATTTTGTATAAAAGCCTTGCATATTCATCTACTTTGGCAGTTGGAACAAATTGATCTTCAGATGGCTTTGTTGCACATAAATTTTTCCAACTATGCATTTAATTGCATTAAACATGTTCCATAGCTCTATGAATAGCAATTCTTTTTTTAATGTTTAGTAATCAAAGACTTTCAACGGATTGCTTCGAAAACTTTTTTCAACCTCTCCATTCAGTTGACTATGAATCCTCATTTAATGACCATGAATAAGCTTATCGCATTTGAAATGTGGGTATACTGTAGAATACTGAGCATATCATGGGTAGAGTGATCGAACAATAGTGAGATTATAAGTAGAATAGGTAGAGACCGTGAGCTGTCATACTTATTGATTGGAATATATTTTGGAAATATCTTGGTACCAATTCAGTGTTTTTTAAGTAAGAGGAGTAATTGGTACATTTTGTATGATGATGTTTTTCTAAACGTGTAAATCGTTGTACCAATATTCTTTCCATTGTATTTTCCCGTTGGTAAAAGGCATTTGTTTATGCATTGGAATACTCATTGGAAATATTATTGGATACAAGGAACAATTGTTGGAAACATTGCTGGTATAATTAAAGTGAAAACATTTTTTTTGGATAGGACATAATTGAAGATTTTTTGCAGGAAAAGAATACGGTACTTTTAAAATAAAAATTTTTTATGACGTCATACAGAATTTTAAAAGGTACTCGTACCACTACTTTTCTGTATTCGTAAGGAAAAATTATTGATACTAAAAATTCCTTTTGGTACAAATTCTGAAAAAACCCATGTAAAATTCCTAATTTGAAACTGGAAATTTATGTGGTACATTTGGTACTGGTACAAGTTCGGAAAAATTCCAACTAAAAACTTAATTTAAGTTAGCAAATATACGTGGTACAACTTGGTACACTAATACAAAAATTCCAAGTTTGGTCAACTGGGAGAGTGCTGTTATTAATTATGAAAGGTAGGAAAACAACTTATCTGGGCCATATAATGCAAAATGACAAGTATCATATTCTACAACTGATCCTGCAAGATAAAGTTGAAGCCAGAAGACATGTTAACAGAAAACAAATGTCATGGCTAAGAAACATCAGGCAATGAACGGGTCTCCAAACGGTGTAAGAATTAATGCACGCATCACAGAATAGAGAGAGCTTCAGAAATGTGGTCGCAGACATCCAATAGTTGATATACAGCTGAAACAGAAGTTTGGCTTGAAATCAGTGGCTAAAGCCAGAACACATAATAAATTGTGATGCAATCTAATTAAAATAAGTTTGTTTTTGAAAGCTCGGTTTTGTAAATAATGTGGTGTGCCTGTTTTTTTTCGAACAAAATAATATTTTGAAATATCTTAGCACTTTAGGTAGTTTGTATTGTATCAACAAATTTTATAGAGATTGAGCTGAATATCCTAAATTTAATATAAAATACTAATATCAGTTATTCAGTGTAAAACATTTAAATTTAATAAGATATTTAAGTTTTTTTTAAAATATTTAATTTTATATTGGAAAATAATAAAAAAAAAGTGAAAATTAATTATTTGACAAATGAAAACTAGTTACCTATTCGTAGTGTGAGCACCTAGTTCTATAACGAGTTATCCGAGCTCGATAGCATGGGTATATACACTCGTAGTGTACAGCATATTAGGGTTAAAGTACTCAATATATTTTAATAAAGATTAAAAGCTCCTGGTATGTTTCACTAATTTTAAATCATATCTTTATCATCAGTCTTCTGATGCCGATGTAACAACCGAAATCGTTCAAGAGATTAATTTAAATTTAGTTAAACATACCCAAAGTTTTTAATCTTTATTATTGAAAATGTTTCCTAATAGAGCTATCTATAAAATATATTAATATATTCTACCTAAATTACTGAAAATAGAACAAAAAAGAACAATAAAAGCAAAATCTTATTGCAATAAAACATATATAAGTATGGTAACAAAATATTTTTTTAAATATTTAAATAAAGAAAATGCAGCAAACAAAAATATTCAAAGTCAAATTCACATAATATATAGAATAATACACTCAACTATATTGAAAACATTTCATATTTAATTTAGCCACCAATACTAATACACTTCAGCATATATTATAATAAGTCAACCGTTTCCATATTAATTATATCTAAACTATAAATAACTTTTATAATAATAATAAAAACATTGAACTAAAGAGACTTAGTAAATTAAATATGAATTTTTCATTCACAGACTATTCTTAGTACTACTATACTTAACTTAATAATCAAACAATAATCACTCTTCGAAATCAAAACATTAAATATTTTTCTTTTACGCTTTTTATTATTTACATAATTATTTACAAAAAAAAAAAACTATTTTCACCGATTACCGTAACGGAAAAGTCCTAATGTGAAAAGAAAAATATATATAAAAATATATAATTTATATTTTCTCTTCTGTATTCATATGAATAAATTATAGAGGAATTAATGTCCTTTAATGTCATAACAGTCGTAGTAGTAAATTACAAATTTACTTTACAGCTTACATAACAAAGGCCAATCCAAAGATAAAGAATCTGAGTGACTTTTATTTAACTTGATAATAGATAACTTTATTGCGACTTGGACATATTTATTTACGTACATCAATTTGAAAATAGAATAATATTTTTTTATAGAGAGTAAAGTACATTCTAAAAGATGGAATGCTAAAATTCCTAACTAAATTTTATTTATCCAGTTTTATAGTTATACCACTAAGCTGAGTTGGAGGATTCATTGATTTACGTCTTTCAGTTAATATTGCAACAAAAAATTATTCCCATATTTTTCAAATTAGACACTGCGAAATATTTTGATTTATCATAAAATGCTTTTTACGAAAACTGAAACAAATATAAGTCTTGTGTTATCAAAAGGAATAAATTTCATGAATATTTCTCAGAATGAACATGGAAGTTCACATAACAATATTTTAATCTATGGTATTCGAAATTTAATTTATACCGGTTCTGTAAAAAGCCTATTCAACACCAATGTACATTTAATGGAAATCCTTTGTACATAAGAAATATTTTTTGTTTTTCAAATTAAAACTTTAATTATAAAATGCATGTTTTTCAATTTTATTTCCCCTCTGGGTTAATATTTACTTTAATATTTTTATCTATTGTTTGATAAGGAAAAAATAATAAATAATAGTTGAGGAAACAAATGAAAAATTACCTTTGTTTTGTGCTATAATATTAATGGGCATTGGCTATTTTGCAACAAATAACATGAAATTTTTAATTAACAGTACAGGCCAAAAATATTTATCTATATCATTCGTTGATTGTTCAATAGTCAACAAAATATTAATTTAAAATATAATTATTATATAATTATTTTATTGAATATATTTATTAATGCAAATATTGTTGTTGGTATGAATATACTGTATTTAAATTTAGTTATCATTTAATATTAACCACATAAGAGGTATTATTTTTGAAATTGGAATGAAGTGAGTATTGCTTTGTACCAAGCTTCTCTTTCATCAAATCATAATAGAAACATGCCGTGATGCTATTTTAAAGAATTTTGAGCTACTCTGAGTTTGTTTTTCTTTAAATAATTTTAAATCTGAAGTAAAGCCATAAAAAGCAGTGTTCAAAGTAGGAAAATCTATTTGAAATTGTAACGTTTCGATTTCGACAACTGTCCATGGGCTTTACAAATTTTATTTATTTTTTTTACCTTAAAATAAATATTAAATTGAAAAAAAAAGAGTTTTTTTTATTAATTTCGAGTTCAAAATGTCTTATGAAATTTAGATTTCGATGATAGGCTATATAAATAGTTTTCGGTTAATAGTTCATAAGCTGTATTAATTTTTTTGTAAAAAGTTTAAAATCCCACAATTGTCTTATCGCGAACATATATAGAATATATCAACATATCGATTGAATTTTGATGTACTGATGTTGAATTGTTCGAACGAAACATTTATATTTTGGTTCCGCATAAATCATCCAAATTTAAATTAACATTTTCACATAATTATTTCTAATAGATTTCTATACTATATACAGAAAGTCTGAACATCTTACAAAAAAATAACAAAATTTTGACACCATCTAAAGCTATAACATAATATATCTATTAATATATCGCACTGTCAATTTATCAAATTAAAAATAATATTAACCAACAAAAAAAAATTAAAGTAATAAGTTATAGGACTATACATGCAAAACAATAACAATTAAGGTACTACATTATTTGAAAAATGAATTACACAAACAGTAAGCAAAATAGATAACAACAATAACAATAATAGTAGAATGGAAATTCATGTTTTCATTTTTTTTCATTTTTAAAACACTGTGGGGTGCCTCTACATTAATTTTTGTTGTAGGTACACTTTAGTACAAAAGTAATATTGAAAGAGTGAACAGTGAATTCGATTATTTTTGTTTTTAAGTTTTTGATTTTGTTAATTTCCTTAAGCGAAATAATTTTCCCCGTTAATGGATTTTTCATTTAATTTAAACATAATAATACATATAATATTATTCTATAATAATTATATTTCCAAGGACAATAAATTAATTTATAAGTGTGTGTGTGTGTGTGGTATTGTGTTTATACATGCATATATAAAATCATTGTTGATAATTATTATGTAATGTAATTTTCAATCAGTGCATATAATTAAGTAACTAAATTAAATTTAAGCCTCACAGCACAAAATACCTGTTTATAGGTCAAAGTACAAGGATAAATTATTAATTCTTGAAAAAACTAAAATCAAATTTAACAATTTTTTTTTTTCCAAAATTGAACTGAACTAAATTATTAAACTTAATTAATATATTTAATGTATTTAAATTAATTTTACACAATTTATATAGTTTATTATTCCGTGGTGAAGTTTCTGTTTTTAACTAATAAAATTTAATTTGACTTAACCGAAACTTAACGATCTCAATTACAGCTTATTTTGCAGAATTCATAACAGAAATTTAGTTTTAGACAATTATTTTGTTGTCTCTTACAAATAAAATATTTTTATTTTTTGGCAAAAAGAGCGGTGAACATTTTTAAATATAAAATAAAAGCAGCATTTAAATCTAACTTCAAATTACAAATTCGCTAAAGAACATTTATATTCAAAATCGAATGAAGCAAAGGTTCAATATTTGTGTATAGTAATAGTATTCTATTGTAAAACCATAAATATGAAAATGCAAAAATAATTTCACTTTCAATGAATACCAAAAGTTAGAGCCGAAGAGTTGAACAAATATGAAAAGTATTTTCAAATTGGTTTTAATAGATTTCTATAATAATGGCTCATTCAAAGATTTAAGACTTTCCGATGCATTTACTTTAAGCTATTTCGACTTTTTTTATATTTTAATGTCATCAGTTCAGGAGTAATATTTTATTATCTCGAATCGAAAATCATAACCATAAGGGAAAATATGCGGTCACCCTTTAATCCAAAATGTGAAAATTACTTATTATGGATATACATTACAATTGTAATGATACTAATGATGATAATTCTAATCATAATATTGACATAAAAATGTTTAGAAAAGATTTTTAAAAAATCTTTATTTATTTATTCATAAACATTTTTTTCGCTCAAATCAAATAAAATAATTTTAATACATTTGATTTAGTTAAAATATATAAATTTTTTACAATACATGCAATATTAAACATATAGATCTGATATGTAAAACGAAAATTATTAAAATTGTGAAAAAATAACTAATTAATAACAAAATAATTAATAATAAAAATATTTAAAAAAAAAATAATTGCACAATTAAAGTTAAATAAATTTATTAAATAAACAAATTCATGTTTTTAAAATGAATTATATTGATTTTGGTCCATTGACACGTTTCGCATCAGATGGTGCTCTCGTTAATAACAGAAAACCCACTTCAAAAATAATACCATCTACTACAACAACATCAGCTGCTATTGAAATCATTCGTAAAAGTGGTAGTGGTGGCAACAATAATAATAATATCAATGATGGTCAAAATATAAATGGTTATCATTTTAATGAATCTGGTGCAAACAAAAGATTAATTGAAGTACTTAATCAACTGTCACCAACAAATGATAATAATATTAGTATTATTGAAAAAACTCATTCATTCGATTCGCAAAACGATGTAAGAGAAAAACCAATAAATATTTTTATTTAATATTTTATTTTTTTTTATATTAGATTTTTGTTATATTTTTCAATATTTTTCAATATTACATAATATATACAGCATGCGCTCCAAAATTAATAACAATCACTAGAAAATTCAAAATAAAAATTCTTTATTCCGATAAATATGCAAAAATATTTTCAATCAAACTGATAAAAAACAAATTTTCATTTTTAAATGAGTGCTAAATTGAAAAACAAAGAGATGAAATCAAAAAAAAAACAAGAAAAAAAAAATGTGGGAAAACCAAAAATAACAAAACAAAAAAAAACGAAAAAAACTTCAGTCACGTAAATCCTCCACTAGATTAAACCTTTATGCCACTTGAACTAGAAATGAACAAAAAGGAAAAAGAAAAAATTATCGATTGGAATAAAGTGAAAGTGGGAGCGTCATAAAAACAAAATGAAAATAATAATAATATGTATTCAGTTATTTCCAAAAGCCGTAAGATATCAACAGATATGAGGATAGTATAGATGCCAATTAGAAAAATTTACATTATCAGTTATGAAAAATCTAAATCAGAAAACCATAAAAAACATTTTTTTAATATAGCCCAGTATAAGAATTTCTGCTAATTTACATATGGTATTAAGAAAGAAAAAAGAACGAACGTAGACAGAGTAAATACGTTTTTTTTTTTTTTTTTGTTATATTGAATCAAATTTGCAAGGTAGATAGGTAGTAATCCCTGTCGGTACGCACTGATACACACAGATCATGGAGATCCAATTTGGTACTACGAAAACAACTTTCCTCGCAAAAACCTACTCACTAAATCAATTATAGCTTTTTGCAAAGCGGTACAGGTTATGAATTTCAGTATCAGCAAGGTCATCCATGAATATAAAATATGTATAACGCGTTGGGATCGAAATCTTACTTTCTGAAAATCTTATTTCTGAAAATCTTATTTCTGAAAATCTTATTTTTTCAAATTCCTATTTTCTGAAAATCTTATTTTTTAAAATCTTATTTGTTCAAAGTCTTGTATCTTTGTATTTTTTGTTTTTTTTCTAAATAGAAGCACATAATAGCGCATACAGCACAGTCTTAGTAAAAAAACGTTTTTAAAAAAATTATTTTATTTTTAAAGTCGGGGGCTGCTGCCTCAAAACCCCCGCTACTCATTTATTGGAACTCTGTTTTTGCCGGCGGCAAGTAAACGCATACGACACAGTCTTAGTAAAAAAATGTGTTTTAAAAAAATATTTTATTTTAAAAAAAGTCCCCCAAGCACCCACTACTCATTTATTAGAACCCTGTTTTAGCCGAATGTAAGTAAACGCATATGGCACAGTCTTAGTAAAAAAATATGTTTAAAAAAATTATTTTATTCTTTAAGTCGGGGGCTGCTGCCCCAAGACCCCCGCTACTCATTTATTGGAACTCTGTTTTTGCCGGCGGCAAATAAACGCATACGAAAACCATGAAAGCATGTGATATTAAGTGTCGACCCCAAATCCTGGAACACCGGACCTATTGGTTCATCACATTTAAGGGCTGCTGTACCAAGTCCATTTTGTGTATAAATTAAATTTCACAACAAAAAAAGATTAATATGGACGAGAAAAAAATTTTACAGGAAAAAATAAGATTTTCGGAGAAAAAAAATAAGATTTTTTGAAGAAAATTAGATTTTCAAAAAATAAGATTTTCAGAAATAAGATTTCGTCACTATCTGATGTATAACTTTTTTTAGTCCATAAACTTTGATAAATAATTTTCCTCTTACCACCTTCTACTATCAAGTTACTTCTAAAAATATTGATAGAAAGTTTTAATTCACATCTCATTAACTGAAAAATTATTGCACATTCAAAACTCTTAAACCTTTCAATAATTTTGTTCTGATATGCAAACTCTAAGTTTCAGTTGCAACTTAAATGTGTTGAAATATAATTTGTATCAAACAAATGGTTTTTAGGACTTCATATTTTAATCAAATATTATTTATTGTTTCTGGACTACTACGTAATTTAGACGATTATTCCATACTGAGTCTTGGTCTAAAAATCAAAAGGAAATTAATTTAAATAATTTTATCATGTACAACTGAAAGGGCTAATAATCACATCATCCTATTCATTTCAATTTCACCTATAGTTTTCATTATGAAGCCTTCATAATAGACTAATAAATAATTTTGTTCTTATCTAATTTAACATTTACTTTTAAGGGTAGACTTAATATCAACTCCGAATTTTTAATCTAATATTAGCAAAACTCATTCAAACAATTGTTTTCTTTGAAAGCGATGTAATATGCAAAGATTGTTTAACTTTGCTTTTTTGATATTCAGATTTTGTTTTATTTTTATTATTATTATTTTTTATTGGATACAATTTAAATTATATACAATATTAATTTACAAGAACTAGCTACCATGGCTATCGGCTTATGAGATGTTGTTTTATTCTCCATATTTCTATGAAGTTTTTTTTATTTCGCTAACATTTTACTAAATCCACTTTCCCATGAAGGTACGTGAAACATTGATACACCTATCATAGTTTATCGACAATATATCTTATTACTTTGTTTTGAGTGTAATTGGTCCAACTTGGTGTGCTGGTAGTATCAAATTATACTTTTATCCAGTTGCATTTTGAAACGAATAATGTTGTTAGGTATTAATTTCCATGTTGATTGAACAAAATAAAATTTAAAATATTATTTTTATAAGTTTAGATATCTGATGTTGAGTATTAAAAATTATTTGAATAGTATAGTTAAAAAATAATTCGAGTACTTATTGTAAAAATTTATTTTACTAATGACTACAAGTACCTGCTAAATATTTTAGTCAAAACTATTGAAGTTCACTTAAAATAAAATACCTAATACAAATGAACTACTCTGCTTATCATTAGAATTGGATTAATAAATTAAAAAATTAAATGTATGTATAAGCCTTAATTACTACTTTTAATACATGATGTATGGATAGCAGTTTTAAGTGGAGTAAAATTCAACATTACTCAACCAGATTCCTTGATATTAGATAGATATGATTTAAATTCACAACTAGACTCATAAATTTCTCACCAACTGAAGAAATCTTCTTTATATCAACATACAATACTTTTTTAATAATTTTTTTACAATTTTATTAATTGGCTAATGTACTTGGTATTTAACTACTTCTTATAATTCCATTTTTTGCTTGGAAATATAGGACTTCAGCATAACTCAGATATTAGTCGGATTGCACACTGTAATTTAGACTATTCAATTAGCTATTCTACTCAATGTCGGTTACGCCACCTATCATTTGGTAAAAGAGATGAATTCCATTATATTAAAAACTTTAATCCCAAAGCAACAGCACTTATTACTTCATATATTTTAATTATTTTTACTAAAATGAAATGTGACATTAAATTAGATTAGATTTAAACTTTTCCGGGAGGGGATCGCTCCCTTATATCACCGCAGCCGCAAATTGGCTTATTGTGATATAAAAAGAAATGTGACATAATTTTGCTTCAAAATATAACACCTAGATAATTTACACTTATTTAATTTATTTGTAGATCTATATATAAGATAACACTATAGTTTCCATGTTACAACAAAGATTATACAAATTTTTACTTAATTAAAGTTTCATAGTCCTTCAAACTATATGTCATCATCGGTAAAAAGAAAGCCTCTTATTGATATCTAAGAATAAAAAAAAATCCTTTATCTACATAAATCGAAAAAGATTTTAAGATATAAAAACGGATTTTTTCTATACAGATACTTCTGCTTATTAAAGAGTATCAATTTTATTCACTTTCCATACAGTTTTGTTTTCATTTGTTAGGAGAAGACTAGAATTTTGTTTCAAATTGAAATTGACACAAATTTAGGATTGAGTCAAGTGTGAAGATTTCTAATTCAAGTTAAGAATCTATACATATACAGTATACATAACTATGTTACATATAAATAAGTACTTACTATGAAAGCGAATTTCAATGAAATAAATAGTTTATAGGCTTAGAACTATAAGTGCATATACAATATACTATAAGTACTTATGTTTTTGTATAAAATTGTCGTAAATTTTTTTTATTATTATTTTTTGTCAGCAAAAATATTTCATAATATACCAACAAAATATATATATATATATAATATACTATTGTGTATAAGATGTATATAAACATTTTAAAACTTATGTCGATCTAATAAATTTTTATCTTGAAATTTTGCAAATTTGTAGATTTTTTGCATTATCTACATACTTATTATACGTATATATATATATAGTAAATATTATATTAGTATTAATTTTCTATATTATATTTTAAAAACGATATTATGTAATTTTCTATTTTTATATACATATGTATATATACAGTTTTGTAAAAGAGAATAATGAGGATACTTTATGAAAAATTGGAAAATTGATTGTGTTATCTAGTTAATTTAATTTAATTTAAAATGAGAACAAAAAAAAAAAAACAAAAAACTATTGTCAAGTTAAATTAATTTTTAAAAAAAAAAAGTTATACTGATATCATCAAAATATCAATGAATAAACATGAATCCTAAAATAATAGGTTTATTCTAATAAGTTTATTCTAGTATGTTCTTGTTTTTGATAAATAAAAATATTGTAGATAGTGCCTTTCTATGCAAGTCAACAAATGACTCTATATACAGTAGCAAGAAGGTGAGTTAATTCAATTACCTGGGCATAATCATGAATATGCCGAACTGGATATTCATCATTAGAATGAATAATTAGATCAAATATATTTATATAGTGTGCTTTTTACTAGTAGTCAGTTGTTGGGTAGAATATACCATACACATAAATAGAACTTGAATTCATAAAAAAATGCACACGAAATCAAAATGAAAAGTTGTTTCACAAGGCTATATTTTAAAAGTATAGGTGTATTTTAAAAGTATTGCAATTATATTTACGATTGATTGTAATTTTCAACTGGGTGAAAAGTAATAGAGTTGAGTTTAACACCTCCAAAACTCAAAGCTGTCTAGTCTCGCGAAAAACTACCCCCATTTAACTATCCTGGGCATGAAACTCAACAATAAAATGATATGGAATGACCATATCTTTGACATCGCTAAAAATGCCGCGAGATGCTTTGGTCTTATGAGTCGCTGCAAAACGTATTTCTCTTCCCAGGACATACTAAATATCTATAGTATATATATATATATATCTAATTGTATCCCAAGTTTGAATACAATTCCCATATATAGGCCGTAATCATCACGAACCGCACTAAATGTTCTTGACAAAGTTCAAAAGCGTGCCATTCGTCTTATTGACAACCCTAATGTGATATTGTACCACTTGAACAAATTATTTGTTCCGACAACTGAAAGAACAAATAAAAGTAGAAATGCGACAGATGAAATTTCGTTGGAATGGAATTTACATTGTACACATTGCGTCGGAAGACATGATTAGCCGTAGAAACAAAGAACGTGGCTACAACTGGACAGATTAGTTGCAAATAGGAGACTGTTAGGGACTATATTTTTGTCTTATAGAAACAACACTATTAAGCCGTATAAAGCACCCAACAACGAACGTGGCTACAACTGGACAGATTAGTTGCAATATAATTGGAGACTGTGAAGGGACTATATTTTTGTCTTATAGGAGTTACAGGACAATGATGATGAGGTCGCTTAAAATTTTTATCAAGTTAAACACAATACGTTTCTTACTATGTATAATTACCATTTTTTTTATTTAGATTAAGGGACAGCTTTAAAACGGTTGTATTCTACTATCAGTCTAATTGTTTGTATAGGGTATTTAATAACTTTATATGTTAGAATTTATGTTTTTATAAAATCTAAAATTGTTTCAGGATTATTTCACATATTTTAGAAAGTAATAGAATAGACTATTACATCACTTTAGTATAATTAAATTCTACCAATTTGACCAATTTGAATTTAATTCTTTATTATATATATATATAATACAAAGCAATTAAATATTTAAAAGTATTTACTATTTTGAAACGGATTGTAAATATTTGATAAATCTTCATATATCATTCATAATGATATAAAATATATTATTAAAGTTTGTTAACGTTTTAGCAATTTTTTTCCGAAATCACAAGTTTTTTTTTTTTGTCCATATGTACAGACATCATTTGAACTCTAAATCACTTTTATGAAAGATAAATTTTGTCAATATTTTAATATGTAAATTATATTTTCATATACTCGTGTGTAATAAATTACTCTGATAATAACATTAATGTAACAAAGTTCATTATGTCCTATGTACATATGTCAAAATACGTATTTTTTTTTTTCGTTTTTGTTTTTTTATGAAACATTATCAACCATTAATATTATGAAAGATAATAACAAAACAAAAAGAAAAACTGGACTTAATTAACTCATTATACTAATTATTGTTGAATACACATTTCATGTAAATAATTCATAAATAAAAACTGTTATCATCAGAAATAATTTCAGCAATATAGAATATTCTCTCTAATACTAATGCATATTAAATATTTGATAAAATGAAATGGGTTTTAAATGGGACAATTTTTGTTGTTGAATGATGATAAAATAAATTTTTTGCTGTGATTTCATTTTTTTTCTGAGATTTATTCTTTTGTTTAAATATGGCTGTATAGATAGTTACAAAACTATAACTATTTTAAATTTAATCTATAGATACTTTAATATTTTATTTAAAAAAGTATTACATTTTCTGAGGGTCTTGTCAAATTATGTTTTTAATAACAAAATTTTTTAAGCTGCTAAAGAAGGAGAAGTAATTTTATTTTTAATATAGTTAACTGGAGTGGGATTGTATAATTCGAAACAAATGTGTTGTTTCAGTTTTTTCCAAAACGGCAACAATATACTTGTTTCAACTTATGGAATGTGATTCCTGAACAAAACAAAAGTGCAGGACTATAATTTTGAACTCATATTAAATTTTAACGTATTAAATCAATTAATACATTTTAATAATATTAATTCTATTGTAATTTTATGTTCCCACGCTCACGAGATTCATTTACACCTTATTAATTTTTGTTCGTTATTCAAAATATTTAACATCTAATAAGTGTGTAAAGAGTTTGTCAAGGGCATATTTTCATTGCAATTGATAATATAAAAATGTAATATGACTTGTATGTGTAAAGTCAGACCAAATCCGGAGTACGATACGATTTCAAATATTTCTTTCGCATAAGTATTTTTATTTTCATTCGGAATATTCCAAATATTCTGTTCTGTATTTTTTTATTTATTCCGTAAATTCCGAACGTATTCTTTTTATTCCATCTCAGGGTTGGAATAAGCAAAATAAAATTACGAAATGACAGTTCACTTCTATCATTCTATACAGTAATAACAATTTGACTACCTATATTTTATTTTAATTTAAAAAATGGAAAATATTGGTTAAGTAAAAAAAATTGTTTACAAAAAAAATATAATATTATTTATAGTTGTATAAAAATATTGATATTTATATAAAATTAGTAGTTGTATTTAGTATTCAGAAAATTAAAATTTTTAAAAGTTTTTATTTTTTTCTTTTTTTTTAAGAAATGAGTCTATATAATGGTTGTAGGGAGATATAAAGTGCCTAATAAACCTTTACAATTTTTTTATAACTATTATAACTATATTAACTAATTTAAACAAATTAAAAAATAGTACAAACTTTTGTTCACAAAAATTAATAAATAAATAAAAAAACAAACAATGACAGTTTATTCTTTTTATTCTATTCTGTTCGTTTATTCTATTTGCTCAGAATATTCTATGGTGACGTCATCAAGTATTCTATTCTTTCCATTTCATCTTTAGAATGAATAAACGAAAACACCCATTAATTACTTACTTTTGAAAAAATATTATATTGATCAGTGAAATAATAAATTATGTTCAACAGTTTCGATATCATTCTTGACTCATTTGTATCTATTGTTTTGATTTAAAACAATTTTTGTTATAAACGTTTTCGTTATGCTTTATTCAAAATCGTTTGTGCTGCTTTTCTAATTATATTTTTTTTTTTTTTCAATTAATTATCATAAATACCGCTGTTACCCTTTGAAAAAAAAAAAAAAAAACCGCAGGCTATTGAAAATTTTATCAACTGTATATAGGATCAAAAATATCAAACCTATTTTCGTCCTATATAAAAAAAAATTATTTTAAAACAAAAACATTGATTAAAAACTGAATTAAAAGAAGATCTGAATTTATTTAAATTATATTAGTGATTTAACTATATTAATTTGTTATTCTATTCTATATGAGTTTGTTTATTTAAAGATTTTGTTAACATTAATCTATTGTTAGTACTTTATTATAGTATTGAATTTTCTTTAAAGATCACACACCATAAATAACACTGGTTATATATTTTATATTTTATCTCAATTATGTAAATTAGTATTTGAAAGCGAAACAAAAAACCTTATGACTATGTAGTTATAATTAAAAGTTAAATGTAGAGAACACATTAGAATACATAACTGTACACTTACAAACAGATACAAATTTTTCGTTTTCTACAACATAAAATCAAAACGAAAGTTAATTAAAGAATCCTTTTTATTATTAATCTCCATGTATTAAATAAAATGTATATAATAAGGGTTATTTTTTGACATAATACTATAAAATTCAATGTTTATTAAAAAATATTTACCGACTTTGATTATACATGCTTAATATCACCACCAATTTATCCATCAAATTAATAATTTTTTATTTCAATTTATAAATTTAAAATGTAAAAGAAAATTTATGTTTTTTGATTATTTAATATTATATAATATTATTTCATAAAAATTTGTATAGTAAATAGTTCGCACACTTACATACTTAAATGAAAAATATTTAATTATTGAAATATTATCTTATTTAAATTTTAATCGGGTTTAAATTATTTTTTCTTAATCAAATCATTCCCACTGGAAACCACAATTAAATGGCCAGTCTTCTATTATAGGATACAAGAAATTTATTCCAGAAAACATAGATCTGACTCTTACAGTACACTTCTGTGAGAGATCATATCAAACCGATATTCCGTCTAGGGAAAGTTGATAGAGTAGCACGGTTGTAAACAAGGAACACGTACACCTTTACACTGATGATTTCTAAAATTTTCGCACCTTATCTCAAATATTTTTTTGCAGTATTTATTTTAAATTAAATCTATATATATATATATACATATATCTATATTCTATAGTATATAATTATATATTTATAAAAATGGATGTTTGTATATATATTTGTTGCAGAATACCTTCGAAACGCATCGAGTAATTTCTCTCGGTGAAATATAATAAAAATTCGAAACTTTAATTGAATCGGTCATTGGAAGAACAATACAAATGCCAAAAACGACATTTTGAACTAACAATGCCGATATGCTTAAAATTTGAAGACCTACAAGATGAACTGAACAACAATATATAAATCACCCGTTTACATTTGAAATCAGACTATATAATTAAGAATATTAGTGGAAGAGCAATACAAGTACGGTTTTTGTATTGTTTTCACACACACTTGACTAATTTTCCATTAAAATTTTAAAAAATATATTATAAAAATATAAATTACATCATCAATATTAAATATTTGTTTAAATACGAATTTTACCTAGAGTATTTTAATAAAAATTATTCGTTAAGGTTCGGTAGACCACAAGTAGATGTCTCTAGTGAGCGCCTCGGAACAAAATTAAAAGATACGAATCTTAACGATCGTGCGAAAAGAGCTTATGCTGAAGAATTAATGGTTCATAAGCGTCGGGCTAATAAGTTTTATTCTCAAATAAAAACAGTAACAAATATGTGTACAGAAAGAAGCGATGTTGTTCGTATATGTTTTGATTTTATGCAGAACCTTCCGTTGCCAAATATACAAGTACAAGCAATATTTTATTACCGTCAGTTGTGGCTATATGCATTTCGAATCCATGCTTTACAAAGTAATACAGGATATTTTTATACTTATCATGAGAGTCCGGTACACAAAGGTCCAGACGAAGTTTGCAGTTTTCTTTTGGATTATATAGTAAACAAGATACCTTTAGAGAAAACTGATCTCCACCTATTTTCCGACGGGTGTCCCGGACAAAATCGCAACAATACAATGGTTAAATTCTTAATGACTCTTGCAGCTTCTAAACGCTTTAAAAAGATTAACCATTATTTTCCGGTTCGGAGCCACTCATTTTTGCTTTGCGACAGAGATTTTGGTACCGTAAAAAAGTTTACAAGAAAAGTTTATCGCATTTATTTCCCTGAAGAATATCAAGAAACTATTTACCATATCTACTATTCGTTATACAGATATTATTGATTTTAAAAATTAGTGTCCAAATTTCTACAAAAAGACATGTAAATCGGTCGAAAATTCAAATATTAACTATACTGTTTCGAAATACAACCAATTCTCTTATGATAGTGAAACTCCCGACTACGTTAAAACAAACCAATATATAGGAGCTTTCCTATCACAAACATTTAAATTAGTTAAACCTAAAGTCCATCCACGATTGCCACACAAGCAAGCCTATCAAGAAGCAGTTCGTATGAACGAAAAAAAAATCACTGCTCTAAAAAAGATTAATGCAGTATGTTACTGGAGAAGTATTGAAGTTTTATTACCACATCATATCCTAGAAAGTCACTAATTCGGAAGAATAAATTTTTTTATTATTTTATTATAATATTGTTTTGTTTTTTTTTTTTATTTCTGAAATATTTCTAATGGATTCTTGCAATAAAACTAAAAAAAAAACTAATGTTGTCTTATCTATTAATTAAGCTTTTTTCATTTGAGTGGAATAACAGTACAAAATTATCGTTTACTTTTGTATATATCCCAGCAATGAGTTATTGAAATTTTTCTTTAACAGTGCTATAAATAAATATAAACTCTACCAGTCTTCAATATATTACTTTAAGCAGACATTCATATTTTACCGGCGAGACAGTTTTTTTTAATTTAAAAAAAATGACACTTTTGTACATGTACTGTTCTTCCACTAACCGATTCAATTATATTTCACTAAGTTTAATTAACATCTTGATCAATTTCCATTAATCCATCAGTCTTCTTAATAGTGGTATTATAAGTTAAGATAAATTAATAAAAATTATTTGAGACCATCTTGAAAAATATATTTATAAAAAACAATTCAATTACCAGCCGTATATAGAATAATGTACATTTAATTTAAAAAAATTCTTATTTAATAACAAAAGTATAACGAACGATAGTTAATGTACCCATAATGTAAACTAGAAATGGCGAAATAAGAAAACTCTTAAACATATTCTGATTCTGATGATAGTAAATGACAATAAACGATTTTTTCACTAAGCCATTGCCACGTCGTCAACCAGCAGTTACTATCTAATATAAATCTTAATTATCGTTGAACTCTAACCCTATTGATTAAGCGTTAAACAAAAAGATGAAGAATATATTCTAATAAATTTAATATCAGTAGGAAGTACTTTTAACGTGAATTTATATCTAATTATTATAAATGTTTATTGGAGCCCGGTTATTTGGATTTTATTACTTGAATTGTATGTTTAACGTTTTTTAGTGAATTAAATCGTTATTTTATTTTATTTGAATTTGATTATATATATATCTGAATTTATATTTTGTAATTATCTATCTAACTATAAATTTTTATAAATTTTATTTTTATTTTATTTGTGAATCTTATAAAATTTTTGTAGTATTTCAATTTCATAAACAGTAGTATACTTAATTCTGTATGCAATAATATGTACATTAATTTTACTATAAATGTTACCTTTAATTTATTGTGAAATAAGAATTAAATTTGAACTCGATTATATGTTATGTTTGAATAATGCCAATCAGGCGATGAAACAATACTAAAATATATAATAATGAATTAATAAAAATGAAAAAAAAAAATTATATTTATTTAAATTTAAATTATAGATACATTGTTTACAATATTAAATTTGTTTACAATATATTAGTTGCATATTAAAATTAATAACTTATAAATTAACAATAATTAGAATAATTTCGATAAGAATTTAAGAATTTAAAATATTTTAATTAATTAAAATAATTATACTACTCATATATAATAGCAACATATTATATTTATAGCAATATACATAAATACTAAATAACTATTTACATAAAAAAAATTTGTCCTTGACCATAAAATCATTTCTCATTTTTACATTTTCATTACTTAAATTCAATTTTTTTGTTTACTAACATAATATCAGTTTTTTTTTTTTTGTTTACTAACATTTTTTTGTTTAATAACAGTAACACCATTCTTAAAAAGTACATAATAGAAAAATCATCATTTCAATCCTTAAAATCGTCTTTAATTGCTTTCTATTTAATCTTATTTTCATAAACTTATAATTAAACGATAAAAAAAGTTTTTCAATTTAAATAATAAAAGCAAAATGTATACAATTACATAATGGACAATTGAAATAATAAAAATATTAAAGGTTTATGGTACTACGACATTGTCCTTGACATCAAACTCATACAGACACAATCAAACACACGTGTGTAATTTTATTAGAATAAATTATTTTGATTTTTATTATGTATGAACTTTTTCGTTTTTCATTATTTTTAATCAATTAAGTGGGTGATTTTTGTTTTTAATGGCGATTAATTTTTTTTTTTAGAACGTGTCGTATCATTCATAAAAATTATTTTATTTTTGTAAATAGATATTATATAATATGAAACGTACATAATATTATAAAAAAGGCAGATACTTTGAATTAAACTTAATTACTTTATAACACTGATACATAAATAATTACATAGGTATGTAGACACAATCGATTTTAAGAATATTTATATATTAAGATAAATAGCTTAGTTTTAATAAAATTTGCTATTAAATTAATGTTGAGAATATCATTAAATCGAATGAAAATTCCTATGATTAAAGAATAATTTAAAAAAGCGGTAATTTTTTCATACAAACAAAGATTCTTATAAATTCTGAATTTTATTTAAATTTTATTTTAATTGTTTTTAAATTAAATATCAGTATGTTCTTAAAAATGAATAGCATAAGATAGCATACTATCATAAGTCGTTCTAATTTATGTAACAAATTGGAGTATCAAAAAGTATTTCAACCTAAGATAGTAACAATAAGATGGAAAAACATTGTATTGATCTGAGTACTTAAACGAAATTTCATCCTGAAATTCAAATCATACTTAGTAAAATCACCTTAGTCTTTTTCTTTTATTAACTTTTAAGCCTGCTAGATTGGGTCTACATTTGTGATTGTCGACTACGTGATTAAGTTTTTAACATATTCACCACCTTTATATTTCGATCATGTATTACTAGCCAATTTTAGATCTTCTGTTTATACTTTAATACAAAAGTTTTTGCTTTTTATTCATTTATCACCATTCTGGAGTCATTTTCCAGTTTCAAGTAACAAAATCAACAAATCTAATAAAAATGACCAACAATTTATTCACAATCAAATCATTTAAATTTCTCTATTAATAAATTCTAAATTTCTATTTATTTGCTCGGAATAAGTAAAACATACTAAAGGTGTACTACATACTAGGTGTAGAAGTATAGAAATGTATTGACATTATAAAAATTTTTTATGAAAAAATATTCTACAAGACTTGTATATTTTTACAAGACTCAAACTTATTATACTTTTAGTATTGTAATTTAATTGCCATTGTTCGTTTTAAGTTTGACATTATTGAAAAATCAATACATTTCGCTACCTGAGTTTGGTTAATACGCGATTTTTGTGTTTTTTGACTTAATAATTGATTCAATGGTTTTGAAACATGGTCTTTCAGAATCTCTTATTCACTCTTTAATGTCTAGTCTAGGCACTGAGATACCCAAGTATTCAGTTTGTTCCATCTCAACCATTTTCAATGTTTTTACTCGCCAATTTCCATATCTAACTTTCTGGCGTATGAACCAAAAAATTCATACATTTTTCAAAAAAAAAAAATTCAAAATTGTTTTGGCCCATAACCATTACGAAGAAACATAGAACAAAGTTTTTGTATTACGTCGTTCGACATATTTCATATTGTGTCCATATTTTCACGGATATGGAACAATATGGAAATAAATTTTGTATAAAAAATTTGTTCGATATCTATAGGAGCATTTATGTACATTTTTTAATGTTATATATACAAAACAGTGCAAAAATGTTTTCAGTCGTACTAAAATCGTTTCGTTGGAGTGAAAGGATTTTTTATGGCCTTCATCAGGGATTAGAAACTAAAATTTTTATATGAAAATATTTTAAGCTAAATTTTTCTTTTTATAATTAAACAGATAAATTAAAGTTAAATCACCTTAACATTCAATTTTCTTGAAAGTTACATACAATATACAATATATTTTCCAAAAATGTTTGTTTCATTCGACAAAATATATTTAAAACTCTGTACATAATAATAATATTTATTATGTTTACAATACAATAAATTAAAAATAAGAAAAATTTAATTTTATATTTATTCATTACAATTGAAGCCTATTCTACCAATTATATTGTTCTATTACCACTTCGTTATGGTCCACCTATA
The DNA here is from genome assembly GCA_963942445.1 of Argyra leucocephala. Lineage (NCBI taxonomy): Eukaryota > Metazoa > Arthropoda > Insecta > Diptera > Dolichopodidae > Argyra > Argyra leucocephala. The sequence goes on from OZ012677.1 coordinate 97,090,679, forward strand.
ATGAAAAGAAAGTGTTGCAAAAAGTATGGATGTGGACCAAATTAAAAAATTAATAAGTCAATAAAATTTTATCATAATACTGATAAAAACTTATACGTAAGTAGTAAAAATGATAAGTAACCGATGTGCAAAAATTTTTAATTCTAGCTCTTAGTTTTTTTTAATCTTTAACTTTAAAGTCATTTTACTCGAAATCAACAATGGCGAATGTATCAAGCCAAATTTCGGTAGCGATTTGTCAATATCGAAATATTTAAATTGAAACAAAATAATTTTTATTGAATTATTTTATGAATGTACAAGGGAAAAAAAGAAAGTTGTTTCTCACTTATTCTTATAATTATAAATTAAATTCATATGTAAACAAACCGCTATCATCATCATCAAAAGGTCATTGACAAAATCATTGTACAAATCATTATAGATCTACACCTACTACACTTTTACACCTAATTGTGACCCTTATTATTTACCCGAAATATGAAGTCCTATATGATATAGTCCTATATTACGACTATATATTTCGGGTAAATAAAAAGGGTATGCTCATGATGTAAGCTTGTCACAAAAAACTTAAAAAAAAAAACACACAGCCATTCCGGTTTAAAGAAAATAATGAATTAAAAAATAACTTTCAATCTATGAGATTCTAACCATCGATTCGGGGAGAGTACATTTTTCATCTATAATTGTGTTTTTCAAGATAGTAAAAGATGACTTAGATGTGTTCTACCAAAAAACGTAACAATATTATATACATTGTATATGTAATTTTTAGTACAGTATGTCTTTAGTTATTAACATTTACTTCTAATAGGCATGGTGTACCTAATACTACTGTTAATTTGCAATATGATATTATCAAATAAATAATATCCTTATAATTATTTAAAAACAAAAAAAAAAAAACAAATAAATTATTAAGTATTGGGATTTTCTAATAGTTATAATAGAAATTTATTTTCAATTTAATATACAAAAGTTTATACATTGATTAGACATTAGAGTACAAATAATTTGAATGTCTTATTCTGTGTAGCAACAAAAAAGTTATATGAATATATTATTGTTAGAAATCATATTAATGACAGTTCAAGGATAATTTTATAATAAATTATTATTATCCGTTTTAATTCAATTTCAATTTTCTACTAATTTGTATGTTATTAAATCAAAAATAGTTGTATTGTAAATTGTATTTGCAAAATATACAATGCAAATATAAGTTTCTACAGCTATGATATTGGTAATTAAATAAAAATATAAGTTATATAGCTATTTCGCAATTAAATAGTATCATTTAAAAAAAAACTTTTTTAAAGAATTTTTTGTTCGAAGAATTTTAGTTTTTTAGTTATTTTAAGGAATTCTTCTTTAATTAATTTGGTTTTAATTACAATATATTCGTTTACATATAGTGTGAATAGAGGAATATATTTTTTTAAACATAGTAGATAGATAGTAGAGTTAAGTGATTTCTCTTAATATACCTATTATTGATATATCTATAAGAATGTAATATAACAATTCTGTTGTGTTACAAACTATGAGTCTACATGTGATTTATTGCCGACCCAATGACCAATACTGTGACTGTCATTCACTTTCAAAATATCTAATCAACTAAAACAAACTAAACATTTTTTTATTTTATTTATTTATAAATTTATTTATATAGGGAATTATATCACCACATTAGGGTTTATCAAGGCCAAAACTCTACAACTTTAGCATATAGGAACATAGGAATACTAGAATACTAAGTATTTGTCTACTTAGTACAAGCAACTCAGAAAGTATCAAACAAATATAATATGGGTGGACTAATACAAATAGATTATATATATATATATATATATATATATATATATATATATTTATACTAGAGACTCCCGTAGGTTAATTATAATTCAAGTTAAAGTCAAATTTAACGTTTTTTGCTTTAAAAATCCAACTTCTTAAGTTCTTTTTAAATAGGGTTTTCACTGCCAAATCACTATCTTATAACTATTTAACTTAAAATGTTAAAATTTTGAAGAGAATTTGTTTGTTAAAACATTCTTTAGCATTCCTATAACTTTTTACTAAAATTTTGTATCTACAGCGTAAAATCGAAAACAAAAATTTTACGTATACATTTCAATGATGCTATAACCGACGCCTCAAAATACGTATTTGTAACAGTGTAACTAACGTTTTTTTATAGATTTTAGACTAAGTTATGTTTTTTCAACTACAAGAAGTCCAAATAATAATACAAAATATAAAATTTACAAGGACAAGGATATACGAGAAAAATGTTCTATCAATTAACTTTAAAGTTATCTATTTAAGTTATTGTGCTTAAATTATTTTTGAACGCAAAATTATAGTACTCAATTTACTCTCATACTAATTTCTTAAAATTTCGAAAATAAAATTTTACAATATTAATTATTAGTACCTATACTTTCTTCTTAATATCTTTTTAATGATTTAAAATATTCCTTTTTCCATCCTTCTTCACTACTAAATTGTTCATTATTAAAAACGTGTACAAAATATTGACTATGTATTTTATATTTCACAAAAACAAGTAAGAGAAAAATCTTTTATTAACCATTTAAAAATTTATAAATCTTTATTAATTTTTCAATGAATTCAATAACTTGATAAGTTGTATAATATTGAAAGCAATCAAAAGAAAATTAATAAAGAATAAAGGCATCAAAAAATTGCTTCAATTTTTGATAATTTCATTCCATCAATATTTTATGTTGATACCTACTTTACCTGTTGGATGGGTTTACATTGTTTCAATGAAATTTTTTTTAAATAGAGATCAAAGCGCATTTCTACTTGAATAATTCAGTATCCTACAAAAAAATATTTCAACCTTCAACAAACCTCTTTCCCTGCTTCTTTTATATTCCTTTCATTTTGTAATTTCATACACATATAAATACAACATACATATAAAATAAGTACATATAATATATACAATAATATTTTTGATTTGTTTTGTCTACATTCTCTACTCGTTTATTTGTATACATAATAATAGTATATGTACGTATTATGTACAGTTCTGTTCAAAATAATTGTAGACATTTATTAATTAAAACAGAAAATATATTAAAATGGAATAATAAACATTTACCTTGTCCTTTTAAGATATTCCCTATATCTAGTGGTCTACGAATAAGTATCCTTGATTTTATTATCCTAGTATTACCACAACAAATTTCTAATATTAATTTCAAAAACAGTTTTTCATTTTTTTTTTTTTTGGTTCTAAATGTGTTTCAAACGTTTAGTTTTCAACTTAGCTTCCATAAAACCTGTAGGTTCCATTTTAATTTAAAAATGAGACAGACATTTTTATCATTTATCAGTTAATATTAAGTATTTTAAATATTTTGATCCTATAGCTATAGATTTGTACAAAGGTTAACTATTATAAAAACAAAACTACAACTATGCAAAATAATCAAAAATACAAGTTGGAGGATTAAATGAACGAATTAGAAAGTATTATTGCAATTATATAATAAACCAATTTACCTTTAGCACCAAAAATATAGAAATTGTAAATAGCTATAATTACTTAGGATTAATTATTGATAATAAATTGAAATGGATTGAGCACATTCATAAAATAATTCAAAAAATCACTCCATATATATTTATAAAACGACGCTAAGAAATTTTATTTCAACTAAGGCGCTTTACTCTCTATCTATTCTTCTTTTATATTGTCCCTACATTACCTACGTAAACCCAATTTGGAGTGGAGCCATTTAACAGTAAATTTCAAAACTAGATACATACATACACATAAAAAACCCATCAATCAAATTCATTCCTATCATATAAGATATCCAACCATCCTACTTTACCTTGAGAAATAATTAAGTTTAAATAGCATTTACTCCAAACAACTATATCCCAGCATTCAAATTATAAATAATTATTTAAAGCACAGATTCTGAATAGAATTATTCAATAATACATGTAATAAATTTAATTTATATATATATATATCATTATTTAGAACGAACAACAGAAACAATAATTATTTATATAGGTGTCTCAAACAATTTAATGAATTACCAAACGCGCTTAACGAAATAAACAAAATTCGTATATTGAAAAAGCAATAAAAAATATATTTTAAACTACTAAAAATAATAATAATACCAATAATTACATATAATAATAATAATAAAAGTATTAATACTAATAATAATAACTTTAACTATACAATCCTAAAACTTACGAAAATGTTACAAATTATATGTCATCTTCATTGTTCCCAATTTTCCACAGCACTGTACTGATGTTATAAAATGGCACAATCAAATTCCTGTTAAAATAATGTACATGAGTAACTACTACCTATAAATTGTAGGTACATATTTTCCAAGCATGCATTTTCATCATGAATGTTATTTAGTTATGTACATGTACAATGGTATTTTGTTTCTTTTGTTTATACGTCATACTAATACAAAATTGTTTTGAAATTTTAATATATCCTTAATCGAAATTAAACAATTTTAAAATAAATCGTAAAACTATTTAGGTACTTATTATTGATGGATTTTCAAATGATAAAAGTAGTTTATTAATAATACTGTTGTTCAATTAAAAACAGATGGAAATTGATTTTACAGGAGGTATAATTCTATGAACAGTAGTCCGATAATAGATTACTTATAATAATATTGTATGATATGCAATCTTTTTAACATTTCTATAGAAATGATATAGATATATTTATATGTGTATATCATTTCTAGATACATATAAAAGATATGGTATATATTTTTCTATTTTAGTATTATTCAATCTACAGCCTGTTCTTATATTATATATTAGTACAATATCATATAATGTCCTTATTTAACATTTCTGAAACCATAATTCTATTTTTTAGTAATTAGTTAATAGCTTTGTAAATCATGAAATTAGTTGAAATGTTATATTTGTTTTAATTAATATGTTATTGTATGCAACGAAATAAATTTCAATTATTATAATGTTTAATAAAATATTTGAAAATTTGTTGAAACTATAAATGTAAATTAAATAAATTTACTTATTTTTAAATGTGAAGTACTGAATGAATTGTATAGATTTATTTTTGAAATCTACTCGAGGAATAATTTTGAACTGTATTTTGTATATCTAATTAAAATTTGGAGTCTTCTTATTCTAAATTAGAGCATATTAATATTAAAAGAATTACTTTGAAGTAGGGTTTTCTTCAATCACGTCAATTATTATTGTTATCAATTATTGATATTAATATTTATTATAATTTTGTTATTATTATTTAATAAAATCATGTGGAAAATGTACATAACAAGTATTGAAAATATTTTTGGTCAAAAATGTTAGACTATTAAAAATGTGTTATAGTTTCCCGAACACATCATAACGACTATATAAGAGGCATAATAATTAAAAACAGAGTCAAAATCAAAATTGTATGGATACCGACAAGGAAGCAAAACAATCAACTAAAAGACTACTAACGATAAAACCAGAAACATATGAAACAAATATACACAACTTTAACTAGACGAAAATACAAGAAGCATGGGACCAATCAAATTCATTTAGACGATTTGATACAACCGAAGTCAACACCAAAACAATACTAGAATAGAACAAGACAACTAGGAATGAAACCCACCATGGCTTAGTGGTCTAGCTGGGCTGCACAAAAGTTACCAATCGGTACATGCAGGACGAAGCGGAGCACCTAGACCAACATGAAGGGCTAAATAAAAAAGAATAAGTAAAATTTTAAATAAAAACTAATCCATATACGTACACATGTACACAATTAGATGTAGATTAGATTGAAATCGTTTGTATTTAATTTCTATTAGTATTTAAATAAGTAAATATAAGAGTTGTAATAGACAGATGGTCCACATCCTACCCGGAAAAGGGCCCTAAATTTTGGATGTACATTTATGTGAAGTTGAAATAATAAAATTAAATTAAATTAAATTAAACTATTTTGAGTAATTATGATTTCGAAGTTTTTCCTAATGGCTTTATTATCTTCAATTTGTCCTTCTTTTGTATTTCAGTATATAAACACTCTGGACGTATTAAACTTCAAAAGTCATGATTATGCAAAATACTGTGCTTATACTGTATTTAATTATTCATAAATAAATAGTTATAAGCATATTATAGTAATTTTCGATAATATAGTTAATAACGTTGCTGTACATTAATTTTAGTTTCAAACGTTAGTTATGTATTCAATATATTTAAATTTTTGATTTGATTGTTTCTCTACAGGATAATTACACATTTTAAATATCTGCCTTATTAATTATTATTGTCTTAAATTATCTTCCTTATGTGTGGCTTGTTATTTTATGCTTAAATAGCTTTATCTATCCACATCCTATGTATATTTTTACGTAGTCTGGACTTTAATTTATCTAGAATATTCTACATTTATATTTAACTAGGTACATAGAATATTAAGTTCTAAATCTTTTTAATCCATCAATAATTTTCATCTTTAAATTTCTTATGTAGATTAAATATTAAATTTTTGGAATTATTTAAATTGGAAAAAGAATATATTTTTGAAAATATTGAACAGAAAACGTAAATTTAACATATTTGGCAATACATACGAACACTTAATTTTTCAATTTACTCAAACATTTATTCAAAATAATACTGTTAAAATTTTTATTTATTGTAGGATATTGGCCATTTGGTACTTTTTCTTGAAATTGTCACAAAACAGACGATTATTGCTATTCTAATTAGTTTTTTTTTTTCTTTATTTTGTTCTAAATAATATATTTTGTTTTATAATTCATGTATATAAAATACCTAATAGATAATTATATTTAGTTGTATTGATCATAGCTTAGGCTTAAGCTGTCTGATCTTATTGTTTTTTGTATATAATTCAATTTATTTTAAATAAGCTAACGAGATTTTATTAAGAAAAAATAAAAAATAAAACAAATTTGTAAATAAATTTATAATTGCCAAGTTAAATAGTTTCATTTTTTCCTGTTTTTTTTTTTTTCAATTATTACATTATAAAAGTCTTTAATTTTTTCACACCTGCTAACACAATTACAACAACAATATTGTTTTCATACAATTTTTATCATAAATCATAATCATTACCATTACATTATTATAATCATCACATAGTTTATTATTCCATATTGATTTTGATTTATTAGGTTTTGATTTAATATATATATATATATTTATTTCATTTTTGAAAATTCTAATTGAATCAATTTGTTTCAATTTTGTTGAAAGTTCATTATACAGGGTGGTCCGGTTTAGAGCAAAAAATGTTTAAGGGATGATTCCTTGGAGTATTTTAGGCAAAAAGTTGTTCTAGAAGAGGGGTCTATCTTTAAATTTACCTGGGCTGGGGCAGTTATTATTTTTCTTACTAAAACGTGGGTTACCCAAATATTAACTATGACTTTAAATGAAAAACGGCAAGTCTGATATGAAAGTTGTGTATGAAAAAGTTGTAGGGGATGAAAAAAAAATCTATCTTTAAATAGATATATAAAATATCTTTTTTCGAGATAATCAACATTTTTTAAAAAATTTTCAGTTTTTAAAAGCAAAATTTTAAGTTTATGCAGTTATTATTCAAAAACGGTAAGTCTGATACTCATTCAACATATAGCGTTAACTAGGCGTATTAATTCTAAAAAAAAGCTATGAAGAAGATGTTGCTCTAGTTTCAATTCCTTCTGAGCTGTAGTTGATATTCTTTAGACATAATTTTTTTAATCCGATTTTCTTTAACCCTTTGTAGCCCAGGTAAATTTAAAGATAGACCCCCTCTTCTATAACAATTTTTTTCCTAAAATACTCCAAGGAATCACCCCTTAAAAACTTTTTGCTCTAAACCGGACCAACCTGTATAACTTCAAGCATTTAAACAAACAATTATTCTTTTGTTGGTTTGTTCTAAATAATGATAAGTAAAAATTAGAACAATTTCTAATTTCTAGTGTTATGTCTGTGTATATTTATCATTCTATTTAGAATAAAACTATGTACCTATAGTTCACGTATGCAGATATTGTGAAGGCTAATATATCTTTCTGAATATAGCATATCTGTATTTGTAAATAAATATATTTGGATAAAAGTAAATTATTTTGATAGCTTTCTTATGTAAGATATCTAATCGAAGTAATATTTGCTGATTTGCTCCACTCCATATTGGGTTCAGATAAGTTATGTGCGATAATTAATATAAAGGAAGAATATATGGTATACAAAGCGTTCCTGGAAATAAATTTACGAGCACGACAAAGAATTATTCTATCACTCTCCAGGTTGCTGTTTCTCTTAACTTTAATTTTCTCTTAACTTATATGATAATATTATTTATTCTTATAATGACTCAGTGGTCTGTGACAAACAATGTTTTGAGCTTGAACTTGTTGAATCGTTTAAATATCTGGGTATTGTTCTAGATAATAGATTAAACGGGTCTAATCATTCACGTAATTTGAAGAATTATTGTACTAAGGTTACAAGATCTATCTAAGTCTATATTGTTCAACTAAAGTTTTGAGAATGGTTTACTATGCTCTTTTTAACTCAAAACTTCAGTATGGTATCACCTGTTGGGGAGGTGCTTATTTCAATAAAATGTCCCCACTTCTTGTTTCACAAAAGCATGTAGTAAGGATTATTCTCAAGAAAAATCGACTTACTCTTAGCTTCCCTTTATTTGTTAACCTTGGAATTTTACCCCTTCGTCATTTATATTTTTATAAGTCTTTGAAAGTATTTTTTATTAGGTCGGGCTATTTAAATCAGCGATTTGTATTAAATTATAACCTTAGAATCAATAACAGGAACTTAGTATTGTTACCTAGAGCTCATACCGCTCATTTTCAACATTTCTATACTTCCTTGGCTCCCAGAATTTTTAACAGCCTCCCTGAAAGTTTAAAATTGGAACGTTGCTTTTCATCCTTTTCTAAAAACCTTAAAAATTGGTTATTTCAATTTGACAGTTCTCGAATTGAATTATTTATTAACTAAATTTTAATTTCTTTCAGACTTCTAACTTCTTGCTAACTTTTTTCTTTCAATTTTTATTTCATTAATTTATTTGTTAAATTTAATTTTTTGTATTTTCAAAATTTAGAATCTGTACAATTTTTGTTACATTAATAAAAAAGAGAAAAAAAAAAATAATAATAATGATTTTATTAGTATGCATATTTCGAATGATTTCTTGGAATCTAATAATTTGTTTAATTTATTAATTATAAGTACTACATTATGTAAATAATATTTGAAATAAATTGATTATTTTAATAATAAAAAAATAAAGAATAAAAAGGTATGGCGAAATTCTGCGGATAATTTGTTGAATATGATCTATCCATTTGACCTTCCTATCAATTATCAATCCTAAACAACATATGAACATAAACAACAGTGCATAAGATTGTAGAATTATGAGAGAAAATTAAGAATCTATAAATTTTATTGCCAAGTAACAAAATTTTTGTTTTTTAACGTTTAGTTGCAGTTTATGATACTTAATCTATTGTTCTATTTTATTTAGACCATTTTCTATGGAATTCCTCAATAAATTTTCTGTTGGCGCAGCATATCTTACAATAGCATCAATAGTTGGCATATAGTTGAATAGATCCTTCAAGATCTAAGCGATGATATGTCGTCAATATATATTTTGAAAATATCTGATCCTAAAATTGAGCCCTGAAGAGCTCCCTTTTTTATTATTAAGGTGTTGCTGAAGAACGATCCTACTTTAATTTTTTGTATTCTACCAGTTAAATATGTTTTGAAAAAATTCACATCCTTAGGATCAAAATTTAGGTTATCAATTTTAGACAATTTTTTATTAGCAACATCCCGATTTTTTTTTCAACTTGTTTGTTAGTATTCAACATTGAAGTAGTTTTAAATATGTACGCCTATTTCTATAAAAAAAAACAACTCTCTAAAATATTTACATATGGATACGTTAATAATAATGATTTGAGCAATGTGATTGTGGTACAGCACGAGGTATATTTTAATTGATTTAAAATACATATATTTTCTTTTGTTCTTATTCTATTTCATTCTCTTATTTCATGTTTCTTTCTTTAAGTCATGAATAATATATATTTTTTTTTATAATTGATTTTTTAAATTTTACATTCAATTAAATTATATAAAAGTCGACTTGTTTCTCTATTTGAATCACTACAAATAAAAATAAAAAATTTCAATAAAATTCTCACTTAACATTGACATAATCCTTAATTCTTTCAATAAATTTTTCAACCTGAAAGGCAGAAAATAAAAAGAAAATATATAATGAAATCCATAAATTTTGAAAACGCCTACCACTCTTTCATTTATTACGTCGTCATTTTCATTGATATTCACTTGATATTTTTCACATTTAATCTTCAATATTTCAAATTCAACATTTTTGATTTTATTTTTTATGCAAGTAATTTCCTTTCAAATTCTTATAATATTTTGGGTGACGTACTTTTGTACAAGATTAATTGATGGGTTATGTACGCGATTTTATTTTTATCACTTTAACATTTTGAATTAAGTTATTGCTATTGAGTATAGAGGTAGAGTTGTAGAGCAATAAACATAACATAATTCTATAAATTCAATATATTTAATTATTCATTTCCATTAAATTAACACAAGGGAAATCAATATAAAAATATTTGTTTCCGTTATCAACACTCTATGTAATATAAACAACAACAAAAAAACAACTTAGAAATCAATAATTTATTTTAGAGCCACATCTGACATTCAGAAAATTAATTTAGTTTATTGGAAATGGGGGAAGTGTAATTTGGATGGAATTATATTGAAAAATAATTTTAACCGGAAAGTAAAGATAATATTAGATTTTTATGTTAAATTGTTATGATATGTCAAATTTTAACACCGATTTAAGAACCAACAATTTTTTAAAGCATCATTAGAAAATGTCAAAAACGTTATCCACCTTTTGGATTCAATCACGATTTGGGTGATATATAATGTTCAATAGACCAAATTTATAGTTTTAAGTAAACAAGTATAGTTTAGTTTAGTTAAGTTTTTTTTTTGTGTTCTTTTTAAGCTTGTCTAATTTGGTCTAATTGAATTAATTTATTATCTGTAAATTATTTGGCTGGTTTAGTTGTAAGTTAAGTATGTATTTAAATTAATATTTTATTTTAATAATTTTTATTTGTATACTCTTATAAAGACTAATCGTCTTATGTATACTAACATTAAGAATTGAATAAATAAATAAATAAATAAATTATTATTATTATTAAAAAGAGATATAAAAGCTGGAGAATTTCAAGAGTTCAATTTCATATTTGTTATACCGTGTGGTTCAGATCAGGCATATCAACTTTTTAAGAGGAGAAAAGCCGTTATTTTAAAACTTAAAAACAATCTTATTAACTAAATCGAGGGTGACCTGTCGATTGGTGATATTTTCAACTTCCGGGAAGGTTTTTCGTTTCGGATTCAGATTATTTTTCTTTAAAACTATTAAAATAAAAACAAAATGCATTCAATTCTACTTTTGGAGAACTAAAATTAAAAACAATTATTAACTAACTATAAAAAATTAAATTTGTTTTTCATATTATCAATATTTCGTTATCTCATTTTTGGGTGCATAAAGTTTATACTAATAAAAAAAAAAAAATTGGACAAAATTTTCTAATTTGTTGACGTCGAATCCGAATTTGTATAAAAAAAACTACCTCTTCTTGAAAATCTCGATTTCGGCGAATTTCCGGTCTAAAAAAACTATTTGTGGTGTAAACAAAACCCATTTCGGGTACTTCCCGGAATTTGAAAATATCACCAACCAATTATTTAACCTCGAATTAGTTATAACTTATACATATGCTCTGGAACTCTCGGTATACTTATGTAGGTATGTAGAAGTGAGCATTCCAGTTGCTTTTGGAAAACCAATTAGAAAAAAAAAACAAACTGAATTGTGTCTTTTTGATACCACGACTCGAGTGAGCTATTTGTTGTGTTTGGTTGTTTTAGGAGATCACTCTCGCAAAAAATTTAGTACTACACTGGTGCGATTGAGAAGGATGAGATCAAATCGCTAAGTTTACCTTGCGCAATTTTACTTTCCAAGAATACACATCGCCTAGTTATGAAATTGACATCAAAGCAATAATAGCGTTGATCAAGGACATAGACCTGCAATTCTGAGATAATAAACGTGGATCTGAAAAAGCAATAAAAAGTGAGATAACAAAATAGATCTGAAACAGTCGCGTTTACATAGAACTAACTCTCCATCAAAAAAAAATTTTTTACTTGCGATATATATCTTCGATGAAGTAGGAAACATAAAAACTACGCTGATGGCGACTAATGTACAATATGAATAATAAGAATAAAATAAAATATACCATAGATGGATACAAAACTGAAATGAAAAAAATATATGTAATGGAAAAAATTGAAACATAAAAACTTCAGTTAAAATAGAAGACTATGTTGATTGATTGCCCGGAATTCAACAGTATTGACCTATAAAAAAAATTTTGATGTATAATAAAACATTGAAGTTAGTTAGGATATACAGTATTCAAATATGGGGATGGGGCCATGTGCCATAATAAAAACCCCATATTCAAACAACAAACGTTCCCAAATAAGGTACTACGCAACATATTCAATACTCCATTGCATGTTCGTAATGTCACAATTGATCGACATCTGAAAATTTCATTTAAAAAAAGCACGACATAAAACTCATCTTGTACAAGATGTCAAGTAATTTTAGTTTAATTAACAACAAAGACTTTGCTAACCGACTAAAAAAAACAAGATCACTTGTGTTAGGTTAAAACCTTTTATTTATCAAAACCTTATGGTATTTTGTTAAATCAAAACTATCTTAAAGTCTTTGAGTCAAAAGTAAATTAATGGTTAGTCTATCGGCCTATAATTTTAATGTTACAATAACGATATAATAGTAGGTTAAAGTCCCACAGTCCTTTAAAATGCTTTCCCCGGTCAAAAGCAGTCCCTGAAGATTCTTTCGATGATTTACTACTGTCTATTATCTGAAAAAAGTTAACTATTTGCAAAACTTTGCGAATGCATTGAAAATCAAAAAGTAAATTCGAAGATTTTTCCATAATGAAAATTTGTAACTTCTACTTTGCTTTATTTGTTTTGTTCCACTTTACAAAATTTGTATATGCTATTCAGTATGCTATTCAAAGAGAATTACTAATCCAAGATTATCAGTGACATTTGGGTTATTTAAGACGAATAATGCGTTTTTGAACTTTATCCAAATGTTTTAACGCTACAATTGTACTTTATTCTGGGTGCTATGAAAGTTTTATAACAGGAGAAGAAGTAAGTCTTACAGCGAGTAAAAAAACTTAAACATTTGGCTGCGTTTTTTGCAACATTGAATATTATGATCATTCCAGATCATTTGTCAAATTTAGTGTATACTTAATATGCTTAAATTTTCAAACTCGTCAAGTTTATCTTCCTGAAACAAAAGATTAGGATCAAAAATGGAAATTTTTCTGGAGACTGAACAGCTATAGAGGAACTTAGACCTATGCCTTGACATTTTTCTAATAATGAACTATCCCCATACTCGATCGAAAGTTTTAGAAATATCCTATAATAACGGCTACATAAAACCAGTTATTGTGAACGGCATATTGAACAGTTTACTTTAAAATTAATAAATTAAACAACATTTTATTGGAATTACATATTAAATAGCCTTAGTTTTCTTTTTATTAATTTGTTTTAATTTTGATTAAAAACGAAGTTATAGAAATAATCTAAGCTTTTTATCTCAATTATTGTCAAAGTAACTCTATTCTAATCTATTTCTCTTCAGTTTATTTAGTTAATAGTACCAAGTATAGACTATTACTTGATCTTGTGAAGTTTTTGTTTTACCAGCGTTCGTGTGATTTTCTTCCGTGTTCGAATAAATCATCTTTTTAGCTGTAACGTCTTCAGTCATGGGCTTGAAATAATCTAGATAGCAAAATTGTTGTAAATTTATTTTTGAATAAACTAACAACATTTGCTAATTTCGGCAAAACATCAAAGTCTTTCTCTCATTAACAACATCAATCTGATTGTTGTCATCAGTTTTTGGTGTTTTTTATGTTTTTGCCCTTTAGTATGTGTTGAGAGTCTTATTTTTGTAAGCGATTTAATTTTCAATTTGCTTACTGATTGTAAATATCAAGCAAAAAGCATAGGTACAAGACTATAGTGAATTGTTAATAACTTAAGAATTTTAAATTTAGACCTGTACATTACAAGCATTGAATAATGTAATAAAATATTTTTTTTAATTTTGTATCATCATAATATTGCCAACTATTGTACATAAATAAAATTGTGTGCCTGAAATTCAGCTTGTCCTAGTTATTTATAATTTTTATTTTATTGTTTTGTTTTTATTATTAACATTGAACAATTACCTTTATTGTTACCTTTATTCAGCAATTAGTTACATTTTCTCAGTTTTGTTCTACTTAACAACAAAAAATGATGAAATTAGATTTTATTACAATACGAAGTGTGATTGCAATTTTATTGTAACGTATTTACATGTTTTTTGTTTTTGTTTTGTTTTTTTTTATTATTATTTATGTAATCTAAAAAATGAATGAAAAAGGATTATAATGATATTTGATAATGATTTTCAATTTTTCATTATTTTATATTATTTACATATAAATAAGAGCTTCCACCAAAAATGTTTTATTAAATAACATAAGCAGTCAAATTATACTAAAAAACGAAATTCCAGTTGATGACCTAAATAAATCCTTTTTATCCTTGTTTTTTAATCAAACCTTTTTATGAACATTTTTATTATTTGTATTACATATTATTTACGAATGATATTGATTTTTTTTTTTGTTATGAGAAATTTCTAAAATAAAAATGATTGGTTTAACGTATGTAAGTTTCTAAGTTGACTGTCTATTTTTACATTTGTATGTACTCATAGTATTTTCAGAGATTTTAAATTGCAATGGGAATAAGTTTAGAATTGCAATACATTTTATTTAATAAAAATATATATATAAGTTTATTTTTAATTTACTTTAATTAGGTTCTGATAATTTATTTTTTTATCTTGATTTAGTTTTCATCCTGTCTTTCCAATTTTTAATTAGTTTAATATAAAAAATTTGTATTAATAATAAATCAAGTTTCAGCAATTAAAAAAACAACAATTTCATTTTATGTTCTACTATTTTTTTATTTTTATTTTATAAGTAAAACGGCACTTGTTTTTAGTTCTACAATTTTTTATTGTAAATGTATCAGTGTAAGTTAACTTTAATTATTTTTTATCAATTTGTTTTTGTAAATGTAATTTTACACTAATTTTTTGTAAATGTTTTTTAAAATTTAAAAAACAAATATAATAATTTTTTTTATAATAAAACTTTTTTAAAATAGTTTCCTTAACTTCTTAAGTTCACTTTTTAAAACTTTTTAAATTTTTTTTTTAAATAACTTAAATTCTACAGAGTATTAACGGAAAATTACATTTAAAAAAACATTAGATACAGTGAATTTATTAGATAAAAAAAATAATATAAGTTATGTTAAAAAAAAATTATCACATCGAAAATGAGGACTTGTGTTTCAAATGTCCAACTGGTTATTCAATAGAGTTTTATAGTTTTTTAACTTTTTAATTTCATTAATTTCACAAATCAAACTATGTAATAGTTTAATGTTTTCAATAGTACATGAGTCTTAAGTGTATTTTCTGTGTGGAATAGTCCAGAAGTTGGAGTTATGTTAGTTGGCACCTAATGTACTCTTTTTAAACTAGTTTTTGTAATTTTAACCCAAACAATATAATGTTTACTCCGAGAAGCAAAATTAATTATCTAATTGACTATGTAATTCGCACTACAGGTTGGTTTAGTACTGAGTTTCGGATTAACACAATCAACAACAATAGATGAGCCACCCTCGAGTCGTGATATTCATAACTAAAATGTAATTGGTTTTCGAGAACTAGTCATTTCCACCTAACTATGAGATGAAGTTAATTTCTTTTCAATTTAATTAGTATCTTGAAAATGTTCTAATAAGGGGAAACCTGACGATTGACGGCACTAATTATTCTTTTCTTTTTAAATATTAAAAAGTAAACTTATATAAAAAACAAATAAATAAAAATGGTAGAGTTAAAAACAAGTGCTGGTTTATTTCAATATTTAAAATCTGTAAAAACAAAATAAATAAATAAAATTAAAATTAAGAATTCTTTATTTGAACAAATTATAATAGGGGTTAACAAATATATTTTTTTCTTAATATCCCAAATTGCTTAAGTATTATTTGTACACTTTTTCTTCAATCTTCAACAGTAGTCATATTGTTAGGTCATTCTTTAATAATAGCTTTTGTTGAATGTTAGTATGTTTAGTATATAGTTTCGGTTACTTATATCTGGTAAATTCTTCGGTGATCCAATTTTTGACATTTTCCATAAGCTATAGTGCTCCTGTGATCCTTAGAATTTTTTGTTTAATATATTTTGTAGTTTTTCATTTTTTATGGTGAAAATACAACATATTTGTAAGCTTGTTAATGTGAGGAAAAATATATACAAATCCAATAACATTTTAAATTTAAGCTTGTATGGAAGGTATGACAGAACTTCCATAAGTAGTAGTGGCAAGAGTACTAGTAAAGCTAAGAAAATTAAAATCATAATTAATATTGAACTGTTGAAGCGTCGATAATCTGTACTTATATGTATATATATTCTTTGCTCTTATTACATATTATGTCAAATAGCATTATTTTTTTTGTTCACTAATCATACTTTTGCCAAGTTAGATTTTTGAAAGGCCTCATTATCAAATAAAATAAAAATTAACTCATATAAAATCAAAAGAATAAAAATCATCTAATATGTTTACTGTGGATAATATATTGAATAAAATTAAATTAAAGTTAGTTAAAATATTTGAAAAATTTAATAATACTTGAAATTAAAGGCTTTAGCGATACCAATTCAAATCTAACACATTGTACAACACGTTAAAATCGGAACATGATTCAACCACCATATTTACGATGGTTAGGAAAAATTCAAAGTAAAAACAGTTCATATTAGACACAATCGATTTATGTAAGTTATTTTTTCTAATATACTCGTACATAAATAAATATATGTACTCAATTAATTTAATTTTGTTCAATTGATTTGCTATTCCGAGATTGGTTGAACTTAATAAATTCATTATTATACCAAAAAAATATTCTCATATTACTTTAAAATTAAGCATGTGTAAAAAACAAATAATTTTCAAAAATATTTCTTTATTGTCTCTATGTTTACATTATCATCATCCAAATTTTGTTACATTTACAATAGAAAGATCATGTCATGACAAATATATTTACATAATGTTTATATTATCATATTTTATTGATTATAGCTACCTATCGAATACAATAAAAATAATAATAATTTTGTATCCTCTTATGATAAAAGGATTATAGATTTCATAATGTCCTTTTCTCTTTTTCTTTCAATTCTAATCAAATAGTTATTAGGTACAAAAATAAAAATTTAATATTTTATGTATATAGCTCATAATATATATATGTATATAAGTATTTTATATCAACTTTGTATATAATAGGTAAGAAAAGGAAACAAAAAATAATAGATACAATTATTTAAAAATATAGATATATATAAATATACCGGGTGTTCAAGAGCATGCGTATCAGCTTTTTAAGAGGGGAAGGAGCCGTTATTTTAGAATTAAAAAAAATATTATTAACTAAATCGAGGGTGCAGCTCAATCGATTGGTGATAATTTCAACTTCCGCGAAGAACCAGAACAGGGTTTTTTAAGCCCAAAAATCGCCGATATTGGCCGAAATGGAGATTTTCAAATGGGAAGGGGTACTTTTTTGGGCAAATTCATTCTAATTTTTTTTAATTTAAACTTTGTAAGAGCCCCAAACGGAGATGAAAAATATGACAAAATAAAAAAGAAATTTATTTATAAAAAGGATCATTATTAATTTTAGTTTACCAAAGGAAAATTTGGTGGATTTTTGTTTTATTTTTATTAATTTTAGGAGGAATACTGAGAAAATAAAAAAAAAATCATTTAGTTTCTTATTTTTTCAAAAAAAAAATACCCCCTTTAAAAATCTCGATTTCGGCCAATTTTGGCAATTTTTGGGCTTAAAAATTCCTTTACCGGTCTTTCCCGGCAATTGAAAATATCACCAATCGATAGAGCACCATCGATTTACTTAATAACATTTTTTTTTTAATTTTAAAATAACGGCTCTTCCCGCTAGTAAAAAGCTGATGCGCATGCTGTAGAACATCCGGTATATATATATAAATATAGATTATAGATAATTTCACCAGGATCTTCCACCCCGATCTTAAAAAAAAATCAAGAATTCCGTGCAGTATTTAAGGGAAAAAATTGTTCAAAACCAGTCTACCGGATATTAAGTAAATCGGATTAACAGAATAATTTCTAGCAAATATCCACTGCAGCTCAGTAAAAATGCATTATGCAAGATGAAGCATAGTGTTTTTATAAATATTTCTTAAAATTGATGTACCTAACTAATTGGTCGGTCATTAGTCTTGTCGTTTGAGAGTAATAGCTGCCAAACTTGCCAATTTTTGTATAAAAAAAGATTTTCTTTACTCCTCTTGGGAGCATAGGGCTTCCACTTGACATTGCCATCGTACTCGATTCCTAACTGCTATATTCGCTTGTTCCTACGTTATGTTTGTTTTTTCAACCTCTTGTTTTATGGTCCTACGCCAGGTGTTCTTTGGGCGACCGGGTCTTCTTGTCCCTTGTGGACTCCATTCTAAGCACATCCGCGCGATGTTGTTTAATGGCTTTCTGAGAGTATGACCTATCCATCTCCATTTCCTTCTTCTAATTTGTTTCGCTATTGGTTCTTCGTCGGTTAGTATCCAGAGGTCCTTTTTGCTTATTGTGTTTGTCCAGAATATTCGGCATATTATCCTTAGACATTCATTAATCAAGACTTGTAACTTCTGGTTGATAATTTTTGATGTTAACCAAGTTTCACTGCCGTATGTCAGGATTGATTTTACAGAAGACCGGACTATTCTAAGTTTAGTTGCTCTGGATATTTGGCTGCTCCTCCATATCGGCTGCAATCTTTCAAATACTACTCTTGCTTTCTTTAATCTATTTGCTACATATTCTTGAACCCCACCACTAGTTGCTATTATACTTCGCAAGTAGCAAAAATTGTTCACAAATTCTATTTGTTCTTCTTTCAACCTTAGATGTTCCGTGGTGGTTTTGTTTATTCTCATAGGTTTGGTTTTTTCCAGGTTGATTTCTAGTCCAACATGTTTGGGCAGTTCTTCCAGGTGTTCTAATTTGCTGTGCATGTCGCTGAATTTTTGCGGGAGAAGACAGATATCATCTGCAAAGTTGAGGTTCTCAAGTTGTTTAGTGAGACTCCAAGTTATTCCTCTTTTTATTGAGCAGATTTTTTCTAGTATATTATCTAGGACGATTATGAAGAGGAGTGGTGAGAGAGGATATCTTTGTTTGACTCCTGATGTGGTGGTGAAGGAAGCACTTATTTGTCCCCTATGAAGTACTGAGAATTCGGCCAATTTTGGTATAAAAAACTGATATTTTAGTGAAAAACGTTGTATATTTCGGTTATAGCTAAAAATTTGTTTTTTAATTAACTGTTGATGAAAACAGGCAATGAATTATCAAAAAACAAAAAAGGCAATGAACTATCCTTTACAATTTGCCCATACACAATTTTCATGTCAGACTCGTCGTGTCTAAGTTAAAGTCATATCTATAATTTTAAAACAATTTTTTTCCTAAAATATAAAGAAAATCACACTGTGAAGAATTTCCAGACCACCCTGTATAGGTAGGTGTACATTGTAAATATTTGAATTGTTCTATGGATACTTAAATATAAATATATTATTATGTAGATTGAATAGAATCCATACATAACTTTCTTTAAGGATAATGGTCTTTATTTTCAAAAAATATATATGTATATATACATAATATGAATATAATAGAACAAAAACCACACAAATACAATTATTAAGAAAAGATAAATAATTGTATATGTACTTGAAAAACTTTCAAAAAAAAATTTTGGGAAAATTGAATGGAAAAATAAATAAAAGTTGATAATAAGAAAGTAGGTCAATTATTTGTTTTTTCTCTCTTATTTTGCTCTTTATGGTTCTTTAGAAAAGAAAACATTAAATTTACTTACTTACGGTTAAGTTTCAATAGAGGTGATAATTCCCATTGGGAATATAACCATTGTCGAATAAAAGAAATATTTGATTTTATTTTAATAATTCCATCACTATACATTGAAGATCCTAACCAATTTTACGCAGAGACTTGACATACAAAATCAATATTCATACATACACATATAATGGTTATTATCTTTTGAATTTGTTACATATCAACTAATTTAAATCTATACTGATGTAGACTAAGTACACCTTCATAATAGCATAGTCCCATTTTATTTAAGTGAAAACCAAATTGTATTTAAAAAGAAAAATTTGAAAAAAAAAAAAAATTTTATAACACCGGTGTTCTGAGCGGGACATGGAACCCGAGACCTTCTTATTAGTAGTCAGTTGACATAACGTAGAAGGTTAAATATATTTTTGTGATTAATCAAAAATATCTGTTAAATATCGCATATCAGATAAAAAGATAAATAAATTATATTATACAATATGATCTTAAGAATATACCGTCGTATTTGCCAGTTTTGTCATCATAAATGGAGAAAACTGTAGCTGAACAAATAATTAAATTTTTAGAAACAAGCAATTTAATATAATGAAGAACAATAGTGATTCAGGCAGGGAAATTCTTGGGGAAGGACAACAAATTGGGTGATAAATGAGCGGAAAAAAGATACTGACGATGGCTACATTGTAGCTGTATTTATTGATTTACTGATAAAGAAATTTAAAAAAATTCAGGTAGATGGAGTGGAACTGGAGAAGGTTGCAGCAATATTTATCAATATTTATAATAGTTTGTCTTCTCCGATAGATGTTAACATTGGAGTACCGAAAGAATCAGTGATGGGAGTCCTTTTATTTATTTCTTATTTTCATAAATTCTATAAAATCGACCATTAGATATTCTAAGACTGTGCAGATGATGCTTTGTTATACATAAAAGTATTGACGAACGTAGAGCAAAAATTAGTGTAAATTTAGAAAATATATTCAAATAGTTATGTAGGAATAAACTTAAGCTGAATGTGCATAAAATGAAAAGTATGGTGATTAATATAGGAAGACAAACTGTAATATTAAATTTAAATACTCGGGAGATTGAATGTGTAACAGAAATTAAATATTTAGGAGTGTACATTGATAATAAATTGAAATTTAATTTGTATGTGAATTTTTTATGTAAAAAAATTTCCAAGAAAATTGGATTTTTGCCACGTATCGTATTAGAGACAAGGTGTCTTATAATTGTGAAGTTACCTTTAACATGGTAATTTTATTTTGCCACATTAATATTGTCAGATCATGATTACTGCTCATCTGTGTCATTTTTCTGTGTGATTCTGGTAAGAGAGCAAAGCCTTGGTAAAGCCTTCAGATTATGCAGAATGGAGTAATGAGAAATATAATGTGGATAGGTACATGAAAATACAGAAAATGTTAACGCAATTAAATTGGATTTTTTTTTTTATGGTCTTGATTTACATTTACAATATTTCGATCATTTATTTATCAAATTAATGGCTTATCCATTCATTAAACGATGGAAACTATTATACTATTGTCAGGAACCAAACCTTCTTATAAGTGTCATTTCATATAAGTTGTTACCAGATTATATTCTCAATTATTTTTTGTCATTTATTTTATCGCAATGTACTGGACCAGGTCAAAAAATCCCTAAACCATTTTTCTTTCTTCATCTGAAATCAAACTTTTGATATTTCGGTTGTAAGATAAGCCTTTTATCTACTGCGCAACTCAACGTGTAAATTAATATAAAGTAAATTTCAATTTTTCAATTCAATTTCAATTATCCTTTATTATTCATCATTATTAAACATTAAATTAACAATTAACAATAATTCATTAAGCAATTCAAATACAATGAATATTAAAGTACTAATCGTGACATTTAAATTTTATAAGTAAAAATAGTATCAATGTCACGAGTTTTAACCAAATCCTAAAACATTTTTAACATCAAATATTAAAGTTCAATGCACTATGAAACCTTTAAAGTCAATTTTAAAAAGTTATATATTTTGGATATAAGGCATTATAGTTGTCGGCTGATTTAGAAATCATAAGTTTTTATTGCTTTTCAGTTAACTCTTTAACCTGATGCCAAATTGATATTATAAAGCAAATAACTGTAAATAATTTTGTCACAATAAAAGAAAATCTAAATAATTTTAGTAATTTCGTTTTAAGGTTAAATAAAGATTAAACTCTAGTTATATTTAACAAAATTGTAAAACATACCTAGAGTTTTAATCTTTATTTAATTTTAATAATGTTACAGCATATTTTATAAAATTTTATTTTTGGCTGTAATCTTCTAATTACATAAAATTTTTGAACTTATGATACAAATAATGAAAAATTAATTTTAAAAATTTGACTTCGAATTATATTAAATTTTTATTATTATTATTTTTATTGAATATAATTTAGATTATACACAATAGTGATTTACAAGTTTTTTTTTTTTTTTTTTTTATTAACTTTTTTTATTTTGTTTACGATTTATAATGCCTTAACCTACAAAAAAATTTTATGAAACAGGTTTTGATTACTTTTTATGTAATTAACATAAAGTTCGGTTTGCTCTTTGTTTGTTAATTTGTCTTCTTAAGTTTAGTTTAAAAAGGTAACAATTGTTATTTATACATTTCATGTATTGTGTTATTGCAAGTTTTTGGTAAAAATTATTGAAAAAACCAAATTAATTATTATGTTTGAATATAAAACTTAACCTACCTTATTCTAACTTAATCTACAAAAACTATTTACTAGGCTTTGTCTTTTGACAATAAGAGATTCTAGCTGTTGTTTAGCCACCAAAACTCTCGTTTTGTAAATGTATCTTTAAAAGGAATGCACATGTCGTATTTCATTGAGTCTCTGTTAATATTGCCTGGAGTAAATTCTATTTTTTTATTCGTAGCCCGTCTATTATAATGAAATAATATAGGGACGAAATTTTGGCTTTGGATATAGCCTTTGCTATCTAGATAAATAAAATGTTCGGGTGCTATAAAACCCGTTTTTAATGTGCTTTCTATGTATTCCTCGTTATGGTAAAATACATGAGATATTAGACCATTTTCTGAGGTTTGTTGAGCTCTATTGAAATGATTCCTAATCAATTTTATAATAAAATTGTCAATCCTGTTTATTTTTGATTCATTATAAATATATCTATTTGAATAATAATGGATATATCCAGTTTCAGGCTTACGGGATTTGTTTATGCAAACCCTAATGCATTTTCTTTCAAATTTGCGTAATTGTTCCATTAGGCTACCACTGATATTGTACCAGATAGGAGCTGCGTACGTTAGAGTAGATCTTATTAGTGTTTGATAGGCTATCACTTTAATTCTTGTTTGTATAGTTTTATTGTAAAATAGGTTTTTGGAGGCCATGAATGCTTTGTTACCTTTTAAGACGGCGTTTTTAACTTGTTCTGCAAATTTTAGGTTTTGATCAAGAAGCACTCCCAAATACTTTACAGTTTTTTTATTTTTTATTTGTGTGTTACTTACTGTTTTTATTGTAAAGCTTTTCCAGTTTTTTTTTATGTTATAGTTTAGATTACTGTATGTGTCTCGAAATAGGATTGTTTCGCATTTATTAAGATTTATTTTTAAAAGCCATATTTTGCAGTAATCAACGGTTATGTTAAACATTTTCTGTACTTTATTTTGTACCATTTCTACAGCATTAGAGGCTGAGTAAAAAATTATATCGTCTGCAAAGGCTAATGTATAATTTATTCCTTTTATTCTGTCTAATAATTCTAATAGTTCTATCAAGTAGATTGAGAAAAGGATGGGTGAATTAACCGTTCCCTGTTGGAGTCCGTTTTTAATTGAAAAAATTTTTATTTTTATATCTGGAAAATTGGCTATATAGAATTTGTTATTGTTGATTAAATTATCTATTAAGTTAATTAGAGGTTTTGGGAATCCTAGTTTTAATAATTTATATATCAATCCATCTATCCAAACACTGTTGAAGGCCTTTTCCAGATCGATCAGGCAGGCTCCTACGGCAAATTTTTTATTAATGTTCCAACAGATATCTGACGTGAGTTTATTTATAGCATTTACGGTGCTATGTTTGTGTCTAAAACCGAACTGATTTTCTGGTATTATGTTGTTAGTATTTACAAATTTATTTATCATGTCGTTGAT
The DNA here is from genome assembly GCA_963942445.1 of Argyra leucocephala. NCBI lineage: Eukaryota > Metazoa > Arthropoda > Insecta > Diptera > Dolichopodidae > Argyra > Argyra leucocephala. The sequence goes on from OZ012677.1 coordinate 97,115,246, forward strand.
TAGCATTTCATAAACTTTACTTATATTGGGTAGCAAACTAATTGGTCTATAATTGCTTGGGTCTGTTGGTTCTTTTCCTGGTTTTTTGAACATAATAACTTTCGCTATCTTCCAGTTATTGGGGAAATAATTATTATTCAGTGCGTTATTAAATATTATTACATATTGTAGTATCATTTTTGGACTTAGGTTTTTTAGTACGATGTTCGGTATGTTATCTACCCCTGATGATGTTTTATTGTTTAGATTTGAAAATTTTGCATTAAGTTTTGAGTTTAAGTTTAAGTTTTTGAGTTAGTAAAATATTCATTAGTTGGATTTGAGGATTTATTTGAATTATTGAAGTTGCATATGGTTACGTTGTTTATTTGGTTTTGTTTGCAGTGTTGTCTAAGTGTGCTTACCTTCTCGGCAATTTCTTGATGAAAACGTCTATTTTGCGGAATGTCTATGTCATGAGTTCTTTCCAAGAATAAACTTAGAGTGTGGGTAATATCGTTTGGGCTATTTATTATTTGCTGGTTTGTTGAGTTAGTACTGTGGACATCAATATTTGCATTTGTATCTAACATTGTGGGATTAATTATTAAATATTTTATGTTGTCCTTTTTATGTTCGCGAAAAATTTTTTTAATTTCAGGAAACATATTTTTATTAGGAGAAATTTTTAAAATTCTGTTTTTCCAATAATTGTTAATTTCTATTTTAATTTGTTCTTTAATTAATATGTTTATATTTTTTAATAGACTTTTGAGAAGTATTATTTCTTGGCATGTAAAATTTAAATGTCTTTTATAGATTAAGTTGATGTCGTTTATCAGTTTACTTTTTTTGGCCATTAGAATTCTTATTTTATATGAATTATACTTATTTAGGTGACCCGTAGCTTTAGCTGTTGGAATAGTTTGTAGCATTGTGTTTTTTATAACAGTTTTAAGTTTTTCTATGTGGTAGTCTATGTTGTTTATTGACATATTAGTACTGTCTACTATTTTCAATGGGCTGTTTGTGTATTCTTTTATTAAATTTATGTCTAATGTTTTTTTGAACTTTTTCCAATTGGTTTTGTGAAAGATAAAAGCGTTGGTTTGTTCTGGAGGTTTAGGTGATAAATTTTCGTTTAATATTACAAAGTTAAATTTAATGGCGTTATAGTCACTCTCATACGGGATTGTTTCTATTCTATTGAATAGTTCTGGGGCTATGTTCGTAGATTCGATCCTTGCATCACATAATATTAAATCTAAATATGAATTACCTCGTGGATACGTTGGGGCGTTGGGTATTTGAATTTTACATTTGTAGGGTATCTTGTTAGTTTGAATCCAGTGTAGTAAGTTCCTACCTCTGTTATTGTTTGTTGCATTGCTCCAATGTTGGTGTTTAGCATTGAAATCTCCTGCTAGTATATAGTAGTTGTTGTTGTTACTTAAATCTAGAGTTTCGAAAATTTTATTCAAATCTTCTATAAATTTATTATTGTGAACATCAGGGGCATAAATTGAAATTATAATAAGCTTTTTGTTGTTTTTTAATTCTACGGAAATGGTACAACATTCAATACATTCAAGTTCATTTCCTATTTCTTTATTAATTATTTTATATTTTATATGACTTGAGATACAGATTGCTGTACCTCCTCCACCTCTTTGATTCTTTCTATCCTGCCTAATTAAGTCATAGTTATCTATTTTCAAATAGTGATTATCTTTCAATTTTGTTTCACACAAACACATAATATCTGGTTTATTATTTTCTAGAAAATGCATTAGGGAAAGCCTTTTATTATAAGAGACTAACGAATTAACATTCGCTGAAATCAGTTTAAATTTACATAATGTTGAGTTCATCAGGGCTAACCAAATCATAGATAAATTCTATTTTTCTAGAATTCTCATTTAACCTACTTTCTATTTGTTTAAACTTGTCATTAATTGATATAATATTTTTTTTAATATCTTCTAACAATAAATTTATATTACCATTATTTATATTTTGATTCGAGTCATTTGACCTTATATTAGTTTGGCTATTCCTGCTGGCAACACTGGAATATGATACATTAGGTTGGATAAAGTTTCGCATCATGTTATGTTTTAAATAGATTTTTTCTTTTATTTTATTCCTTACATCGTGGAGTTTTTCCAATTTTTCTTTATATTTAGGACAATTCTTGTAAGATGCAGGGTGTCCGGTTTCCTTGCATAGAGCGCACTTAAGGAGCTCTTTAAGATCGCCTTTTTTTATTTTGCATTCATTAGGTGCATGGCTCAAGTGATTTACAAGTACTATCAGCTATGGACTTTATATTAAAATAAAATTTTGCATATATTTAATTCTTGAAAAAGGAAAATTATTTTCGTTGTGCAAATAATTGTGACACCAACCTAATTTTGAACTTTTTCTGTACAAAAAATTATAATTTGAATCCAAAATTTGGTAATACTGCATTCAAAAAAAGCATCTATCAAAAATTATACATATTTTTGTCTACAAATGTTGCGCCCTATGCCGCACGGATGGAATTATAGGACAATAATGATCTACAAATGTAAAAATATTTATATATATAATTTCTGCATCTATCATAATAATACTCTAATAAAAAATTTTTATTGAAGCTTTAATTTGAGAAGTACCTTGTATTTTATTTCATACACTTTGAAAAAAAAAAAAATTTTTTTTTAATTATATATCAAAATGTACTACTATTACTACTACTATACTGCACATACATAATTGATGAATTTTAAAACTTAATACAATATACAGTATAAGTGTCGTTAACAAAAATTTTTATTTATAAAAACAGTACATTGTCATATTATACAGATGAATTCACGATGAATGCCTGAACGAAGAAACATTATTAACATTCCATTAGTAGAAAATACTTCCACCACCCACTACGTAAGTCATACTAAACAAAAAAAAACAAATCAAATAAGAGTAGAAAGAATATTATAGAATCAAGTAGTGGTCGATGACATTCAGGCAAAAGAAATTAAATTTTCCTTTTGTTTTTTATTATTTGTATTATCTTTTTTTTGTTGTTATTTCTTGAAAACTTTTAGTAACTATTAGGATCAAAAGACGTCGACGTAGAAGAATTTTTTATTTTGTTTTTCGAAATATATTCATAGAATCTATAAATAAATGGACGTGTACAAAGTGAAAATTAATGGACTCTTGAAAAAAATTTCATTAGACATTCATTGAAAAAGAAAAAAAGTAACAATAAATACCAATACTGACTAAAAAATACTACTTGTGTGTTAATATCTGGTTGTATATGAAAAAAGAAATACAGAAGAGTTGAAAGAGGAATAAGTATTATAATAATAGTGGCTAGGTATAGTATTATTACGAGTCTATGCACTACGAGTGTACATACATATATAATTGATGAATTTGAAAAGTTAATACAATATGGTTACTATCTATTACAGATATCTTTATTGACTTTTTCTTTTTTTTTTAATACATAGTATATTCATTTACAAATTCCTAAAATATGTATTTAAAAAACAAAAAAGGAATAGCTATAAATTATTTAAAAATTTAAAACAAAAAAAAATGTATGTATATTTTATAGAAATTAAATAGCAATAATTCATTTGACATCTTTTATTCATTTAAATTAAATATTTATATTTAATGTACATACTTATAGATTTTTTACTAAAAATATTCAAAACTTAGAAATAATATAACAGTAAAAATTTGAATTTTAACCACAAATACTCGGAATTTTAACTCTTTTATAAAATTGGTTTTTTTGTTTTTAAAAATTGTGTATTTTAAGGAATTTAGTTTTTTTTTTGTACCAATTTATGGGAAAAATATTTACAATTCGAAAGTTTGAAAATAATTACAATTTAAAACCGTTAATATTAATGTTAAAAACTGTATCAGAATACAAAAATGGTGGAATTTTTCCTCATTATGCAAAAAGATGACATCATTGAGAGATTTGTTTGTTTTTTTTTTTTTAATTATGAATATATTTATTTAATTTATTTAATTTACTTATGAAAAAAAGTTTCCTCATAAATGTAAAAAATTTGCTTAAACTCCTTTCCTTTCGAGGTATAACATAGAAAAAAAAAATAAAATATATTATTTTTAATTTAAGTTTCAACTGCATGACAAAAAATTAGATTATAATTTTTTTTAAATTTTATAAAACAGTTACAAAACTGAGAAAATAAATTATAGTTTTGTGAAGGTATTTTTGCGTAACCTCTGCAAAAATCAAACTGTGGTAATTTGCCAAAAGTTGATATCCATGAATTTGCAATTTGTCAGGAATGCGGTTTAAAGATTTTTAAAATGACTTGTCCTTACAAAATGCTATTTAATTAGAAAGTGGTACTAGTTTAATGTGTTTTGTTATGTTTCAATAAAAGTATAATTATAAATAGTAGTTTTAATAATATTGGTAGATCAAGCTATGATAAATTACGAGGCAAAGGGAAGATAGCTATTGTAATTATGTTTTGGCAAATTGATTAAAATTGTCGGGAATGATATAAGTAATTTGACAAAACCCGAAAAGTAATTAAATAATAAGACTTTGGTTATATAACTATAACAAAAAGTTGGATTAATATTATTTATTTATTTTAATTTTAAATAAAAAATCAAATAATAGGTATAAATTTTTTAGTTTTAATATTTTTCAACTATTATTTTCATCTTCTTCATCTGATAAATAGTTGAGTTGTATCCAGTATCAACTTTGGTTTTTAAATTTTTATAAAAGCTGTAGCAGTCGCTATTTTTTAAATGTAAAATAAACAATAAATTTTTTTTCTTTTCTGCTTGTATTCGGTACTTCAAAAATGTTCTAAATCAATGCCTCCACTTTTCCTCATAAAATCTAATATATGAAACTCTACCCCGTCATCTAAATAATTTAATTTGCATATTTTCCAAAGAATTCGTAATTCTTATTCATTGTATATGTAACCAATTGACAGAGCATCCATCTGTGTCTTTCTTTCGTTTTAGAAAAAGATTTTTAAAAAGGTGCGAAAATTTTTGAAATTCTTAGTCTTCATCTCATGAACAGCCACCGGAACTTTTCCGCGAACAGTTCTTGATAAGTAAACCTACCCCCTAAAAATCATTATGTCAATATCGGTTTCTTGGACCGTTCAATTCGAGCGTGATCTGAATCACATTGCAAATGAGTGTGGCCAAGAACTAAAAAAATTTTTATCTATACATTCAATTCAATATGAGTTAATTTTTGTATTGCCCAACTTTTACCATTACTCTCATATTCATATTTCGATTTTGTGCACCACAAGTATCTGAATATGTAATTATATGTTTCACTGTTTCTGGTGGAGAAATAATTTTTTTGTAAAGACAAGAAACGATTTCGTCAGAATGGTTCAAATTGATTGTTTGGTGGAATATTATTTTCTTCTACACGTTAAATTCGATACAGAGCTTGGCATGTGGTCTGATTCCGAAATCTTTTTAAATTATAAATCATCTAAATCATTTACCTTCTTATTTGCATCTTGTACAAATTATAAAAATATATTTAATTTTGTATTTTCCTAAAAAAAAATAATGTAATATTTTTTATATCTGCTCTAGCTTCAGTGGCAAGCTGGCAAGCATCAGTTTTGTCCTTTCGTTCACATTTCTTTTGTTTAAATTAATAATTTATTAATATTTGTTTTATTTAATAAGATTTTTTATAAAAATAATTAAAAATAAAGAACATAAAAATTTATTTTAAACATGAACGAAGAAATAGTTGGTACATATACGATATAACTTACCAGATAAATGATAAATTCCATTATTTTAAATTTTTCCAAAACATGATATCTGCTAATATCATGTACATATTAGCAGCATAAATTTATTAGAAAATAGACTTATCGGCTTTGGACATTCATTATTTTTTTTGCCTTATAATAAGTATATAGAGTTCTGGGATTTTGTCAAAGTAAAGATTGGATAATTTTCTATGAAAATTTAAATTGATCTCAAAACAACAAAAATACGGGTTATCAGGTGTTGGCATATTACCACAGAAATATAGCTAGAGACAAATAAAAAATTTCAAATTCACAACTTTTTGTTTTAAAACAAAAAATATTTTTAATCAGGGCGTGACTTATAGATCAAACTTTGTTCTGGATAAGATTTCTTAAGTTTTTTATTTTCCGGAAAAATTGAGTTTTCTAGTGATATATACACACAATATGATAAATTGTGCATTTAAGGAAAAAATAATTCAGAATTTATAATTTGGCATATTTTTTGTATTAGCAAATTACATAAAACACTGTACCAATACGTTCGAATATTCGGTATTTGAATAACCGATTTAAGCAAGCAAATTTCTATGTATTTTTGAATATCTTTTTTTTCTACCAAAAATGATCCAAGTATATTTTTTTGATTAAACAATAAATTCATCTCGAATACGATGTTATTGATGATATCGTCATCAAAAATGAAATTTAAAAAAAAAAATATGGTACATTAAGTTCCACTATATTGCTAAGTTGCTGATTCACTAATGAAGTATTTTTTTTTAAATTCAATACAATTAAGTTTCAAATGATTTCTTTCCCACGTAATTCGCGTGCATTTTTCGATAATGTGCTTCAGTTTTTTTTTAATTTAAACGGCCGCTGATTGGAACAAACAAAATCACATTCTAAATCATATATTATATTCATTATATTCTTTGTTATTATCAATTCTATTTTTAGTTCTATATCATCATAATTCTTCATCATCTGATTTCTCAAATTCATTTTCACTTTCATCCCATCTATCCACGATTGGTTCAATATGTTTATCAAAAAGAGCTATAAATACTACAATAATAAAATGAGCTTTAATTACCATTACATCATATATGCATTTCAGCATACCAAGTTTTTCGTATTCGGATCGAAAATTCTTTTCTGGTATATTCTGCTTCGGGACTTCATAACCCTATTAATTCAACAATTTTCTTCCCCAAAAATAGTTCCTTTTTTTGTACTTGTAATGCATATCAAGCAAATGTGAATTAACAACATAAACATTGTTTTTTTTTCACATCAAAGTTGCTTCATAAACCAAAAATTGTTTTTTTGATCAAATTAACAAAAATTACGCAATATATCTCAGAATCTAAAGCGGATAACAATTAGCATAAAATAATTAATTAAAGGTTTTTACTTGCCATTTTGTCCTTTGCAAATTAAATTTATTCTAAATATTTAAGTCAGGTTAGTCTAAATAATTACAAATCAAAGGTGTAAATATTCTAGTAATATAAACTCTTGAAATATAGAATTAAAATATATGAAAATAACATTTTGTACAAATACATTAAGACAATAAATAAAATAATACAAATAAAGCGGATAGCAAAATTTTGTTAATGTAGAGAAAATATGTTCCAAAACGTATATAAAATCACTACTAAGTTAAAGAGTCAAAAAGTGGCACCTAGAGCAAAATTTTTTGCATTTATTTTATTAATTTATTAATTTATTTTTTATTTTTTTCATACATAACAAAATCTATATTTAGTTAATTTAGATATCCTAAACGATAGTTAACAGTTTAAATTTAGTTAATAAAAATTTAAGTAAAAGGATTACAATTATTATTATTATTGCATCTACATATAATAAAGAGTCTAGAAATTTTATAAATGTAATTACAAAATTATTTCAAAATCCTTATTGAATGTATTTAAAATTCTTTCTTTTAATTATTTTCAAGTTTAATATCATTAATAATGTAATATAAATAATACTTACAAAAATTAATTGGTTTGAATGAAGCAAAATCCACGCACGTTAACTTTACAAATAAAAAAGTTGAGTCGCACATTCCATCAAAATTTTGCAAAATATCTTGGTATAACGCTTGATGCAAAACTCAGATGGAAAAAACATGTTAAGAAAAAAAAACTAGAACTGGATCTAATATACAAACAGTTGTATTGGCTAATTGGGCGAGCATCTAAGCTTTTGACGTATAAAAAAGTTTTGATCTACAATCAGATATTAAAGCCTGTCTGGACATACGGTATTCAAATATTGGATTTTGCTAAATAACTACATATTCAAACTATCCAAACGTTCCAAAACAAAGTATTGCGAAACATTGTCAATGCCCCATGGTTTGTTCGCAATGCTGATATTCACACTTTTTTTTGTTACTTTTTTTATTACCTACTTTTATTTTCTAGAATCGAATTTCTAAGGAATAGGCATATTTTGACAAAAAGTATTGAATAAACACATTTTGCTATAGGTACTAATAAGCATCGAATAGAAACATTTTGCGCCCAAGTATAAATTTTGATCTCGTTTATTTATGCAAATTGACATGATTTGTTGAAATATTAGGAATTAAATCAATTTTAATTTAGTATATAAACAAAACTTCATCTTTTCATATTTTTTTGTTCAGTTCATTCAATTTGCTTCTAAACTACACAGTTTAAAACATTCATAATATGGTAAGATAAGTCCATATTATGTACAGTATAAATTTAAAATATTGTATAAATATCACATCACGTTAGTTATATTCTATAAATTTGACTGAACAGAAAATGTTAGTACCTACTTGTAATAAAAAATTTTTCAGAATTGAACTTATCTCAATTTATTTACTAATGTTACTTTATTTCCGTAATTAAATAATGGGTTTGATATACAGTAGAATTAACAGTAAAGTTTCAGATTAATGATAGTTTTTCATTTTCCATATACTTATATATACAAATATATACATACACGTACTTGCCATTTTTATATTTCTACATAGATTACTACATACTGTCTGAACCCATTTATCAAATTTACTATTCACATTTAACTAATGTAAATATTTTTTCATATTGGTTTATTTTGAGTATTACAAATATTATAATAAGCTTCATAGCTATGTCGATTCAACTAAATTCGTATCAATACGAGGGTTCAATAAGATAAAAATAGGTAGGTGGTAGAACAAAGTGATCAATACAGGATGCTTATGAACAGAAAGTACCCATAGTTTGTGACTTTTTGATGCCACAACTCAAGTAACATATTATAATTATTGTAGATTGTTTTACAACAAGCTAACATGAGCCAACATACTATCATTAAAAATATTTTTATTCGGTTACAATATTGCTTTAGATGTCCTTAAAGTATTCTAACTTCAATATTTTCACATCTAGTTTTAATTTTGTCATCCCTTAGCACTTTATGATTTTTATTTATTAAATAATCCTACACCATTATAATCCTCTTAAAATAGACAAAAAATGTGACAGAATTTTTTTTTTAAAATAAATGAAAATTTCTATCATAAGATAATCGTTATGATAACAATACTAAAAATATCTCTTAGCCAGCAATTTTTTTCTTTTCGTTTTTTAACAAAAATTCTTATTATCAAAAATTTTGAACGTGAAAATCTTTTCAAGAAAATATATTATTTTTAAAATTCTTTTTCGAATTTTCATTCTCTTCCATTTTCTTAATATATTCCAATTACAATCTTTTTAAAATTGTTGCCCACGTTTTAGCCATTATATAGCTACCATATTATATATTTTCTTATTTATACAATTTTAATTTCCGTTTATTCTCGTTTTTCATCTATTTTGATACAGGTTTAAAGAAAGCACAATGACTGGAATCCTACCGTTTCATTGCTGTTCAATTCAAGATGATAATAATATTTATAATAATATGTATGTCTGTATTTTAGTAGAGGGTTTCCTAAAGTAAAATCATTATAAATTGTTTTTTTTTTTTATTTCTTTCACCAAAAGCAATTAAATTTATTATTAAATTTCTTTTCTATTGTAAAAAGGTACTTTGAGTTTATACATACGTAGTGTAATATTCAAACACCATTTTTATCCATTATTACTAATACTTCTAGACTGGAATATAGATAAATATATATAAACAAACATTGTGATTTAATTGAAAATTATCTGTAAGAATTCAAATAAAAATTTAACTTCTTTAACTTTAATTTTTGGTTCAAGAGACGTTCTCTATTAAATAAATTCCATTGTATTTCAGTATTTAAAAGTGTAAAAAGAATGTTCTTTAACTGCCAATATTTTCACTGTTTTATCTTAGTTTTCCTTTTAATTAATTTTCTCAATTGAAAAAATGTTGATATAGAAAATGAATTTTTTTTTGTTTAGTTCTATGCCTGTTGTTCTAGTTAACAAACAGTATTTACATATTGGGCAATCCTAAAATATTTATTTTAATTATAATAGTTGTCTGTCTGTAGAACTTTACAAAATCGAACAAAAAAAACCTTAAACAAAATTGATTTATTTATTTATTTATTTATTTATTTAACAGTGGACCTACAGATTAATCTGGAGACCAATTTAAAAATAATTTTTCATTTATTCATTGTCGCATGAGAAATATTTTGAATAAAATCGATTTTAAATGTTTAGGTTAAAAATACTAAAGAAGCAGTAAATAAATTTTCAACATTTCTAATTTAAATTTAATAATTATGAACTTAAATTTAAACTTTGAAGATAATTATTAAATTTAAAAAAAAAGTTATAGTCATTTTAATTGATGAAAATAAATTATTAAGTTTACAACACTTAACCCATCATACATCTAGATTTTCTTATTTGTTCCTGATGCACGGCATGGTACATAGTTTTTTGAATATGTGATAATATAAAATCTAAGAAGTCAGTTTTTTAAAATAATGGTTACAAAGTGATATGGAATAAAGTTGAAATTTTATATGTATTTTTAATATAGCTTCTTTGATAATGAATAAGTTGGGAAAATTTATTAAAGAAAATACAATGAACAATTAAAATGGTAGTTCTATAATATAAAAATAGAAATAACATACGTTTTTTTTATTAATGGTTGATTTCCATATATCAGGATTTTCACCACTCCTAGTGATGTATCTCAATTATTGTACAGTTTAATTATTGTTAGATTTAATTTAACTAATTTCTTTTTAAATACAATTTAAAGACCTGGCATAACTGGATAGCAAATTTATTAATGTCTCATCCTAAAACACAAAATTATTTAACTTATTGAATTGGAAATTATTCAGATTGTAAATATTAAATAGAAGAAAAAAAAATGTCTCATCCTCATAATTTGGCATTGTTTCTATGCCGTAGTATCATGCGGTAATGAATCATCTTTTAAAAATTAAATTATTTATTCAATAATAGGACACATTACAATTACATAATTTTACATTTATTTTTACCCGGATTTATTACAAAATCACATCAGCAGCAACAGAATTTTTATTCGGCAGTAAAAAATTCGGATCTTTATTATAAGTCGTCATCTTAGAATATATTTTGTTAAAATAATTTTTAATATTCAAAAGTAATGATAATATATAAATTTAACTATACACATAATTGTTTTTGTTCAACTGGCATTTTTGGTTAACATCTTTAAATTCATATACAGTTTAATGTGTTTAGGGTAACGAATACCAGAAACGTCCAAATTAGAATTAGTATTAGAGCCCACTTCTGTTTCACCTACATTTTACTGTTTAAATTTTGAAGTGAGAAAATAAAGATATTCTTCCATATCTAAATCACTTTCTGCAGAGTCAAAAATGTTCATATTCCATGCTAATAAATCAAGTGATTAAAGGTTCTCAAAAATTGTTACGAATCTTAAGAATTTTAGTTTTACAGTTGATAATTTAATATTAATAAAAATAAAAACAATTTACGTTTTTAGTAAATTCAAAATTTTATATGGCAATGACAACATTTCAATTTCACGATACCTAAAATATGTTTTCCTTTTAAAAATTCACATGATAATCAGACCGTAATTTAGAACTGTATTTTTTAAGGTTAACTTTGCAAGGGATATGGTACAATATAATTTTACGCATTATTATTTTCCATATCCGTGGAAATAAAATTTCATTCCAAATCCATGGGCAATGGAAGTAGGTAAAATAAATAGGAACTAACAAAATAATTTTGCTTTTTACATGGTATAGACTTATAGAGGATAAAATTTACATTTTATGGCTTATGGGATAAAAGTTTGTTATATATATTTGTGAAATTGATAGGACAATATCAAATTATATCTCATAAACTAAGTAAGATAGATAAAAATGGACCAGAAATTCAGAAAGGTTAGACCTTAAAACTTCTAGATTAATGGTTAGGTCAATATACCCACAATTGGTGTATGGGATAAAATAATGCTTATGCGACGTTATATTTAATTTACCTGCATCGTTTTCCTTTGTGGAATGTGGGTCTATTATTTTTTCTTATCATTTATTTTAACCCCATATTGTTATTTTTTTTATCCCAATAAATGGCAAATACTAAGTCGAAAAACCCATAAAGGACCATTTTGCTTTTATCGGGATTTGAAACTCTTTCCACAGCACCAATTAGAATGTATTGAAATTAATTTGTGAAAATTTTTAAATTTAACTGCAAATTAATAAAGGTATTCATATTTTCCTTAAATTTCTGTTGAATGTGCAAACACATGATTGTATGTTGAATGTGCAAACACATCAGGGGGAATATGAATTTTTCCCATTCTTGAAGTAGGAACTATATATGAAGGATTTTTCGTAACAAGTTTTATGTTACGAAAAATCTTTTAATAGTTGATAAGCCAGTAATTTGACAAATAAATGCTCGAAAAAAAAACATTGTAGATATTGTAGTATAAACTTGCAGTACCGTACTTAATTAAGCACGAAAAGGTCCTTCTCCCAAACAATAATTCTACCTAAGTTACTGTCAAGAACAAAAAAAAAAAATGTCGTTTTGATATTGCCACAGTGTAGAGGTTATCACTTGCAGTGCTCATGTTTCACGTTAGAATTATTGTTTGGGAGAAGGAAACAACATTTTTATCTCTGTTTAGTTTTTAGTTTCTGTTCCCGAACGATTCGTTGTTTTCGTTTTTTTTTATTTTCTTATGAAACAACACAATCTGTCCCTTAAAAAAAACATTCAATAGTTTGTATGACATTTTTCATATGTCTACACAACATATAATGGCTAGCGGATGAGAGAAAACAATGATTAACCATCCATTATGTTCACATTATACTCCATTGTATTGCTGGACGGAAAGGGGTAAGTTGCTCCTACTATAACTATTGGGTAACTGCAGAATACTGCTTGAGACGATTCACACCACTTGCAGCTAACAAGCTGTTTGCTAATCTGTTTAAATAGCTTCACGGACGACTTCTAAGGCCGATAAAATGAATATAAACCTTTAAAGCTTCAACCATTTGAGTTGGGCGAAAGTATACAAAAACTTGAAAAACTATAATAGTCTTAGAATGGATTTGTATAACAAAACCCGCTGTTACATGTACTTAATACTTTTGCAAAAACAAATTTCCATTAAATTCTTAAAGAATTGCCCCCAACAAAATTCTGTAATATGTATTTATTTTGCTATTTTTTCTTATTTTAAATTTGTTTTCCATTTTTCTTATGTCTTTCTGTTTTTTTTTTTTGTTTTTTTTGTTATTTATGTTTTTCTATATCTCATTTTTTTACTAATCTGTTTTACTGTTTTTTTTTTTGTTTTTTGTGTTATAGATGAGATTTCAGCAAAAACAACAAATGGAACGTGAACAAAGACGAGTGGAAATGACATCAAGTAAATTGGCAATGGAAGAAACAACAATAACACAAACGACATCAACGGCATCTTCGACTAAAACCTTAAATTCTAAAATTGCTCCTGGAAAGGTATGTACAATAAAAAGTGAAAAGAACTTAGAAAATAAAACATATATACATATTTGTTTAGGTAATATATAGGTGATATCATAATATATATATATATTATATATATATATATATATATATATGTATATTTATTTGCAACACATAAATTTGTATGGAACGATAATATTAAGACGGATTTTTTTTGGATTTATATTTTGTTCTTAAAATTTGTTTTCAAAGTGATTTCCAATGTCAATTTACTTTTCAGGCAAAAAAAAAAAACAATGATATGGAAAAAAAGCAGAAAAAGATGGCACTCTTTTTTTTTAAGATCAATTATAGCTACTTTGATTTTTTTTTTATATCTACATTTCTTTACAATCTATCATAATATTTTAGAAATCAAACAAAAAACTTCAGTAGGGAAGTGTCTCTTGGTTGATTAATTGGTTCTCTCAGCAATTTTTCCACAGTGCATTTGGATGGTTACTTAGACGGAAGGTATATTAAACCACCAAAATTATGTTAAGCTGTTATGTTATGTTATATCATGTATTTCATATATTTTAAATGCTTTCGATCGACTATGATATAGAATATAGTGCTGTATCAGAAAAATATCATTACCTATATAGATTTAGGTTTAATCTTAAAGGTTCCAATCTACACTAAATGGTTTGAACAATTTGTTTCGAATCGGGTGAGACGAGTTTCATTCTACTGAATTGCATTACAGTGTTTTACCGGACTATGTTCTTACCCATTTTAATTAATTATCTCGTTCAAACAACTTCCAATCGAATCATTAGTTTTGCGAAGAACACCATTCTGTTGCTTCTAATATTAACAAGAAAACTATATTGGGCTGCATGGTAAATCTAGACTTAACCAAAAATTTTGACTGGGGTAAATCAAACAAGGTCGGATTTAGTATTTACAAAACTGAAAACTGTTTAATTATGCAAAATTTAAGCCATTCGAACTTAACATTCAAAAATTCGGTAGTTTTAAGTTACAAGAATTCGGTAGTTTTAAGTTATAAGAATTAAATTATTTCTGTAAAACGACTAAAAGACCTAAAATATTTTGTTTTTTGTTTTTGTATATTTTTAATATTTTTTTTGTTTTATGTCTTGTTTGGCTATAAATAAATACCCTCGGAATACAAGTAAATCTGCTTTGAACTGACAATATTTTCAAAGATTTGCGTTTTTTAAGACACTGTAATACATAATTTTAACTAAAGACCTGCTTTACTATATACAAACCAACAACATTTTTTCAGTTTTCTGAAAATAGTATAATATATATACACTCTGTATAATATATTTTAATATAATGTTTTCTCATATTATTTAATAGTAATACTGACACAATACCAAGCTACAGGTGGACCCATACTGAGAGTTTGTAGTTATTCCCTTCGTATTCTCACATTTTCGTAGAAGATTAGCAAGTTCATAAAATTTGTGGAACTGTCAAATTATTGTTACATTTGCGTTTTTTTCAAACAAACTTAGCAAGGAAATTAATAGGTTAATTGAAGGGGTTATATTTTTGGGGTCCCTGTATTGAGTATAGCATTATTTTTTAAGCCGATTTCTATCAGGAGAGGCAGAACTCAAAATAGATTGATAAGAAAAATAATTTGAGAGTTCATCCAGGATAATGATTTATAATATATTTTTCATTCATTTTGTCCATAAGTCTCAGTAAAAGAACTGAGCCAACTTTTGTGCAATAAAGGAAGTAACAATTTAATGTCAAAGTACTCTTATTAATTTTAAGCCAATTAGATAAATTAAATATGTGATATTTTTTTATTCTATTAAATTAGAAAAAAAAACTATTTTATTTATTTATTTTAACAGTTGATCCTACAGATAAATCTGTAGGCCAACTTTATAGGTAGGTCCTTTTCCTTTTCGAAATGTGGCCTTTTTATTAAATTATATTAATTATTTGGAATATATTTTTGTATAATATATATTTATATTATTTTTTTTATTAGTTATATTATATCTTTATTAATTATTAAATTATATTTGAACCGATGTGGTTGTATTGAAATTTTCAGTAATTTTCACCATTTGAAAATATTTTCGGTTCTCACGGTGTTTGAACCCGTGCTCCTTCGGTCGTTGCATTACTACACTCGAGTGCTTTACCATTCAGCTACCGAGGCCACAAAAAAATTATATTACTAAAACAAAAAAACTCAAACATTTACCAAGAGCGCGATCATAAAAGCTTCTTATAGGTATCATAACTCCATTGTATTTTAAGTGACTACCAAATTGCAATTCTAAACAAATTTTGCTATACAATCTTTTATAAGTTTGCATACGATTCGAAACTGGAATCTTCTTATTCTTCTAGTCAGGTAACATCGCAATAACTCCTACCGTATCCATAAATAACTCAGAAAGGAAGATTATACCTCATTAGTGGCAGAAGAAATTATTATGTTCCACATCCCTCATAAAGTCTAACATTTTTTTTATTTAATAGTGCTTTACTCTACGATGAATAACTGGGATTGGCATATTAAATTTCCGTTAAAAACCCGTTTTTTTCGTAGATTAATTAATGCCTACGCAGAGTAGCTAATTGTGATTTTTAAACAAACCAATGTCCAGGTATATAAAATCAAATATTTTTTTAAAAAATGTCTGGCTTCTTTCCCTTTGGATGAAATTTTAACTAGATTCGGTATAGTATAGATTATTATGTTATGAAAATACGATTATTTTTTAATTAGAATCTATATAAACTAATTGATGAGTATAAAAAAAAAATTACAATTTATTTTGTGTTATCTATAAAAAAAAAAAACGAAAATGGTGAATTATTTGGTGAATTTTCACGTTAAAATTGTTTGTCCTTGATTTTAAAATTTAATTTCAATAAAACTAAAATCAAAATTGATAAATAGGTAAAATAAAAAATGAATCAAATAAAATGAGTTTTACTGGGTTTATACCATAAATAAAATAACCGTAAATTTAACCTTGACATTAACACGCAAATATAATCACCCATCTTCATTTTACCAACGTGATTAATTAGTAATGAATTAAAAAAAAAAGAATTGCTGTATTCGTGTATTTTGTTTTTTTTTCTTCTTTATTTCTTCCCTTATATGATCCTCCATTATAATTATTTTCCTTGCACACCAGCACACAGTTATATCCTTACACGGTTAGATTATACATAATATAAATAATAATATAGTGTATATTATCCTTACATTGAAAACTTGAATTAAATTTCTATGTGAATTGATTTTTGATTTTGGTTGTTTTTGTTTTTGTTATTGCCCATTAGCACGTTGCAAAACCCAATATTAAAAGTTAGAATTAATTTCGAAAAGCATGAACAAATATTGAAAGAATGGACTAATTAAAAAGTTTGATACTATACATATTAACGTAGTTTGTACTTAGTAATAGATATAATAATGTAGGTACATATATTTTTAACAGTTTTCAACAACAACATTAAAATGTTTTTTTAATTATTAGAATTATGTATTATTTAATGTTTTTGATAAAACTATTATTCATTTTTTAATTGAAATTACATTTTTTATTAATAATTAAAAAGGTATTCAAGTTCATCTGTTGAAGTTCATCTTTCAACAATTTTAACAGTTTTAGTTCATCTTTCAAATATTTTGGCCTAATAATCTCATAACATTGAATAGATTAGGATAGATATTTACAATTTGACCTATCGATCAAATGTTTAATAAAGGTTTTATATAATTATATTTTAACCCCGTGATGTAAAAATGAGCTTACCGGCATTCCTACAACTTTCAACATTATTAATTTTAAAATTTAGATATTAGTTTATGATTTCGATTTGAAGAAATTTGAAAGCGGGAAAGCTTTTCGAGACTATTGTAACTAGACCAGCAAAATATCTTGGTATGACACTTGATGCAAAGCTTAGATAGAAAGAACATATTAAGAAAAGAAAAAAAAGAGTTAGAACTGAAATACAACCAGTTGTATTGGCTAATCGGTCGGATATCTTCGCTTTCAACATATAACAAAGTTTTTATTTACAATCAAATATTAAAGCCAGTCTGGGCATACGGTATTCAAATATGGGGTTGTGTTAAACAACTTCATATTCAAACTATCCAAACATTCCAAAACAAAGTGTTGCGACAGATTGTCAATGCTCCCTGGTATGTTCGCAATGCCGACATTCATATAGATCTTAAGATCCCTATCATAAAAGACGAAATCAAAAAACTCTGGCAATACGCCACAAAATTCGTCTTTCTCAACATATTAATACTGAAGCTTTACACTTAACTGACAGTCAAAACTTTGTTAGACGTCTTAAACGGACGAAAGCGTTCAAACTGTGTTAGGAAAAAATCTTTTATCTCTCAATAATTCCTAATGGGATTTTGATTGGTCAAAGATATCTGGAGTAATAGAGCCAAAACTGTATTTTAATGGTTAGTCTAAAAGACTAGTTTTAATATAAACAAAAGGATGTGAGTTTTTATTGCGTTGAAGTCGACACAGTTCGTTCGCCCCCGGAAAATAGAACGATAAATTTTTTGATGATTTTTCTCTATCTGGAAAAAAAAAAAATTGTAACTATAGACTATGTAGCTCTACAACAATGCTTGCGTTTCTTTTACATGTTTGAAATTGCTTTAGAGTAGTCGGTAATGGAACTTTGATTTTTTTGTTGTTGTTTGTTGTTGTTGACGTATATATTTAATTCTGTGACCTACTTACTGTTTCTCAAGGGCTGAAGTAGCTGAAAGTAGAAAAAAAGTATTTTACTCTGTAAAAGGAACACAAACCAAATAGATTCTTGAAATGAATTAAATCAACTTTATTATAGCAATAAAAAATGTAATTTTAATTGAAAAATTAATCTAATAAAATAAGAACAAAAATAATTTAAATTCTTTAAATCCTGAAATCTATCTATATTAGGGTAAATAGTTTGTCGGAATTATTTCCTTAGCAGCAAATCACAATTTTTTTCCTTTTATCTAGGGAATGCTTCCTTACCCAAAACTTATATAACTTTTGATGGAAGACATACCTACAGGCTACACATAAATATTTTTTTAGTACTATGAGCAACAAACACAAACCCAACGAATGCCTCAAACAAATTGCAAGAACAATTATCAAAAATTTAGAATTGGCTGAAAATATGCAGAATCAATGCCAATGTAATCAGTGTATGTTATTTTCACCACTTGAAGAGAAGATTGACCGACGGTAACGGTAAATAATGCACCATTAACACATGCAAACTCTGCACAGTACCTTGATATGAATTTTGGTAGGCATCTAAATTATAGAGAGTATATTTTCAACAAAATTAAGCAACTTCGATTGAAGTTTAACAGCCTGTACTGTAGGACGTTATTGGCAGCTATCTATTGGGTCTTGCAACCCATCTGGTATTACGGTATAGATTTGTGGAATACTACAATCATTATTCAAATATTGGAGAGGTTTCAATCCAAAGTACTGCGATCAATAGTAAATGCACCATGGTTTGTCAGAAATGAAGAAATTGGAAAGCACTTAGAAGTATAATCGGTTAAAAAAGCTATATTTGGCAAATTAGAAATATGGTTGTACGAAGAACGAATAAATAAATTTAAAATTTATGGATAGTGTAACGACAAATCCTCACGAGCTTGATCAAAACTATGCAACTTCGGAGTTGAGTCAATATGGACTCACTCACCACTTGTAAAAAAATAAAGCCAAAATAAATTATTTTTTTTCCGTTTATTTTATTGATAACTATCGCCTTATGAGGCATTGTAGAAACATTGTCTATACAAATTTTGAATTCATTCCTATCAATTGAAGTAAAGCATTAAGAAACAATAATATCATCTAATAGTAACATACACACTAATCACTATTGTTAGGTTTAAGCAAAATAGATATTGTTAAAGTTAACTAAATGAATTAAAAAACTTAATTAAAAAATTATACAATATAAAAAGTAATCTTAGAAGAGCTACGCAAGCTCATGTAAAGTGAGTTACTGATTTAGAAGAATTAAAATTTCTTCATTTATAGATTTTCTAGTTCTAGATTATGTGAGATAGCGAAGGATTGAATTCTAAATTCTAATGGGCGATCATCATCATCACTGTCATATAACCCCATTTGTGGCCATAGGGCGGATTCATCATTTTTTAAGCCTGTAGGCTAACATATATACACACATTTCC
Source organism: Argyra leucocephala (assembly GCA_963942445.1). Lineage (NCBI taxonomy): Eukaryota > Metazoa > Arthropoda > Insecta > Diptera > Dolichopodidae > Argyra > Argyra leucocephala. Next base: position 97,135,237 of record OZ012677.1, read on the forward strand.
GCACATGTATACCACCGGATACATCCACAAATAATATAACGTTGAAATAAAGGCACCAGAAATCTGTGAAAACTGTTTATTTTGTTTTTTAAAATATTAAATATGCATTGAATAGAGTTAAATTTTTTTCATCTGTATGCAAAATGAAAGAATGTATATGTATGTGCCAATGAAAATTGATTTGCGTTCCACTTTGAGCATGCGTGCCATAGGTTCGCCATGATTGAGCTATCGCTATCGTTCTAATTATTTTTGATTAATCTCTTTGTATTAAATTAATGTTGATATTGCTTGAGTGGCTTTGCTGATCACGTCCCCAAAATATACAATAGCACTTTCAAGTTCAGTTTCTGATTTCAATCTATTATTAGTGCGTAACTTTAATTGTATAATTTCACGAAAAATTTCCAAATCTGTTTTTTTATTGTGTAGAGTGAATTCTTGTTGTTCTCAGATTATAGCTCTAAGCATGATTTGATTGTCATTTTATTCATTGTCAAGCTTTTAAGTGTCACTTGGCCAATAAATATAGATTCTCCAGTGTTATTTGAATAGGTGCTATTTTTACTTAGTAGGTTCTCCATCCAGTGCTATTACAATTGTTAATTTCTATAGCACACACTATTTTAGTTTAGTTTAGTTTAGTTTAGTTTACCTTTGCTATTTGTGATTCTTGATCCCCTTTCAGTGATTTTTACATTGAAATCTCGTTCTACAATGAATCGGTTTCTTAAACTATTTATATAATATTCATTATTGCGCTACCTTGATATCATATTTAGAAGGACAGTTGAGATAGAATAGTCCGTAGAACTTGAATAGTCCGTAGAACTTGAAGTTTAAAAATTAGGCTCTTCTGAGGGAGATGTTGTATAGGCGTAGGGCCTAATGACCATATCCCAATCGTAGGTGAAATTGCTAGCTTTCCAAAAATATATAATCTTAGTGGCGCATCTGATCCTTTAAGGACAAAAAGGACATTTGTAAAAATCCTTGTTGTTTTGATGTTTTTATATAAAAACCGTTATATCTGTTGATCTATTAAATATATATATATACATATTCAGTTATACATTTTAGAAAGATAACGATCTGGAACATATATTTCAACATTTATTTGATGATGGTTGCAGCTGCCGTTGTAGAGATATAGTAGTTCAAAGTAGAAAATTTTGGAAAAAAAAACAATCTTTATTTTCTTTCTTGAAAAACCAAATACCTCAAGATTTTACCATAAAACCCTTCTAATATTTCTTAACTGTTGGAAAAGCCTCCATTTTTTCTATAACTCATACATACATACTTTTGGTCTATGTCGAATAGTTTGAAAGATATAAGCATTTATTAAAAGAATTATTTTTTTCTTTAGAAAGCTAGCAATTCCAGCTACCCTTGGGATATGGTCATTACGTCCTACACCGCAACAACATTTCCCTCAGAATCCCCAAAAGTTATTATAATCTCATCCATATTTCATCAATAAAACATCATTCCCAAGAATATAATTGAGTTTTTCTTCTTATTATAATTAATTTTATATTTAGTGAGATGAATTATTATTTAACATTGTTGTTACTTTAGTTGTAATATTATTAGTACCTAATATTAAAATACTATATGTACAAAAGACTGAGACCTTTCGTAATAATGTAATGAAATAAATAAACAAAATAAATTATTGTGTATATCTACACTAATTTTAAAAATTATAGCCATTTATTCACTAGTATTATCAACACTAATACACTCCTATCATAATTCTTAACCAACTTTTGATAGTCATGTAAAAAAAATTTAAATAATTGAAAAAAAAAAAAATTGTTAATCTACTTCACAATGATGAATAGAGCTCCTCATCCTTTTGTAATGAACTCATTCATAATTTTTTACAAATTAAAAAAAAAAATAATTTTCGCCAACTTTCCTATTCTATTTTTTCATTAACTTTTCATTTTATTAAGTTTCTTCATTTATCAAAAAATTATGTGTTAACCTTTATAAAAGAGTATTATTCTTTATTGTGTTCTCAACTATTTAAAAAATATAAAACAAGTTTTAAGAACTTTTTGTTGCCGTTTAATTTCAGAAAATTTGTTTTTCAACTTTTTTTTTAAACAATGTTCCAAAAACTTTTGCTTGCTTAAATGTTGTTGTTTAATATATATATATATATATATATATATATATATTTTTTAATATTCTTTCAAAACCTTGATTACAACAGAAAACAAAATAATAAAATAAACAATAGTTATTAATAATTATAAATTATTATTTTTTTTTGTTATTCAATAATTTTAGGTACGGCAAATGTTCGATGAAAGACGTCGTGGTACTGGAATTGATAAAAGTTATCCATTAAAACCATTAATAAGTAGTAATAATAATAATCAACGTACAACCTCGGGCAGCAGTGGTGGTAGTAGTGGTGGTAGTAGTGGTTTTGTAACAAAAAAAACTACTACCATAAATTCATTAAATCGTAATGGTAACCTAGTTACAAATAAAACAACAACAACAACGACAACAGGAACGAAATCAATACGTAAACAGCTCACACCACCGTCTAATCAACCAATAACCACCATAAATTCAACAATAGCCGGATCAAAAAGAACACCTTTAAATGGACGTTTAAATGCACCACCAAGAAAGGAAAATTCTCAAAAAATTATCACAACAACAAAAATTACAAAAACAGTGCCACATAATAAAACAAATATTAATAATAATAGTAACGATTATATTGATGATGATGATGATGATGATTATATTGATAATCATAATAATAATAATAATAATGATGATAATTATAATAATAATATTGATGATGATGTTGATGATGAAAATGATTATATTGATAATGGTAATAATGAAAATTTTACTGCCCGTGATACTATTAGTGGAGAAGAAGTGAATGAATTAAATAAACAACAACAACAACAACAATTTAATAATATTAATAGAGAAGACTTATTTGAAAATGAAAATCATAACGATTTAGATGATGAAACATTTCCTGGTATGTTATACAATAAATTTTTTCTTTCTTAGGCAATGAAAGTTAATAAATTGATATGTTAATGTATGTATGTATGTATGTAGATTCTTAATATTACCAGATTACTGGTACTTCAATGCTGGGCAATATAATTTTTAAATGGGTAGAGTAAAAAAATCCCAAAAACAAAAATATAGTAAGCACAAAATCAGACAAAACAATTCGCAAAATAGCAAGAAAAAAAACACAAAAATTAAAATACAAATTTTCAAAATATAAATTGTATATAAAGCGAAATAACTGTCGCGTTTGCAGAAAATTATAAAAGGAGTAAACTTTTTATGAAAATCAAAATTGCTCAAAATTTTCACAAAACTCAATTTTCGTTAGCCTTCCAACCTTCTACATAATTTTGTTCAATTCCTCATTAATCGTTAAAAATAATTTACGTGTATTAATCAGCAAAGGACATAAATATATTTATATAGTAATATTCCATGCCAATTAGTCATTACTCATTAGTCATTACATTAATAATAATTATTACAAGGCCGGCGCTATACATTTTTTTCATCGGGTACAATTTTTGACTTAAGATATTAATTTTGAGTTTTAAAAACTATTTTTTTTTCTTTTTTATTGATTTACGGTTTTGTTTTTTGTGGGATTTTGGGGATCAAAGCTTAAACACACACATATTACATACGGTAATCCGACTAATATTTAGAAAATCAGGATTCATTTATTCAATAATCACACGATTTAATTTCATAAAAAAAAAATGTTTTTACATTAATAAAGTTTATTTATAAGAAATAGGGATCCACATAATTGTGGGGTACTAGTCTAAACCCTTTTCTTTTGAGATGTAGTCCAATACATATTTATTTATTTGTTCTTATAATTATTTATTTATTTTATTTATTTATTTATTTATTTACTATTTAGTTCAAACAGTTTACAAAATATAATACAATTTAATTATTAAAATTTTGAATTAACACAATGTATCAAATAAGATTTATGATTTAAAGTTTATAAAATATTTATAAAAAACAAAAAACAAAATTAGATAAAATAAATTTCATCAGAAAAAAAAAAAAGAGAAAATGAAAAGTTATTAAAAGTATTAAAAGTTAATTATAACACTACAAATTAGTTAATATTAGTAGCGGAAAAACAAGATTAATTAGGAGGACTAAGGAAGCAAGTGAAACAAGGTTTTCTTTAAACTGGTTTTGTTCAAAAAAAAGTCAACCCTGTTTTTGTATTGATTAACTGCCATTAACATTCTATTAATTGGCTCAAATTTACCATAATTAGTTCTATGGAAAGGAAGATTAAAAAGATGTCCTATACGAAAACGCGTACTGGTGTTAATGTACGAGTTAATCTGATCTTTTATAATTTTGGAATCAATTTCACCATTGTATACTTGGGATATGAATAAGATATCTGCAACAACCCTTCTTGATTGCAATGTGTTCATCTGAAGAAGCTTCAGACGATTTATGTATGGAGGTAGGATTATTGGGTTAGACCAGGGAAGATTACGTAGAGCATATCGCAAAAAATTTTTTTGAATAGATTCAATTCTATTAATATGAGTGGAATAGTGAGGTGACCAGACAGGGCTTGCGTACTCAAGGTGGGGGCGAACAAGAGTAGTGAATAAAGATTTAGTAATGTATGGATCATCAAATTCCTTAGACCATCTTTTAATAAAACCTAACATAGAATTTGCCTTGTTAATTATGCTATTAAAGTGAAGTTTAAATGTGAGTTTATCGTCAAAAAGTACGCCAAGGTCTTTAAAATGAGAAACTCAGTTGATTAGTTTAGAATTAAAAGTATAATCAGTTACTATTGGAATCAATCTACGAGTAAAGGAAATAACAGCACATTTATCAATATTAAGGAGAAGATTATTATAGCCGTACCACTTAAAAAACGAATCAAGATTGTTCTGTAGTACAGTACAATCATTATATGAAGATATTTTTTTATAAATTTTCATATCATCAGCATATATGATCACGTTACTATTGTTAATGAGATTGTTGACATCATTAATTGAGATAATGAATAGTAAGGGACCTAGATGGCTGCCTTGTGGTACACCAGAGGTGGCAGAAAATGATTCAGAAAAAGCTGATCTAAACATTACACTATAAGATCTATTGGATAAAAATGATTTAATCCACATTATAAAAAATTTAAGAAATCCCAGTTTTTTAAGTTTTAATAAAATAACACTATGAGGCAGTAAATCGAATGCCTTGCTCAAATCTGTGTAAATGACATCAGTCTGAAAGCCAGCCTCCATAGTGTTCAGGAAGTGTGAGCAAGACTCAACTAAATTTGTAACCGTAGATTTTTTCTTTACAAAACCATGGTGATTAATTGATAAATGTTTAGAACAAATATCATAAATTGAATCAAAAACTATTAATTCGAAAAGTTTAGGTATGCATGAAAGTTTTGCTATTGGACGGTAATTTGTGACCATATTTTTAGCACCTTTTTTATAAACAGGGCGAATAAATGAATTTTTCCAATATTGTGGAAATATTCCAGAAGTAAACGATCGATTGAATAAAAGGGATAATGGTAACGCAAAAGATTCAGAACAGTTTTTTAAGATTAAAGATGGTACTTTGTCAGGTCCAGGAAATACATCACTGTTGAGATTATTCAAATAACTTTTTATTTTCTGAGTAGAGAAATCTATTGAGATAACTTGGTTTTCAGGTTGGTTTATCATGTGATTAAAATTATTTTCATCAACTTCAAAGAGATTTTCTGAATAAGAACTACAGAAAAATAGCTTGAAGAGATGTGCAATAGATTTCGGAGAGTTAGCACTAACATCATTATAGGACATGGTGACGGGAAATTTATATAACTTATTTAGATAACTTATATAAGTGACCCATTTGTTGGGATTGATTGACTTTTTTACGTTTTTGACAGTAACTTAGGTTGAATCACCTTTTCGTGCTTTTAATTAAGTACGGTACTGCAATTTTACACTACAATATCTACAATAATTTGAGTATTTATTTTAACAAATTACTGGCTCTACTCATTAAATGTGAAAAACTACTGCTATTGTCAGGAACTAAGCCTTCTTAAATAAAATAGTTTCATTTTTATTTAATTTGTTACCAGATTATACTCTCAATTATTTTTTGCCATTTATTATATTCCAATGACAAAGGGTACTAGACCAGGTCGAAAAACCAATAAACATTTTTTTTGTTGCTTCATCGGGAATTGAACCTGGAACCAGGAATTATTCCTTTCAGATCAATTCTACTAGAACATACCGAATTACTGTTTTCATTTAATTTCTAATAAAATTAATCTACGCGGTTGAAGATGGCAATTAAATCTTTACTAACTGACAAAGATCCACTCCCACTCCCAGATATCCTCAATAATGTTCGAAAGCGTTTAGATCAGGAGTGTGATCCTAACCGAAACTAGAAAGCTGCACTAGAGAAGTTAAAATCATCTATATTGTTAAAGTTGCACCAATTAGAACTGAAAGACTTACACCATTGCTTTCTAATTGATAACTAACCGGCACCGATCGCCTCTACTACCCTTAATACTTGAATACAAGACTTCGTTAGAAGTTGGATAAAGTTTTTTTGATATTATGTGAATGAAAATTAAATACCCCTCAATATGCACTCAGAGGGGCCGTGAATATTGAAATCCTGTTTGGCCGAATTAGCAGGAAAACCTACAGCAAGCTTTTTCTTAAAGCTTAAATTAGTCGAGAATGTTGTGATGACCATTATTTGATAGTCATCATCATCATCTTATAGCACTACAGCTCTGGGTGAGCTTTGGCCTTCATCACTATGCTCCTCCAAAAAAGGTCGATCTTGGGCCGCTCGTCTCCAATTTGGGATTTGTAGGGTTTGAGCATCGTTTTTCACGTTGTCTGCCCATCTGCTTCTTGGTCTTCCTCCACCACGGCTGCTATCGGGCTTTCTATTCAGCACCACTATTTGCTTTCGGCTTTCGTTCATTCAACTTACAGGGCCAGCCCACCTTAGTCTTTGGGTCTTTGCAAACCGTACAATGTCCTCACTATCAATCATACTATTGAGCTCGCTGTTGCTTCTGATTACATATTCTCCATTCTGTAATCTATTTGGGCCGAGTATTTTTCGGAGAATTTTTCTTTCTAATATGCGCAGGCTATTCCCCTCGGCCACGTTCATAGTCCATACCTCGCATCCATACGTCACTATGGGTCGTATTAGAGTTTCTTGACCTTTCTTGATATTAATTTTGATTGAAGCAATTTTCTGTTTGCATAGTAGCATCTATTTCCGGTCTGAATTCTATTATGAATACAGCATTGCATACTATTATCACTTCTTATTGTTGCTCCGAGGTATGTAAAGGTTGTATATCCTTCAAAGTTGTACTCTCCAATTCTTATATTCTGAGTATTTCTTATTTGTTCATTTCTTGACATTTTTAGATATTTTGTCTTGTCTTCGTTGATTTTTAAACCTACTTTTTGTATCTTTGCTTCTAGTTGTACAAATACTTCTGCCATATATCTGTAATTTTTTGCCATGATTACTATGTCATGCGCATATGCCACTATTATTTGATAGTATTAGTATAAAGTTATCTGATAAATCTTTTTTTTTTGTGTTCTTGACATTAACTTAAGTAGAATCACCTTTTCGTGCTTAATTAAGTACGGTACTGCTGGTTTTTATAATACAATATCTACAATGTTTTTCGAACATTTTTATTTATCAAATTACTGGCTTATCAAGTCATTAAATGTGGAAAACTACTAATACATTCAGGAACTTATACATTCTATAGCTCCATTTTATTTAAGTTGTTACCAGATTATACTCTGAATTATTTTATGTCATTTAATTTATCTCAATGCCAAAGGGTACTGAGACCAGGTCGAAAAATCCACAAAACACTTTTTTCTTTATCGGGAATCGAACCTTGGACCGTTCGGTTTTCTACCTGTCCGGCATCACCCAGCGTGCGATTGATTGATTAATACATCATACATTCTAATAAAACTTCAATCATATGACAGAACTTTGCAAATAATGTTTAATATTTATCTAGAGCTAATTGTAATAACAATTTTATTCAACGTGGAATGATTCCGGACAGTTTTTATAAAAACTTGTTTGATTCCGGACAGTTTATGTATTGTAAGTTGTAACACAATCTCAATAAAATTCAGTAAATAATGTCCCATCAAATATAGAACACTTGGTCACTTTATACATGTCTATACATATTTCCACTATTGTAACGACAAAATGATCATAGAAAATACCATAGTTATTACTTAGTCATAGTTAATTTAGTTTAGCTATAGGTAAATGATTAATGAACAATCTATTTAACTGAAGTAAACAGTTCAAAGCAAAGAAACCAAAAATCAAAATAAAGTATGTTAGATACTTTTGTTAGTTCGCATATGAAGTTCAAGTGATTTACTTCTATCGGATTGTTTATTTTCAATTTTTCTCACAGGATTGATTTCTTATTGTTTTTTGAATAATTTTTGGTAAATTAAATTTTTTTACTTTATTAAAATTGTTATTTTAAATATCTGAATGTAAAATAACGCTCCGAAGAGTACCTATTAAAAATTTAAATAATTTACTAACAAAATATTTTAGCCAGATTAACGCATTAAAATTTATTGAAAAACTCCGGTTGTTTTTAATTGTTATTTCGGATATGATGGTTCTAATTTATTTTTGGGTAGTCATTAATTTTATTTTATTTAAAAGTTAGTGGGTATCTAACTAATAAGTACCAACATGTTTAAATTTCCATACCAACAACCAACATACATATATGTATGTATATGTACATGATTATTGCACAAATGCGCTATACAAAATTATATTTAATGATAAGATACTGTTATTAATATTAGTTTTTGTAATCACTTTAATTTCAAATGCATTTCTAAAATTTTAATTAATATTACAATAGTAAGTATTTTTTAAGAAATTGATATTTATTTTGTTAAAAATAGAAAATTTTGAGGTTTTATTTAATTACTACAAAAATTTTCAATATTAAAAAAATTTCGCTTTAACTTTATTTCCTAACTTCAGTAGTACCAATTGAATATTCGAAGGAATTTTTATTTTAGATACCATTATTTTAACAAGTTTAGCAATTGTAACATTTTACAAACATACATACATAAATGAATCTTTAGAATTTAATTTTTTTGTTGTCAGTTTATTTTGAAATTTATGTACATTTGTATTAACATTAATTTGATTTAATTTTAATATTTTTTTAGAAGAAATGAATTTAGACAATGATGTTATTAAAAAAAAACTACCAAATATTGGAAAATTAACTTTAGATGAACGTAATAATAATGTCGGAGGTGATATGAGACCATCAACCAATATAAAATTAAAGCCTGTAATTACTCGTAAAACTTTGCCACCATCACCACCTAATACTGTAAAGAAAAATACTAAAGAAAGTCCAACTATTGGCAATACAGTGATGAAAAAAACTCCGCAAAATATTAAAAGTGTATCGGTATGAAAACATTTTTCTTGATATTTTCAAATTTCCATAATATTTAATTTAAATTTTATTATTCAATTTTTATTTTCATTCTTTTATTCTTTTAATAGAAAACTAATACAAAAACTTCAACAAAAATGGAAGCTATTAAATTAGCTGAAACGGCTAAACTTTCTTTAGGTCCTCCACCACCAGGGATGGCTGCATGTAAGATATGTGGACGACATTTTAATATTGATCGAGTTCAAAAACATGAAGAAATTTGTTTGAAAGCTGCAACAAAAAAACGAAAAATTTTCGATTCAACAAAACATCGAGTTAAAGGAACTGAAGCTGAAGTATATTTAAGACGTACTTCAAAATTACATGGTAAATCTGATATTGCAACTAAAAGTGTTGTATCAGGAGTAACTAAATCTGTTATACAACCAAAAGCAAATGCACCTAGTGCTTCTGCTGCTAGTTCCGATACAAAGAAAAGTAGTTGGAGAAAAAAACATGAAGAATTTATAGCGGCAATAAGAGCTGCCAAAGAAGTTCAAAAACATTTAGCAAAAGGTGGTAAACTATCAGATTTACCACCACCTCCACCATCAGAAAATCCAGATTATATTCAATGTCCGCATTGTTCTCGAAGATTTAATGAAGCTGCAGCTCATCGTCACATACCGAAATGTGCTAACATGTTACATAATAAACCTAAAAGTAAACAGACAACTAAAAAACGATATTAAAATAATATAATAAGGTGTCATTAAATTATATCTGTAATCAAATATATTTTTTAACTCTTAATATGGGCATACTGCATTTCATTTCAATATAATGAAAAAAACAAAGTATGATTTTTAATCGCTTTTTTATAACATAATTGTAAAAAAATTAAAATAACTGTAAAAAAAAATTAAATTTATCCTAAATAGGTGAAAATTTAAGTAAAAAATATTCTAACTAATATATCCTCTATACATACTATGTATTTATCTAAATAGTTACTAAAATGAATCTTAAAAACACTAGTACTTTATTTATATAAAAATTAAAATTTATGTATGAAATCATTTCGTATTTTTTATGTGATACTTTATATAAATATATAATATTAAAAAGGAAAAAAATTAAAAACTAATTTATTTTATTTAAGTTTTATTATAAATAATAATTCTTATTTTATTTGTATAAATTTTTATTTCCTATTTTTTTTTTTTTTTAATTGTACTTAAAAATTGTTATTATTGTTCAATAATTTTATCTGAAATTCAATCAGAAACATCTTCAGTTTTAGTCGGTGGATCAATAAACATTTTACAAGTATCAGCAGCAGCTTGCATTTCAAATCCTTCTAATATATATGCTAAATTATCCAATGTTGCATCTTCATCATCTTGAAACCAGATTGTTAACATTGCACATGCTTGGTCTGCCACCAGAGGATTTTCACTTTCAAAAAATAGTAATTCATCTGGTGCAAATCCTAATTTTTTGCCTAATTTCTTCCATTCTTCACCAATCTTAATAGCAATTTCTTCAATATTCTCCTTAGTTGCTGTACTTGTTTTATGAGTGTTATGATCATCTGGTGTTAAATTTTCTGTTTTCATTAATTCAGCATCATCTTGCTCTTCTAATGCAACACTTTCTTGTTCATGTGATTCTAATACTGTATTATTAACTGTTTCTTGGATTTTAGTATTTTCATTTTTATCTTTTAATATTTTACGTCTCACACTTTCCAAATAATCAACAACTTTGTATGTAGGTGATGGAGAATTTACTGATGTAAAGAAATGTGGAGATTGACGAGCTAAAAGACGTAGAGCACGCCACTCAAATGATGGATCATTTTTCTCACGTGGGTTTTCTAAATATGTTTCAAGTTGAGGTAGAAAATTTCTATCTTCACTTTTACATGCCATAAGATTATCTGGTGCAATATTCCATAATCGGGATAATTCATTTCTAAAATTTTAATTTAATTGTAAAAAATATTTTAGATAAAAAAAATTTGTATATTACGTTCCCATGAAGAATTGGCCTTTTCTGGTTGCATCTTTCATTGCATCTCCTAAAGATTTCTTTTGTTTTTTTAGTTTAGGTACCTCTTCTTCTGTTGATTCTTCTTTTAATTCAGGTTTATTAAAATCTTTACAACCATCATTTTTCCAATTATTCCATATTTCTTCTCTTTGTAGCATATGTTGTACAGTTTTAGTAAATTTTTTACCTTGTGGTGGTGTTTCTTCTAAAAGTTTGTATATTTTTTCTTCTGTTTCTTTAATAAAATCTGACTGAATCTGATTTAAAGTTAATGATTCTCTTAAAATAGAAAATAAATAATGTTATAGAAATTAGATATTTTTTAATTAATTTCTTACGTTTTAAATTTAACTGTTGAAGATAGATATTGAAATAATATTAAAAATTGTACTAGAACAGAACGACGAAAATTTGAATCAGAAAGTTGTAAAGCTAATAACTTTGGATTTGTTAAGAATTTTGCAAAGAAATGTTCTGTTTTAAAGTTTTTTCCTTCGTCAACATCCATTAAAGTTTCACCATTTGTTATTATATTATGTTTCCTTTTTTTTGAGCCTGAACCTCTTTGTTCTTCTAGTTTAAAGCTACAAAAGGCCGATAAAACAGCAGTTGCATGCTAAAATTGGACTTTTATTAAAAATTTATAAATTTGAGAATCTTAAATAAAACTCACGCTTGCAAAAACTTTCCATTGTACTTTGTTGTAACACTGGTTAGGATTTCTAAAAAAATCTTGTAATGTCCAAAATTTACAATATAGATTATAATCAATTTTAACCGGAATATCTTCCAAAGTATCTGCTAATACTTCTTCTGAATCTTTTTCATCTATTCCAAATTCAGTGATATTGTCTAGATTAAATTCAGAAATCACATTTAATCCAGATCGTTCAGAAAAAGGAAAAAACTTTGCTAAAAATAATAGAATTCGTCCACAAAATACAGTATTTTGAGTACGCGACAAACGGCGTAATAAATCATTACACATTCGCAAAATATTATTTTTGCAATTAACAAAGAAAATTTCTTCTTTCCAAACATTCACACGATCCTCTACGAATGTGAAAATTTCTTCACATTTTTCTAAAGTAACCGCATCAAATGCATCACCCAAGAGGACTACTGGTATTGTTACTGATACGATATCATCTCGAACAGCATCAATTGATAACGATATTACGCATTCTACATTATTAATATCACTTAATTGGCGTAGTAAAAGCTCTCGAAACGCCTGATCTAAAGCTGGCTTTTTATCTGCATCATTATTATTTGTAAAAGATTCATAATCATCTCTTACTGCATTCAAATCATTGGCTTGATATGCCTTTTTTAATGAATCCTAAAATAATAATTTAATTAAAAAGATTAACCAACAATTAAAGGTGTACAAAATAATCACTTTGAATTTTTTATGAATTTCCACAAAACTAGTAGGTGCATTCTTTGTTGGTAATAAATTTGATGACACCTTACTCATATTCTAAATAATAATATCTTCGTTAATAATATATTTTTTTTTTTATTTAATATTTTTAAAAAAAAAACGCTAGGTAAATGAAAATATTTACAAATATGTCAAAATTAAAAATGTAATTTTACAAAAAAATCAAACAAATAAAACCTTGCAAATGTCACTCAAATTTTAAATGTCTAGATTACCAAAAATTCTTGGCTTTTGTAGTTGTCGTGTCGCGCTTGGGCTTGAAATACTTTTTTATATAAACAGTTTATTCTATTATCCACATTTTCTAATAGCGCTGTTTGCAATTGTAAAAATTTGAGGTACTTTTGTACCGTACCATACGGTACCGATATAAATTGTAATATGTCAATTGTCACTTTCAAGGAGAGTACAGAAAACTAAAAACATAAACAAAATAAAATTGTTTTTCAAAAAATCATAATTCCATACAACATAAATAATTATTTAAAATTTTTAACACCCGCTTTTTCATTACTAAGAATGTCTCAATCTCAGTTTGAGTTCAGACATTCACTGAGAAGAATGGATTACCAAGATGCAGTAAAGGAAACGTTGAATCGAATAGGTATTATTTTCTATAAAATGTACACAAAATTTATTGTTGATACTGTTTCATTCATTTTTCACAATATGTTTTAGAAAATATCATTACAAGTCGTAATAAATTAGATTTTGCGATGGACTTAATTGGTGAAGTCATATTTTTGGAAGCATCCAAAGATGTAGATGCAAGAAAGAATACATATCAAGCAGGACAAAATTTATCTCTTATACAGGAGTTTCAACTGGTAATAGTGTTAACAGATTTTTTTTCACGACCGGGTCCAGACCCTATAAGAAATGCGGTTTTCTTATCTTTGTTTGGGGGAAATATAACACCAAGCCGTACAAGTGTACTAATTAAACTTATTAGTGTATCTGTTTCAGCTGCAATTCCACCTTTGCTATGTGCAGCGGGAACATGGATGCAACAACTAGGTTATACCTCAGCTCCAAGTTGCGAGCTTGCACAATCTATAATTAAAGATTTTATAATGTTTTCTAAAACTACTTCTGAACAATTAAAACAATTGCCTTTAGTCGCACCACGGTAATTTTTGTGATTTGAAAAATAAAGTTTTATTTTAAAATAAACTAAGTATGTACCTTCCAGATTTGCTGCCAATTTGATGACATCTGTAGCGGATCTTTATCTGAATGATTTAAGAAATGAAGTACTTGTAGCTCCGCCTGATATGATTTTAGAATTATTTACTGAATGGGTAGGTTTATTATGAATAGAATTAGTTAATACCTGATCAATTGTTAAACTGTTTTTTGTTATTTTAAGATTGCTGACAATCCTGCTTTATGTTTAGCAGCCCAACAACCGTTAGCTTTGCCAATTGGAGCCATTGGAATGCCATCATCTACTCCAATTTCTGGTTTAATACGATGGACAGTTTTGGCACCGATTTTAGCACAAAAAGGAATGTATAATCAATTGCATCTTGCTTTACTTGAAACATTATTACAAATTCAATCTTCAAATGGACCACCGACCGCATTAAATGCGCAAAATTTAGCTCTTATAGTCAATCCTTTGCAAAATCATGCACGAAAACTGATTGTTGAAAATATAGAACCAGAAACTGATGAAAATTATCAAACATCATTAGAAAGATATGCACAAGTTGTTCAAATTGCAATTGCATCCAAATGTATGTTTGGAAACATTGTACAACTATTGAGTCTATTAGAGACGTTACCTAATAATAATTTAATGAGTATTATTATAAAGAAGAATAAAACTTTATGATAATTTTAAAAGTATAACATTATTTTTATTCTATTTAACTATAAAAAATATAAATTTTAGAAAGGTTTAAAACGTCTAGATTGTTTTAATGATTCAATTTTTTTCTTATCATCTTCAAATTTCTTTCTTAAATTAACAATATTTTGCATCTTAGATTCACGTATTTGAAACGTATAGAAATTTTGCAATTCACGATCTTTTTTATTATTCTTCATTTTATCTTCTATTTTATCAATAACTGATTCCTTTTGTTCAAAACCAGCATTTTTACCACGTTTTCCAACAGTTACCCAACCATCTTCGTCGGCTTCTTGAGATTTGTCTGCTTTTAATGCAGCAGCTTCTTTGGCATCATATTCTGCCATATATGTATCAATTTCAATTTGTAATTCATGTTCTGCAATTATATTATCATAATATTCAGTATTCCATTTATGAATACCAGATTTGATTAAATCATTCAAGCCTTCTTCATAAAAACACATTTCAGTTATATCTAATGCTTTTTTAACTGAGTTGGTCGATTTAAAAACTATGTAGGCACACTTGAATATAAAAGGCTCTTTTTTACCAGAAAACTTATCTTCCGCTAATTTAAATTTTGCAACGCCATTTTCATCTTTACCAGGTTTTTCAGAAAATGCTACAGAAATTACTTCACCAACTTTCATTTCAAAAAAACTTTTTAAATGATCTTTTTTAATATATGGTGGCACATTTAGCAAGAAAAGAGTTTTTCCCTTGGGTTTCTCTTCATCAAAAACTCTAATGTAATGTTCTTTCATATAAATTACTTGGTTATTTTCATATTCTTGCTTTATTTTCACAGGTACAACTAAAATATACATAATTGAATTTTTTATTAATTATCTTGAAGTTGACATTTTTGTTTTAATTATTAAAACTGATTTTATTTTACCTTTATATCCATGGAAATTTTCATGTTTTATATTGGCTTTCATATTTTTTAATTTAATTTATATTAATGTTTTATTTCTTAAAAATTTATGTTTTGTTAACATAAAAGTCACACACAACACGGCACGTGCTATATTTTTGTTTATTTAACTTTTTCGATTCTTTTCGATGAAAATCATGAAAATAGAAAAACGTCAAACGTCATTTGTCATAATTTGTCATGTATTCCTCAATAAATGGAAATTGGTAGAAAAGGTGAAAACAATTTAAATTTAAATGCCACCTGGCGGATTAAAAAAAAAACTTTTGACCTCAAATCGGAAGAATGGAAAAAAAATGTTTCTTTTCAGGTTAAAGTTTTAATTTTATTTAAAAGTGTTAATAGAAAAGATTGTTATTAGTATAAAAATGGACCATTGAAGTTTTGTGGAACGAATTATGTTTTATTTTAATAAAGGGTTTTACTTACCGTTATAATGAAAAATGTTTTTGTTAACATGACAAAGGAGAATTTAAAATTTCAGTACCATTTGAAGGATTTCTTTCATTATTATTGCATTATATTTATATAAAAAATTAGACTGGAACTAATTTCACATTCTACAAATTTGAATTACAAATTACTTAAGTAATATAAAATAAATAGTTTTTAATATTAAAAAATAAAATTTTATTTCGATATGACATCGCATTGCATGATTATGTGCAACAATTGAAATTTTTATATTCAACATAGATAATTTATAATAACAAGAAAGGACCAGTTTTTGAACTGCGCATTCTCCACCCTTTTCTAAAATTCATTTATTAATCTGAAAATAAACCTTATAAAATTGAAAAATCAATAAAAAAGTGAAAAGATCACAACATTTTCACTTGTTGGTAAATAATTTAATTTTGAAGAGGCTGTGCCTCATATTTTAAATTTAAAGAAAATACTATAAAATATAATTAAAAGTTTCGTCAAACATTCTGTATTGTGCAATTAAAAACGGTAAAGTTCAGTTTCGATCCAATTTTAAATTTTTCTTTCAAAAGGAAAATTTTTTTAAGAATTATTACAAGAAAAAAAAAGGAAGAAAAGATAAAATGAATCCTGTGCCAAATCACGATTTTATGGAACTACCAACAGTTCATCACCAACATCAACCACATTGTAAACAAAGATGTTTTGTATTTACTGAAATAGCTGATATTGAATTACCACCTGAAATCACTTTAACAAATAAATATTCAACTGAAAAATTGAAAAATGCATCAATTCAATCGTATAAAATGGAAAATTCAATTACACCCATACCAGAAAATAATACAAAGGGACCAAAAGTTGTAGCAATATTGAGTGCAATATTAGTTTGTATATGTTTAGCTGGTGGTATACCATTAGCATTACAATTACGTGCATCATCTTTACTAGAAGCTAGATTGTCATTTATACGACGTTTATTATCTGAGACACCATTAGTCGAAGGCTATTGGTATCCAAAAAAAGATGCAAATTTAACAGTTAGTATAAATGAAGTAAAAAATAATTTAGTTGGTGCTGTTCTCTGGCCAATTACAGTACCATGCGAAGCACAATATTTAGATGCTGTACAATTAGCCCTAGAAGGTATTGATGAAGCCAGACGAATTTTAAGTAAAAGTCAAACAACAATGAAAATTGTTGAAAGTGCTGATGAAATGCAAGCAGCACATTCTCATGGTCAAGTTGCTGTACTTTTAGGTTTAGCTGGTGGTCATACATTAGGTGCAAGTTTAGCAGTTTTACGAAGTATGTACATGTTAAGTGCTAGATTTGTTTCGATTACTAGCCTAGGTTGTACAACACCATGGGCTGGTGCATCAATACGAAATGATCGAATTATTGAAGAAAATTCTACAAATACGCTAACCGATTTTGGAAAGGTAAGTTTATAATTAGCATATGTATGTAAATTTGTGCATTAATGCCATTAAGCCATTGAGTGAATTTGAATACACGGAAATTCCACAATTTTAGACAACTTTTTTTTTCACGTTTCACGTTGTTTTTCTTGTTCTTGTTTTTCTAATAGTTAAATAAAGAAGTTTTAGAGTAAACAAAAATTAGAAAAAAAGTTTAAAAAAAAATATAAAAAAAAAAGTTTTTAGTAGATTTTTTTGTTCTTAATGGTTCTAAAGTGTTTGACCGTTAATTGTCATTGTTCAAAACTGTTCTGTCCGGTTCTGTTCTAAATCTACAGAACAAACTTATTATTATTAGGTGTTTTCGTTTTTTAGTTCAGAGGATACATTTGAGCGCGCTCTGATTCAAATGAGCACGCTCTGAGCAGAGCATGTACAGATAAGCTCCGAGCGCTCAGATTTAATAAAAAAATACAATTTGAATAAACTGTCATTTTTATTTTATTGTTGTTTCAAATTGTCATTTGTCAATAATCGAATTTAACCTTTAAATTTTGAAATTTACAAAAGTTAAGATTTACGAAATGTTTCAGTTTGTAACAGTAATTAGAGAAGCTTTTAACTTATTTTTCGATGAAAGTTATTTAGAAGATATTAGATTTCAGATATATAGGCTATATTATCTGAATGTCAGTAATGGTAATGTGCGAATAATAAAAAATCGGTATTATGCCGAACATATTTTTTCCAGGTTTTCCAATAGCACTTTTAAATCGTACTTTAGAGTGAACTAGATATACCAGTGAGTGACAGAGGTTTTCGAAATTCTTTGTAACGAAATACATTTAATTTCTCAAAATCATGCGGTCGGACGAAATGCCATTGGTATTCCGAAGCAATTGATTATTACGTTGTGGTATCTAGGAATTCAGGAATGTATGAGGGATATTTTTTATATATTGAATTCGTGTTAAGTAAGCAAGTTGTCATATCCATTTTATTCATTACTATTCTAGAAAAAATGTTTTTAATTAAATCTATTAAGAGAAGCGTTGAGTTCTTACTTCTCCTCACTTAAACATTAAAATTTAATAATCAAAAAATATATTTTACAAAAGTCTAAACTAAAAACTATTTATTTTTGATTAAATATTAATTATTTACCATCACAACTTATATTGTCGTCCATTATTTCTTAAATTGTAAATATCACTGTTGATATATATTTTAAATTTTAATATGGTTTACTTTTTTACTATCGTACAGTAGCGTCATCTATTTTGTTTTAAAATAAAAATCACTTTTTGGCATTTAATATTCAAGCGCTCTACGTGCTATTTTAACTTAATTCGAGCATATAGAGTACGCTCTGAGCGCGCTCTAAACTCATAAAAAAAAACGGATTTCAAGCTTTGAACGCTCTGAGTAAACAACAAACACGAATCTTTTTTTGACAGTTCCTGCTCTGCTCTGAACTAAAAAATGAAAACGCCTATTACTTCTTTCGATACCTGTCAAAATGATGACAAAATTATTACTTGTCAAAATACCAGGTGTATATTTTGACGTTTTAAAACATAAAAAATACCTATATGTAATTAAAAATTGAATGCAAAATTGAAGGTCGAAAAAGAAATGTTGAGGTAATTTCGGTTCGACACAACTTACGACGTTGAAGCAATGAAATTTTATTAATTTTAAGTTAGCTTGCAAACTTGACGCTGTTTAATATTTGCAATTTTATCTCAACTTTATTTTTTGTAAGGAAATTAAATTTAACGGTGTTGTTAATATAATGACATTTTTAAATTAAATTTATTTCATAAATGAACAAACGAAGAAAAACAACACCACAGATAGACGAATGTGCTACAGTATCACAATGTTCGTACGTTTATTCTGGCACCAGATTATCATCATTTCATTACATTCCTACCATTCCTAACATTCTTAACTTACAACTTTTTCATTCTTACTTGTGTCATACTTGCAAATTGGACTTTAGTTACTTCGAAAGTAGTTAGAGTTGAAAAACGAAGAACAAATAAATTTTTTTAAAGAAAAACAATTCTGTTGCAATTAAGGACAACTGGTTACCCTAAAAGTGCTCATAAATAAAATGTGTACATATATTATGAATAGTAATCATTACATTATTAATAAACATATTTTTGCAAAAGTTATCAAATATTTAATATTACATAAAAAAGAAACGAGATTATTTATTATTCAACAAAATATGTTAGTATAGTATGTACATATATACATAAACATAATGTATTTGAAAATATTTTCAAAGTCAAATTTTAAAATAATATATTTAATGCTTCAGTCTGATGGTCCTTTTTTTATATTAACGTCAAAACTATTTGTGGTTTTCTCTAGCCAATAAGCAGATTACTATTAGTATAATATAAACAAATATATTATGAATGTATAGCTATATATTACATAAAACCTAAATTTTGTATAACAAATCTATTATATTATGCAAAATAAATTCATTATGAATTAAGGTGTCCAACTGGTCTCGTCTTATATAATTAGGTTTATCCTGAAAATAGATTTAGTTAACAATAAGTATAAATAATAATGCAAAGTGATTGCATTTGGTGTATTTAGGGAATTAAATCAAGATAATTATTGAGTATCGAATGTATCAAAAACATGTATACACAACTAGGTTTGTTCCTCTCGCCAACTCGGATTAGTTAGAGAGAATATGTATGTTTGATATGATGTAAGGATTGGAAACAGGAAGATATATGTAATATGTATCGAGTTGCTCATAATTAGCTATACTAACAAGTTGAAAAGTTCCATAGTACATGTATTCATCAATTATTAGTTCTACAAAAGTTTATCCTAAGCCATTCGTATTTTACCTATGTACCTTCTGTTGACCTTGTTGGTATAAGCTACATACAGATACAATTGATATCTATATTTATATTAATATGTTTTCGTTTTATCATGTTTCGAATTTCTTCAATTTAATTTTTTCTTTTTCAATTTACAAGCTGCACTGACATTGTTGTACCCATTGTCACTACTTATATTCATGCTGTCATACTTTGTAGATAAATCTGAGACAAGTTCAAGATGGAAAGCTTTGGTAAATGTGCATATACAAATCAATATGTAGACTTGCAGTGTTTTTCAGACACGACTCTTAAATGTTTTGGCAGCGAAAAGTTTGCAAATAGCTCTTCTATATACAAAATAATGACTATAAACTCATTTGTTGGGTTGCATAAGTGCATTATCAAATATTTGGGTTTGCTACCGGTGCCTTATCAGATATTAAAATTAGTGTTATATAAAAATTTAAATCGTTTTTACCACAAATCACAGTTTAAAATTTCATGCATCAGAAGTTGACTTCTAGATATCTGCTGAATTTTCACTTAATATGTAAAAGAAGATGCATTTGAAAAACCATATAATATATAATTGAAATTTACTTTAATACCTTATATTTACACATTTTCGGATTTTTAGCTTTCACAAACAAGTAACAGTTTTTCTATATTTTTTGACAATATTTTCCTGTTAATACATCATCCCTGCTAAAACCTAATATCCTAATTTCTGTAATAAAATGTTGACATATACGATTCATGGTACCAAGAAACCTAGACTTTCCTAATTTCGGATAAGATGGTTAATTTTGTGAAGGTTGTTTCAATTAGATCAAGATTTTTGTGAAAGATAAATCAACCATATATGATAAGTTAATCATATAATCCTAATGTTTTTAACTATTTTTGCTTTTTTTTAATTTAATTTATTTATTTTCGCCTGGTAAGATACTCAATATAATGAATTTGGTTGATCTTTTTGAATTGTATCTAAGAATTGCATGCTGTTGGGACATCTTTTGCATAACATAAATCTACTCATTAGAAGATTTCGTCGTAACTGTTTTTTCATTTCAATTGTTTCTAGTAGCGTATGACTTTTTCCAATTTAAATATTAATATCTAAATCTAAAATGTGTTGTCCATTGTTTGTATCAAAGGGTGACCTAAACCCTCTTCAGTTCTATAATGTGGTTTTATGCAAGTTTTGTTTTTAATAGTTAGTTCCAGTAAATTTTGAATTTTAGGTCACTTTCTATAGTTGCCTGTAAATATTGGTATATCTAGTTTTTTATGCAACTGAAATTCTTCTGCGTTGAGTTGCTAAGGTTGTTCACTTCAAAAAGTTTCTTCAATTTGAATTCGATCTGATCAGTTGGACCATTTCAATATTTTCTATTTTTTGGATCATTTTCGATTTCCGATTCAATTCTGTCATATTTAGAAAATATGGTTTTCATATGATCGACCCTTGCTTGTATATTTACAATGTATATTTACTATAGATATTTCTAATTAATTGTATGAAATTTGCATGTAGGCAAGTAATTCAGGCTTTAATGTTGGCCCGCTTTGTTATTACAACATATTTTGATATTTTGGTTATAACAGTAAATAAAAAGAATAGTAAACTGAGTAGTTAACTTCCACTTTGATTAAACCGTTTGATGATTTTCAAACATAATTTTGCATGTACACATTGTAATATGTTCACTTAAATAATATTGTGAGAACAAATTTTAAAAATAATTTTTGTTTGGTTTCTAGATATGTATTTTCTTTTCTATCAGGGGTGGAATTGTGTAACTTTGTTTCAAACATTTCGGTCGAAACAAAATGTTGTCGAAACAAAATTTGGATGACATTACGTAATTTGAAACGTTAATTAATTTTGGAACGCGCGAAAAAACAGTGAAACACTTTACATAATTCCATTTTTGATTTGTTTCGTTAAAATTTCAACAATTACTGCTAGAAAATAATATTAAAATAAACAAAATGTAACTGAAAGAAATTGCAACTGGATACAAGTAAAAGAAGCTAATAATAATACCAACATTTTTTTTTTTTTATTCTGAAAATTTTTTTTCTTTACAGAAAATCATTATAAATTTACTTAATTTTTCATTTTATTGGAATTTTTATTTTTGTGCGTTTCTAAAATAAATATTCCAATAAAAATCATGTATTAATTTATTATTTTTTTTTAAATTTACCTAAAAGCGTCAACTAAAAAAAGTAGCGGTTCAACCTTACGCAATACCAAAATATGTCGTACCAATTTTGAAAAGATTGAAACAAAATAAAAATAGTCGAAACAAAATTATGCAATGCCACTTTTTGAAAATAGTCGAAACAAAACGACGTTTCAAATTACACAATGCTACCCCAGGTTCGAAAGACTATTTTTCAAATTTTAAAAAAATTTTTTTTGAGGCAATCTCTAATTTTTAAGCTTAGCAAATTGGAATTAAGTTTGTTGAAAATAATAAAAATACAAAATTTCAAACATTTTTTATTTATAACGTAAAATTAATAAAAATTATAAATTAATAAAAAATTCTTTTTTAAAAAATAAATCTGAATTTAATAATCGCTCTACAACTATTATTTATATAATTTTATGAATAAATTAGCAAATATTTACTAAGTTTCCAATTTGATGTAGAAAAAACGGTAACACTTCAAATTATAATATTAACAGAGCTTTACTATATTATTATTATTATTATTTTTTTTTTTTATATTATTAGACAAAACTTAGGTTAGAAAATCCTTTATACTTTCGTACCGTTGGCTTTATTATAAACTTTTATGCAATTTATTCTTCAGCACAGAGAGGTTATTCTTCTATTAAAATTTTTTTCTTTCACATACCAACTTATTTGACTTAGATGGCATAACGAGATTCAATAGTTTCTGATCGGCTGAGTATCATCGACTGACCAATTTATCTTTGTTTGGAGTGGTTATATTTCTCGTAGAGCCAAATGTATACTTGTATAGTGATCTTATCAACTTAGACCACATTTCCTTATTTCCACCTTAATGCTAGTGGGAAATTTCCACCTTAAGGCTAGTTTAAAGGTGATTTCAATATAAAGGGTGATCAAATAAGAGGTATATATTTTTAATTTGGAATAAAGACAAAATGGTATGACATATCAATACATTTTTTATTTATTTTAGATATTAGTTCATGATATTTTTATTTGAAATGATCTCATGTAAATTTTGTTTCTGGAATACCAATTTTTGCTTACTTTTCTAAAAAATCTTATTTGTTTATTTCAGTTTAACATTATATCGTTCAAATCGAAATCATCTACTAATTCATGACCCAAAAAATCTGTAATGATGTTTACGTAGCGTTCTTCATTGACAGAAACTGCAAATCCATTTCACTTTTTAAAAAAATACTTACATCTCGAGACCAGTTTTGTAGTTCTAAATATGTTTTATGACCAGCCCAGCTTGTGAGTGCTCTTCTTTCCAAATGCGATAATTTAACTTATTTACGAAGTCATTCAACCAGAAATGAGCTTCATCGTAATGTATGGAACATTGCCGAATAGATTCATTGTTAATGTAATAAATTTTAACAATTTCTATACACACGTGGTGCAACTATATATCTTTCCATGGTGATTTGCCTAACAATAATAACACAAAATGCCAATTTTAAAGTGAAGTTGAAAAAGAAAAATGGCAGCTATGATGTTTAAAAATAATATAGTACCCATTTGATCAACCTTTATGTATTTTTATCCTTAAAAACAATAACTTTCTGCAAAATTCACATGATTTTATATAAAAAAATTTAATCCATTGATTTTGCTTTAATGAATTAATTTCTTATTTTACTACGCGATTTAACATATTGTGGTATAATGTCTTATAAAAATGAATAAAGTATAAACAAAACCCCTAGGAGTTTATAAACTTATTTTTTATTTATGTAGTAAGAAAGTTAGTTAAAATGAATATTTCTTCTTTGGGTCCGAATTTGTTAAATTAATTCTTTTCTCGATTTTAAATACAATCGAATAAAATGAAATAATTTATTTAGTAATACAATCATACAAGCAGTACGTTTAGAATTGACCAGGGTATAGTGTTAACCCTTAAATGAATGATTTTTCCTTGTCCATTGAAAAAAATATTTTTGAGTAGATTTAGACTCCCTGAACCCCAAAAGGTATTTAAAACTCAAATTGAATCTTTGGAAAGTAGATGATATTATCGCAGTAGGGGAAAAAACCAAAATTGAAAGTTTACTTGTTAAACTCAATAACATCCATAACAACATAACTTTCACAATGGAAAATGAAAAAAATGGTGAAATTCCGTTCCTAGATATCAAATTAATTAGAAGGGAAGGAAAAATCTCAAATTATGTAATCTGTTAGGATCTACTAAAGATAAGAAAAGCAAAGAAGAAGTAAATGGTACAAAATATCATACCAAGATTGCACAAAAACTTACATAGGACAATCCAAGAGGTTAATTACAGTTAGATTCCAGGAACATATGAGGGAAGCACAATTGGCGAGGAAAAGAAATACACGAATTTTAGGTCAGCTGTAGCTCAACATATAGTTGAAGAAGAACATCATATAAATAAGAATAGTTTAAAATTAATAAAAGAGGTAAAAAAAAATAATAAACTAGATATGTATGAAAGTCTGGCAATATCTAGAGAACCTGTTAACAACAGACTTAATAATGATGTAGGTATTGGATTCTCACCATTATTTAGATTACTTTAAAATTAAAAATCAGGTTCAGGTAGAATTAAGATCATAAATACTAGAATAAGGGTTATTGCGTAAGACTAGTTTAAATGCAATAAATAATAATTATACAAAAAAAAAAAAAATTAATAAATAAAACACTGTAGATTAGGTAGCACTATTAAGGAATTACTATTGTTAACAAAATGAGCATATTATTAAGGGTTCAAATTATATAATTATATGTAAGGATTAGTGTAAATATTAATTAGTCGCAAAGCACTGATGAAGGAAGTAAGTTGCTTCCGAAATATCGATATTTGCAAAATAAATACAAATGATTAGTGAAAGGAAACTCGACTTTTATTCCATAAATCTAAACATATCACTAAAAACAAATCTGATTATCAAAAACAATTAAGTTAGACATCTTACATAAAAAAAATTAAAATTAATTCATTATTACCCTAAGTTACAACCCCACCAATATGTTATATACAGACACATATCTTTCTTTCACCAACGTATGCAAATTTGAGCTTTATATGATTGTTTTCAAAACAGTAAATTATTATATTAAAGATAACTTTATATTAAATAGAAACATCGATATTCATAACCACAATACACGAAATAAATCTAATTTCTACTTAACCTTGTTCAAAACAGAAAGTCAAAAAAATTATTGTTTGTATAACTGTCTGAAAGTTTACAATAAATTACCTACAGAAATTAAACTTATTACTAATATTTGTCTATTTAAAAAAAGAATTAAAAAAATCTTAATAACTTAAAATAACTTACTCTTATACATTTTATTGTAATGTAAATTAAATACTAAATTTCAAAATTGAAAACTTTAAAATTATTGATTAAGTTAAAATAATATTTTTATAAGATTGTTATTAGAATAAAATTTAAAATTTTATATTTAAAATACATAATTGTTATGCCTTAATAGTTATGTAAAAAAAAATTATTAGGAGACCAGACAGGTAAGGCTAAGATCCGAAAAAAAAAAAATTAAACATAATTAAATATTATCCTATGTATGTAATGTTAAATAATAAATAAAGAGAAAAAAGTCCCTCTTGAAAAGTTAAAAGTTTACGGCAAGATTATCTTCCATTAAAAGTGGTTTTGGTACAATTACGTCCATGATCACAAATAATTCTATCGAAACTTTATCATCAAATGAATTTAAATTAGATCTACTTCCGCTAGATTCTCCAAAACTTTCGGAATCGCTAAACTTATCCGAGTCTTCCGATTGGTCTTGTTTTAAAAAATTGTTTGAAAAATTGTTTTGGCTTAATATATTCAAGTTTCACTTTTTTTTGTTTTTTGTTCTTGTTTTATTATTAAATATTTTTATATTATATTTATATCCACTTATTAATTCGACTGTGCCATGTTATATCTCGGTGTGGCTATATTATATATATATATTTATTTCTAATAAAATACATACAGTTGTTTTATATTTAATATGCGTGTTTATTAAGTAACGTTCAGTTCAGTGCGAGGCTGCTGGTTGTCATCAGTGTGTTAAGGCCCAACCACAATGAACTTTAGCTGGTTTAAGTCAACTTAAGGAAATGTACGATTACATGAAAATTGTATCATGAAATCACATGAAATATCAGAGCTTTTGTTAACTTAAAGCTGGCTTAAGGAAAGTACGATTTCATTCGCACATTCTGTACGGAAATTTGATATTTGATTTAGGAGCTATTGAAAATTTGCGATACATAAATATAATAAAATAATTTAATTATCCAGTAGTTTACATAATTTATAACAAATTATATATACATAATAAAAGGAAAAAAAATAAAAAAACATTAATTAAAATATATTTAAAATACCACTGAAACAAAATTCGATTAATAATATTAAAAACAAAATTAAAATAACACACAATGTATTATTATAATTTATATTTAACAAAACTTCTGTTTATCTACGAATTTTTGTTTACATTTACAATTTAACAATAGTCACAATCATTAGTTAGCAAAAGTCTATTATGGGTAACTTAAGCTAATTACAAAACTTTAGCTGGCTTTTCGTTTAATTTTAACATTAGCTTAGGCCAACTTAAGTTCATCATGGTTGGGCCTTTACTGTTAAGTTAGGAAGTGAGGGAGAATGTGATAAATTATTAGTATTTAATTTACTGTATACAACACACACAAATTTTTATTCAACCTTATCCCTAGGAATTTAATTGGTCTCTTTTCACTTTTCGTGATTTAATTTAATTGGTTGAAGTACAATAGATCTTAAGAGATCACGCTTACATAAAACTCCTCATTAATAATTTATTTGGTCCCTTAATTACGGTGTCTATTTATTTGTATCTTTTCCTATTTATTGTAGCCTATTTAAACGTAAATAGACCTTGAATAATGTGCCGTTCTTAGGTCATGTTTAGGAATAACGCGTCCTTCTTTTTAGTTCAACTTCATCTGGACATCCTATATAATATATTATTATGTGCACATAATACTTTAATAAATATAATAATTCCTTTATAAAAATTTTTTAGTATAAAAAACATCTGTTTTTTTATTTTTATATTATTTAGTTGTAAAAAATTTAATATAAATTCATAATTTTCATTTTATAACAATTGCAATTTGTATGCAAATTATTATATGAACTTTTTGTTTTTCTTTTTTTGTACTGTATTATCTCAAAAAAAAAAAAAAAAAATGGAAATAAAATCAGGAGTATAAACAACCGAATAAGAAAAGACAAAAATAATAATTTTGAAGATGAGCAGATTTGCATAAATTAAAATCAAAATAAATTTTCTTCTAATTCGTTGACTATACTGTTATTCGAGTTGGTTTTACATTTGTTATAAATTTTTCTTTTAAATTTTCATATTTTTATTAAAAAACTCGTATAGTGGGCTACATAGTCAAAAGTTTTCTAAAAGTAGAAATAAAAAAATAAATAAAGTGAAAAGTATAAAAAATACTGTAGTGAGTAGTGAATATTGTAAAAAGAGTTTTTGACGATTGAATGAAAAAGAGGAAAAATGCTTTTTAAAGATTTAATAAAGTGAATATAGAGAAAAAAAATATTTCTGCGAGGTTGTAGTATAATATTATTTCTAATCGCTACTTCACGCTAGTTTAAATATATTTAAATTGAATTTCAAGTTTACTTTAATTCACTTGTATGCATATGTGTATATAGAAAGGCATAAATGTGTTCAGATGAATTAAAAATACAAATTATTCTTTTTTTCTTTGTGTGTTTGATTTGTTGCGTGCGATCGATAGCTGCCATAATCGTAATTTTCATATTATTTGACTTTTGTTGAACCACTGACATAGTTTTTTCAACCCCGATATTATTTTCTTCTTTTATTTATTTATTTCTAATAGTACGTTTTCAAGCTCATGTTTATGGCTAAACAACAAGCTCATAAACCAGCCAAATGTCAAGTGTTCACAACCTTTTTTGGAAAACAACCAGCTGTTAATTTCACATATTTATTATTTATATAAAAATTATTTTTTGTATTATCTTTGAGTAGAACTGAAGATATTAAATTTTTTTAATTTTTAATTTAATTTAATTTTTGTTTATTCATTCCAAAATATAGTTAACATATACTGACATTATCGACTTAAATCAATTTAGAGCTTAGATTAAATCATCTTATCAACTACAATTTACATTTTTTTTGTACATATTAGTACTACATTGCCTGCTTAATTATGGCTAAGCTATTTATAATTGGTCATACGATATATAAATAAAATATAAAAAAAAATATGGAGGATTTAAAAAAAATAATAATATCAGAATTAGCTTGTACCAGAGAAACAAATTTAATATCTTTGAGTTAAGAACT
This sequence comes from Argyra leucocephala, assembly GCA_963942445.1. Taxonomy (NCBI): domain Eukaryota; kingdom Metazoa; phylum Arthropoda; class Insecta; order Diptera; family Dolichopodidae; genus Argyra; species Argyra leucocephala. The sequence goes on from OZ012677.1 coordinate 97,164,405, forward strand.
TAAGCTATTATTAAAAAAAAGAAAATTATTATAATTAATAATAGAAAATCATATAGTGTTAATCAATGGACTTGTTGTAGACTTTACAAAAGATAAGAAGACTTGGAAAAAGTTAAATGTCTGAAATTTTTTTTTAAACATTTTTAAAAATTAAATTTTTAGACTAGAACAAGTTTTTTTTTTTAAAAAGATTTATTCTTGATTTTCTTGAACCTTTCCTTTTAGATTTGTTTTTTTTTTGACAAATGACAAAATGAATTTATGACAAAAAAATTTTAAAATCAAAACAATTCACTCTCATTTAAAACTGTTCATAGTTTCAAGTTTAAATCGGAGCATTATTTTTCATTTTTATGAATGTCTCCCTAATTTTTTCGATCGTAATTTTAATTTCTTATGAAAGGTCCCATTGCTCAATTTTGTTGAAATCTCAAATATGTTACACTTTATTTTATCTGTTACAGGGATTAAATTGGATAATTGTGGCTTGCTTATAATCATGTTAGTTTTCTTCGTATTTAGCTTTAGATTGTTGTTTTCTATGAGAATCGTATATGCTGTGCTGACCATAATATATAAGTTATTATTGAAACATTAACTGAAACGGTGGAATGAACTAACGTCGCAATCAAAAATGAAATAACGTCGAAATCAAATAAAATAATATCACAAAAAAAAATTTAAATTTGTGGCTGTTTCAAATTATTTCATGCTGCCACAAACAAAAATCGTTTACTCTAATTCCTTTTATTGTGTTTTATAATGATTCACGAAAAATAAATTCGGATTCGTATACATTTAATAAGAGTGATGAAACAATACAACCCCAACGCACATGGCATGTAATAACACCATCTGTCAAATTATTTTTTACTCCAACTTCTGAAATTTGTTCCCAATATAAATTTTTTATCATTTTAAGTGGTTTTTAGAATTTCAATTAACTTCTCGTGTTATAGCTTATCAAAGGTAAATTTTCCGAAATCAATAAATAAAGTACGAATACAATTTTGTGGCTTTCATCTTTGTATTATTGTTTAAATACAATATGCATTCCATATAAAACTTATCTGGTCTTAATAGAAACTGATGAATTGTGTATGATTTACTTGTTCATCTAAATAAAATAATATAATTGTAGTCAGGTTTCCGCTCACTAATAGTTATTTGAATATTTGATTGTAAATATCGATATTTCGGAAGCAACATATACTTCTTTCGTCAGTTCTTGGGACTTAATTCATTTTTCTCTTTTATACCCTAATTCCTAAAAGTTATATATTTTACCTGAACTTTTGCTAAATAGTTTATGTAGATATGTAAATATTTATATTAATTTAAATAGCATTTAGTATGCATTTCCTAAATCATTATTAAATCTTTTTATTATCTACCTGGCCCCTCGAAATTATTAAACTTTCAAATGTTTTTTTTTTCCTAAGTTTTTGTAACCTCCTCTATTGACGATAAGGTTTTATAAATTTTGTGATGTGCTTAAATTTTTTTTTTCTTTTTTAAATATAAAATTTATTTTTTCCCACTATTTTTACATTTTTACACTAGTCTAGCCTGCAAAAATTTACAAAAACACCTATTTATTTTTAATTTTATTAACATCTAAGCAATTTTTTCGTTCTTATGATAATTATACGCAAAATTTCAGGAATTTTTTATATTATGTACAAGCTTTACAAAGTTTTTTTTGTCTAAATAAATAAAATGCTCCGGAGCTATGAAATCCGTGAGCAAGGTCTTTTTTATGTACTCCTCATTGTGGTAGCATATATGCGATATTTACCCATTTTCCGGAGTGTTTTGTGCTTTATCATAATGTCTTCGAATTAATTTTATAACAAAATTATCGATTCTAATTATGCTTGCTTCCTTGTACAAGTATTTATTAGAGTAGTAATCGTTGTATTCGGAATTGGGCTTTCTATATATATTAGTACAAACTCTTATGAACTATCTTTCAAATTTTCATGTACTTCAATTATATGCTTAATAATTGCCAACCTAAAATTGGTTGTTTCTCTTATTTTTGCTAATTTGGCTTCCCTTAAATGTTCTTGGAATCCCACTGTAATTAGTCTTTTTGTTGTCCAACAATGAACAGAGACGAGAAAGAGCTTGAGAAAGACGAAATTTTAGTAGCTCTTAGTAAACTTGATGGGAAAAAAACAGTGGCCCCGATGGCATACCACCTATTTTAGGGAAAAATTGTCCTGATTTAGCTGTTCCGTTAACAATAATATTTAACTACTCTCTCAACAGTGGTGTTTTTCTCGACTGCAGGAAATTATCCAGCATCACACCAATTTACAAATCCGGCCCAAAAAATAATATAAAAAATTATAGACCGATATCTAAACTATTTTGTTTTCCAAAAATATTTGAAGCATTGATTAATGACAAATTAAAATTTCTAATTAAAAATAAAATTCCGAATAATCAACACGGTTTTACTACAAAAATATCTACCACTACAAATATTGCTTCTTTTGTAAACTATTCGTTAAATCACATGGAATTAGGTAATCAGGTTGATGTAGTGTATACTGATTTTGTAAAAGCATTTGATAGATTAGACCACTCACTTATGATTTCAAAACTGGAGAGCTTAGGATTTCACTCTAATATTCTTTCTTGGTTGAATCATATCTAAGAAACAGAGTGCAATATGTAAAGATCAGCAATTTTTCGTCATACAATTTTCCTGTAAAATCGGGAGTACCGCAGGGATCTGATTTGGGACCCACGCTATTCATTCTTTTTATAAGTGATATATTACTAAAATTTGCTCATATCTCATTTTTTACAGATGATGCGAAAATTTTCTCAAAAATATCATCTTTACATGATTGTACAGCAATGCAAGATGACTTGAATACATTTTATGACTGGTGTCTAATTAATGGCTTAGACCTAAACTACAGCAAGTGTACCGTGAAGTCGTATTTTAGAAAATTATCACCCATAACATTTGACTATTCTATAAATTGCAACATTTTAAATAGATCAAATAATATAAAAGATCTGGGGACTTATTTCGATCAAAAATTTTCCTTCAAAGATCATGTAAATTACATAATCGCAAAGGCTAATAAAATGCTGGGTTTTATTAAGCGAAACTGTGTTGACTTTAGAGATCCATATACGCTTAAAGCGTTATATGTATCTCTGGTAAGACCAATTTTAGAATACGGTGTAATTATTTGGAATCCTTATTGCAATATCCAGGTATTAAGAATTGAAAAAATTCAAAAAAATTTTCCTCGTTTCGCCCTGAGAAGATTTCAACTCACAACAGGAAGACCCTCATATGATGCAAGATGTAAGTTGTTAGGTTTAACAAAGTTGTCTAATAGAAGATCTGTTTTCTGTGTTATGTTTGCTCGCGATATTTTGACATCGCATATTGATTCATCAAATTTTTTACAGAGTTTCGATTTAGCTATACCACCGAGACTACTTAGATCGCAGAACTTGTTGAATACTCAATTTCATACAACAAATTATAATAGAAATTAACCAGTTTCAAGGTGTTCCGCTTTGCTCAATGAGTTTTTAGCTGTAAATAATAAGATTGATGTTTTTTTATTAAATAGAACTCAATTTAAAGATCTTGCGTTATATGGTGTTAATTATATTTTTGAATAATTTTAAGTACTCTTTTTTGTTTTTTTTTAATTTTTATACATATTTTTTTGTTTTTTTTTTTGTTGTTTTGTTGCTAGTCTGTGAGATTAAATAAATAAATAAAAAAAAAATTCTGTTCAATGTTGTTCGAACAATTTTTTGAAAACTTGATCCATGTTCTTTTTATCTTTAGCTAATCCAAGTATATACTGCTCATTTTTTGTTCATCTAGTTTGTTGTATAATATCTTGTAAAAACTTGATTGTTATAATATTATAACTAATAATATCTCCTTAAGCTAATTGTTCTGAAATTACTGCATATGGACATTTTGGAAAAGATGGATATTTTTTTATGATTCCTTCAAAAATTTATTAAATGTAGAATTTGGTGATTTTTAAAATCAAGGGGAAATTATCATTGGATTAAAAGTAGATCTAGCTTGATAATAGTTTCTCATGCGGGAAATCTTTAATATAAGTATACATAAATATAAATTTTGCAAGAAAATACAAGGAATTAAACTTACATGAATTCATAAATTTTAAAATGTCTTTTGAAAATATTTTGATTTGTACATATTTTAATAAATTATTTAAATTTAAAATATTAATATTTTGAATATTTATAGAGTTTACTTTTTGAAATGAATCGACTGGGAATGCTTGTTGAAATTTCACAACTATCGGAACCAGCTATGGAAATTGCAATTAAAACAGCGAAAGCACCAGTTCTTTTGTCAAATGCAGCACCATTATCATTATGTAACAGTACAAATTTAGCTTCAGTTCCTGATCATATATTAGGGTAAGTATCTTAGCCTAGTTTATTCATTGTCAAGCTTTATCCAAATTTTACTTGACCAGTATAAGGTTTTTCCGATCATAATTATCACATTTTGTTATAAAAAAAGACAATTTTATGAAAAAATGATAAATAATGAAGCATACCTTACTTTTTTTAAATATTGATTAACAAAATCGTGTTTTATAAAATATTGTTTTTGTTTTTTAAATCTCGTTTTCTAATCTGATTTTCTGTTCCCGCGGCTTGTGTAAATATTTATAAATACATAAGGTTCTGTTATAAAATCTTACTACAAAAATAAAATAAGATTTTATCTACTAAAAAATTTTTACTAAAAAATAACAAGAGCACGTACTAGACCCATAAATGTATACAAAAATTAGGTCACATGTAAAACTTGAATACAATAAAAAATGGTTAAATAACTTAATTTAACATAAGTTTTTATATTGGGTTTTGAAAATTTCAAAATAAAATGGTTTATTTACTATTTGTAGTTCTATTTTCTCTTTGTGGATTCGGTTATTCCGCAATTTTTGAACCACAGGGCTGAAACTTGATATTCATCAGGGTTCGTACACTTCCTTTTCATTTCTTTCTCATTACAAAATCATTTTTTTTTTTTGGTTATTATTTTTGTGTATCAAGAGTTCTTTAATTATAGCTATCTAAGTGACTCTCCACAAATCACACTAATGTCGATCAGTATTGATTATGAAGATGTTCATTACAAAATTAAACAAATTAAAGGATTATTACTCTTCTGGTCCTGATGGTTTACCTTCCGTAGTTTAGAAAAAAATGCATTGATACGTTGACCGAACCATTAACCAGGCTTTTTCAAGTGCACCTCTCTTCAGGAATTTTTCCGAGTATATGGAAAACTTCTTTCATTACTCCGATACATAAGAAAGAAAGTACCTAAGGCTGAAATCACTAACTATAGGCCAAATATTGCCAAATTATCTTGTATTCCTAAACTTGTATTGTATTCGACTTTCTCTTAAATCATTGTAAGCCGATATTATGCTGTTTTCAACATGGATTCCTTAAGAGGAAATTCAATACTACTAATCTAACCGAATTAGTCTCTTTAAGTCTCAACTCCATGGAAAAGAGGCTAAACGGGGATTCGATTGCAACCGACTTTAGCCAGGCTTTCGATAAACTGTCCCATAGTGTCAGTTTTTTTATACCTCGTGCTTTAAGATTTCCCTCTCTCATTATTATAGATTGGTTGAGTTCATATTTATGTGAGAGAGTGTATCACGTCCTTTTTAGGTCTAATGCTACAGATACCTTCATTGCTAAATCGGGTGTTCCACAAGGAAGCCACTTAGGCCCTTTGATCTTTTTTTTAACCACAAACGATGTACATAATATAATAAAAAAATTTTCCATTCTTGTGTACGCTGCCAATATGAAAATATTTAAGCAAATCTTATCTCCGCGAGAATCTCATCTTCTTCAGAGTGATGTTAATAACTTCGCTATTTGGTGTTGTAACGCTAGCAAATGCCATAGCATCACCTTTTCCCGTAAAACTTCAATATCAGCTCGGAATTATAGTATGAACGGCGTTATTATCTCTAATATTGCATCCACTAAAGACTTAGGTATTCTATTAGATACCGAACTAAATTTCAGATCTCATATATAGATAATATTGTCAGTAGAATTAATTCAGTTGTTGGGCTAATCAAAATATGGTCAAAAGATTTTACCGACCCATATGTATGTCATCAAAGCTTTATATTATTGACCATTACTTGAATACGCGTCCCAGATAGTGTCACCTTTTCAACAAGTTCACATTGATTGAATCTGTTCAACGTAGATTCATTAGTTTCGCTCTTCGTGGTGAGAACGCCTTAAACTTCTAGTTCTGGAAAATCTCTTTAATCGTCGTGCACTGGATGGTATTATATTTGTTCACCAAAGTCTCTCCTGGTGCAATTGACTCGGTTGGTATTTTAGAACACATAAACTTCAATATCAATTTTCGTCCTCTTAGGCATTCTGCCATCTTTCGATTAAGAAGTTACAAAGAAGTTAAGTTACAAAAATGCTGCGTAACGTGAACAATAACTCTAATGTCTTCCATTTTCACATTAGTGAGTCCAAATTGAAGGAGCTGTTTTATTCAAACAGGTCATAAGTTTTTGAAGGACATGTAATACATGTAGTATACGTAGTTGTTTACGTTGAGTCTGAAGTATTACTTTAAATAAATATTTGCCTCCACATTCGGGATATTGAGGTTATAAACGAATTTCCATAACTTGTCTTCTGCCATCTAGGGGTTTCTATGGTGTAGGGATGAGAACATGCTGCCCTTCGTGTTTCTGTTACTATATTCTATACTGTTATTATTGTTGTACCTATAGCTAAGCATATCCGTTCTAAAAAAGAGTTCTGAATAATTAATTGCTCCAGCTTGCATATCTCCGTAGCTTTAGTTGATATCTTGTTACACATCATTTTTCAATTCGATTTTCTTTAAGCACCTGTAGAACAGGTTGAATTTTAATATAGAATAATTTTTTTTCTCAAATAGTCCAAGGGATTAGAATATTCAAGAACTAATTCACGAGTTAGAAAGCTCCATTGCTCTTTTCTGCCTACGAAACCACACTGGCACCAGGATAAATATATGAAAAAGCTGCCACAAACATCAATGGAAAGGAAATTCTAGAAAGGAAATGGTACACACATGCATGAAGCCAGATGAAACAGCGAACCGCCAAATAACAAACTAAAACAAATCAAACGGTCAACCGCAAAATGGAAAATTATTGATTCTGTAAGTCGAAAAATAGGATGTATAATTACAAGGCTGAACATTGAATATTCGCGACTTACGCATAAGTATTTATTTGACGGACCGACCAGAAGTATACCTATATATACCTATGATGATCAGACAACAAGCAGTGCTCAAAAAATTTTTGAGCCTCGTCTGCGCTTCAGAAATATAAGAGGAATACATGGTATCGGAGGTTCTAGTATCCTCAGAGAAGATACTGAGGAAGTACTGGACGCTGGCCCACATTATACAGTTCAGAAAGACAACAATTTACCAATACCAAATATAAATATTTTATTTTCTATTCTTATTTATTTGATTTCGTAACTGAAACCTGTTTATTTGTTATTTTATGTTGTTACTGGCTTTGCTTTATTGCTTATTAAAATTTTTTATTTTTAATTTTAAACTTTAAGTTTAGATTATAGAATTGAAATTATTATTAGTTTTTATTATTATTATAAAATTTTAGTCCTTAAGCTTGTATATTGTTACAGAATGTGGCCAAAACCTATCGAGGTTAAGTGGCCTAATAAAATCTAATCTAATCTTTCTTGAAATGTAAAATAGAGAAGTAATAAATATGCATTTAAAAATAGAACCTAATTAGTAATTAATATAAGTAGTAGGTAGAGTCCCTACCTTTCAACTGAAAGCACCCAGGCTCGATTCTCAACGAAAGCAAAAAAAATGCTTTCTTGATCTTTCGACCTGGTCCAGTACGGTACCCTTTGTCATGGATAAAAATAAATGATAAAAAATAGTTGACAGTGTTGGTCATCAGTTTTTCACGTTTTAATTAGTAGATATACTATCAAAATTCTTAAGACAAGCTATTGTATGTAATTGTGTATTCTAAATCTCTGTGTAAAAGCAGTTAGGGTGTTTTTGCCATAGACTTGGAATTATAAGAAAAAAAATGTTGTTGATGGTTTTTACAGTACAAATACTAATCTCAAATTTCTGAATTATTTTAAAAGTCTATGTTAGTCTACGATAATGCATTTTATTCATTTAAAAACTTTAAAGATGGCTTTGACTCGAAATTAAAATCGCCGACAGGGTTAAATAATAAACAGAAGGTAATTTTTTATTAATTTTCCTTGTTTAGTATACAGCACCTCAAATCATTGGCCTAATCTGTATATGCCTTATATAAGTAATAGTATTTATCTTATTGTATTATTAGTATTATTAAAACATATGCCCTTTTCTTACAATAATAACTTTTTGATACTACTAATTAAGATACCATTTTATATTTAAACAAAAAATGTGTACCAAAATGTAAATTTTCTTCAGGGAAAGAAATTGAAATTTGTGAAATTATTTAAGAAATAATCGTGACTCATTTCCTTTTTATTTGAACTTTTCTCTATTTAAAATTCTACACTAACTTTGTGTATTAAATTGAATTACTAATATTCATATATGTATATAAGAAAAAAGTTATTTTTTCTATGGGGAACAGATTTCCTTAAATAATAATTTTTTATAAAAAAAAAAAACAAAAAATTAAATATTACATGCCCGTGGTTGCTTACAAAATTTTAAAATATTTCACTTGTGTAATGCAATTAAAATGAAAAATTTTCTTATTTCTTTCATGTACGATTAACATTTATTATTACCATTACCGTGTATATTTGTATATATATATATATGATATTATGATAATATAATTAAAAATTTTATTTTACATACAAATTTTTATATATTTATAATATACATAATATATTATTTTTGTTTAGATTACTCTCAGACAATGGTGGTGTTATAATGTTAAATATGGAAAAATGTGGTGAACGTCAGTTAAGTGTGCGTGAGGCAATTTATGCAATTAATTATGTAAGGAAAATTGCTGGTGTAGATCATATTGGTTTAAGTGGAGCACCAAACAGTTATACTTATCTATTGGCTGAATTGGCACGTGATCGTGTTTGGGGTAATGCTGCAATTAAAAAATTAGTTGGTGGCAATATTGTTAGAATATTACGTGAAGTTGAAACATTAAAAAATCGATTACCACTATATGAAAATTGGATACCACATGAATTAATTGAAAGTAAATCATATTGTAGATATCCAGAATCGTAGATTTATACATAATAATTTATTAAAATTTTGGTGCATAATATATTATATATATACATAAATACAAAAACACAAACATATATACATCAAATTAAATAAATAAAAAATTAAAAAGAAATAAAAAATTAAAATGTTTGTATTTTTTTTTTAATTAAATTAAATTAAATGCATATGCAACAAATGTTGTTATACATTAAATAACATCAATTCATATCAACGCGTATTTTTTTCTATAAAAGAAAACAAAATAGTAATACATAAGTATTTATTATAATACATATTATAGATTTTAACCAATTTCAGATATTATTTCAAATTTATAAAAGAAATAAAAATAATTTTATGAGTAAATTATTGTCTCTTAATTACATTATGTATAAATAAAAAAAAAAAAAAAATCACAAAAATAAAATATATCCAAATATTACCCATCAGTAATTTATGAAAAAAAAAAATTAATATCTATTCAATGTAAATTAGTAAAAATTACAAAAAAAATATATAATATGTTTATACATAATATAATATAGATAAAATAAAATATTGTAATAAAACAAACTAATATGAAAATAGCACACAGTCAGCAGTAGAATTTCAATATTTTCTATATTTTTATATATTGTAATTAAAATAAAAATTAAGCTCACAAAAAATATAAGTATATCTATTAAATTTTTAATTAAATTTTATATTAAATAATTTTTTAAAATTAAAATAGAGACAAATATATTATTATAATAATTTAATTAATATTTTTTATAATTTTATAAAATAATTTTTAACAATTCAAAATATATATTGTAATAAATTATTGTTGATAATCGAATTTGTTTTTAGTTATTTATTATAATGTTCATTAAATAAAAGAATTTCCTTTAAATAATAAAGTAGGGTCTAGAAAAATAAAATAGAAAAAAACCTAAGTTACGTAACAATCCATTGGAAAATATAAAATGCAGAGTAAAAAAATCCAACAAAAATAAAATAAATAAAAAATAAAAAAACGTAAAAACTTATATGCAATAGAATTGAGCTCTAGGATATTTTGGTATATAATAATATATTTTAGCATAGGACATTTTTTATATATGAAACAACAACAATAAAATTACTGTCAAAAAATTTTTTTACGATCCTACAATCTTACGATGTTAAACCAATTTTCTCTTTAACGCGAAGATCCATTTTATTTGTTTAGCTACTTTTTTTTTTATATTTATTTATTTAGTATTATAAATTATTTGATAATAATTTATAAATTTTAAATTAAAGGTTGTGTTTAAATTGATTTTTTTTTCTGAATGAAATTTAAAAATTTAATTAAATTGATAGCTATAGTAGACCCCAAGTTCACATAGATCGATAATATGAGTATTGTATAATAGATTTAGATAGATAAATCTATTATACAATACTCATATTATCGTTCTATGTGACCTTCAGGAGCAACAGCTGAACAAATATTGATGAGGAATATATTTTTACAATTTTCAATTGCAAGCACTGATGAATGAAGTACGTTGCTGCCAAAATATCGATATTTGCATGGTGAAAACCTTTTAGTTAAAGGAAATTTGAGTTGAATTGAAACAACATTATTTTCATATTTAGCTTTATAACTTTATATTTGTAGTACAATATTAAATATATACTACAAATTTAAAGCGTGTATTACAATTTAACGACTTAAGTGATTATGGTTGTATATTAAATAATTAAATATTATTTATTTTAAAAAATTGAATTTATAATTGCTTCCATAATTATATATTATGGTTTATATTAGTTTTTAATATTATATTTTATTTTTAATAATAATTCATCACATTATGTACAGTGTAGAATAATTAGATAGGATTTATTTTTATAATTTAATGTTTAACATATTGGCTAATAATACATCACCAGTAAATATTTTCATTTTTGTTCTAAGGTACAGTGGTATCGGAATTTTCCTTCTCCTAGGCACAAATGATGACATTATAAATATAACTAATGATTACGGTATCCATAGGTATGTAAATGGAAATAATCATTGGTGATATATTTTACCTACCTGGAAGGAGGAAAATTTGTGTATCACTGCCGATCACGATACCTAAAGTATTAATTTGTTTAGTCAAATTTTGAAGTCGTAAAATATTGATTTTTTTTCGTTTCGAATTTGCTTTTAGTAGAATAAAGGATCAGAAATTTACTTCAATTGAGTATGGTGGTGACATATTTTTATAATTGAATATAAAAATAAATATCGAAATCCTATATATTGATTTATTATCAGAAATATTAATTAACTAATTTCATTTCGATAGATATTTTTTATGTTACAAAACGATTATTTACAAGATAAAAATATTAAAAATTGGAATTGGAAATAATCTTTTTTATTTGATGTTGTTAGAAAGATGTGAGAAAGTGCATATTTAAAATTTAAAATTATTTTCTGGAATTATACATATAATAAAAATCAGTTCTTTCATTAAAAAGTTTAAACTGTTGAAATAAAATATTTTTAGTTAATTCTATATATTTTTATTTCATAAATTTTTTGTTTTTTACATTATTTTTTTTTCTTTTACATACTTTTGAAATTATTGTTCCAAAAAACTAAACCAAATTAAAAATGCACAAAATTTTCTTAATGTACCAAAATTTAAAATACGAATTAACATCAAGGCAAATATTGTAATAAAAAAAATAGCCTTATTATAAAATATATTCATAAATAATAAATAATTAAATTAAATTTTATAACTTAAAATCTGTTTTTAATTAAATAATTTATTAAAAATATTAGTCATTAAAATATTAATTATACATTTAAACATAAAATATATATTATGAAATTTTTATTCGATAATTTTTTTCTAAAACAAAACTATTATATTTAGTTTAAAAGTCAAAGGTCTCTCATACTAACACTAATTTTAAATAAAATAAATATTTAAAATTTTTGTTTCAAGATATGTATCTTAATTTTTAAAAGAATGTGAGATACTTAGTAAATAAATTCAGCTACAACATGAAACATTCAAAACTAGTCTTAGCGATTAACTATTAATTTTTCTATAAATCGCAATACATACTAAAAATTGGTTCAAAGAATGTGGGATTGAAAAATAACTGTTAAAATAACCTCATAGGGCTCATAGGGCTTGGTTCTTTTGTAATAATTTATTGGTTATTAACTAATTTATTTTCCTCTCTCTACGTTGAGACGTTGGTTGAAACGAGTTTAATATCTTGCAATATAACACCGTAGTATCTGTGAATATGATTATTACGTGTAGACCCAACTGAAGAGATTGGCAAGGCTTTTGCAGTATGTATTTTTATTGAAATGTTAAACTACAACAATAAGAACACTAAGATTAATTGCCAATATAATTATATTAAATATAATTTGTATCAAACAACTGCTTTTAAGTGCTAACACTACATATTTTATGAAATATAAATATAAAATTTTAATTTTTGCGTCTAGACCTAAAAATTCAATACTTCATTATGTAAAATTTAAAATGGAATATTTATTTTATGACTTTATTTAATTATTAAAAATAAATTAAATTCTTATATTTAAATTTTTTTACAAGTTTGTAGTAACAACTAATTAATTACTAATATAATGCTGGTATATGAATATATATATATATATTTATATATGTATATCTACGTATTTTATTTGTATTTATGTCTAAAATAAATTTAATAATAAATTAATGTTAATTATTTTCTTAATTAAAGTTACTATTTATATAATTCTTAAACAAAACAAAAAAATAGACTATAAGAAACAAAAAAACATTTAATTTAAAATAATATCTTTCAAAAATGTTTTTATTTTTTATTATAATTCAAATTAATTCAATAGATATGTAAAATTATTTATTATAATTGATAAGAATAGGGTAATCGAAATAAAAGTCATGTAATATTACCACATCATATTTATAGTATAATCTATTAAAAAAGAACTATTTATGTTTGTTAAATAAAATATTATTAAATATATTATAATAAAAAAAAACCGTTTTAATATAAAATTTCATTAATTAAATAATTAAATAGTAAAAGATATTTTCGTTTTGTTCGAAAAAAAAAAAAAAATAAAATAAAAATTGAAAATAAAATCAAATGTTTTAAAAAAAAAACTTTGCATCGATTTATTTTTAAAATTTATTTTTTATATAACTATTTGTCGTGTGGATACAATACGTGAAGATTGGAAAAACCAAAGACATCAAAGTGTTTTTCTTTGCATTTTCATTAAAAGGTCATAGTCCAAGTCTCCATAGTATACGAAAATATTTTAAGTTTATTAAACCTACGAACACCTATAGTATATACTTATAGTGTTTAACAAAATGAAGTTAGGTATAATAAATAAATAGTAACATAATAATTCATTGGTTCAAAGACCATGTTGTGGATAATTCTAGTTTTGAGTCGTTTACGTCACATTCTTCCCCTTAGTATACTTGTGGTTAAATAAAACACATTTATTCTAACTCAATAAATATTATTTTACTTCTATAGTCAAATTCAGGTTACTTTTTTAATATTAGGTGCCTATTACACATCATTCTTTTCATCAATCATTCATCCATATATTGTCAATATATGGATGAAAAGAATGATGACCGATGACACATCAATCATTCACTCATCAATCTTTTTACCCATATTTTGACATTTTGAAAGGACAACCTGGGCAGTGTTCTGAATATATTGATAATTTCGAAACATATATGAATATTAAAAATATAATTTTTAGGGGAATGTTTTTAACTTCAATTTAATTTGAATTTTTAAAGTAAAGTAAAGGGTATAAAAAACAACAAATTATTTTTTTGTACATTTGAATAATATATCAATCGTTTTTTTACAATAATTGCTATAATTATTAAAATTAATATAAAAATTATTCTTTTTGAAATACATCACAAATTATTATTTAACGTTATCTGAACATTGCCCAAAAAGCAATTTTTTTTTGCCTCAACTGAACTTGTCAAAAATGATTGATGACATGATTGATGGGAATTTTGCTAGCATGATTGATGACATGATTGATGAGAATAGAACCGCCATCAATCATTTCTCATCAATCAACGGTCAACAGATTGACAATATATGGATGAATGATTGACGAATGATTGATGTGTAATAGGGCCCTTTTAGTTATTATGTATATATATAATATACTGTTTACATATACATTTAAGATTTAATATTATTTCTGGAACATTATAGATGTAGAATAAATTTTTTCACACCTTTATTATGTATAGAAATCCTGCGAGAATTTTCACTACGAGGTTAAATTACGTTATACGGCACATTTAGGGTATTATTGAGAGGTTGTAAAGGGCAATGTAAACTCAACTTTCCTTTTCAGCAATGTTATTATTAGAAATCTGCACCGTCTACGCTCATTCAATTTATTTAAAGTCAGTAAAAATAAGACTAATTATGCAAATATGAACCTATTAATGTAATGGTTATTATAGGTAATAAACATATGAATTTAACATTGATTTTACACTTTTAAAATTAAAACACTCCCAAAAAAAAGATGTTTTATATTTTTAAGAAATAAAAGAATTAGTATTCTTACTTTTTTTTAATAATTAATTACTAATTATAAAAACAAATAATTTTCAAATTTTTGTAAATATTTCAACTTGTAATTTTGTCCATATGAAACTTTGTCTTATACAATTTTATCGTGTAACCACTACCTACATTTCATTTCATGGCTTAATACTAATATTTACAAAAAACATTGAAATTTTGAATGGGCTGTTAATTTAGTGCTCTTTACAGCTTATCTTCCGAATATAATATGTAGTGTGAAAGAAAGGCGAGAATTATAGTGGTACTTGTTTTTGTGTATTCTTTTTGATGGAATTGGCTCGCTAAATTATGTCCCATATGTTTTAGTGTGTCAGGAATATTTTTATAACGATATATGGGATTTGTTTTAGGAATTGAAGATCTTGTAAGGGAGTGGCTGTGATTTGGAATATATGACTGTATTGTTGAATGGGCAGAGGATATGATTTATTGTGGAGATGTTTGGGACCATGAATAAATGTGGGGGGAGTGGAATTCTGGTGTATATATGTTTTTGGGGTGGAAGGATGTACCCAAGACGTACTCTGGTGAGTTTAACACCTAGGATGCGAGATTTAATTTTAATTAGATAATGCGATTGGACGAATTCCAGGCTGTTGGCACACGTGCATCACTTATATACTAGCTATGGTACTTTTGGCCATAGCCGTAAGACATAATTAAAACTTTTGTAGGAGTACTATTTGCCGTTATATTTGCCTCCAAATATGCTTTTGTATTGCCATCTACTTACGTCTGCTGGTACTTAAACCAGTCACAGTTTGCCATTGTTTTGGGCTATTGAGCTTGTAATATATTCTAACATGTATTCATTAAAAGGGTTTTTGATTGACTTAATATAACTGAGGCTATCTGTTAGTATTATATAATTTTGGTTTTGTTTTTAGGCGGCTTGGATTGCTCAACAAGGATCTGTTAGATCGGCTTAATTGTTTATTCAAAGTATATTAATGAAAAAACCTTTACTTACTTACATTTAACTGAATAAATTATAATATTCAGAACGTTGAAAATATGCTGCTGTTTTTAGAAACTCTAACGTAAAGCTTCCGAAATTCTGCTTTTATATAACAACTGTAAGATAAAATTATTACAAGTGTCAAATATACAGTGATTCTTAAGTTTTTACAAGAAATTTAAATCTTAATCTATAAAGTGTTGCAATTATTTGATATATAATTATATAAGCGTTACAAGATATGAAGTTAGCTGTTAAATAATTTTTTTTTTTATTTATGTAATTCAAAATACAAGATAATATTTCTCTCACTACCATCTTTATTTATTATATGTATACAAAGGTTGGATTAAAGAAAAATATTGTCTTTACAGTTGAAACATTTTCAAATAACGATTTTAACAGATATTTAGAACTACATACATTATTTACAAAGAAAAATGGAAAACCCGTTTTTGAAATAAGCTTATAACTACATTTAAAACTATACTAATACTATTTAAAGTAAATTTGGTATGCTAGGCACAGTTTATTTTTTTTAAATTTTATTCATTTTATTTTATTTTTAACTCAAAGAGCTATCAACTCGTATAGGGCAGGGTCGCCCGAACGGTCGATCTTTCGATTTTTTTCAGTCGATCGGCGTAGTATTAATTAAAAAAAAGTTTATTAAATTTTTTTTTAATTTTTTGACTTTTTACCGCCAGCTTACCACCAATTTCAAATAGTAAAAGAGGCAATCAAAGAAGCTTTTATAGCAGGCGGAGAAGTTTTATTTGCTAATTTTGAAAACAATTCAGAATTTATTTCACCTATTAAAGATGTGCAACTTTCACGTAAATCTGTTGAAGCTATGGGAATTGATTTGATTAAAAAACTCAAACAGGACATCACTGAATGTAAATACTTTCCACTTCAGTTTGATGAAACAACCAATGTAATCGATATCGCACAACTATGCATTTATATAAGAATGAGTTTCAACGATATGACTTCAAAGGAAGATCTTTTAGCAATCTATTCCATTAAAAGGCAATACCCGTGGTGAAGACATTTATTGTGAACTCATTATGTGAATTATTGTTGTGGAAAAATTACCATTACGATTGTATAAACTTGTATATGTAACAACAGATGGTGATCCCGCCATGGTGAGCTGGCTAAACTGTTTTGTGGCTATTTGTCGAAAAAATTATGACTTTCCAGACTTTGTATCGTTTCATTGTGTTATACATCAGCACGCGTTGTGTGCAAAAATGTTGAATTTAAAAGAGGTAATGAATATTGCTTACAGCGACGCATTTTTAAAATTCAGTTAGAAGAAAATGAGTCAGAACGTTCTGATCTGCTATTGCGCACAGATGTCAGATCGCTGAGTCGTAGGTGGTTTTTGAAGATTTAAAAATTTACTACCTGAAATTACACAATTTTTACATTCAAGAGGAGACAAATATGACCAATAATGAAACGCAAAATGGGTTTATAATTTAGCCTTTTTAACAAATGTTACAAACCAAGTGAATAAATTTAATATGGAACTTCAAGGAAAAAATAGAGCTATTGTATTATAAACTGATTTATTAAACTCCATAAATGGTTTTAAATTGAAATTATTACTTCTGAAATCGCAGTTGTCAGCAAAAGATTTAAAAAACTTTACAAGCTTAAAAGTGATATCAGGAAAGCTCAACGTTAATACAACATTTGATGACTATATTGCAGAGATTGAAAAAATTATCAATGAGTTTGAACATCGTTTTCAAGATATTAAAAAAGTAGAGCCAATTCTTTCCCTTTTGGAAATCAGGATTTTGATGAAATATCTTCAAAAAAAGCTAGTTTTTTTATATTGTTTCTTCAAAAATATATATATATATATATTTATATATATTTTATTATATTTAATTTTATATAACCGTTAATTCTGATATTTTCATAAAAGCAAGAGCTTCTGAAAATAGTTATTGGTCGTTGCTGCATAAATATAAATATCCATGCTTAAGAGGTATTGCTTAGCAATTGACCGCGTACTTTGGTTCCACCTATATCTATGTAAATCGGCATTTTCTCATATGAAAATAATAAAATCAGAATATCGCAGTACACTTACAGATGAACATTTAAAAATGTGTCTACACTTAGCAGTGACCAGTACCATCGGTTGACCAGCTTGCTGACAACATGCAGTATGATGCGTCAACATCTACGGACAAATATTAAATTCATATTAAAAATTATTATTTAATATTTATGATTATGAACTGAATAAGATATAAATATTCCGAAAAATTTACTTTAATTTCTAGTCTTGTATTCTAATCTTCAGATTGGGTCGATCTTCATCAAGAAAAGTCTGGCCACACCTGCTATAGGGTATATAAAAATTAAAGTTTAATATTAGAGAATAACAACCAAAATATAATATACAGAGTGAAAAGAAAACTTAATTACAAAAAGTATCGAATTTTTATAAACAATTCACTTCAAGCCTTCATTGCATGTTGTATAAATTTAAAATTTTCAGTTTAAAAAAAGAACTTATGATCTATTCCAAAATATTCTTATACTTCTAAATTTAATTTTTTTTTTTATGTTTAATTATCTATACAAATTTAATTACAATTTATTAAAATAATAATCATTAATTTTAATTTTGAACGCCTTAATATTTAACTTTTTAAAATCTTTCGGTAATCCATTATAGTTTTTAACCGCTTTGTTATATGTGGAATCTTGTCCACAAAATATGATTGGTACATATTTTGCACAACACAATAATCATATTTTTAGAAAACCGCAGTTTGAAATTAAATCGCTCCCTTAGTGTTGATTTTTTTTATCTATATAATATTCAAGTTGGTTAAAGGAAGATTTAACATAATTTTTAATATTTTGTTTTGTATAATTGGAAGTTTTGATATTTGGGTTTTTGCACAATCATTTGTTGTTCAATTATATTTCGGTACCTATAATGATTGTATGTTTTTCTTACATCCAATCAATGTTAATAAATACACAATAAAATTACTTATAAACTACTAATGTTTAAATTGATTATAACAAAAAAATAAGCTACAAAATATATAAGTAGTTGGTGGTAGTTTGCAAATCTAATAATAGTTATAAAACTTTCTCAAAACTTCAATATTAATAAAAAATAACACAGATTTACTAAATAATCGAGAGGCACAATTATAGCTATGATGGTTTCAACTAATAATTACTATAATACCTGTTTTTTTTTTGTTTTTATTAATTAAAAAATAACAGTACTTTATTATTTTCCACTGTAAACAATTTTTTACACTATAGTGTGTTAAATTTTACAGTTTTTTAACAAAATTTTATTGAACTTTATCCTTTAATATTTAATTCCTTGTGGATCGTTATTTCATTTTTTAGAGTTTTTATAAATCCCCATAAATATCAATAAAAATTGTATATTTTTACCCTCTTGCTTTTTGTATTCAGAGTGTTCTGTTTCTTTTTTTTTGTGATTCATTTTTTTATTTTTATTATTTTCAATAATTTATTTAAAAAAATATTTTTTATAGTTCTTGAAAATCTTTTACTAATAACAACTTAACCTTTCGAGTATATCTTTTCAAAAATCGAATATGTAAGACTTCGTCACAATATTACCATTTGAATGCATTTTATTCTAATATTCATATTCATAATACTCGTTAATACAATAAGGATTGATTTTTTTTTTTTTTTTTTGGGAGTTACGTGTGTAGATAAAATTGATATTTATCTATAAATTGATTTTAATATACAAGAACTCCACTCATAATATTTATTTTTAAATATTATATTCAAATGTATATCAGTTTTACCTTCAATTACTTTCATACTGAATACATTTTGATTTTTTTTATAAACTTTATAAAAGTTTTTATATATTGTATTTCATTTTAAAGCTCTCCAAGGTATTAAATCAACAAAAACGGGATTTAGATTCACAGAAAAAAAAGGAAAAACCAGAGAGAGAAGTATGTATAGAGAAAAATGAAAATACGTCTATGTGTGTTGTACCCATTTCAGTTTTTTTTGTTTTTATTCAATTTTCTTTTATTTATAGGGTACTTACATCTTTTGCAACGATCAACAATTTTTCATTCATTTGTTTATATTTATTGTAATTGGGTTTTATTGTTGTATTCATTCGAATGCTTATGTATCTATATGTATTTTTTATAATATAGCCTTTATACATCACACACATTAACATGTATTTTGAAAGTAGTGAACAAAGCAAAATATCATTATTAAATTTATTAATAGCCGAACTGGGGTACGAGTTTGATTTTACTCATCGTATCAATTTTAAAGTCGCTTTACCAGAACAAGTCCAAACTAGTTGCATCAGTAATAAATTTAGAAACTCAATGACATACATAATTATAGGATGTATTTTTGAATGCCATCTTGTTAATGTTTCAATTTAAGGATAATTACGCCAAATAGAACTTTTACTTGTAGTTTTGGTTGCTGAGTCTGTGATAAAGCACTTGGGTATCGTAATGTAACAACCGAAGAGCATAGGTTCAATCCAACCATATCGGTTCTAATATCATATAATATATATGGCATAGAGGCATAAGGATACACTGGTGATGTAGTCATTCTTATTAGAGGTAAATTTGAGTCTACAGTGGCTGAATTAATTAAACATTGTATCCAAGTAGTACCGAGAGGTTAAACTCTATATAAATCCAAATAAAAGCGCTATCGTTGCCTTAACTAGTAGAAGAATTAGGGACAAGTTAAAGAAACCTAACCTAAATGATGACTTTTGATGAGGTCAAATATCTAATACCATGGAATCGTAATTAATGAATATTTGAACTGGAATGCTAATCTAGATAATCTTCAATCTAGATTCTCTAAACTAGAAAAGCACTCTCGACATATAAAAGTCTATGTGGCCAGCGGCCATAAATGAGGATTAAAACCTAAATGGCATTTGGTTATATACCGCAATAGTGAGGACAATTTTAATCAACCTAAGCATCCGCAGTTTGGTGGCAAAAGGATATACGTAAATCACAGCTCAAAACAAACTCAGTAAACTACAGTATTCAGCTTGTTTAATGATGACTGACGCTATGTGGGAATTATTGGTGATGATCCACTAAATAAAAAAGCGATGTCAATCGGATTAGGGAAGAAATATTAAATTTTCATGTTTACTGCCACAGTAAAACATTTTACATATAATTGAAATTGCAGTGTTAATATTCTAAAGTCAGTATCTTAAATTTATATTTCCACTAACTTCTGATTATGCTATAGTTGTAATAATTATGGTATTACATGCTAATATTATAAATATAGTCTCTCTTTTTTATTCATAAAATAACTGATTTTAAAATAAACCATAGTAATGAAAATTCTAAAGCAATAAAACCACAATTTGTGTTAAAGATTCGATTAGAACCTTCTAAAAACTTTATTTTGTAGTTAAATTCAAAATCAACATATTCTCTTTTTCCAAAATACGTATATAACCGTTATTTTATAACCAACTAGTTGCGTACGAAATTAGTCCTCAATTCTCAAAATAATAAAAAAAATTTAAACCTCACGGGTCGGATCACGTCGCGCACATAAATTGTTAACATATTCTGCAAAAAACTGATTTTATAACCAACTCTAAAATATTTTCTAATTCAAAATCTGGACTATAGGTTATTGTAAAAATAGTATTTTCAAAACAATTTATATCGGGAACATTATTAATTAACGGAAATCAACAGTTCTAATTTTTCCAAAAATTTAAAAAAATATTCTTTGTTTCTTGAATATTTTAACAGATGCTTATAATTTTAAAAACTTTGTGGGTCATATTTGCCTAAAATAGCTCTGACTCACTTTATGAGGTAACCCTCTCCTACACAGTTATGTATTTTTTTAGGGTAACCTTACACCGTAATGTATTACAATACTATATAAGAGAGTTTTGACTCAAAGAGTTATGACGCGTCACCGAGTAAAATTTATTTGTTACTTTATTGCCTACCAATAGAGAAAACTTTTTAAATGAATATATTTTTTTTTTTGAAAAATCGGTCGATTTTGCTGAATCGAGATGGTAGGTTGTGAATCTATATCTATATTATAATACACAAGAACACGATTAGTGAAGGCACACTTTTCTTGGTTTTTCGTGTGTTTCGTTTTTTTTTTTCATTCAATCAATCAGTGATGATGCATTGTCGCGGCGATTAAAATCAATTTTTATTTTATGTGTATATTTTGGATAAACAATTTTTATAAGATATTAGCTGGGTTGGTTAAAGCATCATTTAATGTATATGAAGTAATACATGGTTATAGTCATTCGCTAAGTTTCAGTAATATTTCTGACTATAACCGTTTTGTGACTATAGGCGTAGTAAAAAAAAAATGACATCTTTATAAACGAAATCAAATTCAATAAAATATCTTTCGTATAACAATCTTAAACTTTATTTTATTCATAAATAGCAATTCTGTTATGTAAGCACAAAATATATATATTTGTAATAAAGAACAGAAAACAAATATATATAAATCAGTGTTTTAATAAAATAATTATTATTGCTATAACAGAATTGTAAATTATAAACAAATTAAAATATGTATATCGATCTACTATGTTGAGGGTAATGAGATTTTATTGTGTTAAGTTATATTGAAATTAGTGTTAATTTTTTCCTTAAGTATTAGGTATTATACTTTTATTTCATTATATATATATTCAATAATCAAGCGATTCGGAAAACAGCTACAATTATACCAAAACAAATATTTCTTTTTACATAAAATTGTGTTTGAAAGAACTACTTCTGTGCAATTGCACAGTGGATCCACTAGTATTTTACAATAATAATTATTGTACTTGTGTATAATTAAAAAAAATATATATACATATGTAATTAACATAATATAATAATATATACATAAAAAGAAAAGAGTTAAATAGACTAAACCGCGTATTTTCCTAGCCATTATAAAAAAAATTACAATAAAATAAATTCTGAACCCAAAATACAAAAACAAAAAAAACTGTAAACATGCATGTGGATAGACACCAAAATTGTTAGGAATAATTTGTAGTATATCTTGCATGTAGTGTAATAATGTATATGTCAGAGGCGGCTCGTGGACTATAAAAAAAACAATTGATATAAAACAGAAATAATCCGTTAAAATTTATATTTAAGTTCTATTTTCCATTTTCTACTTGCGAAATTATCTATAACTTCATAAATGTTCTTTTTAACATTAGTTCATAACTCATTTTTCTTATAAAAATTTTTAAATTTTTCTACAATTACTTTAAAATACTCCGATTTTTTAAAATTGTGCAAAAATCCGATATTTTAGAAACTAATATTAAGTCATTTCTTAAAAAATTTAAAATTAAAAAATGAAAGAAAATTATTTTTTAGCGGATTAAAATAACTATTCCAAAATTTGTTTTCAAAATTATAAATTTTTTTAAAGTCTAATATATTTAAAAAAATTATTAGTCAAAGATTAAAATTTGCATAAATCTAATAATGCTAAATTTCAAATTCCAAAAGGTTAATCTAAAAAAGCATTAATATAGTTTTAACTGCAATTTAGTATGTTCCACAACGTATTAAATACAACGTAATTAATTCCAAATTTCATTCTGCTTCTTTTTATATAGTAAAGGTAATGTGAAAGGTTTTAGAAACTAACTATACGGTATATCTAACGGGTTTTCTGCCCTGTTTTTTTTGTTTGTTATTTTCATACGTACATTAAAAAAATTTCAGCTAATATTGAAGCAAACAAAGAGAAAGCGTTCAAATGAAAGTAATTATCAAAAGAAAATAATTTCAATGACGAGACTGAGTTTGATGCTTCGGCGATTACATTTACATGTGATTCATTGGCATCTCTATCAGATGTTTAAATTTCGATCAACAAAAATGAGCCTAACGATTTGCAGGAAATGCCTGACCTCCAGTACGATGCTTTAGAATATTTAGCTGGATATATATTAAAGAAATTTAAATTGAAATTACCAGAAATGGTCACTCAATATTCAGATGGAACATGTGGATATACCTGAACGGATTATATAAACGAAGGAGGAATCCAAAAATCAGATAATAATTTTATTCTAAAATTAAATAAATTAGAAAATAGTTTGAATAAATATAATGGAAATAAATTGTTAGTTAGTAAAAATTATATCAAAAAATTATTATATGCATTTGGAAATGTTTATATACATACAGAAATTAAAAAACATTTTTAATAAATGTAAAATGTATTTTAGTATAAGAATTTTAAATTAAATAAAAGAAAATTAAATAAAATAATAAATTAAATATATGCAAAATAATAAGGAATACCTATGTTTTTCAATTCTGAAATGTGATTACAATTTAATATCTTATTATACTTTAACTAACAATTGTTTTTTGAAATATGGAAATCAATTACAAAACAAATTAATTGAAAAATCTCTATTTGAACATTTTTACATAGTAAAATTAATTTTTAAAAGTATAATTTGAAGTTGATTTTATACGCAAAAATGTAAACAATAATATTTTTGTCGTTGAATGACATCACAAATGTAGAAAGAGATAACAACATACATGCGCAATATATTACCTTATTAATTCTTTATACCATGAGATCCGACTTTTTAATGACGTGTACGTGTTTATATTTCGATGCCAAAATTATTTCTTAACATCAAATTTGGTGTGAGTGGCGGGAAGTTAAAAACATTTGAGATTTAAAAAAATTTAAAATAATAAAAAAATAATGATAATAAATAAACTTAAATAAATAATTTAGTTAAATATTAAGTTTTAAAATAATCTATAATTATAATTGACAATCATTTAGGGACCTGCGCAGTAGACACCTTTTCATTTTATTTCGATTCTCCTACTCTTTAATGAACTTCTAATATAATATATAAGATGTATATATAAAAGAAAAATGGGCACACAGTTAAAAAGTTTTTACTCATATGATTTTATTATTCAGCAAATATATAATTATGTATATTGAGTTTTTATCAAAATAAAAAACAGAAACAAACAAATAAGTTATTATAATTACTTGCAGTGAATATAATGTACATTGTACATATGTCAAATAAAAACAAATACATACATCTAAAATAAAAAATATAAAAACAACAAAAAAACAAATCACTTGAATTCTTCATTTTATTCTTTTTAAGTAACTGTTTCTAAATTTTGGTTATTTGTAGTAATAATATAATTTTTATTAAGATTATGTTATATACCTCTTTAATGACAAAATTTTTTATTTTTAGTAATTTTATCCACTAAATGCCACTTACTATAGGTATAGGGAATATATCGGAAACGAAGCAGTATATGAGGGACGTGTATTTATGTGTCCTAAATAAAACTTACTAACCACAAAACTTTTTATTAAACACGAGTGGTTTCTGCTATATCGTGTGAAGTCTATGTCAGTACGTTACGTAAATTACTGTTTTTTTAAAAACTTTAAATTTGACCTCAACTATAAATATAATTACTCAACAGGGGCCCCTAGTAATAATATAAATAAATTTGAAAAACATTTTTTATTTTATAATAATTATTAAATTATATTCGTATTAAAATAAAATAAAAATTCATGTAATGTCTCAATGTAAAATTAGCTGAAAACATTTAGTGCAACAATGCACCGCTAATTGCTACATCGCTGCTATTCATTACAGTGCTAGATTATACTGAAGTTGAATCTTGAAGGATCAGTTTTGCTTATCTCTCGTTCTTTTCATTTTTCTATTCTTTTTTCCTAATATTTTTTTTCTATTTTGTAGGATTTTTAAGTTTTTTCAAAAATTTAGCTTAAGGAACAAACTTTTTACAACACTGATTCAATGAATCAGTTTAATCTTAAAAGATATCACCCCTAGTATATGCAGTAAAATATAGATAGAAGAATGTTTCAAAAAATTTTCCAATTCATCTTTAAAAAGTCATAATTCTATTAAATATTCATGTTTCTGTTGTAAAATAGAAAAGTAAAAGAATTTTTTTTTTCTGTTATTCCACATTTCCCTTTGATTATATGAATTCAAAAACATTTTGAAATAAAGAGAAACATTAAAATTTCGGGGGAAAAAAATTAACTAAAACAAAATAATTAATTACTGCTAGCAAAGGGTATATATAGTATTTAAAATATGACAAATAATACGTTCATCATAGTGGTAACAATAATTAATATTTTAGCTTAATTTTTAGATTATTTTTAGACTATTAAGTTTAAAGTGATAGAGTGAGAGTGAATTAAAAATCACTGCAACCATTCGGTTTATTGTAAGCCATATATCAGCGAATTAAATACAAGTTATTTTGATTTTATATTCATTTTATTACTTAGATTATTACTTAGATGAATGAATGGTTCCTTTTACAAGGAATACGGTTATACCAGCACTTAACACTGACATAATATTATGTATTGGGCTGTTTTTAAGAATTTAAATTTCAATTTGTAAACTTATAATTTTGAATTTAAATTTATTTTAATTTATTTTCCCTTTCCTGGATACGCAGTGAACATTTTTTATGTCTTTTGGTCCAAGATATGAATCCAGAATTTCAAGAGTTAAAACAAGTGTTTTTTATGTCTTTTGGTGCAGAATATGAATTGCAAGTGTTAAATTCTTTATCTTTAGACATCAATGTTGCACAATCCATGATTATGTGTTTGTACTGACAAATGGTATGTTCTTTAATCTTTGGTATTGATCATCAGTTCATTATAATTATTTCCTTTAATTTTAACTCTGTAAAGATTCGTGAAATATTTGAAAAAAATGTTGGATGTTAGAGTTGTATAACAAAGCATTGATTCGAGCCCTAGTAGTTTATTTTTTAATTAAAATTTTTGTTTTTGCTTTTTATCAGAATGTCATGTTCGTAGCTTATCTATCAAAACTACTACTATCTGTTAGCACTCTAAGTACGGTACTAATTTATTATTTTATTAATATTTACATTTATTAAAATTAAAACTAAAATGACAATACATTCAGTTTTTACAATCTAACGGCTTAGGCTATTTACATCTTATTATACTAATTTATTAAGTAACGTGGAACATGTACTGTTTTACAAGTATTTCTTTCTTTCTTTTGTTGAGCTTAAACCTGTTTGGAACAATATTACATGTTTTGGGAAGTAGAACTCTAAATTTCAAACCTCACATAAGCAGAAAAAAGGCAGGAATAGTATTTTTTTAAATAGTTTAAATATTTATTGAATCACTCTATTAGAAATTGACAATAATTTGGTATTTTAACTTATTTAAAAGGAACAAGTTTATTCAAGTCCTACATACTAAAGTTAAAGATGTGTAATCCAGTGGTTAAACATCAATTCAGGTTTACATTATCTACACTGCTGAGGTGCGCTAGATAGTTAGGATTGTTTTACAATCTGCCAGTATAGTTCATTGTTAGTCTTTGGAGCCGACCATAGGTATGTTCTGATGATTCGGTATTTTACAGCTTATTCCGTACCAAGGAGCTTTGGTAATAATATTTTTGATCGCAATCTTTATATAATTTCCACATTACTTTCAGAGATACTTTCCCATAATTGAGAGCCATATGATCAGATTGGTTTTAAGATTGAATTGTATTAAAGTATTTTATAGTCAATATCGAGAGGAAAGTTTTTGCCAATTAGCTAGCACATACTATTTATTTTTAGCTCCATTTGTTCTTATTTTGTAAGGCTTCTATTGAGATATACTCCGAGACATACCTTGCTTATTTTTTTAAACTGCTAACCATTGTTTTATATTTTAATTATTTCACAATTTTTGTAATTAGTTTTTTAGTTTTAATTTCTTGATATTTATATTGTTAATTTTAAAATTTGTTTGAATTCACATAAATATAATATATGTAACTCGCTTGAATTAAGCCTGTAAATAAAATAAATAATCAGAATAATGATCATTATAGACCTTCTTAAAACCCATCGTTCCATTTATTTAAAGTTATTACCAAATAATATTTTTCCAAAATTCTTATGAAACCTTAGGAATAATGAGAGAAGGAAAAATTTTAATTAAACATCAATGTCCGGATGGATTACGAACTCAGTATAATTTATACAACTGATATTTTTAGATAAAAACAGGTCGTCCTTTGGAAAATCATTAGAGTACAAACATTGAAAAAAGTTACTTATATTTATTTATTTTTATATTTATTTGAAATGAAATAACAAATATTGAATACCATTCAATAAATTTTTTATTCAATTGTACGCAGAATATAAAAAAAATATAACAAAATTAGTTTAAAAAATTTGGAAATTAAAAAAAGAAAAATGTAAAGCATATTTGATTATGTCGGTTTTATTTCAAAATTTATTTTAGATTTTAGATTTTTTTTTGTTTTAATTGTTGCTATTATTATTATTATTATTTTTTCTTTGTTTCTTAAAAATTTAATGAATGGATTTCAAAAGAGTTTTAATAAACAAAAAAACGACATTTTACAAATTATTTTTTAAAACTATTTTCCAAAATTGAAATTTTGTGTGTGTGTTTTTTTTAAAATTAATAATGACATTAATTAAAATGTAATATTTACTAGCATTAGTACTGATACTTTAGAACTATCCAAGTATATATTTATTTATTTATAAATTTTGTTACTATCGGTTACCAAGTATTATTAAGTAAAGTATTGCAAAGTATTATCGAGATGTCATCAAAGCAATAATATGGATATTGATTATTCCATCATATAAAATCCTTCTGAATGTTGTAAAACTTAAATTTTTTTAAGTGATAGCATTAGAATGGTAAATACTTAATTGTTGGTCCTACTGGTCAACTTATAATAAAATATAAACATGTAAATGGCTTTTTCAGTAATAAATGTTGTAATATAAAAAAATGGAATACATAAATAAATATTGGTTTGGGTTAGTCCCATTTTGGGTTGGGTTAGTCACAAAAAACAAAATTCATAATTACTTTTGTCACAAAAAAAAATCCACAACAAATCCACTAAAAACGATGCTTGTTATTGCTTTTATTAATGTTTTTGTTATTATCTACGGCACTTCACGTTTTTATTACATATTTTTACTACTGTTTATTTTCGAATAATTTATTTTGTCAAAATTCTGACTTTATCAACGGAAGCATATCGAAATCCCGCCAGAAAAATTTCCAACAAGGCTTCATCAATTTAAATGCTTTAGGTAACATATAAATATTTAATATTTATCTAAATCATTTTTATACGTAGTCGTTATTGGATATAAAAAGAGGATAGATTCTTTATCCAGGATTGAACTTGTCCTAATTTTATGGATTTTGAATTTATAGATTTTTTGTGGATTTTCGGTTTGTGAATTTGATCACCAACACGTTGGTTTATTAATTTCTCTTATTCATTATCATTATTCGAGCAAAATTCCAATTTGGAAGTTGACCATATGTATATTGGTTCAAAGACAGCATCTAGCGAACTGCATGCATCATCTACGGAGTTCTTCCAGCGCTTTCATTTATTTTTTTTTAATATTCCGCTCTTCCCCTTAGTATTGGTATTCTGTGGCATTTTTTGGATAAAACTTTTGAAATTTTAAATTCAATTTAATAATAGGATCTCCATCAGCCATTTTTTATATTAATCGTAAATTTTTATTTGGTTTACATTAATTATTTTTTTCTTATTTTCATGATAGTCATTTCTCATATCTATAGCATAGTTATTGTCCTATATATTCTCATTTTCGTTTTTTTTTGTAGATCTCTTTGGATTTTATTTTTAGCATAACCGAGTTTTATTATTGTGCATTATTCTTCTTTTAATTTCACTGTTTTTTATGTCATTTTCGTTTTCATTTTTTGAAAGAGTTGTCCAAAGATAGATAATCTTCAATCGTTAAGTTTTGTCTTGAAAGTAGGTTTTCTTTAATTGTCGTCATGATTTCTGTTTTATTTTCATTGATATTTAGTTCTATTTCTTTTGATGCTATGTCTAACTTAGTAGAGATTTCTGTCACTACAGCTCATGATTTCACCAAATAAATATTAAAAAAAAAAAAATGAAAACGCTGGAAGAACTCCGTAGATGATGCATGCAGTTCGCTAGATGCTGTCTTTGAACCAATATACATATGAAATGAAGTACAATAGATCTTAAGAGGCCGCGGCTACTTAGAACTCCCCAATTTTTCAAAAAAAGCAAAAAAGAATCCCGTATTATAGATCTGAATTAGCTAAAATAGGTGGAATGTAATTTCCTTATTATACTATACTTCGTATTAAAAATGTTAATGAGCTCATTTTGTATTCTCACTTGTGCTGTTAAAATTTTGTATAAATGAAATATTGAAAGTTTTATAACTTTGTAATTAAGCTTTAAATCTTAAAAAAACCGCTAGATGATCTTTAAGCTATTGTTTTCATAACACGAGTTGCAATATAATAATAAAGCGGAAAAAACGTGTGCTGTAGACTTTTACATACATAATTTATTATTGTAGTGATTTAAAATCTTGTTAGAATGTTGAGTAACACATTACGATCAATTTTAACATAGTTTTGCTTATAGATATCTGGTGTACTTCAGGGTTAAATTTCTAGTACTTTTCTCTTCACGATGATGAATATTTGATTTGTTGTTGATCCTTTCCTAATTATTTGTTCAACAAAGGATGTAATAATTAAAATTTTATTTTAAAGATGCATACAATTGTTTTGTGCTATTTTCTAAATTTTATTGTTTATTTAAATTATTTCATCACTATACGACTCGCTTTTTTGTCTGTATAATTTATCTTCAAATTGTCTCAATTCCTTCAGTTGTCTTGTTTAGATCTGGTTGGTTGCTAAACGTATACCTTTTAATGCTATGAACTTTCCTTAATTATTTGTCCAACCAATTGGTTTTTCGACGTGCAGTGTTGGTTTTTATAGCAAATTGTACCAATTGATTTTACCTCTCCAATATTTTTCTGCTATGTTAAAAATTTTTTCGAGTTCATTATTACATTCCTGGTTATTGCAAATTCAGTCATTCATTGATAATTTTCATTGTATAGTTCGTGGAGAAATTTTTTTTACAAATTACACCAAATTTTTCTCCTACTTATTTCTCGTCTTCCTATAGCAATTTTTTTCCTAACAAACGATACAAAAGTATAAGAATTTCGTATTAAAAATACATTTACAAAACGAGAGTTTTGGTAGCTAAACAACAGCTAGAATCATTTATTGTCAAAATACAAAGCCTAGTAAATAGTTTTTGTAGATTAAGTTAGATTAAGATACGGTAAGTTTTATATACAAACATAATAATTAATTTTGGTATTTCAATAATTTTTACCAAAAATTTGTAATAAAACACATTCATATATTCAGAATTTGTAAAGTTCTTTGAACCAACATAGATGGTCAACTTCCAAATTGGACTATGATAACTTCTATATGTAAAAAAAATGTTAAGTTAGTCATGTATACCATTATTTTTTGTCATATTTGTATTAATACTTCTTATCTTATCGTATATCATATCAACTATTTCTGTTTTTTATATTACTTTTCAGGCGTTCCAAGCATTTCCATTGCTGTAAATCGGTTTGTTTCATTTTAAAATATTTTAGTCTATCATACTAGTGATCCGTATATATATATTTTTTATATTTAAAATAACCAATTGTAATATTTTTTTTAACTTAGTGGTTACAGTGGTATGTTATAATGATTTTTAACCTTCAATTTTCATCAACCCCAACAATTTTTGCTATTATACACACATATACACACATATACACATATACATATAATATTATTATATTAGGCTAGATATATTTTAATGCTGTTGTCTTTTGTGATTTATCTATTTATATTTATATTAGATATTTGGATTATTTTATTTTCAGAATACGCACTCCCATCTTTCTATATATATATATATATATATATACTATGTATATCAAAGAATCCTTTTTATCCATTAGTATTTTACCCTTTTTTTAATTTTGTCTTTTTTTTTCAAAATTCATCCTGAATAGAATCTGAATTATTCAGTTTTACGTTACTATAGTGTTTACATTTTTCTATATTTATGTATAAAGGTGTTTCTATGTAAATATATATATGTATGTATACATTTGAGTTTATGTGTTTATCAAGTTTTTTAACATAATTATTTTCTCTTTGCTTATCGTTGTCGTATAACTTTTTGTGTGTTTTTTGTTACTGCTTTAAACTTTTAATTTTTATGATTATTATTGACGTTGCCGCAAAACTCAACTTTTGATGGTTTTAATAAAAAGAATTATACCAAAACAAAATAAAAAATAAAAACAAAAATAAAAGAAAATTGAATGGAATAC
Organism: Argyra leucocephala; assembly: GCA_963942445.1. Lineage (NCBI taxonomy): Eukaryota > Metazoa > Arthropoda > Insecta > Diptera > Dolichopodidae > Argyra > Argyra leucocephala. The sequence goes on from OZ012677.1 coordinate 97,196,755, forward strand.
GACGGTTAAAGGGTAGCTGAATCAATACGATTTTTACACGTTTAATACCTTTGTTTTGTTTGTGTGTTAAATTATTATTTTAAATTTAAATTTTAATAATTTATGTTTGTCTAACCGTTTAATTTATCAAGTACAATACATTAGATCATTGTGTTATAACTTACTGAAAATAATTAGAATTGTATGTCCTTAAATAAGCGATGGTTTCGATGACACGATAAGCTTAAAACTATCTTTTTAATACGATAAATGAATATTTTTATCAATATTTCAGTTGTTATCATCCTGAAATATTGAACTAATTTCATCATTATGTCGTTAACGTTCAATTTCATTATGTAAAACAGTATTAAATAAGTATTTTGATATTAAGAGTGAGTACAGGCCCCTGCCATTGATAAAAAATTATGGCTGTGTATGGTTTTGATTTTTGAATTTTTTGGAAGATTCATCAAAATTTAGACATAAAGCGGTAAACACAATTGCGACCACTGACTACCAACGAAATTCGCTTCTCTCAACTATTTTTCGTCAAATGAAACACAATTATAGCTTGTTTATTTTTATTAAAAATATTTTGTTTATTTAAAAATAAAAATAAACAAAAACACAACAGAAAAGCAAATGGCGGAACTTCAAAATGAAAAAATCATTTTGAATAATTTATTAATTTATTTGTAGCATCATCAGATCCAAATATATCGCTAATAAATCTAAATAAAAAAATAAATAAGATATAAATTGTAGAACATATAAAACTTTTAAAAACATAGAACAATAATTTCTAAAATTTGAGAATAATTGTTTTGTTTTTATGTTTTGATGTTGAAAAAGGTTGTCGTAAATTTCAAATCCAACTACCAGCGAAAAATAAAAAATAACCTTATTTTGACCACAACGATTTTTCGTCGGTAGTTCCAATAGTGTTTACCGCTTAAAGGTAATTTTTATTTCAACTGTTTACTTAATCAATTTTTGTTTAAAAACTACTTTTTTTTATGTTTTTTTATTTTAAATTCGTTATTCATTATTATACATTTTAGTATTGCTCCATCGTCTAGTGAGCATTATTTAAGCATTAGATACGATACAATCGAGCTCAAAATTTAATTATAATTATTTCACATAATATAGTAAAATTAATGTATGTATACAGAATTAAATATAACTCCTACTGTCTGTTTATGACATTCAAATATGTACTACAAAGATTTACAAATAATATAAAATTATATTTAAATAGATAATTAAGAAATTTAAAAATTTACGCAATTTAAATTCGGATATAAAATCATATAATAAAAAAATAAAATAAAAATAAGTATTTAATTCGCTGAGAAAACGTTAACGTACAATTCAACCAATATGGATTCTGAAATATGGATTTTTAAAAATGAAATAAATTTTTATAGCTTAAATAATTATATTAAGGTTTTTGCAACAACGAAGGATAACTACTCATCTGGAAGTGTAGCTTGTTTTGTCAGAAACAATTTAATAGTAGTTGCGATAGTTTTAATTTTAAAAGTTGTAATATTTTGAAGCTAAATAGTAAAATCGATAACTAATCTTTTACTTTAATTTTTGAGTGTTTTAGAGGAAATTTTTAGTTTTTTATGTAATGTGAAGGCCAGCAACCTAGTATTAGTTGGTGATATTAATTTGGACTTAATTGCCTATAGTAATGTGAATAAATAATCATTGTAATATAATACGAATTCCATGCATTAATACTATAATTTAAATGTATGCGAAAATGTTAAGTAAGCTCATTCCAATGTTTGAATTATTTAAAGTACTGTAATGTTTTAGCTTTAAGTTTTAGAAATAAGTATCATTAATAAAAATAAACTTAGCACAAGCAGACGGTTATTTTATTAAATCCTCAATTAAATTTATAAATACATTTATAAAAAAAAATACAATATTAGTACAATTGCCGCAAATGAAAGATCGAATTATCTAGCTTTCATATCTTTTTTGAGCTAGAGTCATTTGTTATTATTTGCATTGATAATTTATTTATTCGACTTGAGAAAATTGATATTAGGGATTATCCTATTGGAATTTCGGATTTTAATATAACTAATAATTATATGTTAGGCATATTAATAAATCATACTGACACTAGCTTAGGTAAAAATAATAAAAACTTAGAATCTAAAAACTCTATTAACTTTATTTGACTAAAAAATAACTTATTAAACAAATTTTGAAATACTGTCTACAATAATTTTGTCAAAATTTTAAATGACCATATTTATATTTTTTATCCATATTCATTTATTTATATTTGTAGTTTTAGTACTAGAATAAGAAAAGAACAATAAAATGATAAAACCATGGATGAGTAAATGTCTCTTGCAGTTAATCAGATATAAAAATAAACTGAACGCTAAATATAATAAGCATCCTTATGTTCGCAGCCAAAAAAAAAATACTTTTGTATCTGTAAGAAATTAAAAAGATTAATACTTATACATAAAAATAGATATTATGAATATTAATTTAATAAATATAAGGAAAAACTAAGAATTTAATAGAAAATTGTAAACGGTATTTTGAACAGAGTTAGCAAGTATTCTATTACATCAGTATTTCATGATAACGTATTAATTCAAGATGATTTTAGAATTGCTGATATCTTTAGTGAACATTTTGCGGTAACATTGTGTAATAATTTTGCAGGGAATTTTCCAGTAATCTGTCCCTGTAAGAATTATTTTGATACAATTCATCATCATCATTATCTGTTGGCTCTACAGCTTGGGGTGAGCCTTAACTTCGTCCATAACTTTCCACCATTCTGCTCTATCTTGTGCAACTGTCCTACATCCGTTAACTCCAATCTTTCGACAGTTGCCCTCGACTTCGTCCAGCCATCTTGATATTGGTCTACCTCTTGCTCTTGTATTGTACGGTACTGTGTCTAATATTTTTTTTGGCATCCTTTGATCATTCATCCTCATCACATGACCTGCCCATCTTAGTCTTTGTGCCTTAATAAACTTAACAATATTGTGTCCTTCAATTAGTGCTTCTAGCTCCTTGTTTGATCTGATTTGGTATTCACCATCGTCATTTATTTTGGGACCAAATATTTTTCTCAGTATTCTTCTTTCGAATACTTTCAATTTATTTTCGTCACTAATTGTCATGGTCCATGCTTCGCATCCGTATGTTACGGTTGTATTATGGTCTTGTACATTCTTAATTTAATTGTCCTGGTTAAAATTTTTGACCTGAAAAGGCCTTTTGTGTGCGTAGAAATATTTTTGTGGTGCTTGAATTTTATCATTAATTGTCAGATGCATGTCTTTTGTATTATTTATTAAGGCACCTAGATATATAAAACTATTTACTCCTTCAAAGTTATAATCATTTATTGTTATATTTTGGTCTTACCTTCATATTTGGGATTTATTTATCATATATTTGGTCTTACCCACGTTAATTTTTAATCCTACAGTAGCAGCTTCTTTTTCTAGAGCCAGAAATATTTCTTTTAATTCGTCAAAGGATGTTGCAACAATAGCAATATCGTCAGCATACGCACTTATTATAGATAATTTTGTGTGAATATGTGTCCGCCTCTGTCTAAATCTTTTATTGCGTGGTGAAGCATTAGATTGCAAATTGTTGTTGGTAGGGCATCACCTTGTCTGACTCCTGTTTTTATTTCAAATTCGTCCGATATTTTATTTTGCACTGCTACCTTGCATTTGGTGTGTCTGAGTGTTAGCATACTTAAATTTGTCAATTTTCTTGGGATTCCCATGTTATTAAATACAGCTTCTACCATATCTCTTTTTATTGAGTCAAAAGCCTGGCGGAAGTCAATCATTAATAGGTGGAGATTTTTGTTATACTCATAGCATTTTTCCATGCTATGCCTCAGTAGAAATATTTGATCGGTAGTAAATCTATTTGGTCTAAATCCACTTTGATAATCTCCTAGAATATTTTCGGCTATACGTCTTAATCTGTTATTTATAATATTGGAGAGAGTCTTGTACGCAGTGTTTAATAATGTGATACCTCTATAGTTGGCGCAGTCAAGTTTATTTCCCTTTTTGTGGATGGGGTCAATAATGCCTTTTTCCCATTTGGTTGGCAGAGTTTCTGTATCCCATATTGTACATATTAAACTATGTAGCTTGGAGATGAATATTTCACCTACATTTTTAAACATTTCTGCTACAATGCCATCTTCTCCTGGGGCTTTGTTATTTTTCATTTGTAGAATTGCATCTTCTACTTCATGTATGGTTGGTATTCCTTCGTCTGTATATTCTGAAATCGTAATGTTGCTATTTATAGGTATCACAGTTTCCAATTTCACTGATTGTTCAATATTTAATAATTCGTCATTTGATACAATTTAAATAATGTAAATGTCCATTAACCACTGAATTTTTTTTAGTGATAATATAGAGGCATTTCTGAGAAAATTAAATTTAAAATATGGTATTTTAAAATTTCCTATGTAACAAAAAATTGTTCTATGACTTTTACTGCACAATTATTTTGTAAGAAATTGAGTAACATTGATGAATTGATTTGACTTTTATTTTGTGATACACAATTTATTGTCAGAATACAAAATTATGTTTTTTGACATCTGGGATATGTTGTAGAATATTGCTTAAAATTTTATTTAACGCACTATGTTTATTCTTCATATGTTATCCCCTAAAAATAAAACTTGGAAATTTTCAAAAAACGAGTGAATCAATTTCTGTTAAGTTGTCTGTAAACCTGTGTTACTATTTCTTTTCTATTTCTATTTCTCATCTATCCTCTTCTTATTTTCCGTATATGTTATTTATTTATTCCCTTCATACTTTCTTTTATTCTATTGCTATACTAACTGGTTAAAATTCTGTTAAAGCAGCTTGGATGTTTCCCATTATTTTGGCCATAAAAAAAAAAGAAAAAAACTATCAATGTCACTACCTCCTCTACCTCTGAGAGACTGAGTCCTTTTTCTTATTTAAATTCCAGCGGCCTGTTAAATTATAAAAGAAATTAGACATTTCGGCCTTAGGTAATCGAAAGACCTTTTGTAGATCATAAAGTGAAATTAAGGTAGAGGTGTTGGTATTTTTCATATTTAAGTTTTTTTTTAGTCTTGCTGATATTTCCATCATGTTATGATCTTTTATTTTTTTTCTTTTAGGTGTTGTGAGATTCGATTTATTTTTTAATTCGGAACACAAGTCACATAAAATCATTTTTTGGGTAATAAAAACTTATATTATAATTTTCATTGAAAATTTTGGAATAAATTGTGTACATGTTGTGTACAATTTAGAATACATGTTCAACTGGTATGCCCAAATAAGTTTCTCTATACAAATTATACATTTTTGTAATATATAAGTGGCAATCAAAATATGTTTTATTTATGTTTGCACAACAATAGTGTAATTCTTTTGCGGGGAAAATTTGCTATATGAGTTTTGACTTCTTCGGCTTTGATATCCAAGGTTTGCTCCTTTATATGTTTCATTTTGTTGGGATCTGTTTCCTCTTTGAATTGACAATTATTTCAACAATGTTGATAGCTCAACGAATACAAACATTATCCAATGTTGATATAACTAGTAAAAAAAACTGTTAAAAAAAAAACAAAAAACATTTATTTAATTCAACAATGTTGGAAGTTATTTCATTCGGAGTTATTTCAGAAAACTATAAATTTCTATGAATTACATTATAAGCAATTAAACTGACGATATCTTTTTTTTTCTTAAATTTTCTTTTAATATTAAAAAAAAAAAACAAATAAGAAAGAAAATCAAAGTACAAGTTACTTACGCGTGGTTATGACAAGTTAAAATAAGAGAGAAAATTTTAAAATAATTTCAAAGGTAAGTTGTACATCACCTCGTCCTGATTCATTCATACATATTTCACATAATAATATATGTGTACGTATATGTGTATATTAATATTATGTACATGTTGTTATATATAAATTGCGAGTATTAAAAGTAAAATGTTTAAATGTGTGTAAATAAAATTTCGAATTTCCAAAACTTTGACAGAGGGGGGAAAAATTTAAAAATTAACTTTAATGACGATATAATTTTGCGAAGTAAAATTTTAATGCAACATCCATAGGTACACCAATAATAAAACATGAGTATTTCTTTAATTATTTTGGTTACTTATTTTTTGAAGGTTTAAATGTTGTACTACAGCAATAAAAATTGTTAGTGACTGTAATTCATATGAAAAAATATTTTCCTTTAACCTTTTTTTATTTTTATTGACATATTGTACTTTGCATATAGTTACATACCATATAGATATGTATAAAAAATCATCATGGTGGTATTTGTGATTAAGCGGTTAATTTTAATTGACTTGAACATATTTTTGGTAAAATAAAAGTTAAGAAAAAAAATAGTAGGTTAAATTTTCATTCATTAACTTGAAATTTGTAGGAATAGATCAACTTTTTCTATTGCATAGGTCACAGATCGACACGAGCAATATTTTAAGGAACGCAATATTAGGTAATCCTAATATTATTATTTATAATTATGCTTAAAAATTTTTGAATTTTTGCAAATTTATCTACGAGGGCCATTTTCTGTTCTGTAGGAGTTATGAGGTTTTAAATATTTTTATAATATGATTTTATTTAATTCAATGCTTATAAAATTGCAACCACATAAGTATTTCAGGTAGGATAGAAATAAGAATGGGTATTTATGTAATGTTTTTAAAAGGTTATTAAAGGTAAAAAGTTATTTATATTGTAAACATTTTTTGAAAACTTCCAAAAACAAAATTTGTATTCAACTTCCAAAAACAAAATTTGTAATTGCCAGATAATAATTTAAGAAAAGGTATATTTAAATGACACTCTGTGTATTTCAGTTCGGAAAGGTAACAATACTTTGAAAATAGGTTAGTTACATCAACCATTGGATAATTTTTGAAATGTTGAAATACTCTGAAAATATTTTCTGATAAGTTCAAAATGAAGCAAACAAATTTTTTTCGTCTTTTGATCATCTTCCAACATCAACAGAACATTCTGGAATACATCAAAGACCGTTCCGTTAACATTCAAGACAGTTTTTTAAGCTATGATAATAGTTTCGAAAGTCATTTTGAAATAAAAAATATTTACATCTAATTAAACCTGCTTTTAAAATGTTTAGCAGAACCGCAGAACCAGAACCGCCACACGTATTTATTTTTATTGACATAAGTTTGCTTCTGTTAAAAAAATAAATAGAAAATCAAACAGTAAGCATTTCGCAAACTGTAAGCTTTTCGGAACTATATTGCTAATACAAGTTTTAAAGTTTCAGCTCTGACAGTTTTTACTACATTAAGGAATAACCAAAATTTAATCCAATCCAATTCGTAGAACAATAAGTGTAGCACTCTCAATCCTTATTATACAAGGATATTTCCTCCATATTGCAAAATTTTATTTATGCTTTGAATTTTTTGGTTTGAGTATTTTAAAACTAAAGGTTGGAGAATAAAAATATGATTTTAAAAATCATAACAATATGCCAAAGAAAAATAATAAATTATAGATTGGCTTCTTTCCCAGAATATAAAAACAAAATACAGAAATGTACACCCTTAATAAGTATATATTTTTTTTATAAATATGATTTTTAAATACAAAAAAAATATCGCAAAATAAAAAAAAAAAAAAGACAAAACAATTAATTGATTTGACCTTAGGAAGGAAGCCAATCAAAAATTCTTTTTTCGTTTGAAATTTGAAAATTTTATAATTATAGAGCCCGTTGGCCAAATCGAATAAATTTTATTATTTATAAAAAAAAAAGGATGGATGTAAAAAATTAAGAAGAAAAAAAACACATTTTTGGCAGGTATTGGTTTTTTAAATTTGTTTTAGAATTATGATGTACATATTTATAGATTTTTATAAACAAATTAGGGTATTGTATCGGTTTTGGTCTCTCACAAGCCATGTAATAAATCACATTGTTCATTGCAAAAACTTTTAATTGATTATGAAAAATAAGAGGGCTGATAGTCTGTTGGCTGAGCTAATTAAAGCTAATGATAATGAGTAAATAAATCGTATGCGTTAATTTATAATCAAATATTTTGGAACGAAAGCATGACTGGATTGGAACCTTAGTGTACTTATTGTCTTATATATAAGAGAGAAGACTCCAAAACCTTCATCAGCTTTAACGGAGTAAATAACACTAGTTTCTGTTCAATATGAAGTGTCAAATACTAAAGCTTTGAAGTTTAGTTTAGTAACTGATGATGAAACTTTATCAATGCGGCATTGAAAGTCTTCAAGCAAACTATATTCACATTCTATGCCAAACCCTGGAAAAGCGTTAAGGAAACTAAGTCAACATTTATAATTTTTGTCAATTATAAAGCCGCATTCGGTATTCCGGTAACTATTTTTTGCTAAAATATTTTTTGCTAATATCTGTAATCGGTTAGGTGAGCCCGGAAGGATATAATAAAGTCAAAAAGAACTCCTCCTCATTATTCAAACAAAAAGTTTAGGAGAAGATGATAATTCATCATTTGATTTTTTCAACATCATAATGGTGTATTTCCATAGATAGACCGTCGTGGTCGTGATGCTATTTGATGCCAACAACATTGACAATATCAGTCTAAATATATGGCAATAAGAATTACTTTCACTAGCATCGAAATAAAGTAAGTTAAAATAAAATAAAGTGTGTTCTGTCAACAATGACTGTTGATAGCTATAAATTTGAAATAGTACGACTAGATGCACCGTCATTAGCAACAATAATAATGTCAGTTGTAAAGCTAAAAAAAAATTATACTCTTAACTTAACTAAAAAATAACTTAAAATTCAAACTGCACCTGTACCTCATCCCACCCGTGCTTATTTGTGTATTATGATGAAAACAATCTTGGAATTTTCAACTGAAAAGTTATTGTTACTAAAGTAGTGGGTCTTACTCGTATAAGGTAATAAGTTTTATATCGGGAGAACGCTATAAGATTTACAATAAAGTGTGTGGAAGGAAATATATAGAATGAATAACGATGCGAAAATCTGGCATAAATAATGAGAGCTGCAAACTAATTAAAAATAATTGAATATAATATATTTTTGTATGCGTTGTATGAATTTTAAGTAAATCTTCTATTTTGTAAAAATATTTGGTTAAACATGGTTTTTGTTACTTATATTTGCTTATGGTTTTACAATTTTAAATTTATTAAAGTCATATAAGCCATAATTTGTATATTTTTTTCCTATATATTTTGTACTAAAACCTTGCCATCGAAAAAATAGGGTTTCAATAAATGAGATTAGCGCGGGTTTGGGGCAGCAGCCCCGGCTCTAAAACGAAAATTTGTATTTGCTTTATAGTAAATTTTACTAAATTTACGCTTTTTCCAAAATTGGGAAAAAATATTGTAAAAGATTATTATTATTATTAAAAAATCATTAAGAATCATGATTAAAAAGAAAATTTATAAAAATAATAAATTAACAAAACAATAAATAGTTAAATTAAGCAAAGATTAGAATGTTAAATTATTTAACAACATTCAGAAATTTACCTATATTTTTAAAGATTTTAAGAAATCTTAAAAATGGTTGTTAATTAGTAAATCTGAAATCTTTCGGCTACCTGAATAGGCTTATAGCCTCAAAACTAAATAATTTGATAAATTTAAAACTATAAGACAAAAATAATATATAATAAAACTATTTTTAACTAAATAAAAGAATTAATTAGTGTTCTTACTTTTTTTTAAGAAAAAAAGTTCCTTCGATGAAGGTTTTGTCATTACCAAACAATAATTTTAAATTTTTATAAAAATTTAAATATGTAATTTTTTTATACAAAATTTTGTCCATATGAAATTTTGTCTCTATGTAATTTTGTCCATATGTAATTTTGTCTTATGTAATTTTATCATGTAACCAATTTATATACCATATTTAAATTTATTTTAAATGTAATTTTGTTTTATGAGTTGTAGATATTTTTATATCTTAATAATAACAATTAGTCTTTCAAAAGATCTAAAAAAAAAAACAATTTTCCACGCATTCTTATAAATATATTTAAACCTTGACCTCATAATACATAAAAAATTAAAAGAATAAAATAAATAAGAAAGAAATTTAATGTTTACATAAGGAAAACAACATTATAAACAAAAAATTATTGCTGACCCACATATTTTTAATATCGTGTTTACAGAAAGAAAATAAAATTAAAAAAAATTAAATATAAAAAGAAAATTGTAAAATATGTTAATTATGCGGTTTAATAATGTTTTGTAAATTTTTTAATATTTATTCTATATTAAATTATTCAAATTTCATTATGATTAATTTTAATATAACAATTTTTTCTGACAGTAATCCAACATTTTCGAAATTTAAAACTGACAATTTAATATCACTAGCTACTCTCCTAATTCGTTTATGTTTGTTTTTACTTTTGAAATTTTCCATTAACAATTAACACAAGCGATATAGATAAAGCGTCTGCCTTTGAACTGAATAATCTCAGGTTCAATTCACGATGAAGGCAAATAATATTTTATAGGTTTTTTTCGATTCTATCGTACGGTATACATGAAAGTAATTAATTATTACATTTTTGTTTCAGTTGTGTAACTCGAAGGTTATGTATAAAAAATTTTCTTATTTGGTTTATTCAGTAAACTGTTCTAGAACGATCTGTAGTAAAAAAGAAATTTTTGTTTAAACGTTTTTGTCCAAAACTACTTAGATTGCCCAAAACAGTTTTAAATGAATCTTTTTTGTTCTGAGTTTTTTTGGGAACAATTTTGGACAACTTTTTTGGTTGTTGTTTTTTCTTCAAATTTTGATAGTTAAATAAAAAAATTTGAGAGTAAACAAAAAAGTTCAAAGAAAATCTTTAGTAATTTTTTTCTAAGTAATCAAAAAAAGTGTTCAGTAGATTTTTTTGTTCTAAGTAATCCTAAAGTACTTAATATTTAGTTATCAATGTTCAAAATAGTTCTATTCGATTCCGTTCTAAATTTACTGAACAAACTTATTAGTTCAAGTATAAAGCGAGTGTTCAACTATAAAGAGTTATATAGTTAATTATATAATATATGTTTAAATATAATAAACTATGCATACATAACTAAACACACTTTATAATAAAATTGATAATAGTTTGAAGTTATTAAACAGCTGTTGAAACAGGAACTGAAAAAGTCACTAATACATCAGTATAAAATTATTTCAAATTTTTTTAACTGTGTACATTTAATTACTTAACTTTACATTTTGCTTTAAATTTAAATTAAATTCATCTTGGTTTTTGTTTGTTCTTTATTTTATATTTATTTTTATATTGCAATTCAATATAGTATCAGTTAACGATTTAAAATTCTATACCAACTTAAAGCCACACATTTGTTTCTTTTTTCCCTTGTTATTTTTTAATTTTTTTTTTGTTTTAGCCATACATTTTTTTCTTATACACATTTACTTTCACTTTGTATCAATATTTTTATTGCTTTCTAATTTTAAATAAATTTAATTATAATTATAGCGTATACAGCTTAAAATTGAAAAATATCTCTAAAAAATTTGTTGGTTAAAGTTAAATAAATAAATAGAAATTAGAAATATATTTAAATTTTATACCCTCGATAACTCAGATGGTAAAGCGGTGAACTGTAGTACAATTTTGATTTCTTAGTTTTAATAAGTTTAAAGTTAAAATTTGAATTCGATAAGTGTTATATAAAATATTGAGTTTTACTAAACTAATCTACATTCTATTCTTTCTATTTTAGAATTTATGCATGATGTGAAAAAATAAATTATTAATATTTAATTCAATAATTAATTTCAAAAAATCAATCCTGTAAATCAGAATTTTTTGTTAAATATGCTTCCAATTAGTAAATTCGTGGAATCAATCTATTGATTTTGCATGCTATTCTAGATAAATCATTAAAAAAAATCTATTATTTATAACAAAATTACTTAAAATATTTTTATATCTATAGATAGAATGGATTCTAAAAAAAATCATAATTTTGAAACGATATTTTAAACGTGGTACGGTCAAATTGATCGGAAAGTGAGCAGCATACCCATTGAAATAATTATTTCAGACTAACAGAATATGGGTCTGTTTCCACGAATCAACATGATGACGGCTTTAGGATATGCTTTGTAGCCTCTTACCAACAAACACATTTTGTGGACTTTTTCTATTCACGAAATATTTTTAAGTAGGTATTAAACAAAAAAATTTTTATGTAACAACTATCACACACAAATACATAGATATAACCAAATAAACATTTTGAGTATTTTATGTTTTCGCTGTATTAATTCTTGTTTATCTATAATTATAATTGACAAGCATTTAAGGTCCTGCGCAGTAGACACCTTTTTATTTTATTTCGATTCTCCTACTCCTTAATGAACTTCTAATATATATAATATATAAGATTGTATATAAAACAAAAATGCGCACACAGTTGAAAATTTTGTAACCATATGATTTTATTATTCAGCAAATACATTATGCATAAGTGAGATCTTATGAAAGTAATAAACAAAATCAAACAAATCAGTTATTATAATTTATATTATATACTTTCAAATGAATCTATTTACATATGCCAAACACAAACAAAGAAATAAATTCATTTCAAATAAAAAATATAAAAAAGCAAAAACAAAAAAAATCAGTTGAATTGTTCATATGACTAACAAATTCATTTTTATATAGTAGAGTTAGAGTATATATAATTATCCTTATTGAACTTCTAATATAATAGTTGTATATAAAACAATAATGCTCACACAGTTGAAATTTTTTTAATCATATGGTTTTATTATTCACCAAATACATTATTCGTTAGTTCTTATTAAAATAAAAAACAAAATCAAACAAAAATATAAAAAGACAAAAACAAAAAAAAATACAAAAACAAAAAAAAATCATATGACGGGCAATTTCATCTTTACATAATAGAGTCAAAGTAGCTATCTATAATTATAATTGACAAGCATTTTATCTTTATATTATTTTTTCAATTTACCAAAAATATTCTTAATTTATAAATAAACACGGTTTTGGTTAATGAAAATATAGACCCAAATTCTATTAATTCTCTTGCAGAATTGTGAGCTTAATCTGTTTCAGAATTACATTCATACATAATCTATACATATTTATATACCTACAATTTTGACCAAAATTATTTTTTTTTACTTTTATGAAATTACGTATCTACATAAATCTACTTCACTCATTAAAAAATAAATAGTATATAGTATATGTACATTTGCAGTAGAAGAAACAGCATTTATTAGATGTGCAATAATAAATGTAAATTGAAAATTTTTGATTTAAACTTTTAAATCAATTTTTTTATTTTTACGTACCATAATATGTATATAGGTACCAGGCAATATTTTATTATTTTTGTTTGAATACATAACATTCATAACTAACCGCCAATTTTTATTGTACTATATGTTAATCATCTATAATTATAATTGACAAGCATTTAAGGTCCTGCGCAGTAGACACCTTTTCATCTTTAATGACAAAATTTTTTATTTTTAGTAATTTTATCCACAAAATGCCACTTACTATAAGGAATATATCGGAAACGAAGCAGTATATGAGGGACGTGTATTTATGTGTCCTAAATAAAACTTACTAACCACAAAACTTTTATCGTGCGAAGTCTATGTCAGTACGTAAATTATTGTTTTTTTAAAAACTTTAAATTTAACTTCAACTTGAAATATAATTACTCAACAGGGGCCACTAGTATCATTCTAATTTTATAATTGTTAATGTAAAAGATTCTATCGGGCTCTATTATAGCAATTACTGTTCTAAATTTATGCTCCAAAATTAAATTTTTAAAAATTTCTTTTAATTCTTTTAAATTTAATTTAATAAAATATTTTAAGAATATATTTTCAGAAAGACCAAAATTTTCTTTAAAAGTTTATTTTTAAGCCAGAAATAATCTTTTTTAAAGTTAATTTTTAAGTTTTTCTTTAATTTAATATGTGTACAAGCGTGTTAAAATATTTCTTTTCATTTTCTTAAAAAAAAAAAATAAAAAAAATTAAAATTCTTACCTGTATGCTTGTGTTCTTACCATATATTACTTTTCAATTAATTTAAAATGATTTAATTAAATTTCTCAGAACCATTTTCTTTCATTTTAATTTTTATAATGGCAATAACAATTTTTGTTTTTATTTTTGTTATTTTTTTTTGTTTTTTTTTGTTTTCTTTTTGCTATCCTTTTTATAGTTCTGTTATTGATTATAACATTTGTTGTTTTGATAGAATTTTTAATCCCTATATTTCCCAAAGAAACAATAATAAATAAATAAAGAAAAAAAAAAAATTTGAAATTTGCCAAAGATGATTTTCTATCAAAAAGCACGTATAAAATAGATTTTGTTAAGAACTGCCTTGATATTTTTCTTAGAATTTAATCCCTTAAGAATCAATAGACACCTGACATATTACATGTTTTGTTGTCTATAAGTTACACACAATAAAAACTAGAAAGTAGATTATTTGAAACAAATCTTCTTTTATTTTTTTTTATCTTTTTTTTTGTTTTTGATTTTTTTGATAGCCTTTCATAACTACAAAATTGAAATAAATCTAAATATATTTCAATGTTTTTTACAGTGTTTGGAAAAATGTGTACATTATATACTACCGGTAGAAGTCATTCTTAGGCTCGTTTAGTTTTGGCTCGCTTACAGATTATTTCTGATAGAATTAGTTGTGCTTCTCGGATATAAATGTAAATTCACAAATTTCTTTATTTTGTTGTACTGAACAGGTTCAAATTTATTAATAAAATTTAACAATTTTTATTCAATATATTTATACAATATCGATATGGCGATACCTTAATCACATACAAATCCTCCTATTGTATTAAGATTGTAACAAGAAAGGCTATTCAAGAATGAAGATAGAAAAATCGGTAAACCTGACTCTTACTTGCCATGCTAGAAAACTGCACAAATCTAAAATATTTTTCAAACTTAATATTAACCGATCAAATCAGGTAATCAAGGAGAGTAAATCCAATGTTGTTCCAACATTGATATGGTTTATCACAAGTCATGGACCATTCAACAAACATCTGTTTAAGATCGGTAAATCCAATATAGATAGATACAGATTTGGTTTAGAAGGACAAGACTCTCTTCTTTCACATTCTATTTGAATGAAACGCTATAGTTCGTAAAATATATAAATATTTCCAGACATACAAATCGCCAAATTCTGAAATTATTTTAAGGAAATAATAGCGTTTACCAAGGATACAGACTTATAATTTTAATTAATCAAACAAGAAATTACAATAGATCCCACCCATCTATTTGGAAAAAAGCTCCTACACATAACAAAAAATGTAATAAATGAGATAAACAATTATAGACCAAACTTTCCACTATTCTTAAAGTTTTTGAGTTGATGATTTTTGATTCTATTTAAAATCATTGCATTAACTTCTTAACGACACATCAACACGGTTTTCTGAAAAAGAAGTCTACATTGATCAACCTTATAGAATCGACATCAACCTTCTTAATTAATATATGGAAACAGGGTTCCAAACGGATGTAATTTACACCGATTTTAGTAAAGCATTTGATGTTTTATCCCCTAGTATTATTTTAATAAAACTAAATTAAAAAAACTAGGATTTCCTGCAAAATTTGTACAATGGGTCAACTCATATCTTACTAATAGGAGTTATACTGTTTTATTCCGCTCTTGATTTTCATCACCATTCATATCAAGTTCTGGAGTTCCACAGGGTAGTCATCTAGGACCTCTGTTATTCATTATTGCTATCAATGATGTAACTTCTATGATTTGTAATACCGATTTGAAAATTTACGCTGATGGTATGAAGATTTTCAAAAAATAACGAAGATGATCTATATAAATTTTATACTTGGTGCATTAAAAACAATTTTTTACTAAACATTAATAAATGTACACTCATGTGTTATACACGTCGAATCCAACCATTTAGCTTTAGATATACTCTAAACAACGAAACCTTAGAAAAGGTTAATTCAATTAAGGACTTAGAAGTTTATTTCGATGAAAAGCTATCTTTCAAACTCCACTACGATAACATCGTTAATAAAGCTAGTTCAATGTTGAGTTTATCGATCTTTACATTTTTAAATCATTGTGTACATGCCTCGTTAGACCCGATCTTGAATATAAATGTCAGGTCTAGTCTTCATTTTATAATTCCCATATACAAAGAATAGAAGCTATTCAACACGGAAAAGACGGAAAGTAGCTGATGTTTTATTTCTTTTCGAAATTATTAAAAGCGGTATTATTTCCCTTTCAACTTTAAATAAAATTATCATTAACACAAATACTCGTTTACGCCATTCAAATCTCTTTACGTTAACATTACACAGAACAAATTATGGTTAATATGAACCTATTAATAGAATGTTAATAGTTATAAGAAATTAATATATAGTAGTATTATAATAAATATAAGAATAGTATAAATTTTTCAATATCTAAAGATACTTTAAGACGAAAATTATATGAAATTAATTGAATATTTTGTAAACTTGATCTGTTTTAAAAATTACTATTTTTATATTTTGAATTTAGGTATTTTTAAATGTATACTAAGTAAATTTAATTGTATTTTGATTAACATATGAAATGTAATAATAAATTGTAAACTGTTTGAGCTAAATAGTATAAATAAATAAATAAAAGGTAGCGTAGAACTTCTCACTTTTTAAAAAAAGCAAAAAAAACCATTACAACTAAAGTAATAAGACAAAATGAGACAAAGATCAGTGGATCCATTACAACATATCAATATTTATAAAGTCACAAATAATTACTTAATATAACTAGTTAAATTAATATTAATAAGATATTTAAAATATGGTACTGTCATTTTAATACCGAAATCTGCTGTCGGTTTTAAAAAACCAGAGTTCCATTAAATGAGTATAGCTTTACTCAATATATAGATATCAATAAACATAATTAATAATATTACGAAAATGATTTGATTTTGATTTAATTGAAAAAACTTCATTCTGAAATAAATTTAAGCAGAACTAGGTGAGCTTAAAAACAGGTTTTACCGACAACATACACACATTCAATATAAATTATACATAACATTTTTTTTTTTTAATTTTCTTTTATACAAAAGGTTTTTTTCCAATATTTTGCTATCAAATTTGTAATCCTCCTACTACTTAATACAATTAAATTTCTGTTTTGTTTTGTTTACTTGACAATCATATCTAGCCAAAGAAAAATAATGTACAGTATATGAATCCTATGGGTTACCAAATCTAAAATTTTCTAATAATAAAAAAATAAAAAATATATTTTTTTCATATAAATATGTCTACTCATCAATCAACTCAAACATAGAAACTATACAACTTTTCCAAGCAAAAGTACTTAGAGCAATAGTCAACACTACTTGGAAACTCAGTCATACGAAATTACTTAGTGGGATCAGTAAACGAGAAAATAACTGATTCAACTAAAATGTATTGGACTGGGTCAGCTAACAATTTAAATCCATTGTTGAGAGACCACCCAAAAATTGCTGAGACAACCATGCAGTCAACAACAGAAGGTTATATCGGTTCTCAATAGCGGACATCACGTCAAGGTTTATCACTTAAAGATGCCAGATAAATTTGAATATTGTAGATTATTATTTTATTAATCTCTCAATATTCTAAAACGCTTATTTTGATTATATAAATATCCCTATTTATACTTATTTATTATTATTCTTTTCAAATTCATGTAAAAAATTTTTTAATTAAAAATAATCTTACCAACAAACATGAAAATATTTAATTCAGAGCAGAAAGTTAAGAGAACCTAAAAATATGCAAAGAAAGTAACTCCAAATACCTCAAATTTTAGAATCCAAAAAAGATGATATTCAACGGTCTATGGATCAGTTTTTAGCTCGACTGAGCCTTTTTTTTATTTTTTTTTCATAATTATTATAAAATGAAGTGGAACGATGGACTGATTTTCGGGTATGTATTTACTTATCAACTAATTAAATAGTGTAGTTCCAGTTTACTTTAGCTATTACCAAGTTAAGCTAATAGCAATTTTTTTAAAAATGTAAAAATAATAAAATGTAATAAAATATATAATATAGGTATATACAAAATGCATTAGATTACTTTAAATATTAATTATTAGTTTTTAATATTACTTTAAATTAAACTATTCTTTAGAGTTATTTGTTTTTTTTTTCCTTTAATTCTAACTTTTAAACTTTTCTTACATTTAATCAATTTGTTAATTTTTTTTTTACTTGAACTTTTATAAGATGTTGATGTAAAATTATTAAAATCAGTGTTGTGCCGCGTAAACTACATTATGTAAATTACGTTATTTTCTACACGTCGACAACACTTTTTAGACAATATAATTATGTATACTTCGTTGTGTAGACAATGTATACAATTAAATAATAATAATTTACAATTAAGTTAAATAAAAATACTAAGTTTTTTAAAAAAAAAAAAGCAAAATTATATTATTATATAATTTATAGTTTCCTACATATATCTGTAGATTCGACGGAATGCTCCAATACATATACCAATTGCTTTGATCTGTTTTTTTAACATAAAATAAATAAATTTTGCTACCAAAAGTGCATTAAATATTAAAAATAAATAAAAGTAAATAAATAAGATCAAATAAATATTGTGGGACCAGTACGACCCACAATCACATAAAATGGAAATGAAAACTCTAATGAAGGAAAGAAAAAGCTAGAATTTATTTTGCTTCAGTCATTTATGATGAACCTAATTTTATATATTTATTATAAAATGTGTAACATAAATTTAATCCGAGTCATGCAGATCCTCTGTTTCTTGAAACACTCCTACGATTGAAAAGTATTAATCAATTCACATAATTGTTACAAAAAGCTTTATATTTTCTTTAATATGGTCTACGAATTTATCATCAAATTTTCTATATATTGATTCAACCATTCCAAGATCACATGGTTTAATGTTAATCCCAATTCTACTCTAATCAACGAAAAAATTTTCAAAATCAACTTGCTCAAATTCTGATGATAACGCTTGATCCACTATTTTTTTACTTAAAACATATTTTGCCAGTAGATTGCCGGCGTAGCCTGTTTCAGTTACTATATCACTACTATGAAGTGCTGAGACAATTTTCCCATCTGTTTATGCTACTGTCGAATACAATAGCATAAACAACAGTAGGAATTCAGATCCTTTGCAATATCAACAGACTCCACAACATCTTCAAACCATTTCACAGCTGTTTTAGAATCTCCTGTTAAGCATGTAAAAGAATTTCTGATAGCAGTATATGCAACATTGAAACAATCGTTCTATCATTCATGGAACAATTTTTCCACACATCAATAAATAAAACTGACATTAAAAAATCAAAAGCTTTTTTGTTTGGCACTTGGTGAAACATTGTTTTTATAAATTAATTATTTTAATAAATAAAATAAAACACTTGTTAATATTTCATTGATTAAGAAAATATATACAGATTTTCTTATATATTTTATTTTAATTTAATATTTTAATAAAAATAAAAAATAAAAATATGGCCGACATGTTTCGTCCTTTTAAGACATTATCAAGACATTATCAAGAGTCTTGATAAACAATAAAAAGTTACGCGTAAAGGAACAACACCGATTAAAATATACTCTGTATGAACTAGTTGCTCTTTTAGAGAAATAAATAAAATAAAATAAAATAAAAATACATAACAATAGTAATTTCAAGAGATGATTATGTGAATAAAGAACTATAAAGCATCAGCGTAGATGCGATAAATGCTAGAAACATCAACTAAAAAAACTACTAGAATGTTCAAAGAACAAAATAGCAATTTCAGAATAGTTACTGAACATAACGCCATCAAAGAACATGCTTTCGAAAGTTTAGAAATCACAAAACCACAGCTAGATACCCTTTGGAATAGTAATAAAAATAAAACGAATAAGCGTAACTCTTCAAAATTGATATGTGACACCATGGTTTGTTATTTTTATAGCTTGGTAATAATTGTCAGAATAGTTGTCATATTTTAAAAATGTGCCTGTAAATTAAGTCAATAATCTTTACTTTTCTATTTGACAGTGAGAATTTTCGAAAGACTCTAAAAACTCAAAGTCTAATAAAATAATCTGATAATTTTTACTCACATAACATTTTTTTAAAAAGTTGGTAATCTTAGTTATAGTAAAACATTAGGAGATTCCTATTGGATTCAATAAAATGTTAAATTTATATCTTTAAATTTTATTTTGAAATAAAAAATAAAATAATTCATTATGGTGCAAAATATAAATTTAAAAATGTTTTGATAAATATTTTATTTTTGTTGTTTTTATTTTTAATATTTTTTTGTTGCTTCGTTTAACTGTATATAATTTTTAGCTGAGATTTTTGTAAATGTTGTTTTTTTTTTTTTAATTTTGTGCTTTAAAATGGGAATTATGTTTTATGACCTTAGCACTCACAAAAGAATGATGTACAATAAAAATGATTTGTCAAGAATATCAATTGGGACAAAAATTAACACCTTGCTGAATTATCAGAATAAATAATTTATAAAAGAGAATCAATGAATAATGTTTTATTTGTTCTTCTCAGATTAGATTAACTTGTGAAAATCTTAAGAGTATTTTTATCGTTGAATTAAATTTGTAGGTCAATTTAAGTCAATAAAAATTTTAGTTATAAATTAACAAGATCTTAAATTCTGATTACGAATAGGTTTTTGGTTAAAATTTATCCATAATTAATGCTAGAATTTAAGTAAACGAGAATAAAACAGAATTGGGAATTATAACCATTGTTGGAAGAAATAAACAGATAATGTTAATGAATTTGACAAATTATCAATCAATCAAATTGGTTAATATATATGTCACCATTCAATAAACAAAGAATCACAATAGATTGTGAAAGTGGAATAACGTAAAATTCGGAATGCAGTCTATGTTAGTGTAAAGTAGTGACAGGCAAAAATTGATTTGTAATTCATTTTCGAGTTGAAACAGAGAACATTTTGTAGTACCTTAAAAATTATCCCAATTATTAAGCTTGAAATTCTAAAATAAAAACAGTTTTAACTTAAATTTAAGCTAAATAAAGAATTTTTTCTTTCTGTTTATACGCTGGCTGGCGGGAATCTTCAAAAGACACAATGAACTCCGTAGCTTGACATTGCGTGTGGGATTTTTACCCACTAAACCACACCCTTCTTATATTGCGATCCAGTCCTACAGGAATAGTGAGCAATTTTTTCTTAGCTTTATTTTAATTTTCTCCGTAGACTACATCCAGCGATGTCAATCTAACTTTCCTTCGATGAAAAATCAACCACCTCTCCAAAAAAATTTGTAATTCTGGAAGACCCTCGTTTCGTTGGCAGTCAACATAACGAAATTTTTCACAAGTTCCGTAAAAACAAATCTATCTAAACGTGGGAGCGGCACAGCCTCCGATGACCGCCGCGCCGAGTCCTCAAGAATGTGGGTGATTATTGCTGCACTAACTCAAAAGGTTTTACTCTTTTGAGTCATCTGGCTATATTTCTATTGTCTAGGAGCTAGATTACCTCGCCATTTACATGGTGCTGGAGCCTTTTCTAGTGACTTCTTGCAAATTTCTCTATTTTTTTATCGACAGATTCTATTTGCAAATCTCTGTGTAGGTGATAGTTTCTGATGAACCAGGGCGCGTTCACAATTTTTCTTAGGACCTTATTCTGGAACCTCAGAATAATATCTCTATTAGTTTTTTTGCCATATGACCATACTGGTTTCAGTATTTATTTATAGAGCAGAAGTTTGTTTTGTATTGTTTAAATAAAGAATGATATCGTGAAATGAACTTGTAGTTTAATCTAAATATTATCAAAATCACTTGAATTATTTATTTTAGAATTGTTTAAAGATTAGGAAAAAAAAATTGAAAAAAGAAATGTTGGCATAAATTAATTCGAATAGATTACCGAAGGACTATTTCAGTTATGGTACAAATGCTGGAATTCAATCTTTGAAAAACATTAAAAGGAATATTTTTATCTGTGGTCATTACCATAGAAACCTTTTAGAATACATATTTTTTTACAATTATTGCGAGGATTATGAGATGAGTCTTGGCGTACTAACTTAGTAGCTCAACATGTTTTCCTTAGATTTTTGATTAATTAAGTAATTTAAACGTAGAAAATGTTATCTATTGCAGTGATAGAATAACTTTGCTTTCATTATTCAATAATGAAAAAACATTTAACAATATCCATATTGCGGGATTTGAATTTAAAATTTTCGATTTATTATAGTCAAACGATATACCCTCTCTATATCTTAAGAGTCATTGATCGAAATGTATGACAAAGATATGTTTAACCAAAATAGCACAGATTTGTAGAAGACTTACAAATGGGATATAGCTTAGTAACACTTCGTACAAATAAATTGCAAAGAGCAATCGACAAGCTATACCTTTGGACAAAGAAATGGAAAATTAAACTCAATGAGTTAAAATCAGTACATGTAAATTTAAAAAAAAAAAAAAATTAACCATCGGTAAATCTGAATGGGGTAAATATACCCCAAGAAAACACCGCTAAATATCTAGGAATGACATTAGATGGAAAGAGCACATCAAAAAAAAAAAATTGAGATTGATAATAAATATAGAAAAATGTACTGGCTCTTAGGTCGAAGTTCCAAATTACCTATACATAACAAGATATTGTTGTATAATAAGATAATCAAACCGATATGGTTGTATGGCATACAAATATGGGGATGTGCCAAACGAAAACGTCTTGCGCAACATTGTAAATGCCCCTTGGTATGTTCGCAACAGTGATTTGCACAGAAATCGAAAATTCCTTGCATAGAAAATGAAATAAAAAGATATGCAGCAAAGGATTTGGCTTGTCAGGTGGGTCATGTTAACGTTGAGGCCACTCAACTGCTAGATAATCAAAATGATATCAGAAGGCTTAAAGGAACTAAGCCGCTAGATTTAATGCGATAGCATTTCGTAAACTTTAAGAAAATAACACTGGAAATAAATTAATGGTTAGTCCGTTGGACTAGTTTTAATGGGAAGGATGTGGTTTGGTCAGTAAAAATCTAACACAGAATGGAAGCTACGGGGCTTATTGTGTCTATGAAGATTCCCACCAATCCACGTAAAAAATAAAAAAAAAAAAATAAAAATATAGCTTCGTAAAACGATATAAAATTTAGAGTGAATCGAGAAGAATATTTCATTATTATTTTTTCTTGCGAGTTATAAAGAAAATTAATGAATTTGTAACATTTTGTTTGATATTTTGTAGAGTATCATGATAGAAAAACATGATAGACTTCCCTTCTCTTTAATTTTTTTGATTAACAAAAAGAAAAAAAATACTAACTTAACAGTTTAGAAGAAAGAGTTGTCTTTATGATACATTAATATAATTCAATAATATAATAAAACCAAAGAATAAAAAATAAAAAAAAATCAATAAAAAACAATGTTTTTTATACGGTAAAATAAATGACCAAATTAAGGTCTGCTGCTATGAAGATTCTGTTGTAAATGGTATAGAAATAATATTAAATCCCAAACTGTAATATACTCTACCTCCCTTTTTTTACTCTAATTTGTTTTGATAATTTTTTTTTTATTTGTAATATTCAAGGACTTCAAATAATATTGAAGGATATTTTTAGACCTAATTTTGATAATGGAAAAGATTTGCAAAAATAAAAAGAATAAAAAAAAAACAACAAAACAACTTTCAGACAGGATGGAAAAGCGTGCTATGTCATTTTGTGTTAAGATCTAAAATATATAATATGGTATATATATATATATTTTTTTGTGAATATTATTATATAATAATCTTTACATGTTACTATTGTTGTTGTTATTATTATTATTTTTGGTCATTATAATAATATTCGAATGTTTAAGAGAATTATGTTAGGTACCACACATGTTTGGATAATTTATTTCATTGTTCTTTGGTTATAAATTTAAGAACTTCCTTAATAGCAATTATAAAATATGAATCATTTTAGACATTTGTCTTTAGACTTATTCCCTTTATATGAATATCGTATATAGTTAATGACTATTCTCTAAAGAGAATTTCATTAAATTTATTAGTTTTATTTTAGTTTTAACTTAATTTCAACATAAAAATATTTAAAGGATTTTTATTTAATCAAGGAGAAAAGTAATATAAGAGAAAATTTGTTACAAAATTACAGGAAATGAAACGAGTTTTTAAATTCTAATAGTTTAATTTTGTTTTCTAATTTAGTGAGAGAATTAAATACAAATATTTTATTAAAAATTAGGATTTTGTGAAATTAGCATAATTAGAGATTCCCTTTATTAGCAACTAATTTAACAAATTACTTTAAACTCTTCAAATACAAAAAATGTTAATTTTAAGTCACCTAGAAGAATCATTGATAAATTAAATATTAAAATTGGCAACACTTTTTTAAAGGAAATTAATAAAGTTAGTTTCTTAGAAGCTATTTTGGATAATAGATTAAGTTGGTAAACCCGTATCAATACGCTAGAGAATAAATTAAGGTCGTTAAATATAAAAACAAAATACTAAGTGAAACGAAATTAAAAATGTATAATGCTCTTTTGGCCATTCGCAACTATCATATGTCACAAGTATATGGGGCAGCCATCACAATTTAGTGAGCAAACTGCAAGTTTCCCAAAACAAATTATTAGAAAATGTTGTGAACTTGACTTTACTATATACTATATAGAAATTATATTCAGAAAATAATATTCTACCAATTAGGGGTATTCGTTTCAATAAGTGTTTAAAATATTTACGATCTTAAATAATATAGGACATGTTAACATCACCACAATTCAAAGACATGTCCACAGATTTAACACATTATATAGATTTGAATATGAGAATTGAACGAAGCCGGTCAGTACAAACAGCTCAAAGAATTTCAATTGCGGGATCAAGGTTGTATAAAACTCTAACCATGAGGATAAAGAGCTTACTTCATATAAATATCTTTAAAAAATATATATATATATATATTTAATGTCGCTTGGTTTCTTGGAAATTATTATAAGATAAAATTGACAATTAAACTCTTTTTTGTTTTATTTAAATATTCTTACATTATTTTTGGAGTTTCATAAATTTTTATGAACTCACTTAGTTTATTTAGAAATTGTTGTTTCTTAATGCTTTATTTTAATTGCTAAGAATGACTTCGAAATTTGTATAGACATTAATGTTTCTACAACGTCTCCATAAGGCGATGAAACACTTTTTCAAGTAAATTTATAATAGTTCTCAATGAAATAAATGGAAAAAAATTAATGTTAATTAAAAATTAAACAAAATACATATAAAAATAATTATAATTTGATATTTTTGAATTGCCAAAAGAAGTTTTATTTAAAAATGTTTAAAAATCATAAACAAAAACAAAAACGCTTTAAAATAAGAACATTTAAAATAAGCTAAGGAACTTAATACAGCTTGGTAAAGCAAAAATTTCATTTCAAAACTTAAATGTCAAAATTAAAATAGCAAGGAGTAGTGTAACCATGTAAAGTATATGTCATTGAAGTATAAATTCAAAATGGCTACGAAAAAGGCGAACATATCTTAATCCCTAGAATACCATCTAATACCACCGCTATAATATCATCAGAAATGCCGTTTGAGCTTAAAAGCTTAAGTTTCCGGTGAGATTAAGTTTTACCATGCTCGTTAACAAATCGCAGCAACAAACTCTAAAATATTTTGGTCTGCAACTGAAAAAAGATTGTTTGTCTCATGGACAACTATATGTAGAATGTTCAAGGGTAGGAACACCAATGAACGTGCTTGTTGATATTGTTATTGTAGTGATAAAAAAAAAATTTCATCTCAGTTTTGTTATATATTTTGTTTTACATCGAACTTTTACAACTTTTAGCAAAATATTTTTTATGAAACAATTTTTCAAAATTATTTTAAAATTCTATACATTTTGTGTTCGAGCCGGACAACGTCAGATAACTTAAAGATACACTGTAAAGATACAAAAGTAGACTGATCAAATCACTAGAAAAGTAATAGAAAGTATAGCAATGTTAAATCGTAATAATAAAATACAACATTCAAGTCTACAATAATTTTAAAAAATATAATTTACAAAAAACAATTTCCTTAGAAACCTCTGGGGTAGGTCCATGACCTCTGTTATTTAAAATGAATTATTATGGTGATTTTAAATATTTTTAAATCACTTTTAAATTGACTTCTCTCAATTTCAAAATTTATTAAAAAACTCTTTATCTCATCTTGATTTAATCAAAAACATATTAAAAAATCATTAATGACTAAAAAGGATTAAATAATATAATCAATAAATTTGAAAATATGTATTTATTTCTATTAATAATAATTATTATTTAATTTTCGTAAATGTTAAGAAATATTATTAGGTATAAACAAGAAAAAATTTATCAAATATTTTGTAATTATTATTTCAAAATTGAGGTTATATTCAAATTGAAATCAAAAATATAAATTAGAAATAAATATTAATATGTTTCATAATTCAATTCAATTCAATTCATTTATTTACATAAATATTTACATTTATTATATGTTATTTTATTTTATACATAAGTTCTCTACATGATATTTTTCTATAGACATAGTTAGTTTTCATAGAGAATTAATAAAAGCAACCTTCACATATGGATTTTCAATTTAAATTAAATTTCAATTTGAATAATATCAAAAAGCTGAGGTTTCATTCAAAAATACAAATTTTACTTATAATTCAAATATTGATAAGAAGAATAAGGAACTTAATAATTTAATATTTTATTATGAGTGTGAAATGTTGCAAATACTTTCAAATGTCGAAATAAAAAATAAAACAACATGATAAAGAAAGAATAAATTTAAGAGGTTCTTTGCCATAACTTAAATAAATTAGGGGATTCTGAAGTAAATATTGTACACGCGTAGGTCCAAATATCTAATTGGTGTTTCCAACTTTTCAAAAGTAGCTAGAATTACTTTAATGACTAATCTTATCCTTTAAGGACCAAACGGACATTTGAAAGCATCCTTAATTGTTATTTCAATATTTGGAATATAAACCGTGATATCTGTTGATCTATTAGATAAGTATATATTTATATATATTCTAGTAATCTAGTAAGAAAGAGTTGAAAAATATTTTAACGTTCACTTAATGGTGGTAGGTGTTCTCATTGTGAAGATAATATAGTTGAAAGTTGAAAGTTTTTGAATACAAACCAATCTTCCGTATCTTTCTTTAAAAACCAAATTATTACCGATTTTACCAAAATAGCGCAGTTTTATTTATACATTGGAAAGGTATCTTTTTTTGCTATAATTCATACTTTATATCTATATTGTACAGTTTAGCAAATATAAGGATTTATTAAAAATAAAAATGTTTTTTTTTACCCGTAAACTAGGAAAGTGCATTTTACGAAATTAGACTAGCGTGTGACCAAATCACTGTATTTCAAAGATAATTGGTGTTGTCACTTTAAAAACATTATATATTAAAAATGTACTGGGTGTTCTTATTTTTGGGCGTAGAATCCAAATTTGTATAATACCCCTTCTCGTTTGAAAATCTCGATTTCGGCCAATTTCGGCGATTTTCGGCGATAAATTTTTACGCTTTGCATTACGTGCTTTTTCATGGTCTGACACTTTTCAACTTCCTCCTTACGAAGATAGGTTGCTTTTGATTGACCTGAAATCTCTTCAACAACGTCGATTGGTGGCTGATGTTACGTTTATCTACCAGATTATTGCTGGGAATATTCTGGCACCTAAAATTATGGATTTGATAACTTTCAGAGAGAATCCGCGTAATTTACGTTCCATTGACCTGTTTAATATTGCTAACCATTGTACTGACTACGGTAAATTTGAGCCTGTGTCTAGAATGTTACGTGAATCTAACTCGAGAGCAGCTTGTTTTGATACTAACCTTAGTAAAAGAATTTTAAAATTAAAACTGTATAATCGATAAATAGTTATGGAATTGATATTTGGTCTTTTTCTATTTTCTTTTTGTATTTGTTTTTTTTCTTTCTTATATTTTTAACATTCTACTAACTATGGTATGTTAGCTATTTATTTTTCTTCTAACTATATAGCATGTCTATTTACTTTTATCTCTTAATAACATTAGTTTCTCTCACTAACATATCTCTTACTAACATTAGTTACCGTAACGATGATGGATACTAACCCACTGGATGATGATCTCACTTCTTAGCAACATGATGCAAGCTGTCGTCTATAATGGACGTCTGATTTGCTTGCTCTAAGTAATATCTGACAGTAATAAAAAAAAACACGATTTGTGGTCCTTCCCGGAAGTTGAAAATATAACCAATCGATAGAGCACCCTCGATTTAGATAATAAACTTTTTTTTTAAATTTTAAAATAACGGCTCTTTCCCCTCGTAAAAAGCTGATACGCATGCTCTTAACACCCAGTATAATAAATAAAATTAAATGGTGCATTTTGTCAAAAAGAACATTTGAAAACATCCTTGTTGTTTTTGGGTTTTCGTATGCAAACCACTATAATAATAGTTGATCTATTATATATAATGTTATTTATCTGGTAAGATGCCAATCTGAAAATTATTTTAACGTTAAGTTGATGATGATTAATTTGATGACGACCGGTGTTGCCATTGTGGAGATATTGAAGTTCAGAATTGCAAATGTTTGAAAAATAAACTCTAGCACAGGATCTGTAACACTATAGAAAAGTATTGTTAATTAAAATTTAAGTTAAATAAAAATAGAAGAAAGTACAATTTAATTTATATATTAGATGCTTTTTCCAACGGCTAAGTGCGTCAAAGTATGAAAAAAAAAATTATCGGAGTCTTATCAGGATTTAATATCGTACATAATGTTTTTATGTTAAATATTATTTGAATTTTCAAAACGTAAATGCCATTGGTGTCATATTCAATTTGTTTATATTATATTTTTTATTTGTTTTATCTTATTTATATCAATTTTTAAATTTAATTTTATTCAAGTTGAATTTAAGATGATAAAAATTTAAATAAACAAAATATCTACCGATTGAACTACTGGTTTTTAACAATATAAAATTATTGACAAAACACCTCGTGTTGTGTGAGGTAATGATCCATTCGTGTTGTGATATAAAGATCATTCAGTGGCGGCGACAGATTACTGCTCACCCTTTTTAACTTGTATAAATCAAGTAAAATGAATAACATAATAACGTTTATGAATGAAGTTTTAACTTAGCTAACTTAATAATTTCTTAAATATTAACTTATTAGAAAAATTTATAATATGAAATTAAAATTAAAATATCAATTCATATCGACATCGAATTATAATTTAGAAGCTATTGAATTTTTATTGAATAAAGTCGATGTAGAATGGGGATAGTTTTTTAATTATTTTATTTCATAATTGAATTGTCATTTTTATTTTTTGATCAAAATTACATTTCGAATAAAACTATTTCAGAACAGATTAGTTATTTATATTTCAACAATATTTTAAAAGAATTAAATCGTAACGATAAATTTGAAAATTTTAATTTAATAACTTTATTATTTATTGTTATTCTTAGAAATAGTTTACATTTGCAGTATCTTAAAAATGAACTCAATTTAATATTTAAATTTTCGATGGGAACAAAAATTGTTTTATTAAAAAATTCTAATTTAGTCTTTTACGCGAATTTTTTTAATTTAATTAAAAAAATAATTATTTTGGACAAATCCGTTTCAGTGAGTTTCTATTTGTAATTTCCATGGAAATATCTCATATTTCGTACATTTCATTTGGGTTTAATTTTTATTTTGGCGAACAACCGAATTTGATAACGTAAATTGCAAGAACAATATATTGATCTGCAGTCTTAATCGGAGCAAATTACCAATTTGATGAACTGATTTTGCAACATATTCCAGACAACTGAAGAAAATATATCTACCGAAAGTAGAAAAAAATGTAATAAAATAAGTTATCATGAGCAAATAAAAAAGACGAACATTTTTTTAAAGTTAATATTTTATCGGTCAATATATTTCATTCCAGTTATATCAAAGGTCTCTGATATACTTTTATTAAGGAAACGAATGTCAATAATCGTAGAAGCGATGCTCATAGGTCATTTTGGCTTTAAAACTCAACAATGCACAGTTAATTTTTTTATCGAAGAAAAATAAAATCTATTCAATTTCATTCCATTTCTAACAACACAAAGTCATCTAATATAAATTGGGGAAAAAAATGTGCTGGTCGAGGTCAAATAAAAATAAAGAAATTGTTCATATTTCCCAAAATAAAGGGTGGAGAACAGTCAATACTCTTTGGATTTGAAAAAAAAGAGAAAAAATAACCTTCATACACATTAAAATGTTGAAATAAAGATTTTTGTTTTAGACGTAAATAACATCAAAACAAAGAAATAAAGCAAAGCAATGTGTCAAACAAAGAAATTCAATGAACTGGTTTCAAAGCTTCTAGGATTCCTACCATGTTAGGCAAAAAAAAAAACAAATTTTTATAAGTTTAAATAAACAAAATTTTAATTTGATTTTATTTACAAAATGCTAAAAGTATCCACCTCCTGTAATTGAAATGAACTCAAATGAAAACATAAAACAACTTAACTACTTAACAGATAATTTTCCACCCACATAATATAATTTTAATTCATATATTATGAATTTAATTCTACGTTTGTATCATATTTTGAAAAATATCTGAAAAAACTACTATTACTTAATTGTTGAAAATAGTCGAATATATTTTCCTTTTAATTTTACTAAATAATGTTTATCAATCATACAGATATGCGTATTTCTAGATATGATACTGCTACTGTTTTGAATGTTCATGAATGAATTTACTCAGTGAAAGCATATTACTGGTTTCCCTCTTTGGCTTATGAATTTGTCGTATAGTTTTTTTATTATTTGTTGAGGTTCAAATTCTTAATTTAAGTTCTAATATGCCCACTAATAATTATTATTAAATGGCCGCAGTATTTTAATCGGATCATGCTTACAAGATAAGCTGAGACAAATTTTTAGTATCTGCAAATGATGACAAAAAAGCTATGAAATGATGAGTAGAATTAGGAACTAATAAATGATAATCTCTAACATTCGTTTTCAACATTATTCCATCAACTCTGAAACAATTATTAAAATAATTAATTTTTTAAGGTGATATACAGGGTGGGTCGCTTTAAGTGTAAAACTCTTTAAAGTGGATTCGTTCACTAAGAGAAATAATATGTTTATCCAATGGTTGCGATAAACATATTGTAGTTATTTTAAACTTATTATGTTAGATATAGTTGAAACAAACATTTGATATGTTAATGATGAATATAACTATGATTGATAGAAACATTATATTTGTCTTAAAAATATTATAGTTAATTGAAATATATACCTGCGTTGTAATAAATTATGGTTGCTACAACTATATATTTAAAAAAAATATAAACCAACTATAAATTATATTGCTTACAACAATATTATGGTATTATGGCAAAAATATTATTGTTCTTTAATTTTATAGTTGAGTCAAACATATTTTTTTGCTCAGTGTTGCAGTATTTTAACAAAAAATTTATTGTGGAGAATATAATTTTAAAATGTGGTCTGGCCTACAGGGGGTTAAAGAAAATCGGATTGGAGAAATAATGTATAATAAATATCCACTACAGCGAATATATGCTAGCTGGTGCAATGTGTTGTTCAGGCAATTAATTGGTTCTATCGTATAACGTATAGTAGAAAAAGTTCTTCAAGAAAAAAAAAATCTGTTAAATTCTATTCCTTAACATGCACGGTAATTTGATAAGGTATGTCACAAAGATATCTAAAGATAATTAGATAACTTTAAATTAGTTATTTGTGTATACATTAAAATACATTGTGTATATAATAAAATCCAACAATCACCCTTTTACTTTTTTTAAACTGAAATGAGATGATGAGGACTGAGCCTGAGGAGGATAGCGTAGCTAGTTTAATCTACATAAGGGAAATTTTATCACTCGAAAATGCTCTCATACGCACCAAGTAAAACCTTTCGTTAAGGATATTAACTCTAAAAAAAAAAAAAAAACAATTTAGAAAAACGTATTGCTGCTTTCATCTCTTACGAGCTGTTGTTGATATTTATTAGATATAATTTTTCAAATTCAATTTTCTTTAACCTCCTGTAGGCTAGGTAAACAGACTAACAAAATACGCAAAGGAATCTTAGAAAAAAAAAATTCTAGATAGTATATTTTTAAATTAGACTAATTTTTTAAATTTAACAGTCTATTTAAGTCCCTTAAAGGTAATACTGTGTAATACTGAAAAGGAAATAACCTTGAAAAAACCTTGTGTTGTTTCGATCATTGAAAAATAGTATTTCTGATTCTTTATTTTATTTTGCGGTTGCTAATTTTTCAATTAAATATTTATATGCAATGTTACAGTGTCCGTCATCACAAAAATCAAGTAGTTAAAAAGTCCGCCATGTTTGTTTCAATCGAAAAAATCAAAATATGGACAGCTTATATTTATTTTAATATTCTACAATATTATACAAATGTTAGATAATTTATATTTTTTATTAAATTCTTTAATATTTGAACCGAATATCTTGCAAAATTAAATTAATATTGTGTAAAAAAAAAACAAACAAAAACAAAAAAAACAACTTTATTGATAACAACTCTTCTTGAAAATATTTAAAAATTAAAATTTACATCTTTTGAAGGGTTTTGCAAATCTAATAGAAAAAAATCGATATAAGTTGAAAAGAGTTGTTGTTGTTGTTGTTTTATTTTTTGTTATTTAAAGAAAAAAAGGATAAACTTTTCAAATCCATTAAGAAACCATAACTCATCATTAGCTCTAAACTACCACAATTTTTCTCGTTTTTTGGGTAGTTCTTCTCTCATTTATTTTTTATTTTCTTCTGAAAAATGGTCATAAAAATAACAAAGTTTTTTTTATGACGTACTTATTTTCTTTCTCTTTCTTATTGTTAATAAAGTGATTATTAAAAAAAATTTTATGATAATATTTAAAATCGTATACCAATTATATTAAGATAACAAGAATTAATTCTTAAAGTTTTAAAAACTTAATACGAAAAATATTCTGAAGGATTAAAGAAGTCGAATTGTTGATGATATCGCGAATTGCCTTGCAGAATAAATTTTCCTACAAAAAAATTTCGTTAAGTTTCTTTTAAAAAAAAAATAATATTTTGAGCGTTTTAAAAAAAAGTTTTTTATTTCTTACTTAAATGAAAAATGGCGAGCACCATTATCCGTTATGTAAATCGAATGAACAATTCGTATATTTGGGATGTATTTTCAAATAAATTTTTCTTTATTTCAAAAAATATTTAAGTAGGAGTAATTATTTATCTATATATTAATATGTCCCATCCGATAACTGTTCTAAGTTCTAATTTCTGAAACTATTTTGAATTTATTTTGATTTTATATGATTAGATAATTGAGTATTGCTAGGTAGTAAATAGGTTAAAATAAGTTCTATGTTATTTTCGTATTATCATCAAAAGACAAAGCTTGTGCGGTGGATCTTATGCCAACCACACAAACGATTCCAAATCTTTGCTCTACAGTGTGCCTTGAACTTACTAAAAAAGATTCTATTTGCAGATAAAAAATACACATTTGAGATGTTGTATCGAAATAAAAAATAGGAAACCAATTAATAAAAAATACAATAACAAATCAGTTTTTTTTTTATTTTCCAGATAGAAGAAAGTCATCAAAATAATTTTCATTTATCGTTCTATTTTCCGGGGGAGAATGAAGTGAAGGACTGTGTCGACTTTAACGCCCTAAAAACTACTCTCCTTTTGTTTATATTAAAACTAGTCTTTTAGACTAACAATTAATACAGTTTTGGCTCCATTACTTCAGATATCTTTGATCAATCAAAATCCCATTAGGATTTATTGAGAGATAAAAGATTTTTTCCTAACACAGTTTGAACGATTTCGTCCGTTTAAGACGTCAAACAAAGTTTTGACTGTCAGAAAGACGAATTTTGTGGCGTATTGCCAATTTTTTGATTTCGTCTTTTATGATAGGGATCTTAAGATCTCTATGAATGTCAGCATTGCGAACATACCAGGCAGCATTGACAATGTTTCGCAACACTTTGTTTTGGAACGTTTGCATAGTTTGAATATGAAGTTGTTTAGCACAACCCCATATATGAATACCGTATGCCCAGACTGACTTTAATATTTGATTGTAAATAAAAACTTTGTTATATGTTGAAAGCGAAGATATCCGCCCAATTAGCCAATACAGCTTGTTGTATTTCAGTTATAACTCTTGTTTTTTTTTTTTTCTTAAAATGACGTTCTTTCCATCTGAGCTTTGCATTGAACGACCTTGTTTATTGTGACTGCTTTGGGCGACTCTATTATTTTTTTTTGTAAAATGAACATGTATGGATTTTGTAATTCTCCACCTTTTGCACAATGAAGAGATTTTGTTGTTTGCTTGTTGCAATTTATTTGTTGCTTCGTTTATGTTATTACCAACCGCGAGTTCTGAAATATCACTGGTGTAGAGTAAATATAGGATGAGATCCAGAATGCTCCCTTGTGATACTCCTGCATGTATATTGCTTAGCCTAGAGTAAACTTCCCCTTGTATCAGATTCAAATTGATATCTAATCAAATTTGTATGGGTTTTCAATGTTTTGAATTTTGATATATTTTCAATAACAAGTTTTTGGTTTAAATAAATATATGAAGTGAGTACTATCGAATATTATATTAAATAGTAGTATGGTAAGCCTAATATATGTATCAATAAATATTAACAGTGGTGCTGGTGATAACTACAATTCAGAATACGATAAAATATCTAGGAAAGGACGTATTGAACATGATATTACACTGTAGTACAGTACAATAGGAGTATGGTAAGATAATAATCTTTAAAAAAAAAATGATATGAGCAAGATCTCGTATTTGAACAACTATATTGGATATTATGGGAAAAAAATGAAATATGCCAGTAGAGAATACGTTATTAATCTACAATCAACCTGTAGACGAGGGCATACAAATATATACGCTGGAATTAAAATAAAAAAAAAACAAATTATATGGGGCGGGGTATAAATTTTTAGGCATTTAGAATTTATGAGGTCTTAAAGATTATTCATAATTTAGAAATGACTTTATATAATTTTATATTTATAAAGTCTCTAACATAAAAATAGGATTAAAAAAATAATTTTAGATATTTTCAAATCATATTTTCAATCATTATTATATGTTTTTTACATCGTTATGAGACCCTAATCAAAACAAATATCATTAAGTTTTATATCGATTATGACAAAATATAATTAGGGATTTTTTATATAAAAAAGAACGTATAGTTTTTTTTATTCTATTCTATATAATGATAACGACTTTATAAGCATAAAACTTGAAAAATGCTTAAGCCGTCCCATTATTCTTAAATGACCGTAGTAGATATTCCCATACGATTTAGTTTGTTTTAATTTCGATTTAGTCACCAGTGCAGTGTTGTGTCGAAAGTTCTATACTTGGTTATTGAATCGAAAATGCTATATCTTTATGTAACAGATATATGAATATATTCACAGAGATATCAATATTTAATTTGTTCTTGATGAAATAAGACATTACATTGCATAAAACGTCAGCATGTAAACATGTGAACATGGATTCAACTAATTTAATAAATAGTAATTATTAGTTACCCAGAACTTTCGATTTTTCTTACGAAATTTATTACATTCTTTTGAAAATTTTAGTTTAGAGTAAACATTGTTAGTTAGACTTTAACCCTAAACCTCGTGACATATTTTGTCACGTAAATTTATAACATGAGCAGGCTCACTTTATAATGTAATAGAAAATAATAGTTTTGAATAAGTTTTTAAGTTTTTTATTTCAAATAAGTAATTTTTAAATGTTTAAAAATAACAAAATAAACGCTACCGTTTTTGAAATTGCATTACGAGGAAGTAACTACAGCTTTTTAGTATACTAGCATGCTTTTTGAAAAGAAAATTTACTAAACATTCACCAAGAAATTTCACCACTTACAAATAAATTTCTTTTAATGGAATTTGTTTTTGTTCAAATAATGTTGATCTCTATTTTTACTTGGAAGAAAATTAATTGATATATAAGTTTTATTTCGGCGTAACTCCTACAATCGTCAATCCATTAGATAACAAACTTTTTGCAAGTTCTAACGCTGCGAAATAGTTATCCATTGTAATATTCCGTCCAGTTCCGAAATATGGTGTACACTAATTCTCTACTACATTTTGAGCAAATTCTGTTGCTCTGTTACTACCTTCGTTCCCAGTATATGAAATTCCTTTGAGTGGGTATGCCCTCTGAGATTTACAAAGCCACCAAATGTCAATACCATACTTGTCAGGCTTTGATTGCATAATATGATAAGATTTTCTGAATGTATAAATATAATATTTTCCCAATTTCTTGTTTATTGCTTCAAACACGTCTCGAACTGGGGCTAATTTGCCAAATCTACGTCGATTACTTTTTGTGGTTTTTTCATCAAATCGAATAAAACGTAAAATTTTGTCAAAGCAGTTTACGCATATAGTAGCTTTGAATTTAATTGAAACATATAGAGGCTTCTAAAACGATCGTTAACTTTGGTTGTTATTGGTTTCGTGTGGCATGCTGTTATTAAAAGTCTGAAAAAGGCGTACAATTCGTCCATATCTAAAGCTTTCCATTTACGATTATTATTATTGTACATTCTTTCAGCTTCTTCATTAGTATATTTCAGGATAGTCTTACAAATACCATGTGTTATAAATAATTTGAAACAATTAATACCAAGTTAGGACCAACTATCTCATAATTTGGTGGAAGTACAACTTTGTTTACCGGACCTTTTATTATATTATGACGGGCCGTTCTTAATTGCAGGAATGGCCTTTTAGCCCACTCTTTACCATCTTTTGCACTAAATTCTCCATGAGAAATTATAGTTTCACTGCTATTATCAGAATCATAAGTTAATTCATTTTCTGCTTCTGAAGCTTCAGATAAATGATCCTCTGAAATATATATTTTTGTAATTGTAATATGTAAATATTGGCCTAAATGAAGATGTTATTATGAGCTATAGGCTTTAAACTTATAAGCTAAAAGACTATAGATGTGTTTTTAGAGTTTCTATAGAGTATTTTTTGTTTCAAAATGTTCATGTTAAAATGTTGGTGCATTTAATGATTAAAAATCTTACATTCTTTTGATGTTGTGAATTTACAGCTTATAACAATGTTTTTCGAAAATTTGTATTTTCAAAGGAAATTAAAAATATTTCTATATGATTTCAAGTTTCTAATTATTGAAATTCATTGTAACCAATTTGCAATTTATATAATGACATCTCTGATTACAGGATCACATAAGAGCAAAATGGTTTATACGAATTTTGTATTTCAAAACACTTGTTTATTTTTTTTTTTTTTAATATTTTATAAAATTATTATGGTCTCTCTTAAAATTTGCAAATAAAATGTGATATTCACTTATGAGTTTTGAATAATATGTTAAAAAATTTGTTGTATTTTAGTAAAATTGTCAAACATTAAAATTCAAGTCCTTTTACTTATGACACAATATTTGTTATTTTTTTTTCGACAAATTTTTTTCGAAACTATATTTTTTAACTATATTTTTTTTTAACTCTGTTTTTAATATTTTTATCTGACACTATTAAATAATTTTTTTTTCAAATGTCTAAAATATGACAAAAAAATATATTATATATATATACGAGTATACATATCTATGTATATGTATTTTCTAACTTACCTTTTTTTGACATATTAATTTCCTAAGTCCTAAAGAATAATTCTCATCGCTACTCTTTACAAAAATTTGAGTTGAGTCAAGATGACAAGTTTTAATTAACCTGTATGTATATTTATTTGGAGTGTCACAAAAAAAAAAAATAAAAGTAATTTCAAGAAAAGCTCTCCATTGATGCTCCAAAATTCATTTTTAATATTAAAATAAAAAAAAATACATAACAACAACAACAACAGATTTAATTTAAATTTACTAAAAACACGTCAAGGAATACTAAAAAGTTGGAGTTCCTTTAACATCCTGGGACATTTAGAATAACTATAATATATAAAAAATAAATAAATTTAGGAATACATAAATAAACACACGAACAGAGGAAGCCTAACTCAAAATTTCATCACAAGGGGAATCAGGAATCTTTCTAAAATTTCCACAGATTTGCTTCCGGTCAGGGACAAAAGTTCAAATAGTTTGTTTTTTTTTTTTTTAAATGTTATTGTTGCTGCTTTTTTCTTTGTATTAAGTTATGTTGTTGTAGTTGAAGTAAAAGAATTCTGTTTTGTTTTTTAAAGGGTTCTCATCTTATTTTTTATTTTTATTTTAATTTTTTTTTTTTATTTTTTTATATGTTTTTCTAAATTATGCACATAATTATTATGTAGTATAGGATTTTATGTAAATTGTATGTCACCACATTCTTCCGTAATGTCATTTAAATTTCAAGGATTTAACCTATATAGATTTGTTTGTAGATATTTAAATACATAGAAACACAATAGAAATAATATAAAGAAATTTAAGAGGGATAAATTATATTTAGGAATAACATGAGTTTAAAATGAAAACAAAAAATCAAAAATGAAAACGGAATAAGAGTAAAATAAGGATTTGATGTACAAAATAAAAAAAAAATAAAAAACTAAATAAAACCATTTTTTTTTTTATTAAAACGTGGATTCTGGAGGAAACAAAATCATTGCAATGCATAAATGTAAATTGTAAAATGCAAATTTATATTTCAAAAGTAGTGTAGTGTGCACATTCTTTAACTTTTAATAAAAAAAGAATATTTTTTTAATTTGTTATAAGTATAAATGCGAAAGTATACACATTTATGTTTGTGTGGGTTTGAAAACATTTTTTCATTTAGAATATTTTTCCCATTTTATAACATGAGGGAATACATTTGCAATGAAAATGGCGTTTATTAGAGAATTGAATATATTTATGAGTAGAGTATAATATTTTTCATTTTACATATAAAATGAGAAAATTCACTCCAATAAATTGTATAACGGCTATTTAAATACTTGACCTAATTAAATGACATTTTAAAAAAGTCAAAGTTAAAGTACCTACGATCAAAATGCATTTTGAATAAATATTAGAGTGTACAAACTATATTTATGACGGAAGGGAGTAATTGCTCTCCTAGTCCCACTTCTTACGAATTAGTTTTAGAACTAGTCCTACTTGATAAAGTCCTACTTGATAATTATACAAATACCTAATTGGTTGTTGTTTGTATAAACTTATGAAGAATACGGCGAAATAAATATAGAGTTGTCAGTTCTCTTAAAACAAAAATACAATTTAATAATAATGTATTAGTTTTAGTTGATAGATCGTATAATGTCTTATTTAGGTCATTTACGTCGAAATTATTCGTAGCCAACTCAGGAGTTCCCCAAGGCAGTCACTATTCTATTCATTATTTCTGTGAATGATGTGGCATCTGTGATTAAAAATAGTTAACTACAAATTTATGTAGATGATATGAAAATTTTCCAAAAAATAAAGTCTATTAATGACTCAATCCTATATTCCAAACTGATCTAAACAATTTCTATCTTTGGTCTAAAAATAATAATTTACTACTTAATATTAAAAAGTGTGCTTTAATGTGCTATATAAACGTCGTTCCCAACCAATCTTTTACAATAATTATTTACTTATTTTATATAAAGCATTCTCTGATCCCTATATTTTAAAAGCTCTATACACAAGATTGATTCGACCTAACTTGGTGTATGCTAGCCAGGAATGGTCTTCATTCTATGATGTTAATATACGAAGAATCGAAATCATTCAAAAGAAATTTACGACCTTACGAAAATCGTCTAAATTTAATATATGCCACCCTGGCCGAAAAGAAGGGAAATTGCTGATGTAACATTCGAAATTGTTAAAGGTAACATTATTTCTCCACCTATTTTTAATAAAATTTTCATTAAAAATAATTCTCGACTTAGATCCGTTAATCTTTTCACCCTGGTTCATCATAGAACTAATTATGGTAGATTTTAACCCATTAATAGAATGTTGATAATGTGAAATAAATACAAGACCGTAATTGACTTCTCTCGTTCAAAGGCTGTATTAAAAAAACAACTGCACTAATACACAAACTAAACAACTCTCACTCCTACACCTACCGTCATTTAGTATTAAGATCTAGAAAATAGCAGGTGCAGAAAATGTCCCTTTTCCTTATATTTATAGGCTCTTCAAAAGTCATTTGGGGAAGTCCAAGCTTTCTTATATTAAGCTTTTTTAACAATAGATGATTAAGAGTACGATTATGGTACAGACGAGGCCATTTATGTTTGACTATTTTGAAGTTTGGTCTAATGAACTATCTGTTCTTTGGAAATCAATTTGTTATTATTTATTTGTGAAACAACAGATTGCAAGCAGGAGGTGTACCCAAATTATTTTTTTTTGGAATGATTTTCAAAATTCACTCTTTTATATTTTTAGAAAATACATCAACTCTCAAACTGTCATTCATTTTAGAATCATCTATGTAGAGGTCAGAGGTGTAAAGATATTTGTCTCGGAACTGTGTTATATTTTTTGGTTTGTCTTGGATAAAAAAATATTTGGTAAAAGTAGAAAATACATATTTTTACCAAATATTTTTTCGAGAAGTTTGATCTTCTAAAATTTGCTAAATAGTCAATTTCCATAGCTGCGATATGTCTTCCACTGTAAATTTGCTTAAAGTCTAAAAGTGGTCCTAGATGCCATCTCCTTACTCTTTAATATGCAGAGGTAAGAAATTAAAATGTTTGTTCAGTACCGCGGAAAAGTTGTTCTTAGTGCTTGACTGTTATACATATGGATGCTCATCATTAAATTCCTATTGAAAGGTTTTTTTTTATTTATGTGTACGGCCTCCCACCGGACAATGCCAATGTACATTAACACAGTATAGTGTAAATTAATGTATATATCCAGTGCACTATATTGGGCCCCATTACCCA
The DNA here is from genome assembly GCA_963942445.1 of Argyra leucocephala. Taxonomy (NCBI): domain Eukaryota; kingdom Metazoa; phylum Arthropoda; class Insecta; order Diptera; family Dolichopodidae; genus Argyra; species Argyra leucocephala. The sequence continues at coordinate 97,238,089 of OZ012677.1, forward strand.
TTTTCTTGCCAACTGCGGATTTGCACATAACTCTTTCACTTATAATTGATTTTCAAATTAATTTCTTATTTAAAATATGACACAAGTGCTTGGTTGTATCTTTGAAAATAAAATGGGGCCTTTAAAGTAGGGTTATTATTATTATTTTTATTAATGTTTATTTCTTTCTCAAATTCAATTTTAATTTGAGAGTAATATTATTATCTCAATCTTATCTTTTTTTTTTTGCTTAATTAAGTACGGTACTGCAATTTGACACTACAATACCTACTATATTTCGAGTATTTATTTAACAAATTACTGGCTTATCAACTCATTAAATTGTGGAAAACTACTGCTATTGCCAGGAACTAAGCCTTCTTAAATAGAATAGTTTCATTTATTTAATTTGTCACCAGAGTATACTTTCAATTATTTTTTGTCATTTATTATATCCCAATGACAAAGGGTACTAGACCAGGTCGAAAAACCAATAAAGTATTTTTTTTCTTGCTTCATCGAGAATCAAACCTGGGACCTTTTGGTTGAAAGGCGGGAGTTCTACCTACTGCGCCATCTATCTTAGAATTTTAACCTTATCTTATTTTAAATAGATCAATAGTGTTTGTATCAACCTATGAGAAGGACCAAATCAAATTTTTTACACAGAAGCGAATATTTGTTCTAAAATGTATTTTCATCTTAACAGCTTTGTGGGTAAATAAAAAAATTTGGATTCACAATGCGTAACTGTTTTCGTAATATACTTTAACGTATACTGTTCTATTTATATAAGTTTGTAATATCTTGTTTACTTTATACTGTTTATTCAGTTGTTCTGTAGATAAATCTGCAAGCCAACTTTAGGTCCTTTTATCCTTCGGAATGTGGCCTAAGTAATAACTTAATATGCTTTTTTTAAAACATAAATTACACCTGAACTTTAAGCGCATATTGCATACATTATAATAATATCTAACCTAATATCTAATATCTGTACATATTATAAAATATATCTTCTATATTTTTTCTATTTTAATTATATTGTGCTTTTTTTTATAAGTATTTGATTACAAAAGATGCTGATTATACTGCACTAAGATATTATTTTATATGTAATGAAGTAAAAGTTATTATTCTCGTGCGATATAAAAGTACATCTCAAGGTCATTTTGTGTACACGTTACTAATCCCATGTAAATAAAAAAACAAGTAATTAAAAAAAAATGTTGGCGATTTTTTAACCTTGAAATTTTACGCTGAAAATTCTTAATTTATACCACATTATTATTACTCAGTAAACGTACATTTTGTGTTTGAAAAACAATTTATTTGAGTATAAATTTAGATTTATAAGATTTAATATTTAAATGTAATATAATTTTATATAATATTATTATAAATATACATAATAATTGAATAAAAGTATGTAGATAATTGAATTGAAGAAATTTTTGAAAAATTTTTTTAAACCTTCTGTTATTCTGTTCTAATTTTGTTTAATTCGTTTTGGTTACCCAAAAAAAAGGATTTTATTCTTAAAAACTTATAACTTTTACTTCTTATAATATTTATTTATATATATATATATATATATATATATATGTATATATAAATATGTATACATATATTGATGTTATAAATTTAAATATTCAATTATAAATTAAATAAAAAAGAACAACAGAAAAAAAAAATAAAAACAAAACAAAAAATTATGTAATAGATTTTTAAGTCGAAAATTTACTTAAGAATCAACTTTATCATAATAATAAACTCATCGCCAAAATAATAAAACGGAAAAGTTTCTCTACTTCCTATCCTTTTAATAATTTTCAGAAATTGAAAGGGTCAGATTTGAAAATAAAATATTTCATAATATAATTATAAACTTTAAAGCAAAGAAATAAAGATACAAATTTATATATGGATGTAATATATATATATATATATATATATATATTATGTATATGCTTTATTTAGTACCTATATAATAATATGTTTATGTATTTATAATGGCACCCAAAAAATCAGTTTAAGATTTAAGAAATCTTAAAACAGTTGGAAATTGGAAATTTTTATATACTTTTTTGAAGGATCTTAAAAAGTGAAAAACAACCATTACCATCATCTTCATAAATAAAATTTTTCAAATATCCTTGTAAATTTCCTTTGAAATCTAAAAATTAAGTTGTGTATAATATACATTGTATTACATGTTTATGTAAAAAATAAAATAATATAATATATTTGATATATATATAGGTGTACATAATATTATTATATAAATTAAAAAGTAAAATAAAACCCGTCACTTGGGCCTTTTCTTGTGATTTATATTCTTTAGATGGGTGACATAATTGGAAGGTAAGTGCCCATTTAGAACAGATTTAGCAACCCTTTCAAAATAATTATTACCGCATTATTCACAAAAGCAAAAAAAAAAAAAAAAAACGAAAGTAACAAGAAGGTAAAATAACTTTTTTTTTTTGAATTTATTGTTGTTGTTATCTTTGTTATTTTTCTCTCTGTAGAATTTTTTCCCTTTTAATGTCGAATTATTTTCTATGAATGAAAGAAAAGTAGTTTGCTTTTCTTTTTCTTATCATTCTCGTTTCTTAATAATTATTTTTCTTTTCTTCAGTTTTTAGCCTTAGTTTTGTGCCTTCTAATCGGCTTTTAGGATTTCAATTTTATTATTTTTGTTTTTGTTGTTTTTATTGTTTTTTTTTTTTTTTGAATTTCAACTTCCAAGTGGAAATAAAACAAAATAATTTCACAAAACTGAAAGAAAAAAAGATTAAAATTTTGACCGCATTTTCATTATATAGGATCTTTCAATATTAGATAAAAATACATACATAGATAAATACAAAAAATTACAAATATCCTTGTTCTAAAAGTATCAAATAGATATAAAAGTTATAAAGTAAAATAAATAATACATTTTGTATTACATATTGTATAAAATATAATTTCTAATACTATTATGTATAATATGAAAATAATAATTTACATATGTATATGTGAATGTGAAGCCAAAAATTTAAAACAAAATAAACATACGACGAGTAGATTTAATTTTTCAAAATGTGTAGGAGAATTTGAATTGTGAATAGGAGGAAATTCGGCAAATATGTACTTATATATTAGTATATTATAATGAAGTAAATTGGCTTTATTTTCTAATTGGAGCAGAAATTTATTATTTTATCAAATAAATATAAGAGAAACAGAATAGAGGAAACTATGTATGCCACTTACTCTATATGATCAAAAACAAAACAAAAAAAATTTGAATTTTAGAAATTATTATTCTTGTATTGAAGTTGCCTAAATTAAGTGTTAAAGGTTTAATTATTATTACCTAAGCTTAAACTTTTTATAACAATTTAAATTTTTTTATTTTTTGTTTAAGAAATTTTTGCAGATAACGTATTTAAATTAAATCAATTTTATAGTGGTAAACTGGGGTGGCATTATGTAACTTTGTTTCAAACATTTCGGTCGAAACGAAATGTTGTCAAACAAAATTTGGATGACATTACGTAATTTGAAACGTTAATTTATTTTGAAACGCTCGAAAAAACAGTGAAACACTTTACATAATTTCATTTTTGATTTGTTTCGTTAAAATTTCAACAATTACTGCTGAACATATTCAACATATATCAACTGAATACTGATTTTATAATGTTTCATAAATACAGTGTAGGATTGTATGTACATACAACAATAAATTATACAATACAAATTGCCCAAATTCCAATACAAACTGTCTTATGTGTATGGCAAAAAAAGTCACATACAACAATTGTTTACGAAATTCCTATTTTATTATTTTATATGTAAATTTGACGTATGTAACATTTTCTTCATACATACGACAAACGTTTATAAAACTTGTAAAAATGTGTTACCTACAACAAAATACATACTGAATATCTCTGTAACAAAAAAATATAGGACAAAACTGATTACACCATTTAAAAGAGCGTGCCAAAAAATCCAAAAATCAATCAAAATCAGAAAATCGAAAATTTTCACATACGACAATATGTTACTCAAGCAACGAATTATCTAAGTAACTTTTTGATATTGATAAAATAATTCATTATTGGTTGTGTTATTAGGTTGGATTTAAAAATTATCAAATTATTTTATTTTCGGTAATAGTCGAATTTCTTTTCACTAATTTCTATTTACTTCCTTCATCAGTGCTTCCCACTAATTATTATTAGTAAAAGCATTTTCGACTTTTAACGTTAATTTAAATTTAATATATCACTATGCCTTTACAAGTGCAAAATGGAAATAAACAATTTCAAATTTAAAAAATTAAAAATTAAAAAAAAAAAAACAAAATACTTATGCTCAAAACTTTATTAGTATGTACATACTAAATTAAAAAACCATATCAATTAAATTTAAAACATCTGGTATACATTATTGAATATGTATATGTATGCCACATATTTAGCACAATTTGCAACATATATTTTTTGGAAATTCCGTTGTGTAATATTTTCAAGCCTTTGGAGGCGAAATTCGGTTTGGGTCAAATTTGTCCAATTTTCACCTGCTAAAATCTATGACATTTCAGTTGATAAATCTCGTTTAATAGAAACCTTAAGAACTAACCAAGCAAGTTCTATTGGATTTAACATTGGATGATTGATAGATTCACTCTCAAAAAACACATCTTCAATAGACGTATGACACGGAGTATTACCAATTACCATTACATTAGTGGTGGTTGATTTTTAGTTTGAATATGAAGGGTAAGGGAATGCTCCTCTTTTTAATTCAAATTATCCAAAAAAATGTTCTTAATAGGTTTTTACTGAATTCCTAAGAATTTTTACACTTCCGATTTTATATCATACAAAAGTGAAAAATCTCAGTTGACCTCGCAAACAAAATATTTAATTAAATTTAAAAAAAATTAATTAGTTAATCTAAATAATAATAGTCATAACACTGTGTTTAAATACATTGATAAAAACTAAAAAAAATTTAAAATTGTTAGAAATTTTTTATATATATTTTGTTTTTATTTCCGAATGAGATACTATTCAATAAGTTACATAATTATGTGTATTATACTGGTTTAAAGAAGAGTAACCTATGGCAGAACTTAACTTTTTTTTTTGTTTACTTATACACTGATACTTATTATATAATTTTACAGGTCGTATTGAATTTTACTTTTCAATATCCTAGGGTCCGGGTCCCTCATAAGATTATTTTCCAAGATGCTTGGATATATTTCCAATTTTTTTTTGTACTTTGTGCAATATTATGATATTTCCTCATATACTGAAGGAACCTGTAAATCATGGTGGATTAAACTATTTGGCACGAACCACGGATTGGACTTTAGAACTTTTTTGAATTACATCAATGTTGAATTTAGCTGCAGTGTCTCAGTGTTAAATTCCGTCTGACCATATAGGTTTCAGTACAGTTTTGAATTTTGTTTCCAAAGACAATTCAAATCTTTTATCCATTAGCCAATATAGCTTTCTCAGCTTTTGTTCCAATTGCATTCACTTTGAAGATTAGTCCCCAGATATCTGACAAAATACTTTTGTTGTATGACAGTACTGTTTAAAATTACTGTAGTGCAGTTATACCTTTCCAGAATGTAAATGTCTTTTCAGTGACTCTTATTTTTTAACTCTAAAGCCAGCCTTGAATTTGATTGAGGTTCCGTTGAAAGAGATTTAAGGTTCGTAAAGAATCAATGTCTGCATCCATAACTGCTGTATCATCAGCAAAGGTTGCTATTTTCACATCTGATGTCTTTGGGATATCTGCCGTATAGATGAGGTAGAATATGGGTCCAAGAGGGTTACTTTGGGCAAAACATGTTGAATATGGAATAGTTTTGTGTGAAAATCTTGCTGTCGGGTATAAAGCGTACGATTTTCTGTATAAATTCTCAGCTAATAATTCCAAATGCCACACCATAGCGAATGCTTGCCTTATATCAAGAAATGCGACAGAACAGTATTTTTTTTTTGCTCCATATCTGAATTTATTTGATTTACAATTCAATGAACTTGTTCCACAGTGCCACGTTTTATGCTAAAATCAAACTAATGTTTTGATATGAGTTTTCAGTTTTCTATAACTGGGTTGAATCTTGCTAAAAATAGTTTTTCAAGTAGTTTGGACAGTATTGGTATTATATTGATCAGCCTGTATAAGATGATGGTTTTCGTATCTTTTTCCTGCTTTGTATACCATGATTATTTCTGATTCCATTGTAATGGGAAATATTTCTATATTATGTTAGTAACTTTAACTTAAATAGCCAGGAGTTTTTACTTTTAAACTTTAAATAATTGCCAAGAGTTTTTTTTTTGAGTTGATCTCATTCTTAATAACCGTGACAACTTCATATAATTTTATTTTTTTTTTTGCGGGAAAGTCCATCTTTGAATATGGTGTCCTAACATAATAAATGAAAATGCGAATGAAAAATTTATATGTCATACGTCATATGTTTATTCCTTACAAATTTGTCAAAATTTATAAAATGCTCATTTCAATACCTAACATATTATTAATAATATAGGTATCTCAATTTTACAATCAAATCATAATGTAAAACCAATCCTAATTATTATTTTTGTATTTACATTTTATATAATATACATACATACGTTACTTTACTACATATATACAACGTTTCAATTTTGAGATTTCTTGTATACATATACATATATATACTTCTTTGCTGTAAAAACATTACATTTTTTCAATAATATTTTCCAACAATTTTTAAATAATATTTTTCTATTTTTTCATATTATTCTACTACCATTTTATTTTAGTATAATTTGTACATTTGCGTTCATTCAACAGTAAATACATTAGGTATATACAAACTAAATAATTGTTTTTGTTACCAGGTATGTGCATTTAAACTATGTGGAAAGTTTTTTTTTTTTTTATTATTTTAGGATTTTTAAGTAAAAAAATAAGGAATCATAGAGTAACCTGTGTGCTGGATACTCAGGTATGTATAATATTTATAGAGTTTATGATACGACCCGATTTATTTCTTAAAAGTCTTTTTGTTTCCTTTTCTGTATTTTATTTATTTATTATTATTATTATTTTTTTTAATAATGTGTGAATTGTTTTCTGCACACAGAACTTCATTCCCCAATTCTTTGCATAAATTTTACTCGGGAAAACTAGGATAAAAAATATATATATACAATAATATAATTTGATAGAATAGGAAAAAAAAGTGAATCAAATAATTTAGAATTGCTTAAAACAGAATAATGTATAAGCCATACGAAGCAAATTAAAAATATAGTGTAATAGTTATAACATAGTTGAAAAATATTTTAAAACTATGTACAGGGTGTTTAATAATTTATCAAACAATAATAATTTTTTTCAAAATTGCTTCTTAATTTCTTATAATATAAACATCATAACCTACAATGCAAATACATAAATAATTATATTATGTACAATGAAAACAGAACACTTTTCTACTGGCTTACATAGTAAGAATATGTCATAATTAAAAAGATTAACCCACTGATATTGAAGTAGCTTTAAAAAGGAGCTGATGAAAAATTTAAAAAAAGGAAGCTGTTTTTTTTAACATGCATTAAAATTGTTGTCTACCAATCGAATATTAAGCATTTATAGTAGATTAAGGTCTCTATGTGGCATGTGTTGACCGAAACTCTGGCATAGTTATCTTTCAAAAAAAAAAAACAATTTTAAAGTATCTGAAAAATTTGTAAAATGGTTATAATAGATCTTATTTGTACTCAAAATGTTTTTGTCCCATAAAATGTGGAGTTTTTAAGTTTTACCAAATTCAACCAAAATTCAAATATTTGATTCAAACACTAAATTAACACTTCTGTTGGTATACAAAAGATGGTTGATCAGAGAAGACACAACTCAAAAAATTCATTGTTGGAGTATTCCAAATATGTATGGTATCCAAACAGAATAAATAATGCAGATCTATGTTAAATACGCAACCAATAGCCAGTAGCACATGAAATAATAAAAACGGAAATTGGGAACCGCACTTGACGCACTTTAATATAACAAAAATTATCTTTGTATGAAATAGTATGAAATCCATAAATATAATTGAAAATTAGCTCATCTTAAAAATTGCTATATAATATAGAAACAGAGACATTATATGTAATGATATACCTTAAAATGAATAATAAAACTTTACCGAAACTATTCCGAGTGCTTCCAACTAAAAACCATGTAAATTAGTAGCGCAGTAGTAATTAAAGCCAAAATATAAATTTTTAGATATTTAATATCGAAACAGTCTGCCCATTATCTTTTTTTTCGGAAATAAGTGAACAACTATTTTTGTGTACATCGTTTGAATGAACACAAAAAAAAATTAAGACACTTAAACAATGAAATTTGCGAAACTAGAAAGAAAAAAAAATTATTATTTTCCGAATGGAAAACTAAAATGATAAAAAATGAAACACAGAAAAATAAAAACAAAAACAATTCTACAACATGCATGTAATTACCCAACATTGCTATTATGTTTTGTTTTTTTTTTGCATTCTCCTTTTTTTGCTTTTTTTTATTTTAAAAGGCACCAACAAAAAGAATAAAGTCAAAAAAAATATAGAATTTTAAAAGTGAGGTTAGGTTAAGTGATTAAAAAATGAAATTCAAAAATAGAAGAAAAACAAAAAAGTAGACGAAACAACAAAATTATGTTGAGAGAATAATTGTTGTGAGCAAGTTTTGTAGGTGACACCAAATATGTTGGCATTGAGTAATTTCAACAAGAACAAAAACAAAAAATATAATAATAATAATAATAATTTTAATTTATTTTTAGAAAATGTATGAAGCGAATTTTTGATGCGAATTGGAAATAAACTATATAGCTACCCTATTTTATATGGATGAAGTTTTTCTTTCAAAGAAAGGGTTGCATTTTTTTGTAAACAGTGTAATGTATCGTTTATGGTAAGGTATGTGGAATTATTTGAAAATTTGGGTAAAGAATTCTTTTCAAATTATTTTGAATTGATTTTTATATATATATAAAATATGCATAAAAAATGGAAAAAATTATTCCCTTAAAATTTTAACTATAAGGAGAATTTTAGCTTAAAGAATAAAAATTGTAGGGTAGTAAGTAATGTGGCAAAATCTATTTAACAAACTAATATTTCGTCCCAATCATTTTCGCATAATAACATATATGGAAAATATTATTTTACACAAAAAAAAATAATAATAATACTCCATTCCTACTAATGGGATACCCTAAACCTAATAATGGTGTCCCAAAAAAATTTTGAATTTTTCTATTTATAAAAAAGGGTTTGCTTTTAAACTTATTCTATGAAATTCGCTTTAGAAGTAAGTATAATCAACAATTGGCGGAAAAGTTTGCTTCAAAAAATCATATAAAAATAAAAAACAGTAAAACATAAATAAATTTTGTGAAAATTAAAATTAAATCTCTCTTAATGTCTCATCTTAATATAAAATATTCTTTGCTTCAATTGCATAATTTTTTCAAATGTTTCTTTTGCTATAAAAAATATTTTTGGCCAAATGACTTTAGGCCAACTATCTTTTTGCGAAATGATATTATACAAATTATCATAGGCCCAAAATTTTGAATAGATTTTTTTTCGAAAATAAAAATACAAAATAATTTTTTTTTCTTTCGAAATAATTAACCTTAATTGGGCTAAGTTTTCTATTTTTATTGGAATTCTTTGTAAAATACCTTTCTTTTGTATTTCTTTTAAAGTGGACTTAGTTTGTATTTAGTTATATTAAACAGAGTGTGTAATATAAGATTTTGCAATATTTTTCGGAAAAAATTTCTGTTCATAATATTTAAAAAAAGGGTTTCATGAAATTTTTTTAAACCTACTGGGGTTCAAGATTAACCCCAACAAAATAGAGAGTGCTATATCAAGCTGGAAGAAATCATAAGTGTGAATTTATTTCTTCCGGTGCCCCAACCTATTGGCCTACTGACCCAGCGAAAATACCTCATTTGATTGATTTTTTTGTAACAAAAGGAATAAATAGAAACCACACATATGCTGTGAGCAATGATGATCTATCGTCTGACCACTCTCCAGTGATCATGGTTCTAAGCGAAAAAGTTGAACACAAAAATTGCCTCCCAAGACTTACAAACAAGAAAACTGATTGGGATATATTTAGAGAAAAACTTGAGCAATTCATTACTCTAGGATCCGTGGAATCAAGAAACCAAATTGATGCAGAAGTCAAGAAATTCATTGTAGACGTGCAGCAAGCAGCAAAGGGGAGCACACCATGTTTTGACTCGAAACATCATTCGAGAGTGAGCTATCCTCCAGAAATAAGAGCACTGGTTATGGAGAACAGAAGGGCACGACGAAAATGGCAATCAACGATGTACCCAGGTGATAAAGTTATATTCAATCGTTTAAATAATCAACTAAAACAGAAAATCAGAAATATAAAAAATAATTCATTTAACAAATTCTTAAATAATTTATCAGTCGATGCTTATACTGACTACTCGCTTTGGAAAGCAGCTAAACGAATAAATAGACGCATAGGTGCAATTTCCACCATTGAAAACACAAAGTGATAGCTAGGCCCGTAACCCAAAAGAAAAAGCTAAGATTTTTTTTGACCACTTGGCAGACGTCTTCACAGCACCAACACAAAATCTTTGAAAGAAAATATAACTCTCGAAGTTAAAATAGATGAAGCGGAAATTTCACCTGTATGCAGACACAACCTGAGCGTCAAGAAAGGTTACCAGGGAGCGTCACCAGGTTACGATATCTCATCAATGGACAAATCATGTGGGAACTACCAGATCTAGCTTTGTTAAAGCTACAACATAAATTTAATGCATGTTTTAAATTCACATATGTTCCGAGACAATGGGAAATTGCAGAAGTAATAGTAATACTGAAGCAAGGAAAACTGCCTTCATAGGTAACATCATATCGACCAATATCGTAGTTACCTACTATATCGAAAATATTTCAGAAACTGCTCCTCAAAAGAATTGCCCGATTATTGAAGAAAGAGATCTGATCCCGAACCATCAATTTGGATTCAGAAACAAACATTCTACAATTGAGCAAGTGCGATCACAAATATAGTGGAAAAAGCGTTCGATGAAAAAAAAGTCTGATCAGCAATCTTCTTAGATGTTGCTCAAGCTTTCGACAAAGTGTGGCACCAAGGCCTTGAATTTAAACTACATCGTGATTTACCAAGACAATTTTATGAAATATTAAAATCATATATGACCAATAGATGCTTTCATGTACGTTATGCCAAAGAATATTCAGAAGTAAAAGAAATATCTGCTGGAGTCCCACATGGAAGTGTTCTTGGTCTAATACTTTACCTGCTATATACAAGAGATATCCCCCAAATTGACAACATTTTTATGGCTACATTTACAGACGACACTGCGATTCTTGCAGTAGACGTATCTGTCGAAAACTCCACAGAAAAACTTCAAAATGCAGTGAATAAAATAAGATTATGGACCCAACGATGGCGCATAAACCTTAATGAAAGCAAATCAACTCATATAAACTTTACTTATAAAAAAATTGCAACCATTCTTATCTTAATCAATAACAAAATAGTACCATATGCCAATACAGCAAAGTATCTGGGAATGACACTCGATGCTAAGCTAAGATGGAAGGAACATATAAGAAAGAAAAAAGAAGAGCTAAACATTAGACTCAAAAAATTTTACTGGTTACATGGGCGTGGTTCTGAGTTATCAGTACAGAACAAAATATTGATATATAAGCAGATATTAAAACCTGTGTGAATGTACGGTATCCAATTATGGGGCTGTGCAAAGAAAACCAACATCGAAATGTTGTAAAAATTTCAAAACAAAGTGCTCCGTGGTATAGTAAATGCACCATGGTACATACGTAACAAAGATCTCCACCGTGACTTGCACATTGAAACAGTCACGGAAGAGATCAAGAAACATGCTGTCAAACACGAGCAGAGACTCATGTAAACTCGGAAATGGCTGCAGTTCTTCAAATCGACAGCAGTGTCCGTCGACTCAAGAGAACGAAACCCCAAGAGCTGGTCACTACCTAAAATGGAAAATTCTACGATAATAGTTTCCTTTACGGAAATTATTATTTCAATAATTTTCCTTTGCGAAAAAATTTAAATAATTTTCCCGCGCGGAACTATTGCCGTGGCTATCTCCTTCATGGGAAATACCATAGTGATTAAGTTCCTACACGGTAATTATTGTGATGTTAGCGATCCTCCACGGAAAATTTACGAAAAAAAAGTAATTAGTCGATCTAACGTAGATTGGTTATAACGAAAAAAAGATAGGTAAGCTTTAGTGGGTTCGATTCCTACACTATCAAGACGCACACGCGGCTGGAGCTTTTGATGTCCTTCGGGGATTACCTCCTATCTTTCGAAAAAAAAAAAAAAAAAAAAATCAAATTGATTTTTGATTGAAAATTTTATAAATTTGTAGAAAGATATTTTTTAAAATTACGAATTCCTTCCTAGAATATAAAATATAATGAGCTCCTATTTACACAAACTAATATTATGGAACAATTTTTGTATACATATTCAAGCGATTTCTTTTCAAAACAATTAATTGACTAGAATTGTAACTCCAATCTTTGGTACGTACAATTTAGTTATAAGAATTTTGATATCGTTATTTATTATTTTTGTATAGCTTGATTTTCTTTTGCTTGCTATATTTGGTTATTTTCCAAATTCAATTTATAGCTATCCTATACTTACATCATCAAAGTTTCGGATTGATGCAAATATTAGTAAATTATTGCTAAAAGCCATTCTGCGACAAAAGTTTTACGATATTTTTTTATTTTCAGAAAAAAAGCAGTGCGCTAGGATTTTTACTGAAAAGAAAATTATTATTATTTCATGTGCACATAAATATACATTCTATATTTGGGCCCTTTTTCGGGTAAGAAATGGGCCATTTTTCTATTACAACTTTTATATCTACTTATTTAAATAGGTACTAATAAAACTTAAAATCTAAATCTAAATCTGATCTAAACCTAATTATGCACATATGTATGTATATAATATCTATTAGTTTTATTTAGGACGTACTTTACTTTACTTATTTGTTTTGTATTTACATTTTTAAACCGGAAGAAGGCATTGCTCTCTTATCTTTGTATACTATTTAAAACGCTGGGTGGTGCAGTAGGTAGAGCACCTGGCTTTCAATCGAAAGGTCCCAGGTTCGATTCCCGAAGAAGGCAAACTAATGTTTTCTGGATTTTCGACCTGGTCCAGTACCCTTTATCATTGGTATAAAATAAATGATAAATAGTTGAAAGTTTTGGTTATCACTAAAAATTAAAATGGAACTATGCTATTATGAAGGCGAAGTACTCTACAATAGATAGAGTTTTCCACATTTAAATAAATAGATATAACCATAAAAATTCTATAGAAAAGCTTTGTATGTGACTGATGTGTATTCCAAATCTCTGTTTAAAAGCAGTTAGGGTTTTCATCCCATAGACTTGGAATTATATAAAAAAAAAAAAAAAATTTACAGTTATTTTTTCTGTAAATTTTTGTATTTTGTATGGTTAGATGTGGATTGTATGCCATATATTGTAAGTAGGTTTTTTATTATTGATATATGTATGTATTTTGCGTTAGTTAGTGGTCATTTGGTTGTTACGTGTGCCCAGTAGTGTATGTTGTAAAAATAATTATTGATATTATAAACAAATAATGATAATTAAGTAATAATTATGGATAATTTATTTATTTATTTATTTAAAAAAACAATATCTAAAGAGAGTTATCTCATTACAGACTATATAAGTTTAGTTTTTGGTCTTTAATATTACACTGTGATAATTAAAATTATAAAAATATAGTTACAAAGAATATCTATATAATGAAAAATTAAAATTATAAAACTATAAAAATAAAAAATAAAAATTTAAAAATGAATGTAACAGGCATAATGAAATTAATTCTTTAAGATCAATTTTTTTTTAAATTTACTGTATTTTCTTGTTTTAGTTGTGTATCTAGTTTATTGTACAGCTTGGTACCAGTGTATAGAGTTGTGGAAGATCCAAATTGTAAAGTTGTTAATTTATTCAGATGAAAAAAATGTTTACTTCTGATGTTGGCACTATGTATATCCTACCTCTGCGTAAGAGTAGACATTGTATGGATATTATCATTAGCAATATCATGTATATGCATAATTAGTTTCATTTCAAAAAAGTCCCTGGCTTTTAGAAGTTTATTATCTTTGTGTATAAAATCTGTTCTTTCTCTCCATTTATAATTATATAAATTTTTTGTTTTGTATTACTTGAATATTTTCAATATAATTTTTTGAATTAATACTCCACAGTTTAACACCGTAACTAAGATGACTATGAAATAAAGCATAATAAACATAGTGTTTGATTTCACTGTGTAAGAGTTTATAAAATTTATAAAATATTCCTACAGTTGATGATAATTTTCCACTTAGTACTTCTATATATGTATTCCATTTCAAACTTCCATCAATCCATATACCAAGATACTTATATTTTCCTACTTTTTCTAACTTATCATTAGAAATGCAGATGTTGAATTCGGGTGTATTACTACCAATTATAATATATTTACTTTTCATGGTATTAATGGTTAGTTTATGTGTTTTCAATTTTTGTATCTTTTTAATCTCCGTATTCATTTTATTTTGTAATAATACATGGTTTATATCTTCAAATACACATATTGAACTGGTCATAGGATTTTGAGTTATTTAAATTTTTGATTATTTTAGTTATTTCGTGTTTATTAACAAATTCCAATTGGATACACGTATTTATTTTAGTTGGCTCGTAAAAAATATCATTTGCAAATTTCTGTACTAATACTTTCGCAGTTTTTACAAAGTGTTTGCTTAATTCATTCAATTTGGAATGTTTGTAGTCATCAGAGATATCTTTCAAGAATTCTACATTATTTTCTGTTTTTCTGAAGTTATTGATTACTTCATTTATACAATTCCACGTTTTAGATGGATTGTTCACACATTTTTAAAATTTTTGTCATAATACATTTATTTTTCTTAAACTGGTCTCCTTATTTCTATAATGGTGAATAGAGTTATATCTATGTATAAATATAAATAAATAGATCGAATTTGTTCTTTTTATTTATCAAAAAGTAAAATCCGATAGAAATTTTAATAATAGTTTCTAATTATAATAAAGCAGTATGAATAATAGTATATATGCTCAATAGAAATGACTTAATACATAATAATTTAAAAATTATGAAGGCTCAGAAATTCAGAAGTTCAGAAATATATCAAGTACTATCGTGACATATTGGAGAATCATCCAAATACTATGACAAGTGTGCTGATGACGGGTTGTATAACGCCAGCGAATTTATAATACAGAGACTAACCTCAACAACGAGGTCAACTTCACATCCCTCATGAAATCAATTTAACATTCGATTATTGTACAAATTTAAACATACGGATTACAAACAAAAATATAAACAAAAAAAAAGAAGAAATTTATAAACAAATTTATTTTTATAATATGAATAAAATGTTGGTCTAAATGAACTAAAATAATTGCTAATTTCGAAATCAGTCACTTAAATATTAACACATTTTATTGTTTTTTCATACTTTGTTTAATTTTTGTATTATAAATTGTTAATTTACGTTAAAGGGAGAAATACTATAAAAACATTTCTACTTTTTCAGATCATTTTTATCAAAATATTTGAATAAATTAATTAAATAAATCTAGGTAAATATAAATAAACTTAGTCTTAGTAGTAAATATTTGAAGTAAAACAGTTTTCAAATCAAATCTGAACTAAAAAAGTTTTCAAAGGTTGAAAATTCAATTTTACAGGATTAGATGAATTTTTTTTTGCAGAATTAAAACAACGGCAGACCTGAAAAAAACTTTGGTTTTTAAAGTCAAAACAAAAGTCTAACATGTATATGTATAGAGGCCAAAATAGTGTATGTATTTACTATTATAAAATTAAATCGACATGGTGATGTAGGAGTTACATAAGATAATACGTAAAATTAAAATTTTTAATATATATATATTATACTTTTATACTATATTATACTTTTATCGAAACAAAATTATCCTTCTAAGAAGTAGTAAATCAAATGGATGGTGGTCAATTCTGAGATTCTACAAATTATAAGATAAATAAAACTTGCTAGATTATTGTTGATGGAAATTTGGAATATTGTGAATCACTAATAAACTTGATAATAACAAATTTGGAAAATGTCAACACATGACAACAAAGTTATGATTGCTGTTTTTTTGAATTTAAGAAGAGCTTTCGAAACAGTTGATAGCTGTACTGCTTCTAAAACTGCAAATTTATGGTATAAGGGATGCTGAACAGGAATGGTTTCGTTCTTACTTAGGTAATAGAAAACAGCGAACAAAATTAATATATACATTATACAATGATACATATACAAAAATTCATTATCTGATACTGTGGATATGGATCTTGGTGTACCTACCACAAGGTTCTGTTCTTGGTTTACTGTTTTTAATTTATGTTAATGATATAGAGCTTAGTGTTTCGTCTAATATAGTCTTGTTTGCGGATGATGCGTCATTATATGTTGTTGCAGATACTATAGAAGAATGTATTCAAAAAATAAATAGTGACTTAGATAGGTTAAAAATCATCAACATCATCAAAGCGATGTATGAAGATGCAGAGACAACAGTTCAACACAGAGGTAAGATCAGTGATCCATTCTACACCAATATAGGAGTTAGACAAGGATGTCCACTATCTCCACTTCTCTTCAACACAATACTAGACGACATTCTAAGAGAAGTTTGCACTGGAATAAACGGAATAGAATGGGATCTCTTCGGAAACTTAGAAGACTTAGATTACGCAGATGATGTATGCCTCATATCAAAAAATCAAAGGGACCTACAGAACAAAGTCAACAGATTACAGGAAGAAGCAAAGAAATCGGGACTGGAATTAAATATCGAGAAAACCAAAGCAATGAGGACAAACAATAGTTATAGTGAGCCAATAACAGTGAGTGGACAACAGATAGAATACGTAGAAGAATTCAACTACCTGGGGAGCATTATAATATCAAGAGGAGGTGCAACAGAAGATGTCAACAGCCGTATAAATAAGGCAAGAAGAACATTTGGGAGCCTAATGAAGATATGGCGGAGCAACCAAATATCGAGAACAACAAAGCTAACAATATTCAGAGCATGTGTTAAGTCAATATTAATATATGGCAGTGAAACATGGCTCACTTCGGTCAGAATCAAACAGAAGCTACAAGTATTCATCAACAAGTGCTTGAGAATTATATGCAGAATATTCTGGCCGGCAAGAATTAACAACGAGGATTTATGGATGATAACTGGAGAAGAACCTATCAACAGACAGATAAATAGGAAAAAATGGAAATGGATAGGTCATACACTAAGGAAATCAGAAAGTGATATAGCAAGAAGAGCTCTAGAGTGGAATCCACAAGGACAAAGGAGACCCGGCAGACCATACAACACATGGAGACGCACAATCGATCAAGAATTAACAGTCAACAATTATACCTGGGACGATATTAAGGAAGTAGTACTCAACAGAGAGGAATGGAGGTTCACTATCGAAGCCCTATGCTACCACGCGGAGTAATAGGAGAAAAAAAAAAAAAAAAAAAAAAAAGATAGGTTAAAAAATTGGTTTAGAATGAATAAACTTAGCTTAAATATTGATAAAACAAAGTGTATTGTTATTAATGGAGAAACAAATGATAACATTATTAAAATAAATAATGAAATAATAGAAAAAGATGATGAAATTAAAAACTTAGGAAAAATTGTAGATAAAAACCTAGACCTTAAAAAACATATAGATTATATTTGTAAATAAAAATATCTAAAAAACTTTATTTTTTTAAAACAATTCGAGATAGATTATCATATTCAAGTGCTATTACAGTTTATAATACATTTATCAAGCCACAATTTGAATACTGCTCAACATTTTTATTTATGGAAAGTAGTAGTAATAAAATTAGGTTACAAAAAATGCAGAATAGGGCTGTGAGAATCATTTTAAAGTAAGCAAATATACTTCGCATAAATTTATGTTAAATGTATTGAAATAGTTGAGTGTTAATCAAAAGAATTATAATAAATGTATTAATAATTGTACAAAATATGAAAATAGGTAAATGTCCCAGTTATTTATGTGATCGTTTAGTTTATGTATCGGATATTCCCAATTATAATTTGAGAAATGTTAATTCGTTCAGGTTAATTTTTTTTAGAAAAGAAAAAACTAAAAATATTCTTCTATACAATGGTCTCAAACTTTTTAATGAATTGCCTAATGAAATAAGTACGGAAACAAATACAAATAAATTTAAGAGAAAAATTCTAGAATATGTAAAAAATAATTTTATGTAATAATATAAATTTACTACAAATGCTTTATTTTTCCTTTTTGGAATAATAATGGAATAGTAATGTAAATAGTTTAATGAACTTTAGAACTTTAATTAAATATTTGAGGCTTAAAAAAATAATGAACGTTAAGATAACCATGCCACGCTTTGGAGGTTTGATCACATTAACAGTACATAAAATAATATACATTTTGGAAATAAAATAAAAATAATAATATACTAATTAGTGAAATAATATACTGTCTATTTAAATACTCCATAACTCTATAGTTTACGATCTTTTTTGCTCATTATTGTTATTTTAATTGTTATCACATAACTAATCGTATGATATAAGATTTGTTATAAATTTTTATATTTAATATTTTTGGTGTACCTACCCACCTACAATTTTTTTAAAAATTATTTAAAATATAATAATTCTTCCTGTACAAAAAAAATAGTTAAAAATAAAATTTAAATTCCATTTTTTTTTTTTTAGTTAGCTGTTCAAGAGTAAAAAAAAGTTGCAAACAACAGAGAATACCGATTATACATACTCGTACATATGCGGAAGTTTTTTTTAAAAAAAAGTTTCTAAAATATAAGATGTAGCTTTTACTTTTTGATTTTTTTATTTTTGAACAAAAATTTTGAACTCAACATTTTTAAGCTAGATTTAAAAAAAAAAAAAAGAAAATATATTTAAACTAAGTAAATTGAAGATGTGCATTTTCAGTCTGTCACGTTGAAAAGTAAAAAAAAAATAAAATAAAGTTTTTTTCGACTCTGTATTTTATTTTATTGTTACTATATAGTAATTTTTGTACACATAGTATTATCATATATAATTTTGGTAGAGTTGATGAAAGTTCTATGTTGCCAAGTAAATTATGGACAATAACAAATAAGTGAACAATATCGAGGCTAAGACCCTAACTCAACTTACTAATTCAAAATGTAAATTAAGAGATTTTGACATTATTTGAAAGACGAGAAAATTATTATTATTATTATTAAATTTAAAAACCGTTTTGTATTTTACATAATTAAAAAATAGCATTTTGATTTTTTTCATAGTGTTTCATTCAACAGCTTCGCCACTGGTCTCCTTCATGAATAGAACTGGGGAAAAAAAATATTAAAGGGACTTAAAATATTTAGGAAACAACAGAAAATACAACTATACTATTGATATGTGTACATTTTATATACTAATTTGACATACTTCAGTAATTATTTTATATAATACTTCAAAAAATCAATGTATGTCTGTTTGTCCTTTATGCATTACTACATCATTTATCTGATCGCCACGAAACACTAAGATGCTGTTGTGTACACTCTCGAAGATTTTTGGGACACAATTTTGCCATACAACTTCTCGTACCTGTCAAGAATATTTCAAAAACCAAAATACCTGAAAATTGGAAGTTATATACATTATAGACCTAAAAGGGGTAACTTATGTGCTCTCTCAAAAATAAACAAACATATGTTATACTTATAGCTATAGTTTTGGAAAATTTGGCTTGGTTCGGATAGCTGCTATACAACTAATAAAGAATATTACAAAAAAAATTATAAAAAAAATTATATTTACTAAAAAAATTGTTAGCATATCTTTGTTATTCAAAAAAAAGAAATTCTAAAATTAAAAAATTATATTTTTTTTAATTTAATGAAATTTGTTGTTTTTTTCATCTTATTAAACATTATATTGATTTTGTGGAAATGAAACTAAGTGAAATATTAAAAAATCGAAAAAACCGAGTATATTGAGTATTGTCGATAGTTATTAAAACCCTCAAACGGAAATTGGTCAAGAACAAAATAGAATTAAAACGACACTTTGAAATGTTTACCATATTAAAATTAATAAGTTTCCATGTAAATTGAATAATTATCATTATGAGTTACCTTGAAAATATAGGAATTATTTGGCACCTATTCGAAACAGGATAGCATTGTAAAACAACCAGATAATAAAGATATAGAAGATAAAGAAAGATCAAAAGTAAAACGGATAAAGCATTTAAAGCAACTGATTTTGGCAAGGGGTCAGCAACGCGTACCGAGTACAGCTAGTGTAATATTTATTTCATATTATTATCTAATTGTTATAATATAGAAAGGTAAGTAATAAATGTTGTTTTAAAATTCAATTAATTGTTAGTCAATTATAAAAATAGAAAAATTAAATCTCTCTGCTCTTCTCATTTACTCTCTTCAGGGTGTAGTGGCAATAAAAATAATAAACTAAAAACATTAATAGAATTAGTATACATAGCGAAAAAAATAATTAACTTAATTTTCCTAAAAACTACTTTTAACATAATGTTGCCTTTTTAATGCCATTCTCAGACTAGAAATAAAATAGCTTCAAAACTATTTTAAATATTTAATGCTGTAAGTGTAAACATTTAGTCTTTTTTTTTTTTTTTTTATTAACTTTTTTATTTTGTTTACAATTTATAATGCTTTAACCTACAAAAAAATTTATAAAATTGGTTTTGATTACTTTTTATGTATAATTAACGTAAACATAACGGTTTGCTCTTTTTTTGTAAATTTGTCATCTTAAGTTTAGTTTAAAAGGGTATTAATTGTTATTTATACATTTCATGTATCGTGTTATTGCAAGTTTTTGGTAAAATTTTTGAAAAAACCAAATTGATTATTATGTTTGAATAAAACTTAACCTACCTTAATCTAACTTAATGTACGAAAACTATTTATTAGGCTTTGTTTTTTGACAATAAGAGATTCTAGCTGTTGTTTAGCCACCAAAACTCTCGTTTTGCAAATGTATCTTTAAAAGGAATGCACATGTCGTATTTCATTTAGTCTCTGTTAACATTGCCTGGAGTAAATTCTATTTTTTTATTCGTAGCCCGTCTATTATAATGAAATAATATAGGGACGAAATTTTGGCTTTGGATATAGCCTTTGATATCTAGATAAATAAAGTGTTCGGGTGTTATAAAACCTGTTTTTAATGTGCTTACTATGTATTCCTCGTTATGATAAAATACATGAGATATTAGACCATTTTATGAGGTTTGTTGAGCTCTATTGAAATGATTTCTAATCAATTTTGTAATAAAATTGTCGATCCTGTTTTTTTTTAGATTCATTATAGATATATCTATTTGAATAATAATGGATATATCCAGTTTCAGACTAACGGAATTTGTTTATGCAAACCCTAATGCATTTTCTTTCAAATTTGCGTAATTGTTCCATTAGGCTACCCCTGATATTGTACCCCTGGTATTGTGCCTCTGATAGGAGCTACGTACGTGAGAGTAGATCTTATTAGTGTTTGATAGGCTATCAGTTTAATTCCTGTTTGTATAGTTTTATTGTAAAATAGTTTTTTGGAGGTCATGAATGCTTTGTGTAAACGTTTATTCTTCCTGCGAACATTATAAACTGAGAATTTTTGATTAATTTTAATTTACTATAAGAACAAGTTCAGTATACTTGCAACCATGACAGATGGTTTAAAAAAAATTATAAAATTAAAAGATCCTAAACTTAAATCAATTACTTAACGACATTATTTTCTTTTAAAGTCATTTATTATTATTATTTTTTTTTTTATTGAATATAATTCAAATTATGGACAGTAGGTTCATTTAATAGCAAATAGTTATCGATTTAGCAATTAGTTATCAATCATGTTTTAATAAAACCTTTTCAAATTTAAAAAAATGCTTTTTAAATTTTACTTCCATTTTTTTCATAAAAATTTTTTGAAATTTCAAGAACACAAAAATTTGTTCAATAAGAAAAATGTAAGCACTAAGCACAAGCTGCCAAGATTATCGGCTTTTTAGGTAAAGTCGTTTATTTTTCTACATTTTCGTTATCAAATATAATAAAATCATAAAATAAATTTATATAAATATAAATTTTTTTTTTAAATGTGAAATATTAAAATTTCCACGTCATTTTACTTTTAATAAAAAGAGCAAGCTCGATTTATTAATTAATATTGATACATAGACATTTTATGTCGCCATTGTATCTATAAATATTATTATTTGTGTTAACAAACAAATTTATTTATAGGAAATTGTTTCGTTCACCATAACACTATTAGAAATCATCAGTAGGTATTTATAGTGTTAGACTACCACTACAACTCCTATTTTCAATTTGGTGGATTTTATAACTTATTAGAAAGCGTTAATATTACATTTGTGAGTTATAAAAATCGACCAAAATTTCAATGTCAAATTATTTATAGGAAATTGTTTCGTTCATCATAATTACATAAATTTATTCAATGTTATTTTACATTGAAATTTTTGTCGATTTTTATAACTCTCGGATATACTATTAACGTATAGGTAGATGTTTTGTAGGTAGTCTAACACTATAAATACCTACTGATGAGTTCTAATAGTGTTATGATCAACGAAACAATTTCCTATAAATAATTTGACATTGAAATTTTGGTCGATTACGTTATTTTGGTTAATATATCGTTTTCAATTTTGTTTTTATTCTATTAGGAAATAAATCCTTACTTCATTACATTTTGTTCTGTCCATATAGAAATTAATATTTTCTTTTTCTTCATTGTGTTTCCGAAAATATCCTATACATTATTCCAGAAATCATCAAATTTTAGTCTAACATTTGGTATTTTTATTTTAATATTATTCATTAACTATATAATATTATTACTTAATAAGTGTTATTTAATGTTATTTATTAAATTTAAAATCCTAACGGAATTGTATTTGTTTTCAATTATTTGTTAATAATATTATTATTAATTTTTTTCGATAATACTGTGAACTGTAAGTAAAATTATTTTTTTTTATAATTATATTTGAGTGGCCTTTGAAAGTAATTTTTTTAAACATAATGATATTTAAACTAAATCGAATAGATCGAGGTAATAGATCGGTATAACACAACTATAACACAAAATATTCTAAAATATATTGGAAAGATTTTGTTTACATATATTATTATAATAGTAGGTATGTGACTGCATATTCAATTTAGTGTTAACATTTTGTATTTCATCAAAAATCGGTTTTATAATGTTTACACATTTTGCAGACATCTAAGTTACTTTATTTATAAGAATTAATTTTTATTACTACTAATTATTATTCCTTTTCACTATAAAAGAGAAATTACTCTCTTTTCTAGAGACTGATAAAATAATTAAGTTGAAGAAGAAATTTTCACATAAAGTTTTTTAAACTACAAATGAAGGTCAGAGCTGTATGATTTAAAAATTTTGATTTCAATGTGAGTTACTAATACTCAAAAAAATAAAAATTTGTAAAAGCTCTAGTACTGGTGAACTTTCAGTATTTTACCAGTAATTAAAGTAAAAAAAAAATGTTTAGCCCTTCATCATCATCATCATTGTGCTGTAATCCTATCCCTGGACATACTGTGGAAATCCTAGTACTTAAATACTAAAATACAAAAGGTTATTGGTCGTTGCCAAAAATACTAATTGTCGTTAAACGTCGTTACTAATATTATGCTCATGGTGACTAATAAAGTGAAGGTGGCTCACCAGTATACCAGTGTTTTTACTAATGCATATTAATTTACTTAACTACAAAATGCTGGACTATCATACAGCTTTAATTGAAGCTAAGTTATTAAAGCTTTAAATTAGCTCATCATCTTTGTTCTGTAACCCTAATCATTGAAGCTTGGAGCGGATTTTTCGATTTTTTAAAATATTTCTTATTTGTTTTTTTATTTCTATATTTTGATAGCTCTAAAAATCATAAACTCGGCTGTCTTGCAATCTTATATTATCGACCCTATATACCATTACTCTCTCAGCTGCCTTTCCACATTCAGAATTTTTCACTTAGTCTATTTTCTAAGAACTTTTGGAACGAAGCCAAATTTTAATCTGCTCTCTTATTTTATCAGAATTGTATTTACAATTTTCAGAATTGTATCATGTAGTAACAGCTTATGGTTTTTTTTACCAGAGAAATTCATATTATTCGTCAGTCGTCACTGATTTTTCTTTTTTCTTTTTTTTTTAAATCGTTGAATGATTTTCAAATAAATTCAACTCACATGAAAAACCTTTGAAAAAAATATCAAGTTTTATTATAAATGTTTTACAACAACATGATTCATATAACTTGAGAACATTCAAAAACTAAAAGTTGATTTAGTGCCAAACTACAGTCACATAATACCAGTACTCAGTAATGTTGTGTATAACATTATAGTGAAAAGTATCTTCTCTCAACAAAACAAAATAAAAAATAAAAACTTTTCCTAATTTTTTTT
This sequence comes from Argyra leucocephala, assembly GCA_963942445.1. Classification (NCBI taxonomy): domain Eukaryota; kingdom Metazoa; phylum Arthropoda; class Insecta; order Diptera; family Dolichopodidae; genus Argyra; species Argyra leucocephala. The sequence continues at coordinate 97,262,885 of OZ012677.1, forward strand.
TTTTTTTAAAGAATAAATTCAAGTTAAAAATTTTAATACTTATGATATGTGGGGGCGCACTTGAACTTTCATAAATTATACTAAGTAAGGACAAAATAACGTCATTTTATGTTATGTATCTATATAATATATACATGTATATGTGTTTATAATAAAAATTTATGAATGTTACCGGAATATTATAAACAATACAGACAAACAGAGAACTGCATAAGAGCTGTTTTTCTCTTGACAGTTTTCAAATACATACGTGTATACTTTTAAAAGGACTTACATAATTATTATAACATAAACTTAAACTATAAATAAAAAAAAAACTACAATTATATTGTTAGAAGTAAGCTATAAAAATTATGTAATGTTGTTTTGTTAAAACTAAGAAAAAAAAAACAAAATATTTTTTTTTTTGTTATTAACAAAATAATATGAGTAAGGATGTGCGACAAACAAGAATTGAAAAATAAAAAAACTAATTTATTTCAACGCATCCGACAGTAGGAATTCCAGATATGTACAATTTGTTCTTATTTTTTGTTTATACTAGAAATGATTATAACTAGTTATATATGAACTAATTTTTATTTTTTTACTTACTTAGACACTTATAATAAAGCTAAGTATATTTTTTTTACACTTGAAGTAATTAATTTAATAATATTAATTAATTTCAATTTTTTGTATTACTTCTTTAGGAAACATAAATCTCTGAGTTGGCGTTTTCGATATTTTCTTTTGACTATACATAAGTATATACTATAATTTTCTCTTATATACTTCTATTGTTATTACTCTGAAAATAACAAGAGGATATTGTATAGATTCAGTGAAAGGGAAATAAAAACAGCTAAATATTATAATTTTCATGTTATTTCTTATGAAACATGCAGAAGTTTTAAATACTGCCATGTCTATATTAAGCTGTAAGAGATGACAAATCTCAAAGCTAAACAGAAATTGAAAAAGTATTGTATATTTATGAAAGCTCATTGCAAGCTGTAATTCGTATATTTATTTGTTTAAATTGTTAATTTTATCTATTAATGACGTAACAACAGTTTTGAGAAATAGCAACGTTTCCCATATATATTCGCACAATCTTTAAGACAATTAAAACACCTAATAAAGTTATTTTACTTCAAAAAATCTAAATTTGCTCCTAAATTGGTGGGACATTAATCGATTAAAATTAAACGGCGTTGAAATCAGTTGAACTAGGTTATCAAGATTAGTTAGTTTATTTAATGATATCGGAGTCATGTTTGATGATAAATTATCATTTGAACAACATTTCAACATTATCATCAATAAAACAAATTCAATACTGGGTAAAAGATGTTCAAATTGTGATCAAGATGGTCTGGTCACAACTGATGGTCAAGATGGTCTGGTAAAATTGATTCACTATTTATCAAAGGTAAAGTCAATGGTTATCGTAATATTAGTGCACATTTTCGTTCTGAAAATATATTAAATGTTGCTCATCATCGTACAAATTATGGTAATATCTGCATATTATTGTGCAGATTGATTGAATGATGAAATCAAGAAAAAACGACTACATTTAGCAAAGAAAAAAGTTCTTTTCCATCAAGACAATCCAAAAAACAGTTTTTGAATATGAATATAGGAAACTTTTCGGGTTATATAACCTATACCCATTTCATTTTGCTCTTTCATTTTTGTTATTCTATTTAAATAAAATTTAAGATATCATCTATGAGTCACTCAATTATTTATAATTTAATTTTACATCCAATTCAATAAGTACAAAGTTATTTACTAATCTTACTTTTTCAAAATAATGGATGAATATTATTACTTGTGCATCAGACATCCAGTCCAGCTCTTCATCATCACAGTTGCTATAAACATTCCTACTGGTTTTTCTGCTTTTACTTTCTTTGGCGCACTTCACCAGGTTCTATCCATTGTTTGGACTGGTTTTTGTTTCTATTACTGGTATATTGTAATGGACCCAAGTCTTATCAACATTTATAAATACGTAAGAATTAATTTGGATTAAGTTGATATATTGCCAAAAGCTTCTCACAACATGTCCAACGAATTATTTTTTGTGACAATATGTTAACAAACGAGGCTGCCAGCTTGCTGATAGCTTTTTCATAAGAAGTTCGTCATGTCAAGTGCATCCAATGTTATCTTTTGATATTTTTAATATGTCTGCCAGCTCAAGAATTTTAATTTGGCGATCGTTTGTCAGTACATCAAGCAGTTTTCTTACAATATGTAGCTGTTTTTTTTGTATGACAATGGACATTACTGGTCTAAGTGTGTCGGCGTACTGTCGGCAGCCACTTCTACCCACGTACCAGTTTTTGTTTAGTGTTTCCCCTTCTTTGTTTGTCATTTTTACTTGTACGACCGTGTTTAAATTCAGCTACTCAAAAACAAATGGATTCATATGATTGTGATAAAGTACCTAAAGTACTATCCATATCTTTTCGGATATTGGTTGCTGATAAACCTTTCAAAAAAGATAATAAATTTCAGTACGATTTTTAAATTATCTGAAAAGAACAAAAGTTAACTGATGAGATAGCTGTTTCACAATAAACTATTTGACAGAACTATTTTTCATGAAAGATTGTTGTTTGAAATGGTAACCATAAAAGTTTATAATATAGATAAAAGATGCTTTACAGGAAACTTTTCGAACTATAGTGCATAAATATTTGTATTGTTCTGCATTAGTTATTAAAAGATCGTGAGATAAAAGCACCTGTGTATATTATTAAGAAAAACATTCTGATATGCAAGTCTACAGCTTGAAAATTAAATTTTGAAAATTTATTCATTATGAAAAAAAGAACTTGCACGGTAAGGTTTACAAAGCTGTCACATGATAGCTTCCTAACTGCCATAAAAACCATTTACTAACAACCATTTTTCAAAAATCAAAGACTGGAATATTTCAAAAACCAAAGACTGATACTTAAGGACTTTCAAATTCAAATAAATACGTCTTTTACCGTTTACCGAAATTGTGACTAATTGGCGTCGTTGTCATACAACTCCTCAACTCTTTATAATCATTAAGAATATTTCAAAAACTATCACAGACCTGAATATTTGTAATTAGGCACTTTCTTCGACATTAAAAAAACTTTCCTTTTAAGCTTTCCAAAAAGTCTGGCTCGGAGTAATTTTTGGTGAAAGTAATTCTTAAATATATACATAACTAGTGGAAAACGAATTTCTGAAGACCTAAATGATAAAAAATTTAAATAGCGACTATACAGTCACCAAAGAAACTGAAGGTATTACTACTCAGCAGAATTTCTAAATTTGTAGATTTTGACAAAATTTTGACATTTCTTCCTTACCATGCAGAAATAAAAGTAGGAGCTCCAATTAGGCTTCTATAAATTTTCAATAATCAAAATTATGTGATACCAGATTAATAATAAAGTACAGGAATAAAAGTATTACATCCTTATTTCTAAAGACCAAATTCAAACTTACTACAAATGTTGAATTGGACCCAGCATCTGGTCTAATATCTGTTGTGTAAAATTTGGAATATTTTTGAGGAATAATTTTTTGAACTGGGTTTTATATGAAAAATTATTGAAGTAAACTTTGCGTTGGATCTGGATAACATCATCAAGAACAACATCGGGATTCGGGACAACATGACTTTGCTAGTATCTTCTAATTTGTAATATGTACATCCAAAGTGAACATCATAAAATTGTAAGTAATTTCTTTTTTATATAATCTTCATTTTCTTCTATTTTATGCATTCCTATTTGTCTTGCTTTAATTTTTTTACCACATGTGTCGTAGAAGGGCGTTTTTATTTTACACATTCATAATATTATCTCATCAATTGCTATACCTTAAAGCTTATCAATAACTGAATTCATATTAGGGTAATTTTAACAAGGACCTATTGAAGAGAAAAGAAAATATATTTAATTTTCCTTCACTGATTGATAGCTTGTTTTATTTATTCAAGTTTTATGTTGTATAAGAAGATTATTTCAATATCTGTTTATAAGTTAATTTTTAATGATAATTAAATCTATATTATAGTTTTTTTTAATTGTCTTTTGTTTCTTTCAATACCCTTGATTAATTATTTACACTAGACATTTTAATATCATTTCTGTTATATTAATATGATAACGTATGTCCTCTATCAGGTCGACATGATTTTGTTATTATTATCATTTACAACCAATAATTTTTACATTTTTCTTTCAGTCTGAACAGTTTTCAACTGTAAAATGTAAATTTCATCATGATGTCCTTATCTTTACATATGATCTTTATTTACGTTCATCTCAAAATTTCCATAAAATATAAAACAAAAAAACATAAGAGAAAAAGAATAAATCAAAAAATGAAATGAAAATAAGTGAAGAGTTCAAAAGAAGATGAAAAAAAAAGAATAAAACTGAAATACTTTTGTATGGGTTATCTATAATATTATGTATGTATATTTATCAAATCAGAGGGACTTTATAGTTGTATAATACCATTGAAGCATCTATAAAATACACATCCAATTTCATTGAATTGATTTCTCAGATTTATGTTCTTTTCTTTTGCTTTTATTATTTTTTTTTATGGTTTAATAACTGTTCATTTAAGGGTAGTTGTAAACGAAGATGAAGGATATATGATGGCGTTAACATACGTCAAGGATAAAGTGGTTAAAATAAAAGGATAAAATTAAAAACTAATAGTATAAAATTGCAATAGTAAAAAATTAAATTTATGAAAAATATTTTAATTATTTAGCTTAATCGATATTTATTTCTGATGTGCGTCACAGAGATCTTGAAAATATATATTTTTTAATTTGATTTCCTGAATTTATTATATTATGTATATATATATAAATTAACATAAAAACTACTTAAGAAACAAGTTTGTGTACAGTGGCTGATTATTAGGAGATTCATGAGTAATTAAGTTTACTTTTACATAAATTTTTATAGAAGTAATTTAAAACAAAAATATGGAACAAAAAATATTAAATCCATTTCAATAATATATAAAAATATCTGGCAACTCTTTTACTGATTGTCTTCGTTATTGTAATTGTTATATTATTTATTTATAATACCAGAGCTACATGAATCAGTGATTCAGAATTGAAATAACAGAATTAATGTTGACAATAGGACTAATGTGGGTTCAGGCATATTGAAGTAGTTCTCGAGATTAAAATACGTAATTATTAAGTACTAATAACAGTTCATAAATGTAATTTTTTTCTAAGACCTATTATGGTGTAATATTACATAAGTCGCCTTATGTAACCTTAGCTGTCATTTAAATTTTCCCAACTATTTTCACAGTTGGAAGACTACTTTATGACATTGAATGCTCTCTTAGTTTTATTTTATGGGTAATTGGGTATATATTCAAGTGCATTTATAAACTGTTTCCACGAGACGATGAGTTATCTCGCTTGAAATTATGTATAGTAGTTCTAGGTGTACCAACTAAAACATTTGTTTTAAAAAAATAAATATCGACCAGAGCAATTAAAATATAACACCCACGTTTAATAGAAAATATCACAGATACAACACAAGATCTGCTACAGATATCAGAAAAATATCAGCAAAAATTAGGTTTAACAGGTTTTATACAGTGTACAACTTAGGACACAGAAAGTATAATGAATTTTCAAATGAAATCAAATCAATGAATTCTTAAATATATTTAAGAAAAAATGAAATGGAATCTAAAAATCAATTTAGTTAATACCTTTAGTTAGGTACCTACTTACATAACTTGTTTTTTCTCTAATATTCTTCTATATTATTTATGTGTAATTCTGAAATGATGGGTAGATTGCAAAGACTTCAGAAGAAGTCTATGAGAGTTGTTCTGAGATTGAATCGCTATACTTCTCTGCATTCAATATTGGACACGTTAAAATGGCTAAATATTGAACAACAAATTAAAATGAATGTTTTGATCATTGTATTTAACCTTTATTCAGCTGGAAAGGTACACCTGCACCTTTTACATTTTACTTTTTGAATATTTTCGATGAAAATTGACTTAGAGACTTGAATGTTTGTGATAATTCATTTTTCATCAAAATTGATATTTTAAAAGATTTTTGAAGTAAAAAAATAATTGGGGGGTAGGTAAACCAGGCATTTTTTTTTTACGTTGTCAGCTGGGAAGGTAAACCTGCACCTATAATGCATTTTATATGAATTTTTGTGTTAAAATAAGAAAATATTATTTTTTATATCACAGAGATAATTTATTATAACACCTTTTTTTTTTAATGTACATTATCTAACATTTTTCATTTACATAAAGTTTATATAAAAAATAACGGTACTTGGGTCCATCATCGAAACATGAAACAAGAATAGTTCGGTACCTAATGATAATTTTGTTATAAAAATGAAATAAAATTTTTCTAGACCTGAAACGTATACCATCGTCAGTAGGTACATGAACAAAATAAAAACTCTAACGGTACTTAGGTACCCAGAAGATGCTTTATCATCATATAAAACAAGAATAGTTCGGTACCTAATGATAATTTTGTTATAAAAATGAAGCAAAATTTTTCTGGACCTGAAAGGTACATCAGCATCAGTAGATACATGCAAAAAATAAAAATTCTAACGGTAGTTGGGTACACAGAAGATGTTTTATCATCCACACATCAAATAGTTCGGTACTTAATGCTACATATTAAAATACTATAAATATGTATATTTTGTACCGTCTAACAAAAAATATGATCATGTACAAAGGTTTGCAATTATATAAAAATCTTCCAGCAGAGTTAAAAATGGAAAATCGATTTAGTAGGTTTGAAAAACTAATTAAAACATAAAGTATAATTTTTAAATGAAGTAAATTAGATTAACTTCATATTAAGTAAATTTATTTTAATTATTTATTAATGTATGAATATTATTGTATTTATAAATAGTATATAAATTAAATAAAATAACAAATAAAAAATAAATAAATTGTTTATCGTAGAGAATTATTTATTTTGTTATTATGCTTTGTTTTCATATACACTCTGTAAGATCCAGTGAGAAATAAAGAAATAAACGAGTAAATAAAAAAATGATTAGTAGTTCATTAAAATTGTTAAAACAATTACGTCGATAACAAAATAGTTCATTACGAATACCTACCTTAAATAATATTTAAATAGCTTTTGATTTAGATAACAAAAATATATTGTTAAAATATCCTGATATTTTTATTACACTAAAAATGTTAAAAAAATTATGAAAATATATTTCTTTAAAAATTCCATTAACATTTTAAATCTTTGGGTAGCTTATCATCACCCGAAATTATACGATAGAATCCGAAATTCTGAAGTTTTTTCTTTCAAGAAAAACACTATACAATCAATAATATTTTTCATCCTTTTTAACCAGAAATAGACATTCCAATGACAACAGATTTCCAATAGCTTTCACTTGAGAAAATAATACTTGCCATAAACAATCCCTATACACACGTTATAAAAATTATTTTTGTAAAATTTTTATTTTAAAATTGAAAACAAGGAAACATGAAAAACACATTAGTTTTGATTACTATTACAGGTGAGAAAAACAAAAATGTTTAGAATATTTCAGTTAAGTTGCACGTCTGAAACAAAATGTAAGCTACTCATACTCTTAGAAAAACAACTGCATTTTTGACCATTTAAAAAATATATTTTTTTTAATTCAAAATTACTTTGATTGCGAATACCAGTAAAATGGGAAGAAATTTATGTATAAAAATTTAAAGGAAAAGTAAAGTTTGAAATTTTTTATGGGAATTTTTAAACTTAAATAATACGAGTAGGTACATTGTTTTAAAAGTGCTAAGAATCCAGAATAAAAAGTAATTGAATTAAATACACATTGAAACATTTTGGTTAAGAGCTATTGAGAGTGTAATATTTTTTGTTTTAATTGATTGAGTAAAATTTACAATGTTTTTTTTTAATTGCAATAAAGTTTGTTAAAATTCCTCTGTGTGTACCATCATAGTGAAGTACATTCGGTAAATTATCTTTCTTATCGGTATGGTGAAGTATTAGTTTAGAATATTTATAATATAATCATCATATACGTACTCGTAAATATTTCTAAATTTTACAGTTAGAACCAAATGTGAGTAAATAGACTTAAGAAGTTTTTAACGCAGCATATTACGTCTTCAACGGGTTTTGATTTTAAACAATAAGCCGATAATAATTCAGTATTCTGAGTTATCAAAGTGATCTTGAAATGCATTTCGTCTTCCCTTTTGAAATGAAATGTGTGGCGTTTTATTTTTTTCCGGATTATAGTATGGTTGTTTCTTATGTTGCAATGTTTCGTTTTCCTTTGTAACATGACCTTAGCTTTGTTTGTTACGTTTTATTGAATTTACCAGCTGAAATTTCAAAAGAATAATGTAATAAATGTTAAGAGAATAAGATGAGATGAATTGTCACAGAATCAACAGTTTTCAAGCTAAACACAATAAATTAAATTATGTGTAATACTAAATACTCATTTATTGAATCATAGGGAAACCGATTAAGCACACAATGGGTAATGCAGTAAGTAGAAGACCTACTTGAAGGTTTTAACAACAGGAACAGAAAAGATATTAGGATTGTGAGTGGTCAATCTCTACTATCGTCTCAGAGAATCTCCGTATCTGGTTCAAGATTGCACAACTATCTGCTACGAAGAATTAAAGATTTGTCAAACATAAGGTTTTTCACAAGGGAACAATAAATTAAAACAATATTTATTGGAGCCCGATTATTTGGATTTTATTACTTGAATTGTATGTTTAACGTTTTTTAGTGAATTAAATCGTTATTTTATTTTATTTGAATTTGATTATATGTATATCTGAATTTATATTTTGTAATTATCTATCAAACTATAAATTTTTATAAATTTTATTTTTATTTTATTTGTGAATCTTTTCAAATTTTTTTAGTACTTCAATTTCATAAACAGTAGAATACTTAATTTTGTATACATATGTACATTAATTTTACTATAAATTAATGTTACCTTGAATTTATTGTGAAATAAGAATTAAAGTTGAACCCGATTGTATATAATGTTTCAATAATGGCAATCAGGCGATGAAACAATACTAAAATGTATAATAATGAATTAATAAAAATGAAAAAAAAGTGATTTATGATTTTGAACTTACAATTGAATTTACACAGTACAATTTTGAAGATGTTTAGATGAAAATGACCCTACTTGTAGTGGAAAATTGTAAGTGTATGGTTTTATCTTAAAATACGCTAAGGTCACACTTAGGTAGGTATGTACGTAAGTAGTAGTGGATGCCGACAGTAAGCCGATACACTTAGACTAATAAGGTTCATTGCGATACCACAGGAACTTTCCTCGCGTAAGAATCTACTCAATGAACCATTTCGAACTTTTCACAAAATAGTGGGGGATTTTAGTGCCTTCTAGGTCACCCAATGAGTCTAGAAAGAGCAGGGCAGGTATAAGGGCGGGTTGGACAATTTCAACCTTTTCCACCTCTCTGCAAAATTTGTTTGACGGAAGTCCACTTATTCTGGCAGGTTTTCCAATAAGACAATGATCCTTAATAACTCCTACCATAGTGCTGATGTCACACCTTTTCAACGATAGTAGCTTAAAGGAGCAAGTGATGCTTGCTTTCTTTCTGATGTTACAGTTACTTAACCATCTGAAATTTAAAGTTTTTATTGTGTTTTTTCGGAGCTGTGGATTACAAATAGTCAAAGGTGCATTCATATGGCTCCTTTGCTGATATCTAGGATAGTACTCTTTCTAGCAATTTGATATGCATTGCAGTTACCCGGAACCTCACTTTGTCTTGACACAGCTTTCCCTGGATGGAATATCGATCTGATACGACCTATAACAGTTTGAATGTTCAAAATATTTAAAAAAATATCTATGAATGATGTCAGAATAATTTTATAGTAAGTTCGTGTATTGAGGATCACATACTTTATTTTTAAAATAATAAAAATTTAATTACCGAATCTAATTAAAATAAAAATTTATTTAATGGGAATTATTTTTGTTGGTATCAAATTTAATTTTTTCATTTATTTATTATGCTCCATAAATTTTACAATTAATTCTTTTAAAACTATTTACTTAGATACAGATATATAATTATCTTTACTACAGTTGATTTGTATTTTTTTATTTAGAAATTTTCGAGTTTACTAGTATAAATTTAGAGGAAAATTGGAGATGAAAAACCTTTTTGAATTTTTGTTTTGTAAAACTTAACACTAACTTAAACAGTAAAACCTTTTTACAGTAAAATCTACCTACGAACTAAATTAGCCTAATTTTTTTAACTTAATTTAAATTTCTGATCAGAGGATTTTCTGACATGAACAGTTCCGAGTGGAACTTTACAGTTAAATAACTTATTTTTTCTAAAATTGTATTCATGCTGGCTTTATCATGCAGCTTTTTGGTTGAATACCATCTGTGAAGATTGAATACAAGTTTCAAAAGTTTATTTTGCGAAATTTGCAATTTTTTAATGTGACTAGCTGCACAATCTTCCCAGACTGGTGCCGCATATAACATTATTGGTTGAAAAATTATCTTCATAAGTATCAATTTGTTTTCTGTGGATAAGATTGGTTTTCTGTTAATGAGGGAATACAACATGCGAGTACATTTGTTAATTTTATCAATAGTGATAGAAGTTTGCTTTTAAAAGGTTAGCCTTTTATTTAAGGTAATGCCTAGGTATTTAATAGTATCGGCCCAGTTAATTTGGTCATTTTGCAGTTTTAATGGTGTAGAAGGAAGCCTCTCTCCTTTTTTTCGTAAACTAAATTGATACTGTTTTTGAAGCATTAATTTTTACTCTCCATTTTGCATAATATCTATAGAGCTTATTGAGTGAATTTAGTAGGTTCGTTAATATGTAATTGGGATTAGTGCCAGCAGAGTGAATTGCAGTGTCATCAGCAAATACTGATATTTTTGTAAACTCTAACCTAGGGATATCTGCAGTGTAAGTATTGTACAAAATTGGGCCAAGTACTGAGCCTTGTGGAACTCCTGCTTTAATTTCGTACAAATTGGGGGATGTATTATTCAATATCACACGAAATACTCTTTGATGAAGAAAGCTTTGTATGATTTTAATTAAATATATAGGAAATTTATACAATTCTAGTTTATAAAGCAAGCCAGAGTGCCACACAGTGTAAAAGGACGAATTTATGTTAAGCGTTACTAGCCCAATAGATTTGCGTTTTTCTAACTTGGATTTAATGTAATTTTTGACACGTAGAAGAGGGTGAATGGTACTATGCTTTGCCCTAAGTCCAAACTGGTCGTTTGGGAGAATTTTTTTGGGTGAAATAAACTTTTTCAGTCTGATTTATAGTAAGCTGATAGGCCGAAAACTATTTAACTTCTCCATCGGTTTTCCAGGCTTAAGAATCGGAATAATATGAGCTTCTTTCCATATATTCGGGAAATAACCTAGTTTTAAGCAAGAATTGTAAATTAAAATTAGATATCTTTTTGCGTTTAGTGGTAATTTTTTCATACACAGATTAGATAATAATGTGATCTGAACCTGCAGATTTTTTAGTTTTTAATTGGGCAAATATTTCATTGACAGATTTCAGTTCAACTTGTTCAAAGGATTCTATTTCAGCTTGATCAATTTTGCTTACAGATTCCTCCACCATAAGATTTGTATCATGGTCACTTATGTTGTTGTTCACGGCGTGTTTGTTATAAAAATGTTTGGCTAATGCATTTGCTTTATCAATATTCGTGTAAAATATGTTATTGTCATCCTTTAGAGTACATATAAATTTATTTTCATTTTTTAAAACTTTTGAAATTTTCCAAAAAGGTTTTGACCATTTTTTCAAGTGCTTAAGGGTATTAGACCATTTCATATTCCGATACTCATTTATTTTATGTTTTAAGAAATTTTTGAAGTATTGTAATTGAGCATAAACATCAAATTTAATAAGGCCTTTAATATATAATTATAATTATTTAAACGTGGAACTTTTTTTATATCTCAATATGAGTTTTAGATCCAAAACTCATCTAGAACCTTAAATTCTTAGAGGTAAAAATTTTAAAGCACATCATGCAGATCTGTTAAAATACACTCTTTTTAATATAGCTATTAGTATACGTATGACCAATCTCGTCAAATACTCCTATACCTAATATATTTCACCGATTTCAATGTTTGCTATAAAAATAAAAAGAAATACATATATTTTCGACCAGACTGTCGTGTCATCCAAATTCATTGACAAGAAACCTACTGAACATCCCAACTATCAGCAGACTAAAAAAGAAGACTTTAGCTGTCTAGCAGAAAAAAAATTTGACTTACATTTAAAGTTTTTTTATCTTTTAAAACTTATTTTAATTTTCAAATACAAAGAAAGATTCATTAAATTTATAGACGGAAAAAAAAATATATTTTCTTCTGTTGATTCAATCTTGACAGACACTGTGTGTAAGGGTTTTCAAATAAATAAAAAATTGGTAGGAGTAGGCAAAAAAAATTTTAAAAGGAAAATAGTTTTTTTTAAGAGGCTTTTCGTTAATACTCTTTAGAATGTCCGTTTATTTCTTTTTTTTTTTTTTTTTTATTATTACTGACTCTTAAGTTGAAATGCTATTTGAGCATGTTACAAAAAGTAGTGTGCATACTTCGGGTGAGAAAAATTTTCTGTTATGATTTGATATGAAATTATTTTGAAATTTTTATAAAATGGTCCATTTTCGTCCTACTTTAGGCTTAAATTTCTTTTTTCGATTTAAAGTTTTAATTGAATTCCATGATTTTGAAACGAATCAAATACAAAAAAAAAAAAAAAAAAACAAAAGAATTAGTGAAACTATTAAAATAGAAGTAAAATGATATTTCATTTGTTTGTTATGCAAAATTAAATTTAATTAATGATTTTTGAATGATATTCAAGTGGTTTTAAAGATCAATGGTCGTTGTGCGTACACTGACAGTAAAATACAATAATTGGAATTTAAATAAAGAATTTCCTTTGAAATGTTGTTAATTAAAATATTCAATGCTTGAAAATTATGTTATTTAATTTTTATATGTAGTTAAAAACTCATCAAGTCTCAATAAATTTTTTGTTCTTAAAATACGTATTAAGATGAGTGTAGGTAGATGCAAATTTAAATGGACGAAATCTTATACTCGGTGTTTGAAAAGTTTTAGAAATCAATTATTAAAATATGAAAATAATAAATTAAGTATTATTTAATGTAATTTAAATTTTTTGCTTTTATTTTTACAATTTTTTAGGGGTAGATATTATATTTTGCACCTGGTTTACAGTTCATTTAACTTTGGGTTAACGAAATCAATTCAAAATAGTTAGTTTTATAAAAATTCTGGAAAAAAAAGATATCTTCCTTTTTTCCGATATCCTACTAAGGTAAGCATTTTGGTAAAAGGATGTACACATTTTTAATCCAACAGCGTATGCATAAAAATAATTTGTTTTTTTTTTTATAATTTTTGACAGTAACTAGCACATTTGAACATATCTTGTCATGGAAGATTCCAATTCATTCAATTATTATATTTTCTGCAATTTGGATATTTTTTAAACAACAATTGGAATAAATATAAGCTTTTGAAAGGGTTTACTATGAAAGCCGTAGACTCTGCACTTTAATCGTGTTCTATCAAAATCCTGATTTCTAAAATTCAAATCCGTTTTATTCTTTATTTATGTTTTGAGCAAAACTGATATGGTGTAATTGTGACTGGGGATTACTGTTATTTTGTCTGTATATATATATATATAGTCAATATAAAGCGAATTGCTTGGTAAAGCTATATTTTACCTCGTAAGAATGTTTAAAGCGTATAGCTTTGTCAAACAATTCTTAGAGTTCTGTCCTGTATATAATCTTTGAGCGTATGGCTCTATAAAAAGATCTTTCAATTTAAATCAATCCAAAAATAAAAGAAAGAGTTCTTTTTGTTCAAGGTTTGATTTAATAGTAATTAATGTTCTGGGCAATCATGCCCTTTTATACAAATTTTACATAAATCTTAATTTAATTATTTACAATTAAAAAAAATAAATTCAATAAAAATATGCTGATTAAGTGCAAAATAAATTACATTAATTTTATAATAAGTATTTTACTAAACAAAGTTCATTGTCTTACTTATATGATTCATTAAATTTGAATAACAATTTTTTTTAGTGCATTTGAACTCAGAATAATACTATAATAAATTCCATAATATTTATGTTGGTCAGCATAATTTTACAAATGAAAATAATATTTAACAGTTTTTATAAAAACTTGTTTTCTAGCGTTAGAGTAAAATTTTGGTATATCAGTGAAAAGTAGTTTCACTAATAATATTTAACATTTGTACTAATATTATCATATATTGAGCAAAGTTATGAAAGAATATAGAGTTTTTTTTATTAAAGATTTATATATACAGTTATATTCATATATTCATTACAATGGTCCTCTCGTTATGCGTAGTGAAGCTTCTGCGGTCAAAATCTAGTTTTTTTCTAAATTTTTGGAATAAACGAATAAAACATCTTTTTTTAGCTAATCCTTAGTATAGTCAAGTTTTTGCGAATAGTACAACATTAAAATAAAAATGAAAAAAAGCCGGATTCACATAATTGATCAAGATGAACTGAGGTTAATAAGAAAATGAAACTTCACGCCATGAATGCGTGTGTATTGGTAGGCTTTCATTACGCTCCCATCTAAAAATGGTTAAAATAGCGAATTTTTCATGTTTGTCGTTCATAATGACGGTGTTTATTAAATCATTTCGGGATTGGGTTAAGATGATTTTTGCTTAAATTTTATGAGGGATAGCATGTGATTCGTTTCGTTAGTTAGTAAAAACGACTATTTTTAATTCAAAATGAGAAGTTTTTAATGTGTTAAAATGGGGACATTCCTTCACTTAATTCTGTTACAAAAAATAGAACGATAGATGAAGGTTCTTTTGACGATTTACTTCTATCTATACACCATAATGATATCCAAACATTTTATCCAACAATTAATACATATGTTTTTCTTTATTTATTGGTGTGTTGTGATTTAGTTAATTATATAATTAATGTAATTGTTTTAAATAGTACAAAAAAGAAAATATTAAAGATTTAAAATTTATTTAGCTTAATAGTTTCAGAATTGATAATTTAAAATATAGAAACGCAAAAATTATATTCTCCAATCAGAACATATAAATTTCAAATTTATGACAGCACAATAATTTTGTCTTTGTTATTTTATTTTGTATCCTACTTATTTCATTTTCTTTTATTTTAAAATAAATAATAATTCACTTTGCCAAAAAAAACAATTTATTTTCTCTCGCCCACTTTAAAATTATTATTCTTGAAAAATGTTTGCAATTCATTCGCATATTGCTTATATTCGTCTTTGTTGTTATTTTTCTTTCCTTATTTTGAAAAATATTATATGCATATACATTGTATATATATACAATAATACCCTTGGTGTTCATCAGTACAATCATTATTGTTTAGGTTATTGGCTTTTTTTTTTTGTAGATTTTCTTTTTTGTAAAGCAATCAGCACAGCAAATTTAAATTCAACGAAATTTTTTTAAAAAATTGTAAAATTTGATTTTTTTTTTATTGTTGTTTTTATTTCATGAAAGAAATTATATTTTCCGATTTGTACTCGTTTATTAATGCGTATTCGTTTAAAAGCACATCATATAAATATTTTTGTAAACCAATTCGAATTGCTTTCAATATAGTTTTGTTTAATAATGTCCTTTGGTGTAAGAGTTTGAATACTATTTAAAAGATTGAAAGATGAACATGGAAAGGATCGATTTTTAGTTGATTGACCAAGATGAACGAGGTTAATTAGAAAATGAAATGTCACGCCATGAATGTGTATGTAGGTAGATTTTCGTATTATATTTAAAAATGATTGGAATTGTTGGTTTACATGAAAAATAGTTGCAACGTAGTGTTTGCACTAGACTACTATGACTGATTTTCTGTTCTCTGAAATATGCCAACATATAAACAATTTTAAACTGTATTTAGATTTGTATTTATAGGTACATTTTTATTTTATTTTAAGAACAATTCTTAGATTTTTCAAAGAACTGTATTAGTCATATAAAAAATGTGTTTAAAATTTAAGTTATGAAAATGGCAAATAATATATATTGCTGCATAATATCCCTTCAATACCAAATATCGTTTTCGACAATATAAATATCGAAAATTGTGAATTCTTAGGAATTCTTACAAAGAACCAACTTGTATGGTTGCACTACTGTTTAGCAGTTGTAAAATATATTGCGAAATGTTTTGAAAGGACCACTTAAAAGGGTTGATTTATACAGGACTACCAGCAGATAGAGAGTGTAAAACGAATGTTAGTGAAAACACAGTAAACACAGATCTCTTGGAAAAATATAAAAGTTCTGGAAGATATATAACAATGGACAATTTCTTTACATCATTACAATTAGTCCATGCACCAATGTGGAATATGACATTGGTTGGAACCATTCGTAAAAAAAAGCGATTTTTTCTAGCAAATATGCAACCACATAAAGGCAGAGCAGTTTTTTCAACAAATTGGGCATCTAGAAAAGACGCAACATTGTGCTATTATTTACCAACAAAAAAAACGGAATTGCTATGATATCTACGATGCCCAACAAACCAGAGGTAGAAGTAGGAACTAGGTTTGCTTCTTTATTTAAAACAAACAATAAATAATGGGATAGATAAATTTTTCAAAACATTTTTTACCAAAACATATAATTAACAATAATTAATAATAAATAATTAAAGTAACAATAATTAACAATAATTATTAAACCACTTTTTAGAGTAAGCACTATTGGTGATATAATAAATAAATTGTTTAGAAATAACAAATACAATACAAACAAAAAATTAATACGAGAGCTGAAGCTTCAATCATGTATTGATAAGACAAAAATATAATATTCTATTTAGTTTTATTTAAGATATTTGTAAAATATTAATTGACAATAAATAAAACATTTAAAAACAAAAAGTAGGAACTAAGACTAAGCCCAAGATCATCACATATTGCAAACATACGAAAGGAGGTGTTGACAAT
This sequence comes from Argyra leucocephala, assembly GCA_963942445.1. Classification (NCBI taxonomy): domain Eukaryota; kingdom Metazoa; phylum Arthropoda; class Insecta; order Diptera; family Dolichopodidae; genus Argyra; species Argyra leucocephala. The sequence goes on from OZ012677.1 coordinate 97,280,050, forward strand.
ATGAAAAAATGATTGGTTGAATATTCTGTAAAACGAAGAACCAATCGTTGGCCACTGGCATTGTTTTACAATGTTGTTGATATTGCTGGACTGGCAGCTTTTATTATTTATGTAGATCATTATTCAAGATGTTGCACCACTGATAACCACAGACGGTTCCTGAAAGATTTGGCATTTGAGTTTTGCAAATTAAATATCCAAGCCCGTGCATTAAGTCCCATAGTCGTTGGAAAACCATTTATACTTTCAGCAATGCAAAATACTCTTGGAAGACAAATTCAACAAAAGGGAGACTATACTGGTAGACTGAAAGTGGTTGGTTGATGCTACTCATGTAGAAAACTGAAACAAGCAAAGCAAGCAAAAACAAACTGTGTTTGAATGCAACAAACCAATTTGTGGTAAACATAGTATAACATTTGCAAAATGAAATAATTGTTTTGAAGTGACTGGGAGTAATAAATTTTGGCTTTTTTGTAATATTACATTTTGTTCTAAATATTCTATGTAATTTTCATATCTACTTTGAAATAAATTTTATATGTAAAGAAAATAATAATAAAAATAAAATTTTAATATTCAAAAATAAAAGAAAAAATAGCTTTGAAAATAAAATATTATTAAAATAATTAAAAAAAAATGGCAATATCTATAGAATTCCATACAAAATGTATTGAGGCTTACAGGTACTTCGTCACCCTCGTGAAGGTGGTTTTTCAAAACAAGGGTAGATCTTGAGTCTCATTGATTATAAGATCCTAATCTTTTAAAATTGGTAAATTTACACTTTTGTGGTTTGTGGTTTGAAAATGCTACCCGGGTACCTGGTCACTCACATAAAGGTTAAAATAAAAATATTTATTAGCTATCACGTTAATTTAAGTATGATTAATTTTAAGATATATTTTACTGTATGTGATATTTAATACTCGTTTAATGTTATTTAATTTTAAAATAATAAATTATCAATTAGGAGCATGTCATTCGAGCATTTTAATTTTTATTTATTTCGCCTTAAATATTTTATTTTTTTTTACAGAGTTTACTTTTAGTTCGAGTTTATACTATGTATTTACATCTGTGATTATTTTACTTTATGACTATTTACATTTATGGTTATTTTGTTTTCATTTTAATATTTAGTTTTAAGGAGCAAATAGCTAGAAGAACAAACTTCCTAAATTTTTTCTATTTTTATCGGAGCTGTTTATTAAAATGTTTAAATAAAAATATAATAATAATATCGCAACAAACCATTGGAAGAACGTGTTCTTTAAGAAGAAACATATACAAATCAGGAAGAATTAAAAGCGAATTAATTACGTATAAAAAAAATGTAAAAAATAAAATAACCTTAAATATTTATAATAAATATTAATAATTAAATTTTGATGAATTTTATTGGAAATTATTAGTTTTATAATCCGTATAGTTTATAAGTCCCTGGAACAGATATTATCTTCTTCTAAAAATTCTATTTTTATTCATCTAAACATTTGCATTTCTTTCATATATGAAATCATATTATCTTCTTCTTAACATTCGTATTTTCTTCTTCTCGGGGAAGCTAATGCGATTCAATTTACGATTGTCGCGGCGATGTCAACCTTTTCATAATACTGATGAATCGCAGAAGAATAAAATATGAATTCGCGGCGAACAAATACATTCTTCTAGGGGATACTTCCGCGATAATTATGCGATTCTCATGGTTTGTTGGGATAATAATAATAAGTTTTTATTTCATTAACAATTTTAGCTAACTTGCATACCAAATTACAAAAATATATAACAAATTAATTCAGATTTGTTAGCCTAGTATTTTAATGAAAAAAAACAAATCAATTTATTAATGGGGCTCAATTTCCCCCCCTCTATAAAATAGAATAAAATATTAATAGAATAAAATAATTATTATGCTTATATATGCTATTAAAAACTAAAAATTAGAACAAATTTCTAAGTGAAATTTATAAACAAAAGAAAAATAAAAAGTTCAAAAAAGTAACAAAATATTTAAAAAAATATAAAATTATGAACTATTATAAATTTAAAAGTATTAAAACAGTGGCCTCGGTAGCCGAGTGGTAAAACGCTCGAGTGTAGTAATGTAACGACCGAAGGAGCACGGGTTCAAGCCCTGTGAGAACCGAAAAAATTTTCAAATGGTGAAAATTACAGGAATTGTAATTTTCTATTCAACCACATCGGTTCAAATATAATTTAATAATTAATAAAGATATATTATTAATATAAATATGTAATATACAAAAATATATACCAAATAATTAATCAAATTTAATAAAAAGGCCCACATTTCGAAAGAGAAAAGGACTTATAAAGTTGGCCTACAGATTTATCTGTAGGATCAAATGTTAAAATGAATTAATAAATAAATAAGTATTAAAACATTAAAAACAGAAAAACAGAGAAAACTGTGCTGTGAAAATGTTAAACTAATGGGTTCAAAAGATTTTCAATAGAGTGATTATCAAAAGATAAGAGCCATGATTTAATATTCTTAAGAAATCTTACTTCAACTCTTTCGCATCGATAACTTTCTGGCAACTTGTTGAATAAACGAGGCGCAGTAACATTATAAAAATGACAAAATTGTGATTTATTGATTGTTGGAATAGATGCGAAATTTCTGGTATTTACTCTTAAATTGTAAGTTCCATAAAGCCTAGCAGAATTATAACCGGAATTGTTATAGAATGTTTTGAGGACTTTATAGAAATACATTTCTTAAATGAAGTAGTCCTAAATTTTTAAACGAAATAAAACTTGGTGTTCTACGATTGACTTTGCACCTAATACGAATAGCATGTTTTTGCTTGAGTAGCAATGGTTCAATTTTATTGAAATAGGTACCACCCCAACAACAAATACCGTAATTTAATTCAGACCTAAACAAACTATTATAAACTAATTTTAGAATTGAACGCATTTTCAAGAAGGACGGAGAATGATATACAAAAGACAAATCCTCACAGACTGTTCCAGAAAGGTTAAACAACATATATTTGGTTTTGCCACTTATAACAACTTTGTGGCTTTTGTTTTTTTTTATGTTGAATATATACAAAACATTATATTATAAAAACTAAAATAGTCTCCTCGCCTAGTATGGTGGCATTGTGGAAAGTTAAATACCTGGCAATTCTTAAATTAATATATTCATAAGTACTTATACAATAAGGTAATTAAAAAAAATAAACAAAAAAATAAACAAAATTTGAGAATGAAAAAAAAAGCAAATCATTAAATGATTTTATAATACGCTTCTACTTTAAGAAGTAGGATTCAATTAATAAGCTCAATAAAAGTGAAATAAGAATAATACATAATAAAATAATAAAATAAAGTAAAATATGTAGTAAAAAAAAAATAATTTCATTATGTTAAATAATTTGTATTAAATTAGATTTACCAAATAATCAAATGACAGAAGGTAATTTCTTACCGCATTTCTAATTGAATTTACATTTGTAATACTCCTAAAATGATTCGGTAGCTGATTAAATAATCTACAGCCTGTAACAGAAACTCTCTGAGAGGTGAGTAAATTTCGACTTAAGCACATACGAGCATTTTTTCTATTTCTAGTATTAAATTGATGTGGGAATCTACGTATAGAAGAAATATTACTATGGCCAATATTATTAAGTATTTTATGAGTCGTTAGTATTTGTTGAAATTGATATATTCCCTTATCAGGGAGAATTTTATTATTAAAGTATATACAACAAAGGCATATTCAATATATTTTTTAATATTTTATCTGACTCACCTGTAATTGATGAGTTCCTTTAAATGACCAAACGACCGTGCTATAAGACAAAATTAAGTGTACAAGAGCGTAATCCATTTTCATTTTGACAGAAACTGGAATTTTGTTTTTAAATTTGAACATTACGCCATTAAAAACACTTAGTTTACTATTTATAGTATTAATATGCCGACACCATGATAAATGCTTATCTAATATAATACCCAAGAATTTTATTTCATCAACTTCTTCCAATAGATTATTGAAAAAACCTACACGAATTTTACATATATCTCTTTGACGTGTCCTAAAGTTTATTATCTTAGTTTTTAATGTATTCATAGTTATTCTATTAATACTAAAGTATTCCGGCAAAATAACTAAGTCATGTTCTATTTGTGATTGAACACTTTGTACATCATTACCAGGGAAGAAGAGACTACAATCATCTGCAAATAAAAACAATTTTCCTATTAAAGGTAGTCTATGTATATCATTAATAAAAATTAAAAATAGCAAATGCCCTAAGATTGAGCCCTGGCTAACACCAACATTAATATCATCTTTTATAGAACTTTCAGTGTTTTTAAAGCATACAAGTTGTTACCTATTATGTGGATAACTTTTCATTAAAGAAAGAGGTCCATTTAAACCATCTTCTTAGAATTTCCAAATCGTTTCCAAAATTAATATCAGTAAAAGCGTTAAAATATATAAGTGCTATAATTTAAACTAAACTATCAAAAATTATATTATAGACCTTTAGAACAAAATTGTAAGTATTATAGAGAATCTAAATAAACAAAAATGTTTAAATTCAATTTAATTTTAAATCATGGCAGCAAATATTATTTTGAGACAATGGGTTGAGAGTTTCCCAAATATGGAAGATTCACTTGAAATTGACACGGTTATTATACAACTTGTAGCACTCTCTCACATTTGAAGTCTTTCTAAGAAAACTTTTAAAAATAAACAGTATTGAGACAGATATTGTGAATTATTCTATTTTAGTATTTTCACAGAAAACCAACTCAATAAATAATCAAGTTCATAAATTCATTTCACAAGCTAATATGATGATTTTACAAGTACCAAAACAAAATGATAGATACATATTATAGGATGTTATTTCTTTAATTTTCATATCTACATGTAGGTAGCACGTAAATACTATATACATTATATATATCTACTTATATATATTATACGTGTTAGAAATATTCGAGTCAAAGAAGAAAAGAAAAATAAATTTTTCTCAATACGAAAAAGAAACACCAAAAAGAACACACTTATTCACAATATAGTATAATTTGTTCTTTTGCTAACAAAGAAAAAAATAAAAATACGATTATTGAAAAAGAAATGAAAAAGAGAAGAAAAAACATAAAGGAACAAAAAACGTGAAAAACATTTTATCAGTCACATATTTGAAGGTAACAAAGGAATTCGTCCTTAAAGTACAGATTTTTTTTTTCTCTCTGATTCATTTTAACATCTTTAGAGAATATTATTGTTTTGCCATTGGGGATTGCCATCATCACTATTCGAAATGCATAAATTCATACATAAATATATATACATTATAATATATATGTATATTATACACTACTATTTCAATATTCTTGTTTTATTATATTGTTTCTTCTCTTTATTTTACGGTTTTTGTTCATCTTCAGTTTAAGAAATATTTTTACATCAAAACAATTTGTCACACAGTGGTAGTTTATTCAGTGTGATCCATCGCGATTTTATATTATAGTGGTTCATTTTCGGTTCACTTGGTGTATGCCTTTGGTATACCAAAATCTATTGTATATGAAAACAAAAAAATTATCTTTTCTAGCTTTATCATCTTCATATCATAAAGTTATAAAAAAACAAAAACAAATCGAGTTCATTGAAAAAGTAAAATGTAAAACTCATTCCAATCACATAAAAGAAATGAAAATTTGTGAGAAAATTTTAAAACAAAAATTCTTTGTATATACTTATTTACCTATACATTTTAATACATTCATAAATTTAAAAACAAAAATTACAAATGAATGAAATATTTTTGTTTTTCTTCCTTTTTAATAAAGGTATGATTTATATATCTATATTTTTTATATATATACATATATATATATAATTTGAAAAGAATATAATGTATATTATATAACTACGATGACAAGTAGAAGTCAAATCAAGAAATATTTTCTGAAAAAAAAAAAACAAAAAACTATGATCTTCTAAAGTCAGTCAATGTATGTATGTATATATATATTGTAGTTGGTGTTTTATATAAATGTATATGTAAATACTCGTATATTAATTTTGTGTATGTTTTGGGTTGAAATTATATTATGATAAGATTACAAGTGTTCTTTATATTAAAAAAGGAAATTCTGAAATATAACTATGTAGATATAATATTATATATTTACTTGTGTATATAATACGAGTATAAGGATGTTGTAATAGAATGTAATTCATGTGTAAGAAAATTCTAAAAATGTTTCAAGGGCGCCGTCATACAATGTTTTCTTATTTTCAACTGAAAAAAAAAAGATGATTGTCTTTTCTTTTGATTTTAATGATTTTTGAAACACGTACCATTATTATATCTTACATATTTGTTACATATCATTTTTAGTATTTTTTAATAATATTTTGTGTATGTGTATAATTTTAAGGAGATTTTAGTATAAAATATGAAAAGAATTTCATTACAAATTTCCTTTTATTTGATTTAGCTTAATTTATTATAATTTGTATTAATCAGTAACAATTAAATAAGGAATTTTTATTTTCATTTTATGAATTAATTTAATATCTCAAAATGTGATATTGTTGTGCAAGAAGGGTGGGTGGGTGGTTATACAGGATCATGAATATTTCAATAAAATTTACTTTTTTAATTGCATTGTTTATTCCATCAATGAAAATATTATATATTAAAATGTTGTTTATATTTTTTTTCTGATACGTAATAAGTGATACTCGTAGTATAACTACCTAAAAGTAAGATGTTGAATAATAAGCTGAATATGTACATATATATATATATTCTTTAGGATGTTATTATTAGATTTTATTGCAATATATCATATTACTATGACATTGTACACATTATGTCATTTTATGGTTAGTATGTTAATAAATTTCAATAATGCTTTTTAATATGTTGTTCGTAGTTCAAAAATTGGATGTCTTAGTTAAAATTATTAAATTTTACGGTTATTTTTTAAACAAAATTGTGCAGAAGGAAGTACATGGCATATTTTTTTTTCTCCTATTACTCCGCGTGGGAGTATAGGGCTTCGATAGTGAACCTCCATTCCTCTCTGTTGAATACTGCTTCCTTAATATAGTCCCAGGTATAATTGTTGATTGTTAATTCTTGATCAATTGTGCGTCTCCATGTGTTGTATGGAATATTAGTGTTAGTGGTGAAAAATTCTAATTTGTTCGAGCTAAATTCAAAATATTTCAAAGAAAATTTTTTTGAACCAAACAAAAATATTAGAATAGCGCTATTAGCATCGCAATAAAACAACAAGTAATACAAATAATAGTCTTATACTGCATCTTGACGACGAATAAGACATTAAATTAAAAAAAAAACACTCTAATATTATATTTATTAAATCCTTTCGCAAATTTTTTTCAATTTTAAGTCAAATTTGAATTCCACTTAAAAATATACATTGACAGTAAAAATCATATACGAAAACATTGTGTAATTGTTAGGGATGTCAGTTCGAAGGAAAATTTTTGGAAAATAATTGAAAGAATGCATAATTTAACTTAAAAGTTGGACTGTTTATGAGATGGACATTTAGAATCAATGTAGAAGCAGATGTAGAAGAAGATGCAGTTGTATTTGAGTGTATAGTAAATTAATATAAAAAATATAATTTGTAAACCAAATGGAAAAGCTGTCGCATTTAATTAGTAAGTTAAAGTTTTGAAAGTATTAATTTAATGTTAACAAATGCTAACACACTCGAAATTAAATGATTTGGTTGATATTGAAAGAAAATGAACCTAAAGAACAAACAAATTGTCGTTTTTCATAAAGAATCTAATGTATTAAGGCGCTAATAATGTCTGTAAAGCTTCTGACCTTGGTGAATTAAATCAAAAACCAGTGACAGGAATTCAAAAATTTAAATGTGAAGCTTTTTAAAAATATTACCGCAAAAATTTTGACTGATTGACAAATAAAAAAAACTTAAAAAAACTATCTTTAAAATAAATGATTTATAGAAAAACATATCCAAGTTCTAAACCCATATAGAAAAACTATATGTTTAATACAAGCTTTGCTATTTGGTAATTATTAACGTCATAAAATCAATAAAATATAACGCTTTTCAAATTGAAAGTGTATTTCAAATCATCAAAACAATTATAATATTACCCAACAAATTCTTGTTAAAAATTTTTAAATTTCCCTAGTTTGTGTCTTTGAATTAGTCGTAGTTGTAGTTTAGTAAAACGAATGAAGCTCAATCTAGCCCAAAATTAACAAGTAGTCATTTTAAGAATTTTGGTAACTAAATCGAGAAAAATCTAACCCAATCCGGCAGCCCTGGTTATATTTAATCTGTAAACAACTGAAAAAATTACAGTACAAATATCTGAACCATTTCAGAACCGGCTTTCATTACGATTCTTTTAAATGATACATATTTAAAAGGAGAGGTAGCGAATTCAAATATTTTTTCGAACTTCATGAATTTTGAATTAGAAATTTCAATTTAAATTTCATCTCATGTATTAGTATACATACATCTTTACATACAAAAATTTTAATTTATCAAATTGTCGCAACTCACCAATGTTTTTTTTTGCCAGAATTAAATTCAAAATTGATTTTTTTTTTTAAATAACATATCACAAATGTGGTTGTTATCTAAGATAAATCAAAGAAGAAAAAATTATAGTACCATAAAGAATAAATTGAAATTTTTAATGAAATTATAATATTATTAATTCATAATGAAATTTGGTACCATTTTTTATTAAATTTCCTCGAATTTCGAGGGGCAGGCGAAAACTAGTGAATGTTTATTTTGTAAAGCAAACCATTGACAACTAGAAAAAAAATATTCTAATTGTTCTGTATTTAAAATTCAAAATTAATATTTACGGAGATATAAAGCTATAGGCTTCATTTAAAATTTTATATATAGATTGAAGTGACTATTTAAGGTGCTTCTTTTAAATTTTGTCAAATGTAATTAACTTTTGTGAAAATTTTCCATTTTTCAAATTATTCGACTGGAATGCCTCCATCAATATTTGTATCTACATTACATTATAGTTCGAGTTATATTCTAACCAAATGTCATTGCAGCCGAAAATTTTGGTTACTCGTAGCATTGCATATTTGTCTTAAAGTATGCCTAATTTAACAAATTTTCATCGCTCAGGAAACGTTGTTCCTACAATATGTTCTCTGTTATATTACAAGTGAAACATGGCTCAAAAAATTTCCAATTTTCTTTAAATAATTACTGTTGGTAATAGAAAATGAGAAATAGGAAATACTTTTCATCTCTTTTTCATTTACATAGATATTCTAAAAATTATGATTAATTACGAGCAGTATGTATATTAAAAATCATTTAATTTTGATTGGATATGTTCCAATTACCTTAGTAAATTTGTTTAAAAGTAAACCACCAAAACTTTTTTAGTTATTAGTTAGAAAAACTTTCACATGTAATCCTCACCGTCATTTGATCTTGTCTTGACAGCTATTTTCTCTTTTAAAATATTGAATATTTCATATTATTCTCTAAAACTCTTCTGTAATTGATATTTATTTTAAAAATTTGATGTTGCTTGTGTCAACAAAATATCCTGATAACTTTAAGTAATTTGTTAAACCAATAATGGTGCATCTGAGTATACTGTTCATACTGTGTTGCATAATATGATCTTATTTAAAGATTTTTTTTTGTCTCACCAACACTGACACCGTCCCAATTATCACAATGAATCCCAACTTTTTCGCTTTATATCTTTAAATTTTGGTAATATTATTTTGTTATTGACCAACACAAGTTTTATATCAACTACTTAAAGATTTCATTGAGTGTTTAACAATATTTTTTACATACAAATTTTTCTATATTTGTATTATCAGTTGTAATATTGTACTATTGATGTTAATTGTGCATTGATGTTAAAAAATTGTGCCGTCGACGTTTATTGAAGTATTGTCAAAAGCGTCCAAGTTATTTTTCAATTTTGATGTTAATCCGTTTTGATGAGTTCCGTTTTCTGTTTTGGAAAACGAGTTCCATTAGGTATTGTTAGTTATATTTGTTTTGTTAACCGGTACATCTCGTTAAGTTGATTGAGTTAACAGCTTGGTTCGTAAGGTTATTCGAAAAAATTCTGTTCACGTTATAATTCTTTATGTTATTAATTATTTATTAAAGACTAAAATAAAAGTGACATGGGATTATTTGATTCAAAATCTAATTCAATGCTTTAAATTAAGCTTTTTGATTAATACAGATTTGTGTGGTGCATTCAATCGTGAGTTAAAGTCAAAATATATAAAAAGGATTTAAAAAGCTTGAAGCTAACAGGATAAAAACAAATTAAGTTTGATTTTAACAAATTCGTTAATTTTTCGTGGTAGTTTTCGTAACTATTTTATTTAGTGTAACTTACTACTGCATTTACCTCTTACCGCAGAACAGTAGAAGCTGTGTTGATCATGGGTCAGCATTTATTATCACTAATCCACTCTTGTCCAAATTGGATTTATTATATGAATGTTTTATTGAATATGTCAAATTATATGGATGTTATTTAAATTACAAATCACTATTCGTAACTACCATTTTTTCTGAATCTGGTTCGATTTAAAACTAAATTCGTATTTTTATTTTTATTTAAAAGAAGAGTCAAAATATTTCTCCACTAATGATTCTTCATAATAAAATATTATATGTATCTGGTTCACAAATAATTTGATCTCATTTAAATTTCATAATAAAATCTCAATTTGAATATTTAAGACTCAATCTTAATCCAATTGATTACCCAAAGAAACAAGGAAAATATATATACATATATATATATGTATATATTCCTCTATTAATTTTCAACTGAAAAAAATATAAAGTTGTTTATTTTTTTCAACTTGAAGGATTTGAAAAAATAAAAAAATCAAACGATAAAATTTTTATTTTTTATTTTACTTTTTTTTTAAATAAATTATTCTTCTTGATTTTTCCGTCATCCTGTTATTTGGTTTTTTTTATTTTTTTTGTTGCTTTTCTATTGCGATTTTGTCTTTCTTATGATAGAAATATGAAAATTTATTACGATTGATTGCTTTTATTTTTACTTTAGATATAAAATAAGAGCGCGAATTAAGCTGAATTAAGTACATAGGTAAGTAAAAAGAAATAATTTACTGAGAAAAGAGAAATTCTTTATGGTGAAAATATTTACATTTCAATTCGCGCAAATGATGTGGTTTTTCATTTTTTGACGCATGAGATGCTAAACAGATTTAGAAAAAAAAACACAACAAAAATGGATTTAACGACATAAATATAATATGTATATAGCTACATACGTTTGTTTTATATACGACTAACAGTATGAATTTCTATATTTCGACGAGTTATAGACTAAAATAAATTAGTACTTACAGTCGTCACCAAGAGTTTTAGTACTTGTATTACTTACTTAACTTCTGTTAAATTTCTATATTTTAATATTATCTCGTTTCTGCTACTGATTTAGAAGATGTATTTATTTATTTTGCTCTACTATTTGAGCGTGTACAACGTGTATATACCGGTGTTCCAAAGCATGCGTATCGGTTTTTTAAGAAGGAAAGGAGCCGTTATTTTAAAATTTAAAAAAAAGTTATTAACTAAATCGAGGGTTTTCTATCGATTGGTTATATTTAAAACTTCCCGGAAAGACTGGAAAAGAGTTTTATGCTCAAAATTCGCCGAAATTGGCCGAAATCAAGATTTTCAAAGAGGAAGAGGTACTTTTTTATGCAAATTGGGATTCTGCAATAAAAAATAAGAAACTTATGTTAAATGATTTATTTTTGTTTTATCATTATTTTTCTATAAAATTAATAAAAATAAAACAAAAATCCTCCATATTTTCCTTTGGTAAAACAAAATTAATAAAATGATAATTTTTATAAAGAAATTTGTTTTTCATATTAGCATATTTTTTTATCTCAGTTTTAGGTATCTACAAAATTTAAACTAAAAAAAAATTAACAAAAAAAGCAAAAAAAAAAAATTAACTTCACAAAAGTTCCCTTTCCATTTTAAAATCGGGATTTTGCCCTATTTCGGCCAATTTTTAACTTCTCGGAAGTTTAAAATATCACAAATCGATAGAGCACCCTCGATTTACTTAATATAATTTTAATATCGGCTCCTTTCCCTCTTAAAAAGCTAATTCGCATGCTCTGGAACACCCGGTATATACTCTCAATTATTTTTTGTCATTTATTATATCCCTTTAACAAAGGGTACTGGACCAGGTCGAAAAACCAATGAAGCATTTCATCGAAGCTGGGACCTTCCGGCTGAAAGGCAAGCACTCTACCTACTGCTCCACCCAGCGTGCAAAAACTGCCTTTCTTAAAAACCTGATACACATGCTCTGGACTGGACCATCCGGTATACAAAAAAAAAATGTTTAATTGTCAATCATTATAAATTTTATTGATTGTATAGTTTAGTGGTTATGGCATCTCTCTACTACGAAGTGACATTAATATTATGTTCATGTCAGTTACTTAGATAGATTACCTCTTCATATATATTCAGGTCAATACTGAAATTTTTATTAAATTCAACGAGTTAAATGTGTGGAAAACTACTACTAATGTCAGGAATTAAGCCTTCTTAATTAAAGCATAATATAAAATATTCTAAAAGTTCTATAAAAGATATTTGAACACATGTTGGGTTGACTTCAAAATCTGAACCAGCTTTAAAGCTTAATTTAAATTTAATTAAATTTGTGCTTCAATTACATAGCAACCTTAAGTTTATACTTTTATTATTATTCTAATATTGTACAGTTCTGAGTGATTGAAATTCGTAGAAACTTAGTTGGGGGTTCTATACTTTTGGTTCTAGATGCGATGAATAAGAATTGTTAAATCCAGCAAATTTAGAAATTCCGTTGTATAGCTAATAGCTTCCTTTTCTTTGGTTGCAATATCAATTTTACGATTTAAGTTTTCAGAAATTATCCTTTCCCTAAATATTTACAATTATTCTATTATTATACTAAATTCAAAGCTTATGAGAATTACTTTTACACCAATTTTTTTTTAAACCAGCCAGTTAGAATTTTGGAAAACGGTAAAAAAAAGTGTTTGTTTTATTTTTGAGAGAGTACCTAACATTAAATTTACATATCTGTAGCACAATTAATTTTTTTTTATATATTCCTGATGGGTGCCAGGAGCTGACAGTTATATCATAGCAATAAAGTATCGCGTTAGTTCTTTTTTTTGATCAAGAATAACTGTTCATACTCTTTTTTGGAAATAACTGCAACTGATAAATTTCATAATACTGATGGGCTGGAAACACTGTCTGATCAGTGCATACTCAGAGCACTCTGATTTTATAAATGAACAACATAGGACTAAATTTGATAAAAGAAAATTAAAAAAACAAAATAGAACAATTTTTTTCTCATTTTTGTTGAAAATTTGTTAAAAATGTGAAAATAAAATATCTCTTTGGTATAATATAAAGTAAAACCACTTAGATGAAGACAACAATAACCTTCTTGGTACTACACCAATTTAACTATGTACTTGGGTATATTTAACAGAACACTAACCAAATATATTTTTTTAAATTTATAAACGCCAATAATTCAAAAATTTTTATTAAATTTCAAAGATTTAAATTTGATACACATGCTCGGTAATTTTATAACGAGCATAGAGATTACGCTCTGAGCAGACTCCAACTGAAAATATGAGCTACAAAATTAATACAAATTGATTTCTTGTTTTTTTTTTATGAATCGTGCTCTGCTGTGATTTACCTTATCTCTGCTGTGCTTACTGTCTTTAGAGCTATTAACGTGTATAGTTGTAACAATAACGATATAATGTAAACGAACCAACAAACTTTCCCTTTTACAAGTAAAAAGATGTCAAAAAATACAATTCAATATCTATCCTCGGACTGGAATTCGAACAAGCAACTTTGTGATTAGTAGACAGCTGACAATCTCTATAGTCTTTATATACTTGTTGTTCGAGATTTTAAAATGTTTTTGTCAATATTTCTTACAGTTATTAGCATTGCAATAAAGTCGAAATATACTATTATGAAAGTGAAAATAGCCTACACTAAATAAAGGTCCAGACTTATTATGTATACCAATACTTCAGCAAAATTTTTGTTTATATATTTTCACCATTATGTTGATAAAACGTTACTTCTGTAATATGGAAAATAAAATGATACATAATTGAAATATTCTTTAATTAGGAATATTACTGTTCACTTACGTTTATCACTGTACTGTAGATTGTAGAATATGTAATACTCCTTTGTATTAATCGGTACTAATGTAAAAAAATGTTTAAAAAATAAATAAATAAATAAATTGTCAAGAAGAAGATTTGAATATTTTTAAAGTTGGAATGAAAATAATTTTAATTTAAATAATAATGTGAAAGCGTTTTGAAAGAATCGTCAATTATGAGATTAAAGTATATTGATTTAAATATTTTGTAAATTATTTTTACAAAAATATTCCAGTGTGTTGAAAGAGTCAATAGTGGTTATTTTAATTTATTAAAAATTATATGTTAAAAAAAATTCAAATATGGAAAACAATTTTCGATTCACAAGCACAAAAGATTTATTTATCAATTTCTATGTTATACTTTGAAGTGTCACAAAGCTATGCCGGATTGATTTTGTAAAAATTCACAAAGCATTGACTCAAATTAAATTTTAAAGGGATAAATTATTCACAGAAAAACAAAATAATCCAAATAAACTGTTTAAATAGGGTAGTTGAAAACATATTAATTTAATGATAAACAAATTTTCTATAATTTAATTGAAAATGGTAGATATGAATACTGTTTATAAGTTTATAAATATGAAAAAAATATCTTATAAATAAATATAAAAAGTTGTTAAACAATCAGGCACCACTTCTTCTGCTGTGGTGTATTTGGGCCAATGCATTAAGTTATTATGTCAAGTTTATTAATATATAATGCATACAAACTCAATCAAAACTAATTGTAGTAAAATTTATATTTATTTAGAAATTAATGAACTAAATTCAAAAAGTAATTTTAACAAGTAATTTTAAAAAAGTAATTTCAAACGAGTAATGTAGTCTATGTAATTTCAACACTAAAATAATTACTATACTAATGAGCTCTGTAGGTATTTGTAAAAATTTTAAAAATTTAAGGAATTTTTGTCATTTTACGTTAGTTGATTAATAAAAAAATTTGGTATTCAAATTTGTTTTAAATTAAAAATGTTTAGTGATAACAGTCAGTATAACAGTATATAGTAAGATACTTGCTTATAACAGTATATAGTAAGATATTGACAATGATATAAGAATAAGTCTCTGTTTCATTAATTTTTTGTCTTTGCTGGTTATCTGTGAGTATACATAAAATTTAACTACGTTTTTTAGTTCTACTGGAACGTTAACTATTGATATACTCTTTTTTTATGTCATTTATTCTAAACTACATACATAGTAAGACGATTTAAGTATGTCAGTAGCTAAAATTTATAATTTTTAAAAATAACAAAACTAAACATATTAAAAAAATAAAGGAAAATGTAAAAATATAAAGGGCTTAAACTATAGATTGAATTACTAAATTGATAAAAATAAAACAAAAATAAAATAATCAATGATAATATATACAAAAATTTACATACTTAATAGATAGCATAATATGTATATCAATATAGACCTGATATTGAACTGAAATAATGCATTTGCATGTCTCTACTAATGATTTCTAAAATACTGTCTGCTAAGTTTATTAAACCTGTTAATGTTATTAATATGCAAAATGGAGTTTGGCATGGAATTCCAAAAATATAGTTTTAATAAAATGCTGCAAGATAGCTTTCTAATCAACTGCTATGCGACGAGGAACTATTAAATTCATGTTTCTTATCGATCTACCAGTAATGACATTTTCAGAAAGATATGACGGCATAAGATTTAACTGGAACTTTTTCATAACAACAACATGTACCTTTCTTTCAAAAAGTTAAAAAGCGTAACACCTAATATTATATTAGAAACATCACTATAATGTTTTCATGTTTATGCCGGTTTGTGAGTACAAGCGTTAAAAATTAGTTGCCATTATTTTTAGTCCACAATAATATAGCATCAAGGTCATTGTTAATTTTAGCAATGTATAGGTAATGATATTATTTGGCATTATTCATGACAGCTACATTCTTGATATACTTTACCCATATCAGTTTTGACAGATAATGGTGTGTGACATATGTATGGGATATAAACATTTTACCTGTCGTTCGGGTAAAAGAGTGATTTGTGATATATGTCAAAGTAATTGTTAACTTTCAATAGATGCTTAAAGTTATGTAGTTTACTTACACTAGATTTTTATCAGTACCTCAAGTCATTCACAACATCAGAAAATTTTATTTATTGTATAGGAATGATTATACAAATCGCAAATAATAAAGTAAAAAATTAAAGAAAAAAAAAACAGTTATTTAGCTTATTTAATTGTTTATAATTTGTTTTTATTAGTGTTTTGTTTACTTTTGAAGTGCAAATCGTGGCCAGAAAATTATATGTGCATATTTTTAAGATCTATAACTTATGTAACCTAATAAATTTATTTTATGTAATATTTTTTTTTATCTTCTAATCCCATTAAATATTTCATAATAGAGTTATTGAATTTATTACGTTTATTAAAAAAAAGTATACCCACAGAAGAGGATTTTCTAACTTATCAGACTTTAAAATTACTCCATCCAGTTCTATGGTTAGCTTAGTAAAGTAATACGAAAAATGAAATTTCGTATGCCAAGAGATCATTGAATTATAATTTTCTACATTTCCTTGTCATTTTTATTACTTTTTCAATTTTGTTTTGTAAGAAAGAAAAAAAACTGAAAAAATAAAAATTATAACAAAAAAGGAAAATTAACATGACAGCGGAGAACATAAAACCTTTTAAGGAATTTCATATATACTTACGAGTACATGTATGTGTAGGCATATAATCAGGAAATATTTTCACATTTTTTTTTTTTTTTTTAAATTCTTTTCTCACCTTAAAATTTGTGTATGTTTTACTTTTTTTTTTTATTCGTTGTTATTTACAATCACATGCTTTTGGGTTTCTGTTATTTTATTTTCTCTTTTTAATAAAAAACACACAAATCGTTTTTCTTCAAATAATGAACGTTTCTTTTCATTGATTTACGACACACTTCCTTTTTATTATACATTCGCATCTTACATCACATATTTCTTCTAAGTCCTTGAATTGTAAGTAGAACTAAAGGGATTAAAAAATACAAAATAAAAGAAACAACAACTATAACAACAACAACAACATATAAATAAATGTAATTCAGTAGAATTAGGTAGGCTGAAAATTGCCCTTAAACTCAATTTTCATTTGTAATAAATTTTTTACGAAAAAAAAAAGAAAACAATAAAAGAACAATAACAACAACAAAAGGTTTCCTTTTTATAACTAAGTTGAGTAAGGAGATTGATATAGATCGCGATTTTTTGTATACATACATAATAATATTATTATTATTATATTATAGTGTCTGTATATAATGTCCTTTCTATATATTCAGATTAAGAACTAAAAAAAAAAAAAAAAAATAAAACAAAATACAAAAAAAAAGCGGAAAAAAATCATATGCAAAGCCCTTAACTTAAAAAAAAAAAATACTTGTATGTTGTTTTTTAAGTTAAAGCTAAAGAATAACAAATAAAACAATTTTATAAATTTTTAAACATTGTTATAACGTAAGAAATTTTTTTTTTTTAAAACATAACCATAATTCTTCTTAAATTTCTAAATACGAACAGAAAAATCTGGAAAGCAGCACTAACGGGGCTTATTAAAACCCTTGTGATTTAAAAATATTTTCTCATTTTTAAATTGTCTAATAATTTAATGTCAAGTAGTTGTCACTTGTTCGACTATCTCTCTATTAATTCAATTCATTTTAAAACTAACATCGATGGGACTAAGTAAACTATGACTTAAGGCTTTTTTAGGAGCTGAAGACAGAAATCTATTTATATTTACTTCTGTGACTGTCAGTAAACTTTTTTAGGAGTTTCAAGCAGAACTCTATTGAAATTTACTTCTGTGACTGTCCAGTAAACTTTTTTGTGCATAATGAGTAGTTTTCTTTTTATAAAATTACCTTTTTTTTAGCTAGGTATATAATTTAGTACCTACACCTAGTTGTTTTGAATATTTTATTTTGATGCAATGATGAAATATTTAAAATTGAAAATTGTTAATTAATTTCATAACAATTATAATATCTGTAAAATAAAAAATAGGCTTGAAGCTTTAAATTTAAAATTATAGATTTTTTTCATGTATGTATTTGCAATAAATAGATCTAATATAAATTTGCATTTATCTTACAATTTTTATATAAAATATATTCATATAAAACATCAAACCCTATCAACAAGGTGTATTTCTACAGAAATAAACTAGTTTGTAAAAAAAAAAAAATAGAACAACTTCGTTTTGATGAAAAATAAAGTTTACGCAAATTTAAAACTTTTAATAAATAATTATCTATATACCATGATTTTAATTAAAACGACCCAACCAGGCTTTAAATAATTTCATTGATAATTTCAAATAAAATAATATTTGGACTGATTACCCCTATTTTATAAGTCACAGAACCTCAAACCTGTAAATCGTCTTGAAAGAAAATATTTCAAAAGTTGCTTAAAAAACAAATAGAATTATGGCAGACATAAAACTTATAAAGATCTGCGGTTAATTTTTAAAATTCATTTATTTTCCTACAAGTTTTACAAATAATTAAAAAAAAACACTAATTTGTATAATTCGAATTCCGATGCCATTTCTCATGATTATTTTTACAAGTGTTTATATATATATCATTTTAACACATAATATACTTTTATATATATAAACTAATATTTATATATAGTAATTTTGTAAAAATTATTTCTTAAAATATAAATAAATAAGAAAAATAATAAAAAGAAAAAATACCAAAAAGAAAAATTCAAAAATAATAACAACCAAAAATATATAAATTTTATTTTTGTAAAGCGCAATGGTGGGCTCGACATGTGTGAAAAGGATATAAATTTTCTTAATGTACTGAAAATTGGGCAATTTTATAGCTTCTCATGAATTATACATGTTTATATTCATTTTATATATATACCATAAAAACAACAAAAACAAAAAAATCTATTACTTTAGAATTATTTTACTCACATAGGATGGATATGTATATTTTGTAGATATTATTTAAATGTATGTGGATTTATGTGTTTATATTTTAACTATCTAAATTTTGTATAAATTCTTACTAAAAATTAATATTTTTATATTTCAAAAATATTTTACACATTACGAGTATAACAACCATAGCCATACACAGCCGGCTTACATTTTTAATGTATTATGTTACCGATAAAAGCTGTTGTATATTGCTAACAAATTCTGCTTCAGTACTACGATTAAAATGATTAATTTGTTAATAAATATTTTCATTTCACTGCAAGTAAGAGGATTATTATAAAATTTTTTGTAAATGACTGACAAGTAATTGTAGACGACAATAATATTAAATTCATTTTTGCAATCATCCATAGCCATACAAAACTCAATTACGTATGTACGTAATGTAGAGAATGTAACAAATTTTAAATTGAATTTCAGTTTTAGGAATTATTTTAAAAATTAATTGATAATTTTGATAATTTGTAATATAACGGAAACAAATTAGTTCCAATCTAAACGTGTTACGCAGAACTATTTTAGGCTAAGAACAGCTTCTATTGGTAACATATATATATTGTTCTGGTGTACTTATATGTTCTACTCAAAGTAGGTAGCTTTTTGTGCAAAATAGTAGGAAAGTATTTCAATTAGATTTTTGGCAGGTGGAAATAGTTCTATACCAAAATTTAAAGTCTTCTCAAATTTGTTGCTTCTTATATTAACAATTTGTATTATATAATTTAATTTTTACATCTTAATAATATTTCAACAAGAAATTTATTAAATTTTTGTGTGAGTTAGCTATATTACTTTACTTAGGTGGCCAACAGACCATGGAGGTCATGGTCCTGATTCATCAACGTCACCCATTATTGTCGGTCATGGGCGGCTTCTTTCCAGTTGAAGATACGAAATTGTTTAATATTTGCAGATACTTCGTTTCCCCAGCGAAGGTTTGGTCTACCCCGACGTCTTGCACCTTCGGGGTTGGATTCGAAGGTTGTCTTAACTGGACCATAAATCCGGCCATATATCTTCTCGAAGACACAGAGTTCATGTTTGCTTGTATTTTGCAGTGTCAATGATTCTCTTCCGTAGAGCAGAACCGGGACTATAAGCGTCTTGTAGATTTGAACTTTGGTGCTACGGGATAGAAGCTTTGACCCGAGATATTTTGACAAACCGAACCAGCAACTATTCTGAAGATACATCAACTGCAATATGATGTCGTCTGTTGGATGAAAGCTGGTAAACTTCTGAAGTGGCTCGAAATTATATGTGCCTAATAATATGATGTTGAGAGCCCTTGTTTTGTTTGTCGGCATCATATGTTTTGTTTTTCCTCATTTTACCATTTGTTCCGCTTTCTGACCAAAACCTTCGACGATTATTGACTGTGGTCTAGCGATGATGTCAATGTTGTCTGCGTACCCTATTAGTCAGACAGATTTGAAAAATATAGTGCCGACCGTATTTACTCCCGCTCGTAGCATTATACGATTGAAGAAGTTGCATGATAGTGAATTGTGGTTGAAGAAAATTATTTGAAACTCTATTAAGAGCTGCACTTCGTTACTTTTAAATATTAGAATACAAATTCAAAAAGAAAAATTAAATAAACGCTATCAAAAAATGCACTTATTTACTTCAATAGATCAAAGTGCAATAATGTGTAATTAATTATGCCGTATGAAACCAAATATGTAATTACTTTTGCCGGATGACATAGCAAAAGAAACCTGTTACTACCTGAGTCATTTGAGATTTTTTTCAGCCGAAAATTTAAATTTAAAATAAGAACACTTTGTGAAATTGATTCCCAAAGTTTTTTTTAACACATTTGTAAATTCCGTCCTTAGAAAAGAAAAACAAAAAAAATTTTTTAAAATTTATTGAGTGTGTAATTAATTTAGCCTACCACTGTATTTATTTTAATTAAAATAAAAAAAATAATTTTTATCAAATGAGATTTGAGCAAATCTAGTTTCAAGTAAAACATGCTGTAGACGGTAACATTTGAATTGATTCTGTTAGTATTAGTTAATTTTCATTACTTTATTTATTTATTTTATATTTTTAAAATTCAAATTTTTCCTTTCACTTTAAAATTAACTTTGTTTTATAGATTTTTGGTAGGATTTAAGGTTGAATTTAAAATACAGCTAAACAATATTTGTAAAATTATGTAGATATGTATTGGAACAATAATTTTCTTTTTTGTATGAAAGATAAAAGTTTTTGAATGTGTTTTTAATAAAATTTTATACTTTAATGTATACTTAAGTATTTGTAATAACAATTTATTTATGAAATAATTTTAGAAAATGTACATATAACATTTCAAATTTAAATGTCCTACAACAAAGTACTTTTAATTTTGACAGAAGTATTTTCCGATTTTTGTTTGCTTAAAGCTTGCACAAATTTCTTTTATCAGATTCAGTTTTGTGGTCGGTATCTAACTTCATTCTATGATGTGTTACTGATGGACTGATCTGCACCATGTTTCCCACGGTCTACGTACTCCTCTTTTATACTGCGGATTCAATTCAATGCTTGCCCTATGATTTTGTTTGTTGGCTTACCCACTGTTATTTTCTATTCTTTATTTGAATGCCTATTAGTTCTTGTTTAGTCAATTCGCAGACTTCATTATGTCTAATTATAAAGAATGATACTAGTCATACAGAATAATCACAGGCATTTGTTAACTAACACCTGCATTTTTCCTATATATTTGGTATTTGTTAGCCATCGTTTTCGCCATACAGTTTAATTTCTTCTAGTTTAATTTTAGTACCCCTGATGCCAATGGCCGAAATTAATTCGGAAGATATGCTTTAGAACAAGAGCCGTAATAAAATTTTTGAAGAACCTCGATATAAAAAAATCTACCGGTTCCGATGGTATATCTGAAATTGTACTGCGACACATAGCCTTCACCATTTCTAAAACTCTGTGCAACTTATTCCATTTGTCCTTTTCTTCAGGAACTTACCCGTTCTATTCCTAAAAAAAATTACAAACGCAATCCTTTGAACTATAGGTCCTTAGCTATTACTTCTATTATTTCAAAAACGATGGAAACCTTAATCAATCAAAAGTTGAAGATATCTCTTGATAGTGGAGGTATAATTCAGGATAGTCAATACAGCCTTTGAGCCCAACATTCCACCGATGATCTCATAACATGGCCTTGCGAGAAGCTCAATACCAGCCTTTATCAATCTGATGAAGCTACTGTTGTAGCTCTGGATATATCTAAGGCTTTTGAACGTGTTTGACATTCCGTTCTTATAGCAAAATGCACCACTATAGGCGTTGGTTCAACATTTTCTAAATGTATGAAATATATTCTTTTAAATCGATCTATCATAGTTTCAGTTGATGGTTTATTTTCAAATCAATGCTGGTGTTCCACAAGTCTCTATCCCTTCACCAATCCTAGTTCGTTTTTCATTTAAGACCTTCTCAAATTAACTTTTAATCCAATCCATATTTGCGCTGACGACAGCACTCTCGTAGCATTATAAGATTTAAAAAAAAACTAATGCTCCTGGTTCACTAACAAAAGAGCAATGATGGCCTACCTAGCCCAAATTGTCGACTGGAGTAAGGCAAACAGAGTCGAGTTCAACACTTCAAAAACTCAAAGCTGCCTTGTTAGTAACAAGGTAACAGCATTCGAACCTTCTGGTATTAAAATGAATGTATTCAATCGCCAATGTTTAGGCTTTTTGAGTCGCTGCAAAACTTATTTTCATCTCGAGACCTCTTAAAAATTTATAAAGCATATATATGACCCAAGCTCGAGTATAACTCAAATTTATGGACCGGTGGAGCAAAAACTGAAATCAAATGCCCACCTTTTCAGAGTGGAAATTCCGAGTTTGTTTCTTTCCCACAAAATTTTTCTTCTTCCTTTTTCTTTCCTCTC
Organism: Argyra leucocephala; assembly: GCA_963942445.1. Taxonomy (NCBI): domain Eukaryota; kingdom Metazoa; phylum Arthropoda; class Insecta; order Diptera; family Dolichopodidae; genus Argyra; species Argyra leucocephala. Next base: position 97,303,306 of record OZ012677.1, read on the forward strand.
CTTTAACTATTCTTTGCCTTTTTAAATAGTCAACGGTACGCAAGTACTTAAAGGTTCACAACCTAAGTTTTGGCTGTAATATAAAACGAAAAAACTCTTAGCTACATCCCGTACTAATATATCAAGAGTGGTAGCCATAATTTTAACCGATTTTCTATGTCCTGCTTGGTGCCTCCATTTTTATACACTATTTTCTGTAATCTGTATATGGAACAGATATTGGAGCCTCTTATGATATTATTACCTGCTGATATTATTATCCTTTTTCAATAAATTTGGGAAAATAAGCCTCCGGGATAGCTTGAATTCATTTTGTTTTCGAAATTGTGACTTCAATGACAAGTAGCTGGAACCCTTTATATTTTATCACAAAATGAAAATACAAAATATTTGTTGTCATATAATGGTGAATATTGCATCCGAAATTTTAATATAAACAGCCATGTAATAAAACTACCTATTCAAATAATTATTACTAAAACGAATTTCAATTTTAATTAAAATATAATAGAAAAGAGAAGTTCGATGTTCGATGTCGAATCAAAATATCTGTTGATTTATTCTGGAATTCTGGAACCCTGATAAATTTAAAATTAAATTATTAAATTATGATTGTGATTTGATTCCGATTGAATATTTTTAAGAAATTCAAGATGAATATCATATCTCGAATGTTATAAAATATTTTTCATTAGTTTTAATCATTTCATATGTCTAATATAGTTTAAAAACTTTTCTATTAACATTAAATCCCCCTACCATCATTCAAAATTATTTTATAGGACAAAAATCATATAAGAAAAACTTAGAATTGATTTCACGAAAAAAAAACAAAAAAAAAAAACAAAACAAAAATCATAACGGTACTAAATCGAGAATAAACTTGACAAGTTTTGTTGTTATAATTTTCATATAAAAGTTCAACGGAAGAATAACCATATTTAGAAGGGAGTTTGGGTTGAAATTTAATTTAATTTCTCTTGCAAGTCATGAAAAAAACAAGCATAATAACAACAATATAAAATGAAAAGAGAAAAACAAGACGAAAAAATGAAATGAAAATGCGTTGAAAACTTTTGAAGGAGGTAAATATTTTTCAACCGAATAAATTGAGTTAAAAAAGTTATCTTTTACCCCTTTTCATTACTTTTAATTTTCTTATACAGTTTTTATGTTTTCTTTTTTCTTTCACAATGTTTTATCCTTCTTTAGATTTTGTGGGTTTTTGTTTTTCTTTTCATTGCTTTTTTTTTTTGTGTTTATGTTTTTGTTATTTTGGTATTCTTTTCCAGTTGTGAAAAGGTTAAACAATTTGACATTTTGTATCGAATAAATCATGATATGAAGAACGGAAATGAACTTGAATTGAACGGAAGAACTCTTGAATGTACGAGGAAGTATTGTGTTGTACTAAAATGTGTAAAATTTGAGTAATACATATTAATATAAATATATATGTATATACATTTCTAATACATATTTTTGTATTAATAAATTGTATTTGAGGTATCTTTAGAATTTGTTATATAAAAAATAAAACATGTTACAAGTAAATATAAATTTATATACATGTATATGTACAAAAATATTTTTTTTTGGTGTTTTAAAATAAAATTTAGATATCACTTTGCCATATTTTGGTTAATATTATTTTGTTCTTTTTCTTAAACAAAATAAGTTCCTTAATTTGCTTATTGTTACAAAATTTAAGTTGGGAAAGTGTTGGTGAAATAAAACCTAACTTTAGTTTGTTTAAAAAATGTTTATAATAACAATGAAGAATAACGGTTGGGGAATTCTAACAGGTTATCTAAATATTATAATATATAGGTATTAGGTATAAAAATATATTCGTGCACGCGTATGTATAGAATAATTTTCTTTTAAAGATTTTGCATTAAAACATTGTGTTTAACAGATGCGAATATAATCTTGCAACTTATATTTTTTATTAACTAATATTCAATTTCCTATTTAAAAAAAAATATTTTAAATTTATTGAATAAATGTGTAGTGATAAGCAAAGGTTTCTTAGTGTTCAAGCATATTTTTTTCACTCCTTGTCCTTTTATTGTAGATAGGCTTATAACTTTTACAGGTAAGAGAACATCCATTAAAATTTAATAGTTTTCTTAAATTAGTGATGGTTTTCTATTTATAAACTATATAGACTTGGTTTGTTTTATTTAGCATATAAAAAACCAAATCAATATAGATTTAAAAAAGAACACTACCTCTTTTTTAAGGAAACTGCTCAATCGTATAATGGTGTATTTTACCTGTTTTATGGATTACTAAGCTTTCAATTAAGACACTGTAAAATAAATTAAAACGAATTAAATAAAATTTAATGCCAATAATTTCTTTACACAATTATAACTTTAATCAAAAGAAATCTTTTTAACAAATTAAATGTCTTAAATATAGTTATCCCAAATAACATATTGGTCACCAATCCCATTTAAATTTATTTGTGATATCTATAATTATCTAATTGACAAGCATTTAGGGTCCTGCGCAGTAGACACCTTTTAATTTCGATTCTCCTACTCCTTAATGAACTTCTAATATAATAAATGAGATGTATATAAAACAAAAATGCGCACACAGTTGAAAATTTTGTACTCATATGATTTTATTATTCAGCAAATACATTATGCATATGTGAGATCTTATGAAAATAATAAACAAAAGCAAACAAATCAGTTATTATAATTTACATTATGTACTTGCAAATGAATCTATGTACATACGCCAAATAAAAACAAAGAAACAAATTCATCTCAAATAAAAAATATAAAAACAACAAAAAAACAAATCACTTGAATTCTTCATTTTTATCTTTTTAAGTAACTGTTTCTATATTTCGGTTATTTGTAGTAATAATATAGTTTTTATTAAAATTATGTATTATGTAGGAATACATATATGTATCTCTTTAATGACAAAATTTTTTATTTTTAGTAATTTTATCCACTAAATGCCACTTACTATAGGGAATATATCGGAAACGAAGCAGTATATGAGAGACGTGTATTTATGTGTCCTGAATAAAACTTACTAACCACAAAACTTTTTATTAAACACGAGTGGTTTCTGCTATATCGTGCGAGGTCTATGTCAGTACGTAAATTACTGTTTTTTTAAAAACTTTAAATATAATTACTCAACAGGGGCCCCTAGTCGGTTTACAATATAATTCTTTTAAAGATATTGTGAAATATATGTTTATTATTATTATTATTATTATTATTTTATTTATAGCCTTAATGTATTTGTACCTACAATATGTTATTTTAGTTTATTTTAATTTTATATTTCAAGAGCTTATATTACTAGAACATTTACACCTTTGATTTGTAATTATTTAGACTAACCTGACTTAAACATTTAGAATAAATTTAATTTGCAAAAGGCAAAATGGCAAGTAAAAACCTTTAATTAAATATTTTATGCTAATATAAATCCTAACGTAAACCTAACCTAAATCTTAACTAACGTCTATTAACTAAAATGATCTTAATACGAAATCTTAATCTACTATCGCTCTTATAAGCGGATTTCGGAATTGTAACAGCTTTCAAAAAAATCAGGTGCTGTTTTTTGAATTTTTTCTATAATAGTATTAGTGTTTGCTAATAAGTGCAATCTTAGTTAGGTTTGCTTAGGAATAATTTAAGAACAGCGGTATGTTTTCTCTGCAACAAATTCAAATTTCTTTTTGGCAGCACTCATCCATACGGGGAACCCGTATAACAAAATGCTTTGAAAAATAGATTTAAATATTAATAATTTATTTTCAACAGTTAAATTAAATTTTTTTTTTAATTGGATATAACATTTTTATATATAGATCTATTTTATTAACGGTTTTCATTAGTTGTGTTTTGAAAAGTAATTTTTTATCTAGATATATGTCCAAGTATTTTATATTATCGCTTTCCCAAACTATTTCGAAATTTCCACATTATAGGTTTCTGTTCGGCAAAAAACAAAATTTTCTTCTTTTTGTAAAGAAAATCGATTTAGTTTGTTCTCCGTTAATTTTGATTTTCCACTTAAAATAGTGGTCGTTAATTATTTTGAATCTTTTTTCAAGGTTATTTATGATTTCATTGGCAGTGTTAGAAACCGATAATAACGCAGTATCATCAGCGTAGAAACTACTGTAGTAATTTGAAATATTGGGTAGATCTGCTGTGAAGATGTTATATAATTCAGGAGAAAGCGTAGAGCCTTGCGGAACACCTGCTGTAACAGCGATTTTATTGGATTGTGCTTGTCCAATTTTTACTGTGAAAAATCGGTCGCTCTCGGAAAAGTTTTCTTTGAATCAACTTGACAATTGATAAACTGGGAATTCGTGAGAAATTAATTTGTGGATTAAACCTTTATACCATACTGAGTTGAATGCTTTTTCGACATCAAGAGTCATTAAACCTATACAGTTTTTGTTATTTAAATTTTGCTTTAACGATATTTTTGATTTTGCAGACTTGATGTGTGCTTGAGTGATTCTTTCTGAATCCGAATTGTTTGTTCGGAAATATGTATTTAATTAACTATTTCTTCTTTAAATTATAATAATTTTCTTTTATTTTACACTTAAAACTTAGAAATAAATTAATGATGCAATTGAAACAACGATATGCTTGCGACTGAATAAAAATGAAATATAACTGAATTGTAACTGATGAAATATTTATGACAAAATACCAATTCATTTATAGTCATAACTACTGGCATTCTGTTCATAACTACTGGCATCTGGCTATCAAAACCGAATATTTGTATCAGTCGGCTATCACAACCGAATGTTTGCTATTGTAACAACAATTATTTTGTTTGAGTTTATATTATAGCTTATTCGAAGATATAAAAGCCATAAGCGATGGTTATCATAGCCAATTGTCCGAAGTTATCACAACCGAACTTTTTTTAATAATTTTACATATTAATTAAGTGTGACTGACACATTAGGGTTATCTCACTGAACGATTGATTATAAAAACTACTTTGAGGCTGCAAGTACTCCAAGAAGCTTTTTAGAGCTGAAATTTCCCAGTCATAGCTTCAGTTTAGGACTACTAGCCGACTGATAAATTCAACAAAATTATGTGGTGTGTATTATTATCTTAATTAAAAGTAATCAAACAATTTTCATAATAATTATTATTATTTATTTAATATGAAGATGAATACTACAAAGATGCAATATGTTGCATGCTACATCGAGGACAGCTGAAAAATTGCTGCAAGGTGTGTCAGAGAGTAATGCAGGGGTGTACTTTATCATCCATATTGTTTTTAGTAGTAATAGATGACATATAACGATTACTACTGTGGGTGTAAACGAGAAAAACAGTGTCCAGTGGCGTCCTTTTGAACGTAGCAGCCTCTTAGATTACAACGATGATGTGTGTTTATTGTCACATGCGAATGGAGGTTTAAATGATATGTGCCAAAAGCTGTATGACACTACAAAAGGTGCGAGGCTGAAAGTCAATATAACTAAAACTAAAATCATACGCACAACTCGCACATCACAACATTCGATCTTCCACGAAGAAACACAAATCGAAGAGGTGAGTACATTCAGTTATATGGGCAGCATTGTGTCCTCAAATGGAGGTGTCGATTTGGATATTGAAAGCCGTATCAGCAAAGCCCGTACTGCTTTCGGGATGCTCTCAAAAACATGGCAGACAAACATATTATTTCTGCCCACAAAAATAAGAATGCTGAGAATGAAAATGAATGCTTCAATGCTGAAAATGAAAATGAAAAATAAATTCGTTGACAACAAACCATTTCCAACATAACGCTGTGGCAAAAAACGAGCCAAAAACAAATAGATGTGGAAATTCGGCAGAGGAAATGGTGTTGGAGCGGGCATACTCTGAGAAAACCTAACAACAACATCGTAAAACAATGTTTCGAGTTCTCAGGCTACACGTCGTGTCGGAGGGTCAAGCAAAATATCGAGAACAACAGTCTTAGCCGAAGCAAGTACCTAGAAAAGAACGTGGCCACAATTGAAGAAGTTAGCGGCAGATAAGACACGATCAAAAGATCTTTGTCCCACGAATGGGGTTACAGGACAATGACGATGATGATTTATTTCATATATATCCATTTTATTCTATAATTTTTCATATTTCTAATTTACATTATTAAGAGCTCATACTAATGTAGATTAGATTAAGATTAGATTAAATTTAGATTGAAATCGTTTGTATTTAATTTATATTCGTTTTAAATACTTAGATATAAGATTTGTAATAGAGAGATGGTTCACACATTGTCTGTACATTTATGTTCAGTTCAAATAATATGTATTTACACATACTTAACTTATAATTATTACGAATGATACGAAATAATGAGTTGAATGCTTTGAATAACAATGCCCTCGCTCTGGTGAAAAAAATATATTTTCTTGTACTAGTAAATATTGTTATGGTAAATTGATGACCTATGAAAAATACATTTGGTGGCTACATTACTATTGTGATGGTCCATTTGGTGGCTATATATTACTCTATGTTCAAATTATAAATTAAATTGTTTTTTTTTCTTTATGTTGTTTCAATAGCATTGGTATTTTTGAAAGGAAAATAAGAGAGATGTTGATTCGATAATAATATGGTTTGTTTTTTGCTTTTAGTTTTTAGTTTCTTATTTTTGTTTTTACTCTTTTTTATTTTTATAATCTCATATATAGCAAAATTAAATGTTAAACATAACTTAGCATTACATTGATTTTTGGTATTTTAAATATAATTATAGAGATAAAATAGAAATTAAATAAAAAAAAAAAAACAAAATTATAATAAAATAAATGGAAAATAAAAATGCTTAGGAATATATTCATTACAATGTAAAAAACTTATTTTATATAATAAATTAATAATTTTGAAACATACGAATGTAAAGCCAAAAAAACCAATGTGACAAATTATAAGACCAGACAGCCTATATGCTACTATATCACACTTAAAACAAAGTTTATAACACAAATTTAAATACATTTATAGAATTAAGCATTGCATTAATACTCTGAATTGTTTGTGAACTTTAAAATTACAAATAAAGAAAGAAAAAAAACTGGAAGAAGAAACATAATTGAAACGGCTTTTCGAAGTGATATAGGTATCGGTGCATCTTCCACCATAGGTTATTAATTAATATAGTAATTGTAATTATGTAATGTGGCAGTTTTGGTAATGATTGATCATTTTGATAGCTAGCTTTTTATAATTTATTTATGCGTACTAAAAAGCATTGTTAGGTACCCTACCACAAATATGCGAGTTATATTAAAGTTGTGGTTGAATGTATTGCTGTTAAATCTAAATGAATGTATTGCTGTTAGCTTACAAAGTAAAACAAAAATATTTTTAATTTTACTATATAGTACATAGATTCATAAGATTTTGTTATATTTTCCACTGTTGAAAAAATTATGTCGTAATATTAAAAATTACTTTTGATTTACATTCCAATGTATTCTTATTTTTTCAAAATTTAATTTCTTTCAAATATGAATAACAAAGAGGATTGCAGACTACCAATGATAAATCATAATTTTTAGACATTGATTGAAGAATATTAAGTTCAATGTATTTAGTACATTTTATTGTCAAATTTATGATGATATCAAAAATTTTGCATAAAATTTATGATGCCAAAACCGATACATAAAAAATTTAAGGTATATTTTAGCTATTCAGCAGAAAATGGATTCTATTTACTCTTCCATTATTATGCAAAATATTAATATGACATAAAATTTGGTGGCAGAATCTAAACACATACGTGTTAATTTTTTGAACAAGCAAAATTAATTGAAAAAGGAAACGAAAGTAAAATAAAATTTCAATCAATAACTATATAATTTCAAAAAGGTGAAAAATCAGCTCAGCATCACGAAATGGTTATCTTTAAGAATTATTTTTCAAATGATAAGCCTTAATTATTTGAAAACGTTATTTATTAAAATTTTTATAGTTCAATTTTTATTACTATAATATCAAATAATTATTATAGGAAATAAAATAATACATATTTATTTATAAAATTTCATATTATTTAAAAATAAATTGATTAAAAAGGTTTTACTTGCAATTTTTCCTTAAAAAAATATATTATAAATAGAAATATGCAGGTTTAGTTTTAGTAAAATATAAGTCATAGGTGTAAATACATTATAATATAAGCTCTTAATTATTGAAATTAGAAATAAAATAAATTGTATGGTGAAATTAATATACAATAAATAAATAATATTAATAATATTATTTTATATATATGTGTAAAATTATCTAGAAGTAAACATAGTTTTAAACGTGAATCTGAAAGACCTGACATTAGATATTGATCCACAAAAAACAAAAAAAAAAACTAAAAAAAGATTCAATCGAATACCTTATCATTTATAAATAACATTTGCTATGCAAATTATATTTTTATTAAAAAAAAATCTGGAATATAAAAATTTTCATTTTCATTTTCAAATTTTTATTTGTATATGTATTGGAATTTTATTTAAAATCATGACAACTGCACACTTTGAATATAATATATTCTAGTTATTCTAAAAAAATGCATTTTTACTACATGAATAAAAACTGGTTTGCTACTTTACTAAAGCATCTATCAAATTATCTGATAATAAAAGTTTTCAAATGTTTTCAACTCAATGAAGTCCTTTTTTCAAATATTCAAATTTTTATTGAAATACTATGTACCTACGAGAGTATATAACATGTATTGAAAATTTTACACATTATACATATCTAGTTATCCATTTCTTAATCTTTAATGCAAGAAATCAAGCGTAAAATTTTGTCCTTTTTCCACTATTTAAATTGAAGTTCAAATGTACACATATGTATGTGTATCAATACTTATATACATAAAAATATATAAATGGACTTATAGATATATGTAAATATGTACATATGCATATACATATACATATATATTATAATTCATACATAACATTGTAAAAATAATAAAAAAAAAACATAAAAAATTATGAAAAATTTAAAAGTGGAAATTATTTTTCAATAAAAATAAATTTATGGTATAGGACATGCATATCTTAGAATTTCATTGATGAGTATTGAAAAAATAGAAATTCTATTTGATAGAAATTTCAGTATTTTATATGAGAAACATGAGACTAAAATATTACAATAAGTACCTACTATGATTGAAAAAAAATGTATAAATGAAAATGAAAATTGTTAGTATCTAATGATATTCTGAAAAATATGAACAGTCAAGGCTTTGTGAAAACTTCTATAAAATTAAGGAAGAATATAATATATATAGAAAAGGAAACAAAAAATAAAGAAAATTCGTAATAATAATAAAACAAATTTTTTATTGAAAATCCCATATCAAGATCATAAAAATTTTTAAAAATATTAAAGGATATTGTATAACACACGATACATACACACTCACACGATATAAATTTGGACACGTATTGAAATTTTAACTGTTATATAAACTTAGTTTCATTTTTGTCGAATATAATCGTTAAAATATCGATTCCTTTCCATTTTACTCCTTTATCAATTACATTCAATGTAAAACAAGATAAATCTGCTTAAAGATTGAAATTTCCTTGTTATTGGAATACAGCTAGCGAATTACCGTTTATTTTTAGATAGGAAAAAAGGTAAGTAACAACTTGTATCATCAGTGTAGAATTTAATGTATAGGAGCAAATGCAAAGAAATTTTAGAATCAGTTAAAGGATTATTTGCTTTTTCTCAAGAATTTAACTTTACTTACACAAATTTTTGAGAAATACACATTAAACACTCCTTTCGACAAGATCTGATATATCTTTGTTAGTAAGCATAGATCTATGTAGCTATCGATTATTAATATTGTATGAATAATATGAGCGTGCATGTTTAAAACAATCTTATAAATATTGAAATAAAATAATGTCAGCATTTTTTTTTTTTGTGATATGAAAAACCATAAAGAATAGCCCTAATATATTATAATTCAACAAAAAAAAAAAGAATGTATATTTATATAAAAATAATAACAAAAAAAAAATCAAGAAAAATAAAATAAACTATAAAAATTTTTCAAATTTATAATAAAACGGGAAATTACTTGTGGTACACAAAGTAAATCCTTTTTATATTTACTTTTTTTTTTGTTGCTTGTTCTGAGAAAATGTAGATTTTTATACATTCATGTTGATGGAGATTTTATTAGATTTATTTTTGACTTTCAACAAGAATATCAAAAAAAAAAAAAGAAATGAAAAAATGATTCAAAGAACGTAAAGATTTTCGAAACAATAGAAAAAAATGAAAAATTGTCGGAATATTTTTGGTATGCTTTGTTGTAAATATTATGCAATCTACACATATATTTTTTAAGGAAATATTTTTATGTAAAAAAAATCTAAATTTCAGTAGGCGATCACAATTTATTTTGTTTAAATATTTTGATATGACGTCATGACAAATGTATGGTTTATGGTACAGAAAATATATTTTTATTTGTACACATGAAATGAATTCAAATGAAATTTGAAGTTTTTTCATCACTAATAGTATGTATATCGATGTTTCAGGAATAACTTAATGTGCTAAACAAAGTCTGGTATTAATTAATAGAGATTAATGCTACAAATTTCTCTATATTCTAATTTGTAGAAGCGAAAAAAATGTAACAATGTTGTGAGCTTGAGCTAAAAACGGGTGACTACCATCTATTGATATTTACGTAGTATGTAGAAAAGTGTCACCATATGTAGAGCACATATATGTAGCTAATTTCATAAGTAGCAACATAGTACGATGGTCGATGGACAACGTGCTACTTGCGAACATTTTTGACGTTTATTTTACTTTTTTCATTCGTTTCAGAATTTGCTTGCGAAGGGAATGTAATTTTTTTTATATAATTTACTTAAATTTAGTTTTAAAAATAAATTAAATCAATTTTTAATAATTAATGCTTCAATGCATTACATTTGTTACTTTTTTAGAATTTACGATAATAAAAGTTTTATGTTTAGGCATATACTACTTTAACTATAACTTGTTTAAAAAAAAAAAATTTTTATCACTATCATCCGAATTTTCTATTATTTAAATATGCAAAAAAAACTAATAATAATATTTACATCTATATTATCAATGTAATATTTGTATATTAGCAAATTTTGTAATTTTTTATTTTATTTTAATTCATTATTAATTTTGAATTAAAATTTAATAACAATTATTTACGATTTTGCAAGCGAAAACAAAATGTCTAAATGTCGAAAATTTTATAAATAAAAACAAATGCCAAAGTGTCAATTTGAAATATTTTCAATGACAGCACAGTTTTTCGATGTGCTTTTGTTGAGGTCCTTTTCTCTTTCGGGATGTGGGCCTTTTTAACAAAAAATTACAATTCTTCCAATTCATTAGGATCTGATCTTATATCTAGCTTATGTACTACAGAAAAATTAAATAAAAGAATAAACTATAAATATAAGAAAAATTAAGGTTAAATTTCATTTTGTACTTAGTGCCTAATTTACGTACATTAACATTACATTACTAACTCTATTTTAATAAAAACAAAAAAAAAATGAACTAAATATATTTCATTTGAGCTTCAAATGTAAATTAAGAGAATTCCATGTAAGTGTAAATCTAAAAAAGACTAAAAACAAATATTAATTTATATAATTATAAGAAACTTAAATTAACAAAAAACAAAAAAAGAATAAAAAAACAAAAAAAAATTTATTCTTTTTATTCCTGCTTTTATCCAGACCACTGAGCCTAGATGAGCAGTGTACTCTATTCTACAGTAACGGTGTTTTTTGATTGGTTAACTTGTTTTGAATTGAGGATTGGCTGAACGGTGGCGTGCTATATTTGTTCTCAGATGTTGTGGTGGGTAAGGAGTGCTTTAATTAGGGATATATGGGATGAATTTGAAAATTGTAGGGCTTTTAATGGCGTAAAGGTGTATTGGGACGTGATTGGATTATTGGATGGGCATTCTGTAAGGATATGTTTCATTGTTAGGATTTCGGGACAATGAATACATGTCGGTGGTGGTGATCTGGTGTAAAGGTGTTTGTGGGTTGGGAGGGTGTACTCTAGGCATACTCGTGTGAGTTTTACACCTAGGGCACGGGATTTAAATTTAATTGGACCTGGGATATTAGCATTATTGTTGTGGGATCTGGCAAACCGATTGGAAGAATTTCAGGCTGTTTGGCGGATGTGCGCCGCGTATATAGCAATGGTCCTTTTAGCATGGGCATAAGACATTATTGAACCTCTTGTAAGGGAGCTTTTGGCCGCTATATTTGCCTCAAGGTCTGCTTTTGTGTTGCCATCTATGCCTACGTGGCCTGGAATCCAAACCAATCGTAGTTTGCCATTGTTTCTGGCTAAAGAATTTCTAATATATGTTGACATGTATTCATTGTTGTATGGATTTTTGATTGACTTGATTGAGCTGAGGCTATCAGTTAGTGTTGTATAATTTTGATATTGGGTTTCGGTAGCTTGGATTGCTCTGTATATGGCGGTAAGCTCAGTTATGAGAATAGAGCATTCCTCCGGCAGTGATTCCGCCTTCCAGAGTGAATTGTTTTTGACTATCGCCCAGGCTACGCCCTGGGGTCCCTTTGATCCATCGGTGAATATTTCGGAATGTGTGGGGAGTGATTGTTTTAATTGGATGTACAGTTGTCTGTACTTTTCAGAAGGTGTATTTTGTTTGGGATATTGGGCTAGGTTATCGTGTATGATAATAATTTAATTTGATAGTTTTTTCTTTTTTGTTTTTTTTTTCTTTATTAATTCATAATATTCTGATTTAATTTATATTAATACATTGATGTTTATACTTATAGACTATGAATAATTCACAATTTTTTTTTTTTTATTTATATATAATTTATATAATTTCAGATTGATATGAAAATTCGGTAACCTAAGCTTTCGCTGTCTGGTCTTATTGTTATAAATTTTACAGCATAATATCATACCTGTAAAATTCTTATGTTTATAAAAAATAATGTTCAGTTAATGAGTAAGAAAAAGAAGAAATTAAACAAAAAAATTTAAAAATAAATAAAATACAGAGTGATCAAAGAAATGAATGCACATTCTTAAAATCCCCAATATTTATGATAGATTAAGTAATTCTTTAATTTTATTTTTGAAGATACAAATATTTTCAATATTTTTGATTTCATTTGGTAACTCGTTATAGATTTTAAGACAGTTATATACGCAATTATTTCTTTACTTTTCTGTTTCAAAGAATGTTAAATAAAAATTAGTTTTGTTGCGTGTATTGTGATTGTGTATGTCAATATTCCTATTTAAAATGAAATTATGCTTTATTTTGTTATTTATTATCTTGAATGCAACCATGTATAGTTCTTGCTTACATATTTTATTGAAACTGATATGTTTTCCTGAATAGAGCCTATGATTGGAGTGCAATGTAGGATAATTATGTATGATTTTAATGGCTTTTTTGATAAGAAGATCAATTTTGTTCAGATAGGTTTGTGAAACTCTGTTCCAAATAGGATTAACGTAGATTACATTTGAAATGATATATGCCGAATAAATGATGTATAGTATATTAAAATTAAAGAATCTTTTCAATCGTTTTAATAAGAAAACAAATGGTGTTATTTTTTTGACAATGTAGTTAATTTTTCATCTAGTATCAACTGTATTAAGGAAGTTAATGAAAATTAAAACACAAATTTAATTTTCAACTCTTTCAGAGTCTAAATATTTTATCCATTTAAAAATGTAGTGAAATTAACACATAGATAAGAATGCCATATCAAAATAGCAATGCTTAATTTTACAATTGGCAACATTTCAAAACGAGTCTGTTCATATTCATATCCAAATTACCATCCGATTCTGTCCTACTATTCTATTTTCCCAATCCAATCCCTCTTAATCAAACCTACAACTATCTTGTATAAAATAATCCTTTTTTAGTGTTTTTTTTTTTTTTTTTTTTATATAATTCCAAGTCTATGAAATGAATACCCTAACTGCTTTTAAACAGAGATTTGGAATACACAATCACATACAATAGCTTTTTATGTTGAATTTTTGTGGTATAGACTAATTTAAATGTGGAAAACTATATCTATTGTAGAGTACTTCGCCTTTATAATAGCATAGTTCCATTTTATTTTTAGTGATAACCAAAACTCTCAACTATTTATCATTTATTTTATACCAATGATAAAGGGTACTGGACCAGGTCGAAAAATCCAGAAAGCATTTTTTGCCTCCGTCGGGAATCGAACCTGGGACCTTTCGGTTAAAAGGCAGGTGCTCTACCTGCTGCACCACCCAGCGTGTAATGGATATTAAGCTGAAAATCTTCAAATTGAAATAATATCATCGAATATCAGATTCAATGAACTATTCATAGCAGAGCATACCAGTTCTATAATTCAATATAGACTAATTCAAAATATCCTGAAAGGAAATATGCAAAAAGTATAAACTTGTCGATCTTACTGGCATAATGGTTATGTTATCTAACTAATAATCTGATGGTCTTCGGTTCGAATACCGCTAATGTTGATGTTTAATTGAATTTATCTTTTCAATTCATAAAATTATGAAATGTAACAGAAAAATTAACCTATATAATCTACATAAGAAGGCCTAGTTAAGATTCGGCAACAATAGTAGTTTTTGCACATTTAATTGGTGGATTTAATAGGTAAACAAATATTCGATTACATTGTCTACTCTATGCATTACATTATGACATGTATTTATTTACATTATGTATATACTAAGTTACTACAAAGAATATTAAAAAAGAACAAAAAAACAATTATTACTTATGTATTTGTATCAAATTTAGTTTCTTAAAAAACGGTTATAAAATAGCTGGCGTTTCTCTTTTATAAAATTGATCAATATTTAGTTGATTTCTTCTAAAATCCTAATATTATATGGTGTTATATTTCACTGTTACAATAAATTAATAAATAAATATTTCTACTTCCTCACTCTTCTTTTCAAATAAATTATGTATAAAATAAATAATGTAGTAACATATTTTACAAAAAATGAGACTGCTGTTTCAGATGATAATTACGCTCAAAAAACATATTTAAATATGCATGAAAAAATTATTTCCCAATTTCCGCTTGAGTCGATGCATTTTTTATATCTTGGTGTGACCGTAAATCTTTCACACCAGTTCCAACACTATAGTTCCCAGTAATATGTAGGAAATTAGTTCCTTCACACAAGTTCTGAAAGCAAGCTATTTCTCCTAAGATATCGTGTGTAAAAGGTAAAGCTGGATTTACATTAAAGTAATTGAGAGTGTGACTAGTTGCTACGAGTACTTCTTGAGTTGAAAAGTAATTCTTGAACAAGTGTGTAACTAATGGAAAGTCCTACTAAACCATCCATTTATTATTGTGTATGACCTTTTTTTTTAATTTTAACCTTTAATCACAGACGTATCGTGATATTAAAATTTGCGTCGATGAAATTTATTTTTTCAAAAATTTATTGTAAAAACGCAGTAAGCCAAGCATTTTTTTTTTATTCGCATATTTTATTTATCTCTACATGTCGTCCGTCAGTTTTGGTTAATACCTCTTTTTGTTAGTTTAACACGGGACATCGGAGAATTGGTGTAAAAAATACGTCATCTCTGTGAATAAGTTATTTTTTCTTAGAAGATTTTTTACGTCATGTCTGTTAATATGTATGTAAGTATTTCAAAGAGAATCTTACTATTTTAGTTTTTAATATTTAATGAAAATCTTTTAATTTAAGATTTTTAGGTTTTTTTCAAACAAAACTAATTTTTATTTGATTTGACAGAGGTGACGTAAAATTTACGTACAGGAGTAAAAATTACGTCATCTCTATGTTTACGTAACTTTTTTTACTCAGCAGTTTTGTCAGGTTCACGTTTTTTCGTTTTTAATTTTCTTTTTTAAATAATTTAAAGTTTTAATTTTTCATATGTTTGTAAACCTTTTGTGTTTTGTTAAATCATGTACATATGCTAAAAATCGTTTGGAATAAGATGCTAAAATTTTCGGAGGCTCGTCATAAAAAAATTTAATTTTTGTTGTTTTACTAAAAAAATTCAAATTTTAATAAACTATTTTTAATTTATTTTTTTAAATTCCTACAAAGTTTTTGGATTAATTAGCTTAACTGGTATGTCCAAAACAACACAACAGAAAAAAGGTATAAAATTTACGTTACTTGTGTGATAGTGTAATTTTTTTTCACCTCTGTTAAGTTTCCTAAAGGTTAGGTTTTTTTCAATTAAACAATAAAAAACACACACAAAAACTTGTGTCAAAAACCTGGCAAATATTTTTTCATTTTAATTGACATTTTGATTTTTGAAAGATTTTATGAAAACTAAAATATTTGTTGTAATATTATAAAGACCATTCTGATTAAATTGAAAAGTATTTGTGGTAAAAGAGTAAAACAGAAACTAAATTTTATTATGATGTTAGTAGTAAATTTGTTTGTAAGATTTTTGTAGTTTTCAACAATTAAAATATTTCTTAGTTTTAAAAGTTTTCCAAATTTCTGTTATACCAAATTTTTTATTCAATTAATTCTACCTATATTTTATGGATTTTTAAAGAATGTGTATTGGGCAAAAAAAGTTTCAAATCATTTTAATTTGTTTTGTCTCACATTTAATTTAGAAACTACAAATTTTTAGTTGAAATTTTAAATCGGTTTAAATTGTTTTTAGATATACAAATAGAACTGATACTTAATAACGTTCATATGAACAGATATTTTATATTTTAATATATTTAATAGATATTATTTTTGTTAATTTGTAAATTTAATACTTTTAAATATTTTTTTATAGTTTTGCTGTAAAATTTAAAATTTTTACTTTACGAAAGTAGGTACCTGAACATATTGCTGCTTCACACTACTTTACACTTCTTCGTAATTCACACTATTCAACTTTTTTCCACTTGTTATTCTTGAAAAATACTTCAATTGTACAGGAAAACTGTAACGACCAGTAATGCAATGAATTTTTATATTAATTATGTACTAATGAATCTATATGTATATTGTTTTTTAACAAATTTTTTTAATTATTATTTTTGGCAACCTCTTAATGTATAACGAAAAATATTGTTGCATAGCCTAGAGCTTGAGTTAAGTATAAAGACTATACTATTTAAATTACGGGTGATGTATAATCCAATTTTATTAGCTAGCAGCTCTAGTATTATATTCGCGTAAGTCTGAGTTAAACGTAGTTTTAACATTTGAGTTTAAGCGTTTAAGTTATTGTTTAAAATATAATGCATATGCATCAATTGCATCATTTCTTTATGGCTGTTAAAAATGATGTAAAAAGGATGTTAAGGTTTTAATTTTTGTTTTTAAGTTGAAGTACAACTTACTCCCACAATATCTCACAAGGAACTTACATCTCGTTAGTGAATGCCAGCCGTATAATCTGAGAGGAGGAGAAAGATTTAGAGTCGCACGATTACAGAACAGAACAGCAGGTCAAAACCAATTACTGTATAAAGAATTGTAGTTGCTTAACTCACTGCCGAATGAGATTCTGGAATGTATCAGGAACATCAATCGATTCAAAAAGACTATTTCATAGTATGTTATAGAAATTTTTTAAGTATTAATCTAGAATTATAGTTATTTTGTTTTTATTTTGCTGATAAAATTTAATTGGTGATTATTTTTTTCTTTGTTGATTTTTGGAAGTGATATTATTTGACTATTTGATTTTTGATGTATTGAATTAATTGAATTGAATTTACTGAAATTAGTATTAAATTATTGTTGATGTTAATTATAAAAATTTTTATATAAAACTATTAAAAATTTTTTATTGCTTTATTGTGAATAGCCTGCAGAAATTTCAGGCCTGTTTAAATGTATTTGCCCAAACAGCAATACCAAATTAGATTTTACTATTTTATGTAGTAGTATATTTATAGTTCAGGATTTTCAGGAACTTTGTAGTTTATTTTTCTGAAAACGCTGGCCATTTTCCTGGTTCTAGTTATCAATTCATTACTTGTTGATTCCCGTTGAAGTCATCGTCTATTGTAATACCTATTATCACATACTATTGTAAAAGTTAATTCGTTCAATTGGAGTATTATTATATTTTGTCAAGATATTAGCATTCTTTGCTTTAATTATCCTTTAATTTGTTTTATTTGTGTTAACAGTTAGTTTTTGTATACTGACATCCAATTGTAAATTTTATATATTATTTCAACAATTTTTCGTTCAGCAATGTTGTAGTTGTTTTTAGCATAAACCATTACCAAATCATTAGCATACGTTTCGACGAACTACTAAGATAACACGCAAATAATTCAGGTTCAAACGAGCTTAACTGTATTACACTATACAATATTATTGAACTGACTACTTACTTTATCACATACAGAGTATTGTTTTCTATTCATAAAATATTTTTGAACCAGTTTCCCGACATCTACCATATTCATATAATATTCCTAATAAAATATGTCTATGTACAGAATCAAAAACTTTCACCAAATCAAAAAATATTTGACCTAAATTTTACCTTTGGTAATGAACTCTTGGGAATGTTTAACTATATATCAAAAAGTACGCCTCATGAAACCGTATTGTAGCTTAATAATTTACTAAATTAACTAAATAATTTTTGTTGAGATGGTACTAAAATAAGTTTCGATAGTTTTATAATTAACTATAGGCTAATAGTATTCAACTTTCTTTTTTTTTTTAGATAGAAAAAAAATCATGAGTCTTCTATTTCTGTTCTTGTATCGGAGAAAAACGAAGTAAAGGACTGTGTCGACTTTAACGCACCAAAAACTCATATCCTTTTGTTAAAATTAAAACTAGTCTTTAAGACTAACCATTAATACAATTTTGGCTTTATTACTTCAGATATCTTTGATTAAACAAAATTCCACTATAGGAATTATTGTATAAGATACAAGATTTTATCCTAACACAGTTCGAGCGGTTTCGTCCGTTTAAGTCTTCTGACAAAGTTTTGACAGTCAGCTATAATATTTTCATTTTGCAACAATTAATTTAAATTTATGCGTTTTGTTATTTTTGCAAGATAAGCAGATGTGTTTTAGCAGTTTCTTTCCAAAATCTGTGTGAAGTTGATTTTGATTTTGTGCAATCTATAACTATAATTTGCAAGCATTAAGGGTCCTGCGCAGTAGACACCTTTTCATTTTATTTCGATGAACTTCTAATATAATATATAAGTTGTATATAAAACAATAATGCGCACACAGTTGAAATTTTTTTTAGTCATATGATTTTATTATTCAGCAAATACATTATGCATATGTGAGATCTTATTAAAATAAAAAACAAAAACAAACAAATCAATTATTATTATTAGTTACAACTTACAATGAACCTACGTACATATGTCAAATAAAAACAAAAAAATAAAAAAAAATTCCCTTGAATTCTTCATTTCTAATTTTTTTGCGTTTTTTGTTTAAATTTCGGTAATTTGTAGTAATCATACAAGTTTTGGTTAAAAATATTTATATGTATAGGTGTATCTAGCTCTTTAATTACAAAAATATTTAATTTTATCCACTGAATGTCACTAACAACAAAATATACCCGAAACGAAACAGTAAATTAGAGAGGTGTATTTAAGTATCCTAAATAAACCTTACTTACCTCAAGACTTTTGTGCTGAGATTTCTATGTAAATTACTGTTCTTTATAAAACTTTTTAGCTTTCTTTCTTTTACAAACTCTAATTTAGCTTCAACTTGAACTATAATTAGTCAACAGGGGCCCCTAGTCGTAGTAATAACAATTAACCATTTTTTAAGTAATATTTGAAGTGATTTATATGTAATTATTTTGTTCCTGATTCCTTTTATACTTTATTTTTGATTTTATTATAATTATATGATGGTAATTCCGGTTTTAGTGTAAGTGTTTTTTCATATCTACTAATTACATTTACATTTAATATTTAATTTTTGTTTTTGTATATTAAACATTAAAAAGACTAGTTGTCTTACGTGTAATATTTGAATAAAATAAAATTAATACTAGTAAACTAATAATGAGTAAACTATGATAAATTTAGGTTAAAGTAATTAATGAATTTTGAACTAAGTATATTAAATAAGTATGAAATGAAGTTGAAAAAAAAACAAATATTTAATTAGTAGGACTGCGTACCAATACTAATTATTTTGATAAAACGAAAATACCTACTGTGCCTTATTAAAAAATTATTTCTGACATTTATTTCTATAATAAGCTGACAAATTTTTAATGAGATTTTTGTTGCTGAATAGCTTTCTATAATGCATCAATATCAGGATAATAGTTTGACAATCTTAATGAAATACAAGCCTCGCTAGATTCGTCGGTAAGTCTGTTTCGTACATCAGATTTTATGTAATTCATTATCGAAAATAAGCTTTCACAGCATTGCATGCATAGCATTGCACAGCATGCTTTCACGTTAAATGTCTCTGTAAGCGAACATCATGTCTTCAACAACATGTTGTCCATGTTTTCCTATTCTTCTTCATTTAATATTTTGTTTTCATTATTTTCTATTTCTTTCCTCAATTCTACAAATTTCTGCTTCCAAATACAGTTTGATTGAAACTCTGCCAACTGTCAAAATCGAACTTGTCTCGATATTTAATAAAGTTAATTAACGGTTCAAATAATTTGAAATCTTGAAATTTCCTTACAAAATTGTCTTGTATGTCACTTATAACTTGGCTATAAAAATTTATATTATTTTCATAGGCTCCATGAATGGAAAATTTTTGAAAATGATTTCTCAACAAAGGAAAATACTTAAAAGTATTGTTGTCAATATCACCTTTAAACATCTTTAAATATTATTAATTTGGCCTACACAACCAAACATCAATTGACACAACATCAACATCAATTGATTTTCCAACACAACATCAATTGATTTTCCACGGTCTTACAATTTAATATTTAATTGATTTAAATGGTTGTAAATATCCGTTAAAAACATTAATTTTGTGATCCAGTCATTATCAAAAAGTTGAGGAAATTCAAATTTCTTATCATTAAGAAACATTACAATTTTATTAAAAACATATTTTAAACAAAACGTTGTAACACAAAGTCGCGACTAAACCAGCGAAGCGTTATTGTTCATTAGCAATCCATGGTAATTTGAACCAACTTCTTGTAAAAGCAACTGAAATTACTTCTTATTCAAAGCTTAGACTGCTATAAAATTTATTATTTTGCAAAGAATAACTAAAATATCACCAAATGCTGCCAATCTAGACTTCGTAATTGACCAAATTTGGTTTACGTCTTGAACATATAGTTTGCTTTGAATTTTTGAAATGTATGTACACCTACATACATAAAAGAATGTACATATGTATGTGCCAATAAAAATTGATTTGCGTGCCATATGTTCGCCATTCCTGTTATAGATTATATATTACGTTAGTTTTAGTATTTTGCACTGAATTAAAACGATTAGTATTAGTACATCATTTGTTTTGTTAAAACAATGAAGTATTCTCTGTACGAGCAATTTGGCTCTTTTGAGATAAATAAATTAAATAAATAATAAGTAAATAGGTCTACAACTATACTAGGTTATTATGGTGGCTTACTTGGTTTTGCAATTGGAATAACTTTGAAACTAGCTTTGAAAAATTACCTATTTCCAGGCAATTGTTCAGAAGCTTAGTTTGATACTCAACTGACTAATTTGGTAGATTCTCAATATATATCTTAGAAATTTCATCATTTCATATTTGTTTATATCAGTTCAGCATTGTACCTATAAAATCTCTTATTAATTTTTCACGTAACATTAATATGCAATTATTTTATAATAAAAGCTATTTTATGAGTTATTTTATGGTAATATAAATATATATTACGGATAACATATACGTATATACACAACATTCATAAGAAATATTTACTTATACGTGGACATAAATAAAATTGCCATAGCTTAAACAAATTGATCTTTTTCCTTTATTATCCTTTGAATGTGCAATTGCAGTTCTACATAAAAAGAATAAAATATTTTCTTATCTAATATCTTATGCAAATCAGATAACGTTTGATATAATTCATGTATATATACATATTATATAGAAATTCTTTCTTGTCATATAAATTTTATATTACTATTTAAAGACCCTTGGGAATGATGGTAAAATGTTGTTTATTTTTTTACTCTAAATAACATAGAAAATCTGATTTATGCCTTCGTCTGTTAAAGTAAAGCAAAATAGTATTACCATTATTATAATAATATGAGTCATACAAACACGTGTACAAAACTATAAAAAAATAAAAAATAAAAAAAAATAGCTTTTTTAAATTTCATAAAAAATTAACAAAAAAAAAAACTATGAGACAAAAATAAAATAGAAGAACAAGTATTTAATTTAAATGGAAGCAAATTTGCTTGTTCTACACATATATCAAAATTTCACTTTATTATTCTTTTCCACACTATTTTATATCCTTTTGTAATATCAATACATATAAAAATGGAATATAATTCAATAGTAAAAGAAATCTTAGTGTATTTTATAATAATATAAAATTTTACAAGATATTTAGTGGACTTGGTAGATTTTATTAAGAAAATAAAATAAAAAAAAAAATTATTTTTCAAAAAGGAACTTTACTATTGAATATACATGGTTCATTGATATTATCAAAAAAAAAAAAGGATACGTTTTCAAAAGGATACACATTTAAGTGAAGAACTAGTTTTTTTGTTTTTATTTTCTTTCTATTTTGGTTCTGTTGCTTTCTGTTCTAAATTTTATTGAGTTTTCATTGAAACGGAAGATTCAAAGCTGCATAAATGTAATAAAATTTTTGATTGAAATGCAGATCAAGATTATTTAATAGATGGATTTGACTGAATAAGTTTTATAAGTATAGAATATATTAGGGTGTACGTTACATTTTACTCAATTTTAACAGTTTTTTGTAAATATTCGGAAATTTGGTGTGTCTTAGATCTTTTTGCAATCAATTAAATTTGGTTCATATTAGTTTATTTTAAAACTTATCTTAGTATCAAGTGTAAAAATGTGGGCAGGTCAAAAATGGGTAAGGATCTAAATCCCCAAATAATTTTTTTAAAAATCTTCAATTTTATTTTTAAAGTCGACGGCAAGTGAACACGCACAGTTTTAGTAAAAAATATAAAAAAAAATTTTTTTATTTGTAATTTTGCCGATATAAATTAAAACATTTTTTTGGGGACTTTGTTTTTGGAAATTTCGTGTTTGGGGATTTTGTGTTTGTGGATTTTGGTTATGAGGCTTTTTAAAAGTCTAGGGATTTTGTGCCTTGGGGATTTTGATTTTGGGGATTTCGTGTGACTTCCGTTAAAAATACGTCTTTCCTGTTTTTATCGAATGTATTTTGAATAATACATATTCGTTTCGAAATATTTACTGTATTTAGGCCAATTCGGAAATTTTGAAATAAGTTGCTCTCAAAATATCTCCAGTTGAACTTTTTGACCTAAGGCCATATGGGCAATCATTTGAAAAACTGAAGCTCTCTAGATATATATTTTAAGTTGAAAAGTTGTTTTAAGTTGTTTTGCTAATACTGAAGTCAAAGCATTTGAGTGATTAGTAGAGGGACTGCTTGGGGCATCCTTTTTTGGGAATGGCTGTACGTATAAGCTATAAAGATGAGAAAATAGCTAAAATGTATGATGTATGGCTTAGGGGTCTAGCTAGTCAGTTCGCACAATTTTGATTATGATTCCTATCGACAAGACGATTGTTTACAATACTGGATTTAAATAATATTTTCTTGAAACTATGCACCTTCAACAGTTTCGCATAGATTCATACTTTGCTAAAAATTTATTCCGTGGTGAGTTATACTGCTTTTTGAAATTAACGTTTTGTTAATTCTTTTGGTCCTTAGCTTAACATATTTTGTTTAAAAAATAGAAACTAGCTAAATATAACGATTAAGAACCTGCAATTCAGAACATTCACACAGATAGATGCAGACTTTCTTGATAAGTTTTATTAAATTATTTATGTATTGTTTGGGAAAATATTCAGGTACGTGCAGAAACGAAACGAAAGCAATGTAAAGTAAATATTACAATTATTATAATTGAATAAAGGAGGCTGCAATCATATATTGAAAATTAGAATTTCTGATACCTATTCTAAATTTTCGTACAGAAAATGACAACAGAAAATGACAAGCAGCGTAATTAATTTTTTTTTTTGACTTATTATAGGATTATTTACAATTTGAAAAATATTTTAGAAATTTTAAAGAAATATGCAATATTTTATATTCATTAAATTGTTTAACAATATTAATGAAGTTTTTTGTTTAGTGCCACGACTTTTTATGGGACATATTTTAACATTCATTCTTCAACAAAAAGCACTACTTAATATTTCGCACTTACCTTCGCATGAAAACCTTCTATAAATTTAATATTCGAATTGAACCAATAGTAATATAAACTAAGGGTTTTGCATTCGGATGTTGCCGACTCATATGCGTATAATGGTTATGAGATTTGAATTTATAAAACAATTACAACTTCAAGTATAGATGTGATGAGCTCAAATTTTGTATTACTACCTAGAGTAAGCTTAGACTTGATAAGTTTCATACTTGAAATAAAGTGGATCTTAGTTGTAGGTCTATAATGAAGTCGAAATAGTTTATTGTTATAATCATTAATATAGCAAAAAACTAATAAAATAAACGTAAATAACTTTATAAAAAATGCAAACTTAATGCAAATTTATTTTATATTCGAAATTATATTATTATTAGGTAGACTTTTAAAGTGATGTAATATGAGCATAATATTTCACCTTCTCAATTGAAATAAAGCCGTTTTAGACTTCAGTCAATCAAAGCCAAATTACATCAGATTTAGGACTTGTAAAGTTCACCGGAAGCAAATATATATAAGACAATTACTGGTAAGGAGATTAGATTTTGAAATTCACCAATGAAACTTGATGATAAATTTTCCTAAAATAAGAACACCCTAATGTTTATTCATGTATATATGCATTTTGGAAGATCTATTGTATTTCATATGGATTTTTATTATATATATTTAAATAGTTTTCATATTATTGTTTTAGTATAAAATTAAAAATCATAGATAATCTAATATTTCACTAATAATTTTTATATTGACTTAGCATGGTCTCCATATACATGTGGGAATATCAATTGAAGATTATCGTAAATATTCTTACACGATAACATTAAAATTATAATCATATTTCTTTGATAGATCTGGATGAAAAAAATAAAACATTTTTTATAAAATTGTTAAGGGAAATAAAAGTTTGTGCCTCAAAGTTATAATACGTTAAAATATGCTTAGAACATACTTAAGTAAGCTAATCTATATATATATATATATATTTAGTACTTTAGCTTTGTATAGCAAAATTTCAGTCTTTTTGGATACTTTCCTTTATTGTACGATTTAGACTTATTAAACATATAAAAAATGTTGAAAAAAAAAAAAAAAATAAGGCCCAATTATAATCAGAATTAAATACAAAATATAATTTACCTATATTAGTATATGTATATTTTTGTGTCAGGCAAATATTATTGTGTATAATTCAGGTAAATATATACCCTGATATTGTCATATGTTGAACTTTAAAAATTTCCGAAAATCCTACTGTAGCTTAGAATTGCCAGTTAACTTAATGTAATATTAAATTTCTTCCGATTCTGTTATCTCGGTGTTACGCTCGATACCACAACGTGAAATATGTCGCACACTCAAATCTGATGTTGCAGGACAGGATAAGGTTACTGGACAATGATGACTATTACATTTGTCATTCAATTCAAAACTAATTTTATATTATTTAGATACAACATATGAACTACTAAATAACAAGATATACGTAGATATATTTTTTATTCTGGTATTATGTATCTATTTTTGATAGGGGCTTTTTATTAAGTTATCATAATTTGAAGCCAAAGTTATTTCTTAAAAGATTAAATTCTTACAACATTCGGTTTGATTTATATGGATTTAATATTTATCTTATTTTTACCATATTATAATTATTGTATGTATATGTATGTGGATAAATAATATGAAACACATTATGAATGGAAAATTTATTTTCAAGTTTTAATAAAATCTTGGCCTTATTTTTTATAGGGGCATATATTATTAATTATACAAAAGAATGTTTTTTATGACCTTGTATATGTGTGTCTTCTTCCGTTACTGTGATACCGATCATTGAAGAATAAGAGGCAAAATATTTATGTCTATAAATATATATATACAATTTTTAAAGAAGTTTTAAGTCATTTTATTTCAGAATTGTGTAAGTTAACCAATTACATTTATTTTACTTCAAGGCCAAACAAAAAAAAAAATCAAGTTCAAATGTAAGAATGTATGTCCTTTTCGTAATATGAAATTTACTATGACTACATAAATATATGTACGTACTAATAAAATAAAATATTTTTGGATATGTAATCTACTGAAAAAATCCTTGTGTTTTGTTCATAATTTGAAACTGGTCGTATAAAATTACAAAAAATTTTTAATTTTGAAATTTCCATGACATTAAAATTTATTATTTGAAGTCAGTTTGCAAAAATTTTAGATAGGTAATATTTATATTGTTAGTCTGTTTTAAGTATTTGATTGGATTAAAAATGAAAAATGTGGTTTTGTTTGTTAAGTATTTCGAAAATAATAATCATTTTGATGTCTATAAAATAGTTTTGAAATCAAGA
This sequence comes from Argyra leucocephala, assembly GCA_963942445.1. Classification (NCBI taxonomy): domain Eukaryota; kingdom Metazoa; phylum Arthropoda; class Insecta; order Diptera; family Dolichopodidae; genus Argyra; species Argyra leucocephala. The sequence goes on from OZ012677.1 coordinate 97,330,182, forward strand.
ATTTTAAAAAAATATTTAAAAAGTTATCTAAAGGACTTCTTCAATAGCAGGGGGTTCTAGTATTAAGTTTCTTGAACAAGTAATCCTCTAAAATAACCAATAACAACAAATGGATCACTCGAGTAGTGAGGTTTCATATGGTAATTGGAATAGCAAAAAAATGGCATCTTTATAAACAAAATTATCTTTCGTATAAAAACTTTAAACTTTATTTCTTTCATATGTACTAAATAGCAATTCTGTTATGTAATCACAAAATATACACTTTTGTAATAAAGAACAGAAAAGACAATCAGTCGAAAGAACAGAACAGTTGAAATCACCTAATTCCATTAACCCTTTAATTCCACCTGTACTTAGATTAACTCAAAATGCTGCACAATTGGGAAATAATAGTAGGTATATTCTTTCAAGGTTTAGGGATCATAGAATATACAATAACGTTAGGTTGTTCTTAGCTTACTTGCATGATTTAGGATGCATTAGGATGTAGTATGCATGGATGGGAAAAGTAAAACTAACAGTAGGGTTCTGATTCAGCAAGAAGGCCTTCCAACTGAGTATGGTGCACTTCGTAAGCTTTTTATAACTTACCACGAAACGTTAGGTATTGACAAGGAGTGTGTGTTGCAAAGATCTTGAAACTTATCACTTTTATGTCTCCTCTTATGAAATTAATTACTCAGCAGAGCTAAGGAAAAGCTGGGCAAGTTTTTTCGTCCCTAATCCATTGAATTTGGTTCCAACTAACTTAATCTCAGTTCCTTTATTGAAAAAATTAACTATACCTAGTTGTACCACCGTAAAAACAAAATCTATTTTTTCGTTATATTATCAAAATATCAGAGAATTGCGTACTAAAACTAACCTCGTCTACGTTAACTCTATGGCTTTAGATTTTGATTGTTATACATTAACTGAAACTTGGTTGACTTATACTATTAATGACTTAGAGTTGTTTGGTTCCTCCTTTAATGTGTTCAGAAAGGATAGATATCACTCTGACTTAGACCAAAATTTCAGTGGCACTATATACCAAAAGGTGGGGGTGTTTTAATCGATATCAAGGAATCATTAATTGTTAACGAAATTAATATACCTAACACTGCGAAAATAATAATCTATAGAAATTATATGTATAAAGGTCATTTCACAAATTAAGTGCTTTTATGTTATAAATTGTTATATTCCTCCTAATAGTGATATGGATATCTATAAAAAACACTGTAGGGCTATTAATTATATTTATGATAACTCTGGGCAATCTGAGGATATCATTCTTTGTGGTGATTTTAATCTTACAAATATTAAATGGCATATCCATGATGAAGAGCCATATCTTGTATACCAAATAAACTTCATAGTGAAATTGAATATATTTTTATCAATTCTCTTAATTTGAATTCCCTACAACAATCTTCGCCGGTTTGTTATTTTCAAGGTCAACAACTTGATTTAATATTTTTGTCAGATTGGAATAATTCAACAATCTGTAAATGTTCCGGAGCTCTAGTAAATATCGACCCTTATCGTTCTCCTATTCATATTACTTACTTTACGGATTCTGGTGACATTCCCAACGCTACAGTTTGTTATCAATATAACTTTAGTAGAGTTGATTCACTCAGTACATTGAGTGTACCTCTCAGTTTATTAATAATATGGAAAAAGGTTTTCAAATTGATGTCATCTATACAGATCTTAGTAAAGCCTTCGTTCTTCTTCCACATTGCGTCATTCTCTTTAAATTAATTAAACCTGGATTTTCACCGTCATTTGTGAAATGAATTGAATCTTATTTGGATGGAATATGGATTGAAAGCAATTTATGCCTATACCAGTTGTGACTATAACCGATTTTTGTTGTAATTGATGTCAAATTGATGATGATGTCAGGGTACATATTAAGATTAAAGAGATATAAGAATAGGCTAATAGCAGAAAAAAGTTAAACAATTCCAATACTATGAAAAATTACTAAAAATAGAAAAATACATTCATTTTTTACACTTTTATATTTTATTTCATTTTTAAATCACTTTTTTTAAAGTTTTTAATTAATTTAATTTTAATTTTACAACAAAAAATTTTTTTAATTATTAATACAGAAACACAATTTAAATTATTTAAAAAAAAAAATAATTTTTTTTTCTGAGAATAGGAATTCATTAGTCGATTTATCATAGATTTGTTATGTTGCAAAAAAGATGTGATTTTAGTGGGTTTAAGACCCTTATTACCATTACTGGTTTGAGTTCGCGTGACTATAACCACTTGGGTTCCTTCGAGGGTTCCTACCTACCTACAGAAATAAATAAATAAATAAGATTCTATAAATTGATATGAATCTATGATGTTGTTATCCAGGAATTTTTAAAAAAAACTTACTACTGTGCAATTGCACAGGGGTCCACTAGTAAATTATTAGAAATGAAGATTAAAAACTCTAGTTATGTTTCACTAATTTTATTAAATATGTGAATCGATATCGGTGTTTACGCCATCATCAGAAAACTGATAAAGTATTTACACTTATGTTAATATTTATAGTATTTTTAGGTTTCTAGAGTTTTTAATAGAGTTTTAAATTTTTATTTTTAAAAATGTTTCACATAGAATCTAAATCATATTCTATAATATAAATTATTGGCTAAATTTAATTTTGTTATACACAAGCAAAAAAATTTACAATAATTTGATATGAACTTACTATTACAATTATTTTGTAATTATGTTGAGATATTTTAAAATAAAAAATTTATAATTCATATTAAGTTATTTACTTTTTAACATTCGAATTGACTAATTTATTATTTTTATACATAATAATATTATTTTGCTGCCAAGAATTTCATTTTGTTATTTATTTAGTTTTTGTTATTGTATTTATTTAATTTATTCACCAAATTGCATTTTCATCCCAATCTTTATTTTCTGTGATCATTATTAAATGAAAATGAAATTTAAAGAAAAATAAATCTCTTGCAAATTGAAACACAAAAAAAAAAAAAACAATAAGAAGAGAAAAAAAAACTAAATTACTACAGCTATTGTATTAACGTCGTTACAATTCTCAAAATATAACTTCATACATAATAATGTCATATATCTATGTACACATTTGCTCTCACTTGTGCTTTACTTTAGGAAAACACAAATTAATATAATGAAAAAACTTTCCAGTGATACATTCATTTGATCTTGGTTTAACCAAAAAACAAAAAAAAAAAGTAATAAGGATAAGGATGAAGAGTAAATGGAAAAGAAGTAGAAAATAAATTGTTTTCTTAATGTTTCTTGTAGTAGAAAGCAAAAAAAAAAAAAGTTAAAAATAAATCTGGAAGGAAATATTTCACCTTGAATATGACAATTTATGTATTTGAATTTTTATTGTTATTATCCCTGTTAGTTTGGATATTTCCTTCCTATATTTTGTAAAAATAGGATAGGATAGAATATCTTCTTGTCTATTCATATTTTTTCTTTTGTTAATTTTTTATCACTTCTGGCCTACGTGAATTTCATTTTAGCTTTTTTTCCATGTATTGGTTAATATTCTTATCATATGAATGGTATCACTAAAATTGTGTAATAGAAAAATATGGTTTTCATTGCTATAATATTGGGATATCATAGCAAAATTAGTCAGAAGACTTGATGTTAAATTTTTGTATATATATTTTTAAGAGCCGAAAATGGACCCATCATAATACTCTATTTTTAAAAGAATCTATTTTGTAATTTGTCAGGACAACGGAATAAAAGCAACTGATTGTGCTTGCACAGCATTTTTGATGTAATAATATTCATAAAATCACCCATATTTCAAAAAGCTCGTAAAATTGAATAGAATGTGAATTTAATATTATGTACCACGAATTCAAAATAGGCTATATTAGCTAAAATTATTAGCCTGACGAAATTCTCAATTTTTTCAAATATTTTTCACAAATTAAATTTGTTATGTTGAGTTATTTTGTCAATAGAAAAATGGAAGAAGTTATAAACTGGATGAAAAAAAAACAGTATTACAAAAATTTACAAGAACACAATCTTTTAAAATCAAAATATTGAGGACGCCAAATTTTGAATGATGTCAAATGGTCAAACTTGGTCAAAATTAATTACTTATAAGTCTTTTTTTCTAATATATGCCTCTGTTTACAAGTTAATTATAATCATTTAATAGTTAAAACAATATAATGACTGAATTAAACATTAAACATAATTTAGATAAAATTTTTACGATCTGAGGTCTTAATGATCATTAATTGTCGTAGTCTGTCTTGGCATTACTGTCGTTTAAAAAAAAAGTGGAAATACTTTACTGAAAAGGAAAAAATATTTCTTTCATGCTAGACTGGCGAATTTTACGCCGGAATAACCAGTATTATTTATTTATCAATTTTACGGTAAATCAACTAATTAAATATTAAAAACTACATCTATTATCAAGACAAAAATTGACCTTCCTAAATAGCATAACTATATTTTTTACTTAAGATGGGGTTTAGCAGCTAAGCATTTTAAGCGTGAAAATATTTTGTTGACTCTAAAAAGGAAGATAATATGAAATAACTTCATTTTATATGAGAACTCAACACGTACGACAAGAATAATAAATATCAGTTACTGATGATATTTGTCCCTTACATGGGATATTTTCACACTACATTGAGATATTTCACACTAATTTGAAATATTCTTAAACTAGATTGGAAAATTTTGATTTTACGACATACTTCGATGAAGTACATATAGTTTTAAATTATCTCAAATATATAAAAATAGAATAATTTTTTCCAACAACTAATAATTTTGATGATTTAATAATGTTTTTTAAAATAGTACTATTTAACATTTTCAGTTGATCTTTTGAAATAACGGAAAAAAATTATTTTCGCGATTGTTTTTGTGTTAGAAGAGGTTTAGGAACAAGAAAATACATTTCTTAAGTCGCTCCCATGGCTAGGGCGTCACTGAGAGAATGTGTACAATTGTACACAAATATAGTAAAAGGTTGTAAGTAATAATTACTCCATAAATATTGTATGAAATTTTAACTAAAAAATCAACTTTTTGATGTTTTTACCTAATTGAGAATGAAATAAGAGTGGAAAAACCTCTAAATTTTATATCATATGTAACATAAGAGCTAAATAATTAAATATATAACTCATTAATGATCAAAAAAATGATAAAAAAAATATTGACGTAAAAAAAGAAAAATATTGATAAAGTTAATTATAAAAGGAAATAAAGGTAAATAAAACATATTAATGTTTTGAGTGAAAAGCTATGAAGAAAGCTTAGCTTTGCTGAAGCTTTGATGAACATTCTATTTGCAGCAGCGAGTAGATAGACTTCGATTTGCAATTTTAATGTTTACATCTATCTCGTATTTTATTTTATTTTGCATCGACCAATGTTCCACGTTATCATACCTAATTTCCTTCATCGGCCGATGTTCATACGTAAGCCTTCCTTTAACCTCCTCAGGGCAACCATTTGAAAGAGATATTCCTCGTCTTTTTGTCTCTGTTGTAAATAATAAAACTTTATTTAAGCTCATCATAAATACTAATAGCCCTTTTATTTGCTTAAGCAGTACCTTTGATGTTAGCATTTTTTCGCGGTATTTAAGCCAAGCAGCTGTAATCGCGAAATGTAAAAAGTGATTGGTCTAATTTATAAACTCCACCCATTGACTGATTGTATTCATTTACAACTTTTGGTCTATCTATTCCATCATATGTTGTTGTTATCTTGCTAAAACGTGTAACCTTCCTTTTCTTCTGAACTTTTGCCGACTTAATTGGATGCAGATAAATAGATTTATCATATATCCATTTGAATACAGTTATTTTTTCATTAATATACAAATAACTTCATCTTCTTCTCTATCTTTCATATTCATATCTGGCGAAATGGTGGCTTAGCAAAATTATTAACACGGATTGTTCTAACTGAATTAATTTTCGTTTAGGTTTAATTTTTCAAAAAAATAAAACTTGAGAAGAAATTATCGAAGTAAAGTTAGAAAAGAAAACTTTTGCAATTAAAATTGTTTACTTCACCATTGAAAATAATTTTTTATATTTAAATTTTTGTGTACAATTGTACACAAATTAAAATTTTTTTCGAAGGTTGTAATTTGTTCTAAATATCATTTATGCAAAATAACTGCATCTTTAATAATTAAAAAATCGGTTACTGATTGTTATAAATATTAATTGTTAACTATTTAAGTTAACTTTTTTATAACTACTTTTCAACAACTCCTTTTTTTACAAATTGAGTCACAATTAAATTGATTGAAACAACGAACATAAATGCAAAATTCTGCTAATTTATCTTTAACTTGAAAATAATGAATAAAATTAAATTCAAAAAATCATATATTACTGTTTTACGTCAGTTAAAAAAATAGCAGTGAAAATCATGTATACAATTGTACACAAATTTACTAAAATGATTGAAAGCGTCAACTCAAAATAATAGCGGTTTCCCACATTTAAAGCAATTGATTTACCAAAAAAATAAAAAATATAAATAATTACTACCTGCTTACTGGCAAAAAAAAAATATATTTACTACACGTTTTGGGTTAACATGAAAGTTTAAAATATTCTACTTCAATACCTAATTTTTCAATTTATTGTAATTCACGTTACCCCACCTTAAAAACTATGATGTTTATACTGTTTATAGCTATTATGTTAGTATTATAAAAATTTTTTTTATAAATATACTCTTGATAAATTGTATATTTATAAATTTATTTATCTTAAATATCTATAAATTTTTGTTCAAAGAAAAATTTTAATATCAAATGCAGTAAGTTTTGGGTCTACACTTTTTTCGTATAAATTATGATAAAAAAACAAAACAAAAAAAAAAAACAATAAAGAAAAGGAACTAATAAAACGACAGAAATGTTAAATGAAATGATTTCTAAACCGTTATGTTTAATATATAGCAAACAATCTCTTAACAATTTATGTAAAATGAAATGTATGGCCTTGTATAAATATATTATGGGCATATTTTTCAAATAAAGTCTTTTATTCTTTTTTTTTTATCTATGTTCTCTTCAGCTAAAAAAATTATTCAAAATGGTCGCTATATTAAGCTGTATGTGTTTTCTATTTTTTTTTTATCTTAAAACAATTTTTCAATTTTCTAACAGGAAAAAAAACTCCTCAGGTAGATTTTTCTTATTTTTATTATCCTGTGTTTATATATGTAAGTACCAAAAATAGAAAAAAAGGGTTAAAGGCCGGATACTAACATTATTAACCTTTTCACCATAAATATTTGTTGAAATAATTTAGGTTAAAAAGGTAATTTTTATGAACCTCTATCATCTGATTTTTTTATTATACTTGTCATTGGGTCGGTCGGTTGGGGTCTTTTTTTTGTTTTTTTTATTTTACATTTGATAGTAACAATATAAACAATAAAAAAATTAAAAAAATATCGTATCATTATAAATAGATAAATTGAATCCTGTTTACAATGATGACTTAGTTACTAACAATGATTTTGTAAATTTAATATTAAATAAAATGAAAAAATTGTAAACTTAAAATACATATGCAAAAGAAAATGAAAAAAAAAAAAATGATAATTTTTTATGATAAATATCGTCAATACAATTTGGTATATATGTATACATATTGTTATTTGTTAGAATTTGTATTAAATAATAATAATAATTATAATAATAATGATTATAATAATAGCCATTATCATGTTGAATACAAAATAAATTTAAAATAAATAAAAAATATGCATTTGATTGAGCATTGACAAATTAAAATTCATTTTAAAATTAAAATTTTATTTTTTTCCACTTAAATTTAATTTTGAATAAATTGCTTTATTGAATTTATGCTATACCAAATTGTTTTTTTAGTCATAGAAGTTGATTATAGGAAAATGTTGGTAATTTTGTATTGATTTTTTGTTTTTATACTATTATTTCATAAATATACTTAAACATAATTTTATTTATAAGTACTCTAATTTCTAAACCCTGAACTAAAAATTCCCAATTTTAACTAAGTAAGTTATAGGTAAATCTTATTTCTATCCTATGTTAATTAAATCGGTTTAAATTTTTGATTACCATAACATTTTACATATAAACTTAATACGTAAAGTAACTTACTAAAGTATTAATTTTCCTGCTAGAATAAAATCATTAGTTTTTTTATTTAAACTAGTGGTTCCACCGTGCAATTGTACAGAAGTGGTTTTTTTTTTGACACGACTTTTTAAATAAACATTACATTATATATATATATATATATTTTTTCAATTTTATTTTATTTTATTTTATGTTTAATAAATATAAAATTTCATTACAATTAACAAACTAACTCAAAATTAAAAAATAAAAATCAAAATTCAAACTTAAAAATTCTAGTAAAGCAAATATAATAAATACAATAATAATACAAGATCTAAATATACAAATTCAAATATAAATAAAATAGAATAAAAATTTAGGAAACATATTGATGCAAGTTTTGAATGGACCATCATGTGCAAAAACAATTAAAAATTAAATTATTGATTATTAATGCAGTAAACAAGTTTAAATGTATTAATTTGAAATACTAAAATATGTAAGAAAATTAAAATAAAGTGATTATATATAACTGAAATAAATTAGAAAAGTAAATAAATTTAAGTACCTTGGGGTGATTATAGATGAAGAACTAAGTTGGAATAGTGATCAATAATCTAATTACAAAAACCAGAAGAATAGCTTGTGTTTTGAGAAAAATTGGTAAAAGAGTACCTGAAAAAAAATAAAACTATCAATATACTACAGCTTGTTCCACACCTCAATTTCATATGGTATTGGAATATGGTGGAATACCTTTCATAAAAACATGGATGCACTACAAGAAATACAAAACACATCTATAAATAATTTATTTGGCTTACTTATGAGAACAACTGCGAATGAAATCCATCATAAATATAGTGTCTTAAAATTAAATGATTTTAAAAAAATATTACATGTTATCCATATACATAATATTGAAAATCAAAACATAAAATCAAACACAGAAATAACAAAAAACAAAGATATCCATGGTTACAGTACTAGATCTGCAAATTAAATACGGTACCAGCCAGGTTTGAGATTGAATAGACTAGAGGCAATTAACAACAGTAGCTACATATTCTATACAATCAACTCGAATTTGAAATTAAAAGCTTGCATAAATATAAATTTAAAAAAACTATTAAAAATTAATTTCTAGAAAATTATATAAAAGTACGTATAGTTTTGTTCTATTTTATATCTATTTCTATTTTATGTATAACCATTAAATTATTTTGTTGTTTTATTGAATATCTCTTTAACATTAACTAATATGATTTTTTTTTCTCTTGTATTTATATATTTTAAAATTTTAATTTGTAAAATACATAATAATACTTATATTATTCGCTTTTTTAATATTATAGTTTATAATGTACTGAAAAAATAAAAAATACACTCTATCTAATCTAAATAAATAAATAAAAATAACTTATGCTTTATTTGTAGTATCAACATAGTATTAAATGGCGGATTACACAATCAAATAGTTTTTTAACTAGTTTTATATTTTTTTTTGTGATAAAATTGATAAAAATATTGACAAAGATGATTTTATCAAAAATAATCAATCAAAAGAAATAAAATCCTATTTCAAGTGTTCTTGGTAATTTCCCAATCCTTAATATTAATGGGAAGTACGCATTGAATTGAATTTGGAACCAGTTTCTCATACGTTAGTTTTTTTTTGCTTTTGTATTAATTTTATAATAATTTTATTTTAGTTTATTTTAATTCTTCTCTTAATAATGTAAAATTTTAATAGACAAACTTAGTAAGATTTGAAACTTGGTTATGCAAAAAGATAAAATGTATAATAAAGAAATAAAAGAAAAAAAAATAGTCCAGCGATAGCTTTAAGTAAAATCATAAGGCCCTTCATAACACCTTATGCAATCACAAAATTTGTATACAATTATTTATTTTTATTTCAAACTCTAATTGAATTTGCGTTATTTTTGTAAATCACCTTGTTATAATCACTTTGTTTTAAAGTTTTTTTTTTTGTATAAATTTTGGATATTTATATTTTTTTTATTTAAATAAAGGAAAAAAAAAATATAGCACATATACAAAATAATAGCTTAGATTTAATTTTAATTCCCTATTTTCATTTGATCTTCCATCATTTCATTCAATTCTTCCATCGAAAGATTCGATTATTTTCAAATTTAATAGTAGTTAATATAGCAATACTTTTTCCATTTTTAAAAATGCCAATTAACAATACGACAACAAGCGTTTAAGTGTGTCAGGGACTTTTAATACTGTATACTAAAACCAATACTGTAGTATCGATACTATAATATATCAGAACTGCATGTCTGTCCATTATGTTTTAAGACAAAAAAAAATGTTATAGCCTGAAATTACAAATAGGATAAGGGTATTGTAAATTGCAATTTGTACGAAAATTTCAGAGTATTTACTCTGTTAATGAAAATTATTCGCGATAAATCGATCTCAAATAATAAAGTTGCGAAAATCGCTTGCAAATATAATTCAAAATTAGAACATTCCTATATTATAGTTTTATTTTAATATTTCAATTTAATATATAAGAAATAATAATTTACAATGAATACATCTTTTTTTGTTTTATAAATATTTACAAGTACAAATTAAAAAAAGACTACAAAATTAAAATTACAAAGTTCATAATATTAAAAGAACTTTGTGTTCTCTAATGTTCATATTCTAACAATATAATAAATCTGAAGAGATTATATGATATTATATATATACTATATCATTTATATTAGGTGTAGACTTTTGTATTAGTTACAACACTCTCTGTTAACATTCTTGTAAATAATACATGGTGTATAAAAGATTTTATATTCCGTTTGTAATACCATATGGATTAGGGTTCGTTAACGATTGTGGATGAACGGTGTATTTGATTCATTTTCAAGAGATTTAATTTGTTTGTGATCAAAGAAATTAAATTTATTCAAATCAACAGAATTTATCGAAACTGTTATAAGATATGAATTCTAGAAGAAGCACGAAACGTAGAATTTTCACAAAAATATTGACACGCTGGGTGGCGCAGTAGGTAGAGCGCCTGCCTTTCAACCGAAATGTCCCAGGTTCGATTCCTGATGAAGCAAAAAAAAAAAATGCTTTATGGATTTTTCGACCTGGTCCAGTACCCTTTGTCATTGGGATATAATAAATGGCAAAAAATAATTGAGAGTATAATCTGGTAACAAATTAAATAAATGAAACTATTCTATTTAAGAAGGCTTAGTTCCTTGCAATAGCAGTAGTTTTCCACAATTTAATGAGTTGATAAGCCAGTAATTTGTTAAATAAATACTTGAAATATTGTAGATTGTAGTGTAAAATTGCAGTACCGTACTTAATTAAGCACGAAAAGGTGATTCTACCTAAGTTACTGTAGAGTGTAAAAAAAAAAAAAAAAAAAAAAATAAGTCTGTTAATAAGTAATAATATATTCTAGTGTTTAAAGTGTAAATAAAATTATATATATTATAACTTGATAAAACACTATTTCATATTGAACAGAATGATTGATATACATAATTAAAATACTATAGAATTAAATTTAATTCTTTTTTAACACTGTTCAAAACAGAAAAGCAAAAGAATAACTGCCTCTATAATTGCCTAAAATTACATGATGAATTGCAAGAAGAACTTGAGATTATCAATAATGTTTCCTATATTTTAAAAACCGAATCCTTAAATACATAATACAAATTCTTAGCTATAAAAATAATGTACTAATTTTAGAAGCAATGATTTGTTATTTCTTCTTAATAACTTTATTTTTCTTTATTATATTGCTTAGAATAGTATTTTAGTATAGTTTTTAATAAAGGCATTTATTAGTATTGTACATATCCATATATGTAGTAGATTGAACTTGATTTCAGTGATAATTAAAGTGAATTCAAATAATCAAACTGAACTGAAATATATTTTATAGAATATGATGTAGGCTCTATAAATAAAACATTATTAAAATTAAATACAGATTAAAACTCTAGGTATATTTCTGAGTCTTCTTAGTCTTCTGATGATGGTGTAATAAACAAAATCGATTAAGGTATTTAATAGTGAAACATTCCTAGAGTTTTACTCTTTATTCAATTTGACTTAAAATAATTAAATTGAATTGAAATAATTAAATAGAAATCGATCGATCATTTGCTCTGTGTTATGCACTGTGTGTCAGTGACACTCAGGGACTAATAAGTTATGTAAAAATCCGAATACACCACTTTAATTCAATTACAACATTCTTTGACAGAAGTGGCCTCCGCAGCCGAGTGGTAAATCACTCCAGTATGGTAATATAACGACCTAGGAGCACGGGTTCAAACCCCGTGAGAATCAAGAATTTTTTCAAATGGTGAAAATTAGTCAAAAATGCAATTTTTAATATAACCAGATCGGTTCAAATATAAATAAAGATTATTTAAAAACTAATAAAAATAATACAATTATAATATACAAATATATATATACCAAATAATTAATGGGCAGATATTGTATGTAGGCAATTTATTCTTTGATATTAAAATGAATTTGGAGAAGTTTTCAATTTAATTTAATAGAAATTCTTCCGTTTTTCACTTACATACTCGAAATGTACTTCATATTTTTAATATATTTTTAATATTTACTTCATAATTTATATTAAGTATTTACCTTGAAAATGTCATTAAGATAATTTGACCAATCTTTTTTCTGTACATTTACAAAAGTTTCTTTAATACAAAATAAAATAAAATTACAGGCTTTATTTGTATTTTAAGCTAATTTCCGAACGAATTGTTGACTGTTGAAATTGATTTTTATGTTTATTTTATTCTTAATTATTATATTTTTATTCTATGTTTTTTTTTACTAATAGCCCTTCACCTGGAGTTCTGGGTTACTGGCTACTTTTGCTAAACGAAAATCGCATTCGAAAATTTTACACTGTGAAATTCAAAAATGGCAGGGTTGCGAATGCGAAATTAAAGTTTTGATACTGTGTAATGCTATAGTTTCAAGTATTTTTTCACAGTTTTCATTCGATAGCCATTTAATTTTCGGATGTGTTGTGATAGAGTTGGTAAAAAGAAAAAAAAGTAGAAAAGGGTTATAATGTAAGTAAAAATATAAATATTTTATGTTAAAAAAATAAAAATTAATTAAATACTGCTATTATTAAGCTTAGTTTTATTTTGTTTTGGTATATTTATATGAATAAAAATAAAGTTAAATAATTGAGGTTAAAACAAACTACAAGCCCATCGCAATTCTATAGAATAGTAAATTTTATGACGGCTCATCCAAATTTGGCAAAGGGATGTCTGCTCCTGCTCCATACTGATACCCTACTTTCGCGAAAAATTACTATTACTTTCTTTAAACAAATTTGTTTAAAAATAAAACAAAGTTTGACAATGAAATGAAATGTCATAAACTCAAATTTAAAAATTTACAACGGCAACTCTATTTTCGAATGCGAATTTAATACACAGTATCTACCAATTGATTTTCGTATCGCAATTTATTTTTGGTATCCGCCCTATGTCCCACGAATGGGGTTGCAGGACAATGATGATGATGATGGCAATTTAAATTCGCAAGTATTTGCGATGCGAATTTCTTACACAGTTAAGCACCTGTAGAGTGTAGATAAATTTTTTAACCATTTGATACATTTTATATTTGCTTTTTATATCTTATTCTATTCTATTCTTTTGATTTTTATTCAATTCTTATTAATTTATTAAATTTTTGTTTTATTTGTAAAAATTAAAAACAGAACAAATTTTCATGTTTTTTTCTTTTTTTGTGTTGAAATTGATTGGCATTGAATTTTGTTTTTAATCATTTTTTGACTAACTTAGTAACAAAAATTATTTGTTGCATCAATCCTAATCGGATCTATCACACAAATCAAGGTAATTTGATAACACATATTTATATATCAGTAGAACCACATAAGTTGTCACAAGCCTTATTGTATTTGCAGTACCAAAATTTGTTATTAACATTTTGTATATAAAAATAAGAATATTAGAACGTTCTCTAAATAATCAAACAAAAAGTGTACGAACTCCGATTACCTATATATTCCAACACCATTAAGAGTATAATTGAGTATAGTGTAAGGGGTGAAAAGTAGAAATAGTATAACATAGCTATTCAACGCAATTGAAAGTTTAAAGTTCACACATTAAATATTTTTAACTTTTTCGAAAAAATTTATTAACCTTTGAACCTATTCAATATCCAATAAACTGGTAAGGAGTTCCAAGTCTTTAAAACTTCATAATACTCAAAATTTAGAAAAACCGTTAAATCCAGAACTAACTGTTAAAATTAATTTTACTAAAAATAACATTATAGAAATTTTTTATCTTATGAATTTTGTTCAAGTACCTTAAAGTTGATGAGGTCAACTGAACCATTGATTCTTTTGTTTTTGATTTATATATAAATTTTTCTTTGACAATTTTCTTAAGTAAATTTATACTCTTGATTACAGGAAAAGTACATAGAACAAAAAAAAAAGACAAAGATGAAAAATAAAGAAGGGAAAAAAATGATCATATTCATTTTTTCATTTTGTTATTAAAGCTAAAAAAAAAAAAAAAAAAAAAAACAAGAATAATTTTATTCAAGAACTACTTCTTCATTTTTAATTCACCAACAGAAAATGTTAGTTGTACTTAAACAAAAGAAAAAATTCATATATTATTGTCTCAATATATTTAGACTCTTGATGAAATCTACAATAATAATTGAAGTGATGTTAAGCAATTAGCACTGATTACCTAATTTTATAATCTGAAGTGGAGCATTCAAACAATCTTTCTGTTAAATTTATCCATTTATTATGGATGACTACGTATTCTAATACAGATTTCATGTGAGATCAATCTATGACTCAATATAAGCTCAATTCATCTTCAGTTTTTTTTTTTCTTATTTCTAGAGCAAAGCTTAGCTCTTGTTCTTTGTTCAAAAACATATTTTGATACAATCGTACACCTATATAATATATACATCAAAGATTTCTATTACCAAAATATGACATTTTTAATTCAATTCTTTAGTTTTCAGTCATATTTTATTATTCAAACACTAGTTTGTCCGATACTGCGTTGTTATCTGTCTCTAAGTGCCCAAATGAAACCATAAATCACCTTGAAAATGGTTTCAAAATAATTCAAGAATAACAATGAAAAATTAAAATTCTATACAAAAAGAAAAAAATCTTGTTTTTTGCCAAACAGAAATCTTTAATGTGGAAATTTCGGAATAGATTGGAGTAAAGCGATAATATAAAGTACCAGGTATACACCTGGATAAAAAACTACTTTTCAAAACCCATCTAATGGCATAATTCCTTTAGAGAAAACGCTGTTCTTTAAATTAATTCTAAGTAAACCTTTTTGCTTCTCCACTAGCAGATTACACAAAAAATAGTCCCTGATGTTCTTGAAAGCTGTTTCAATTCCGAAAATACGCTTATAATAGCGATAGTACATTAAGGTTTAGTATTATGATCGTTTTGGTTATTAGACCTTAATTTATAAATTTACAAAGTAAATTTGTTCTAAATAATTAAGCAAGGCTAGTCTTAATAAGTACAAATTAAAGATGAAAAATTTTTTTTTCGATATGCAAGAAATTCATAGTCTGCTTGAAGAGAAAGAAGTTTTGAACAAACGTATTTCTTCATTAGAAAATAGAGTGAACTCTTTGGAACAATATGCTAAAAGGAAATACATGGATATTATTGGTATTCCTAATGTCGACCAAGTAAATGCTAAAGTCAAAGTTTTTTCTCTCTTCCGTGATTACATTGGTGAAAAAGTAGAGGAGAGTGACATTGTTGACTGTTCTTTGCAAAAAGCTCGTATATTCGTTCAACAGCAAAAAACATCGTTCGTGTGAAATTTGTGCAGATTATGAATTGCAAAGTACGGTTTGATTTGAATGATTTTAGCAGAAATATTTGGCGGGGAGTATAAAACTAAAAATTTTTTTGTCAATGATTCGTTAGCAGCTCATAGTAGGTGTCTACTTCGGAAGCCTAATCAAATTAAAAAGGAGAATCTTATTTATAAGCTCTTAAAATATAGAATTCAAATATATAAAATTAAACATGTGTAAATACATTAAGGCAATAAAAAAAATAATAATAAATAAAAAAACAAAGACTTTAATTTCTAATATTTTATTTCTATACACTTTTGGAGACATTTCCACGACTTTCGGAATTGTGTAAAAATCTTGTAAATTTTATTAATTTTGTCGTTGATATTTTTTTAAGACCTCACTATTTAATACTTTAATACTGCATCGAAGGTTTGCTGCACTGTATGTCCTCTACTGTTAAATCCCAAATGTATTAGAGAAAGCTGACGTTTACTTCAAAATATGTCCATTTGGTTGATTCTAAAATTGCTTGTCTTCAAACTGGGTCACATTTTTTTTGTATTTGCTAAAAAAACTAGAATGTTTTGTTTTTATAGAGATTGAAATGGTAGATCAGAAGTTGCTCAATTTTTGTGATTTCTTATTTGACTATCCTTTCCAATTTAAACGGCTTCAATTTTCTATAAAAATATATGCTTTGTTATTATCTTATATAATAAAATTTAACAATCCTGCTGCCAACGTGCCCTAACAATCGTTGCTAGGCTACTACGACAAAATAAAATAAAAAAAATAAATTAAAAAAATTTTCTTCTCTACTGCGATTGTTTATGCTACCACAATATAAAAAAAAAAAACATAAAAAAAAACAACGTAAACCAAAATGGTGATACAATTATCGAACGAATATTAAACATTTTGGTGGGAAATGTAATAAATTATCTTAGTACCGATTTCACTAATGATTACGGTGAAAATGATGCAGTGAATTCCTGTAGAATTTTTAAACGGCTGCTGTCCAAATGGAGGCTTCCACATAAACTTAATTTGAAAGTTGGTAGTATAATAATACTACTGAGAAACCTAAATACCAAACGTAATGGGATCTCGGCAGTGGGACTCGATTAGCTGTACGACTCTAAAATTAAATTTATAATCGTGGAATTTCTTGGCATAAGCTATAGGTGAAACTGTATTTATTCCTAGAATAGATTTAGCTACAACGACCAGAGATCTGCCATCTATTCTTAGACGTTGACAATTCCCTGTTAAATTGGCATTTTCTATGACTAAATAAGTCGCAAAGTCAAACATTGGAAAAAGGAGTTTATTTACCTGAAACAGTATTTAGGCATTTTCAACTATATTTTGCAATTTCCAAAGTATGTCGGTCCGGTGATATTCAAATAAAACTTACTGAAGGAAGGGAGCAAAGCAAAATCAAAATTCATTCGACTCTCCAATAAACTATATACATAAAATGTTGTATGTAAATAAGTCTGACATCTAATCATTAGAAAAAAAATGGTAAAATGCTGCCTTCGTCAACGGTATTTTGCGTCGAAGAGTTGGCATTTGGAAAACCACAAACAAAAACTCACCTTTTTCTTAACCTCCTGAGTGGTGCGGAAAAAATAAAATAAATTTTCAATAACCAAATTGTTGTTGTTTAACTCAATTTGTTTTTGTAAAAAACAATTGTTCAATTCATCGAATTATTTCGATCTTTTTAGCAAAAAAAAAAATAAAATTTTTACCTCTGACTTACCGTAATGCACCTCATATTTGATAACACTTCCTAGAATTAACTTCTTTGTACAGTTTCACAAGAAGTTTTTTTTTCTATAATTACAACACCGTCTTGAGACGGGTTTTACAACTAGTTATAAATAAAGCCGAAGGACAATATTTAAGTATAGCAGGAACTGACTTAAGAGAATGATGGTTAATTTTATATTGCTTGTTTTAGATTGAGTAACAAAAATAAAAAGAAGATTTATTTTGACTGAATCCTTGAAGCAACAACAATTACAAGGCATATTTAGTGAACTATACTTTGTGATTTGACTAGAGAAATAAATCAAATAGGTCTGATTAGTTTTATTATAGCAGGTATAATTACTTTATCGGCACCATGACGCCGATTGTTTGGTGAACATGGGCTTGGTAGCTTTGAACTTTGGGCTTGGGGTTTTGCTAGTTTTCTAATATATAGCATTTTAAATATTTTTCATCTTTTTTAAGGTTTTACTTTATTATATGTTCTATTGCATTTCATTTATATTTCGCTTAGGGTTTGAGTTAATTGAATTTTTTCATTATCCTTAAAAATTTCATATTATTGAAAAAATTAGTGAGATCCCAATTTAGTAACATTTTACATATAAAATGGAAAGTTCTTTAAGATGAAGTTCTAAAGTTCTGAAAATATTTCATTTGATGTACCGACTACTGAGACCTACCTAGTTGTAAAACATTAATCCATTGTTCCACACTTAATTTGCAAAAAAAAAAAAACTTCTTTCCAAATAAAATATTTCCAATCTGTTATCATCATGTATCTTATAACCCGTTTTTAGTGGGTCTCATGATGGGTAATTAATCAATATTATAATCAGTAGTCTTGAATTTCAAATAGTAATTTATATTGTTATTGTAATTTATCTGTAAATGTGTGTGTTAGGTTAATGAATTTTAAAATTATTCTACTTTTGACAGTTATATTTTTTATCATAGTTAATAAAAATCTAACTTGAATTGAAAAAGAAAATAAAAATGAATATTCAACCACTATATAGATAGATACAGCTACATATATATTAATAAACATAATTCGTTGCTGATGTTTTAATAATTTTTGTGCAATATTATAGTGGTAATTTACAAAATGAAGTGATGACTGCTTTTCTTACGTTCATGATAATTTTCTGTCGATTATATTATGATGGTGGTATAATTGCGCAAGGAAACGTGATTTGTTTTTTTTTTTTTTTAGTTTAATACTTACAAAGCAGTATAACTAACAACATAAAGTAAAACCAGCTGCAGCAGTAGCAACAGTATTAGTAGCATAAAATAATTTTCAAAAATAAATTTCTTATTTTTTTTTTATTATTGAAAAAGGTTTTAAAAAAAGAAAAAAACTGAATATTTTTGTTTTTTTTTTTTTTGCTTTTTTTGTAGAAAAATATATAAGGATTTTTCTTTATTTCTTCTTTTGTTATACGAATAATGTTTCTGTACGGCTTTTCAGATGAACCGAAAGCAGTAGCGAAAATAAAAAGAAAAAAAAACGGTAACGATTTTCATTTAAATGAATCTTTGTGTAAAACTTCTGTTGCATATCAAGAAAAATATTATGTAAATTTTCTGTTTCCATATTTTTGTATCTTTTTTTTATATCTTCTTATTATAGGTACACCCTCCTACAAACACACACATACACACACTAAAATACTTAATCCCGAGCAGCAAAAAAAATGTAAGGGGAAAGAAAAATTGAAAAAATAATAATAATATTACCAAAAAATACTGATGATGATGGTTGTTTGTTACATGGAAGAAAGTCCTGCTTATTTTATATAAATACTTGCATATATATATTTGAATATATATATAATATATAATATGTATATATTATAAGTATCGTACCAGTAAAGATAAATTGTGTGCGGGAATCTCTCCAGACCAGAACATATTTTACTCTATTTCTTATAAACAGTGTTTTCTGTTTTTTTTTGTTTTTTGCCTCTGTTATAAATTACTAGATCATAGAGTAACAAAAAAAGGATATGTACAATACAATAACAACAGCAACAACCCAAGAAACAAAAAAAAAAAAACAAAACCAGAATTTGTATTTTTTTATTTTGTTGAGTTTTTATTTTATTTTGTTGTTGTTTTTTTTTTTTTTTCGTTTTGTTACTACTCAAATATTTCTTTTTTGAATTAAATTGTACCATCAAAAGCAGTTGGAATTTTATGGATAAATATTTGCATTAAATAACGATGATAATATGATGAGATGAGATGATAGGTAGTATATACGAGTATAATATAAGATAGAATATCCATATTGAATTAATACAATAATAAATGTAGGCAGGATTTTGGAAATTGAAAAAAAATAAATAAAGTAAAAAGTAAGGCTCCTCTGGCAGCCAATATTTTTGTTTCAGGCTATTGGTTGAAGTAAAATATTCAATGCAACGTACTTTTATTTATTGTCCTGACATGGAAATGCGTCTTTACATTAACATTTTTTTATTATCTCTTCTTAAATTGTCGTAATTATGTTTACAAATCGCCATAAAAAAAGGATATGAGCCATTTATGGCTTTTTACTCTATAAAATAATAATGTTTGTGGTAAATGGTGATTATAGATTTTACAAATAATTTTACGACAAAATATTTACCACTCTTTACATGAAAAAAATTATAAACTCAGAGATAACTTCTATAGGTGGCGAAGCTGTTTTCTACTGCGTTTTTGCTGTTTTCTATTGCGTGGTGGTTAAAGTAAAGTTATATATTGTAAGCGAGATGGTTAGTACTGCTGCTGTCGATCAAAGTAAGCTGTCCCATTTAAATTGTCGATATTTTAGTTACATTTGATATGAAATTCTTTGGGGAATATTGTATTTGTATTTTTACACAAATTATTCATGATTGAATTTTGATTTTTCAACAATATCCTGTATTTTGAGAAGGCCGAAAATTATAATTTTTTTAAGACTACCATAATACAACTAACCTTTAGAAGTAGAATTTTGTGTATAGAGATATTTTCATAAGATCAGCTTTGTTACGTTACGCAATCACAGATAACTCAATATAATTTTATTTTTGATTTACAAGACCAATGTTTTTGTTAAACTATTAAAACTAATTTATGATAACATTTTATAGGAATTATTTCGTTCATCATAACACTACTAGAACTCATCAGTAGGTCTTTATAGTGTTAGACTTCCTATACAACTTTCTAATTTTCATTTTCATTGAATAGTAATATTTATAGATACAATGGTGATATAAAATATCTATGTATCAAGATTAAATATTAATAAATAAATCGAACTTGTTCTTTTTATTAAAAGTAAAATGATGTAAAAGCTTTAAAAAATTTATTATTATATAAATTTATTTTGTTAATTTTTAGCTTATTATTTACTTGACTTTTGTTGGTAAACTATGAGTGGGGCTCAGTAAGTATGGAGAACTACGTTATATAATTTAACATTTAACCATAAGACTACCAAAAATGTTTTAAGAAAAACACATACAAATCGAAAAAAAAGTAATCAGCATTCAAAATAATTTTTTCTATTAAACGAGGCCTTTCTAAAGATACTCTGACAAGTTTTATTAATTTGTCTCTTGGTATTCAATGCCAAGACTAATCTGTGAAAGATCAAAAATAGATATGAATAAAAACCCAAGTTTGGGATTTCCAAAACTACTGGATACAAAGTCTGAAATTCTTTATTATTTCGGAGTCAATAGCAAACAATATTTTTAAAACAGTGGAATATACATTTTTGTTTAAAAGTTTCATATAATTTTTAGACATCAGTCGGTTGTTATTATGAGACAGCCCAGGCACTAAAACAAAATTGCATAGTTCAGATAATATTCATAAAACGTCATAAAATATTCATAACACATATCCATCTATTATAATCCAAATATTATGTGCATTCAAATTATTTCGAAATACTATAATAGCACGAGTATATAATGCCATTGCTAATATAGAAAAGTTTGGGTACAGTTTAAAAAAGTATGTACATTACAAATCAAAACATCAACAACAATGTAAAGTAAATATGTATCATCTGTCATCATAATGTATTAATATTATTTTCCCACTATATTTTACTTCTACCTACGCACACGTACATCTACTTCCATAATACATTAAAAAAAATTGATTATTGTCTCAATTCTCATTTACTCATTCATAATTTTTTTCATTTTGATTGTTGTTTTTATAAAAGGCTTCAGACAAAAATAAAATTAGTGTATATCCGATGTATATATTTAGATTAATTTTTATATAATTATTATTTATATTTAGAGAAATTTTCACTTTGCTTAAATTGGACATTTAGAAATATTTATTGGTTAATTTTGTGTATTAACGGCAAATAGGTACAAAATAAGATACCACTTCTAAAAGTTATAAGTTTATATCTTGGACAATTAAAAAATAAAATATTTTATATTTAAATTTTGTTTTTTGTTTATAGTAAAATTCTTTAACTCTAGAAAAAAAAACGCATAATTCCTTTTATTTTACGAAAATCTTTATTTGTCTATTTTTATAAATATCGATATTTCGGCGATAATATGTTCAGAATACTGGCGTAGCTAAATTTAATTAAGAGCTATATTAGGTATTTTTTTTTTGTAGGGGCAATAAAAATTACAAAAATTAAATTAAATTTTAAATTTACTTATCTTCTACCTGATAAAGAAAGGATTTATATTTTTTTTATTTTCTTGTGAATTTAAATAGCCATGTGTACCCATACCGTGGTCACTATTTAGAAGGGCACCTGGCGGTTATTTTATGCTTTCCAGACTTTCGCAAACGTCTATTTTTCTGGTGTCGTTGATTTCTTTGATTAACTTAGGTGATCTGTGTTGATGTCATGTTCCTCGATCGCGATGTGCTCTGCTACATCATCATCATCATCATCATCATCATCATCATCTTATAGCGCTACAGCTCTGGGTGAGCTTTGGCCTTCATCACTATGCTCCTTCAAAAATGTCGATTGGGGATTTGTAGGGTTTGATCATCGTTTTCAACGTTCTCTACCCATCAAATTGAATATTTTCCCTGCCTGCTTATCAATTTTTGATTTATTTAGATGTTCTTAAATTTTACTGTTGTTAATCTCTTTGTCTGTCCAATGTATATCTCACATTTGTTGTATGATATTTTGTAGATTCCGCATTTCTCTGTTTTTATTTTTTTGTCTTTCGTAGAGCCTAGTAATGTTTTCAATTGATACCGTCTACTAGAACTTATGGTGTCTATGTTGTGCTTTTTTAATTTCTTTTTTAAAATTTTGTTGGTGTCTTTTTTTATGCGTTTTCTTTTTAAAATATTTGGTTTTAATTTGTAAAACATTAGACATTATTCATGATTTTTATTTACCATTTTTACGATATTTGCCGTTTTTAGAAAGTTTAGAATAAGTAAAACAATTGGTTTTTCCAATGTGTTTCAGAGTAGATAATAAAATAAAAATGTAAAATCAAATAAAAATAGAGTATTAAATTTTGATAATTGGCTAATCGCATTACATAATAAAACTTCCGAATTCTTGGAAAATTAAAAACTAAATAAGCTGAATTTCTCATCGATGCTATATATACCATATTCATTGGTAGGGCTATTTGTTTAGAGTGTGATTTGTAAATATAAAGAAATAGCCTAATTTGTGTTTATTTGTTACTTAACCCGTTTTAGTACTATTTATATTTAAACTGGGTAGTTTTATGATGATATTTGAAAAATTCGGCAATTTTGATGTTAATTTGATGAAAAAAATGAATGAAGAAAGATGTTTTATATCTTACCTAGGAAGGTATACATACTTACTTACATAATATAATTCTTTCCTTCTTTATCTCTTTAAAATGACAAATTTTTCTATTTTTGATTCTCCTAATTTTTTGTTTTTTTTTTTGGTTTAGAGAATTTTTTTTGTATTGTTGTTGGGTTAAATATACAATAATACTGATTGTTAAATGAATTATGGTTAAATTTTTGTTTTGTTTGTTAATATTTTTATTTACGAATTGGTTAAATAATGAATAAAGAATTTCAATAGACTACAACAATATCTATGTATCTATTTGAATGTAGAATTATTCTTAGTAAAAAAAAAAATAAAACCAAAATCAACGTTTTCACAATATTTTCTAGAATTCCACAATTTAAAGATAAAATAAGTTTAATCAAACCATGCGTCTATGGTTTATTAAAGCTTGTCGTAAAAATTAATTGGAAGCTAGAATAGGAGCCGAAAATTTCTTTTAGAAAGAAAATTTGTATTCTATACTTTTAGAGATATTACTTAACGAAAACTGGTATTTACTTCTTCGTTTTGAAAAATATTCAAAATTGATTTTTGGAGAAAAAGCCAGTTATTTATTATTTTTTTTTTAAAAGGGTTATAAATTTCAACTCCGAATGGAAATAAACCCCATATTTATAATATAAAATATTGACTAATTTAAATACAAAATTTAAATGTGAAAATCTACATTATTATTATAGGGTTGTCAACTTGATAATAGGATAGTTCCATTTTATTTAAGTAATATTTTTTTTAAAGTACAACTAATGTTACATAACAGTTGAACTTTTCTACAATATACATGCCTTGAATGGGATTTACATTACAGTACATTACATAAGGCGATAAAATATAGTACCTATCAAAATGTGCTTTCGCTTCAATAGCATTTTCTTTTTGGACAACTTTTAAGTTATTATAGTACAATCTTATAACATATTTGAATAAATTATTACTATAGATTGAAAATATGCTTAAAAAACAAGCCATGTGTGGATTTACAGGAATCAATATATCTGCTCCTAATATTTTTATTTTATCTCACTATATCGTAGGCCTAAATTTAAAGGCTAAAAATTTGTATGTCATCTGACCTGTTTAAGAGCTTGATCGCCTTTACATTTATTACTATGATGAATTAATCTGTTTCCGTGTTTCATTACATAATTCCTGTTGACTTCAGTAATGTTTTTTGTTTTTAAATCTCTGTGTATATATTGAATTATAACGGAATAGCGCTTGTTGTGATAGCGTTGTATAATCAGCATGCTAGACTTCGAAGTGCACCCTAAAATCTGGCTGCCATAAATGCCAGATGGCTTAATTTATTGTACTATTGTATATTTGAAGTTTGGAGTATAATAGGCTTAGTTTCGACTGAGCCTTACCGATACTCTTACAAGATTTGTAATACTTTTTATTTAACGTGATATACTTTTTGCTTAAATAACACAAATTGACAAATTGGCTTCAACACAATTAAACTTTTAATTATCTTAGTAAGGAATATGCAATTTTTATCTGACAATTTGAAATAATATTCAGGCCTATCCTGATGATTACCCCTATTTGTGTTATGAAAAAAACCTATTTTTATGTTTATATTATTTAAAAATACCGTCGTTTGATTTATGAAAAAAATGAATATGATGAATATAACAGCAAAAGTAAGTAGCAAAAAACACTCAGATGAATCATTAGTGTACTCAGTTGTTGAATATTCTGTTTCAATGTGACATTCATTTCCTTCAATCTACTTCTGTGAAACGAATACGTGGATTAAGCTATATTCAACCAACTGATGTCTATCTTTACCACTTTGTAATAAAATTGCAGTAGCATCAGACTGAATACAGTACTAAGTCATTCTTAATGGTCTTGCAGTAGATTTTGACTATCATGCTGCATTAAATATACAGTAGTGCCACTCAAGTCTCAATCAATGTCTAAACGTTTTTAGTTTGAGGCAACGTTTTCCCTACAGAAAGAAAATTGAAACAGGATATAGATGATCCCTGTATAAGCTCTATTAGTAAAGGCATGGCTCTGAGCCTAAATTTCCACAGTGGGATACCATATTCAACTATCAAGCATGTTCATTATGAAACCATGAGTGTCTAGACAAAGCTATGATGTACAATATCATTTGTAATACATTTAACTTCATGGCTTCATGGATTAATTACGTCTGTCGTTATAGAACAATAACTACAGAAAATCACTCACTCTCAAATTTTAGAGTAAAAATGTTTGTAATCCGTTTCTGGGTTTCTATGTTGATTAACACAAGTTCTTATGCATTTCCGTTAAATTTCCCTGATTTTTTTCATTTGACTTGCACTAATGTTGAACTATTTTATTAGCCCGGTGAACGAAATGGTTGATCTATTTTTGCCTTATTTTTAATATGCTTATGTGTGTTCATATATGATACATATTATTATAAATAAATAAATAAATACATATTATAATTATTATCAAAGCATTATTATTGACTGTTAATCATTTTATTAAATGTAAGTTGATTGATATAATGTTTGGATTTGGCTAGAGTGTGGTGTTATTATCATTAGAGCGTTTAAATATCATTTGCTGTGGAAGTGATTTTCATATGTGCTGTTCTATAAACACACATGAAAATGTTAAACAGAATAGAATCGAATTCTACTGTCGCGATTAGTGTTATGTCATATTTTTGCACTTTTTAAAATATCCAACTGCATCAAATACTATCCAATAAGCTGCAATTTGAAATGTTGGCTATCTTCCTAATTTTTAGGAATATTATTTTGTAACTTTATGTAACCTGTCTATTTTATAATTTAATTTTTACGAATATTAAACGGAATGGATCTAATGTTTTTGTAATATTGTCAACTATCACAATAGTTTATGTAGCATTTTTGATTTGTAAACTTAAGCTTTTTTTAAAAATAAAATGAAAGACAAGAGCATTTTATGAGATCATGAGCGTGATTGAATTCCCCCATCAAAATCTAGAATTTCCGAATTATAAAGACTGTATACCTATATATCAACAGTATCATGAGCAAACTCTTATAAATTCGTTGTAAAAATTTCAAATTTATAGAAAATAGAAATGTTAAAGCTCAAAATAAAATCATTATGAAAATTTCACAACAAAAATCTTAAATTATTTATCAAAATGTATAATAATCAATAAATCAAGGAACATATTATTATTGTTGCTCGTTAAACCAGTTATTATTGACGTTTTCACCATACCATCAAGTATTTCATTACTTCATTGAATGAACTCAACTTTTAAAGTTACAATTTCAAAGCCACAACAATTGACAGACACACACACAATCACACATATTATTACAAATATTTCAATAACATCATTTTTAATCTTCTTAGCATTTGAGTATTCAACTGATTTCATCATTATTCCCATCCCATAGTAACATAATCAAATATCATTTACATTACAATGTCATTGATATGAAAAAATCTCTTCACTTTTCATATTTTTAAGTGACATTTTTTTTTTTTTTTTTTCATTATTAAATTAAAAATGAATGAGAGGAAGGATATGAATTTTTTAAAAATATTTTAAGTATAAGTATTGACGCGCCTTCTCATTTAACTTCCTATGAGTTCTTTCAGAATTGTATATGTATATGCAACATAAACATATTGTATATATGGTTACTATAATATTATGAGTATTATGACGGAAAAATGTTCCTGTACCTCATCTAATTTTTCTGTAAGAGTAAATTGTTTAAAGAACAAAACAAATGGAAAAAGAAAAAAAAAAAAAAACAAATAAGAAAATTTTCAACAATAAAAAAAGTAAATCTTGATTGTTTACAGAGATTATTTTCCATTCATAAATTAAGTACCAAAAGCATTTAAATTAGATGTTGCACGTGACATGATTTTTTTAAAATTGTTTGCGTTTTTATTTAACTACCTACCTATGTATATACATAGCTTTATATATACGTTGTGTTTGTTCATTTTTTGATATTCCTCTTGCAGCCGTGCTATTACTTCCTTCCTATACTTTTTCTTCCAACTCCCCTTATTGTATTATTTATTAAAATTTGATTTTAGATTTAGATCTATGAATGCATGCATATGTATGTATGTATGAGGATATATACAAAATGTATTATATTAACAGTTTTTTTTTTTATTATTCTTTTATTCACAATTTTAGAATTGTTTTTCTATTTTTATGAAAGAAAAAAAATGAAAAAAGGGTTAAACAAAAAAAGAATTCTGAAACATTGAAAGGCATTAGAGCAGAAGAATATAATAAACACTTCAATTTGTATTAAAAAAAAATAGATATTAAAAAACAAAATTTATGCGGATTTTATACTGAATGACAAACAAAAATTACAAAAATTAAATTGAATTTGCAATAAAAAAAAATATTTTAAATTTTTTTTAATTTACTTACAAAAATAAATATTTTAATTTGGATTAAAATATTGTCCACATATGTAATTCAAAAAGATTTTTTTTGGGTGAAGAAAGAAAGATTTCAATTGGAATTCGAGACTGGATATACGATGAAAATATATAATATATACATATTGTTAGTGTAATAAGGCTCCGTTTAAAGAGTAGTATTTTTTGACTTATCAATATTAAGTTCAACAGGCTGCCACGTTATTATTATTATTTATTAATTTTTTATTTATTTAATTTATTTATATTAACATTTACTATACAATTAAAATTTTAATAAATTACATTTTTATTATGATATGCTTGGGCTGTTTCTTTTATTATTTATTCTTTATTTAGTATAATTTTACTATTCTTAACTAATTTACAAAATTTCAAATTGTTTTTAAAAATTATTTTTAATATAATGAGTATCAGTCTTTTCAAAGTATTCAAATTACTTTCAAATTTTAATCCAATTGGTAAATTATTATACAAATTCAATCCTGCGAATTCAATCAAACTCATTTCTCCCATCGTTTTAAAATCATTGGCTTAGCAATCATTGTCTGATTGACCTGAAATTTCAAATTATTTGGTAGAAAAGACCAATTGAAATAATCCTCAGAACCACATTCAGTTGTTTCACATTCCCTATCACCCTACTGAATATTGCAGATTCGAACGAATCACTATAGAAGGCTCCGTGAACTGAAATTCTAATTCTTTTGATCGACAACTAAGTGTTCCAACTGTTAACGAAAAACGATTACGTTAATGTACGTACATATATCTGAGACTAATTAACGATTTTTTTTCTTTTCTTTGGCATATATTAGTTCGGACTAGCTTTTTAAAGTATTTCAATTTAAGTGTATATAATTATTGACAAATGTATTAACCTATGACTAACATGTATTAATTTATTTTAATATTTTTCTAATCAATAGTGGCGGTATTTTAAGGTTAAATACTAATTGATACAATCTGGATACGGTCTTTTTGTAGAAAAAAAAATTTAGAAAAAAATGTCGAATAAAAAATGTTGAAAAAAATGTCGAATAGGAAAAAATGTTGAAACTCCGGTTCTAAAATTGTCCAAATTTTTTTAAAATAGTATATTTTAGAGCTAGTTACATAAATCAGCTTTTATCATTAACGAAATATGTACATAAACAATATAAAAAATTCAATAATAATGAATGTTTATCGAGGGTTTGGGGTGACAGCCCCACTGTTATAAGTGTATCTTTGTGGAAATGTATATGTAAAAAAAAATAATTAGAGGGAATTAAAGACTAGGATTTAAAATCAGCCAATCAAAATATTACAGGGTATTTTCCAGAATATTTATGCAAGTTTATATGAGAGATATAAACTTATAATAACTCGGAGAGGCCTTAGAATTAGGTTCAAAATAAGGATATTTTCTTTTTCGACAATGTATATATTTATATGTGCAGGATTCTATTCAATAAGAGGGATTTTATTGTTGGTTACCAAATCAAGGCTATTCGCCTTTTACAGAATATTTATATGTGCGGACACACAAATTTGCGGAGTTATTTAATTTTGAAAATAAAATTGATTTTTTTTAATGTTTTGCAAAATGTTAGTTTTGATATATTTACAGGTTTTTTGTGGGGTGTAGTCACGAAAAAGGAATTTTCCTTTATCACCGCCGTTGGATACAAAAAAGATGACTTTTGTTTTTTTCAGAATATATACCTAATTTCTGGTATACTAAGCTTTTCCAATTTTTTTTTATTTTTTTTTTTTTAAATTAAGCTGACCCATGTGGGTTGGAAAAGTTTGGATTTTGGAAGTTTGGAAATTAAAAGTTTGGTATTTTTGATTCACGCAAATATTTAATTTTCATAATTTCAGTCAGGAATTACGAAAAATATAGCTTCGTATAATTTCTGAAAAATTTATGAAATATTTTTAAAATTTGCAGTTTCCGTAGTAGATAAATAAAATTAAAACAAAAATTATTTTAAATCAACATACGAGTATATTTTTCCTTATTCGACATTTTGTTTTTCATCATTTTTGCATTTTTTTTCAACTTTTGTTATTCAACATTTTTAATTCGACATTTTACTTTTCAACAAATTGACCGACATCAAAATATGCTTATAAACAGAACTTGTGTGGTATTAATCTGTATAATATCTGCTCCTCCATATTTTATTCTATTACATTAGACCACGCGGTTTTAGTCTTTTCAACCTTCTTATATCATAATATTTGTCTAATAGCTCAATTGCCTTAAGGTTGCATGTTGAGTCAATCGATTTTCGTGTTTAATGGTATAGTCACTATTTTTTACACATAGTCACCTATTTTTTTTATCTTTAGGTCCCTGTGAAAATCTTCGTTGGAATCATAGATATGCATATTCGTGATAGTTATAAGAAATATATTTTGACAGCGCTCTATAATTAATAAATTAGATTTTCTTGTGCATCCCAGCAATTTTATATGATGAGTCCATATAGATTTAATTATGATTTTATATACTCGCAACTTGGAGTATTAGCTAAGCTAACTGTCCCCTATTAACCAGTTAATATCTCTAGTTTTCGCTGTTTGATTAGCAATGCTTTTTGCTTAACGTGATATTTCCAGTTAAGATTCGAGTCAAGGCGTAAATATTTCACTGATCCGCTTTTGGTACCTAAGTATTATTTATACAATGTATATATATACAATGTTTTCGTCTTAATGCGTAAGTAATGTGAACCGACTTTTCGATAGTTTTCCACTTTTGGATCCATTTGTTTACCTTATCACTTCCTGAAGTTGCTCGGTTGCTTGACTTTGCGAATTGCTGTTTAGCCGTGTCATCTGCACACTTTTTAGAACCGTATCATCTGCACATACTGCAAGTTTGAATTGTGTTGTTATCGTGATGTTGGCGGTATATAACAAGTAGAATATGGTTCCTAGAATGCTTCATAGAGCAACTTCTGCTAGTATTGTCTATAAATTGGTTCTTGCTACTCTAAAATAAATATTTTATATTTTTTCCAAATATATACTGGTAAGGTTTTGTGCATTTTATGTATAAGACCTTCATGCCATATTCTATCGAATGCTTGTGAAGCATAAAGAAACAGCATTTTTTTTTTTCAAAAGCTCGTTCTATTAACGTAACCACACGAGTCACCAACTCGAAAACATACTAGATGATGATATATTGCAACTATCAAATGTAGCAAGCTTTTCTTTTAGTAATAGATGTCTGATCTGCTTGCTCTAAGAATTAATCTGATAGTAATAAACTGAATTTTCATTGAAAATGCATTATCTGTAATTTTGAAGCTAAGTCATATCTCTAATTATAGAGAAGCTAACGATAAAGAAAAGTTCGGAAAATCAAATTGAAAATAAAAGCGTTAGCTTGATGTTTAGCTTATCGTTGGCTTGATGTATTTTTCGTTATGGATAGGTAACTTTTTTTCTGAGTTTGGAGAAAATCATTTAAAGAGAAACAGAGGCTGCGCTTGACCGAATTTGGTAACTCTTGGGACTCCAATCCATTAATGATTCTAAACTAATACTCAATTCACAATCAAAACTATAGTCAAATATGACTAACTAGTAATTTTTCTTTAAACTTTATTTTCATAAGATTTAAGCAAAGATGTATAAGAGATTTTTTGAAGGATTAAGTCAATCTAATGTTGGCCAGTGCATTTTTTTACTTCGCCTGATTATGTCAGGGATATTCAGATTTCTGTGGATATCATTCATACCAACATGAATATATATAATTCAATTTTGAATATTCCAAAATCATATTCTTTGTCTTCGGATCTATATTTTGAAACATTTTAATATCTAGATTGTGTAGTACAAGAAATCAATCAATAGAGAACTTTTAAGAATTACATGAAATCCTGCATATACCACTAATTATTTATATGACAGAATAAGCAACTATAGCAAGTTCATCATACATTAAATCAATATGGATTGAATCTTCAGAATTATGTAGCCAGAACAGTTTAATTACATTATTTTTATTTTATTTATATAATTTCCATACATTGATTTTTACTTTCAAAAGTTTTAAAAGTTTATTAACATTTGAATTAGTATAACATCTTATTATTTAAATTCTATTTCTGATTTTATTTAAATCATTAGATTCATTACATATTCATTCTACTTGATAGCTAGTTTTAAATAGATCAATGTTGTGTAAATAAAAAAATTTTCTAAAACATAATTTATACCTTTATAGAAATATAAATAAAGTATCTATAGATAAATCTTCAGTTTACATTACATATATATACAAAATGAAATTCTATTTGTATTTCGTATATATAGCTATATTTGAAAAATAACTGATTCATAGGTAAGATAGTTATAGTTTTGATGATTATCTCTTTTTCATAATCAAATATTAATTTAGATATAACCCGTAATGTTTTTATTGTATACGGAAATTTCAATTTCCTTATAGCTATCATTTCATTTGATTCCATATTCCCTATTAAATTATAATGTGTAAGATAACTATCAATATTCAATGTAGATATGATTATAAATATAAAATAGTTTTATATATAGGTATCTGAGAGATTTTTTTTAAAGACTGAAATAATTCCATGTAGATTAATCTTATACGGATATTTTTTTAAACAGTGTTACTTATATCCTTGAATTTAACTTGGAATTGAAATATAAAAATTTTTGAATACTGCTGTTTTATATAATTTCATAAAGTTTTCTCTTAAATATTTAATTTTATTTTTGTTGATGTACGCACAACTTACAAGCTATCTTAAGCTTTTCGAAATTTTTTGATTAATGCGGGGATTTCATTTAATTTAATTTTTTATTAACTATTTTATTTAAAATTTGAAAAAAATTTCGATTAGATTTCAATTTAAACTCGTATAATTAATTAAAGTGAATGAGACTGAAATATTCGGGAAAATTGTGAACACACAATATATGCACATTCAGATGCTTCGAGAATCCAGAAAATGTAACATAGACAGTTTCTTTTTAAAGCTTGAACAGTTTTGATCTTTTTGGAAAAAAACATTATGTACTTCAAATTGTTACAGGTAGTGTAAATAAAATTTGAAATATAAAATAATAAATTAATAAAAAGACAAATTAAATGTAACCGTCTACTTTAAATAAGGCAACTAAACCGTGCTGGAATCTATTTAAATTTTAAAATTTTAAAATGCACACAAATACATTACAAAATACCATACCATTAAGTCAGAACAATTGATTTCTAACTACAGACTTAGAAAAAGCCAATATATTAACAAATTATTTTGCAAATCAAAATAATATTACTAATAATTATAGCGACATCCCAACCGAAATTGTTGTACGAAACTCTATAGTGAGGCTTAATTCCACAAATATGTTGAAGAAATCGTGCAAATATAACTAATAGATCTCAATACGGGTTTAAGGAAAAGTCTAGTACTCAAGCGGCATTATTTGACTTTGTGTCCGAAGTCCAATCTGGAATCGATAATAAAAACAAAGTTGCAGCAGTATTTTTCGACGTATCGAAGGCCTTTGAATCTGTAGAAAGAAACATAATGTTAAGAATCCTATACGAATGTGGTGTTATGGGAAATTAACTCAATTGGTCAAAAAGTTATCTTTCAGGAAGAATGCAATTTACTGAATGTTCAGGAGAAAGAAGCAAATTCCGTAAAAATATGTGTGGAGTTATACAAGGAGCTCTTTTGGCCCAACCTTGTTCTCTCTTTACATTAGTAGCTTACTAAATTTAAAGTTGTATGGTAAACCTTATATGTTCGCTGACGACCTTGTAATTGTATACATGAATGATTCATTAGACTTGAACTCATTGACTTGAACATTAGACAAATGATTTGAAAATTACTGGAAATCAATAGCAAGAAAACGAAATGATATTTAAAAACAAGTCAATCGACACTATTAATATAAGTTATGATGCATGCAAAATCGAAAAAGTGAAAACATATAAATATTTGGGAGTAATGGTCGATGACAACTTGAATTGGGATAAACAAATAGAGGAACAAATGAAAAAGAGAAGAAGGATTGGAAAAGGCCACTGTTTTACAGTATGTTTCATTGTACTGTTATGTATTCAATACAAATATGGGGAAACACTTTCAACAAAGATATTAAGCCCATACAAACAATACAAAATACAGCTATTAAGAATCTAAATGGCTATTTTCAAAGACCGCAAAGTAATGTAATACATAAAAAACATAATATTCTACCAATTGATCTGCTCATCAAAAGTAAATTGGTAACCCAAACACACTTTATGGTTACCGGAAATATTAATACAAATGTCCAGCATACTACTAACAATTCTATTCATAATTATTCTACAAGAAGTGTGATGTTATCAGAAGAACCTAATGTTATCAGGTTAGTCTCGTCTAGGACTAGAATTAATAGCCAGGATACAATATTTAACTTAGCATTTAAGAACTACAATAGCTTACACAATGACTTCAAAGAAGAAAATAGGTAAATTTAAAAGAAAATTAAATTAATATTTCATATGCCAAACTTTAAATCTGTTTTACCATGTGATATGTTGATTTGATGTAATAGGATCTAAATTTTACAATTAATATTAAAAAAAAAAAACAAAAAAACTTCCAATTTCCTGATTTAATTTTTAATTTTTACTTCTTTCTTTAATAAAATTTGAACAATTTAACTATGAAGAAAAAATAAAAAAAAATATATAAATTCTTCTTTTCTTTTGATATTTCATTTTAAATTAGTGCAATGAATTATTATATTGTTGTTATTTAGTCTTGATATTATTAGTAAAAATAAAATACTCTGTACGAGCGACTGAGCTTTTTTGAGATACTGAAATGAAATAAATAAATAAATAAATTCAAATTACTTCCACTGAACTTAAAACCACAGTTAACGAATTAACAATTGCGAGAGCTTCCGGTCAAGATAAAATTTCATATACAGTGCTTAAAAACTTGTCTAAGACAAGTTATCAAACCTTAAGTACAGTTTTTAATAAATGTTTACGACCAGGGTACTTTCCCGAAAAAAAGAAAATAGTCTTAGTAACTTGCATTTCAAAACAAATCGTCGAATTACAATTTTAAATACTAAACTCTTCGAAATATTAATCAAGAAAAAGTTTGACAATTTTATACAAGATAAAAATATCCTTCCTTTAATGAGCAATTCGCACTCAGAAGTAAACACTCAATTTCTCATCAAGCTAGTAGAATAACAAAATATCATAAAAATTAATTAAAAAATAAAAAATTTGTAGGGATAATGACACTTTGACATTTAAAAAGCATTCAATTTTCTCTGGCACAATGGCTCAATACTTGTTCAGCAACTGCACTCTCGTATTATATGCAGACGGCAGACGTTATATTAACAATTAAAATTACAAACAATCTTGAAAATGCATTCAAAAGTAGAAATAAATGGCGACAAAACTGAGCGCATTTCTTTACCAGAAGTTTTTCCAAACAGAAACATTTCGGTTAATAATACAAGAGATTGTTTGGGGAAGAGAATACATAATTTATTATGTTTAGGATTCACACTAATAAAGCTATTGAAAAAAGTAATTTATTTGTCAAACTTTGGGATCTATAGTAATAAAACGTAGGTCTTTTTAAATTCGGAAAACAAACTTCTAGTAATATAAAACACTTTTGCTTAGTGTGTTTCTATATAGATTTGAATAACTCGATTTCGGGGTGTTTCCGGTTTAAAAAATCTACTTCCGGTCACTTTCGGAAGTTGAAAATATCACCATTTGATAAAGCACTCTCGATTTATTTAATAATTTTTTTTTAAAATTTTAAAATAACTGCTCTTTGCGCTCTCAAAAAAATAATGCGCATGGTCTGGACCAACCGGTATATTTATACAATGATTAACATGTAAAATCAAATATAATATTCAAATTTCATTTTTTATTTTTTTTGTTAATTTTGCATTCAATTTTGGTTACAGTGAAAATTATAATTTTAATAGTTAAGTTATATTTCTATTTCATTTAATTGTAAAAAAAGCTTGTCAAAACAAAAAATTCATTTTCATTTAATTATAACTTAAAACTTAAATACTAATCCAAACTATGACTAACTCTAAGCTGTAATCTAACACATACTTATAAGGGATATACGTGTCATATTTTAAACTGCTAATTCGAAATACAATTAGGATCGTACTCTATATATTAGTGCGTGAGGGCTTACTATAATAGAGCAGTAGTGGGAATATATAAAAACTTTGCTTTAGATAAAATCTAGGTATATAAAATGTTCGAGAGCTATAAATTCTGATTTTAATATTAATTGTTTTTATATACTCTCTGTGATCTTAGATAAATTTGTAGTATAGACTTATATTATCATTTATAATCTGTAGCTCATAAAGGAATTGATTTTTATACTTTTGAAATTTTAACACAAATTAGAAATCCAACGTGTTACTCATATAGAATATTTTTGCCAAAATTCATTAAGATAAATGCAATGAATTTTTCAATTTCTCGTAAAAAAATTCGAATACCAAAAAATTAACTGTTCATCATTTTATAAGTTCTTCAAGTCGATGAAGAAGATATAAGAGTAAAAAAAATTAAGGCGTCTGCGCAACTAAAGGTTCAACCATAATTAACTGAAGTTGGCTTAAGCCAATGTCAAAACTAAACGAAAGCCAGCTGAAGTTTTCTAATTTGCTTAAGTTAGCCATAATAGACTTAAGCTATAACTTAAGTGATTTTGATTATTGTTAAATTATAAATGTAAATCAAAAAACGTGGATAAACAGAAGTTTTGTTAAATATAATTTATATATTGTTTTTTTTTTTTTTTTTTTAAATGTGTTTTATTCTTTATTAGTTATATTTTAATTCTTTTTTGACAAAAACACTTAAACAAAAATTATTTCAGCTTCGTATCTTACTGACCATTCATTATTAAATTTACTCAGCATATTATATGCATTTTTTTTAATTAATTTAATTTAATTTAATTTAACAGTTGACCTGCAGATAAATCCGCAGGCCATCTTCAGGTCCTTTTCCCTTTTGGGATGTGGGCCTTTCTTATAAAAAATTTACAGCGAAAAAGAAAAAAGATAAATTAATTACAATTCATTAATAAACTTAAGAGCTATCTTATGTACTACAAAATAAAATTAAAATCACATTTCAATTGTTTAATATTTAAATTCTTATTGACTAACTTAGGTCCTAAAAATTAAACCAAAAAAGCTATCTTACATATTATAAAAATAAATGATGATTTCATTGTATTAAGTATTATAAAAATAAATTATTTCATTGTATTAAGTCTTACATATAATCTAACTTACATTACATATTAAAATTTAAGTAAAATAATAAAAGAATAATAAATGATGATGGTTGACTTGAAGGTAAGTCTGTAGGCCAATTTATGTATATATTGCTGTGTAAGTGGTTTTAGTTAAATACTGCTTTTGGTGTGCTATATTTCATCCCAGATTTTGTGATGTGTAAGGAGGGATTTAGTTAGGGAAATGTGGTCTTTGTTCAGGAATAGTAGCGCTTGTAGCGGCGTGAAACTGTATTGGGATGTGATTGGATTGTTGGATGGGCATTCTGTAACGATGTGTTTTATTGTGAGGGATTCGGGACAATGAATACATGTCGGGAGTGGAGATCTTGTGTATAGGTGTTTGTGGGTTGGTAGGGTGTACCCTAGGCGTACTCGTGTGAGTTTGACACCTAGGGTACGGGATTTGATTTTAACGGGACTGGTGATGTTTGCCTTTAGGTTATGGATTCTGGCAAAGCGGTTTTTTTTAGTTTTTAACTTATTTTTTTTTACCTGTTATTTGATTATCTTTAACCATTTATTTTTATTCTAATATTAATTGGAAAAATTTTTAACTCTAAAAAACCAATTTTTCTTTACACTTTTGTGTATTGAAAACCTTAATCCTACTTAACATTAATACTTAAACTACTTAATCTTACTTACAAACTCCATTTCTTGATACTATCGCTATTTAACTTTGTTCTTGCCACCAATATTGTTTTGTATATTTTGAGTCTATTTTTGTTATGTACTTATCATATCTAAATATTTCTGGATCATTTTCGTATTTTTTGTTTGATTCAATTTCTATTTTTTTGTTAGTAGATCTCCTAAATACATGGTATATTATGGGTATATTATCATCGTTTTGTATAAATATATTTTTGTCTAGGTATATCCATCCTTCAGGTGATATATTTTTTCTTAATAATTCCATACATGATGGACTAATATTGTTCCATATTGGGCAGGCATATGTAAGAATTGGTCTTGTCAATGCCTGATACCCTATGATTTTTACTCAATTTCTAATTCCTTTGGCATAAAATAGCTGTTTTGATGCCATAAAGGCTTTACGTGCATTTTCTAGTTGTTTTATTTTGTGGTATATGATATAATTTAAATTATTTGTTAAATACACTTCTAAATATTTTACTGATTTTTGATTTGAAAGTTTTATGTTGTCTCTTGTTTTAATGTGCAACTTTCTATAATTTTTCCTAATATCTTTGTTAGCTTTGTCTAAGAATGTTCTAAATAACATAACTTCACATTTGCTATAGTTTATTCTTAACTTCCAAGAATCAACATAACTTTGTATATCGTTAAAGTTTTTTTGAAGTTTATTTTGAATTTCTGATACATTATTTATTTACATTGTAAATAATAAGATCATCTGCAAACGCTAAACTTGTTGTTTGAACCTGATTTTGATTTATCTTTTGTAATAACTCACTGATATTAATATTAAATAACAGTGGTGCGTTTACGGTTCTTTGTTGTAAACCATTTACTACTTTAAAGATTTTTTTAGTGCTTAAATTTCTATCGTTTACTATAAATTGTTTTCCACATCTCATTTCTTTAATCATTTTTACTAAGTGTGTTTCTGCAAACAGAATTAAAGGCTTCTTTTAAATCTATGAGGCATGCCCCAACAGATTCCTTTTCATTAATCGCCTAACATATGTCCGAAATTAATTTATTAATCGCATGTATTGCTGAGTGGTTTGCCCTAAAGTCCAATTATATTTTGTTTGTTAATTGAATTTTGTTTTCAATGTTATTTTAAATATATTTTAATTAATGTTTTTTTTATTTTTTTTTCCTTTTATTATTATTATGTATAATTAATTTGTTATGAAGTATTAAAATTATTAAAAAATTACATTATTTTATTATATATCACAAATTTTCAATAAGTAACAGCTCCTAAATTAAATGTAAAATTTTCGTACAGAATGTGCGAATGAAATCGCACTTTCCTTAAGCCAGCTAAAGTTAACGAAAACTTGACGAAATTCTATGATATTCCTATTATGGGTACATAATTCTATTTACATGTAAACATACATTTCCTTAAGTTGGCTTAAGCCAGCTAAATTTCATTATGGTTGGGCCTTAAGATGTTAAAAAAAATATATAATTTTAAGAGGATCAAACGTATTGTTTATAAACTATAAAAGTATGCGAGGAACTTTAAATGACTCAGAATATTGGTTAGAAAGTAAAGTTGTAAATAAAACTGAAACTGAGAAGGAAGTCTAGACTCACAGACTCAATCCAATTATGGCAATGCCGTGAAAATCTTTTTTGTATTGCAACTGTCAAAATTCACCTTGTACCAGCGGAAGGTGATTATTACCTATTTTTTACTTCTATTTTATTTACATAAAAATTTTGAAAGCATATAAATATTAGCGAATTTTCTAACTCTTAGAGTATAATTTTTTTTGTGAGTATTTACCAGCAGCTGACACAATCACAAATAGCTTTTCCATTATGCTTATAACATGATACAACATTTATCAAATAAACATTGATAATTTTGGCTACTTAATATTTATTGATTTCCATAAATTTCCCTTTTTAATTATTCTTCTCTTTATTCTGATCATCCTATTAAGAGCGTTGTTATGCTATTGTGAATTATATCCTATATAAAACTGATTGTGTCAAATCAATAATAAGTATTAAGAATTTATCAAATATTTTGCAAAAACGTTTATTTTTTTTATTTTATTTTTTTTTTATATTATATTCCGGAAATATTTTAATTATCTAACAACATTGTATATAAGTCGAATGATATAAAAAAATATTTTCATAATTCACGTGACACCTTTGTACAAAAAAAAAAATACAAAATATATATGCCATACATGGTGTCCTTTATAATATAATACAATTACAGCTGAATTAATATAAAATAATTTATTCAGGATTTAATTTATTTAAAAGGTTTTTAAAACTTTTTTTTTAACAAAAAAAAAAATTATATAAAAATATCTCTTTAATTTAAAAAAAAAAAAAACAAGAAAAACAAAAATTTTTCTTTACAACTTTTTTTTTAAATATTCTTTTGGGCGGATGAGACTGACTATATTAAAAAGATTGTCCTTAATTTTATGTGTTATATATTTTCTTTTTTCTCACTGCAGACTTAAAAACATTATATATTAAAAGCAAAAACAAACAAAAAAAAAAGTAAAATTTTCTATACAGGTAAATCACATTGTTGGTTGAAGTTAGTCAATGGGGTACAGAAATCTCGTCTTTAAATATTAAGAAATGACGCCTTCAACGACCTATAAAATATATAATTTTTTTTTATTTACCTCTGTAAAATCTCATCATAAAGACTTATTTTCTTTTAAAACTGTACACAGGTTTTTTATTATGTACATATTTCTGTATATATAGTATATAATTAAATCAAGTGTAATATCTTTTATTTTTGTTTTTGTTTTTTTTTTTGTTTTTTTTTCATTTTTTCTTTGTTTTTGTGGAATTTAAGTAAGCATAGACTTGATAATAATTATTCAGTTTTAACTTCATTATTCTTCGTGTAAATTTTCGAGGACTTGTCATGTCATCATCATAACCACCCAACAATGGATGAATTTATATATATTTAAATTAATATTCATGTATGTACATATATAAATATAATGAAAAAATGTTAAGTAAATTGTTGTACCTGAAGACCTGATAAAGTATACTGAATC
The DNA here is from genome assembly GCA_963942445.1 of Argyra leucocephala. Lineage (NCBI taxonomy): Eukaryota > Metazoa > Arthropoda > Insecta > Diptera > Dolichopodidae > Argyra > Argyra leucocephala. The sequence goes on from OZ012677.1 coordinate 97,371,333, forward strand.
ATAATATTTAATGTTATTTTTATTTTTGAGTAAGTAAATACTTTTTATCACACTTTTGGGACTTTAAAGCATATTTATGATTGCTTTTTATTATTATTTGTACTCTTCTTGTTCTTTTCTTCCCTTGATTGATGGATTGAGGTTGAAAGATATAAAAATATAAATTATACAAAAAAAAAAAAAACAAAAATAAAAAATAAAATATTTAATAAAAATTTTATGAAAGCCATCAATGAATTAAAAACAAACAAAAAAAAAACACAAAAAAAGGATATAATATTATGATGAAGATTGTGAAATTAAACATACAAACGTAAATATAAATAGACCCCACACATGATTATTTATGTGTTAAATACTATATGCATTTATATTTCAATAAATATTTTTCCTTATATTAAAATATAATATGTGTATAATGTATGTATATATATATATAGGAATAAAAATCAACTTGAATAATTAATAATAAAATTTTATTTAAATATATACATAAATACATATATAATTTTATGTACTTACCTATTTATGTATATGAACATGTATGTTAGGATGTGAATGACATATAGGGGTTAAAAGATATTATTATATTTATTTAATAGATATATTATTATATTTTTTTAGTTACTTTGGTTTTATAAGAGTGCATTTTTAAAAATATTGATGCATCGAAATTAAATTATAACAGCGGGTATTTTTAAAATTGATTTTTTTTTATTAGTGTGGTACGATAATGAAAACACATATGTATAATATATATAATATACAGTTTCAAGCATATGTCGATAATTCAACTAATTATTAGGGGAGGAGGCTGTACTTAAGCCAAAAAAATAATAAAAAAATTATGATGCAATTTGGAAGCCAAAGAAAAAGTCTATGCTTTTGTTTATGGTATGGTATAATAATTTGGGGTAAATAAAATAAAAATATGAAGTAAGCGAAGATTTTATAAAAATATTTTTCATTTCATATTGATATTTTTTATTTTAAAATTTAAGATAATTTTGCCAACACTGACATTAACTCCACTTTGATATGAAGTGATAATGTAATAAACTGTAACTTACAATTAATGTTAAGGTATTATGAAAAATTTGCTTACAAAAGGTGATTTCAATATAAAATATAATATTTTGATAATACTTAATTGTTAAAATGAGTAATTTTTTTTTTAACAATCTTTTATATTTGCTTGTTTACGTAGCTTACAAAGCATGAATTGCAGAGCTTGGACTTAAATCTCAACTAAATTTTTAGAGCTAAAAAACCACATTTTCAATAAATTTCAATAAGTAAAAAATGTTACTCGCTGTCATTCAGAAAATACTTTGTTTTAATTATAATTGACGCGAAAGTTGTGATTTTACATTTCTGAATGTTGAACTCTGAATGGTGCTTTTTAAATAAATTAGAACTCAACATTCAGAAATCTAAAGTCATATAACTTTCCCGCCAAAGGGATCCAATATTTTAAACAATTACACAATTGATAACTACACACTATCCTCGAACGAGTGGATAGTATAGTCAACCTTGGAATAATATCTTGGACGACAAACTTAATTTTCACCAGCATTTTGAACATACAATTTTAAAGGCAAATAAACAACATTGCAGTAACTAAAGTACTTTTTTATTCCTTATTTCGATCTACTCTAGAATATGACTGCATTGTTCCAGATCCAGCTTTTCAATGTCATTCCAATAGAATCGAATCCATTCAAAAACCATTTCTTTTATTTACCCAAAGAAATCAATTCAATCCATCAGATTTCTCCAATCTTCCTAATAAATGTGTAAGAGATATGCGACCTTTATCATCACGCAGAAAATTACTTTCATTTTGTTTAACTTTTGTCATCTTAAAGAATAATATTGATGTTCAATGTTTAGCAAACAGTTTAAAATTAATATATCAATTATTTTCAAACGAGCAAAGTCAATAACAATCTTAACAATGATACAAATATTAAATGTCCTTTTTTTATATTTTTTATATAGTCATACAAATTAGTTATGAGTTTTTCAATTAAAAATGTTAATTGTATTATTATGGTTGTTATTAATTATTATATTGTTACTTTAGAATCGATGTGGTAGAATTGAGAATTACTTTCAGTAATTTTATCATTTAAAAATTTATTAATAAAATTATTCGGTTTTCACGGGTTTTGACCCATGCGACTCTGTCGTTACATTACTATATTGTAGTACTATATATACATTCTCAAGTAACGAAATAAATTCTCAAGTAAATTAAAGCTCTTTTGCTGCACTAGAGCTAAATTTAGAACTCTTAGCTTCAACTTTTAGTACTAATATCCGTTCTTAGAGCTTTTACAGAAAATGTCCAATATGTAATTTTAGCTCTCTATAAAATGATAACTGCGACAAAAATTAAAAACGACATAAGTTCGATTTAATTCAATTCTTGGTTTATTGACCCGCATCCTTGCTTTAATATATTTTTGTGGTTAGTCCGTAAATCCACAAAAACAAAATCCATAATGGATTTTGCAACAAAAAAAATAATTAGCAATAAAAACGATCCTTGTTATTGCTTTTACGCATTTCACTTTATTATGTACGTAATTTTAAGCGAAATTCTGATTTGTTCTGAGTTGAATTCCAAAATCAAAGTTCTACACTTTTTACAGAATATTTATATAAATGATTTTTATGTATAGCCGCTGTTGGGTACAAAGAGGATATCTCTTTTTTCCAAGATTAATTTGCCACAAACAGAGTGATTGTGATCACTCACAGAGTGATTGTGATTATCAAAGTTCTTACCTTTTTCTATCTGGTTTTCAGGTAATAAAATGCTCATCTTTGCACCACAGTTTTTCATTTGCAATGAAATTAAGTTCGACAGAAAATGATTAAAATTAAAAATGACATAAGTTTTACAGAAAATTTTGTCGATCTAATGTCATTTTTTGTATCGAACTTATGTTGTTCGGATTTATGACAGAGAGCTTACATTTTTATTACAATAAAATAATACAAATGTTGTTATTGCAAGTTAGTTTAAAATGTGAATACTTTTCTAATTAAACATAAAATTTCCTTGCATTCCACATTAAATTTCTGTTTTTAATTTCACAGTTCTAAGCATTAAGTTTCAAAATTGTCATAAATATTGGCCTCCTACCGAAAATTTACAACACGCTATAATAACCTAAAAAAAATGTTGTTAAAACTTTGAAAATTTTTTAAAAATATTTTTGAATATTTTCAATCAAATGTTTCCAAAAGATAAAACAAACCTAAAAAATGTTTATAATTTTCAAAATATTTACTTTTATTTATTTTTTCCGAAGTTTTTTAATGTTTAATTACTTCAATTCAATATTAGTCTCAAAAACATCCTCTTCAGGTTCGTCTCCAACCTACCCACCAATTCTCCTCTATCTTCCTATTTCCCTCCTAATTTTTTTCTCTTGACCAACACCTACAATTTTGTTTTCTTTCCTAGTGCTTGGGTAGCGTGTAGAAAAAAAAATGGCGGTTGGGTATGGGGGTTTTCTTCACTAATATCAGAGCCTGAAAGTGAGCAATTGTATAGCTCCAAAATGTATTGTAAGGTTAATCAGTTGTTTAGAGGGATATAACATGAAATTACTTTAATTTTTATGAGAATTTAATGTGTATGACAAGAACAGTAAATATATTAAATCCGGTAGCAAATATCTTTGTATATCAATAAGAAAATGTTGTAGCTCTAGAAGAGCATAACAAATTAATTAATAGAGCAGTGAATTGTAAATGCTTTATTTCAGAGTACTATGACACTGTTAGCTTATAAACAGCATATGATTACACTGTTAAGGAGAAAGTGGCTTTAAAAAATAATATAATTACTCCAACACCTCCAAAGCAACGTATTATATATTACTAAAGCAATTTATTCTGTATAAGAAAGAAATTATTATTTTAGCTCAAAAATAGAATGAATATATATTCTGCGCACCTATATAGAGGTTATTGTTCTATTGTAGAGCTTACAGTGCATTTTTATATCGCTTTAGAAGTCATTTAGAGCAAATTATGCTGAGAGCACTCAAAATTATTATTTAGGTTATCACTCGGCTACCGGTACCACACTACATATATTACCACAATGTTTTTCGCGTATTTATTTACCAAATTTCTGACTTATCAACTAATTAAGTGTGAAAAACTATTATTATTGTCAGGAATGAAGCCCTTTTAAATAGAATAACTGCATTTTATTTGAGTTGTTACCAAATTCGACTCATTATTTGCAATAATATTATCTGAGACAAATTATGATATTTTTAGATCTAAACTTTTCTAAGTACTTAAAATTAAAATTATTTTTTAATTGATATCGGTCCACTATCTATTATAGAATGTACCTATTTAAATTTTGAAAAGAGGTAAACTTTAAACAATCTCATTTCGTTGTTTAAAAATTGAAACTGCGAAATATATTATTTTTTTAGTTTTCATAAACAATAATTGTTGAAAAGATTGTTTCTTATCTACATAGCTACTTGTGTATTTAAAAATTTCATCGTTTTTGATACATTCGATATAAGTATAGTACAATTTTAATTAAATAAAAAAAAAAAAAATTGGGTTCGTGTTACTGATAAAAAAATATATAAACTATCTGTTCTATTTTTCAAAATTTTAATTTTATTAGGAAATTGCACCAACACCGTTCAATTAAAAAAAAAAAGTAATCAGAAAATATCTTCTTTTCAAATTGAATTAATGTCGCTTTCAAATGCATGAGTTTAGAAGCAAAAAAGTAGAAAGAAATCAATAAAAATTTAAAATAATTTAAATTTAATTTAAATAAATTTATTCTAGAGGATTAAAGAAAAATTAAGTACATCACAGATTTATGCATCAAAACCAGAGTCAGAGCAATACAAAAAAATAAAAAAACAAACAACAGAAAACAGAAAACAGAAACAACAAATTAATACAGATAATTGAAATTTATTCAAAACTTAGATATGACTTTGTCAGAACCATTTTGAATTGCCTTTAAATGTCCATAAGAGCATAAACTGTGTAATGGATTTCATAAAGGTAACCGAAAAAAAAGTATACTTCTTAAGATATTAAATTTTCTTACAATTTTCATATAATTCCTTTCTTCCCGTTTAATTTACCGCATTTTGAATAAATTGGAGAATAAAATGACAAAAAATAAATATTTTTTAAATAATGTTTCAGAAACTGAATATTTGTAAAAAGGATTATGTTTTCAAATCAAAAAAATAGAATTCTTTAGGAATATGATTGGATTGGACCAGTTTGTATGTTTTATATGTTGTGCATATTTTTTGATTTTCTAAAATGTACTTTATTTTGAATGGCAAAAAATGACAAAAAAAATATTAATAAAATAAATAACGAAAATAACAGTATAATAATATCCTTTTAATACTTTTAATATTAAATAACCCAATTTCACAAGTTTGAGCAGAGTAAATTAAATAATATTTAAAAATATTACTTAATAAAAAACAATTTTAAAAATAATGACTTATTTTTTAATAAGTACTCTATGCATAACCATAATCACATTTTATTTTGTTTTCGATTATAATTAAAGAAAGCATGAAATAAGGGTTATCGATAATGTAACCATCTGACATTCAATGCTTTTTCAGTATTATGATTATTCCGGACAACAATTCTGGAATATCTACAAAAAAGAAATAAATATGTTATTATTTTGTTGAAAATAGTCGAATATGTTCCTTTAATCATGCATATATAGATAGTTTTTCGTTTACTACTTTTACTACTACTACCTCGTGCTTTGTATTCGACTATCTAATGTATTATTTTGTTTTAAATATGTTGATCAATATGGTGAAATGTTTAGGTAATTACACTTCTAGTCAAAATACTTCAGATACGAATTAAGATGATGATTATATTTAATTAATTGTTTTTATTTTATTCATTCCTGATAAAATAATAAAATTATATAAAACTAGATATATGTCTGCCACATTTTTAGCGTTACCAGCGATCTTCGATGCAAAGTAAAAATATTTTTTTTAACTTTTATTTACAAAACATTTTTACAAAATTTAAATCTATTAATCCTTAACAACTAATTTTAATAATATGGTACTTGTTAGGTATAGTTATAAGTAAATTTTATAAATAGTACAATTTTTTTTTTATAATTAGTACAATTATTGTATTTTGTATTATAAATTAATCACTTGGTTTGTTTTTGTGAGAACAAATAATTTTATTATGGTTTTTTCTGATGGAATGTCGTTCAATGAATTTTTTAGAAAATCTGATAAACAGAAAATAACTTTTGTTTAAAAAACCGTATTAGGTATCTCAAAAAAATGTATTGACCGTGATATTACATTATGTTCCATATGCCATTTACTTGCAATTTACCAAAAAATAATGTAACCGTATCAGTAATAGTATAAAGCAGTCATCAACAGTTGCACTTCTGGTGCAAATGAGCAATTTTCGGCCTGGTTGGTATAGCAGCGTTTACATTCAAAAATTTGCCCTGCCACCCTCCTACTTATAGCTGACGTCAATACCAGGCAGAAGCGCTGAAATCGATACCAACTGAATGAAATATATGGTGAACTTAAATTTCTGAATTCACATTTTCGTTGTGAAGTATAAATAGTTAATTCAAATTTAAGAATTTTTTCTCATTAAATCAATTTAATCAAAATATATAAAAATAAAAAACAACAACAGTAAAGTAATGGGCTGGCAGTTGAACACAGAAATCATATACACATGCATGTACGGACAATAGTTCAAATGGAGAACACTACCAAACTCAGCTATTCTCATAAGAATGCTATAGCATATTTTTATCAATTTATTTAAATAATATTAGATAAGCCATTACAATAAAGATACACAAACAACTGCACAAGTGTATTTTATAATACACAGCCAAATTCGGCTATTCTTATGGGTAATTTTTACCAATTTATATATACTAGTATTAAATTTTTATTGAAAATATAATTCAATAATAATTTCGCTAAAATGGAATTATAATTTTTAAAAAGGCCTAGAAAAAGTCCTTTAAGGTGTAAATATACCCAAAAATCAACAAAAAAAATACTATTAAAAAATATCACTTGTCCAGTTAATGTAATAAAGGACATTAAGGGATGGTGTCATAATTCCAAAATACAAAATCCAAAGTTCAAAATTTCAAACACTGAAAAAAATAATTCCAAAATAAAAAATTGTATGATGAGATTTTAGAGTTGGATTCAAAATCAAAGCTGTACGCCTTCTACAAAATATTTACATAATTATTTTTGAACACAGCTGTTTCTGGGTACAAAAAGAATTTTTTGGAATTTTTTTTTTTTGGAATTGTGTAAATGGAATTATGAAAATGGATTTTTTTTTTGGACTAAAACGCACATAATCGTACTTAATGTACGAAAAGGCAATTTAAGTTAACTTAATTCAAGCTTATTCTTGACGGACAATAGGATATTATTAGTCTAATGATAATAATAATCAATCAATGGTAATCCTGCTGGCAATAGAATATGATACTGACAATATTGTTTAATCCTAATATTAGTATATTCACATAAAAAAAACATTCGGTACAAAAGTTTATTTATGAGTAAAAGTACAAAAAAAAACTGCATTGTTCGACCGTTTTTCAGTTTTACGTTTCTTTAATTAATTTTTCACTGGAAGTTGTAGATATAGATAGGTAGGTAGAAGTAACCAGTCCAGTAGCTTCTGGAAAACCAATTATCACTTAATCGTGCTTTTTTGATACCACGACTCGAGTGACCAAGTTGCTGTTATTGGTTGTTTTAGCGGATGACTCTTCCAAGAAACTCAGTACTAGAGGCATCAGTCCTGTGCCATTGAAAGGTCTAGAAACACAATTTTGTTTTCCAGAATAATACTTATATTATTACAGAATGTCCCACTTAACCTTCACTTGGGCAGGATTAACGTATGTTAATATTTACTTTTTTACTTTTGCATAAAAACTTCATTTTTTGGCCGATTTTAATGAAACCAGAGATCAGTGCCTAATTTTTTTAGTAGATATTGAATATATAAAGAAAACTTCGGATAAACGTGTCTATGCCTAATTTTGCGGCAATTTAATTTTTTTTTCTTCGTTGTTGGGCAAGATTAACATATGCTAATATTTTTTTATTCATACCAAATTTATGGTATTCTATAAAATTTGTATAATTATTTCGATAAGAGTTGAAAAATAAGATAATATGTTCTGAAATATTTTAAATTGAAATAGAAATATACTAAAATTAATATATTTTAAAACATAAAGTAAATAAAGCACCAAAGGTTTTTTGAAAAAAAATTTTGTTTTGAATTTTATTTTTGGTATGTTCGAAAAAAGAAAAATTCTCTTACGAAGTTAAATTAAAATTTTATGTCAACTAAAAATTGATGTATTGAAAATTGCGGCGAATCCTTCATAATCAGTTAAAGTTTTTGTTGATGGAAGCGGACCTATCGATTTTTGTTGGAAGTTTTTTGTTGTCTAGCCCTTTGATATGTTGATGGAATTTTATTCCACTTTGTGCCATCCTTTCCCATAAAATATTGATTTGAATCAACAATGTGATTTTTTTATTTTTGTACTTTTGATTCATCATCTAGTGACTTTTCCTAAGAATCGTGACCATCACTTACGTCTAAGATGCATTTTATAAGCATCTGATTCTTATTTTTCATTTTGCGAAATACAATAATCTTAATTTTCATCATGATCATCACTTTCGACTCTTGAGGGATCGGCAACTGGATCAAATACTATTTCGTCCGGTGGTCCTACATCAGTATGCTCATCATCTAGCACATGTTCCACCAATCTAGAGAAATATTCTTGTTCTTCCTCAAACGATAACCTGTAAAAATAGGTTTTTTGTATATTTTGTGTGTATTTTTTTTTTTAATTTTTTTTTTTTGATTTTTTGTGTTTCTCATAGTAAAACTCGATAGAAAAATGTGTCCTATACCTGTAACGGCATTTTTTTTAAACTTCGTATATTTTGAATAGTTTTGCTTGATTTCGAAAATATTTATTAATATTTACACCAAAATATAGGAAATTTAAAAAATGGGTTTTTTGAAGAAAAACACTAATTTTTTTGTGTTTTTTGCACTTTTACTAAAATTTACAAAATTTACTTACCTGACTACGTGAACGGCACATAAAATTTTAAACTCTTCCATATTATTGCAAATATTGAAAATTCAATAAATAATCTTTCCAAAATATATATATTTTATTTAATTTTTTTTAATTCACTGAAATAGACACACTGTTGTGGTCGGAACTACTAACTCTGTTATATGTACCTTGTAACAAACGGAAGTCCCCAGTAGCACTTTCCTTTTCTAAAATACTGGTATTTCCAAAAAAATATCTTAGAGGATAGATATTCCCAGGTAATAAAAGCAAACATAAAAGTAACAGTAATGCACATACAAAAATAATCACAAAAACATAAAAATTACGTATTTTTATCAAAAAGTTCTCCATACAAAATATATGGAAAAACCAAAAATATTAACATATGTTAATCTTGCCCGTTTACGTATATTTCATTTGCCGCCCAAGCGAAGGTTAAAGTCTGTAGTCAGATTCTATGGCTAATGCTGGGCAGCTGCAAAGGAATTGGTCAAGGGTTTCTAATTTATTTTCTTTTTTGTACGCAGCGACAATGTGACGGTTGAACGGATTGCCTATCGGCCAGTAACTCGTACTGATAGGTACTACCTTTAATAAATTCTTTACTGTACTATACAAACCACTGTTCTATTTATTGTTTACATATTCAAAAATTAATCAGTATGTCATTTACCTTAAAACAGAAAATGAAATAAAAATATTATTACCACTAATGTTAATATAAATTCAGCATATTTGTTTTTCTATTCAAGTTGCACAATTAACGTCAAAAAATTTATTTCTTTAAATTTAAAAACTTTTATTTTCTTAAAGTTTTTCTTATATATTATTTTCTACTTATATTTTCATTAATATTTTATTTGTTATTTCTGTTATATAAACAGAAAATTACCTGAAGGGCATCTCATTTCAATTTCGCTATTTTAATATTCAATTTATATACATTTTTTGTATTCCTTTGCTTAAGTTTTCGTTTTTTGCTTTACTGTGAAATGCACATTTTCTACTAATCATAACAACGAAATTAAAAATAGAATGATAACAGAATCATAGAATTTTATAACATAACAGAAATATTGCATGTAAAAGTAATACGGTTTCAATTTTTCCCTCCTCATATTTTTTTATTTTATTTTTGTTTTCATTTTTTTTTTTTTGACATTCCTTAAGTTTTGTGTTTGAAATAATTTTCTCTCACTTCCATTTTATATTTTGATTTAAGTTGACGGCAGAGGTAAGTTGTTGGAAGATAATATAAAAATAAGTTAAAGTATGTATATGCAATTTTCATAATAAGTGTAATGGTAGGTGATTTTCAAGTGCGGTATTCGTTTTCTTTTGAAGTATCCTTGTACATGATGATATAAGAAATCAAAAACATTCTTAACAAAAGTCTAAAGTTATGATTTCTCTTTTGTACTTTTTCTTTTCATTTTCTCTAGCATTCCTTTTTCATTTATTCTTGAATATTATTTACATTATAGTGGTTTATTAACGGTATATATGTGGTATATATATGGTATATATATACTGGGCTAGAACCGTCGTCGTTTTATAAATATGGTACCTACTTCTAGATTCTATATCTTATCATAAAAAAACAGTTAAACACAAGTACTATTAACTTTGAAAAAAAAATGAAGAATAAATATAGAAAATAATTCAGGAAAATGCATTGAGGAAAATAAGGAACAAAGAAAAAAAAAGAAGAAAATAAAACAAAAAACAGTTAAAGAAAAATAAACTGTTTTTCACCCTTTCTTAAACAGGTGAAATTGAGTTTAGTATCAAATTCATTATTTTAAGATTTATAGAATTAGATGAACGTTTACAGTTCATTAAAATTTTAGTAAATTATTGTATTTTGGGAAATGGTTTAGTATTTAAATTGGGAAATAAATTATCAGTGGCAGGGATTAATAACAATCAACACTGAAAAACATATAATAGCTGTGTTCTTTTCATACCGTTCAAGGTTTAGGTTTTGTTAAATTCAAAAGAACGATGTAGGTTAACGATATGGATAATTTTTTTAAGTTGGCAAACCTGTTAATTGACTTTTCAAAATTTTCTATTGGAAAACTATGCAAGCGACCTGTAGAAAATCCAGATAAATATATGGGTTTTGAGTTATTACTGTGATTTCATATTAAAGTATTGACCTAGACTATGAATCGGATGAAGAACACAGCTCTTGTTTTAAATTTAATAATTTTGTTTATGATTTGATTTCTTTATTCATTAAAATTAAGTCTGATCCGTTATCATATATCCATATCCACTATATAGATATGGGCTTATACCTTTTCCACAAACGTTTGTGGTTGTTGTATGTCAGATTGTTATAAATTACGGTTGTACCAGATTTGGAAAGAACGTGTTAAGTAAACTGTTGTTTGTAATTTTCGACAATTGTCTTGGTTATTTTGCAGAATTATATCTCACAATCTTTATAGAAAATTTAAATTAATGTCAAACAGTTTTAGTTTTTTTTTGTATATAGAAGAATCACTAGTTATAGTATTTGAGAATAAAGTTATTAATGGTGCAATAAAACAAATCTTCTAAAAGCTTGTATGCTTTCACTTGTACACTCTTGGTGAAATTTTATAAACATTTTTAAAAAATTAAAATACTTTTGTTAATTTCACAATTATTTTATTCCGACATGTGTTTCGACCTTTCGGTCATAATCATAGATCATAAGCGGTTACAAAACAAAATATTACAAGCATTAAATACAAAAATTTTTAATAAATTTAGGAAATTTGGCCACGGCAACGATTTACATATTGAAATTCAAAAATTTTTAAAATTTAAAGTGAACTTAGATTACAGGTAACAAATAATAAATTTATTGATAATAGAAAATACAATCATAAATAGCAAAAGAATTCAAATTATTAATTTCTATTTGATTATTAACAATGTTTTGTTTATTTTTTATTGCTTTCTTAAATTCTAAGCCTTCATACAAATCTAATTTCTTTCCTTTACTGATTAAATGTAAAGGTTTTAAATTACTTGGAAATGGTGTGGTTATCGGATATGCAATGTTCACTTAATCCTGTTGTTGTTTTCCTTTGTTGTATACACATTCTATGTTATTTCATTATAGTATTAAAACTCCTACCTGTTTTACCTATGTAGCTCGCGTCACAATATTATCACAATGAATTTGGTAAACCCCACTTTTTTGCGGTATTTGTTTATCTTCAATTTTGTTGTTAACTTATTTTTTTTGAAGATTATTATTATTAGATTTCATAGCGAATATATCATGTTTTTTGAATGTAGCAGAAATTTTATTACTGACTTTCCCTATATAGTTAATCGAACAATAGTTCTTGTTTTCATCACACTTTCATTGTAAACAAGACTTCGGGTTTTTTGGTATAATTGTACTTAAAGTACTTAAAAAGTACAAAAAATACAAATTGCTATTATTACTACAAATTACGGTATTCGAATTGGTTTTGAAATGTCTGGGTATCTGTATTTCATCCAAATAATTCGGTTTTTGCAGAATTATGTTTTTTATATCAAAATAATTTTTGCTCGAAGTTTTTAAGACATTGTTAAAATGTACAATTTAATACTATTGATAATTGGTTTAAAATTTGCCGGTATATTCTTTTAAGATAACTCACAGGATGAAGTTATAATTAAAAACAAGTCATTGGGATAAAATAAATGACAAAAATAATTGAAAGTATAATCTGATAACAACTTAAATAAAATGAAGTTATTCTATTTAAGAAGGCTTAGTTACTGATAATAGCAGTAATTAGTTTTTTACTATTAATAATTGATATAATAACCTAAATCGATCAAAATTATTAAAATAATTTTTTTTAAATTAAAATTATTAAATAAAAAATAGACATAGATATCTACTTAGAGTTTTTAATCTTTATTATTAAAATATGTTTCACGTGTAGAGCCCACAGCATATTCTATATAAAATCAAATAATAATTTTACAGTTACTTCTTCTGACACTACCGTTTTTTAATGTTGTTGGACCTTGAAAATTATATTGTCTTACAAGCAATGTGATTAATTTGAATATCACTTTATGCAAAACTATCAATTGATAAGAAATAGTCATAGTAAGTATAAATTTAATTCGATAGTATTCGTAATTGTATTTGTATATGTTTTCGTTTCTTTATTCCAAATGACTTATTGGCACTGATGTGCTATGTTGTGTGATAACATGTGATTTCTTTAATTTAAACATTTGTGCTTGTTCATATATTTTTGCTAAACTTACTTCTTAGACGATATTAAGGATATAAGATTTCATATCTAAATGAGGTCGGGAGAAGTATTCAATAAAGCTCGAATTTGAATTTTTGCCTTTTTTATTTACTTAATAAGTATTAAGGTATAATCAGTTTTTTCAATTAAATTAATTTTTATTTTGTCCAGTTACTTTGCAAGGATGTCCTCAAATCTGACATAATTTTTTTAAATTTATTATTGAATACTTGACAACCACCTAGTTGAGTGTCTTCTTGTATAAGTTATAATCCCATGACAACATTTTGTGTGTTATCTACTTTTGTATGTATGGTACTACAATTAGTACTGATTATTTCCCAACATATTTAGCCATGTCGGTGAATTTCATCTCAATCCGTTAATATTTGTTGATCACTTTGAATTGCATGATTTATTTTAAACCAAGATCCGAAAGACTATTTAAAATAAATAAATATTTATTTAACTCAAAATACCGTTTTTAAAACAACATTTGCTATTTTTCAATTTTGTTTGAAATACTATATACATCTTCGTAATTTCATAAGTTATTATTTACACATCTGTTATGAAAACTCATAATAAAAATATGATTTCATATTTAAATAAAGATAGTAAAAAATCAGTAAGGCTTTTAAAAGTGCCTTAAGTTATTTGATGGTTATAAAAACAGTAAAATATACCAAATGATCCTTCAATGTTCTCTTTTCTTACCGTATTCTTTGTTATTTTCTCTTTCTCATATCATGATTTTGTCTACAATTTTCATCATTTTGCCTTCCATCCTTCTGTTCAATGCAGGTGGTTATACTTATATGAAGAAAATTCGTATTTTCCTCACTAAAGTTCTCATCTTGCAATTTATGTTAGTATATTATATTTCATATATATATATATATATATATATTTATAACGGTAGTCGGTACATATATATATTAAATTTTCCATCTGTTATACGCAGACATGATTAACATAAAAGAGTTCACGTACAAAAAAAAAAAAGTTAAAGAAAGTAAAAATAAAAACAAAGTAAATTGGAATTTGAAAAGTAAAAAATAAAAATAAGCCGAGAAAAGTAGAAAATGAAAATATTTATAAAAATTGAAGAGGACGAAAAAAATTATTTTTTTTTTCTATGAGGATCCTTCAAGAGAACAATCATATTTTCATTAGTATAATAATATACAACTTATATCTTCTTAATATAAGTTTTTATTCAACAATACTAAACTGTACATACCTACTTACATGACAATGTTATATAACGCCCACACATATACTTTTTAATTTAAAAATAGTTTCTTTTACGTTTTCTGAGATTTTTGATAATTTTTTAACTTCATAATATTTGGTTTTTCAATAAAATTTCGAAAAAACATATTAATTTATCGATTTTGGAAGAAAGTCCTATGTAAATAAATTATAATTTAGGCATCTTCTTTGAGCAGGTCAGTTTTTAAAAATAACTTAAAAATACGAAACAGATTACTTTACGAAACAATAGATTTTGTGAAGCTCAAATGAACACATGCAATTTTTGTAGAAAAGTATTATACGAACATGTGCAAACGTTCGTCAGATCGAAATACACACATACCATGAAAATTTAAAACCAAAATGGGAATAATCAAATCCGCGAATGAAATGCTCATAAATATAGAGGGAGAATTGTTTAGGTAATAGTTTAGAACACAATCATGTTCCAAACTAGATATTATACGACTTACTTTATGTTATAGGATTTTCATGAAAACGTGGATCTATAAAAAAATTACTTCAGGTTTTATTAACATAGAATAGAGAAACTATAAATTGATAAAAAACTTGTAAGCTTTATTAAGCTTCATTATTCATATTGGAGGAGTAAAAACTAAAGCTGGATTTTCATTGACTAATATTTAAAAAGGGAAATTGACATTATTTTATATGAGAGCTCAATACGTACGACAAGAACAGAAAATATCATTTACCGGGGATATTTTCACAAAAATTGGGGATATTTTCAAAAAATTTGGGATATTTTACTTTGATAAAGTATATTTTTAAAATATCGGGGATAGTTTCTTTACACCGGCAACACTTTTTTAACAATTTTTTGTGTAAATGTATATAAAAAAAATAATTTTTTCCAACCGATGGTTTTGACGGTTGAATTGTTGTTTTTTTGTGTGTAAAATAAATTTCCCAAATAGAAATTTAGTGAATTTTTGCAACGGTAAATTTTTTTCTTACATAAAAATCTAATAAGCTATCTCCCTTTTTAGAGCCGATAAAGTTTTTAAGATTTTGAATATTGCTCAATGAAAATCCATCTTAACACTTCACTAATTAATGCCCAAACATTATATCGCTGAAATAAGACCTTAAATGTGAAATAAAACTGAAATTAAATTTTTTTGTTGTAATTTATTTTATTATGTAATAAAATTCCAAAAAGTAAATAAAATAAGATCGTAGAACTATCTAGTTATATTGAAAGATAGATTAATTAAATAAAAGCTAAATTCAGGCAATATAACCACAAATTCTTTACAAAATTTTGGGTTTTAGTTTCAATTTTGTTTTGAGCAATAATACGTTTGGGGTATTCATTCACGAAGCCAAAAACTATTGAAACAATTTAAATTATTTCAAAGTTTATGACAGTTTTTATCTCTCAAAATTTTATCTCATAAAAATTACATTGTAAACGTAAAAATAATTTGCTATATGCATTCTAAAATTTATTTCGTAGATAAAACTGAGAAACCTGCAATTTGAGAAAAACAGTATACAGTAGCGTTACTTTGTAGTAAAAAAAAAAAAAAATTAAATAAATTTTCTTGTCAACAACTCTTTCATTTTAATTAGAAGAACTTGTATTTCAGATATTTGTTTTTTTTTTTATACTATTAATATTTATTTTTTGTTTTTGTGTTAAAGCGATTGAAGTCAAGAGGAAATTATTTTAAAGATTTTAAAAAAATTATTTTATTATAAAGAAAATGCTCTTTTTAATTTAAACTATATATATATAATATATATATATATATATGTTTTTAATATTATTATTTACATAAATATTTATTTTTTATATTTAATTTGTTATTCTTTAAAATAATTTTAAATTGCATTTAAGGGACATTTGAATTAAGTGTAGAATTCAAAACAAAACACTTAAATCAACCACAATTCTTTATCTTCCACTAAACTTTTTATAATTGTGTTTTTATTTTATATAAGTGCATATAAAGTTATTAAATTATAATAATAGTAAATAATAAAGCATATATTATTAAACTTTCAGTTAAAATAAACTTTACTAATTTTGTGAAGTTAATGATGAAACAATATGAAATCGAACTTAAATTCGACAAATTTTACTACAACAAATTTAACTTCAAATAAAGCAAAATACTGTCCACAAATATCAATATGCGGCGTTGTATTTACGAATTGTACATTTCAAATAAAAAGTTAATTTTTTTATCTTATTGTCAACAACTAGGTAGGTAAAATACCTTTTTGGTACTCCAATTTGTTACATAAAATGGAACAAATAAAATTCTTACAAGTAATAAAATGTGGATACCTACTAATATTATTCGCAAGTGGGCCTTATTAAATATCATAATAATTACATTTTATTATATTAAACTATACTCTCCACAAAATTTTATAAAATTAATTCATTAAAATATTTTTTTTTTTTTTAAGTTAAGCCAAACATTAGGTTTCAAACGATACCTTTATACACGAATGTATAGCTTGGTTGGACTAATTGAGGGTTGTAGAAATAAAAATATCTCTTTGATTAGTAGGGACATTTTGAATAAATTTATTAATATTACTCTTGAATTTTTGTAGATTGTACTTAGGTATATTTTTGCATTGGAGAATCACGTATTTTGGAATACAGTTCCACATTGGGGAAAATTTTACTACCAACGAATTTCCATAGCCGGTTTTGGGCCACCTTGAAATTTACACTGAATAGAGGTGGGCAGTTGATGCCTCTCTTGTTCCATGGCGGAAATATTTGAGAGGTGGCGTGAGGGTTTTAATTTCATCTGAACAAGTACCTAAACCTACGAGTTTATGAATAATGGAAGAAAAATTAACTTTCACATCCATTGATTGACTGTATTCGAACTCGAATATAACCACGCCATCATGTCGTTCGTCTGAAAGGAATATTTTGAGAATACAAAAATCGTACGGCAAAGTATAGTAGAATGGCTTGTGATTTTTAATACCTCTAAGAAATTTTTTTTTTCGTGGAAAACAAAAGCTTTTATAGTTACAAAAATTAACTTAGAAATGCTATTTACGAAGCCATGGTTCCTCTAATAATAAAAATTTGTTTAGCCACACTAATAACAAAACAAAAAATATAAAAAATTTTAAAGAATAATTGCAAATAAGTAACCAAAGAGTGGCTTAATTTATATATATTATTCCGAATCATATCGACCTATATAATATTTGGAATATATGAGATTTATACCTATATAGATTTTTATTTACCAAAACATTTATATAAAATTTAGAATTCAAATTTAGCTTTTCAAAATTTAAATATTTACAAATTCGTACTTCAAATATTTGACTACTAATGTGTAACTAGCGAATATCCCACTTTTCATTCATAAGCACAGGGCTCATTAGCGATACTAAAACTTTTCTTCGCCTAGGTACAAATTCTCTCCCCCAGTATTTTTTAATATGATCGCTGATATTTAACCGTTTGTTCGTCTTGTAATTAAACTTAAATCTTATGTAGCGTCAAAAACATCAACAATCCATTGTGATATTCCAAGTTTTATGTGACTAGGCAGTGATTTTACTCAGCATAATGGTACCGGTCATTTTTCTACCTATTTACTTATTTATTTATTTATGCTTGATTCAAACATACTACAATATCCTATAAATAATAAAAAAAAAAACAAAAAAATCAAAATTTATAAAAAAAAACCTTTAAAGTTAAAATGCACATTATATTATTAAAAGTATACATTATTATTATTATTGAAATGACCATAATTCAAATTATGGCCAATTTCTTAAGCACTAGCTTCAGAGGCTTTCGGCTTAAAACTATATTATATTACGTTATATTTTAAACAAATTTATTATAATAGATGTAAACACATTTTTTTTTAATTTGAATTTATTTGAAAAAGTCAGTAAAATCTTTGTATTCATTAACAGCCATAAGTATCCTATTACCTGGTTCCTATATCCTATAGTTAGTTTGGTAAAATTTAATAATTACAGAAATTTTCCGATCGGAAAAAATACTAGTATTTACATGGGTGTCGATCAACTACTTAATACTAATAGCCTGTGAATACAATAATAAAAACAGTTCTTCGGGATTCCAACATATTTAATTGAAGTAGCTTTATTCAGTCTGTATAAAAAGGAAGAATAAGAGGGTAAGATCACGGTAAGGTAGAACAAGACAAAGAAATTATTTTTGGATGGCTTCAAGTCTATCGATATGATTACGATAAAATGGCGTCCAAACTGTATACCAATATGCAAATTCCAAATTTAAGCGGACAAGATAGGTATATAAAGGTTTAATGATATACAGATCATCAAACTATTTGGACCATATTTTTATAACACCTATTAAAGAATTAACTTTGTTGCTGATAACTTTATAATGATTTAGATTTAAATTTATTAATTTATTTATTTTTATACATGTAAATATGTAAACTATTAAAATACTACTTACAATATTTTTTATATTCATTTTAATTTAATAAATAAGATGTTTTTATATTTTTAATAAGTTTTTTTTTATACATTTCAATATTAGTTTCAGTTTTTATTTCTGGAGGTAAATTATTAAATAGCTTTAACCCTTCATACATTAACTTCTTTTGAGCAATATCCGTTCTAAAAAACTGTAATCTAAAGTTGAACATGTTTTATTAAACTATATTGTTGAACACCATCTACATAATGTTACCTTTTCTGATAAGTAGCTCGGCATCATATTGTGTTTAATTTTGAAGATGAGCACAAGTATATTAAATATTAATCTTTGTTTAATATTCAGCCAATTTAATGATTTCAACATATTGTCTTTATGTGTTAATCTATTACATTTCAAAATACTTTTCATGTTTTTATTTTGTAGCTTTTGCAATCGACTTATTTGTTCATTATTTAAGAATGCTGTTCAACTCTAATATAGTTCAAAATTAGGCTTAATAATTGCATTGGCACATTTTTGAGACATTTTAACCCTGATTTTGTTAAAGAAGTATGTTTTTCTTAAAATTTTTTTGCATGCATAATCAAGATGCTTATGAAATATTAATTGTTCATCTAGTATTAACCCTAAATACTTAATTTCGCTTATATTTTCAACAGGTTCATCATCGATTTTTACTTGATATTCTGAACTACCATTTATTATCATGAATTTTGTTTTATTTATATTTAGTTTTAATTTATTCATTCTTATAGCCAATTGTTGATTTTTTCCAAATCATTATTTATTTTCTCTATGAAATTATTAGCTGAATCATTTTTCTGAAACATATAGAAGTGCATCATCCGCAAACAAGATCAGCTGCGCAAAAATTAGCTATCTCCATATCATTTATATGTATATTAGAAACAATAAGATCCCTAATACAGATACCTTGTGGAACTCCCAACAAAACTTCAATTACCTGTGAGACTACACCGTTGACTTTAGTTTTTTGACTTCTATTGCTTAAATATGACTTGAACCAATTAAATTCTATATTTTCAACGCCTAAGGCGTCTAATTTCAATAATAGAATATTTCTGCCTACTGTTTAAGAGACAGTTTTTCATCGAAAAATACTCCTAAGTTCTTTAAGAGGCTTCAAAAGTGTAGTTACTCAGTATAATATGAAGATGAACAACAGAACAACAGAACAACAGAATATGAAGATGAACATGCTATAGTCCAAATATCATATGGATTACGAACCTTTTTTTCAAGTGTACAAACATCATGGCTTAATAATTTTCATCATGGTGAATTTGTTGAGGGTATGGATGCTAACAGAAAAATAGAATCATTTGTAATTTAATCTGATAAAACTTCAAAGAAAATTGTTCTAAATATAAATTATAAAAATTATATAATCAATAATTTAAATAAATGTAAAGAAAACAATAACTCTAATATACTTAATATAATAATACAAAAAAAAAACGAACAAACAAAATAAAAATAATAAAAACAGATTGTTTGTAATTACAACTCTATATAAATATAAAGTTGAAGTCTATATCTCAATGTCTTGTCTTTAATCTGTCATATTTCATTCTATGTTATTGTAATATAAATCATAACTGAGCGAAATTTATATATCATTTCAATAAACTTATTTCAGTAATTTATCTTCAAATACTTCAATTTGCAATAAAAAAACAGTTTAGATTTACAAAAAATTAATATACTAATCTCTCATTTCTTTAGATCTTAAAAATTACTTTTATACTTAAAGTTATTATTTCTCTAAAAATATTTTGTTTTAAGGATATTTTATACTCATGCTTTATATTATCCTTTTTTGTACATTTTGTTTTTAGTTTATTTACTTCCTTGTACATATACCTGTGTTACAACCTAGAGTTATTGAAAACATTTTTTTTTTAATAATATGGAAACAAATTCGTATTATTTTAAGTTAATTTTTTGTGCACTTAACTTTTATTTTTAATACAGCTTTGATTTTTTTATTAAGATTTTGTAGTCGAAAACCATATGATATAATATGTGTATAAGAAATTCATAAATTTATTAAAAGATTTATAAAATCAGTACTTAAACTATAACAAAGATAAATTATTATTCTATAATAGAAAGAAAGTATATGACGTGTATATAAAAAATTCAAAAGGATATCAACCACAAATACCCAAAAACATAATGATATTACCGTACATTTAAATTCATTATATTTATGTATCTACATACATAATATATACCTATATAATATAGCTGAATATATATGTGATGTTATATTTCCTATTTTTAAATCAGAGTTTTTACGTTATAGGTATTCCCGGTAAACAAAATGTTTACATGTTGTCGATATTATATCCTTGAAAATTATGACATAATTGCGTATTATTATTATTTAATCAAGTTTAAAGTTACTTATCAAATGTTTCGAGTCAATTCTATTACTAATAGTATAGTAGGTATGTATTTTTTTTTGGAATATTGATTTGCTAAAAATATATATATCACTGATTGAGTTAGAATAGTTATTAGTTAAGGTATACGTAGCTGCTTTCTGATCTTGTTAAAGCTGAAAAGAAAAATATATTCAAGTGAATTCATTCAAAATTGCATAATAGAACTACACATCCAGACTATATTGTTTTTGAAAAATAAAACGAAAGATATTTACTGAATAGAAATTGTTGTGCTTCTAGGGCTTGTGAATTTACTGTACTGATGGTCGATGTATAACTATTTATTGATATTAATATACAAATACTTCTATTATATTTGTGTAGTAATATGTACATGTAAGTATTTATTTATACTATATGGTATTGTATATATATAGCAGAATACAAATTTAGATTTCCATATTGTTAAAATGTATTTGATACATTCTGATAAAAAAAAATTATTAGTTTGTTTTTCTATTTTTTGTTTTTTTTTTTTATTATTTTTAAATTTTTTCGAGTGGGATATTGGATCTTTTCCAGCCTTATAGCTTTTCCGGTATATTGAACTCTAAATTGGTCTCGACATACATCCGTATGATTTATGGATTCTTTTTCTATATTCTGTATATAATAACTAAGTCCTTTTTTTCTCAAAAAGTTTTTTTTCTGTTTTTTTTTTTTTGTTTTTTTTTTATATTTATTTTTAGTGGGTTTTATGTGCATATTTGTATACATAGAAATAGGTATCATACAAATTGACTCCGGTTTCAGTTTTTATTTTACTTTTTTGTGTTTTTTCTTTTTTTAAAAGAAAAACTGAACAATATATCATAGATTGTGTAGAATTGAAAATAGTTGTTTCAGTAATATAGCATCATAAAAAAAACTTAAATTTTTTGATTCCAAATTCTTTAATAGCAAGGACTACAATAAATGGAAGAACCATAAAAATATATTTTTTGTTATACATGTATATATTTTGTTATTATAAATTTTTTCTTGGTATTGTTAGTAAAAGAATTATGGTCCAGAAATATGGGCGGTATATTTAAATGACATCAGAGTTAAAATCAACAGGCGATTACTGAAAATTTAATTTTTTAAGTGTCCTAAGAGTTTTATGTTATAAAATTAGCTTTAAATGTGAAAAAAAAAGAACTAAACGAATAACAAATTTAAAATTATTGTGCACATTGAAAGCAAATTTGCAGAGTTAATTTTATTAGACGCTTTTTTAGTATTATTTTCTTTTCATAATATTATTATTGCAAGTTATACAAAACAAAAAGAGTAATACCTATACCGATTAAACGAAAAATGAATTTAAATTATAAATTTAAGGATATAATATTATATAGATACCGACCGAGATATATTACCTACCTATAAATATTTATATTATTGTGTGTAGATACTTAAAAAAATTTTATGATGCAGACATGCAGTTTTATAATAATAAGCAGACATTCAGTTCTAATTTAATATGGATCCTAAGAAATATATTGATTTATGGATTAGCTCTATACATAGTTCAATTCTTTTAAAACACTTTTACTGATTGTAATTTGTTTTAAAGAAATAATTTGAATGCTAAATATGACCTGAAATTTACCTAAAATTTTAGGTACTTAATAATAATACTTAATAATAAATAAAGTCGATCATGTTATTATTGATAAGGAATACAAATTATATGTTTGTGACGATTTACATGTGCTAAGAAAATGTGTAGGCCATTTGGCCAAAAATCATGAAATTAATTTTTTTCATTATAAAAATATATGAGACTAAGGCATCATTAAAAATATTATTAAATTGTCTTAAACTTTTATTATTAGTAAATGGTCTGTTTGCAAAAATAAAAATATTTTTGATACATAAAAAATTGTCTAAAATGTTACAAATTGAATCAAAAACATAATAATGAAGAGTTTTTATTGTAAATTGCAGAAGAAGTGTGATACATTAAAAATATTGATGTTGTATTGACAGAACAACATGAAGTAGGGTATAACAAAAAATTAATTATATTTTCTTCAATTTTACTAAAGCCTTTAACTCTGGAAAACAAACAGCAATAATTTAAAGTCGGAAAAGCTTTAAAATGGATAATTTTTTATTTTTTTATTTAGTTCTCTACTCAATGAGCTTATAAAGCTCTTACAGAGTTTAGTAATTCATAGTATTTTAAACCAAAATTCAGTAAGTAATTCAATAACATATACAACAATACAATTTAATCCTACTAACAAATATTCTACAAAAGAAAATAAATTCATGTAATTTTTAAAATTAACTCAAATTAATTTATCATATCAAAATACAACTAATTCATAAGTACAAAATTTACTATTAATAAAAAAAGGTTTTATTAATTAACAGGTAGTTCAGTAAAAACATATGGATAAAATAATCATTAATTTTACTTTTGAATTTTAAGGTAACATTTATTGGTTTGAGCTCTACTGGCAGTTCATTATAAATTGTAAACCCTTTATTATGTATTGTATCCTGTATGTCGAATCTAATTTTAGACGATGTCATTCGTAATTTTTCAGCATTCTATAGTAATATAATTATTTACTTGACTGTTCACAATTAACTTGACATTTGTGATAATGTTATTATAGTACACAAATAATGCACGTGTTTTGTCAATTTACTTTTAATTGATAAATTGATTGGTAGTATATTATTATTCAAATTAATCTGTCGTTCTGTTATTGTATCCAAAAAAAATTTTTTAATTAATAGTTTCAGCGTATACTATAGCCAGGTCATCTGCATACATGTTTGGTTTTCAATTTAACTCCAAACTCATTTTTCTCCATACTGCTAGTTATACCATCACATTCTGCATACTGCATTCTCCTAGTAAGGTAGCTTCTGAACCAGTTGAATTCATTATCTTTTATGCCATATTCAAACAAAATTCTAACTAATAAGTTTTTATCAACACTAGCGGAAGCTTTTTGAACATCAAAACAAACAGCAGCTACTTTAAACCGCTTGTCAACATTAGATCTCGGTAACTACATCAAACCGCGCAGCGTGAGTGCTGGATTTCCTTTTAAAACTATATTGTTGGGGATTGATTAGGTTATTATGATAAAGATATTCCGTAAGTTGTTTATTGACAACAGTTTCGACAATTGAAAAACTAATGCGATGGTTATTGTTCTGTAATTATTGATATCATCAGTACTTCCAGATCTCTTCTAAACAGGTATAATTTTACTAAGTTTTATACATTCAGGAACTACTGCCTGGATTTGTGACGAATTAATAAGCTTCGTTACATTATGAATCAACTCATTTTTACATGTTTTGATTACATGTGGCGAGATTAGTTCTTAGTATACACTCTTAAAAATGAAGGTTGACTTGTGTAAATTTACAATGATAATAAGAGTAATATTTTCAATGCAAATTTACAGGCAATATGTAAAAATAAACTAATATCTGTGCAAAACTAAAAAAATTCGTTCAAAAGAGTAATTTTACGCATTTTATGTATTATTTACATCGAGAAGGGTAAATTTACATAAAATATTACACATGTGTTTAAACTCACAAAAAAAACTGTAACTTTCCATTACCAGTTTAATATTGCATTGATTATAAATTTAAACACAAATTTGTTTTTCTTTTTTTTAAAGCTTGCTCAGCACATGTGAAATCATCAGTTGTCAATAGAAAGTCATCTTATTAAGTTGTGTTTGATTGTGTTAAGTAAAAATTATATTAGTTATAAGTTAAAAAATTATTAATAATTAATATTATACCTTATGCTTAAATATGTTAAAAGATAAATTTTAATAATGATAACATGGGTACAAAGTACCTAGCGAAAGTTTGGAACGGCGATAGAACGGTTGAGAAAACGTTTTTTGCATTGTCTAACACTGATGGAGAAAGGTAAATTTAAATTTGTAATATATATAAGATAAGTATATGTAATTGAGCTCTAAATTTAAAAAGATAAATTTATGAATAAAATTAGTATTGATTACTATCTTTCCAGTTTGAAGCAACTTTGGATGATGTTGCAAATGTATGCCCAATGACTTCTTCTTAGATTGCAATGTTAAGTAAGTAAACTTATAAAAAATAAAATCAAAATTTTACTATTTAAAATACCTTTTTCAGGAACATCAATGGAGAATGAGCTTACTATCAGTAAATTATAGTAGGAAATTTTTAAAACAAAGATTTTTTATATTTATTACCATTGTCAACAGCATATTTTTATAATTTTAATAGTTTCTATCCGAAAGAAATTTCACAACCCTTTTGTTTATTATATTTACGTTGCAACATTATTCTAATAAATTTAGAGAGAAAAAAAAACATCAATAATTTATCAAAAATTAACACTTTTATAAACAAATTAAATAAGGACGAAAAACAATAAATTATGTTTTAGCATTATTTTTATAAGTAAATAAAAATTTAAAATGTAATAAAAAAATTTGATTTGTTTAATTTATAACAATTTACTGTAATTTTTCAATTATATAGCTTTATGAAAAATTGTGTAACTTTACATCATTCAGCTCGAAATTCTACGAAAATTAAACCACTTGATGTAATTTTGCAATTAACTTTATAAAAAATTGTGTAAATTTACATGTTCTGCTCAAAATTCTACGAAAATTAAACATCTTACTGTAAATTTACACCGCGTAGTATGAAATTCTGCCTAAAAAATTAAATATTTATACTGTAAATTTACTCTTTTTTAATGCAGCTTATTTTACATCTAAATTTGTAATTTTTTTAAATTACACTTAGAGAGTAATTTTACCATGATAAGCGATGGCAATAGAATACCATCGATTATCAAGGTAAATTTACAACGAAAAGTTTTTAGAGTGTAGTGAGATTAGATATTACTTGAGTTGTTGCCAAATTACATACCTTCAATTGTTTTATTGTTTTTTATTTAATTTATATTCAATGCCAAAAGATACTGAGCCAGGTTGAAAATCTCATAAAGCATTTTTTGAATAGAATATCGTGAATAGAATCTGGGACCTTTTGGATTTGAGGCATGCACTCTAGATACTGTGTCACATAGCTTGTTAAGTATATATTTATAAATAAATATAATGATGACTTATTGTCTAAATCAATAAATTGATAGCATCGAAAGAATTCAAGCAACCCGAGGTTTATTAGCCCTGTCCCCTTGGTAGCTTAGATATATTAATCTACATAAACATTTGAATATAAATATACCATTCATCATCATTGTCCTGCAACCCCATCCGTGGGGCATAGGGCGGAAGTAAATTCTTTCCAACGGCTCCTATCTGCGGCTAACCTCTTCAATTGTGGCCACGTTCTTTGCTGGGTACTTGCTTCGGCTAAGACAGTTGTTCTCCACGTTTTTCTCGGCCTTCCGACGCGACGTGTACCCTGAGGATTCCATTCGAAACATTGTTTCGCGATGTTGTTGTCAGGTTTCCTCAAAGTATGCCCGATCCAACGCCATTTCCTCTGTCGGATTTCCACGTCTATTTGTGTTTGTTTCGTTTTTTGCCACAGCGTTCTGTTGGAAATGGTTTGTGGCCAACGAATGTTTAGGATGCGCCGGAGACATCTGTTGATGTACGCTTGGAGTTTCCTGCTGATGTTTACAGAAACTTTCCATGTTTCGCAAGCGTACAGGAGAACAGATTTTACACTGGCGTTGAAAATTCTTATTTTTGTGCGCAGAGATAGGTTGCTTGCCTGCCATATTTTTGAAAGGATCCCGAAAGCAGTACGGGCTTTACTGATGCGGGCTTCAATATCCAAATCGGCGCCTCCATCTGATGACACGATGCTGCCCAAGTAATTGAACGTAGTCACCTCTTCGATTCGAATTTCTTGATGGAGGATCGGATGTTGTGATGTGTGAGTTGTGCGCATGATTTTAGTTTTAGCTGAATTGACTTTTAGGCTCGCACTTTTTCCAGTGTCATACAGCTTTTGGCACATATCGTTCAAACCTCCATTCGTATGTGACAATAAACACACATCGTCGGCGTAATCTAAGTGGCTGATACGTTCGAAAGGACGCCACTGGATACCGTTGCTCTCGTTTACACCCACAGTAGTAGTCATTATGTCATCCATTACTACTAAAAACAATATGGGTGATAAAATACAGCCCTGCCTTACTCCCTGAAGCAATTTGTAAGCTGTCCTCGATGTAAAACGCGACATCTTGCATCTTTGTAGGATTCCTTAACTATAGCTATAATTTTTTCTGGAATGCCTCTCCTACTAAGCGATTCCCAAATATACTCTCGGTTTACTCTATCAAAGGCTTTCTCAAAGTCTACAAACATGAGATTCAGCGGTGCTTTAAATTCAGTGGATTGTTCAAGAATTATTCGTAATGTGTTGATGTGATCCACACACGAATGGCCACTGCGAAAACCTGCTTGGTGTCTTTTGAGTGTAGCTTCTATTCTGCCTTTAATTCTTTCGAGTATTATTCTAGCCATTAATTTCGAGAAAACTGAGAGTAGAATGATACCTCGCCAGTTATTGCAATGATTTAGGTTACCTTTCTTTGGTATTTTGACAATAACTCCTTCCTTCCATTCACTTGGATATTTTTCTTGTTCCCATATAGCCTGGAACAAAGGTAACAAAATATCGGCTGATACATCTGGATCAGCTTTTAGGAATTCGGCGGGTATCTCATCTACTCCTGCTGCTTTATTATTTTTTAAAAGGAGAATTGCTGATTTTATCTCGCTTTTACTTGGGGCTCCCACATCGATACCCCTAAATGATCTGCGCATGGTTGGCATAGGAGAGCTTGTGGATACATTTTGTTCTACGAATTGCTCGTTTAACAATCTGCAGAAATGCTCCTGCCATCTTTGCAGTTGATCATCCATAGATACCAACAGCCTTCCACTCTCGTCCAAGATTGTTTGATGCTCTTTACTGTTACGTTTGGCAATTTGGTTCGTAATCTTGTAAAGAGTTTTGACATCTCCTCTGTTAGCAGCGCTCTCAGCTTCCTTTGCAAGATCTTCTATATTTTTCCGTTTGTCACGTCTTACACTCCTCTGTGCAGCCTTATGTGCTAATCTATACTGCAAACGTAGTTCTTCTTTTTTTTGCTGATTGGATTCGGCATTGATTTTCCTCTTTAAGGAACTACGTTCGGCAATTTTATCCCATGAGGTTTGTGATATCCATGGATCTCTTTGGGTAGATAGCGAAGGTACTGTTTCGGAACCGGATTCTATAAATGCTTTTTTCGTATTTTCCCACATAACATCTATAGATGCATCTTGCTCATTTTCAACCATCCATGTTGTTACTTTGTCGTTGATGCTGGCTACCAGATTACGACATATGGTGGGGTTTTTTAATGCTTCTACATTGAAATGAGCTCTCCTTTCCGGTCCGATTCTACGTCGATTGACGGCTGACGTCCTCAACTGCATACACGCGAAGACCAAATGGTGGTCACTACCGACATCCGCGCTCCTTTTGTTTCTTACGTCGCAGAGCGATTTCCTCCATTTCTGTTGTACGATTATATGGTCAATCTGGTTTTCTGTACGACCATCCGGGGATATCCATGTTTTCTTGTGGCAAGTTTTGTGGGGGAATAGGGTTCCACCAATAGTAAGTTGTCGTGAGTTACAAAAATCTACGAGCAGCTCTCCATTGCCATTTCTTACACCTATTCCGTGTTTCCCCATGACTCTCTCTAGACCTGAATTTTCACATCCAACTTTGGCGTTAAGATCGCCCAGAATGATCTTAATGTCAGCCTTTGGAGCATTGTCATAAATCGTACTTAGCTGTGTGTAGAAAATGGATTTTTCTTCCTCATCTGCGTCTTCAGTTGGAGCATAACACTGGATGATGGTAATATTTCGTACTCTAGATTTCAATCTGGCAGTGATAAGTCTTCTGGATACTGGGGCCCAGGAGATCAAACTACGTCTAGCATTGCGACTTAACATAATGCCGACACCTCCTCTCCTTATGCCACCAACTGCTTCATCATCTCCAGAGTACAGCATAGTTGTTAAATTGCTGGGAGATATATAATCTCCTTGCCCTCTCCATTTGGTTTCGCTTATACATAATATTTCCAACTTGAGTCGAATCATTTCGCGTTCAACTTGCTCGTATCGACCTGCATCGTACAGGGATCTAACGTTCCAAGCTCCGAAAATTGTTCGTGTCCTATAACCGAAGGTATTTTCCGCGCGTAAGAGACGATTTCGATAATTTACTTCCGATTCAGTTATCTCGGTGTTCCGTTCGACACCACCACATGAAATATGCCGCACCCCCAAATCCGATGTGCGGTTTACTACAACCGAGGCTGTAGGAGGATTCACCGTGATTTCATCGCGATTACCTCTTGGGGACCTACCATTCGTTGTCATGTTTCATGAAATGTTATCAGTTGGTTGACCCTTTGGCATTTTCTGAGATATGGGTGATAAAACCATAAGCTCTAATCTGACAAGCACGCCCGCCCGTTGGATGGTCAGATACATCTTCTTATAGGCCGCTCATTATGAGTACAGACGCCTTTTGCAGCCGCTCCAACTAGGAGATGCAGACGCTGCATACATGGTTACGGAAAAGACCCTTAAATTCAAAATGGGAAAGTGGCTCAATTCCGAGCATGAATCTTCCGCCTTTGGTTGTTACCTCCGCCGTTGTCAGATGCACGCCATGCTTCCCCTCTCTTATGTCCCCTACCCATTCTACTACACCGGGGTTAGAACCCGATCGTTCATATGGGTTGCTAGGGTTAACAGGGGCCACCACGTGAAGGTGAGAGTGGGAAAATAAGGTGGGAGAGGCTAAGTGGCGTAAGCTGGATACAACGACCATAAAACGCATCACCACCCCATTAGACCCCCAAATATACCATTGCTAACACAAAAACTTGAAAAATGTGAAAACAGATATACAACCATCAGGCTAGTCCAACACCCCAACCCTTTGGCGTGGAGCTTACAAAACATTCCTATATAACCAAAAGGTTAAAAAAAATGTCGTTAGCAGTCATGTAAGGCAGAACATTGGAATGAACGAGCAAATCAATGGACTAGACCTTCCAAGTTTTTTAGTTTATAAGATTTGAATAAACCATATAGATCACGATTGTTATAAATTATTGTCCTTTTCGTTTAGAAAGATTCAATAAATACAATTAAGAGACCAAGATCAGGTCAAAAGGTTTGATATCCTTATTTCAATTTTAAATCTTAATTCAAGATTGTTTCTATTGAATACATACTTAAATAAATATTTTTTGAATTGAATTTAATGATATTTTGTAAATGTGAATATGTAAATAAATAAGCTGTAAATTAGAAAATACTGTTCCTCTTGAGAAATAATAAAATAATACGAAAAATTTTAACTGCCTCGTTTTATCGATGAAAGATTTATATAACTTTTGTATACCAAATACTGTTACGGTATACTTAAAACACTATAATTTATATTACAATATTATAGAATTGCCATATTGACGATATTGATTATAGGTAGAAATAACATAATTTGGGAATTGAACGAACAACAGTTTTTTTACTTCCATGTTAATGGGGTATAGAACCATGATAATTACATTAGTACTAATTCCATTGCATTAATTTTTTTGTTAATTTTTTTTTATTTATTTAAAAATCTCATTCATATCAATCGCATTAAACTTAAAGCAACAATTTTTTTGGTTAATTATATTTTCACATTTCATCAAAAATTTTATGAATTCCATTAATATCTACTGAAAATAAAAAAAATTTTCAATTTATTTTAAATATTTTAAGTATTGTTGATTGTAATACCATTAATTAAAAACACTTCAATTTCCTGGTTTTATCTGATTTCATAATGTACGGATTTTTTTTTTATACATTTAAATTACAACATTACAACAACACTACAACAATTCCAAACAAAATTAAGCAAACGAACTTTCTTAATAAATATAATATATCTGAGAGTAGCATACAAGTAGCTTCCTTAGCTAAGATTAGGATATAAATTTACAATGGGAAAATAGTTTTTTATTATAAAATTATGATATTACATTTATTTATATAATATGATTAAATTGTAACTATATAGTTTAAAAGTAAGATTGTATTATTACTATTAATAATGGAAATATTCTTTCAAGAAAAAATTGAAAAAAAAAACATTTAATTTTATAACTTTTAACTTATTAAAATTATCAAGCTAGGTTATTTTATATATTTATTTTATTTATAAATTTGGAATCATCTTCATAACTTGTTATTTTATTTTAGTAATAAACTTAATATTTTAAAATCGGTTATTTTTTTGTTGTATTATAATTCTTATACAGTTATTTTAAATAGTTTTTTTTTTAATTTAATTTATTCAATTTAGTACCTGTTTTTACATTTTCGAAATATATTTCTATTGTCAAAGAAAATATAATAATAAGAAGTCTCATGTGGATATTTTTAAATTTTTTTGACTTTGGTGCGTACTGATGGGTAGGAAAATGAAACGAAAATAAAAATTGAAGAGATTAAAATAGTATAATTTTGTAAAAAAAAACAAAACCAAAAAAAAATACAGTAACCAACTATTAATCATCCATGTAGATATATTTTAATATTTTGTCAAATCAAAGGTTCAACATAAAAAATATACTAAAAAGAATTTAAACACGTAAAGTAGATATATTTTTAAATTTTCAGCAAAGAAATAATTTTGTTAATTCATATTATAATTATTTAATTAAAATTATAGTTAAATTATAATGAGTATTTAATATAGAAATCTACATATATATATCCTTACAAAAAAAGAACAAAAACGGATTGTTACCTCTTTTATTTCGTCAAAAATAAAATTGAAATAGAAATATGATTTTCAACGAAGTTCTGATAGAAAAGAAAACGGATTCCGTAGACAGTTCACAATTTGTAATGCATAACTTACGAAATTTTATTCTTTTATTACTATTATTTTTATAATATTTTCTAGATTCTGAGATTCTATTATTGACTCTATTATTGTATGTTTATCTGCATTCTTATTTTTCATTTTTTCATTTAAAATTTTTATCTATTGTTTAATTAATATATAATAACTATTCTATAGACAAAAGATTTTTAATATGATATATAAAAAAAATATACATAAAATAATTAAAGTGATATTTAAAAAAAATTTAACAGAAAAATAAAAAAAAAATACAAATTTATATATTTTATAAATTTTATACCAATTTTATAACAATTAACAAAGTAACAAATTTAAGTAAGTAAAGATAGAATATAATTATAAGAAAAACAGAAGAAAAAAACAAACTTATAAAATTGTATTCAAGAATAAAATTAAAGATTAAAATGTCAATTAAACTTATAAATATAATATTAATAATTATAAAATAACGAAAGCAATTACAAAAAAAAAAAAATACAAAAAGCATGCAGTAGCGAGTGTAGTTACAAAATAAAATTTTACCAAAATAAAGAGATAATAATGAATAAACACCGAAAATAGGAGCTTATAAACCTATTAAAAATAAATGTTTGTAAAAAAAAAAAAATAATTAAGTTTGATTAAATATAAAAATTTACGTAACTATGCGTACTAAGTCATTTACTTGATCATGATTGAAATTAAAAAGCCAGAGTTTAACCAAACTGAGTAATTTAATTATTTTTTAGTTCATTTAGTATTTAGTATTTAGTTAATTGTTAGTAATAGGTGGAGGTAGTAAATTATAAAGTCTTGCACCTCGACTTGCACCTCGACTTGCACCTTGCTTGAATTGAGCGTAAAAACAGTTGTACATTATGAGGGGTATGATAGCTAATCTTCTGTTGTTGAGTCTCAGATTATATATTTTAGAATACCTACTTCGTAAGTAACCACTTCTATTAAAGAATATTTCGCTACATATTACTATAATTTAGGTATGTAGCTATATGTATTCATATCAGTGCACATTGCAAAATACAATTATTTCATAAAAAGATTGAAAGATAGAAAAAAATAAAAATGAGAATTTTGTTTCCGCTGTTTTCTTCACCCCTCTTTCTGTTCCTTTATGAGTGGGTCCACATATCAGGTTTTTCAAAAATTTATATGAGATGCGACTTCTTACTATTTATATATTCTTTGCTGTTATGCCTAATAAGATTTTGAGCGCCATTGTGTTTTTCCATATAGTTATCTTATACCACATTGTTAAGATATTTGATTCGTATTTAATTAAAAATGGTGCGCGGTTGAACTTTAAATTCTTTCATTTATTGTTCTTTCTCTTTCTTTCCTTATGTTCTGTATATAGCTGTAATTTTATTTAGATAAAAACAAGATGTCTTCGTAACCTTTTTTTCAATATCATTTTTATATTTGTTTTTCTCTCTTTCTGCTTATTTTGATTTTTTCATTTGCACTTCCTTACTGAGAAATTTAAAGAATAATTTATGGCTGCGTAAACCTGATTGCTAGATTATTTTGGATGGTTGGTTGCTAGGATATGGAAATTGAAATTTTTTTTTTTCTCTCTTCTGCTTATTTATAAATTTAAACAATTATGGCTGCGTAAGCATGGTTGATGGCATATCTTGGATGGCTGCTGGTTGCTAGGATACAGAAATTGCAAATTGATTTTTGTTTCTTTTTTCCCTCTCTTCCTAACTGATAACTTTAAGCAAATATGACTCTTTGTTTATATCTCTTATATACTGACAACTTTAAGCGAAATTCTAGTTGCTAGGATATTTTCGATGGGTGCTGGTTGCTAGGATATAGAAATTATAATTCCATTTTGAATTTTGTAACGAATTCTTTTTTTCAACAGAGAATAATATCGAGTTGTATAAATGATCTTCTCTTTTACTCATTTTTGTGATCGTGTTTTTTTTTAAATAAGATAATACGTAGAGAATATGTATAATTTTAGTTAGAATATTTAAAAATAGTATAATGTTATTGAAATAATTAAATTGTAATTATTTATAAATAAATAGGTGTAGAAAGATAAAAATAAAAAATTTTCAAATTACATTCAGTTTTATTTGTTCTGGTTGTTCAGTGTCAGCAGTATTCTATTAGTTAAAATTTGTTCAAAAAGTGAAAAATATGGCTTCTAAAGTACCAAATGTTCTTCTCAATAATGCCAAAAATATGTCAATTCTTGGTCTGGGTACCTGAAAGAGTGCACCCGCTGAAGTTTCCCATGCTGTTAAGGATATCATAGGTATTGGTTATCGTTATTTGATTGTGCTCATGTTTACGGGAATGTACATGAAGTCGGGTGAAGGAATCAATGCTAAGATTTCTGAAGGTCCTATTAAAAGAGAGGATCTTTTTATAACTATTATGGAATACATCTCAGCGTCCAGATTTAGTAAGAGGTGCTTGTGAAACAACTCTAAAAAATTTAAATACACCATATTTGAGTATATATTTGATTCCTTGGCCAATGGGTTATAAAGAAGGTGATGATTTATTTCCAACCGACGATAAAGGTAACGTTTTATTCTCTGATGCTGATTATGTTGATACATGGAAAGAAATGGAAAAATTGGTTGAAAATATGGTCTTTGTAAATCAATTGGTGTTTCCAATTTCAATAAAAAATAAATTGAAGAGTTTTAGAAAAAGCTAAAATTCAGCCTACAACTAACCAAGTTGAATGTCATCCATATTTTACTCAAACAAAACTAATGGATTCTGCAAGACAAAAAATATATCAATTACTGCTTATAGTCCTTTAGGTAGTCCAGATCGTCCTTGGGCTCAAAAAGGTGAACCTGTACTAATGGAGGATCCAAAACTTCTTACAATTGCCGAAAAGCATAAGAAAACACCAGCTCAATTTTTGATTCGTTATCAAATTCAACGTGGTACAATTGTTATACCAAAATCTGTTAATAAAAATAGAATAACATCCAATTTTGATGTTTTTGGTTTTAATTTAGATGCCAAATATAATAATAACTCAGTTCCCATTCAATATATTAAAAAAATTAAGATTTATAATTTTTATTGGAGGCTTAATTAAATCGTATAATAGTAATTAATATGTATTAACATAAATACACCAGTGTACCAAATTATAAAATACATAAAAAGTGCACTTTGTTTTGGGTGCTTTTTTTCACCAATAAATTGTTTTCAAATATGTATATATGTAGTTATTAACAAATAAATTTTGTAATATTAAAATTAGAATATTATGAGAAACTATTATTACAGGTATAATAAGAAATATTATTGTTTTGGTTACAAATTGATATATTTTTACTTTTAATGGGTTATCCTGATAATAGCCTAATAATCGTTTACCAAAACTTTTATATTGACTCTTAGATTTAATAAAACTCAATTCACTTCAATTTAGGTAATTTATGTTACTGTATCGAATTTTTTTTTTTAATTAATTTAAAACTTTAAAAGTCAATTCTGTTATTCTGGATTGTTCCAAAAATTATCAAAATATAAACTGTGGAGGCTGATTAGGCATTACTGAGAATCTAAAAGGTATTATTTGAGAGTATATTGACAATATACATTTTTCTATATTTATAATAATAGCTATAGGTATAATAAAAAATAAAAAAAAAATTAAATTATTTTTTTCATTTTATCTTTATTTATATTTTTGAATTATCACATCAGATTGTAGAATTAAAACAAAATAATTAATTAAAGGTTTTGCTTGCCATTTTATCCTTTGCAAATTAAATTTATTCTAAAAATACATTACAAAAATATTATGGTTTCGATTTATATTATAGTTATGGATATCATAATATGGTTAAGAACCTCATAATCCAGTAGTTGTAACAAAGATATTTTGATTAAAGAAATAATATTATAGTTGTTTTACAAATATTTGTACTAATACTAATCATATTCTGATCGAAGCAATCACGTTATAGTTGCTTTATGATTGAAGTAATCATCTCATATGGTTGAAGTAATCATATTGCGGTTAAAGTAATTTTATTATGGCTGAATTAAGTAATCATATTATTATTAAAGTAACTAGCTATAATATTATGGTTGAACTAATCATATTACGGTTAAAAAAATCATATTTATAGTTACCGTTAAAATAAAATGCTTCAAATATAAAAAGTTACTTTAATATTCAGTCTTCTGTTGGTCTTTGCCAAGCTAAAACGTGTTTTCAAATATAAGCGTAACAAAAGAACTCTTTGCTGATGGATATAAATTGGTAACTGTTTGCATACATTTCGTCACAACATTTTATAAATTAACCACTATTTTTTTTTATCTAGATGTTGATAGATAATAAAGTGTACTTTATGAGAAACTGGATAAAAGGTTGCCAGAGGAAATATTTCAATATAAGTTGAAATAATTTATTAAAATAATAACAAAAAAGAATAAATAATCTAAGTTAAGACGAACTATTTAAAAACTAAGAACAGGAAACTATACAGGTGAGTTAAATTACGATTATTTAATAATCTGTTCAATCAAACAGTTTCCTATTTTTATGCCAATATATTACGAAAGTTGAGGCTTTCTTCTTGTCAGATGTTATGATATTAGTACTTTTTAATTTTCAGGTAATCTTAACTATTACAATATATTTATGTTTTATTTTTAATTTTTTACAGTTATCAAAAGTTATGTTATCAAATCTGATGTCTGATTAACCAAATTTAATATTTATTGGACATTTATTTATTATAATTGACAGAAGCATATAATCCTCTAAAAATTAACCATAATGTGCTTTTATTTAAAATATAATATATTTACTTCAATCGTATTTACTTTTGTTTTAATTAAAAATAATATTGCTGCAACCATAATTTAAGTTTGTGAGAATAATATTATTATTGGGCCTACTATAAATTATGTTTGGTGTAAACATAAATATTTTTCATTCAACCATATTATATTTATTTTTAACATAATATACTAGTGGATTTATTTAAAACAACAATATTGTAGTTGAGAACAAAATTTCATCTTATAGAAAGTAACTACAATATTCTATTAATTCTAGTAACAATATTTTAGTAACTATTAATTATTCCAAACATAATTATTTTTGTTTCAATTATAAATAATATTAGTGCAAACATTATTATTTTTGTGAATATAATAATATTGTTTTGCGGGCTATAAATTAATTTCATTCAACCATATAGGAAACTTTTCAGCTTCATATAAAACCCATAGTTACAGTTTGTAAATGTAATATGGTTGATGTAACTATATTTTCAAACCATATTATTGTTCTTTAGTTTTATAGTTGAGCCAAACATATTTGTTTGCTCAGTGCAGTTAAATCCTGTGAAATTAAGTCGTAAATACAACACGATGCTATAGTACTTAAAACCAGCAGCTTGTAGTCAGTAGAATTAGTAAGTATACGATTATATAAAACAATCTCATATCCACCATTACGATTAGGATATATCAGTGTTCTGTGCTTAGATATAATATAAATCTGAATATCTTCGTTACCGTTATGCACCATCTTTCGATATTCAAATAAAACAAAATTTATTTCATTCTCATTGGTATTACACTTCTGTTCTTCATAACTTCTATAATCTTTTAATTTTACAAATTTTGAATTTTTTTTTTTAAATTAGCAAATTTTTGAAAAAACGAGTACGATAGCAAGTTAATTAGTTCAACTTCAGAAGTTTTATTGTTTTACGAATTATTATGCTTCTTTTTAACTTCTTTATTTAAATTTCGATAAAATTATAAGTAAATTTGAGTACTTGTATGTACCGATTTTGCTCGTATCAAGTATACTACTGGCTTACTGTATATATACTAATGTATCATGTATTTGTATTGACTACTTAAATTTTAAGTACCAGTAAATCTTATTCCAGTAAAAAAAATGATACTGTTACAGGTGAAATACTGATGGAATATTAAAAACTAAGCATATATCCCTTTTACATGTCTATAGAATATATTTATTTTTTTTTTGTATTTGTAGCTCTTATTCCCAAACTATATTTATTAGATATTTATTTTTCTACCATATTTAATAAAGAATTGTCTGGAGAATAAACCTTTACCAGTATACCTCCTTTTTTAATCACTACCGCTGTTAACAATACATTCAATTAAATTGAAAAAATATTCTTGAAATATAAATTAATAATAATACACCTGTAGATTACAAGGAAGCTTGAATACATATAGTTGATAAAAAATCGTTTATTGATGAGATAAAAGAATATCACAATCATAGTAAAAATTAATGAAAAAATAAACTAGAATGTAGTTTGAGTTTTTAATTCGCATTATTTATATCTATTTTATATAACGGTTATACCAATTCAAATGTTGTGGGATTTTGAAATGTTGAAAGTAAGATTTTATTTCTGTAGGGATGAACTTATGTTAAAAACAATAAATAAATTGAACTATATTGTCGAATGTGGAATATAAATTTTCTAAATTATTTCAATTCAACTAACTTAATTAATGTACGAATTATTTTAATAAATGCAACATGTAGAAAAAACACTATACTTACATATTAAAAACTACAAAGTAAAGTGTTGTAGAAGATAATAAATAAAATAGAACAGTAAAAGTAATTCATTAAACTTTTTCTGAGAAATTAAATTTCTAAGAATCGAAATCATAATACGAGAACAAAATAATTTTTAAAATAATTTATTTTTTGTGTATCATAAAATTATTGTAGGTAAAAGGATAGCGCAATATTTATGAACATATTTATTAATGATGACTATGATAGTGCTGAAAATAACAACAATGATAATATTAATAAATGTAATATATCAAATTTAAACTTTTGTGATGGTAATTGAATGTAAATCTTTTGTTTTTCTATATAAATTTTGTATTGATGTAGATTCTATTGTAATTTAATTATAATGTATTAGAAATACGCTAGGTTTACTCATGATGTATGCGTCTACAATGGACTCTGAAATTTAACGTACAGTAGAAAAATTTTATTTTATTTTATTTATTTATTTATTTCGCCTTAATTATAATATGTTTTATTTTGTTTTACAGAGTTTAATTTTAGGTAGAGCTTATACTGTGTATTTACACTTATGATTAAAAATTTTAATTTATTTGGTTTAATCGATTAAGTTATCGATTTTATTTTTTTTTTGTTTGAAAGAGTTCCAACACTGATATCTGAGTATGTTAAGAAGGTTGTCAAGAAGGAGAGTATAAAGCTTTTTTTAATTTCTTGAAATGTGAAGATTAGTAAAAAAAAAAAATAATTGAATTTCAAATATTTTAACCATGATAACATTATACATATATCATAATGTTATATTGTTGATAAAAATGAGTAAAAGAGAAAATCATTTATGCAACAACTAGATATTATTTCTCTGTTGCAAAACAAAAATATAGTAAAGTAATTTCATAATGGAATTACAATTTCCATATCCTAGCAACCAGAAGCCATTGAAAATATTCAAATGCAAACAGGTTTACGCCTACGCATGCCATAATTGTTTAAATTCATCAGTGAGCAAGAGCGAGAGAGTAGAAAACAAAATAAGCAGAAAGAGATAAAAACAAATATTAAAATGGTATTGAATTGTATGCAAGCAAGAGTTTAGTCAGAAATCATGTTTTTAAGTAAATAAAATTACTGTTAAAAATTAAAAACTGTGCACTTACAAATGATAAAGAAAGAAAGAGAAAAAAAGCAAAATGAAAGAATAATTATAAGCTCAACTGACCACCATATATAATTAAATACTACTCAAATATTATCTTAACTATAAAAAATGTATGTGGGGTGGGGGTATAAGTAATATGAAAATACTTCACCATGAAGTGATACAAATAAATAAGGTTTTTTAAAACTCATGTCAGAAAATGTTTAAATTAAATAATTGTTTCGGCAAAACAGTATGCGGGAATTTCAGATGAGATGAAAAATCAGATGAGTCGCATTTTTCAAACACTGATAAAAATATTATTTATCAAGTAAAAAGTGTTATCAAAGGCTTAAGTTTTCAATTTAATATTAATAAATATATATTTTAAATATAAAATAAATTACAAAAAATAAATATACAAAAAAAAAACATGAAATACAATTCATTCCCTCTTTTCATTTTATTTTTTGTTTGTGTTCCCTTTTTGTTGTTTAATTTTCTTCTAATTTACTTTAATTTGTTAGATAGAATCTCAGATACTTCTTAAACTGAGATATAATTGATAATATTCTTTTGTACGAAGACCGAAATATCATGAGACGAAGTAGAACGAAATAGAAGAGAAGTAGTAGTTAGTCAAAAAGTCGTAAATGTATATCTTATGAATTGAATTTTGTTTAGCATTTTTTGGAACGTCTACAATCACATTTCTTTGATTTACTCAAAAATATTTTTGTTTTGCAAAATCTGTTTCCTATTTCTTAATACTGTCTGTAGTAATAATTAACTTAATATGATGCATATATTTTGTAAGTTTGCTTTTATTTAAATTTTCTGATTCCAATTTCCAATGGAAGAAATAATATGACTTATGTATTCAATTTTGAAATTTAAATTTATTTTCTATTGAAAAATATAAATTTTTAGTTTTAAATTATCAGATTTACTTACGGAAACTATATTAAAAACAATACATATTGTTCAAGAATAAGTTTTATTTTAAGCTTTAAATTTATAAGGAACACTTATCATTAATTCAAAATTGATCAAGTGTCATTCTGTCAAGTATAAATCTAATGGTCCGATTCGCAAGAAAATTTACAAACCACTTACTGAAATTGGCCCCATACCTGTAGTATGAAGTTTTGATTTTTGTTGTGTACTTAACTTCTCACTTAAACTCATGTAAAAAATTCTATACATCTAAACACACTAATTGTTATTTATAAGAATATGAAATGTCATTTTAGTAATATGTTTTTTATTAATCGAGCAGTCACTTAGAACACATGCATTATTAATACACTACACTATTAAAGACACTATTCGATACTTGATTAAAATGTCCACAACAGCAGTTTGTTCGACTGGTGTGAATTGATATTTATCCTTTCACAAGGGCAAGTTATACTGTCATGTATGTTGTAGCTATATATTGTCATATCATAATAATTATACCTAAGCTTTTTTTTACAATTATAAAACTAAATCCTTTTAAAACTATAATCACTTATGAAATATTTTTGGAATGTTAACAAATAGAAACGTTGTGGGATTATTCCCAGTTTCCACTACATTATATTAAGATCATTAATCGAAAAAAGGCTCTGTTAAAAGCCAATGAAATTAGTTATGTATGCTTCAAGGGGACCATTCTCTTGCGATTCAAATATGGCTCGGTTTTTGCGATATTTGCAATGATAATTACCATTTTATTATTCTCTATCTAAAGCATTTTTAAAATTGCTCAATAAAATATTTCAATTTCTATTTTGCAAGTATAAATATTTAATTAAATATAAATACTGTATTATAATAGTACATAGATGTAGGTATGAATGTACATATATATAGGTATATTTGCTATAAAAAAAGACCTTGTTCTAATATTCTTAAATTCAAATTATATTCTTTACTACCGATCTGATGTGTATATATACATTTTTATATGAAACTTAATATGTCACATATTCTTAAGATACCAGTGGCATTCTTATGTCAATAATCAATCTTAGAATATATAAATGCCAAGTTATTTATTTCTTATTTGTTTTTAGTTTTTCATTTTTATTTTAAAAATATTTAAAATGGAAATACCTAATTTCATTTTGCATAAATTATAAATATATCTTTAAATACGTTTTATTTTCTTTACAGACTTCAGAAAACATTTTTTTTTTGTTTTTGATTAAAACAAAAAAAAAAAAACAAAAATCAAACTCAAAAGAAAAACATAAAAATATATAAGAAAATAAAACCCAAATTAAAAATTAAAATAACCTAGACAAAAATTTTAAATCTTTTGAGTTCTTGGACTTCTCTTGGATTATAAAGTTCAATTCTCCAGCTTTATCTAAAGATTAGATTTAAAATAAAGAAATATAGTATACATTTTAATTTCATCAACTATAGGATATTATGGTTAGATGATATCAAATTTTATGGAAATTCATAAAGATTTCAAAGATTTTAACTTATACAGTGTTACAGATGTCCTTATTGATAATGATTAATATTTTATTTCAGTATTTAATCTATATGTATATGTACAAGAGGGTCTTAGATTTTTTCATAGATTTTTTTAAAAATGGGTGGTGTGTAAAAATACTTTCTTAATTTTAATAGTGACTCAGTGACTGGACAGTGTAATCTTGAAAACCTTTGGTATACATTTTTCGTTTTAATATGCTGGGTGATGCAATACGTAAAACACTTGTCTTTCAACGGAAATATCCCAGGGTCGGTTCTCGACGAAACAATAACAAAGTCTAGTACCGTTTGTCATTGGGATCAAATAAATGACAAAATAAGACTTAGTTCGTAGCAATATCAGTAATTAAATAAGTAGATAAGCGGCTAATTTAATTTATAATAATTTAATTAATAAAATTCAAACAAATTACAATAATTATTTTCCTTTTTCTTTTAATATAAGATTAAAATTTAACAGAATCAAAATTTTAAAAAAACAATAAAAATTTACAAAAGTTAACTACCTAATGATTAAAGGGGCTAGTTAGAAGTGTTCTGATTACAGAGGTATAGCCGGTTCCTTAACACATCTTTTGAGAGTAATAAGTCAATCACGTTCTTATATTTCTTCCCTATTATCATCATTCTGTGGATAGGCTCATTCATACCATAGTTGGTTCTATGAAATTCAAGTGTGAAAATATTAGGTGATCGGAGTTATTGAAAATTCGGGCAGAATTCAATATAAATGGGGATGTAATATTCCCCTTCACTACTTGGATGACGAAAAGAACATCAGCAACTTCACGCCTAGTATTTAATGTAGTTAAATGCAACAAATTTAGTCTCTGTTCATATTAATGCGGGACAAGTGGATTGGACCAAGAAAGGTGGCGAAGTGCATATCTTATGAAGTTCTTTTGAATAGCTTCTATTCTTTTAATATGAATTTCGTAATAGGGTGACCAGACCTGACTTGCATATTCCAGTTGTGGCCTCACAACACATGTATATAGGGATTTTAAGATATAAGGGTCATCAAATTTTTTAGACCATCGCTCTCATGTCATCAGCATAAATTTGAACTTCACTATTTTTTATTACTGATACAACGTCATTAATAGAGATTATGAATAGAAGGGGACCTAGATGGCTTCCTTGAGGAACTCCTGAATTTGCTTCGAATCATGTTGACGTAGCCATATAATCTTGCAGTACCGTACTTAATTAAACATGAAAATATGATTCTACCTTACTATCAAGAACATAAGCATAGTTTCACAAAAAAACATTAAAAAAATATATTTCTTCATAAATGTTAGTATACATTGTTTAGAAACATCATCCTGTCAGTATCAATCTGGTTCCTAGTATTGTTCGCGAAACTAATTTTCTAGTGAAAGAAACAAATTTTATTTTCAGGGGGTTAAAACTGCTTCTTAAATTTTTGGTTCGAATTCTTTTCGTAACAATTAGACTTTAGATTGATTTACAAATTGTTTATGTAACTATGTAAGAAAATAAGAAAGAAATAAATTAACACCTTCATGCTCATATTTGATTACCTATAATTCGTCAGCTAGCACAATCTAAGAACTTGACAAAGAAGTAATATCGAAAAGTAAGAGTGTTTTTTGTTTTTTAAATTTTAACTAAGCAAGTCAAAGCCAGGCCATGATCACATGTTTCTTATCAAGCCAGCCCAGTTAAAATCAGAACTAATGTCAATGTAGAGTGGGTT
This sequence comes from Argyra leucocephala, assembly GCA_963942445.1. Lineage (NCBI taxonomy): Eukaryota > Metazoa > Arthropoda > Insecta > Diptera > Dolichopodidae > Argyra > Argyra leucocephala. The sequence goes on from OZ012677.1 coordinate 97,415,832, forward strand.
ACTAGAATCAATATTCTGCGTATGGTTGACAGCCTTAACTGATAACAGCTTTTTTATATCAACAGATCTGTTTCAGACTATAATCACTTATGAAAACCAGATGTTATTGGAATATTAACAAATATAAACTTTGTGGGCTTGTTGGCAGCCTTAACTGATAACAGCCTTCTTATATCATCGGATCTGTTTCAGACCTGGATTGCGTTTAAATTACCTGTATTGAATCAATCTGTTTTCACGTTTAATAGCATTAATCTTAATAACGTCAGTGAAGGATTTTACTTTGGGATCTATGTGTTTGAATATTGGTATGTATTTGTGATAGTTCTATACAAATAACCCGTCAACTTAAAATAGAAACGGGAGTACGACAAGAAGATGCCTTATCCGCATTATTCAACTTAATTCTACATTACGCCATAGGAGAATTAGAAAAGAAAGGAAGTATATTCAATATGACAACCCAAATAGTAGCATACGCAGATGTCATAGTAATTATGGCCAAAAATTATAGAGATATGGCTAAAGAAACCGAGACAAAAAAGTAGGTTAAAAAATCAACGAAAACAAAACAAAATATCTAAAAATGTCAAGAAATGAACAAATAAGAAGTAATCAGAATATAACAATTGGAGAGTTACAACCTTTACATACCTCGACGCAACAATAAGAAGTGATAATAGTATTAATGCTGTATTTATAATAGAATCTAGGCCGGAAATAGAGGCTACTATGCAAACAGAAAGTTGCTTCAATCAAAACTAATATCAAGAAAGACTAAAATGACGATATATAAAACTCTCATATAATCCATAGTGATATATGGGTTCGAGGTATGGAGTGTGAACGTGGCCGAGGTGAATAACCTGCGCATACTTGAAAGAAAAATTCTCCGAAAAATACTCGATCCAAAAAAGATTACAGAATGAAGAATATATAATCAGAAGCAACAGCGAGCTCAATAGTATGATGGATAGTAAAGACACTGTACGGTTGGCAAAGGCCCAAGGACTAAGATGAGCTGAACAAGTAAGTCGAATGCACGACAGTCGAAAAGAAGAAGTGGTGCTGAATAGAAAGCCCGATAGTGGCTGTGGTAGAGGAATACCAAGAATTAGATGGACAGACAACGTGAAAAACGATTCTCAAACCGTACAAATCTCAAATTGGAGACAAATTGGCACAAGATCGACCCTTTTGGAGGAATATAGTGAAGGCCAAAGCTGTAGCTAACCCAGAGTTGTAGCGCTATAAGATGTTGATAATGATTTGTAATAGTTCTATGTAACTTTTTTTGACAACTTTGTATGATTTGTGAACCTCTTCACCCAGTCTCAAATCTAGCTGCCATTAGTTCAGATCGGTTTAATAATATCCTTGTTTATTTGAAGCTTAACGCTGCGATATACTTGCAGAACTTTGAGCCGTATCATTTGAAAATTTTGCCATGTTGATCTATGGGTGATATTAGGATATCGGCATTATGTAGTTAGTATAAAATGGGATCTACGATCCTGCCCTGAGGTACCTTCTGATGAAGTTGATTATTAATGATTAAATTTGAAGAATTTAAAAAATGGCTTCAAAGTTTTGATAAAGTTAAGGAAGCCAATATAAAATATAGTGAAAGTGGGCCACCTTGAATACATGTACATATATTGATCAAAGTAAAAACCATGGTTTTGAAGATTATATTGCGTACGAGGCTGGAATATCAGACTGTAATATACTGTAATAATAGAAACTGATATAGAAAATATGAACAGTATCTAAAGATAAATAAAGATTAAATAAAGAAATAGAATATATAAAAAAAAATAAACCTACATATAAAACAATAATGATATAGAAAAAGAAGAAGTGCATAGATATAGTTTTGTAGAAAAGTTTATTTGGAATTTTGAGGTTTAAATTTTTTATATTCAGAAAAATAATTTATTGTTGATTAAATTATTTTGATTATTACAATTTTTTGTTATCTTTTTTTTTATGATAGATATTTTTCTCATATTTTTCAGAAAAATTTAAAATTCTCTTGATTGTTATGTTTTTACTACACATAATATAAAAGTATTATAATATATATGTATAAAATAAATGTAAGTTGCTTAATAAAGCTTGTAATATTTAATAATTTAGATTTTATATTGATAATTTGCTGAGATGAGTAGTATCAGGGAAAAATATTTTAAGAACAATTAAAAAAAATTTTGGTATCTACAATTCTTGAATGGAATGAGATCTAAAAATTATGAAATTTTCACTTTCAACCAAAATTATTTCTGAAGTAAAATTCTCTTATAAAAACAGAAATATGGGATAAGAATCTGGAAAATAAAATATGTTATGAATGATTATTGAATATTATAGAGAATTAAACATGGATCACTTATGTTATGTTCTAAATATGAAACTTAATATAATTTTAGTACATATTGACACATTGTAAAATATACAGTTATAATAAGACATTTAATGAGTCAATTTGTCACTGGTAATAGAAAGATGTTATGTAATCAAAGTGGTTATGAAAATAATGTTATCATCAGATGGTCAGATCAAATGGTTCAGATTATGAACGTGTTTAGAACTGCTTCTTATATTAAATGTTATTTAATAAAATATTAAAAATAAATCTCTTCGAACTATAGTCAAAGTCGCACTATAGTGTTTTGTCATTTCTGTTCTTTTTAATTCATTATTCAATTTTCAACAAAAATGTCTTTAAAGGTGGCGTACAAGTACAATCGTTACCTGGATCTTCTAAACGATCTTATTTAAAATATGTAAAGGTTTGCTTCATAATTTTTTGATTTTCTCGCATCATTTGGGAGCTCATCCATCTTATCATAAATAATAATATTAATGAAATATAATAATGATTAATTATATGAATTAAATATAATATACAAAAAAAAAAAAAATAAATAAAAAATAGTTTTTTTTTTTTAATTTAAATTTTAAAAATTTAAAGTTGACTTATTTGTATATTGAAACGTCAATATGTATAACTGACAGTTATCATTATTATATCTTATTATAAGATGTCTTCATTATTTTCACAAAGGTGTTGATTAGTCTACTGAGTAGGTACTGCTGCTATTTTACTTGGTTAGAAGAGACGAATTTTATAGCGGATTTAATCCGTTCTTGCCAAATCTCTATAGATTAAAATAATTTAAAAAATTTCTCAAATTTTGCAGAATTCATAAAAAAATTTTAACCATATTTTTACATTAAATAATATAAAAAAAAGCTGGTAATGCTTTAGGGAATGTCGTTTAAGTTTCGTCTGAATTATTCAATTTTTTTAGTATTAGTAATATTTTGTTAAATTTGTTTTGTTTTTATAAATAACTATGATTTATTATAAAGTAATTTGGTAATTTTGAAATATTTTTAGTTTTTTTTTGCACTGGTTTAATATAATTGTTGTTTTTACATTGTATTACCATATACACTCTGTACGAACGATTGGACTCACTTGAAAGGAATAAAATAAAATAAATAAATGTATTGATAATCATGGAAATTTTAATTTCAATATGCATAAAAAATATTGAAACTGTCGGTCTTTAAACGTGCACACAATAAAACATGTACATTTATTTGTCAAGCAATGCTGTAAATAAAAATGTTATTTATATATCTCTAATTTTTAATTAATTTAAAATAATTTATAAGTTAGATAATTTTTAAGTTAATAAAGATGTACAACCTTATAAGTTTTTTGCGAAATAGAATTTCAAGTCTATATGGGATGTAAGCCTAACTACTTTTACATAGACATTTGGCATACATAATTTCAATAGTTTTTCCTTTAGAATTTCTTATTAACTATCACTATAACTATAACTATAGCTTAACAGTCAACGCTACAAACAATAGAACTATGATCAATAATTAACCAGACTCCGAACTAAGCAATTACTTGAGTATTCGCACTTGTTATTGCATTTTGTTTGCCTTTTTGTAATTTTATCAGCAATCGGCAGACTTTTTGATTTCAAATGTATATCCTTCGTGCTGTGATACCATGGAAGATTTAAGATCATTTTTAGAAGCTTGTTTTATGCAATCTGTAATTTTTTTGTCGTAATTGGCTCAATCTCCCTATATTGGGGATCCATATAAGTATAAACTTCGGAATATTGGTTCAAAAATCAAATTTTTATTTTGTTTTGATAAGACAGATCTTCTGTTTATTAAACCATAGAGAGATTTAATTAAAATTAGGTTTTTTTTTATTTTATTCTCAATGAAGGGTCCGAAAAGTAAGTTTAGGATCTAGGATAATTTCTAGATGTTTAATTCTGGAACTCCATTCGATAACAGTACCATTTAGGTTAAAGTTTCTGCTTGGCAAATTACATGGGTTTATTTTCCTTGAGAAAAAGCAGGCGGCCGTTTTAGAAGCGTTGATTTTAATTTTCCATTTGTAAAAGTATTGGTGAAGAGTATTGAACTCGCTTTCCAAATTTTGCATAATGACTGCAGCCTTTGCATCAGTACTATACAGACTGTTATCATCGGCAAACAAACCAATGTAACATGAATCTGGGATGATAATATCAGATATAAAAATCTTGTATATGATAGGACTTAGAATTGATTCTTGGGGTACGCCTGCTGGCAACTGGAATTTTTAAGAGTGAGTGTCAATGATTTTGACACAGAAAGTTTTATTATATAGAAAGTTTTTAATTATTTTGATTTAGTATAGGGGAGACTGCATACAATGTAGTTTGTAGATCAAACCGTCGTACCATACAGAATGGAAAGCTTTTTTATATCACAAATTAATACACTCACAGACTTCTTTTCTTCAAATTTTTCTCTGATATATTTCGCTATACGTACTAGTTGGTGATCAGAAGAGTGTTCAGGTCGAAAACCAAATTGTTCATTGGGTAAAATTTGATTGTTTTCGACAAAGTTTTGTACCCTAATTTGGAGTCCCTTATCAAAGACTTTGCCGATCGAACTTAGTTGGCTAACTGGGCTTTCTGGATTTCAATTTAGTGCAAATATTTTGTATTTCTTTCAATGTATATTCGTCAATATTATCTACTTCGTTAATACAATTATTTACTGCAGTTTCCGTTGCATTGTCCCTAAAATTTTGGGTAATCTAATGTTCTTTTAGAAAATTATATTCAGCTAAAGCCACACTTTTTTCTGAGTTAGTTATTAATATTTCGTTGCCATAATTTCAATAGTTTTTCCTTTAGAATTTTTTATAATATATTTTCTGATTTAAAAGTGAAAACCTATATCTATTGTTGAGTATATTCGCCATCATAATACCACTACTCCTTAAACATTTCCGCCAAGGAACAAGGGAGACAGCAAATCCCGATACAGTAAAAATTCCAGATTGTTCAAAATTGGCCATTGAAATTCGTTTGTAGTCAAACTTTCTCGAATATGGAACCAAATTCCAACAAATGTGTTTCCCCAAAAAAGATCAAGAGAAATATTAACAAATTTACATAAAATGTCTCTACATATCAAAGGGATAAATTTAAAATCTACTTTTTGGCTTAATTTAAAAATTAAAAAAAAATTCCATTTTATTTTTAGTGATAACGAAAAATTCAGCTATTATTTATCATTAATTTTATCCCAATGAAAAATAAAGTAATCAGTTTTTTCTTTGGTTTTCTTTGAAATCGAATCTGGGACCTTTCGCTTGTAGAGTCCACGCTCTACCTACTGCACAACATCGATGTTATGTATAAGTAAAAAATGCTGCCTTTTGAAATAAAGTCTATTGAAAAATGTTTTTAAATTGAAATATTAAATTTTATATATTTAATTAGGTAATAATTTTATGCGTAAAATTTACTTGGTAAATGTAATCGCAAGAAATAACGACTTAAATCGAATTCAAACGTAATGTACCTTATGTTTATATTGACGCGTTGTCATTTTAATCATTCAAAAATAATAAAATTCGATTCAAGAATCCCGTAATATCATAGATTTTCCAAATAAATGAAACTTTTCTAAAATATAAAACATTCTAAAATTTCTCTCTGTTGAAATGTTGTTTCTTTTTAATCTTATTACGTTTCAAGAAGTTTCATTATATAATATTGAAAAGCAGCGTCAGCTACAATAAAAACTATTGTTGTTGAAAACTAGAAATTTTAAAGAAAATTTCGTTAATACTATTACTCGGTAAGACTTAATTATTACAAAACTGGATTCTAAAAAATAATGGAATAAAGAAATTTAAATTAAAGCTTAAAATTATATGAAGAAGAATTACTTATGGATGTTATGGAAATCAAATAGGTGTGATGAATTGAAATATAGATAGTTTATTCAGTAAACTTAAACAGATAAGGCTGAAAGTAATTATTATAACAATATAAAAAACTGAGGTTTAAAAAAATGTTAGCTATTCATTTAAAAGCTATTTAAGTTATTAGATGACTTCGATTCGAGCTATTAAAACACGGCCTTAAAGTTGTTTGAATTAAATTAACAGTAAATAAAATCACATTTGTGAATACTTGTAGTTTATGGTATGTTTATGGCATAGTTTATAATAAAATGTCGTCCGAGGAGCAAGAGGACAATAAAATATTTAATTTTTTTCATTTTTGATTTCTTCACCTTTTAATATAGTTGTGGGTCCAATGGACCCACATATAAATTTTACTATAATTTTTCTCAACTCTTTTTAATAAAATCTATCTCAAATTTTGAGAGTACCTTCATTCAGTCGTCACACGAATGCAGATTGCTAAAGACGTATTTCTATTATCAATAAAAAGTAATGTTTTTTAATTTATAAATATAATATGGGGTTCAATGGACCCACAACACTGTTACCGTAAATTATTTTATTTTTTTATGTTTTTTTGTTTTTTAGAAGTATAGTAAAAACAAATATAAGTAAAACTCAGTAAAGTACAGTAAATGTATATGATGATGACGCGGAAGATATAATTAATGAATGGCTTCAAGAAAATTGTGAAATAAACAACGAAATTGAAGGTTTTAGAAATTCTAATTCTAAATTTAGGTCTAGTGAACCCACAACGGTATTACCGGAGCAATATTCCATCACGCTGTTAAAGGGTTAATTGTTATTCCTTACCTGCTTAACTTAAAATTAATTTAGTGTGGCTGACTTTATGTAAATTAAGCCACTATATCCGCAAAGATTTCTGTTATATTAGAAACTGGCAAATTAGCTAGTTAAATTGAAGAAAACATTTTTTGGGAGCGAATTCAAAAAAAAATTTCTAATTATTCTTTTTTTAATAAAACTTACAAACTATTGTATTAGTAGTTTCTTTGACACTAAAATATCAGTCAATAGTCTTCAGAAAAGTAAATTGTCAATTCAAAGTCCAAAACGTCTGACAGAACAGTATTGATATAATAAATTATTTATCACTCTGTGCCAAAATTATAGATTTAATTGACGACACTTTAGAACCTCTAATAATCAAATTAAATTATACATGCATATAAACTATATCTATATCTACATCACTGCATATAATTACATCAGATTAAAAATGTTTAGGTCCCTATCCTTCAATTTTTATTTTAAATGTTTAGTAGCGAAGTTTTTTTTTCTGAGCGATAGATTTGGTAAAGTAAATGTTTTCATATCACAAGGGACGGATTGACAGTCATAGTGTTCGAATACGTATATTCATTATTATTTTTATGAACATACTTAAAAGCATTACAAACTTAACTGCAAAAACACACATTAATATCAAAATTATATTTTAAATAAAATGAAGATTTTAAATATTTCTTTGGCATGCTTCAATCTTTGAATCAAATTTTTTTTTTCTACATGTATATACAAGTATATGTATAACTTTTAATTTAAGCTATATACAAACTGTGTAAATATTCCACATATTATATGTAGACCTACATGTATGCATAAGAATATTTAAAATAAAACGGGTCAGTTTGCTTAAGAACCAAAAAAATAAATCAACAGAAATATTTCTGCCATTTTTCTTTACCTACGTTTACCTGAATTTTTTGTTTTCTTTGCTTTTCCTTGATATATACAACTAATAAAAAATAAATAAAAATAAGAAAATAAAAAATATATAAGAAGATTTGGAAAAGTTCTCTTCTTCATAATATTATTTCTCATAAAAACAAAAAGAAATATTGAAATACATAGAAAACATATTTATATAGAAAAGCTGAATAACGTTGCCAGTGAGAGGTCTTCTTTTGTTTTACTATTCCGAATATTAAACATAAAATTCAAAATGTTAGCTCATTGTAAATTATTGTTCCAAAAATTTTTGATTTTCAATTTTTTAAAAATATATATATTATACATAATATTATATATATATAAATACTCGTAATGTTATAAAGCTTAAATAATATTCAATTTCATGTTTAGTTTCAAGCATTTTACTTATTTTCTATTAGTTACAACTTACAAGTAAAAATGTTTTTATATTATCTTTAAGATTGCAGAAGAAACTAAGTTTACCGTATATTCATATTTTGTAATTTGTAAAATGTGTCGAAGTTCAATGAATAAATCCAAATTGATTTTGATTAATTTTGTTAGCTAAATGTAGAAGAATAGTAGATGAAATAACTTCTATATGGGTTTCAGATTTATAAATTCAGGTTTTTTATAAAATTCTCTTCGTATTCAAAAATTACGATTATTATTAACTTATAAAAGATGATTAAAAAAACTATTATTTTTTTTTTTGAATAAGAATGAATGTGTTCCATTGCATCCAGGTCAAAATTTGTTAGTTTTGGTATTTGCTTTTTGAAAATGTTTGGAAGCAGTTTAGATAAAAAATGTGGTTTGTTTGTATAATTATAAAAAAATAAATTTTTACTATACCTGACATACGAAGAACTGATTTTACTTAATTACTGCTTATTTAAAAAAAACTAAATTTGTTTATTTTAATTAAAGTTAAATTATTTTTATGATATTTAAATTATTTTCAATTATTTTGAGTTAGAACATTTTTAAAATAAAATAAAATTTTACAGATTCAAACTTAGAATATATTGAACTAATCTTTTGAAACTCGTCAGTAGTATTGCAGTGCTAAACTATCTATCCAACTCCTGATTTTAAACTCTGAATGAATCGAAAACTTATATGAAGATGTTGTGAATAACATCTGTGAGTTATAAAAATCAATTAAAACTTTAGTTTTTAGCTGGATATAATACTTTATTTATTATTTATGTATCACCTTCAAGGTCCTTTTGTTTTTAGAAGAAATTTCTTTATTTTATTTAGTTGCGTTGTGATGTATATATCTCAAAATTTTTTTCAATAAAAAAGAAAAAGATAAATAATAAATAATAGAAACTAAAAAATATAAAATCTAAAAGCTTATTTTTCATCTCGAAACCACTCAAAAATATATAAAGCATATATACGACTCAAGCTGGAGTATAACACATATTTCTGGGCAGGTGCACCAAAAACTGCTTTAAATTTTTTGGACAAAGTTCAAAACCGCGCCATTCGTCTTATAGGTGACATAAATGCGACCTCATCCATTATACCACTTGGTCATCGTCGTATTGTTAGAGCGCTTACTCTATTTTATAAATATCTACTTGTGGTTGGCACTTTTTCTGAGGAAATAAAATCTCTCTTTTCTCCTCTCAAGCAATTCCATCGCATAACACGAGAGGTATCAAGTGCCCATCTTTTTACAGTGGAAATTCCGAGATGGTTTAACTCCGGTTATGGAAATTATTTTAAAGTTAGAACATCTCGATTGTAGAAGCGCGTCCCAATCGAAGCATTCCCAATGAGAGAAGGATTTTTTATCTATGATTTACAGAGATTTCTGGGCAGGTGCACCAAAAACTGCTTTAAATTTTTTGGACAAAGTTCAAAACCGCTGATGAAAATTAACAACATTCTTCGCTCTCTCCCACAACATTCTTCGCTCTTTCCTTTAATAAAAACAACTTCGCTCTTTCCTAAAAAACAATAAAAATGTAAAATATAAAATGTAAAATATAAAATATAAAATATAAAATATAAAATATAAAATATAAAATATAAAATATAAAATATAAAATATAAAATTTAAAATATAAAATATAAAATATAAAATATAAAATATAAAATATAAAATATAAAATATAAAATATAAAATATAAAATATAAAATATAAAATATAAAATATAAAATATAAAATATAAAATATAAAATATAAAATATAAAATATAAAATATAACTCTCCCACAACATTCTTCGCTCTTTCCTTTAATTTACGTAGGTACTCAAAGTTTCACAACTTGAGTTTTGGCTTTAATATAAAAAACAATAAAAATGTAAAATATAAAATATAAAATATAAAATATAAAATATAAAATATAAAATATTAAATATAAAATATAAAATATAAAATATAGAATATAAAATATAAAATATAAAATATAAAATATAAAATATAAAATATAAAATATAAAATATAAAATATAAAATATAAAATATAAAATATAAAATATAAAATATAAAATATAAAATATAAAATATAAAATATAAAATATAAAATATAAAATATAAAATATAAAATATAAAATATAAAATATAAAATATAAAATATAAAATATAAAATATAAAATATAAAATATAAAATACAAAATATAAAATATAAAATATAAAATATAAAATATAAAATATAAAAATTCAAAAAATGCAGTTGTAAAAGTGTGAAATAGAAAAAAAAAACAACCCATCTTATATTCTCATTTTCATTTAAGAACACGTGCGGTACCATATAATCAGCGGGTTTTCTTGTATTAATTTCGACTCATTGAACAACTTCGTGCTTTATGTCTTCAGAAGAGCATTCTATTGCATTTAATAAACCTTTACGATCGAATTTTCATTTCATTTAATTTATGGTGACAATACTAACAGTTCATGTATTGTTTCTAATATTTTAGGTTTACTTACATGTCTATTTCTTAATCTATCAAGTTATAAAGTTTAGTTTGATACCCATTTGTTTCTGATTCCAATCTTTAGAAAATATTATTTCCTTTTTATATATACTAGTACCTATCCTTGTATTTCTTTATTTATAACTTAATCAAAATTAATTTGTATTGAATTTAAATTAAATTGCTGTATTAGTCACATTAATAAATACATATTTATTACTTGGTGAACGTCCTTGGTATGTTCTTGGTGCTATTTAAAGTTATCTAGATCCATATTTCATTTCGATATTTAATCATTAATTTTTTCACATTCTATAAAATAAAATAAAAGAAAGTAGTAAAATCCAATTTCTCGTGTACTCTGTATGTTGAATATCCCCCGCCATTAATTTCAGCTTAAAATAAAGATAAAAGCAATTCAAAAAATTTCTATATCTTCCTTAATAAATAAATTTTCTTGCAAATAGTTAATAATGTTTCAGAAGCGCTATTTTATTGATCTTACGAATCGTGTGAGTGTGATGACAGGTTCAGACATTTTTGCAATTTTTTGTGAAGCGTCCATCTGCAACTGTTAAAATTTTTATTTTTTTTATTTTTATGATATCCAATTTGGTTTGCAATTTTGAGCTTTCTGTATTTTATTTTTGTTTTGTATTCCGTTTGAAACATTGCACAATCTAGGTTTTAGTTGTAATGTCGCACTTAACTTAGAATCTTGTGTGAAAACTGTTTTATGAAATGATAAAATGGTAATTTAACAATTTTTTAAATTAATTTAAATTTAAAATTATAATATAAATTTCTCAACAATGATCTTCTATAATTTTTTTAATTATTCTTATATAAATAGATTAACAATACCTATATTTTTATATAATGTTGCTATAATCAACTACTTTATGAACATTTAATGGGATATTTTTATTTAAATGTTTTGAATTCAAATAGTTTCAGTTCGCATTAAAGTTACCCCTTATAATATATATATATATATATACATATAATATAGTAAATTATATTATACTAGTTATTTCGAAGCATACATTATGAAAAATAGCCCGAAGTAAATTTATGTGTAGTGTGAACACTTTAGCATGTAAAACATTATGTAAAATAAATCAACAGAGAATACAATAAAAATGGAATTATCCACTTCGATCACAGATACATAATACAATTCGAACCTTATGGATGGTAAAGTTACAAGAGTTATTACTGGTCACCTATAAATTTAAAAAAAAAACTTCAATAATTGAAAAAAGCATAAAACTAAAAATATAGCAAAATTCGAATTAAATAACTAGAGTTTATTTTTTGTATTCTTGTAATATGAAATTTTTAATGAGCGATAAGTTGTACAAAACATACTAAGCACTAATTACTAATATATTACTAATAAAAATTTAACGCTTCAAGGAAAATTATATGCTCTAAAGAAGATTACGGAAACAAAAAAAAAAAATTTTTAGATACAAAACTTTCCTTTTACCAGAACCAGATACAACTAACAAAAAACTACCAACGTAAATGAATCTAAAAATTAAATATTCCTTTTATCTAAATATCAACTACACATATAAATATTGTGATGTAGAAAATATTTTGTGTTTATGCAACGTCCTTCGTGAATTACCTTTTATCAACCTGTTTATTTTATCAAAAATTATATTAGATATATTTTACAGTTATGCATTTTACTAAATATAATTTGTTTAGATAACTACTAAATAATATTAGTTCTATGTATATTAGGATGATAAATGTATCTGTTAACTGTAATAAAAATAAAATGTATTCAATTAAATATTCAGTAATATTAATTAAAACTATATTAAAATAATTTAAGCATTTATTTCAGACTTAAATTAATATAATAATGTATCTAGAAAACTATATAAGATTGTTCTAAAATATACAACAAATAACTTACAACACAACAAAGTTCTAATTTATTGGCAACACTATTAAACAATAATAATGAATAAATTATATTATACGGATCAAATATATTTTTAGATATACTATACATAAATGTTATATTGTAACCAAAATAATAGTTGAGATATTATAAATATATAGTGTCTTAACAGAAGTCACTTAACCAAAAAATTTGTTCTTGTACAAAACAGGCATAAAATTGTTTTAACATTGATGATGTATGCATTTTTCAATATTTTGTTATAGAATTGAAAGTATATGACTCGTGAGAAATACATGAGATTATTGTAGACATATAAGTATACTTAATACAGTATACACTTTAGGTAAATAAAAAATGTTATGTATTTATTGATACAAAATGTTTGAACAAAAAGAAATAAAATAATATTTTGAAATCTAAAATTTTTTATAGGTAATGAAAAAGTGAAAAATATCAAATTAGTAAAAAAGAAGGATGTTGAATATTGAATAATTCTTTCAATGATATTGAATAAAGACTTCCAATAAACACAGTTTATTGTACTTCTTCAAAAGTCATTGAACACAAAGTAAGTGTTAATACTGACGTGTGTACATGAATAACTTTTTTATATTTAATTTAATCTATTTTCTACCATGGTGTTCGTTTGCTTTAATTTTATTTTACATGTGGGTCATTTATTCTTTTTGAAAAAAGCCAAAAAATCCAGAAATTAGTTGAACAAAGGAACCAGTAGAAAATAGTTAAATATAAGTAGTCTAGGTGAACTGATTACACCTGGTAAGAAAAGGAGATTAAAACTATATAACAAAAAGACAATTTAGACAGTCAAATTTCGTATTGGTTTGCCAATGAGAGAAATAGAATAAAAATGTAAAAATAGAGAGAAATAAGAAAGTATGAGTTTTATGTCTAACAGGATAGGATAGGAAAATAACAATAAGTTTTCTGTCTGATAGGCGACACCAGGTATGACGGGATCGGTTACTATTGAAAGACCCGTTCTTTTCGAGAGTTGAATTCAGAAGAATTTATTGTTAGTTTTTCTTACATCTATCTTATTTTATTTTGTATTTAGACTATTTTATATTTATTTCAATTTCTATTTATTTTTGAGGTACGCGATATCCCTATAGCTGAATTACAAGGTAGTGCATTAAGACCAATCCTTTATCTCCTATATAGAAAACAATAGTTGCTTCCAGAAGAAATTGATATGATACTGCAGAGAAGCTGATATGATACTGCAATTTTCATCATTGGCGATAGTAACATCGAAGCCACACCAAAATTGCAAGCAGCCGTTAAAAAGATTCAAGACTTCAGATGGCGTATTAAATTTAATAAAGCGAAATTATTACATATTTATTTTCCCAATAAACATATAAAACATGAACCTGTGTAAATTAATGATCAAGGTGTCAAATATGGCATAACACATGATACAAAACATCAAAGGGAAACCTCATGTGAAAAGAAAGAAAGAATCACAAAGAAAACTAAAGGAGTTAAACCTAAACAGCAAAATGTTCTGATTACTATGTTAACACTATGTGCCCTCATTTAAAATCATAAAAAAGCCTTTGCTAAGCCAACGAGTCCTGAAACTCATTTCAAGTTGTAGAGTTCAACTCTCGGGTTGTGCCAGTCAAAGCAGTATAAGCATAATACAACGTTTTCCAAATAAAGTACTACGTGATGTAGTCAATGCTCCGTGGTATATTCGTAATAAAACAATATACATAATAACAACGTGGTAGAAGAATGTTACTACAACAGGATACATAAAGCTGATCCGGCTTTTAATGGAAGAAAATTATTTGACCTTTAGAGGGGTTTCTACAAGCAATCGAAGCATCAGTGAAATTTTCATGGTCAAATTGGAGTCAGATTTAGTAGCAGTAGAACGGTTACCAAGATTTCGGTAGAGATACGTAGATGATATTTTTGCTGTAATAAGGGAAAGGGACTTAGAATCAACACTAACTACTCTTAATGGACTTCACAGGAATATACAGTTTATTTTGAGGGTAGAAAAAGACGGTCAACTACCGTTCTTAGATTTACTGTTAACCAAAACAAGAACGCCCCTAGAACTAGAGATCTACAGAAAACCGGATACTGATGGATACTGACAGGGTCATCACCAATACCTCTAACCACTTCTATCAACATAAGAGGGCATCTTTCAACCACATGATCCATCGAATGTTCACACTTTCCATCTCCCAAAAAGGATTAGTAAAAGAGAAAAAACACATATTTGAAATTGCGAGAATATAAACGGATAAAAGAAGCCATCACGGACTTACTATACGTGAAAGAAGTTTACAACGGAATTCCCTCACTAACCTACTCACTGATCAATAACGCAAAAGAAGAGTAGCATTGGATTTGAGCCAGACTTCTCTCCCACAGCGAAATTAAAAACGGATTTGATATCATATATAGCAGCAAAACCAACCAACTCAAGTCCATTTTAGGTTCAACTAAAGACCCAATCGAACAAATGGAAAAATCAGATATATATAAGATAACTTACAGTCATTGCAACAAAATTTATATTGGGAAAACTAGGAGAAGCATGCAAATACGACTCAATTAACACCTGAAAGAAAAAGAACTACCTAAGAAAAAGAACTCAACAGAATTCAGATCCAAAGTAGCAGAACACATCATCTGTAAAAGAATCACAGTCTTGGGAAAGAAGACATAGTAATGGTAAATTACATTAGAGATTCTAGGAGAATAGATTCAACTGAAAGCATCGAAATTTACTAAACTAAAAAAGACTCACTCCTGAAGACAACGGATATTCTCCTTTATTTAAATTTTTAGTTAAATATAATAGAACGAATAATATAATCCTTACATGTCATTCTAACGTCAGAAATATTGTTTCAAATACCAACAATGAAATAATAGTAATACTATTATTACTCAACCCTCTACCTGGGCTATTTCATTGGATAATAAACAACCATCCAGCTGCGAAAAACGTCAAATTGCTACCTGTGTAACAAGAATAAATAAAACGATTTTAGATTCTTTCCTCAGTCGAGTACAAAACACTGAAGAAGTCACCAAGTTTAGTAGGCGAAATACTCGTATCTGTTTGATAAGCATATCAGTAAAATTAAAAAGAAATTATTCGACTATTTTCGACAGTTATACAAAAAATTTTACTCTAACGTTAGAAAACAATTAATTTTTATACAACCATAAATAAGGATTTAGGTGTAAAAATAGTATACAATGTTATCAAAACGATCGCACAATTGATGACTTTGTATAAAAATACATCAAAGCTGAAGCTATCCAACTCTTGCACAATGATAATACAACACGAAGATTGAAACGAGTAAAATCGATTCAATTGTGGCAGAATTAAATTTGTAGCAGATTTTATAAACAAAATAAAAAAAAACAAATTGTCATAGGATAAAATTTTGTACTCTAAAAACATAGCCAATTAAGATTAAAAATAAAAATAGTTTGTTAGTATGTATGTATGTATTATTTAATTACTATAGATTTACTATTAATAAGGCAGTAGGTGTTTTTCAAAAAAAGCGAAAAAAATTACTAATTAGTAAATGACATTTTTGAGTTCAGAAGTAAATATGTATTGGTAGTTACAAGTTAGTGAAAAGTATTTAAACATTTTAAAGGTTGAAAAATAATATTGAAATATATAAAATAAAATGTAAAATAAATAAAAATTGTTTGTTTTCATTTCGTTTTCTATAAAAACAGTATTCAAATTAATTTGTTTAATCCATTTTCTAAGTTAATATTTCATAACGAAAGCTAATAATCATTTAACAATTTCAAAATGACAATAAGTTGTCATTTTTCCGAGTATATCTACTCATGAAAAGTTACCATCAAATTTGGCTTATTTTAATTTTCTATTGTTATCGTCATTTTTTATGACTATTGTATATAATATAACTCATTTCATTTATCTTAATCTCCAATTTATCTTGTTCGTTTACACAAAATTGTATAACTTTTTATGTAATACTTCTTATATAATATACGCTCCTCTGTAGCGCTTTAGTTTTAGTGGCTGTTTTCAACCATTTCTTAAATTTCTTATTTCACTGAAATTTAATTATTTCCATAATTTTATTAAATCCAATTCTTAGAATTGCCAGCCTAAACCAATATTATCAAAATAATATAAATTTAATTGAAAAGATATTTCTAAGACCACGGCCATACAAAAAACATGTAAACGATTTTTATAGAGAAATGAGCAGATACCCACACAATTTTTTTTAAATATTTTCGAAGGTCAATAAGTACTTTTTTCTCTAGACTTGTTCTAGAAACATTAACGTTGAAGAGATACTGTAGCTGTAACTTTGAGGTAAATATTAAAACTTTTATCATAGCAATTAACCAATAAATATAAAACTACAAAATATTATTTTAATTTTATTTATTTTACATTACTTATATTAAATTTATATTAATTTATACTGTATAAATAAAGTCACATTTTGTATAAATTGAATTTGTACTTGATTTGAGTTAACATTATTAGTTTAAATATTATTTATATATGTATGTATACCAAATATACATTTTTAATTGTATTGCAAATTATTTAAACTTGAAAGGTTTGCTCAAAACAAGTACAAATTTTATTTAACCTTTAATCGCAAACGTGACGTAAAATTTACGTCGATGAAATTTCTTTTTTCAAAAATTTAATGAAAAAACGCAGTAAGCGAAGTAATTTTTTTTTATTCGCATACATATTTTATTTATCTCTACATATTGTCAGTTTTGGTTAATACCTCTTTTTGTTAGTTTAACACGAGAAATCGGAAATTTGGTGTAAAAATACGTTACCTCTGTGAATAAGTTATTTTGTCTTAGAAGATTTTTTACTTCACATCTGTAAATATGTAAGTATTATAAAGAGAAAATTTACTTCATGTCGGTGTTTATGTGAGTTTTTTTTTAGATTTTAAGGGCAATATTTGGCCTAATTTTTTAATATAGAATCTGAATTTGCATTAAAAAGTACCCCTTTCCATTTAAAAATCTCAATTTTCGCCAACTTCGGAAATTTTTGGACCTAAAAACCGATTTGCTGTTCTTTCGGGAAGTTGAAAATATCACCAATCAATAGAGCACCCTCGATTTAGTTAATCATTTTATTTTTTAATTCTAAAGTAACGCCTATTTCCCCACTTAAGCTAAAAAGAAAAGCTTATATGTATGCTGTGGAACACCCTGTATAATTTACAGCGTATGTTATCTTTTTTGTAAACTATTTTAGTTTTTAAAATAAAGAAAAATCTTTTAATTTCAGATTTTTACGTTTTTTTCAAACAAAACTAATTTTTATTTGATTTGCAGAGGTGACGTAAAATTTACGTACAGGGGTAAAAATTACATCATCTCTGTGTTTACGTAACTTTTTTTAGGTTCGACTGAAACTCCGGTAATTTTGTCTGGTTTGCGTTCTTTCGTTTTTTATTTTCTTTTTTAAATAATTTAAAGTTTTAATTTTTCATATGTTTGTAAACCGTTTGTGTTTTGTTAAATCATGTATGCTAAAAATCGTTTGGAATAAGATGCTAAAATTTTCGGAGGCTCGTCATAAAAAAATTTAATTTTTGTTGTTTTACTAAAAAAATTAAAATTGTAACAAACTATTTTTAATTAATTTTTTCAAATTCTTAAATAGTTTTTTGATTAATTAGCTTAATTGGTATGTCCAAAACAACACAACAGAAAAAAGGTGTAAAATTTACATTATGTGTGGCCTCGGTAGCCGAGTGGTAAAGCACTCGAGTGTAGTAATGTAACGACCGAAGGAGCACGGGTTCAAACACCGTGAGAACCGAAAAATTTTTCAAATGGTGAAAATTACTGAAAAATGTAATTTTCTATACAACCACATCGGTTCAAATATAATTTAATAATTAATAAAGATATAATATAACTAATAAAAAAATAATATAAATATATATATAATATACAAAATATATACCAAATAATTAATATAGTTTAATTAAAAAGGCCCACATTTCGAAAGGGAAAAGGACCTATAAAGTTGACCTACAGATTTATTTGTAGGATCAACTGTTAAAATAAATAAATAAATAAATAAATTTACATTATTTGGTGTGATTTTTTTCACCTCTGTGATTAAAGGTTATAATATTTTATTTTTATTAGATATATATATAATATTATATATTTTTTTTACTAACATTAATTCAGAAACATATAAGATATATTATATAAAAAAGTGTGAAATTTACTTGAACTTTTGTATTAAAAATACTTATTTTAGAGTAAATTATACTCTAACAATGAAATTATTTTAATACAATGGTAACTATAGTAATTTTATGCCAATAAAAGAGTAAGAATTACCATAGACAGTAAAGAAAGTACTTCTCGGAAAGTAGGAAGCATCGCTGGGTATTTCAAGAAATGTCCTATTAGCAAATTAGGGTTTGATTTTTATATAATGCTAAATATAACTATTTCAAATTAAAAAATGCAGTTAATTTTGTATTAATTTATTTTATAATATTCAAAAAAAAAAACCAAGTTTCCAACATTAAACTTAAATTTATATTATAGTGAAATTTTTTGTATTTTTTTTATGAGTTCTGCCAATAAATTTTATATGAATTATAAATGCTAAATTTTTGATTACAAATAAGGCAATTAAAACCGCCATTTTTTATTATTTGATGTACACATGTGAATTTTACTGTATAATTACTATAATTTACAGTATTAAACTTGCATATTAACAATTCATATTTATTTTTTTTAATTATTTATAACATACATACGCATACTACCCAGTTAAAGTAAAATAAATGAGTACAAAAAAGAAAGCGTTACTAAATGGAGACATGGAGTAAATATTACTATCAAAAAATGTATAAATGTAGTCAAATTAATTTGAACATAGAAAATTTTCACTCAACATGTAGTAAAGCTACTATCTATTGAGAAATAATACTGTAATTGTAATAATTAAAATCTACTCAAAGTACTTTTACTATAACGAAACTGTTTTTATTTTTGACTATATTTCAATAACTATTTCAATATACTATTATTTCAATAACAAAATCACTTTACCGTTTTTTTTATTTTTTAGAGTGTACTTAAATTATAACGTGTGATTTGTTTATATAAATGATCATTTATTGCAATCAAAATGCCGATAAACACGTTCATTTAAATTAAAAAATTAACATTTTTTCTTTATTTATCGGAGTTTTGGGCAATTTTGATTTTACAAAATCGCTTACTTGCCGTATATAATTAAAATATATTTGTAAAATTGTATTATAGTTCGATTATATTTAAGAAATTGCCGCGCATGCGAGTAAATATAGAGTAATTGATACATAACTATAATTAATAATCTAAAGAATAGAATATTATTATCAGATGTATAGAATATGTTTAAAACTACTGATTTAATGCTAAGAAAGAAAAATAAAAGAAAATGGGTACGAAAATAATAATACTTGAATATATTTGTAAAGCATGTACTTAGAGTGTATATAAGCATCCTATAATAGTTTGACTAACATTACACTGAGCCAAAAAGGTACGTAAATACAATAAAAAAATTCGTTGAGACAATTAAAAATTTATTAATATTTGTCCGATGAACTTGTTCATTCAGCCAATGAATAGCAATTTATTAATTTAATAACCTCGTCGTTAATACAATGATCAATTATTGTTTATTAAAGTAAATTTTTGTTTCAATAAACATATTTGTTGAAATAATAAAACATTTCATTGATTTAATAAATCAATTTAATAACATAAATTTTTGTTTTAATAAACATGTTTGTTGAAATAATAAAACATTTCTTTGAAAATTTCATTTCATTTTACCGGCAAAAAGTTCCCACGTCTCCCACTTTTATCCTTTATTTTTTTTTTAATTTAATCGTTGTCCCCGCTTTCTGAACTCTTCTCTTACTTCCAACTCTCCGCCACTTATCACTTCTTTAAATAAAAAATACAATGTTTTTTTACTTTTTGTGTATTTTTATTTTAGTTATTTGGATTTTATTTTTTAAACAATTTTTATTTTATAATAAATTTTTGTACATAACTTATTTTATTTTGTATCTCTTAGTCTTAGTTTTAAATTTTCATTAATTTTAAATATGAAATGATTATGGTTTTTCATTTTTTAAATTATATGCTTAACTAATTTATAACATTTTATTTAATTACTATTTTTTTTACTTGTTATATTATTTATTTTGGATTTTTCGTTTATATTCTCACCATAAATTTACTTCTTAATTATTGTAAATAATATTTTTTTAAATAAAAATTTTACACTATAACTATTCTCTTTTTTGCACATTTAATTTTTAATTTTGATTTGTTATATTTTATTTTGGAATTTGATTTTAGTTTTGGGTATTACAGAACCATCTAATTATTGTAAGTTTTTTTGTATTTATTATATTTGCCTTAATTAACTTGCCTTGGACTTTATATGTTTGTTTCAATTTGCTTCAATTCAACAAAATAACCATTTCAATAACCATTTAACCAAAGTATATCCATAAAAAGAGTATGAACTCATGTATGTATTCATTTGTTTGCACACAAATTCATATGCAAATTTGATAAACATTGTCAGAAATAGACGATAATAAGAATTTTACGTGTAAGAAAAAGAAAAAATATAGTAAACAAAAGAGAGTAACAAAAAAATTGGCTGAAATTAAATAAATAAAGTTTATAATTTTGAAAAATATTTTCGACAAAAATTTCGTTGAAATATTTAACAATATTATTTTCTAAATTGTAGCAACTATGCATAAGATTTTTAGGAGACCTAACTAAAACAGCGTTATCATATTCTTTAAATTCTGTGATTTGTAAATAGATGTTGTCCTCAGTATTATTTTATAATCGTATACCAATATAATAAATATTTAGGTTTACTAATATAATTAATAAAAAATAATAATGTTTGTAATTATTACTGCAAATTATTACTGACAAAAATATTAATAATATTTTATATTATTGTAATGCAATTATAATTTAATATTTTTAATAGGTAGGTATATAAGAAAATAATAATGTTTAAAATGCAAATATTGAAATAATAAAAGATCAGAACTAATCATAGTATAAGGGAACAAACTAAATTAGAACTAACATTTTTTGCCACCCTGCTTCATATAAATAATGGGAGGGAATGGAAACAAATCCAAAGGAGAATAATGAGAACGCAAAATTATTTTAGAGTATAAAGCAAACAGCAAACATCTATTTTGTACCTTTTCTCTCTCATAATAAATTTGGTAAATGTAAATTTTACCTCTTTTAACTAATGATATTTAGCTCGGTTTGATATTTCTTAAAAATTAGATTGTCGTAAAATGGGAGTGCGTATTCTTGTTAATATAGATTATAGATATTCTTTGCATTCAACTAAGGTGAAATTTACATATGTGTGTGTACTAATAATGAAATATGGATATTTGATAAAGTTAAAATTTGGTTTCTCTTTAAATTCACTATATTTATTGACATTTCTATGGTGTAAAGAAGCAAAAAAACAAAAACAAAAAAGTAATACAAAATAAATGTGTGCAATGCAAATCATTATCATTATATTTCAATCATTTTCTATTATTATTCAATTTCAATTATTTTCAATCAATATTTTCATTACATTTTTTTTGTGTTTTTAATTTGGTTTCTTTTATTAATCTCTTTCTTTTATTATTTCTCATTCTCTCACTAAGTATATGTAAATGTACGTACATGTGTCATGTAGGGCTTGCATTTGTTACATACATAATCATATGGCTTAGTTTAATTGAAAATAAAATGCAAACATTATTTATGGAAGAAAACAAAATTTGAACCTATCAGTTATCTACCACTCAGTTAGAAATTACTCTTCTCGAATGTAAAAAAGTTCAATTTCGATTTATGCATGTATATATTATACTTTTATATGCCAATTTATGCTTAGGAAGCGTTTACACGTCGGACAAAATCGAATTTTATCGTAGATAAAGTCGGATGAGTGTTTACATTTCAGACTTTTTCTCAGATTTTATCTACGATTTTACGTCAAATATTTTTTGTATTTAACAGGATTTCTTTTTATAAAGTGCATAATTTTTTATTGGTGAAAATTCTTTAATACGTAAATTAAAAAGTTCAAATGTATCTAATCAAAAATCTCCAAAAATTTTTTTAAAATATACCTACCTACATATTTTTATAAACTTTGTTACAGTAATATAAAATATAATTACACATTTGAAGTATGAGCAATAATAACCAAATTGCGTTAGAGTGCATTTTAGTGCCATTTGATTATATGTTGTTCTTTGAAAATATATTATTTTTCATTAAAAAAATATTTTCACTAAAAAGTCGAAATAAGGAAAAAAAAATTTTTCTTTTAGAAATATTTGCCTTCAATTTAAGCGTACTAAAACTACAAAAATAAACTTTAGAATCGCAACTTGATATAATGTTTTCAAAGCAAGTTATGATTGTAATTGCGGAAAAAGCAAATCAGCCGAACTTTTTACAAAATCTCTTAATTTCATCTCAAGACTTCGTAGAATCTCGGCTAATTTGCTTTTTTCGTAATTACAATCATAACTTGCTATGAAAACATTATATCAAGTTGCGATTCTAAAGTTTATTTTTGTAGTTTTAGTACGCTTAAATTGAAGGCAAATATTTCTAAAAAAAAAATTTTTTTTTCCTTATTTTATTTTTATATAATTCTTTGTAATTTTGCTTTGTTGTATTTAAGACTATATTGGAATTGACCGAAAAGAAAATAAAGAATTTTAAACCTTTAAAAAAAAATTAGTTTAAAATTACGCACATTTATAAGACCTTATAATTATAAAATCTTTTTTACACTGAAAAATTCTGTTAAAATACGAGTACATACATAAATTACAAATAACATAGCGTCGCGTCATTAAGTAGGAATAAAAAAATTATTAACTAGTTCGTTGAAATAAAGAAAAAATTCCGAATTTTAAAGTATGAATTCGTTGACATAATGAAACATTTTATATTTGGTTGATATTATGCAAGTAACAAATATAAAAGTATTCATACATATTAATAAACGCATTGCTAATAAAAGAGGAAATTATTGATTTTAACAAACGAATTTGTTAAAACAACGAACACTGTTATTAATCTAATTTTAATGAAAGTGTTCGTACTATTAATGAATTAGTTGTTCAATTATTGTATTAAAAACTGCATATTTGTGTCAATAAATCCTAATTCGTTGAATCAATAAATAGTTTATGAGGAAAAAAATTAGAGATGTGTTTTCGTAATAGTAATGAATAATTAATTGAGCCAACAAAAAATATGTTGATAATCGTTGTTCATTGATATTACGAACAATTTTTTTTTCGGTGTAGAGCTGTTGCATTGAGTATTTATGGCAAGGATATCTTACAGCTTCAAATGAATTTAAATATAGTTTTTAATTCCGATGTACAAAAAAGGGTTAAACAGAGTTAAACAACACTCAATTTCAATTTCATTTTACGATTTTTCAAAAATCATGTTGGCATATTATTAACGAATTATCACTAGTCATCACCCTGTATATACAATATTTGTATTATTGTTTTATTTTTTTTTTTTAAATTACTAATGTTATATAAAAATTAACAAAAAAATAAGTTTTGAAATAAGAATTTCCGTTTGTATATGAATGCATTATGTGAAAATGTATGATGTTAGTATAAAGATAATTCAAAATTGGAAATATTTATTATATAATGTAATGCATTCGAAATATTTTTAACAATTTTTAAAATGAAAAATGAATAATTTTTTTTTTTTTTTTTTTTACAACTAGAATGATAAATGAATATAGTGAATTGTTGAATTCTCTTTTTTTAAGACCCAAATATACATACATATTTGTAAATATAAAATACTTACCTGTTCTTAGTTACCATGTAGTAAAAGTGACTACCCATTGGTAAATAGATAAAATTATATGTTGCAATAGTTTTATTATTTGCAATGAACTATTTTTAGTAACATTTGGTTTGAAGTTCCATGAAATCAGTATTAAATTGATTAAATTGTTGTTTCTCTTTTAAAATGTTGTTTAAATATTTGGAACAGCTTCTTTTGGTACGTATCTATATATAAATTGTAAAACTTCTTCATATTTAAAAAAGAAAAAAATATTAACATTGCAAAAGAGCATTAGTAAAGAAAATAAAAAAAAAAAAATAATATTGTTTTATTTAAGTTTTGCAAAATTTAGACAAGAAATATATTATAAATGATGAGGTTGAGACTTCACCTTACCTTGATTTGCAAATATTATTGAAAATTTGTTATTCAATTTTTTGCTGATGAAGACCAGAATTCCTTAAATTTTATTCTGTTTATTATGATTTATATACAAATTTATTTTTAAATATTAACTCTATAATATATATACATTTATAAAGGTATATGTAAATGTGAAGTAGTTCTTGAATAATTTGTTACAATTTTTCAAAATTGAATGATTACATTGATGAGATGATTCAATGAAATTTTCAATATGATTTTTAATAGCTTACTTGTGCAAAAAAAAAAATTCAATATTCATATAAAAATGGAAAGAATATTTAATATGCTAATAGAATGTCTGTATGGAATAATATATAAGTATGCAGTTTTTGAATTTAATATTTTAAAATGTAATATAATATTATTAAAAAATTAATTTAATTAAAACTAGAATATTATTTTTAGATTTAGATTTTATTTAATCAATATTGACATTTAGACACTCTACAAGATTAGATTATCTGATAAATGAAATTCTATTAACTATATACGATTTTGATTAGTTTTCTTCCAATTCTGAAATCAAGTAAGAAAGTTCAATTTAATCTGATTCAGTCTGATAATATGAAATAATATAGAAATCCCATAAAAGATCAAAAACACAATTACCAGCAAAGTTACCGGACATTGTGCGGGTCGACCACAAAATGTATCAAATTTATTTCAATGAAGTTTGATTTATGAATCGAATTGAAAAAATTGGTCTATCAAAAATATCCTAATATTTTTTATTCGCTACGTTAACAAAATCAACAATACTACAACTTAAACCAGCACCCGGCAAAGTATGACCCGCGGGTCACGGAGTGACCCAAATCATCATTTCATGTTACCCGCTTCGAAAATGTAAAATTGATTTCAAATCAATAAATATATTTTTTGATTACAAAAATCTAAATATAAAAAAAGACAAGTTGTTGCTGTTGAAAACTTAAAATGTTCTTTTTAAGTTTTTAACATAGCATAGCATAACAAATAACAGCCAAGAAGAACACAGCATTTGAATATGAATACATTTTAAGGTTACATATGCTTCGCTTAAAAACCGAGCTTGATGATAAAAAATGGTTCTTAAAACTTCTGTTCTTAACTGATATAATGAACCATTATAATGAATTTAACACAAGACTTCAGGGTAATCGCAACACAATTTTAAAATTATATGAAGAATGGAAGAGTTTTTGCTCCAAATTAGTTTTATTTGAAATGGATATAAAAAAGCGTAAATTTAACTATTGCCCACATATAAAAACTCAAGAAGAAAAACGAAATGTTGATGATTTCGATGTAAAACAAATTTGAGTCTTATATTAATAGCATGAAAGACGAATTTGAAAATAGATTTGAAACTTTGAAAAAGCACGGTCCAATGTTTGCATTTATAACGAAGGTGGATGTAATTGATGAAACTGTTTTAGATTTACAATGTTTTGAATTCCTTGAAATCACCAATTTTAGCCTAAAGCTGATTGATTTAAGAATTTCAACTTTAGGGACTGATGAATTCAAAACTTTACGTGGAGACTTAGAGAAAACGGAAGAAAATCATCTTGATATGATATCTACGTACTGGGCATATCTTGCAACAAAATTCACATGTATCAAAAAAGTTGCATTTGCTCTTTTATATGCGTTTGGGTCAAGCTATAATTGTGAACAAACATTTTCACAAATGAAATATATTTTGAATAAAAACAGGAACAGTTTGACTATTGAGAATTCTGATGAATGTGTTCGGCTTAAAATGTCAAAATATGAACTAAAACTTATCCAAATTAACTTCAAAAGTATAGCATAATGGAAGCCATTGATTTCGCCAACTGATAGCAGTTAAAATAATAAATATTATTTTTGTTGTTTTTTATTTATTTTTACAATTGTGTATTGAATTTATCCAATTTATATTTATATAAAAATTTTTTTGCTTGATAATAAATGAATTCACTTTTGGTTTAACTATTTTTTTTAAAATACTTTCATATAAAATTGCCACTGACCCACTACAAATTCAAAAAAATCTCATCTTAGACGAATTTTACCCATGATCAAAAACGTTTGCCGACCGCTGACTTAAACTATACTTATATTAAAATAATTTCTTTGTAAACAATATTTCGGTGGTCTTTTCTGATGAAGTATAAGCAAATACGTTTCTTACTATTGCAGTATTCTTGAAATAAAGATATGTTCGCCGTTTGCCACAGTCAATTGGAATTTGTGTTTAAATTAAATGAGGATGCAAAGTTCTTATTCTTAATCTAGTATCATAGTTTTGGCTGCTTCCAGTTTCGTGGAAGCAATATGAAAGCTACTACTTTTAATTCCAATTGATGAGGAGTAACAACTTAATTTTCATGGATAACTGTATCTATCGACACATGGACTCCCTGGAACACTCTGTAGTATTTTCTGATTAATAAAACGAATTATCACATTTTTGTGGCTAATTCACATAGCCAAGTAAAATTTTATACTGATTCCTAAAATTCGAAAATACTTTGTCAGGACAGTACATATTTGTTTATTTTTCATAGAGTACCTATGAATAAATTTTCAAGTCTGTAACACAATCTTTTTTGAAACATTCCTGATAGAGTATGTAAGTGTAAATTTTCAAGCCACACAACACAATTGATTTTTGAAATATTCCTGAGACTTGCTAGGAGTTATAGGGCAGGAACCCGAACCGCTCATCTGAAGTACTACGTCCGGTACTGTTTTTGACCATGAATAACTGTGAAAAATTTCAGAACTCTATTTTTAAAGCTGTGGGCGTCTATAGCGAATAAACAAAGAAGCAAACAAACATTCTATTTTATAAGGATAGATAATATCAAATTTTTATGTGTATATTATATATAATTTATATTAAGTTCGGTATTTTGGTCTCATTTACAGAACCTCAAAAACTTAGCATGATTTTTTTATCGTTCATGATTGTTTAAGCCTCAAATATTCTAAATTTCCCATAAACAATATTCCAGAAAGCTTAATTTGTCTTATAATTTCTAGAACCTTAATATTGACCACCAGCTATTTTATTTTCTAATTTTTAGGGGGCTAATTTTGTTTCGATAAAAGTATGTACACCTATTATGAAAAATTTTAATTTTTTTTACGTATTTTTTTTCTTACTTACTCAGATTATACGAGTTGACTTCTATTTATCTAAGCTACAAATCAACTACTGTCGAACCCTGCTTTTCAATAAAATAATAAATAATTTAATTTAAATCAGTTTTACATAGTGATTCAATTCACTTTCCAACTATTAAAACCTATATTTAAATTTAGTTTTTTGTTTGTAGTAAAATTCTTAAATTAAAAAGAAAGAAAAACGCATAATTCCCTTTATTTTGCTAAATTATTTATTTGCTTATTTTACAAATATCGATATTTCGGCAATTATATGTTGCCTTCTTCAGTGTATTGGCGTAATTAAATTTGATTAAGTGCTATATTAGTTATCTATATATATTTTTTTTTTTTTTTATCAATAAAAATTACAAAATTAAATTAAATTTTAAATTTACTTAATTCTACCTGATAGAGAAAGGGTTTATATTTTTAATTTCTTATTAATTTAAATAGCCACGTATACCCATTACCGTGATCACTATTTAGAAGGGTACATGACGGTTGTTTTTTGATTTCCAGATTTTCGCAAACATCTAGTTTTCTGGTGTAGTTGATTTCTTTGATTACCTCTAGGTCATCCATGTTGATGTCATATTCCTCGATTGCGATGTGTTCTACTACAGTTGGTTTGAAATTGGATATTTTACCTGCCTTCTTAGCAATTTTTGCTTTGTTTAGATATTCTTGAAATCTTACTGTGGATAATCTCTTTGTCTGTCCAATATATATTTTCTCACATTTGTTGCATGATATTTTGTAGATTCCGCTTTTTCTGTTTTTATTTTTTATCTTTCACAGAGCCTAGTAATTTTTTCAATTGATGCCGCCTACTAGTACTTATGACTTCTATGTTGTGTTTTTTTAATTTTTCCCTAATGACTTCGTTATTTCATCATCATATGTGATGGAAATTCTTTTGGTGTCTTCTTTTATACATTCCTGTTGGAACAATGTGGTCATATCATCCCTTTTCATACACCTCCTTTTCTTGTTGATAATTCTTGTAATTGTTGTGCTCGAGTATCCATTTTTTGTAGCTGTGTCGATAATATATTTTTTTTCTTCATTATATGAAGAAAAATTCTTTATTATATTTAAAACCTGTTTGAATTTTATTGTTTTTTCTTTTTTATTGCTAATCTTATGTTTTTGATTTTTTTTATTTATTTCTTGGTTTTTTTTTTTGTTTTATTATTATACTTTTTCTAAATTTTTATTATTGTAGATATTACTGTAATCTTAATTAATTATTGCAACTTGTTTATAAAGTTAAATAAATAAATAAATAACGTATAAGAAGGAGCCAATAACACCGGTTGAATATAATAAATTTTATTTTTTTTGAAAAAAACATTACAATCTGTCTCTGAAGGAGACAGTCAGTAGTTTGTATGACATTTTTTATGCAGGTAAGTTGCACTGACTAGCAGATGAGATAACCCAGTGGTACACCATCCATGATGCCAACATTATGATCCATTATATTTCTTGGCCCCCATTTGATTGTTCCTATTGTCTACTGGATAGCTGCAGGATTCTAGGACGCTTGGGCGACTACATCACTTGCAATATAATAAATAAAGTAATATATTGATCGTTTTGCATAAGAAGAGATGTAATCTGTATAAGTTGTGATCTGGGATGTGATCTGCAAATATTTAAATAATATCGGATAACTTAAATAAAGCAGAACCAAACATGCTCTATGCTCTCTTTTTTTTATAATCAGCCATAATATTAGAGTATTACCGGTAGAATTTACTTAACGTAACCGCTTGGTTGGGATAGTATAGGATAGATATAGAAGGGAAGATATTTATTAGTAGGAAGTTATAAAGCGAAGATATTAATATTTTCCTCAAAAATATGCAAATTTTGTGTTTGATGTCGAAACACAATCAAGGGAATATGATTTTTGAAGTTCGAACTGTGAACGAATAGTTTAATATAGTTTTATGTCATCTTGATATTTAGAAACGGTGGGGAGAGCTCTTGCAGCTACTCTCACATTGGAATTGTTTAAGAGAAGGAAGCAGTATTTTTATTTCTGCTGATCATGTATTCACACCTACAAATTATCTATATAAA
Source organism: Argyra leucocephala (assembly GCA_963942445.1). Classification (NCBI taxonomy): domain Eukaryota; kingdom Metazoa; phylum Arthropoda; class Insecta; order Diptera; family Dolichopodidae; genus Argyra; species Argyra leucocephala. The sequence goes on from OZ012677.1 coordinate 97,446,328, forward strand.
ACAGAACCTACCACAAATATCATAATTTGAAATAATTTTTTGAATTACCCGCATATTTAAATGTGTAGTCAAGTAACATGAGTTATTTATAAATTTCATCAGTTGCCCCAACACCTTGATGGAGTTGGTTATTATCATTGCTTTGGGTTCTATTTCGCTTTTGTTACCTTATATAAATCTTAACATGTTGAGTGTCAAATTATAAATTGTTATTACTTTTTATTGAAATTCATGAAAAATTTATCGTAAAACTTATGGTACGATTGGCAGTAAGCTTATCGGCTTGTATAATTGCATCTAGTTTTGATTTTTCTCTGGTTTTGAGATTAATTTTCACAATCTTGGTCTGTTTAGAAAATGAGCACATTTTCAGAATTTCATTCTATATATAGCTCTTTTGCGGATACCTTACTTATTACGTAAATCTCTAATCTTTGACACTTGGCTCGGGTTAGTTTTATTTTATAATGATCTGGTGATTTCTTTTAATTTATAAAATTTTCTTTGTTCAATTTATTATTGTTATTTTTTCACATGTTAAGTTGAAACATCTATTTGCAATGGTATACGTCTAGAAATTGTAAACAATTTTCTTTTCTGACATAACATTTTCATCGAATCAGGTTTCTTAAAGATATTTTGCAAGGGTCTTAAAATTTTCTTTGTTTATTTATCACTTACACTTTGTATAATGATTTTCCATTAAAAATATTCTGTAACTTCGCTTGAAATTAAGTTTGCTATAATTTAATTTATTAAAATCTTTCTATACTTTTAATACGAAGAAATTTACTCTTCCAAGCACTGTGATGACCTTGTATACGACACTCCTAGTCATATGCTAAATGATAATAATAATGAGAATGGTGACTCCCCGCGTGCGCGGCACGGGAGGGTAATTGGTCGTTGGGACATTATTATTATTTGCTAGATGATGCTTTAGGTCGTAGTTTTTTATATTGATCGGCATTGTCTTAAGTTATTTTTTTACTTGATTGACTTTACCCTTAATTGTCATTAGATGCTCTGGCCCCCGTCCCGGATATTTCCCAGTTTTATTTGCTTTTCTTTGACTTTTATTTGGAAAACTATTGGATTTTGTTTTCGTTGTTCATTATAACTGTATTTCGTTGTTTTGTTTTTATGTATAGCGATAATTATGTAAAGTACAATTTTAATCCTATGAATTGCTAATAATTGTATTCAAATAAATAAAAAAAAATCTATTAAAATTAAAAAAAAAATAATAATTTTCCAAAAAATGGTTTTATTATATCATACTGAATAAATAGATTTTTTCTTTTTTGTTTAACAATTCTATAATTAATTTTTTTTTGGTATAGAAATATTCGAATTCAATTATATTAGTGAAAAACAAAATTAAAATTTAGAAACAATAAAAGAAAAACCACTTAAAAATTAACAAATTTTTTTATTGTTTCTCTAACTACATTCATAATAAATAATATATATATTATGGATATATGTGCATATGTGATGCATATGTGTCTGTGTAATATGTACAATTGAATATATATATATTCAGTTATAATTATGTATGTGCTTATAAAAATTAGTTTAATTTTCAATGTTTTTTATTTTTTGTTTTGGTTTTGATTTTTTGCTTTTTTTAACTCTTTTCACTTTTCTCTAACTATATTATACATTTAAATATCTTTAAATAACTTTCATGTTGCCCTATTTCAAAAACTGCAAAATCGAATAATTATAATTAAGAAAAGTCCTTTACCCCGTTCAAAATATTTTCCGTTTTTTTTCTACACACATATTTTCTTTGGTGTTTATGCATCAGAGAAGAATAAGATTTTTTTTTTTTCTATATGCTTGAAATGCATTATAAATATATACATATTTATTATGTACATACTTATATATTTCATTTATTATAAGTACTACTGAAATTCTAACAAAAAAAAAAAAAAAAAACAACAGAAAACAACAAATAAAAATATATAAACCAACTATATTAAAAAAAAAAAATAAAAAAAGGACCTCAAAAAGAAAAAAAATATATATACAAAAAACTTTAGCAAAAACAACTTTTACAATAAAATGAAAAACACAAATGAAGTGATATTTTTCACTGTAACATCTATAGATACAGTTTTGCTTACCTACTTTCTTACTTACTTACCTTACACATGAAACAAAAGAAAAATAATAAAAAATAAAAATTAACCAACTTCAAGCACAACAACACTCCTAAACAAACATATAATATAATATTTTATTCTGTACTCAATTAAATTAAACTAGAAAACTGTTCCTAACAGCAAATGTCCTTTACTTTAACTTCTATAAGGACATTTTACAGAATCAACAGAAATTATTATTATTATTGTTATTATTTTATTTCACAAAGATGATTCTGTACTCAAAAACAACAAAAACATAATATTATACATATTATATATAGTATAAATAGCAGAAAATTAATTATGTTTCATATTTCATTTTGTTCCACTTAATATTATGAATAAAAACGAAAACCGAAATAAAATAAAGCTTTTCTATTTTTTTTGTAAAAAAGCTTATCATTTGCAGATTTTTCTTTTTTAAACGCAGCTTCTCAGTGGACCCAAGTCCAAGAGAGAGAGAGCGAGAGAGAGTTGTTAGGTTGTGAGTGTAATTAAGGATGTCAGTGTTGAAGAGATGATAACTTGTTTTTTATTATTTTTTTATAACAATTTTCTCTCATAAGTTCGGGTTTAAAAATGTTTTTCCGAAGAATCGTTTAACATCGTATAGAATTTACACGCGCTGTTGTGTTGTATGTTATTTAAAAATTCGTGAGTTATTTTAATTGAGTGAATTTTATTTCATAATAAGGAAACAAAAAAAAACACTTATTTTTTTTTGTTTTCTTATTTTTCAATTTTATTTAATAGATTTTATGTTTCATTTTACAATGTTTTCTGAAAAAAAGAAAATTATCTCAATTCAATTGGGAAACATAATCAAAAACAGTACACAACAAACGATAAATGAAACAAAATGTAGAGAAAAACAAAATTATGAGAAAAAATCTTTAGATTTGTTTTTCAATGTTTTGTTCAATATGAAAAATCTGTTATTTTCTTTGTTTTTCTGTTTTCATATCGGGTAATAGAAAATTTCGTGATCAAATTTTGAAGTTTTTTCTCTTATACGTATATATCTTATTTCAATGTATGTATGTTTGTGCTTTTGAGTTTTTATTATTGAAAATGATTTTTCATGAGAAATTTTACTTAAAAAACATTTTTATCATCCAGTTGTACAAGAACTTTCGTTCAGTACGGTTCGTTTTACAAAGGAAATTTTTTGGTTTTTCTTTTGTGTGATTTTTAAGAAAAGAAAAATTCGTCTTTTGTCTTTTGAATGGATTTTTAAATGAGATTTTTTAAATTTATTTCATAAACGAAGAAGAAAAATAACATGAAAAAATTTATTGTCATTGATTATTGTGACATTAATTAATAATAACCAATAAAAAAAAGCAAATTCAAATTATACGAATAAAATCAAATTAAAAATAATCAAATGAATTCGATTTGATAATACAAAATTAAAAATTTTTTTTTTTTTTTTATTATCGGTTCAAATAGAAAATCTTACCATAGGTTAGGATTTTTCTTTTTAATTTTCTATTATTTGTTGTTGTTGTTGTTGTTGTTTATTGAAAGTTCTTATCTCTGATTTGTGTTTTAGATTATAAGCTGAATACATATATTTATCTATACATCTAACTATATATAAATAAATGTATATGTGTACGATTCAAAATTTTTATATTATATTTTTAATAAAAATAAATTTAAAATCTATTTTCGACAATAAAAGAAAATAATATCCTATAGATAAACAATATATATGCCAGTACATATTATATCGAATTGGGATTTTTGATTAATTATCCTGATTATATAGTGAAAGTTTAAGAAAAAAAATAAAATTAAAATATGTACTTCAATTGGTAAACTAAAAAGCTAATAAAATACTATGTAGTTGTAAAAATTGCAGTGCTATAAACAATAAGAAATACAAAATTTCAAAAACAAATGCATTTATTTATTTTTTTTGTATTCAAAAGGGATTAATAAAATTAATAAATAAATATATAGTTAAATAAATAAATTCAAATAATTTTATATATTTCTTAAATGACTGACTTCAGTTGCATGCTATTTTGATTTTGTGTATATTGTGATCTCCTTTTCATGGCAGTAGCAAAACACATAAATTGAAATAAAATAAAAAAAAAATTTTTTTTTAATTTACGAAATTAATAATCTCTTCAAAAAATTTTAATTAATAAGAGTCAACAAACTTTCAAATCGGTTATAGCGAAATTTTCTCATTATATATATAGTTGTTTTTTGTTTTTTTTTTTTTGTTTTATATAATAATATATAATTAATAAAAAAAAAAAATAATAATAATAATAATAAGAATTAAAGTTGTTATCCTTTTTGTATAATTAATATTAAATATATTTAATTATGTTTGTGTTATAAATATATGTGAATTTAAAAGTGTATATAAATACAATGTGCGTTTATATTAATGTTGGTATATATAAATTTTAAAAATAAAAAATAGATAAAAGAAAAATTTGTTAATTTTCATGAAAGTGATTTAATTTGTAAAAATAATATACACGTATTCTTTTTTAATTAAATTGTGTAGCAATAAAAAAAAATAATTTAAAATAATAAAAATGTATAATATTTATTAATTGTAAAAATTTGGTATAATAAATATAATATATAATATATATATATATATATATATATCTAAAATATTAATAACACAAAATACAACTTATTAATATATTTTATTTTTGTCGTGATTGATGACAAAATTTTGCTAATTCACTTAATTATTCTACAACATTTTAATTCATGGTGTTGTCATTTAATATTAATTATTAAATAAAAAATAATTGTGCAGTTTTAGTAAAACAAAAAAAAAAAAAAATTGATTAATTTCTACAATATTAATAAATGAACAAAACAAATATACATAATAATGATAATATTCAAAATAAAATTATTTATTTTAAAATAAAAAAGGTAAAAAAAATAGAATATTATTTATTGTAATTTATTCAGACTTATTTTTAGTGAATACTTAATTACTTAATAAATAATAATTATTTTAATTTTAGTTTGCATTATAATTAATGATACTGAAAATAATTGCATACTTTGTTGATTGACATAATATAAATGAAGTAATAAAATAAGAGTTAAACGAAAATTGGTTTGTCATAGGGTATTTAGAAATAGTTGCAGATAAAATGAAATTTATAAGAACAAATTATGATCATTGTTGCACAAATACTTTCAAGCTTCTACTATTTTATACTTTCAGTCTCCTGACAATAATTGTATAATAAATTTGTACAATTATTTTATATTATTTGTACGATAATTAATTAAAAAAATTAATTCAATCTTAAAATTTTTAATAATGCATAAAAAACTTACCTTGTCTATTTTATATTTGATTATTTGAATCAATTTCAGCTATTATAAATTAGTCGTCTGCTGGTGGTTAAGATATAAAATTGGATTTTAAAACATACTAATCATTTTAAAAGTTAAATTTTGTTTCTTATTAACATACTTATATAAATATCAATATTTTGAGATCATATTATTTCTTTCATCAGCATTTAATCTTACTTAAGTCTACAGATCTAGAAGATGCTGGATGGGGCACAGTATTGCTCTCCACTGATTACGGTTACGAACAAATTTCAACTTAATCTCTATCTTAGGCTTATATCTTTTGTTTATTTTATTATTTATAAGTCAAACCTCTTGTGACCTTTATTCATTAGTAAAGTTATCTTAGCCGTAAAAATATTGAAAAGTTATGAAAACAAAATTATATTTATTACGAGTAGGTACCTCTCTAAAAATATGCTGAGTTGCACAATCGATAAAGTGGTATCGTTTGATTTTGGGATGTATAAAAAATAAATAACAAAAATATTAGGTCGAAAGGGTCTTGAAGGGGATTGAAAATTTGCCTATATATTTATACGTATTTAAATCAATAAAACAATAAGTAAGTCAATGTAAACGCAACTTCAAAATCATATACAACATCTGGGGGGTCACATTTCCTGTTGATCCCACTATATATTTTTTTCCCCAAATAAAAGAAAATCATCAAAAGAGCTTTTAGCTTCTGTTGAATTCGGTAATTCTATGTGCCGGGGACAAAGTGAAGGACTGTGCCGACTTTAACACACTAAAACCTCCCATCCATTTGTTAAAATCAAAACTAATCTTTAAGACTAACCATTAATACAATTTTGGCTCTTTTTCAGATATCTTTGATTAAACAAAATCCCATTAGAAACTTTTGATATAACATAGTTAGAATGTTATAGCTAGAAACCGTTCTAACTATTTATTGTAAAAATTTTACAATAACATAGTTAGAACGGTTTCATCCGGTTAAGTCATCTAACAAAGTTTTGATTGTTAGCTAAACGTGAAACTTCGACATTGAAATGTTGAGAAAGTCGACTTTTATTTTTTAATTCCTCCTCAGATCTCTATATATAGTCGCGGACAAACAAGGGGCCATTACCAATGTTTCGCAATACTTTGTTTTGGAACGTTTGGATAGTTTGAATATTATGTAGTTATTTAGTACAACCCAATATTTTAATACCGTATGTCCAAACTGGCTTCAATACTTGATTGTACCTCAAAATTTTGTTATTCGTCGAAAGCGTCGATGTCCGTCCAATTAGCCAATACAACTGTTTGTATTTCTGATCCTACTATTTTTAAAATCACATTACAAATTTATTTTGTTGCTTAATAATATAACTTTTATTTTTATTGTACCTGTGGATAGTTCAGCTTTCTTATTTTAAGTGGGGGAGTACATCATTTTATTTCACTTCGTAATCTAATTGAACTAATACTAATTTAATATATATTGTTATAAATATTATTGGTACATATTTTTACTGTGTTTGACGAAGCGCGACAGGCCCTCAATTTCCATGGGCAATCAGTTTTCAGTATTTTTCTCGATTTGCCAAATAGACATTACACGTCTTACTAAGGGCCCCTGTTGAATAATTATAATTCAAGTTTAAGTATTAGCTTTTTTGTAAAAACTGCGTACCTACAGGTTTTTTTTAATCAGAAAATCGAATGTTAAATTGAATGAATGAATGAATGACAGGGACTGAGTAGATCTTTAAATCAAAGTTTGAGTTTCTATGAGTTTTTTTTTAATTGAAAACACTACTAATGAGCATTTTAATGCAACGTGAAATGTACCGTGTTAGTCTGTTTTATTTGTTTTTTATCCATACTCAATAATTATAAGTTATAGTGATCAAGAAATGGTACTCTATGAGTAGCAAAGTTTGAAAATAAAATTTGGAAAGCAAGCAAAAATTATTTCAGGAGAGGCAAGTAGCGGAATAAATTTAATCCAACGATCCAACAAAATTTTAAGAAAACTTAATATTTCTCTTTACCTGCCTTACCTACCCACATTAAATGCACTCATATGCACTCTGAGATAAATGAAGTTTTACGTTTTATTATCTATTTAGTGTCTGATCATGTTAATAGATGTCAATTACTCAACGAAAGAGTATTAAAAAATAAATTTTATTATTTATAATCTTTTTGTATTGTAATTTTAAATTTTAACATTAAATCTTATCAAATATTTTTGTTGGTTTTACCTTTCATTTTTAAAATCTATCTATACATTAATACCTGCGCTTAATGAGTGCATATAGTGCTGTCTGTAACAAATTATTTGTAAAACTAAGGAGGAAAAAAATAATATTGACATTTAATTGTCTTAGATTTCAAACGAAAAACATGATTTTCTTTTTAATACCATTTTGAGAAAAACGGTTGTATAAACAATAGGAAAAATATGCAAATATAACGTCTTTTCTGTGTGATTTCAATTAAATTCAATTTTACCTTCTTATCACCTAATCGAAACAATGATTGACCTATACTTGCTTATTAGTAACAGGTCTAGCATTTTAATAGAAACTTTACTGATCATGCAACATATTGTTTGTCCAAATGTCGAATGAGTTAAGCCGAATGAGTTAAATTTTCTTCCTAATATGTTTGTTGAATACCTGGTATTTTATGTAATCTGGTATAAGAAGACCAAGTGTGGTACACTTATAACAAGACCTGCCGCAAAGTAAAACAAACAATAACAATAATCAGCATTTTTGTAAATTGATTTTTCATTTTCTTTATATAGAGTTTAAATGGAGTCCATAGGACTCAATGTAAAATATTTGTATAAATAGAGTGAAAATTTAATAAATAATTACAGTTGATTTTGGGTCATTAAAGATGACCAGATCATAAACTATAAATCTTTTATTTATTGTAAACATATCATTAACATAACTGTCCTCTATTCCAGGCCTTGTGGCCAAGTCTAGTGCAATAGAACTTTCTCTAAAAGCAATTTGGCTTTTAATTTGGCAACTCTTGCCTTACAATGACATTAGGTTACACCACACCAGGACAGTAGGTGATTGTAAAACAACATATGCTGTGTATGTATAATAACAAAGACTATACTACAATAAACATATATAGGAACATTAAAGCTTGCACTAGCATGTACAACATGCCCTACACAAGACAGTATTTGTAATTAATATTAAGTAGTTTGTAATTGAAACTGACCTACAATATTTTAAATTTTAAATTATATCAACTTATACAACAATTTGTAATATTTATGAAAATATGACAAAGATGCATTTTTGCATACTACAATAAGTTACATTTTAAACTATGATCGATAGTAAAGTATTGTCAAAATTATAACAAATTAGTCATAAGTTTCTAAAAAATATTTTTATTTTACTTTTAGTTATTTTTGTATATTTTGAATTTTATTGTACATTTTGTTCTTGTAAATGCCTTATTTGGGTAAATAAATAAATAAACAAATAAAACATTTGCAATTAGATTGATAGGAAACTTGACGTCACGCTTAACATTTACTTACACCAAGCTAATCAATTGTCGCTACCGATACTATTTAATCAAAATTAAAACAAAATAATTTTGAAGTGGTTCCGGATTATATAGATAAATTAAATAACTTAACTGTTAACGGTCAAACTAGTAAGATAGTCACAAACATTAATGAAAAAAGTGTGTTACTTTTCAAATATCGACATTTGCAATCAATTATTAAAATAATTATTAGTGAACGGAAACCTGACAACCATTTAATAAATAAAATAAATTATTTAATTTAAAATATCACTAAAAACAAAAATCGAATTATAAAATTAAAAATATAATATAGTTGTGCAATAGATCTAATAGGTGGTGTCTGTCAAAGCTATATTTCAACCGGTGACTATTTCCGGTTATTATTTCGGGTTGCTGTGCACGCACGAAAATTGAAAGACACCGTTGTTAAATTAAAACTTAGTCTCAGATGGTCCATTGAAAAGAATAGAATAAAATCTGTAGTTGTATAAGTAAAATCTTAAAACAGTTATAAAATACAAAGAATAATAAAATTAATAATAAGATCTTTGTAAATAAAATAAATAAAACATTTAAAATTAATTCGAAAATAAAGTTTTTGGGAAATTAAATATAAAGAGTTTTAATCTATAATATAACTTTAAAAGAAACAAAAAATATTTCGAAGAAGAAATATTAACTGGCGCAGTCGGTAGGGTGGTTATTTATTTCAAAGAAGACAAAATAACCAAAAACCCTATTTTTAAGAAGAAATATTAATCATAACTTGTGGCGAATTAAATTTGTTTTCAAGTAAAATGAATCTAAAAGGTTTATTTTATTAATATTTCACTTTTAGTAAACCATTTTTTCGCTAAAAATAATAAAAAACATAACAATAAAACATAAACAAATATAATTTTAACATTATATTCCTAAAATTAAACAAAAATTAAATTCAACACTTAAATATTACAGACTTAGTAAACAAAAGAAAAATAAGTTGTTTAATTTTTTATGATATTATTTGGTGATATTGCCATATTTTAAAAATAATTAAATGTTTATTTTATTAAATTTTCAAATGGTGAATTTGAATTGATTTAAAGCGTGGGAATTTAATTGTTAAGAAATATGAAAAAAGAAAATTCTGAAATAAAAGTAAAATATTATCAAAGTTGAAATTTAAGTCAAAGAAATGTATGTGACTGAAAATTCAATTCTGTTGGAGGTAATTTTCACGTAGGTGTTGATGATGATGAAGATGTTGATAATGATGATGTAACATGTACATATACGTATGTATTATAAATATATAATTTTGCAAGTATACTTCACAGATGTTTACTATACAATATAAGCTCATCTTTTTTTGATTTGATATGATGATTTGATGATGATTTAGATTATCAGAATACTACATTTTTCCAATGAAAATAAAATTCTAATGAACATGTTCAAATTAGGGTCTGATTAATATGTTAAGGGTTTTTTAATTTCTTTCATCACATTGTAGAGCTTATAGATTTCAGTATAAAAACTTCTTATTGAAAGCATTGTTGAAATTGTTTTAACTTATCCACAGTAAAATTATAGTACTCTAGAGAAGTGTACACAACACGCAGGGTGGCGCACTAGGTAGGGCACCTGCCTTTCAACCGATGAAAGCAAAAAAAACTTTATAAGATTTACGACCTGGTCTAGTACCCAATGGCAAAAAAATTATTGAGAGTATAATCTGGTAACAACTTAAATAAAATGGAACTTCGCTATTTAAGTAAGCCTTCTTGACATTATCAGTAGTTTTCTACGTTTAATGAGTTGTCTATTATTATCCAATGAGCCAGTAATTTGATAAATAAATACTCGAAAACTTTCTAATAAAAAATATTCTTGCAATACCAAAAACATAAAAAAAAGTGGTAAAACTTTTTTTATCTAATATAAAGTGACTGCAAAAAATATCCAAATGTAAACAAAATAAATCAGTAAGAAATAGTTTTGTTTTGTTTTTTTTTTCATTTCTCAAGGCAGTACTCAGCTCGGTAAAAATTAAATTAATGTTTTTAAATGTAAAATTTGACCTATTGTAAACCGTTCGAAGTCCTGGATTTCTGCACCTGCAAGATCCCCCGGTGAGTTCAGCCTGGATTTCTGCACCTGCAAGATCCCCCGGTGAGTTCAGAAAGAAGGCTGCTAGATGGATGGGATAAAGGGATGGGATAAAGGGATGGGTAGGTGTACAATACCTACACCTACCCAATATACTGATAAATAATATTTTTTTTAATGTTTGATTTTGAAATTATTTTCAATTTATAATTACCAGGCTGATAAAATTCAAGAGAACCAATAATATTTTTTAACAATTGAAAAAATGATAAAAATAAAAACATAAAAAAACTTTTATTTTTGTTAGTTTTGATTTTCGTTTCGGTGTTTTAATAAAATAAAAATTATTATTATCAGAGTAAAACAAATAGAAATAATAAAAAATTTGTTTAAATAAAATAATTATATTTTAATTTAAATGAGCCAAGGCAGATTATTTTCACAAGTTTTGTTCTTTCCCAAATTTTTTTTAGTGTTGTAAAAATTCCTTCAGTATTTTTATTGAACCCAAGAATTCTTTACCATTTTTCTTTATAATGTACTTTACACTTTATAATAAAAATTTTCATCTTAAAATAAAATTTAATTATTGAATTTTTAAAATTCGTATTTATATAGCAAAATACTTCAGAAAAGAAAATATATATATATATACTATGTAGGTGTATAAATATTACGTTGCTCTTTAGAAATTCAATGGAATAACGTAATTGAAAAAAAAACTTTGGAATAAAGCCTTTTATTCCAAAATATATTTACTTTAATAATTCTAATGAACTCATTCTAAATTTCTTTTAAAATTGAAAGTAAATAAAATTTTTTAAATATTCAGGAATTACAACGAAACAAAATATTTACTTTAACTTTTAGACTAAATAAAAAATTTATTTTCGAATTAGTTTTTTAAAACTATAAACTAGAATTCGCCTGCCCCCCGGAATTCGAGGAAGCTTCATAAAAAATGGTACCCAATTTTATTATAAATTAATAATATTATAATTTCATTAATAATTTCAATTTATTCTTAATGGTATTATGTATAATACATTGATTTAGCTTAGACAACAACCATATTTGTGATATGTTATTTAAAAAAAAAAATTAAATTTGAATTTTAATCTGGCAAGAAAAAACAGAAATATGTACATGACATGGGTGAGTTGCGACAATTTGGTAAATAAAAATTTTTGTATGTAAAGATATAAGTATACTGATACATGAGGTGAAACTTAAATTGAAATTTCTAATTCAAAATTAATAAAGTTTGAAAAAATATTTGAATTCGCTACATCTCCTTTTAATCGGTTGTGAAATGGTTCATATATTTGTATTGTAATTTTTTCAGTTGTTTACAGATTAAATATAACCAGGGCTACCGGATTGGGCTAAATTTTTCTCGATTTAGTAACCAAAATTCTTAAAATGGCTACTTGTTAATTTGGGGCTAAATTGAACTACATTTGTTTTACTGAACATTTGTTCAGAACAATATTTAAAACTAAAAACTTTATTTTAAACTAATATTTTATAGGAAATGTATAAAAATAATTACTATTATTTTTATTAATTGCGATTAAACCTTTGTTAAATGACATGGCTAAACTCAATTTATTTTCTCATCAATTCAATATTATTTTAAAAAAATTCAACATCTGAAAACAATAAAGACTATAATGCAAAAAATAAATTAGTCAAATGTAATTCAGCTTACAAAACACAGTGAAAAACGTAATAATAAACCTGTAAATTGTCATATGATTAATAGAACATATTATGTACATATTAGTATAAAATATTTTAATTGAAAATTAAATTTATTCTAAATATTTAAGTCAGGTTAGTCTAAATAATTACAAATCAAAGGTGTAAATATTCTAGTAATATAAGATCTTGAAATGTAGAATTAAAATATATGAAAATAAAATATTGTACAAATACATTAAGCCAATAAATAAAGTAATAATAATAATAATGTACATATTACATTGGCATTTGTAAAAAATTATCAGCTGCTGCAAAAAGCGAGAATTTGAACCATTACTTTACTGATCAGTATTTATTTTTCTGAAACAATTATTGAAATAATGATTTCTGTTTCTTTTTAACCATTCTGTTTTTGGGACATATTGACATATTTAATTTTTTTATTCAATATTCAATCTAATAGATTTCAATTTATTCAAAATTCAATCAATCTATAGTGGGACATCTATCGGTGGACTTATTTGAATTATGAAAATGTAAATTAAAATGTCTGCTTCTACTTTACTTTTGTTTGGCGATTTGTGAAGATGTTTGTGTATACTTTTATATGGTTAAAATTTTAAATTGAAATTTCTAATTAAAAACTAAAAAATTGTGAAAAAATATTTAATTTCGTTACTATTCTATAGCGAATATTTATATCTATAATTTAAAAAAAAAAAATAATGACAATCGGTTGAAAAATGGCTCTGGAAATTGTTCCGTATTTTTTTTATTTACAGATTTAATATTATGATTCAAAAATTAATTTATCTTTAACTGACACCATCTTTTATTAATTAGATAGCTTTATAATAATAATATACATAATATTGTATTAAGTGCATTTTAATTTTAAGGATGAATAAACTTAAAATTAAATAAAGAGAATAATTTAATTTAATTAAAATTAAATGAAGACGTTATGTTAATATATCTATGTATATATATCCATTAATATTAAGTTAATTAATTGGAAAAATTTATCTATGTAAATTAAACATATGACCTATATAATATAGGTACATGAAAATAAGCTGCTATTAAAAATTAATTTTAAGTATTTCTAATAATATTATTCATATTGTTAATTTTGAATAATATATCATGGTGCTAGTAAATTATTTATTCAATTTCTCTTGATTCATTTGAATGTGTTTGGTTGGTATTATTTTAATTTTAATATACTTTTTTGTATTTATTTCTGTTCTATTTTTGGTATGCCAACGATCCACACTAATTTTAAGGAATAGCTGGAGTATTAACTTAATTAATAATATCATTTGATATATTTTCTGTTATATAAATATCTACATTTAAAAAAATTTATCAACAGATATGATGTAGTGGTTCTGTAATTTATTTATCTATTTATGCTTAATATAAACGTATTACAATATAATATTGTACAAAATAAAACAAACAAACTATACTTTTAAAATTAATCTTATTCTATATATCTAATAATATCTTAATATAAAAATTGACAATTTTACAATTTGATGATTTAATACCAATTTTATAGTTTATTACAAAAATATAGATTTATACTAACACTCACATACAGGTTTAGCTTTTTTTTTTTATTCGGCTTTAAAATAAAATCAATGTGGTGTTTCTGTTTATACATTATTCGTAATATTATTTACCATAGCTGGTACGATGAAATACTGTACCAGTTAATATGCAAGTGGATCATATCTCCAACAAAAAGAAAATCAATTTCATTATTTAAAACTGTAATAATAAATATGATATCAGCAACCTCCCTTCTGGGTTCTAATGATTTTAGATCTAATAACCTCAACCTATTCCTATGTAAGGTGGCAAAATAATTAGATTCGACCAGTGTAAATTACGCAGTGAGTATCCCAAAAATATTTTTATTTGTGTAACTCCAATTTTTTTAATATGACGAAAATAATGAGGCTATAACATAATTAAGATTACTGCGAACAAGAGACGTATCTAAATATATTATTTAGGGAATTTAGGGACGTAAGGATAGTTGAATTCTGTAAAAAATCTTTTAATGAAATTTTTCATGCAGTTATACTTATTAATATTTATGACATTTAAATGTTATTTGGAACACAATTTATTGTCAAAAAGAGCATCAAGGTATTTAAAGTATGAAACTAACTCCCTCAATAGATTTAATTTTCAAAGTATAATCAGTCAACCATTACTGATTCAAAATCGGTAATCAAGCGGGAAAAATTCATTAAAGCACATTTGTTACTATTTAAGGTCAAACTGTTAATTTTACACCAATGTAAAAAAGGCTTTAATCCTTGTTGGAGAGGTGATGTATCGCTTGCTGGTGTATTATTTTTTATAAATTTTAATGTTATCTGCATAAATAGCATAATTTACTATGTTTAATGACAGAAGTTACATCGTTAATGGAAATAATAAAGAGAACCTAAATTGATACCTTGTGGAAAGGGAGACTTTGCTCGAAAAGGTTCTAGGAAGTCTAAATAATATATTGTAGTTCCTATTATTTAAGTAGGAATTAATACAATTGATCCAAGATGTAAGAATCACATTTTTTAAATTTTCGATAAATTATCGAATGAGGAAAAAAATCAAAGGTCTTAATTAAATTGATGTATAGTATATGCCATCGGTATGGAACCCAGATTCCACACAGTCTATGAAATAGGAACAGCTATCTACAAAATTGGTTACTGTGGATGTTTTTTTTTCATAAAACAATGCTGATTAGAAGACAGTAAATTTGAATAATGATCATTATTCAAATTATAATAAAGTGACATACTATTAATTCAACTTGAAAGTTTTGCATTTTGGGCGATAGTTTTCTATATTGTTCTTACAATGTTTTTTGTGAACTGGTCTAATAAACTATTTTTTTTCCAAAAACCAGGAAACTTTCACTATCTGGAGATCTGTGAAAGTTTAAATAAAATTGATAAACGGGTGCAGAGAAAATCTCACTACTAATCAGGGCCTCTTTAGAACTGTAACCAGGGATTAACTTACAAATTACTCTCTCTTCTTTGTGTAATGAAATCCAGTATCCAAATAACTAAGCAAATATACTGATAACACGAAAAGACCAAAAATTTATTGATTTAATAGTAAATAAATAGTTTTTTTATTTAATTTAATAATTTAATTTAATAATTTAAGTTTTTCATTGTTACCAGATTATACTCTGAATCTTTTTTTGTTATTAATTTTAGCCCAATGACAAAGGGTACCAGGTCGAAAAACCAAAAAAGCATTTTGTTTTTGCTTTATCAGGAATCGAATCTGGGACATTTTGGTTAAAAGGCAGGTTTTCTACCTACTGCGGCACCCAGCGTGTGATTGATTTATTCCGTTTTCAATTTAGTCTAGCAGTTGGGATAATAAACAAAAGTTTGTACTATAACCAAAAGCTAATGATTCTAATCAAAACGCTGAATCGGAAAAAAGAAATATATGCGTTCTATTAATTATGTTAATTAGAATTATAGTAAGTGCGTTGAATATCACAACTCTAAGGAGTTATTGTTTGCATTGGCTTATTGATCAGAAAATTAAGGGTATATACTTGAGGTAACAAGCTATTCTTGTCTGGATTTTTATCATCATGCTTTATTTTCAAAAAATTAAGTAGAAAATCCAGAATCTTAGTATCAATAAATACGTATGATAGCTTCAAGAAAGCTTCAAGTACGCTTCAATATTATGTATACGCTTATTTCTTAAAATCAGCTTCACTTCAAAATTTTAAACAAAGACACAGCTTGAAAGCTTGAGAACTTAAAATTTTTTAATGTATGTCCTACATAAAAAAGTAAAAATAAAATAACTATAAATATTTATTTTTAGATTTCACACTTTCGGATTTTAATTTTGATTTTGGCATATAAACTAGATTTCAGAAAATAATTTTAAAAATAAATTAGCTTAATTTTATTTTTCAATTTTTTTAAGTATTAGAATAATATTAGAATAATTTTGTACCTAATGAAATGTACCTAATATGAAATTTACCTAATTTGAAAAGTACAAAATTTGAAAAGTAAGTTTTTTACCTAATTCGAAAGGGAAAAAGACCTATTGTTGGCCAATATATTAATATACAGGTCCACCGGTTAAAATCAATAAATTAATAATTAAATTTTGATGAATTTTATTGGAAATTATTATAAATCCAACACATATTATCTTCTTCTTAAAACTCGCTATTTGTTCCTCTAAACATTTATATTTTCATCTTGCCGGGGAAGCTAATGCGATTCAATTTATGATTGTCGCGGTGATTTCAACCTTTTCATAATACTAAAGAATCGCAGAAGAATAAAAAATTAAATCGCGACGAACAAATACATTCTTCTAGGGTATACTTCGGCGATAACTTTGCGATTCTCATGGTTTGGTGAGTTATTAATTCATATAATTTTTATATGTGATCGCATGTATTTTTTTATGTCATTTCGGCATTCGGAATATTATAAACTCTTTTATCACCGTGTAGATTTCTTGTATAAAAGAAGTGAAATGTTAACATTGTTACTCTTTATTAGGATTACTTCTTGTTGATTTTTTTTTTCTCTTAACTGTATTTATTCAATCTTTCTTAAAGAAAATTACAATAATTTCTAACAAATGTGACCTTAATGGTTTATTCAAATCTTAAAAATTTAAAAATGTTGGAAGGTCCATTGATTGATTTGGCCCTTCATATTTGTTCGTTCTTTCCAATTTTGTGCCTTATACTGATTACTGGAATATTTTGTAGATCTCTCGCCAAAGGGTTAGGGTGCTGGATTATTCTGGTTGCATATCTGTTTTTGCATTTTTCAAGTTCTTCATTAACTAAGGATATATTCAAATCATTATGTAGATTGATATTTATAATGTACCAAGGGGCCTGAGTTATGGTACGTAAAATTTTTGATTGCATCCTTTGAATTGTTTCGATGTTACCAGTAGAAGCAGTTCTGCATAACTGACACCCATAGGACCAGATTGGTTTAAGAATGGCTTTGTATAGCAACTCTTTATATTCCAGATCTTATTTGGAATTCTTCCCCAATAAGCCAATAAAGGCTGTTCGTCTTTAGTTTTAGCTGCTCTTTTTTTGCGGTGATGTGCTTCTTCTAAATCAGCCTTTTATCTAGATGAACTCTCAGGTATTTAACCTCGTTGGCTTGCGGAATAGTTATCCCATTTATACTAACTGGAATTTTACTCTCATTGACCTTCATTTTCTATCTAACTCGAAAGCGTCTATTAGTTATATATAAATTTAGAAGTAGATGAGCCTCAGCTTGTAGCTTTTTTTTTATTTTGTAGATTAATCAAAATTCTTGTTGATGAAAATTTTTATGTGGCCCAACATGGAAAATTATTTTGAAGTACCTTTAAAATTAAAATCTAATGTCGCAATTGAATTTTTAATACGGTTTGGAAAATTGTCTACTACTACAGGTAAATTGGACCATTTTTTATAACGATAACAATCTGCTTTGTTTTTATTTTTGAAGACTGACAACATTTTTCAGATAAAGTTATTTAAGTATTCAGCCCATCAAAACGAAAATGGTGTATAATTTGCTTGTAGTATTTGCTAAAATTTTCATATTTTCACTTTTTATTTTTTAAGGCTTTTTATTAACCGGGTCAGCTATCACTCATTTATAATATAGAAATATGAAATCATTTATTTTTATTTAATTTATAATTTAAGAAAAAATTAGCTTTCACTAATTTATAAATATTCTATCAGATTATTGGTCAGGAAATCGAAGTTATTTAATCTTCTTGTGTCACTCCATTAAAATTTAGACAGTTTTTTTTTTATTCATTTGATGAAATTTCAATCAATATTGAGATCTTTTAATTGCATTCAAACGATCACATTTTTTCGTTAGCAATATCTTCTTTACTCCTGCAGTATACTTTATGCTAAGTTGTTCAGATAATTTTTTTGATATCGTTGGCTGAGTCTGAAAGGCTTCATATACCATCAACTCGGTTTTGAGTAAACGCGATTTGAAGTTTAAAGTTACTTAAAAAAAAAAAAATGTACAATACAATTTTTTGTAACTTTCATAATAAGTTAATACTTATTTAATTATTTTAATTACAAAATATCAAGTGCCCACGCCTTTTAGTGTATAAGTTATAGGCATTTTTGTTTTTCGAAATCGATTCCCAAACGACCCATACCCACTTTTTTGAACAAGTTGATTTTAGTCCATGCACGTGGGTCAAATTTACCTGGATATTGGTTGTTTTATCACTAAACTTTACAAATAAATGTATGGTCCACTACATATTAAAAAATATTTATGGTATTAAAATATTTCAAAATTAAAAATCAGTTTATTTAATTGAGATCACATTCTCTTATAACAATATTATAATCTAAAACAAAAACAATGTAACATAAAAAAATAGCTCAATCACTAAAAAAATAAAGAACTTAAAATTATTTATTATATACTTTACCTAGGTATACCTTAACTTATAACTATTGAAGACATACGGTTCTATTATGGTGAGAATAACCATAGGTTTTTGATCAATGGTTATTCCAACCATATAAAGGGCGTACGTTTTCAATCACAATTATTTCATTTTTAATAATGCTTTTAAATAGTTTTGATAATTTGTTGGGGCATATGGGGCATTTCAGAAAAAAAACCATTTTGACATCAAACTTCATACAAAAATTACCCATATCCAAAAAATAGTCGTATGGGTCATTTTATAATTAACAAAGTATTACAAAGGTGGATATGGGTCAAACTAAATATCTCCGAAACGGTAACAGATAGCGAAAAACGATTTGGGCCAAAAGAAAGAGTGTGTAGTAAAACCTAAGAATCTGTTCCTAAGTCAAAAAAAGGGAAAATGGCTTATGGAGCTGTGCAGACGTCAGCCGATGATATGTACTTTGGCCTGAAGTTTACAATATCTTTTCTAATGGTTTTAATATCCAGAATTGCTTTGCAATTTAAAAGAAAAAAATCAATAATAGAGCTATTTTGCAAAAATTAAAAAGGAAAAGAATGCCTACATTACACTTTTGAAGACATTTGAAGTTTGAGTCATTTTATAATTATATTATTGGAATAATGACTTGCAGTAAAGCTTACATTTTGAATCAAGTTCATCTATTCAAGTTTAAATAGTTAAAAACTTATTTACAAAAATGAAGTAATTATTAAAATAAAGAAAAATTATTAAAAATGAACAAATTAATTAAATGATTGTGCTTAAAAATCAACCAAAAGAAAAATTAAATTAGTGTAACTGCTTTTTCATTGAAATTAATTTGATTTGACATTTTTAAATGAAATTCTCATTGTGTTGTTCTTAAAGAAATACAAAATCAAAAAAAAAAATAAAAAACATAAGTAATAAAAAGTAAAGTTATGTCTGTTAAATTTTATTCAGTCTTTTACTGTTATAAGTTTTCCTTTTATGGTATAGGCTTATTATAAATGTCTTTATTTAATAACAAGTTGACAAATTTTCCAAATGAATAGCAAACAATGTTTACTAATGTTTCAGTGTGTGCAAGTAAGTTTTTTTTTTATTTGTTGTTGTTGTTTTTATTGTGACAATGATAAATTTATTTTTCTCTTTCAATTCTTACTTAGTTAACTTTATACAGGTGTAAGATATTTATATGTATAATGTTAGATTTATTTTTAAATTTCATCTAATCATTTATGAATAAAAAAATAAAAAAGGAATAGAAAACTCTAATTTTGTATGTATGAGTGTTAACTTTTATTTTAGTGTGTTGTCTTCTTTTTATATTAAATTTATTATATTATTATTATAATAATATAATCTACTTATATATTATTTATATTATATTCGGTACCTACATATCTTTCAACACTATACCTATATTTGCATTTAATGTCTAGTGTCTGGTTAAGTACTAACCTAAATTTATAAAATTTCTTCATATTTTTTTTTTTTTTCTTATATTTATTATTATTATTTTTTTTTTATTTTTTGTTTTTCTTTTATGATGAGAACTCTTCTGGGGTTAAAAAGGAAAATATTCCCTTATTTACATTTCTTATTTGGATTTTATATTTCAAGGTTTTTCTGTAATGTATGTTATTCCGTTGTTTTTATTTTGTTTTTTTATTGTTTTGTTTTTGTAAATTTGAAGCCTGAGAAAGATTAAAGGATTTCTTGTTGGAATTTTTTTGTTTTTTTTTTTTTCTATATAAAATTCCTATTAAATTTTTTATTTTATATAGGAACCAAGTGAAATAAAAGATTTAAGTATTGTTTCAGTCAAACTAATTAGCATATTATATACAGTAAAAAATTTTAGGAAGTTTTCAAATTGGAAATTTTAAAAAATTTTCTCCTTTTTCCTTAGTGAATTTATTTAATTTTTCATAAAAAATTCAGGCTTTAAAAATACTATTGTATTTTACAATAAAAACTTAAATAATTAAATGTAATAAGTTTAAAGGTAAAAGATAACGTGCAAAATTTTAAATATTCTTTTAATATTTAACTTAAATGCAAATTGAATTCTTGATGTTTTTTTTTATAAATATTTCATTAAATTTCATTTATTAATTTTTAAAAAAAATTATAATATTTTTTAGTTAAGTTAAGTTTTTCTTTTTTGATTATTATTTAATATTATATCTTGTGTTATATTTTATACATATCTACATATTATAATATTATATAATTTAATCATAATCTGTTGACTTGGCATGAATATCAACTGTTTTTCATAAAGGATGTGTACTAATACTCAGACAAACATCAGGCGATATATGAATTCCGCTATTTAAAATACTGTATTTACTTAGTTCTTTTATTCTGAAAACTAACGGGATTTTAAAGGGATTTTAATATGGAGCCATTGCGGGATTTTGTTTGACGAGCTTTTCATTATTGGGATATCGTACATCCAAAAAATTAATATTGTAACATTGTCGCGATCACAAAATGAAAATTAAAACAACAATATTTACCGTAACTCTTAAATTGTTTTACTGTTATAATCACAATTCATTTCATGAATTTACTGTTATTAAAACATTTTATCAAAAATTTAAATTTCAAAGAAGAAAATTCAATAATGTTCGATAATAACAACAAAAATGAATCAACTCTTTATTTAGGTCCGGAGAGCATATCTGTTTCAAATAAATTACAAGTAAAGCGCAGTCGTATTAAAATTTTAACAGTCGTATTAAAATTGCGATAACTGAAAATAGATTACTACACCTAATATTAAAATTTACTTGCTTACTTGATTATAATGTTTTTGATATTCATTGTTGTCGTTCTAGCCCAACTATTTCAGATGAATTAAATATAATTTGGGTATATTATATTCAAGTCGGTGTTCACACCAGTAATCATAATATCACCAATATATTGACAAAAATATGTATTGATATAATATACCGAATACAATGTTTGTGTTTTGTGTATTTTTAAATTATTTACGATTATTATTTCAGTCTAACTGGCGTTTTATACTCCATTATTTAATACAAAGTTTTTAAGTGAAATATTTCAAAAATTTACTGTTCTTTGAGTTTAAATTCATAAATGCAAAATTAAGAAGAATCCCTGATGAAAATAATATTTAATAATTTCTAAATTATAGCAGTAAATGCTTTTTTAAAGAGAATTTATAATTAAGGAAAACATTTGCTACGTTGAATTAAAACATAAAAAAATATATATATTCATCTTCATTCCCTAGGAAAGTAAAAATAAATATTCAGAAGTCAAAACTTGAAAAGAGAATTGATTACGAAGCAATATTTTAGAATTTTTCAAGTGTTTATTTTTATTAACAAATTTCTGAAGAATCAGATTCATGATTTAACCTTAAATATTTTTCATTACAGAAAAAAAAAAAAAAAACAATTTTTTTTTTCAAAATTAAAAATTTCTGAATAATTTCCATAGCATAACAAGTGTTTCCCTAAAATTTTAAAAATTTATTTGTTTAGTTCCTTTGAAGTTTCAGGTGTGGTTCGTTGTAACCAGAAATAGATATTAAGAATATTTGGTAACAGGAAATATGAAAATTGAATACATATAACTAATCTTAATAGTTGAAGCCAGCAATTCATCCCTTGATCTTATTAATCCCGATAATAGAGTATTTTGACCTTAATATGATATTTTTAAAATTTATTTGATTTTCATGAAGATTGTTTTCGTTATAGGTGTGGTATTCTCCTGTGTCTTTATTTATCAACTGAAATAACATAGTGCCTAACTGCTTACCGTGCTTACAGTATTATCTTAATTAATGTAATGACAAGTCACTGTGTCATATTGACATTTAAAGCAGTAATAGTAAGGTTAGGAATGGTAATTTAGTATTTACCACAATAGGTTTCTGAGTTTCACGATGGCAAGTTTATTTATAAATGGCATGTACTTACTGAGATATATTAAATTTCTTGAGAATTTTGATTTTCTTTAAATGTTTTTTTTGTCTTGCAAATAGCACAATGTGATCGAATTATAATTTTCATTAATTATAATTTTTTATTGTATATTTTAATAAATAAAACTATAAACATAATTTTCTACAACTGTCAAAAGCTATGAAATAATACATTTATGTTGAAAATTTTGCTTAAAAATATTACTAGATATCTGTTTTCGTACATGACTAGTCTCAAGTGCTTCACTTCACCAAATAAAGGCTATATGATGGCGCTACGAAATCAATAAAATCTAACCCTATTTTGATGGAGTAGACACCTGTAAGACTAATCTGTGTGTAAATTTACTTTCGGAAAAATTTTCTGGTGGATGTAAATATGTATACCTAAATAGTTTGTTCTGATATATAAAAAGTGTGATAAAAATTGTTTTTGACTACTACATACATATGGAAAACTATATCTTCGAAAGTCCTTATCGCATGTAGATGGCAAAGCAAGTTAATTAGTATGTAGGGACCAGCAATCAAAATAAGGGACAATAAATAATGCTTATAGATTATGTAGTTTTTAAACAATTAATACCCTAATTTTATAACTTTGAGGGGCTATTTAATACTGTCAGATTAATATTTAGATCAAGCACACTCTAGAAGAAAAACATTTTCTTTGTCGGAGTAGCAAACTAGGATATGTTTTGTATGAAAATAGATGTCTAAAGCAATTTATGTAGAAATTTGCAATTAGATAATATATTTGGAAATCGAGTAACAATTTGAAAACTATTTTTGTATAAATAATAACACTGTTATAGAATAATCGAAAAAATAAAATTTGTTTAATTGTTAATCTTGATTTTCATATGAACAAGTTGGCAGTAATTAGGCAGTAATTTTTAAAATTTTAATCAAATTTTAACAGCTTTTTTTTGAGATTTTGTGAGATCTATTAAAGTGTGATTTTTATGTTAAAAGTTGCAACAGTTGCAGTCTCTGAATTTTCATATTGCTGAATGAGTCACTATAGAACGAGACTTTATTTATTTCCCTTAACTTACTTATTTGTGGTTCAACGACTAGGATCATATATAAGGAAAGTTTCCGGCATCACAATGGACCTTACTGGGCTAAGTGTGTTGACATACTACCTATCTACTTATTTATTTATTCATACCTGATGGAACAGAGTTTTGGCATGGGTTTTATAAAGCGAAACTCTATCGACTTTATGACGCTAAAAGCGTTTTGTATATCTCTCGTAAGACTAGTTTTAGGATAAGGTGTAATTTTTTAGAGTCCAGCTCTTATAGCAATGTAATAAAAAATTAAAAAATATATTAATTGTTTCGCTCGAAGAAGATTTGACCTGACAACAAGACCATAAGATAAAAGTTATTATAGGTTTAATTAAGTTGCCTAATAGAAGATCTGTATTTAGTGTTATGTTTCGTCGATATTTAGTAATCGCCATTTATGTCTACAATTTATGCCTACAAGGCTACTGAGATCGTAAAACTTGTTGTATACTCAACATCATTGAAATAGCTAATAATAAAAATTAGAACATGTTTGAAGAAGCTCCACTGTGTTAAATGCTTAACTAGCTGGTAAATAACATGAAGGATGTTTTCAATTAAATACAGGCCAATTTAGAGATCTCGCGTTATATAATCTTGATTATATTTTTGAATACTTTTAAATTACACGCTGGGTGGCGCAGTAGGTAGAGCGCCTGCCTTTCAACCGAAATGTTCCATATTTGGGATTGAATAAATGACAAAAAATAATTGAGAGTATAATCTGGTAACAAATTAAATAAAAATGAAACCATTCTATTTAAGAAGGCTTAGATCCTGACAATAGTGGTAGTTTTCCACATTTAATGAGTTTATAAGCCAATCTTATTAAATAAATGCTCGAAATATTGTAGATGTAGTATAAACTTGCAGTACCGCACTTAATTAATTAGTTTTTATTATTGTTATTACTATTTTTATTATTTATAGTTTCCGAGATATTCATCAGTATTGCTTTGCCGCATATCCCCAATTTTCGATTACTTTAATTTTTGGTATGCCGTATATTTATTAGTACCTGTTCATATGGCAAAAAATTCAGATATTTTGTATTTTTCTTGCTTGATGAACATGATGTACATCTTCAAAGCTGTTGTCTATGAACGTACGTCTTAAAAGAATTAGTTAGCCTGTAAAAGTTGAGTTGGCAGACGAAATAAATTAATAAAAATAAACTAATTCCCTAGTTCAAAAATTTTATTAATTATATATTTAATTTTATTAAATACATTTTTTGTCATAGCTTCAAGGAAAAAAAGAGATAAGAAATATATTTTAAATTGAAAAATCAAGTTCGAATGCACCTTTTCTAAAAAACTAAAACTTAAATTATTTTTGCTGAAAAAAAGTGAAAAAAAAAAAGAATGTATAGTTCGGTATTAATTTTAAGAGAAATGTTATATTTGCTCCAAGATTGCCATTGGCTCAAATTGGTCAAAAATTATAATATTATTAATGATACGAAAATTGTTTGTCAAAAAACTTTTAAGATTAAGAAAATGTAATATAATTTTTCGTAATTTATTTTAACTGAATTTTGTTATATTTTTCACTATAAAAATTATTTTGACCACCAAATTGTGCTTGTTGAGCAAAACTTACTATTAGGCATCTGTTTGGAAATTGTATCCAATATTCAAGAGATAGGGATAGATATTTAAAAACTAATAGTCTAGAGTGATGATGAAACGAATTATAGAAAGATAACAAATTTCCTAAAATCTATTGAACTATACAAAACAATTTAAAACAAAAAATTAAACAAAATCAATAAAACATGTTAAATGAAAAATATTAAATGTTAAAAAAAAGGAATGAATTAAAATAGAAAATATTTAGTTATAATAACTTCATATAATAAATTAATATGTATAAGAAAACTTGAACTATTAAATTATTTTATATAGAAACATAGAAAAAAAAAAAAAAAATCAAAATAAAATAATTTAAAGACCTGGCCTGAAACAATTGTGTTCACAGGCCACTTAAATAAAATTATAACAAAAAAAAAAATTGAATTTTCTTATATTTTTCATTATAAAAATTATTTTGAAATTAAATAAATGTTTAAAAACATTTTAATATTATATTTAACAGAGATTTTAAACGTCATAGTTTGCTAAATAGTAATTGAAATTTGAATTTATAGGCGTCAATTAAAGAAAAAACTAAACATACAAAAAATTAGGTCAAAATTTTTGATACAAAAAAAAAATCGTTTAATTTTATCATTAATCCTTGAAAGTATACCTGTTCAAAATTTTATTTTATATATATTTTATATATTTTTATTACATTTAAAAAAAAAAAAAACTTTATCAATAACATATTATTTAAAATTATAATAGAATTCTGGAAACCGCACAATATTTTTAATTTGAATATAATATTGTAAGATTGCCATAGAATTTAATTTATTTTACAAACTTTCACACAAAATAATTCTCTACATGCAAAAAATATTAGACAAAAATAAAATATTAAATACAATATGTAGGTATACATATATATGGTATTATTTGAGATAATCCTCTATTAAAATAATCCTATTATGTAAGAAGTTTTTGGTACTTAAATAATATATTTACAATATATACACATATATAATACATATGTATACTTATAATAATAATTATTGTAGTTATCAGAAATACTTAAGCAAAATCACTTTATCTCCAGAATATTAATTGGAAAATTTTTAATTGTTAATTTCATTAATATGTTGCAATAATAACATCAATTATTGTAATAGTTGAGTTTATTAAGTAGTATTGAATAAGGATAATTTTGTACAAACTATATCTTATATACCTAAGTAATAATATATTATAGAATAATATTATATACATACCTAATAATATATTATTATGTATATATGAATACAAAAAAAAAAAACAAAAATTTAATTAATAAAATTACACAAATGCAATTTTTAAGTGGAAGTGGTTGTGTGGTAACTGCTGCTCAAAGTTTACGTATAGTATCACATTTGTTTAAATATATTAAATATAACCTTATTAAAATTCATTGATGCTTGTGGTTCAATATTATATATTATACAAGTTATTATGTATATATATAAAAATATATTTATTACAGTTCATATTTAATTTGTTTACCTATTAAAACAATAGATATTTATATATTG
The DNA here is from genome assembly GCA_963942445.1 of Argyra leucocephala. Taxonomy (NCBI): domain Eukaryota; kingdom Metazoa; phylum Arthropoda; class Insecta; order Diptera; family Dolichopodidae; genus Argyra; species Argyra leucocephala. Next base: position 97,473,856 of record OZ012677.1, read on the forward strand.
TGCTTCTATATATTATATGTTGTATAAATATTGTAAAGTCGAAGCATATGTACAGCATTCGGTTGAATAGGAACACATATTAATTTCCTAAGTTGTTAAAATAATTAAACAAAATTAAAATTTAACCAATTTTAATATTTAATTTCATTATTTTTATGACTATTTTTGGGGGACAAAAAAAAAACAAAAAGTAAGCACCTCACTTTTGAAAGCAAAATAGAATTTGAGTTAGTTTAAGATTTCTTCTACGCTTGAATATACCCATAAAACCCAAAAATTATGGTGAGAGATGCAGAGGTGAATAAGTTTTGAAAGTAAATTCAATTTTTGTTTTATATTATTTTGGAGTAGCTAAGTACTGGGACTATTCATTTGTTTTTTTTTTAATTCAAAATAATATATATATAGGTATGAAAGTATATCAAATATTTGTCGATTAGGAAAAAAACTAAATTTGAAATTTAGATAAGATAATATAGTTGATCTACACTATGAGACTATGACTACATTAAAGACCACACTTAATTTAATACCTTCATTCGATTTATTTTCTCTACTTCGTTTACAATAATATACAATTCAGAACAAAATTTAAGAAAATCAACTTGAACTATTGGGACTAGCTCTTAAAAAGCTGCAACTAATTGATACGGTGTTGCAGAAGCACTCACAAATGTTGTTCAGTATAACTTTACATACCCACCTGCAACAATTGATATACTGAAACGTTGTAGAAACATTTTGCAATACATACCGTGTTGCAGCACAACTGCAGAAATTTTATTGGTTCCGAAATGTCTATATTTACGAATTAAAACATATAAAATTCTATATTTCTGATAATACTATAAAAAAATTGTATATATATGCGCTTTTAAAAGACATAAAATTAAAGTGTAGAAGTATAAGGGTTACTTGTGAAAAACACCGCAAAAAGTAAATGAAAACAATTTAGGAACAATTTCGAAAACTAGTCTCTAATTCTAATTTAAACAATAAAAGGGAGTATCGAATTTTATGACTTAATCGAAGTGTGTCTTAAAATTAAAATGTTACTGTCCATAGGTCAAATGTGAAATCCAGAAGTTTTATTACTTCTACTACTTTTTTTATATGGAAATTCATTTTATTTAAGCCTTATAATATTTTGTGTTAAAATATTACAGTTACAGAGGTAGACCAACGCCATTTCTCCCCATTTTATGGATTTATACTTTAATAATTTGATATTTTCCATTTTGTAAGATTTTATAAATCGAAAAAACTTGACAGTGAATAAGTCCTGGCCTGGCCTAGAATTTTTGATTTGTTCCTATCTGATCAATCTCATTATAACTTGCATAGACTTGTGAATTTTAATTTTGATGATGCTAATTTTAATCAGATATAATATATAGAATGATTTCAGCATAAATAACCGATTTATATATACTAAAGAGTTGAAAAAAAGCAAAAACAAAAAAAAAAACATAAAATAATAATAACTTAAAGAAATCAAAATCTACACAAAATTTGTATGGTTGAACTGTTCATTGTACGTGATTTATTCAGAATTTTGAACAGTTGACAAAAGAAGTGAATTTGATGTTTGGATTACTAATTATTATAACTAAATTAAATGTTTAGTAACTCAGCTCATGAATGGAAATTAGAAAAAAATTCTATTTATAGCAATTTTTTTTTTCAAAAACTAAAATAAAAAAAAAAAAACAATTTGCTTTTTTTTTTTTTTGAATTCTTCAAATTTATTGCACAAAAACTTCTTCTCTAGAAAATAGTTTTTAAAATAAATTAAAATTTCTTATTTAATATTATTCACGCTCCTGGTCAAAAATCTTTAATTATTATTTAAAATACTTTGTAATTTTTTGTTGGTTTCTTTTTTTTAAATCCTTTTTTAGTAATCCTTTTGAATTTAATACAAGTCTATACAAGTTTACTTTTAAGAAAAATTCTGAATTTTAATTACAACTTATCTAGATGATGAATTAATGAATAATGTTTAAATTAGGAAAGTAAAAAAAAAAAAAAAAAATTATAAGCCCCATAGTTTTGAAACAAAAAAAAAATTTTAAATAAATTTACCAGAATAATTAAAAAAAAAATTTTTTTTAATACTTTTTTAAGCCTTAACACATTTATGTAATATTTTATATTATAAAATTAAAATAGTCATATACATTTAGAATGTTTTATGAACTTTTGTTTTACAAGTAGCTATAATGTCTTTAGGTAAATAACATTGTGTTGTTGTATTTAGGTTTATATTTTTTTACTTTTTATTTTTTATTTTTGTAATGTCTCAATAAAGTAAATTCAAGGTGTTCTAGACATGAATACTATTAAAATTGAAATTTTTTTTTTTTTGTGTAAAGAGATAATAATTTTGATAAAATTAAATCACACTTCATAACCAGAATTTTGTTATAATTTTTTATTATAGTAGTAAAAGTTCTATAATTTGTGTATCTTGTATATAACTTGTGTAGGTATTTTGAATAATCTTATCATACAAGGATATTACAGAATTAAATTACTAGATATAATTTAATTAAATTTTATTCGGTTTTTAACTTCTTCTATTCATGTTGTTATTATTTTTTTAATAAAATTAATTAAATAGTAACATTTTTGTTAAAAAATTTTGAATTTTTTGTTGACAACCGGTACGGTATATATAGGGGTTATAATATTATTTTACTATAAACCTCTCTGATAGGTGCCGCAGTAGATAGATTACCTGTTTTTCAATCTAATGGTACTAAGTTCGATTCCCAATGAAAGTAAAATGGTTTATAAATTTTAATACTTGGACCAGTAATCTTTTACATTGGGATAAAATAAATGTAAAAAATAAGTGAAAATATAATATAGTAAGTACTTAAATAAAGTAGAACTACGATATTTAAGAAGGCTAATAGTATTCCTGATAATATTAGTCACATTTAATAAGGTGATATGATAATATTAGTCACATGATTCCCACATGTATTCCCACCTTAACCCCCATTAATTGGCTTAATTGGCACAGTCAAGTATTTTTCCTAAACAAATTTGTTCATCGAACATTAAAGGTATTTCTATAGGTTTTTCACTTCTAATTCAAGTTTTTTTTATTTCAAATTCAATATGTTTCATTTCAAATTCAATATTTGTAAATTTTGTTATTTTTATTTTTAAATTTTTTGAATAAACAAAAATAGATTCTTTGAACAAAACAAACTTTAAATAAGTATATTAAATGTAACAGTTAATGTCATGGTTGTCCAACTACAGCCAATGGTAATTTCATTGCCATATTCACGTAATAATTATTGCAATCGGCTGAGGTAACAGTTGCCACGGATGTTTCTATTACATTTACCAAATTTATATTAGTTTGTCGATCCGCCAAAAAATCTCTCGCTGATAATTCTATTTTTTAAAATACTTTTTCAATTGGACTGAACATCGGTGAGTATGGAGAAACAAAAATTAAAGTATGACTTGTCGAACTAACTTTTTCACTCACTTCTAGAGTTTTGTAGATTGTGCAATTGTCCAAAACCAGCCATGCTTCTGTTATGTTAGCTTTAGCCAGTTTAACAAATAACTCATCAAAAAATGTAATAAAAATTGTTTGAATTAGCAGATGAATTTCCTATTATTTGACTATATATTATTCCATGTAAATTCATAGCTGCCATTAATGAAACATGTCGCCCTCTTACAGTTGGTAATATGATATGAGCAGCGGTAACGATTTACTATCAGTTATAGCAGTTTTTTGTAACGATTTATTATAGACATGGCAGTATTTTTATTGATTGACTCAATTATGGTTTTGCCTTCTTCATAGCATTTTATTAGATCTGATTTTTGTCTAAACTAGTTTTACTGTGTGGTTCCCTATGTTATCCTCTACGACGTACAACCAAGTTAGATGTAGTTTCTACACTGCTATCATCAGAAGATATTATTAGTCGATATCTAATTCCGTCCAGTGGGACTGATCAATGGACTCGATTCTATGGACGAAGTGTTTGGATTAAGAAGATTACTCTGCAATTCGCTCCGGATAGGTCGTTCGCAAAAATGATGAAGGGAACTTCAAGTTTTGGTAAACGCCATAACAAAACTCACACTTTGTGTAGAAGATGTGGTAGATCATCATATCATATTCAAAAATCAACTTGTTCACGATGTGGTTATCCATCAGCTAAGTTGCGTTCACATAATTGGTCAATCAAAGCTAAAGGAGGAAGACCACTGGTACTGTTCGTATGCGTTATTTAAAAGTAGTAAGAAGGCGTTTTAGGAATGGGTTTCGTGAAGGAATACAAGCAAAACCAAGGAAATCTACGTAACTTGTAACTTTACCTTAAAATGAAATTGCTAAAACTTATTTAAAGGTTGTTTGTTTAAAAAATCTATTTTTGTTTGTATATTTAGTTGGTTTTCTTTCAAAAATTTAAAAATAAAAATAACAAAATTTACAAATATTGAATTTGAAATAAAAAAATTTGAATTTGAAATAAATAAAATTGAATTTGAAATATAAAAACTGGAATTAGCAGTGAAAAACTTATAATTGCATTTCTGACGTACTATAAAATTTTTTTTTGAAAGCTTATTGTGAAGAAAGAAGTGAAATAAATGAACGTTGGAATAAACAACATTAACATGTTTTTAATTGTTTACTATTATTAATTATTGTCACAGTAAGATAATTTAATGAAAAGCTGATTGAGAAATTATCCAAGCCAACAATCGAAGTTTTTAAACATAAAATTAAAGAAATATGGAATTCCATTATTCCGGATTAATGTGAAGAATTAATATCAACCATGTCTGATAGAATGCAATTAGTGATTAAGACGAAGTGTTTTGTAACTCAATATTAATTATCTATTCTGCATGAAGTTATCTTACTGTATCAATTAATAATGGTCTTATTTTTTAATTCATAAAGAGCTGCTATTGCTAGAAAAATTAACGATAACTACGACTGAGATTAATTTTTTATTTTGTTTTTTTGGTATTATTTTCAAAAGTTACCAGTGGTAGCAAATAAGTAATAGAAAAAAAACAGAAATGGTTCTAATTTTGCCCCACAATCTACCGGAATTATACCTAAAGCAGGTGGTGTTTTGATCGCCATAAAGCACTTCTTCAGTGCTAACGAAATTCTAATTGAGAACTAGAAGCATTTACAAATTGTTTGCATTAAGAATACTTTTCAATCTAAAAACATATTTTTTATTAATTGTTATATTTCTCCTAGCAATAGCCTAGATATCTACAACCAATATTCTAATACCATCAAACAACTTCATTTCAAACAACTTAACGCAATCAAAAATTAATATTGCACTGAATTAAAACTTAATTAGTTATAAGGAAAATTTGAAAAACTAAAAACACTCTGTACGAGCAATGGAGCTCATTTGAGTAAATAAATGAATAAAATAAAATAAAAATAAAAAAAATCTGATGAAATAATTTTGTGTGGTGATGTCAATTTACCTCATGTCAAGTGCAATTCCTATAATGAAGAATCATATTTGATTCCTACTATATAATATTTGTAGTGAAATTGAGTGTACATTTATTGATTCCCTTAATTTAATGTGTCTTCAGCAGTCATCTGCAATTCGTAACTATCAAATTCGTTAACTAGACCTAGTAATCCTGGCAGACTGGTATTAGTCATCAATTTTTGAATGTTTGGATTCATTCGATAATATTGACCTCTATATTTATTTACTTATTCCGAGCTTAAATCAAGCAAGTTACAATATATATATATTTATTTTTTACAATTTAGGTTAAATAATAAAAGATTACAAATTCAGAAAAAAGAATAATATAAAAGAAAAAAAAATATGCACACATGTATAGTTAGGTTTTAATTGATTTTAAAAAATAATTGAGTTAGAAATTGATAAATAAGAAAGGAAAAGGAAATATCATTTACTTTATTGAATCTGCAAATATTGGTAAAGCTGATTTTCCAAAATTAAATGATTTTGTATGACTTTTCTTCTATTTTTATTAATTCTGACATAGAATCAATCGCTATGATATTTTACAAAATTTTATTCAATGGCTACTTACTCAGTGTCCCAAAAACAACAGTTTACTCAAATTCAAGTCTTTCTAGAAAAATGAGACCTGGATCAAGTATATAAAATGGGAAAACTCAAATGATTATAATAACTATAATGTGGATCCAAAATGGATACAAAATACATCTTCTGATCCTTTAATTAAATCCTAAAATATTTTGAAAATTTGTCAACACAAACAGAAATTGTGACCGATTCCCAAATTTTATGATATTCAATAATTCACTTAGTAATGGGCCAACAATTATTTCACAATACTTTTCATATCAACGCTCTTAGAGTTCAATCACATTATTTTCCGAAAACCACATTTGCCTCCTGAAACATTAGTGAAGTCCTAGTTTTTGGCTACTTGGTAATAACATAATATCTCCTGGTTCCGATAGTGTCCCTGAGATTATCACAAAATAATCTTTAAAATCTTTATCCCTAACCCTCTCTAAAATCTTTAATCTATCGACCTCTAAGGAAATTTTTCCTTCTTTATGGAAATAAGCCTACATCAGATCTGTTCACAACAAAAATGACAATAATAATGTTAACAATTATCAACCTATTGTTAAGTTATCCTGTATTCTCGATTATTTGAACTAATCGTTTTTGAACAGTCTCATCACCATTGCACTTGCTTTATAATTGCAGTACAGTTCTGAAAAATATTAAGTAACAAATTTAGTTGAATCTACTTCTACATTTCTTAATAATATGGTAACTATTACTAGAACATCTAGTGTACAGTTTAGGTCTTCCATAGCCTCTTACGTTCCCTATAAATATTTAATTTAGATTTTGTTAAATTTTTGATGTGATATTAAAAAGTATTGTGTGCTTAGCATTTCTTTCAGAAACGCATTTCAATGTTCATGCAACAACTAAATAGAATAAATTGTTCATTCTTACAAATTACAAATTATATAGACTGTATAATGGAAATCCTATAATTTATTTTTTTCATTTAAAATTAATTTAGAAATTATGGGGGAAAATTAGTACAATTAAATACATGCATCTGCTGCTGATTTCTGTACTACTACTAGGATAGTTTTACTATTACTACTTTTAAATTCAATTTGTATATTGGAAAATATGAATGTGGTAGTCATAAGTCTATTTTGAGTTTATTTCGATATTTATATTTTAAATAAAACTAAAAATTACTAGCTATAATTAAATTCTTATTTTTTATTTAAAGCTGAAATGCATACATACATATGTACATACATATTTTAAAGAATAAAAAATAAAAATATGAAATCAAAAATGTCTGCCTTAGTTACAATTTAAAATGTCATTTCCCTATTGAATTAAAGTTTGTTTCTGGTTTTTTTTTGTTTTTTGATTTTTTTTTTATATTTTCTTAGAATAATAAAATAAGAATTAAATTTACATAAAAATAAAATCCTTCGAAGTCCTTTTTTGTTTTTTTTTTTTATTTTTGGTTTTTATTCATTTACTCATATACAAACGTACACCAATGAAAACAGAAAAAAAAGTACATAAAAAACAAAGTTAATGGATTTTTATGAAATTTAAATCCCCCTTAACGTTATTTAAATCTTTTGTAGAAATCTGTTAAATAAAAATAACGGTTCCTAATATAGTTAAGCATCAACAAATGTACCCACACATAAATATAGTATAGGTTGGTATATAGTTTATGAGCGTCATATAAAGTAAATGACCTTGAAAAAATTAGTAGAAAGCTTTTTGTCCTTTTTGTGTTTCTCGTCTTTTGTTATTTTTTTTTTTCTTGGTGTTCTTTATACATTGTTTATGTTTTTGTTGTTGTTTTATTTTATTTTATGGTTCTATGAAAATTTGAAGTGTACTCGTGAGAATTTATTTTCCTTTATTTTATTTTTTTTTTTTTATACTTTTTATAAGTCCATTTGATTTTTATGTTTTACTTTTTTTTTTGTTTTGGTTTGGGTACGGTCGTAATTTGGTTTCAAAATAAGTGTGAAAATTTACCAATAAGGTTTCTCAAATCGTGTATTTTCATAATAAACATTTTTTTTTTTATAATATCAAGGGAAATGTAATTGTTATGTGTGATGTCATTTGAATGTAATTAGATGCATTTTTTACTCAAATTATGCAAATATACTGAACTTTTGGTCAGTTTAAATTTTTTTTATTTATTTATAAGTTTATGTGTGGTAAAAAATTATAATCACATGTTGAATTTACTAATTTTAAATAGCAAAATTTTTTATATATCCGCAATTTCTAGAATAACTTGTTATACCACCTTGGGTTGTAAAATTTATTTACAAAAGTGTGTTCATTTCATTCACTTCATCAAGTAAGACAGGATGTTAAAATTTGAATGCTTTATTTTGAACTTTCAATAAAATACAAATTGTTGAACAATTGGCATTGAAATTTATAGTATCTGTGGAATAAAATGTGATTTAATTGTATATTCAGTGTTAACTAAATTATCTATTATTTAATTTTACTCGTTAAAAAAAATTAGAGTGTCCATTAAATAGCAATTTCCTGTTGTATAAAGTTTTCCCTTCACTAGTGTTTGCAAAATGAATATATATATTTGTAACAGAAATTCAAACAGAAATCGGATTATTAGAATGATGTTAGCAATAAGGATATGGAGTAAATCAGTACGATATTCAAAAATATATTAGTCAATTTGTCTGTTCGACTAAGGTGACAATAAATTTTTGTGCTGTGTGCATCTATTCGTTTTTTTTTATATAATTCATCACTTTTCTATTTGCTGATGGTTTATATTTATGTATATACCGGGTGTTCCAGAGCATGTGTATCAGCTTTATAGTATTAGTTTTTTAAAAGGAGCCGTTATCTTAAAATTTAAAGAAAAGTTTGTTAACTAAATCGAAGATGCTCTATCGATTGGTCACATTTTCAACTTCAGGAAAAGAAAAAAAATCGGTTTTTAAGACCAAAAATCGCCTAATTTTACCGAAATCGATATTTTCAAAAATTAAGGGGTAGTTTTCAATGCAAATTCAGATTCTACGACAAAAAATGGTCTGGAACGACCGGTATATCTATCAAGTCTAAAATTTAAAATTTGTTTTGATTTCCTTTTTTGCGCTATAGGTGTTTAGCTAGTTATTGCTATTAAAAATTTTGTAATGCATTCTTCGATCTCGTAGTGCTCAATATTTACACATAAACATTCTTATTTTTTGTAGCACTGCTAAAAATTTCAAGACAATTTGATAGAAAAATTTCCTTATTTTAAGTTTTAATAACCCTACCTAGCTATATATAAGTATTTCTTATAGATTTTTTTTTATTTCACCTTTATTTTATTTTTATGATGTTGATTGGTATTAAATTTGACAAAATAAATTTAGAAATTCTATTTGCAATGCAATTTTTGTTTTATTTTCTAGTTTAATAAAAAATTGGTTTTAATTTTTTTTTTATATTAAAAATGACAACGACTTGTTAATCAATATAAGAATTAAAATTAAAAAATTATAGATAGGAACTAAAATTTTTCTAACATTACCTGATTATGACATATTGTTACACTGAAAGAAAAATCAGGTAATATTAATTCGAAATCTTATTAAAACTATGATTTTTTGGTATTATTTTTGGTCAATGCGATTTTTCCTTTTAAAATAAACATATTAAATCTATTAAATTAATAGGAGGACTGTCGTACAAAAGCATGCATATCTTGATATAATTTTAATGAGATATCCTATTATTTTATAATACGACATCCTATTTGTTTAATAATGTACGCGTCATTGATTTTATATTAAGATCTGTTTAACATAAAATGATCATTCCTTAATTATCTTGATGCTTGATGGTGTGTTTTATAGAAATAATTATGTTATCATTTTATTTCAAAATTATACTATATATTAATTATTTTTATAGGGCATACTATTGCTTCAATAGAGTGATCAGTTTAATTCAAAAAGACAACATTATTATTGTATCAATGTTAAATACTATAGAAATAATTATCTTCTCACATTTTTTTTTTAAAAGGTGGTAACATAACTAATTTAATAAAACATACTATTACTTCAATAATGTGTTCTTGTATTTTAATTACTTACTCTCTTCATCTCTATTAGTATGAGACTTATTATTTCAATTATATTATTATAGCTTAAATTTTATTTGAAGCCAGATTATATAAATAAGAAACACATAACTCATTTTTTATTACTAATTTTTTAATTTTATTATTAATTTCATTAATATAAATACATAATTTACTAATATAGAAAAATATTAAAAAATGCAAATGACATAAATATTTACATATAATTTATATAATATGATAATATGTTTTAGACATGTGAAGCTTTGAATTTAAATGTTTTTGGTAGAACAAACTTTTAGTTCTAAAACATTTTCTACCGTCAATTACAACATGGAAATTAAAACTATAACACTTTATTTTATCATTTACATAATGCTTAGTTCATCGTGTTCATGTATTGTAGATGTAGATATCACAATTATTCACATCTAAGACACGATTATTGTCAGTAAAATATCCATTGTAATTTTAAAAATCAAATTGAATTTTTTTTTTTTTACTTTAATAAAGTAACTATTTTGATTTAAGTCACTAGGAACCTTACACTACTTTAATATTATATTATATAATTTATTTTTATCATTTTTAACTGATTTAACTACTTTTAATTTTTAATTTTTAAACTCTTCACTTTTATAAAACAAGCTTTAATTGACGACCAACGATTTATAAATGACTACTTTTTTTCAAAATCGTTTATAAGTATTGATATTTTTTTATGAATATTTGATGCATATTAAACTCTAATAATAAGATCAAATCCTATATAAACGATAAAACGTCGAATTAAATTTATAATTGCATAATAACATTAATAACATATCTGTTAGAATTAATAGGATGTCATATTCGTATTAAGTTTATTGTGAAAATAACTGTAAATTTAATTTTTTCAATTTTTAAATTAATGTGAGTGACCTTTAGTTTTTATCTGAGCAAACCTTATTGATGGACAATTCGACAAAGTTCAAAATCAATGGTATGGTAACCATAAAAGATTCCTATTAAAATAATCAGATTTCTTATAATATTTATAACATACCTTTTAAGAAAACTAATACCTTCAAAATTTTTGGATTAATACGACACATTCCACCTCATCGTACTGACTTTGTTCTAGAGGCATACCTCATTAAATTAAAGGTTGCCTTATTAAAAATTTTATAGGATGTTTTTCTCTCAGTGTATAATCAAATCTAGCAAGCTTTCGTCTAGTAATAGTCATCAGATGAGCTTGCTCTAACCATTAACCTGACAGTAAAAAATAATTTAACATGGCTATTAAACAAAATGTTATGTTTACAGTTATTTGATTGCAACTTAATTCTATTTATTAGAAAATATTTTTAGAATTTTACTGTGTGTGTGTATATTATGCTATTGTAACATTATGATTATCTAATCCATAACATAATCGATCGATTAATCGAGTGGTTTTGAGACGTTTCATACATATTAATGTTTTGATAAAAAATACTAAGTATTATTACAGAAAAACGAAGTTTAAAAACTATTGACGAAGCACTAGAACTATTTATTTGATTTTTCAAAAAATAATAAAATATACGAAAATTCCAATGAATTTTTTTTTTAAGATAGAAGTAAACCATTAAAAGAGTCTTCTACTTTTGTTCTTGTACCGCAGAAGAACGAAGAGAAGGACTGTGCCGACTTTAACGCATTAAAAACTCCTATTCTTTTGTTGGAATTAAAACTAGGCTTCAAGACTAACCATTAATACAATTTTGGCTCTATTATTTCAGATATCTTTGATCAAACAAAATTCCGTTAGGAATTATTGTAAGATAAAAGATTTTATTCTAACACAGTTCGAACAGTTTCGTCCGTTTAAGTCTTATAACAAAGTTTTGACAGTCAGCCAAACGTGAAACTTCGACATTGACATGTTGAGAGAGACGAATTTTATAGCGTACTGCCAATTTTTTTATTTCGTTTTTTATGAGAGGAATACTGAGATACATATGAATATCAGCATTGCCAAAAAACCATGGGACAATGACAATGTTTCGCAATACTTTGTTTTGGAAAGTTTGGATAGTTTGAATATGCAGTTATTTAGTACAACCTCATATTTGAATACCGTATGCCCAGACTGGCTTTGATATCTGATTGTAAATCAAAACTTTGTTACACGTTGTAAGTGTAGATGTTCGCCCAATTATCCAATACAAATGTTTGTATCTTAGATACAGTTCTAGGTGTGTTTTTTCTTGACGTGTTCTTTCTCTCTAAGCTTTGCGTCAAGCGTCATATCAAGATATTTTGCGGAATTTTGATGTGGTATGATGATGTTGTTTAATCTTATTAGAATGTACGACTCAACTTTTTTATTTGTAAAGTTAACATGCGTAGATCTTGCTCCATTCAATTTAATTCTCCACCTTTTGCACCAAATGGAGATTTTGTTATTGGCTTATTGCAATTTATTTGTAGCTTCATTTTTGAAAATGAAAACCAAATAGAATGCAATACATGGAATTAATACTGAAAATTCAGAATAAGAAGAACTAAGGGAAAAAACTAAATACTTAGAGAACTGCGAAAGCACTTTCAGCTTGACCTTACATTGTGGAAATTATTAGGAGATCTTTTTGAGTAGTGATCTAAATAACATAAAGCAAAGTTAACATACCTTTAAAATGAAGAACACTTTCCTGGTATAACATAAAGATGTTAATCAAATACCTCTAATGTTTTTGAAAATGTTTATGAAAAGAAAACAAAATCAAAATTTAAACCAGCCGCAGCGCAAAATTTAATTTGAACGAATGTCATTATTCCAAAAGTTTAAGCAGTATAACTTCAGAAGTATATAATAGCAAAATTATATGACATGTTTTCAATAGATATTAAGAAAGGGGTTATAATAAAACTGCATAGAATTAGTATGGAAAAATCACAAAGTTTTACGAAGTTTATTAGCTGCAATGGTTATGTCATTCGACTATTCATCAATCAAAATACCATGAGTTTAAACTCTACTATGTAAACCATATAATCTTAAAAAAATATTTTCTAAAATTTAAGATAATTTAAACTTATTTATACGAATAGAAAAAATTCATAAATTTGCACAATTATATTTTGTTTTTTTTTCATGGATTAAAATTTTTACTAATCGCTACTGAAAAGTACATGTTTTGGCGTGGACAAATTGAAAAACATTTTTGTTTAAAACTCATCCTGTATATATCTCTTGTATGATAAATTTGTTGAAGATTTGCCACCTATTAACAAACAAACAAAATATTTATTTTAGACAATTTCGTATTTTGAAGTCCTATCATCAAGAAAACCAGTTTTTTTAACATTTTTTGAGATATAAAATTTTTGAAAATACCTTAAATAAACTATTTTTCTATTTTGCCTGACAACAGAAATATGTAAACCAAACGATTTATAGAAAAAATACACCCAATCAAAATAGATATAAAAGTTAAGCTAAAGATTCGGTAGGGCAAAAAAAATTATTAGATTATATTATGGCTTTAAGAGTATTAAATTTGTAATAACTATACTCAATACAAATACCGATAAAGCAAGAAAAAAATCATATCATCGCCTACAGTTGTCGTACACCCATTTTGTGTTGCAGTTCACTTGTAAGATGGGTTTAAGAACTTCTTCCCTACTCTAACTCTTATTCCTCAATTTTTAATAAGTTAAATATTAAATTACTTTATTATTTTCATAATTAATTGTGGGTTAAATTATTTTATGTCCCTATTTATATCAAGAACAAAGTTTTTCTATAGTATTTCTGTAAATTTTTAAGATAAGTACACATTTAACGTAAAATTAATATGTATAGGAAGGGCATATTAAAATTACACAATTTCGGTTCAACTAGAAGAAATGAAAAATGTTGATGGTTTCAACAATAATTGTTATAAAAAAAAATATATTATTATTCAATAATTATTATTTTCATTGAAACACGCAAAAATTTAAATATAATAATAATTAATAATTTATTTATTAATGGTTTTATTTAAATTTTAAAATATTTTATAAACTTCTAAATTACAAAAAAAATTTATTAATGTCACGGAAAATTTAATTTTTAACCTATCATTTTAAATTTGAGTTTATCCTACAAGCAAAATTAAATTGTATTTACTGGTTGTAGAAAATTTTTATTAAACCTCAATAAATTATGTGTGGTAAAAGGAATACTTCTAAAATTATACATTAAAAATATATCTCATACCCGCCAGAGAAGATAAAAAAAAAAATCTAGGGAATTTTTTTTTGTTTCCCCTAAACAAAAACAAAAATTATAAATAAAAAAATTTTAATTTTCCAATCGAGTACCACAAAAAAATCACTTACGAACGGTGTCGTATATATATATATACATCGACACTAACAGTATCGGTAAATACTATTACGGAAAAATCGTGCCAGTCGGTTAGGTATTGGACTTAACATTTCACAAAAGAGATATACATAGGTCCTTTTTTTTTAGTTTTTTTTTTTTTTTTTTTTGTTGTTTTTTATTAATTTTCTTTTCAGTCGTCCCAAAGGTAAATGAAGTTCTGAGGTTTAAGTTTTTAATCTCATTTTGATTACATGCGAAAAGTAAATTTTATTTTCGAATTTTCTCTACTCACCATTTTTAACTTAAGTACAAAAGCAAAATACAAAAAGAAAAACAAAAGTTTTTAAAAAGAATAAAGAATGATATTTTTTTTTTTTAAATTTATGTTTAAAATTAACTTTTTTCTTTTTTTTTTTTTTGCTATAGATAAAATAATGAAAATAAAATAAATATAAAAGTCATATTAAAACTCAAATTTACTTTATTTGAAATAATTTTATATATCGGAAAAAAAAAATGTTTTTTTTTAGAAATATTTTATGTTCTATAAAATAGAATTAATTTATTTTATTAAGTCAAATAAAAACAGAAAAAAAAATTGGAAAAAGGTAAGAGAATTAAAATTCAAAGATGAAATTTTTGACAGTATTTTGAATGGCTACATCAACTGAATTTAAAGAAAATAAGTATTTTTTGTTTTTATTTATAAACAAAAACTTTAAAAGGTTTTTGTAAGACGAAAATAACAAAATTGTAATTTTATTTACAGGTAATCCTAACTTAACTTTAAATTCTATTAATAATGTATATCTAACTTGTAAAAGTAATGTTATTTTAGGTTTTTTTTATGGTATGTTATAAAACTTACTGATGTTTATTTTTATATAAAATTATATTAAAACTTTGATAAAAATTTTGAATTTACAAAAATATGTAGAACTTTTTAAATTGGTTGAGATAACACAGAATTATGTTTAAGGCTAGTTTAATTATCTTGATTGTAATCGTATTATTCTATATAGAATAGTGTGTAATCAATCTAATTTTTTAGAATTTTGACTTTAAATAAGATTTTTGCATTGTCTGTGCTTGTATATCGAAAACACGGTAAGAACTAAACTTCACAAATTTAATATTTTATATCTTTTTATTCGATTTAATCTTACATTCTACACGTTGTAGAATCGACTAAATTATAGCAATTTAAAACATTATCTACACCAGACTATTGTTCATTAACAAAGTGATGACATCATAAACGATATAATTTTGTTTCTATAAATTTTTTCATTTGATCATAATAAAACCAATTGGCTTAATAATAGTATGTGTGTTAGTACTGAAAATACGGACAGCAGAAAAGACAGTCAAAAAATGCATAAACTTTCTCAAAAAATGTGCGGAAAAAACTAAATTTGCTGAAAATTTCTTGTAGTTTAGGGAAAAATATCATGGCGTACATCAATAAATGTATTTAGACTTATTACTATATAGCAAACCGATTTATTTAAAGTCTTCAACACAATAAATTATAGAAAAATAAAACAAAAACACAAAATAAAAAATAAATCTTGGTCATTGTTATGCCTTTCTTCCATTTTTGTGGCAATATCAGCTGTTATTCTTTTCTGGACAAATTGTTCAAATCAAATTTATCGACCAACATGATGTAGTGGTTGTTTCATGTGACTAACAATCTGAAGGTCCTTGATTTAAATTACGCATGTTAAATTCATTTACTTTCATTATTAATTGTAAAATAATTAAATTTTATAAAATTTGTTCAGCTTACAATTTGTTACTAGTGTTATTTAGAAATAATGATATGAATGTGAGAGTGTTATAATTTTACAGATCTAAGTAGTTGACATACCAGAAAATTAATAAATAAAATTAAAAATACTGTGTCGTTGACAAACATTTTTCTTATATGTATATGGTCCATACACGAAGCAATCGGTTGCAGCAATTTGCCTAGTTGCATGATAAATTGCTTGTGTATGGTAGAGTTGCTGCAGCTACATTCAAATTACTGCAACCCAATTCTCTGGAACCACTACATGAAAATCAAAATGTTTTGATTTTTATTTGTGAAAGTTGTTGCAATGTGTTTTTTTGTGTATGGCACACTTGCTTAAAATTAATATTAATTTTGTAGTTCAACTTAATACTTTGAGTTAAATATTTCACATTTTATATAAATTTTCTATATAAATTTTCATCAATTAGTGTTTATAATAATATATTACATATATACATTCATACTTTAAAAATTTACTATTATGTAATTTTCAAACTTATTTTTTCTACAACTTTTATAAAAAAGTCGTAGCAACGGTTGCTGCAACAAATGGATTTGTGTATGGATGGACATGGACATTATATTCTACTTTATTTATTTATTTATTTATTTATTTATTTCAAGCTTAAATCAAGCAGTTACAAAAATATTTACTTAAATATAAAGTTAAACAAAATATTATAATTCATTTAAAAATTTAAAAATAAATACAATTAAATTCATTAACATAAAATCTTAAGAACTAAAAGATGTGTATAGGTGTTCAGATGGTGTGAGAGGGAATGTAAGTTATTTCAATCGTTGATCGAGTTGCTTTTTAAATCGGTCTTTAAAAGAGAGAGATCAATTAATGTCATATATTTATTTCCCAATATTAACATTCTATTAATAGGTTCATATCTTCCATAGTTTGTCCTATGATGAAACACAGTGAAAAGGTTTACGGATCGAAGTCAAGAACTTGTGTTAATATTGATTTTATTAGAAATATAAGGAGATAATATATTACCTTTGACAGTTTGAACAATGAAGGTTATATCAGCAATGCTTCTCCTTTTTTGCAAGGTATCAAGATGAATTAAATTGAGTCGATGTTCATAAGGTGGTAGACGAATTGGGTCTTCCCAAGGAAGATTACGCAAGGCAAACCTCAAGAATCTTCTTTGAATTGCTTCGATTCTCTGAATATGAACATGATAGTATGGGGACCATACCTGGCTAGCATATTCCAAGTTAGGCCGAAGCAATGTAATATAAAGGGCTTTCATAATGTACGGATCGCGAAATTCTTTAGACCAACGTTTAATAAAGCCTAGTAAGGAATTGGATTTATTTATTATATGATTAAAATGTAATTTGAATGTTAACTTATCATCAATTTATGTAATAAATTGCAGTATAGTATTATAATGTATATACGAAAACGTATTCTATCTATGTTACAATCGATAAATTTAAACAAAAAAAAATGTATAGTGGTACTTGGCATAAGATTCATACAAAACAAAAAACAATTTAAAAAACAAGTAATTTTTACTAAACAACAACTGAAATCTGTTGCAGTGCGTGTTATCGATTCGGATAATATAATTTTTCAAATAGGGTAAATCTAATTAGAGCAGGTGGGAATGAATGTTCAGCTCATATTTCAAATTGCAATGAAAATCTGCAGTTGATATAACTCAAATCAAAGAGTAAAAATCAATTTGAATGCTTGTACAATTTAACATTACAATTTTTGATTTTAGGTAGAAACACCACTATTGCTTTTTCGAAATAACTTTTGAATTAATAATATTTTTTTTTGCTTTCATTTAATTTTGCAAATATTGTATAGTCAGCTGGTGGTAGGGATTTTTTTTTTATAAATCCATATAAAATTCTATATTCAAATTTAATATTGTAAACAAGAAAAATATATTTTAAAGAAAAACATTAAGAAATAACAGGATAACTTTTGTATTCCCTTGTAGGGATATTAAAATAATTTTTTTTTTTTTTTTTTTGTTTTATTTTACTATGGGAATATTTTTCGGAGAAAAGTTTTCCACATTGATTCAAAATTATTTGAAATACTTTTAATTAAAAAACAATTTTCTTGAACTTACAAAGAATTAAACAAAAAACAAAATCTGTATATTTACTTTGTAAGTTTTATAAAAATTTCTGATATCTTAGAATCGGATTCCCAACTGAGAAGTTATAGAATATTAATTTATTTTTAAATGAATTTAAAAATATGTTATACGTATACATACATACATACATTCAAAAAGGAAGTTCTTGTATAGTTTATTGAAGTCTAATTGAAGCAGTATTGAAGAGTATGTTGTGTTAAGAAATTTTGTTATTTTGGTTTAAATAGAAAAAAAAAATATAATAATAATAAAATATTTCAAATATATTTGGGGTTTAAATCAATGAATCACCTTGAAAATAAAAATATTCTAAAGATAATTTCAATGCATAAAAAACAAAATATCAAAGATTTCATTAAATGAATATGTCATATATCATTCACATGACACTTATATTTATGAGCTAATAAAATTAATATAATATCCTTTTTTCTGAAAGAAACAAAAACAAAATAAAAACAATTTTGATATAAAATTTTTATATAAAATAAAATATGGATTCTTCTTTAATCTGCTTTCTTGTATTGATTTGGTATATAGTGTTGGCACTCATTTCGTTTTGGAAATATTAAAGTCAATTGTAATTTAATAGAAAATAAAAATATAAAAGTTTAATTTATTTGCAATACTCTTATTATGATTAAATTCAAGCTAGTTTTGTTTTATAGTATTTTAATATACTTAGTTAGTAATGAACTTAGTATAAAATTTAAAATAATTCTATTCTCAAATACAACACACATGTTAACAGAATCATACAACATACATATTAATGAAAATTTAATCGGTTCACAAAAAATTCCTAAGATTTATATTACGCAATGTCATATGGAAAGACCCATTAAAATTATCTTCATATGAGCACAGATTGAATTGACTACATCTCAATACGCTTGAAAAACGCTGAATTAATTGAATTAATCGAAGGGAACATTTCTTCTATCCAATTACAAGCTCAATACTTTTTTTCTAATTACAGATTACGATCTAATAATAAGTTTAACTTACGGTTACATAGAACTAATTATGGGAAGTGTGAACCGTTCAAAATCATATAATTCCCATATTAACATACTACAAACAAAGCAGCCTTAAAAAATAATAATTTATATTTGTGTCAATGAACAAATACGTCCTATGATGTTCCTTGTCTAAATATATTTTTATTGATTACATTATAATGCTATTGTAGCTCAATTTATATAAATTTTTCTTTTTTTATTTACCAATTTTTAACTTAATTGTTAAATATTGTGATTTTTAAAATTTAACTACATGTGAGCATAAATATCATTTTTATCGTTATCATTGTATCATTATTAATTTTAGGTTTTTGTTACATATATTTATTTATTTCTATGTTTAATTTTTTGAATATAAGATTTTAGTTTTGCTTTCTCTATTTTTTTTTTCGTACTTCATTTTATGTTTTTTTTTTATTCTCTTTTCTTAACTTATAATTTTATTTAAAATTCAAATTAAATTGTAAAAAATAAATAAAGATTATAACTTGCTTTATTTTAGCTTGGAATAAGTAAATAAATAAATACCTAAACCATGGATGTTCTTATGATACAGAATGTGGTTTGATGGTAAAATTATGGTACATTCATTATATATATTATATTTAAATATTTTAAATTTAATTTATTTTTTTCTGATATTAATGTAGTTCTTGTTCGTTAATCGTATTTCATTCGTGATATTTTCAGAATTCCCCTAGCTTCCATTTTATGTCTTGATAAATAATTAAGATTCCATTAACTTCCATTTTATGCCTTGATAAATAAAATAAATCTATAGTTATTTGTAGTAACACATTTTATTTTACATGAAGACTTAAACTTCGTATTCATTAGTACCACTGGTACCACATATAAAATAGGATCTAGTTGTATGTTTGTTTGTTTGTATCCGTAAAATACTTCCCACTTCTGGTTGACTTGGAGATTTAAAATTTTGCACAGTTCAAGTTGAGCTTAGAACTTAAAAAAAATTGTAAATTGTAAAAGCAATCATGAGGCCAGTAATCTTCATTTTTCAAAATTTTCAATTTTTCATTTTTATGTACTCTATATTTAAATCTCTAATTTCATTTATTTATTTATATATTTATTTTTAAAGTGCTTGTCTTTTCAACCCTATTTAGATTTTTAAAGCTGAAAAAATCTAATTCGATACGTAAATTTTTCATTTGCAGTTGTACGGTTATGTGATTGAACTATACTATCGAATGAATGCAAGAGTCAAATTCGCGTTGAAGTGACATTTTTTTTTTTATCAATTTTTTTTTCAAACTGAAATTATTACGTGTTTGTAAGTGCGATTTTATTTAAATATTAAGTGTAATCTTAATATTTAAATAAAAAAATTCTAATTAAATACGTAAATATTTCATTTAGAGTTATCGGTAGTGATATCGGATTCAAGTGAATTATTTTTTGTCGATATAAATTTTTTTTATCGACCTCAATCTGATATTTTTAAACCGAAGTGACATTTTTTGTTGTTGACGTCCAATTCGACTGTAAAATGTAAAACTAACGTAGCTCGACTTTGATGATTTTGATGTAGAAGATTTTAAGAAGAAATTTAGGTCCTGTCAAAATTTGAGTTCAATACTGTAATAATTATCAAAATAATGGCTGTAATGGTTGTAATTTCATAAAAAAATATTGTTAGTCGCTTTATTATATATTTTTGCACGACAATTTTTATAATGTTTATCAATAACTCAACTTACGATCAGTTTTGTGTAGTCATTTTTTAGAGCAGTGGCATCGTATCATGAGTTACGATGTTTTCATCTGGAAAAAATTGCTCAATTTGCTATCGGAATTAGCACTTACAATACTTTATCATTGAATTTCCAAGTAGGAATTTTGTCATATTAATCATAGGAATTTTACTCAAAATTCACTTTTTAGAGTTACGATAGTCTTGTCTGTTACAATCGCCATCTGTTGTTTTAATTCTTCTTTTCGCGTGTTATTATTGTGAATTTGATGACGTATACGCGGCTCTGAAAGAACATAATTGGAGTCTATTAAAAATGGAAAGATTGTTTGTCTGTTTGCTATAATACAGGTTCACATTTTTAAAGACCGAGTTCTGAAATTTTTCACAGCTATTAAGGATAAAAAAAATAGAGTTAATGCAGTAATTCACAATGCTATCAAATGACAGGTTTGATTAGCTCCGATACCACTCCTAATACAATATAAATTTTATCAAACTAAATAAAACAAAAATAGGAGTGTAAAATAATATTTTAGGTATTTATTTTAAGCTTATTATAAGCTTTTTATGTACATAGGTCATAAAAAATTTAAACTTCAACTAATCATAGCTAATTCACATTATAATATATATTATTATATTTATTTTATTAATATCACAATTTTTTTGTATTTCCTTTGAAAAGAAGTTTATCGTTGATCTTTAACGTATTTATTTATCGAAAAAAGAATATTAAAAAGTTATTACAATGAAGTCTGGGAAAAAAAATAAAATAAAAATTTTCTTATTAATAATATTAGTGTGTGTAATAATAAAAATAAAATGTTTAGAGTGAAAAAAAATATTATCAATATTCTTTCTTGAATTAGAAATATTTCCTATAATTCAATACGATTGTATGAAAGTGACAACACTGTCTGGATATGTATTAATGTATTATATTGTAGGCGTATAGATAGCCCACCTACAGTTTTATCAAAAAATTATTTGGAAATTTCTAAAATAATTTGTCATCATATTTTGCCGATAAAAAAATCAAAGAATGTTATGCCATGAATTGAAGTATTTAAAAAATATTTTTTTTTACTTAAAATAATATCGCGTGCCTTTTTTAAGCATATTTTATTTTATTAGTTTTTTTTTCTTTTTTTTTTTGCTTTGTTATGGAAAATTTTTAAAAAATTCCTTTAGATTTTCCTATAACAGACATTTTAAAAATGATTTAAGTTTAAATTTGTTTCCAATTGAAATTGAATAAAAAGATTTGGTACAAAATTATAAATAAAAATTGATAAAAGTAAAATAATTATTTAAAAATTAAATTTATTTGGATATTTAAGATGAAAAGTTTATCATGATTTGATTTTATGCTTAAAAATAATTTGTAGTTATGTTATCTGAATACTAATCACTAATCAGAAGGTTACTTGTTTGAATGGGAGTGTTTGAATTGAAGAAAATAATTTTCTATTTTTCGTTTTAAGCTTGTTCTCAATTTATATGAACATTTTTGAAATAATAAAAACAAGCCGACTTTAAAGCTAATATTTTGCGAAAATTAAATAATTTGACAGTTACCATTTTGCATTTAAGTTTATTTAATTTTTTTTTCTATTTCAGAGAAGTATTTCGACGAAATGTTAAGGTATAAATTATATTGCCAACTGTTTTTTTGTGGAAAAAATAACGAAATTGGAATCGTACGGTATTATTCTCTCTTATTATAAATTCACTTTGTGAAATAAAGAGCAGTTGTATTTTGTTGACGTGACTGTCGTCTTAAGAATGTTTCTGCTTTACGAATTTAACTATGAAAGCTTAAATTCAGTTTGAATGGCCTAGTTAGAACTTTTATATTTTATACACAATATTTTAATGGTATACATATATGAAAAATATAATAAATATAAAAAAAAGCTGTTGTGGAATATAAGGAGGGATGGATTAGTACAGTTCTGGCTTAAATGTGAATGTGAAAATTAAATTTTCTCTATATGACCAGACAGCTTTTTGCTAGGTCTTTAATTTTGAATCTATTAATAATTATTACATTAGAAATTTGTTAAAATCTTTTTTATTTAAATAATTTAATATAAAACATGTTCTTAGTTAGTTTTTAAGTAATAGTTGAGAAATAAAGAAAAAACAATATTTGCTAGTATTCGACCGGTCCTCGACATTCGAAGAAGTTTGATAAAAATAATAGGTATTCAATATTTCATTACGAATTGTTTTACATCATTTCAATTTGTTCTTAGGCACTATATAATTTTTTCTATTGATTTATCTTAGACAACAACCACATACGTGATAATTTATTAAAATTAAAAATAAAAATAAATTTTACTTCAATTCTACAGAGGAAAAGAAGAAACTTTTTTGTATAAGTAGCATTAGTAGTTTCTTGCTATATTTTTTTCTTCATTATTGTCGAATTGCACGCGTAAATATTTTTTGTTAGGGTGAAAAATTATTACAGTAAGCAGTTTGATTTATTGTTGTATTAAATCTAATTATTATGAAATCATTTGAAGTTGATTGTTAAAATAAATTAAGTTTAGCCATGTCATTTAACAAAAGCTTAATCACAATTAATAGGAAATAATAATATTTATTATTATATTATGTGTAGCTTAATCTAGCTACAAACAAATGTAGCTTAATCTAGCCCAAAATTAAGAAGTAGCCATTTTAAGAATTTTTATAGCTA
Organism: Argyra leucocephala; assembly: GCA_963942445.1. Classification (NCBI taxonomy): domain Eukaryota; kingdom Metazoa; phylum Arthropoda; class Insecta; order Diptera; family Dolichopodidae; genus Argyra; species Argyra leucocephala. The sequence continues at coordinate 97,497,756 of OZ012677.1, forward strand.
AATCAAAAAAAATGTAGCCTAATCCGGTAACCTTGGTTATAATTAACCTGTAAACAGAAACAATTACAGTACCAATATCTTAACCATTTCACAACCAATTTTTATTATGATTCTTTTAAATGATAAATATTTAAAAGGAGACGTAGATAATTCAAATATTTTTTCAAACTTTATTAATTTTGAATTACAAATTTAAATTTAAAATTGCACCTCATGTACATATATATACGTCATCTTAACGTATAAAAATTTTAATTTATCAAATTAGCGCAACACCACCCATGTACAGAGTTTCTGGCTTTTCTTGCCCGAATTAAATTTAAATTTAATTTTTTTTAAAAAAGAAATATAACAAATATGGTTGTTGTCGAAGATAAATCAATGAAATAAAATTATAGTTTCATTAAAAATAAATTGAAATTATTTATGAAATTATAATATTATTAATTCATAATGAAATTGGGTACTTTTTTTAGGAGCAGGCGAATACTAGTAATATATAATAATTATGTAATAATATATCCTTTTTAAGTAATAATGAAAAAAAATTTTAAATGTTTTTTCACTTAAATTCTTAACTTATTTTTTTTCTATCAAGTTTAAATAATCCTTATATAATTATGTATGTAATATGTTACTATTATGGAATCGTAAATTTCCGTTGTGTGGACCTATAGAATTTATATATGGATATTAACGTCATATGTACATACCTATGATTTTATATTATGTTATATATATAATATAATATTATAATATAGTACTTACCTACCTATAATAAAAAACTAAGGATAATAAAAAAAAAAACGTGATATTCACGGTAATATTTATATGTTTCTATAATATAAATTATACATATATGTATACGTGTTTGATATCATGTGTTTAAATACAGAAATGTATGTGAATGAATTTATATGTATTAAGTGATATTTTTGTGAGTTTTGAATTTCACATATTATTTTTTGTTTCCGGTTACAAGTTTATTAGAGCGGAAATAGCATAAGGACATCATATTATATTCAATCACAGAATTATATTTTTACAAGGTGTTTAATGTATATGTTTATACGATCATACAAAGATATTATTTTTCACAAGGGAATAATTATGACCGAATTAAGGAAAATGTTGTGCTTCACCACAAGTGTAGTCAATAAGTGTCAATTATTGAAGAAGACTAATGGGAATAGATTTTTTTTTGTTAGAATAAGGGAAATGCTATCAACAAAATTTGTACATTTTTATACTTTTGAACTCTAGCTTTTCTTTAGAACTAATTTTGATTTATAGTATAAGAAAGTTATTTAAAATTTCAAATTGATAAAATATATATGTACCTACTTGATTTTTAGAACACAATCGTATTAGTAGAAAATTTTGAGTGGTTGTAATTTTATTGACTTTTTGAAGGATGTAATTATTCCTCTATGTATTTTTAAATAAAAAAATGTAAATATTTGTCAATGACTAGGTTTATTTTAGAGTATAGCTTTAAAATAGGAGGTAAATATGTATTTTACAATATTTTTATTAACCAACTATGGTCACCTAGTTGGTTAATAGAACCTACAACTATAGGTAATCCTAGCTACTAAGTCTATCGGTTAATACAGTATTTGTCGTTCACTTTTAACTTAATATCTAGTAATCGAGTGAGTAGACATTATTATGTTAAATATTTATGTATGCATTATAATATTTTTGTGATTGAATATGTTGATTATCATGATATTGGAAAAAATAAAATGATATGGCTATTTCGAATGAGCTCGAAGTGTAAACTCATGTTACGAAATCTTATCAATGACTATGTGTTTTAGTTCAAATTTTTCTTAATGTTTCTGTTTACAAATTTCTTTCCTATATACAAATTAAATAATTACCAAATGGGTATAAATACGCTAAATAAAATTCCTAATCTAAAAAATAAAATGTATCTCAAATAAAGAAAAACAAAATTGATTTGTCATTTTAATTATAATAAATAAAATTCATATAAATAGATTTGCACTCTAGTTGACAGTACATATTTGTTTAGCTTGATCACACCTATAGCAGCCTGTGTTGTGTTATGCAGTGCGTTTTAAATACCCTGTACAACTAGTACAGCTTATAAATGTATACACATAAATTCGTTTTCCTCGAAATAAGAAATAAATTTTTATGAAAGGAACAAATTTTTAAATGAAAATTTTACAACGAATAATAAAAATGAAATCTGTATGAAAATTTTGAAGGACTATGTCAAGTGCTAAAAAATAATATTAATAATATTATAAAATTTCTATACACTTATTTATACCTAATAGGTATTTATATATTATAAATATTTACATATTATATAGAAACTGATTCAACATATATATATAACATTATATAATATTATTTATATTAAAAATGATGAATAAATTGTTAAAAAAAGACTCTAAATACTTAAAAGCACTTATAAACACCATTTACATTACGATTTGAAGAACAAGATCACCACTATTCAATTCTTAGATATTCAAAATTTATGAGGTGGAATTTTATTGAGTACCTATCTGAATATATTATGTAAATTTGATATAAAAATATTTAATTTTAAATTTAAAATTTGTGTATTGTATTTTGAATTTATATATTTTTTTATTTATATGTATATTTTTTTATATATATGCAAAAGTATTTAAATAAGAATTAAGATACGATAAAGAAAATATATTTAAATGTAATATAGGTGAATATTTAATTTATTTGAAATACCTACACGATTATCGTTTTTAATTTCGAAGTTTGATCATCAGATATTATTCATATTTATAATTTTTGTAAATTATTACTATGTTTTATTTAAAATACTAGTTTACAGGTTAGTTAAGATAAAATCTTAGATTACATTTTTCTTTAGAGTCGATAAAATAAATGAAATCAGAACAAAATGGCTCACATTTAAGTTAACTTGTCCTATTAAATATGGGCTTTTTTGAAAATTCATCAGTTCTAACTTAAAACTATGAAGTATGCTTGTTCATTTAGAGTTGACAAGAACTACAAAAAAAGTATGTTTGACAATACAAAGCTGAAATAGAAATGTATTTGAAAATGACAACTACGGAGAAATTTCGCAAAGCCTTTAGTAAATTTTGCTGTGTCAATTACTTTACTTTTATTACTGAGTTGGGTGTTGTAGTAGTAACAACATGACGTGGTATACATATTATTCAATTTTAAAGTATTTAAAAAATGAAAGTTTTTGGTACAATGCGAAAACTAAATTATTAGTAGATTGTAGATTAGATGATGAAAAAATTTGTTTATATAGTTAATATTTCTTCTTCGGAATATTTTTTAATACTTTTATAGTTATTATAGATTAAAACTCTTTTTATTTAATTTCCCACAAACTGTATTTTTGAATTAATTTTAAATGTTTTATTTTATTTATTTTATTTACACAGATTTTATTATTAATTCTATTATTCTTTTTATTTTATAACTATTTTCAGATTTTACTTATACAACTACAGATTTTATTCCATTCTCTTCAATGGTCCATCTGAGAATGATTTTTAATCTGACAACGGTGTACTTCATTTCCGTGCGTGTTCACAGTAACCGGAAATAGTAACCGGCTGAAATATATCTTTGAAAGACACCATCTATTAGATCTATTACATAACTATATATTATGTACAGTACACGTATAAACATTAAATCTTTGGAATATTTGTCTATAACCTTCTTTCTTGCTTAAAAATCAAATATTGATTACAATGGCGAATTTAAATTGAATTCCAGGCCTTCCCAATTTAGATGCTCTCCAAATGTGGAGTCAGTTCATAAACTAGTCTGTAATACCTTAATATAATAACTTCAAAAATATTTATATTCTGTGCCTACTGATTTTCCGTTCTAAAATGTGAAAAAAATGTATAGCCGGACAACATATTTATAACTTTCAAATAATCTGATACTTTAGGTATACAATTTTTAACGAACTTTTTGATATAAGCTAGCTTTAATACCTTTTTCTATGCATTTTGTTTTTTAGTAATATTTTTTTACTTCTTCCATCATCCACTTCATTAATTAATTCTAAGAATTGACTTTTGAAAAAAATTTCTTAACATTTTTAAAAATTGTTTAATTACACAAAATGCACACATATGACATAATGACCTGTCCAAATATTTACTTCAATTATTTTATTCAACTTTTATTGCTTTCTTACTGCAAATGATGTTTCTTTTTTGCATTTCTGCAAATGTTTGTAAAAAAAATGTTAGTTTTAACTTAGAAATGCGTGTGCATTCTGAATTTTCAAAAAACCCTATATTGACGTGAAAGTAAAAATGGATGAAATAATTTTACATACCGAAGAAGGAAAATTTTAAAATGTGGAATAAATAGTAAATAAAGGAAAATGTACATAAATATTAAAACATTTAATTTAAACTACGTACTTATTTCTCATTTTAATTTTGTATTTTTTCGATTTCGATAATTTTACGTTATTATTGGCTTAGAAATCTATTTTGGTAAATTTATTATAAAAACTAGGCTTAAAGTGTTAAAGTTAATAATTTTTCAATATTTCATATATTTTGATTGCAAGTCGGGTTATACTACTAACAGACATGTAATAACGATATTATAATATTGTTGATATTTGGATATCGCTACATGTGTTAACCTAATGTTAATAAATATTATTGCAATATAAACGTATTATTGATATTAAGCACAAAGGCATAATATTACGAATGAACGCGGCAATGTTTATTCATCAGAGCCGTCTGGTGGCAAGTATGTCAATAATTTTTTTACTCTTTAGTACTAAAAAACAGTTGATTTGACATTATTTTAAAAATCAAGCAAAATTTATTTAAAGAAAAAATATTGGCAAGTGAAATTAAAATAAAAACAGGCAAATTTGAAATATAATATAAAATAAAACTATTTTTATTTAAAAAAATGCCTTCCTTCCATTTGACTTGTCATAATATGAATTATGAATATTATACTACGTTTGTGCCAGTATAAGAAATTTATTTGTTTGATTTTAAATTTTTTCAACCATTAGAATATTAAAAGGTATCTGTCATATTTCCCGGATTTCATTTGCTTTGTTTAGACTTTCATATATATCAGTAGATAAGAGTTTGGTATAGGACTTGAGTTAAATTTTGAAAGTGGATCATGATGTGAAAACTTGACAGAAACTTTTTTTTCAATGAGCCACGACTGTAAGATGAAAACAACTGCTTTTTACACAGATTCTTGTTATAATAACAATCGCATAAATATTATACAAGTGTACAGGTTTTTTTTGTATCTTCTAACATTAATAATATTTGGAAAACTACATGTTGTTATGAGTAATTTCATCCTTATCATTGTTCAATTTTAATATTGTGATAAACAAGTAAGCTGAATTCCAAATTTTTCATTTACCCACGTAACATTTTATTGTTATAAAAACAATATTAGTGCTATAAGACTCCTATATAACTCCCGATAAGTACTAAAGGTGTTATAATGATGTTTTTGTGGGAATAATGTGGTTAATGTTGCTATAAGAATGTTCTTATAGAAATTGCGGAAGTTCTTATAATGGGATTTTCAGAAAGTACTACAGCAATGTTGTTATAAGCCTAAAAGTGCGTAATCCTATATCAAGAGTTATAAGAATATAACTGCTAGAGTGGCATTAGTACTGTTATTATTTTACTGTATTCCTATAATGTTAAAATAAATATTTTGTTACTGCCATTATTTTCTACGAACATAATAAAAAAATCTTTTTTTAAATAAAACAAAACTGAACAGCTTTATTTTGCATTCTTTTGGGAAAAATATTATTTTTACTTTAAAGAATAATATTTAAATATCAAATTTGATTTTATAAATTAATTAACGTACATTATTTAACATTTTAAAAATGCAATTTAAAAATATATTTTCTTTTATTTATTTAAAATTGGTTATATTTGAAGGTCAATGTATTGCATTTATATTTGAAATATTATTATAATAAATATCAATGAAATTTCATTCCCAGCCAAAATTTTCCATTTTAGTCACAATAATTATAAATATTAATGCAATTATTCTTAACCACAAAATATTATTTATTAGTAAGACATTTTTTATATTATACATTATTTATATTCAAATATAAAAATATGTTATTAATATTTATCTCCTTTTCTTACAAACTAAATATTAACTTCACAAAATTATTATTTTAAAATAAAAAATAAAAGCTTTCTCACTCTCGCATAACATAAATTATTTTAAATGAATTTCATTTCAAGATAAAAACATGTAAACTAATGCATATTATTTGTACTAATCCTATAACAATATTACAGCAACAATATTGCTCCTGTTCCTTATATGATTCTCCATTTTAGATGCTATTACGTATTTATAATGTTTCGAAACAATTACGGGGCACTCAAACTAACACTATATCCGGCTTAACAGTGTTTATAATAGTGTTATAAAAAACTTATACTTAACTTACTTACTTTATACAGGTAAAAAAGATTAATTATTTAACTTACGATTAACACATGATTGCCATAAGTGTTGTTATTTATCGTATCTCATAATTTCTTAATATCAAATTAATAAGCTCGAATATTACTAAAAATATAAGAGTTAATCTGACGTGGTTGAATCTGTATTACTCAAATTCGGTTTATTGTATTTTCTTCTATTGTCATTTGCGATAAGTCAAGTTACCTTTTTTTGAGCTACATACTTTTTTGACTTTTTTGACATTTTCAATATTTTATAAATATTTTTTTTATATTCTTCGTAAAAAAACTAATTATATTAAAAAAAAAAATTGTTGCAACAAATTTTACACCTTATGGAATTATATCAGCAAATAAACGTGTAATTTATTAATACATTAAATTCTCGTTTTTTGTCTAAAATAATATTAAAAAACCAAAAAATCAACTCAATTCAATTCAAATTGGATAACGAAATTTTAATGATTTTCAAATTTTTTTGTGACAAAAAAAAAAAAAAAAACAAAAAAAAAACAGAAAATGAAATACAAAAATATAATAATTATCAAAACCACACTTTTAGCCTATCAAACCAAAAACTATAAATTAATTTTTTTTTTGTTTTTTTATAAATAACTTTGAAATTTATAAAATATAAAATTATTAACTCATATGGATTGTAATTGACATTTTTAAAATATTATTTTTATTTATACTTTTTGTAAATAGGTACATAAGTATATACATACATTGAAATAATTAATTAACTTAGCCATAGGATGTTTATAATATGAACGTAAAACAGAATATAATTAGGGATTTTATTACCGGTAAACTATAAATTTTTGCTTAACATAATAATTATGTGCCTACACACAAACTTGAATGTTTTATTGATCTTGAAGCATCTAGTAGTGATGCAAAATTTTGAGAAAAAATTAAACACAAAATGGAGAATTTTTATGTCTGTGTTTAATTTGCTTATTAAATTCTGATAATATTATAGGTCACATATATTTTCATACACTATCCTATTTGAGGCAAACAAATATACATATTAAATATCAAGTTTTTATCTACTTCTGAATGGAACATCATAGACAGAATGTATCGTAAAGTGAATTTAAAAAAAAAATCAATATCTGTGTAATAAAATTCTACTGCTTTAATCCTTTTAGTTTTGGTTCTAGATTTTAAACGTTTCAAATAATATTTAATGCTTTTGCAATCCTATTCCACAAAAAAAAAAAAAACAAAAAACAAAGTTCTAATTGAAAATTATTTTCATTTAATTTTTAATTTTGGTAATTATTTTCCAATTTATTTTTTATGTTATTTATTTTATTTTTTTTCTATGTATGGTTTTCTGTTGTGTAATTTTTATATAGTAGTAATTGGCGTGCGAATTGAACATACCACCATATACCTTACTTATTGAAATCTATTTAAAATCACATGTTTAATATTAATAAAATCATTTTAAAATGTATTTAATTATTTACATTTCTAAAACATGAACATTCATTACGTTCCATATGTGTATACAATATAATATGTTATGTTTATTATTTTTAAATTATTAAATTAAAACAAAAAACAAAAAAAAAAAAAACAACTTGGGGTTAAATTGAAAAACTTCAAATGCAGATTTAATTGAAAAGCAAAAAAATATACATTTTACATATAGCAACCATAGGGTTAGATATGTATGATTTTCAGTAGCCGTAAAAATGTATTATCAGTACTGATATTGAACATTTTGTGTTATCCTTTTATTGGTAAAGTATTGGTATCTCAACAGTAGGTACTCCAATTTGTACTAACATTTATTTTTTTAATATTGGTTAAGCAAATCAAATACTTTTACGAAAAAATTTGCCAGTATTGGGTTTATTTATTGTAAGTAAGTAACCACGCACAAACGTCATTAAATAAACACGCATATTGAATAAATATAGAATGTACAACAACTGAATTTTAGTATTAATTATATATATGTGTGTATATCGAGTTGTAAAATGGCCCAGTCGGTAGGATCTGAGCTCTGCATTACTCTGATGACTCTGAATGCTGTGTTAAAAAAAAATATCTGATACTATGATTTTTTCTGTAATAGAGATGCCGATCAATTTTGTGGGATGTCATTTTGTGAATCTGAAGCAAATTTTTAAAAAACCCTTTTATTATTAACTCTAATTCACTATAATTATAAGAGTAATATTAGAGAAAGCTACAATAGAATATGTTTCTAGTCCACAATAGCATGTATTAAAATTCTGAAATGAATTTCTGAATGCTTGACAAAATTAATGTAAAACAGTTCAAAAAACAAGTATGTACTTACAAATTATTTTCAGATTGGTAGAATTAATTTTGAATAATAACAAAAAAATACAAAAATAAAATGTAGTGTGAAATGATTTTCTGAGCATGTAGGATTTAAACAATTTTTTTTTCGCATTATATTGAAGTATAAAAAATATAATTTATTTTTAAAACTGTAGTTTTGATAATTAGGAATTATAGACAAAAATAATAATGGAGTGGGGCGTTGTATTTGAAGTTATCGCGTAAGGTGTTAAAATTTTCATGAAAATGACGTAAATTAAATTTTATTTTTTATTTATTTTAGGTTTAAATTTAACTATATGTATATGAGATATCTAGTGATATAATTAAAAAAAAAAAAAAAACAAACAGGAATTTCAAAAGCCTCAAAATCAATAAATTTTCTAATCCAATTAAATCCATATGCATAGATGAATATTACTATAATTTAACTTTTAATATATAAACTCTCGATTCAATTTGTATTTACCAAGTGGTTACACTTTAAAATTATGTGTCACTACATTTACAGATTATGTCAGTGCATTTGTAGGTTATACCATCCTGAGTTCTTACACAAAATCAGGCTTGAAGTAATTTGCTTCCATTTTACCCTTCCAAGGTATTTGTGCTCATATGAGGACAAATTTTTTAAATTTTTTAAACTAATAACCCGTCTATTCTACATAAAAGTTAAGAATCTCTTATCTTTTAATTACTACTTAAGAGAAGTTAAAAGATTTTCGTATTCAAGATTAAAAGTTAAAAGATGTCAAAAATCAGGTGGTCTCTTAACTTTTGTGTGAACTTTTTCTAAGAGATATTCGTATTGATGTTAAGAGATAAAATTTCTCTTAACTTAATAGTTCCTCATCGATGTCCTTTTAAAAATCTTTTAACTTTTAAAAATTAATAAGTGCCCTTTTGTTTTATGTTTTATGTTTTGTTTTACATTTTAGCGTGGCTTGTACTTTTTTTTAAAATAAATTATAAAAAAATATATTTTTTTCTTAAAATAAAATAATTTTAAACTTTTTTTTAATAATGGAGATTACTAAATAATTTGTAAAATTTTTAATATCCTACTATATTGAATCTATAAAAAAATTTAATAACAGCGCTCGATTGTAATTGCAATATGTATTTATTTTTATTTATAACTTTAACTATTTGAATGAACTGAATAAAATTTTGTATGATTTTGTATTATGACAACTTCAAATTGTCATTTGACGTTTTGGAGATCTTTTAACTTTTAATAGCAAAAACTCTACATTTTTCTCTTATCTAGAATACGAAAAATCTCTTATCTCTTAACTTTAAAAGTTAAAAGTTAAGAGGTATCTCTTATCTAGAATAGAGGGGTTATTTTATGCGGTACCTGCTGAAAATCAAATGGTATTAATATATTTGTTGATTTGAGCGTCATCAGTTAGCAAAAACACTAGATAATAAAATACCGTCGGCTCAATTTTTAAATTTGCTTATTAGAAAGATACTATTCCATTATTCCAATTATTTTATTACAATCAGCGTTCAGACCATTTAAAACATTTTTTTTTATATAATACATAAATATATACAAGTTTAATTGTAAAAAAAAGGAAAAAATATTGCTAAGTCTTATTATTACAGAATCTTAAAATATATGCGGACAATAAAATCTATAGTTTACCGGTAATAAAATCCCTAATTATATTCTGTTTTACGTTCATATATGAGGACAAAATATCTATTTGTAAAAAAAAACAACAAATATGATGATGTTCGAATAACTTTTTGTTTTGTTGAGATATTTTTAAACATTCAAAAAACTTTCAAATATTCTGACGATACAAATATTGTTGAAAGATGGTTCGATAACAATTATTGTGTTCATGCCATATCATCATTTGTTGGCATTATACAACAAGAGGAAGTTTTGAGGTTTGTCGAAAATCCAAAAAAAAAAAAAATACTGTCTCAAAAGTGGTATATCAGAACAATCATATATTATAATAGAGTTAGTTGTCAACATTTTACCTCAAAACTATGCAATCTATTCACCAAAAATGAGAGAAAATAAATCACCACACCACGACCACTCCTACACCACTCTACCATACTATTTATACAAATTTCAAGAGAGTGCATAGAATAGGTAGCATATGAGTTTTATTTTCACCATTAAATATAGGTAGGTATAGACAATGTAATAAGTATCGTAGTAAGTTGTAAACAAAATTATTATAGTTCTTTTTTTTATACCTATTCATTGATAGTGAAAAATCTATAATTATTATAATTGACAAGCATTTAGGGACCTGCGCAGTAGACACCTCTTCATTTTACTTCGATTCTCCTACTCCTTAATGAACTTCTGATATATATAATACATAAGATTGTATATAAAACAAAAATGCGCACACAGTTGAAATTTTTTTACTCATATGGTTTTATTATTAAGCAAATACATTATGCATATGTGAGATCTTATTAAAATAATAAACAAAAGCAAACAAATCAGTTATTTTTATTTAAATTATGTACTTGGAAATTAATCTATGTACATATGCCAAAAAAAAAACAAAAAAAAAATTCATCTAAAATAAAAAATATAAAAACAACAAAAAAACAAATCACTTGAATTCTTCATTTTTATCTTTTTAAGTAACTGTTTCTAGATTTTGCTTATTTGTAGTAATAATATAGTTTTTATTAAAATTATGTATTATGTAGGAATATATATACATACCTCTTTAATGACAAAATTTTTTATTTTTAATAATTTTATCCACTAAATGCCACTTACTATAGGGAATATATCGGAAACGAAGCAGTATATGAGGGACGTGTATTTATGTGTCCTAAATAAAACTTTTTATTAAACACGAGTGGTTTCAGCTATATCGTTCGAAGTCTATGTCAGTACGTAAATTACGGTTTTTTTGAAAACTTTAAATTTGACTTCAACTTGAATTATAATTACTCAACAGGGGCCCCTAGTAACAGTATATTTAAATCCCTGTTCTGTTTAAAACGTTAAATTTGGCTGTCACTTGAATTATAATTAATATATAGTGATCCAATCCATTCACTTCATTTTTCATACACTTCCATTCGAACTAGATCTTGAATAACACATATTTTTCTTATATTCTCACTCTGAATATGGTTAATTAGGTTCAACATTGCATCCAATTTAAAACACAGTGATGTATAAGTTTACAATCAAAGCAGTTGGAAAAAGATATTTTGGGTAAAATTAAGCTTCGAATGAAATATGTATCACTCTGTAAACAATAACCCACAACAATATATAAGTCAGTTGATAACTTAAATTACAACATTTCTACTATACCAGATAGAGACAAAAAAATTAAAAGAGAATATTGATGGTTAGAAAACACATTCAACCAGAATTAGGTACTAAATACATATTAGGTTTAACAATTAGGTTAAGTTAGATTAAGTAGAATTAGGTTAAGTTAGGTTGGCTTAGTTTAGGGTTTTATTTAACAAAAAAAAATTTTTATATTGATTTTTAAGCCTTATTTTTACAATATATAATATAAGAAAAAAACATGTTAACATACAGTAATAATTACGAGCGAACCAAAATAAATAGTAAGAAAATAAAATTAACATAAAAATTTAAAATAGGTTTAAATGTGAATAGTAATTAGTTATAGTAAAGCCGTTTTTCTTAAACTTTCTCTAGGCTAAGATAGTTTTAAGTTTATTTCAAGGGCAAATAATTAAAGTTTATGTTAAAAAAAAAAAAAAAATATATAAGTCAGTAAAATCATAAAATCACGTTAAATTTAATATATAAGCTGTTATATATTTCTATAGAATATTTGGCATGTAGATAATATTTGATTATATTATAATGACTAAAGTAGGCATAAGTTATTGTTGTCATGTCAATATACAGTCTAGTTGATTTAGGCGAATAAATTAATGCGATTTTCTAAACTTTGAAAAATCATAAAAACTTAGTGATCTTGGATTATAAGATTTTCGCTTATAGAACGCGATGGTAACAATATCTCGTTTTTCGCTTATGCCGATTTAAGCTAGCGGTTTTTTTATTTTTGTTTACATTCTTGACAGTAACTTAGGTAGAATCACATTTTCGTACCTAATTGGGTACGGTACTGCAATTTTACACTATATAATATATACAATATTTCGAGTATTTATTTAACAAATTTCTGGCTTATCAACCCATTAAATATGGAAAACTACTGCTATTGCCAGGATCTAAGCGTTCTTAAATAGGAATAGGTTGTAATTATTGTTACAGAATTGAAAAATTTTTAAAGGGCGATTATTTCAAATTTAGAATTGTAGATATGAAAATAAGTAAGTACAAAAATAACAGATAATCATAAAACTCAGGTTTTCTAATTTTAAAAGTTTAATTTAAAAAGAAAATGGTTTACTTAAAAATGGAAAATTTTAGTTAAACTGAAAAAAATGAATTTTTTTATTTTTTTGATTAATTTACTATGATTTCTCTCGAATGGATACAATGAGAAAATAATTAGTAAATCGAATGTACAAAATTATATTTGTAGTTCTTACAAACTGTTATAATCAACATTGTTTGTAAAGATACAAAATTTTCTAAAAATTTTATCAAAGAGAAATAATAAGATTTCTTACTAGTTTCGAAGAAAAATATGTACTTATTATAGATTTGAAAAAAGTATATTATGTACATATAATATTAAATTAAATTTCTAAAAACTGAATTGAAAATAAATATGAACATTTTCATAATAAATCCTAAAACATGCCTATATAAAAGAAGCCTACGGTGATAAAATTAAACTATATATATTCAGAAATAGTGTTGAATTCTGCGTATAATACAAATTTATATAAGTCCTTCTATATTCAAGTGAAATTTCCAATTGTAATTACATATATATAAGTATAATATATATATATATATATATGTATGTATGTACATATAAAAAATTGGAAATTGTTTTAGAAAATTATATACGTGGGATTTTCAAGGATATAATTTTTAATTAAATTTCAGTTAAATTTAATTTATAAATTTGACAATGTTAGCCGGTAATATTATATTTTCTTTAGTTATGATTTCAACTTTGGTTAAAATATTGAGATAAACCAAGTAAATTGTTTAGGTAAGGTTTTATTTTTCTATATTTTTATTTAAGGTGTAACTTGGAAATTAAATTAACATAATAAAATCAGAATAGTTATTTATAGTATAATCTGGTAACAAATTAAATAAAATGGGGCTATTCTGTTTAAGAAGACTTAGTTCCCGACAATAGCAGAAGTTTTTTTAAATTTAATGAGAAACCAGTAATTTGATAAATAAATGCTCGAAATATTGTAGTATTAGCTTGCAGCACGAAAAGGTGAATCTACCAAAGGTGCTATTAAGATTATAAAAAAAATACTATTATTCTTTAACAGAGTTATTTTTTTATTATATTAAAAAAATTGTAGTTGCTTAGACAGGTGATAATATGATGTTTGTAATAGAAAATATTTTAATTTGTGCATTTTTTTCAGTAAATTTTAATTTTTTGTCAATTTTAGTTTTCACAGTTTCTGGTCAGAAAACAAACATTATTTTTTTAATTTATTAATTTCTACAGAAGCACAGAATATAATATGACCTGCCGACTTGCTTCTGTTCTCATAAGTGATAGTTAAATATATTGCCCCTTCATTGCTATTTCCATCCATAGACCAATTGGTTAGTTTTAAGAGTTTTAAGTTTTAAATAACTCACTTCCATAATCGATTTTTGTAAATATATAATTAAGGTCCATAGAAATAAATTTATAGTTTATGATTAATAAAACAAAATAAAAAACAGAACATCCACAAAACGTCATCATAAAATAATAACTTGCGCGGGCGATGGCAGTTTCTTAACCTTCTAATTCCACTAGCAGACTTCAAGCAAAACTAAATTAAGGTAAGCCTATTATGTATTAAGCCTATTATGTATTTCGATCGACTTTCATCGAATCGTTCATCGTTATCGTTAGAGTTATTCGATCGTAATCGTTAGTGCCATTATGTATTTCGATGAAAATTTGATCGAAAGTGTTTTAAAATGCTGCCAGTGTAAAACTCAAATCTACGATGAAAATAATGTTTGGTTCTTTAACTGTCAAATTCAAATTATTATACGAAAAAAAATCAAACAATAGTGTTATAGTTATAGCTATTTGAAATTTTTAGTAGAAAATAATTTAGAAATGTTTAAATAAAATGGAAATTATAAAATTATAAATTTTTATAAATAAAGTAATTTTAGCAGAGTTAAATTTTTCAGTTTCTGATAGTGCTGAAAAACGCTATCAAATTGCAGAGTTAAAAATCAAACCAATATATAGTCCGGATTATTCCAATCCACTGGACTTGGACGTATATAATTATACATGAAATTAATTAGTTATTATCTACAAAACTTAATTTTATTAACAGTTTTGATCAAAATTTCCTATGTTAAACAACATTGCTTTTATGGATTTATTAGAAAAATTAGGGTAAAAATTAAAATAGCCAATAAGTAACACGTCGATTCCAAACATAATTAAATTGGTCAGCGTATTAAGATTCTGTGCGGTCTGTACCAAGGAAATGATTTGCAGAGTACTAAATGATTATCATGTCGGACTACCAGAGCTAATTTTTTCTGTTGTGCTTAAGGAAGTTTCATATGAAATTTGCAGTTTATACTTATTTCCAAAATGGATCAAATTCCATTACGCACTAGAAGAACAAAATCAGACAAACATTATTTTTATGATTAAAGTAGAATTACTGAAATAATTTATTTACACTAACTTTCATGTTGCAGTTTATTTGTAACTGGTCTTTCCTTCCTATTAAAATTTATTTTAATACAAAACAATTATGAAGAATAAAGTAAGATAACTTATTAACATTTCAACTTTTAAATTTATTTTTATTCCAAAAAATATGGCAAATATAAAACAAACACCAGGGGTTCAAGCGTCACTCTTTTATTTTATCCTTTCAATTCAAAATTTAAATAATTTGTACAAAATCTCTCTTTCGATCTCTCTTTCGTGATAAAGTTTTACATCGATAAACTTTATCGATTTCGTCGACAATTTTTGAACGATATCGAAATACATAATGACAATTTTGCAGTTTGACATTTCGTTCTATCAAATCGTAATCGTTATCGAAATACATCATAGCACCTAAGTAATCACAACAACAGATTGTAAAATTTTTTGTTGAATGTGTCATCCCTTTGTGCCATACGCCAATATTATAGTTATTGTATACAATATATTGACCGTGGATATGAAAAATATTTAAACTTAATATTAAAGAAATAGTTAAGATTATATGAATTTAAAATTTATTTTCATAATTTATTTTTGCTGTAATATTTATATCGACTTGTATACCTAACTTGGTGAGTGACCATCCAGTATTTTATATCTATTATATTACCTTGATATTTAATTATTTCAAAAACATTATTTTTTGTTATGAGATTTGAAGGGAATGGAAAAAAATATCCTTAAATTATTTTGTGTACTCACAAAGATTTCCATTATTTATCGAAATAATTATATTATATTTTGAAATTTCAAAAGATTATAAATTAATTAAATTTTTCATCATTCCAGAATTTTTAATTTTTTGAATATCACATCGTTAATGGAAAACAAAAAAGGTAATTTAGAAGTTTGCAAAAGACAGAGTTTAAAATTGGTGGTGTAAATAGGTTTAATTGGTGTGATCGTAAAATTGTATTGAGGCTAAAATATAATTTTGAGAGCTTTTTTCAAAAAGATTTTACTTCTCTATCTTTTTTCTCTTTATAAATTATCCTTCGAATGAAGAAGTTTTCTCTTTCATTTTAAATATTTAAATGTAATTTGAAATCTAGTTGTGGTAAGACTAAAAACGCATTTTAATATATAAAAAATTCCGTTCACAGTTCAAAATGAAGTATCTTTTAGTTCAACATATTTTTTTTAAGAGCCAATGTGCATGGTATTACCTTTAGCAGTTACGTAAACCTAAGTAGGTGTGATAAAATAGAATAAGAAATTATTAGCTGGAGTTTAAGTATTAATATTTTCCTTTTTTTTATATTAGTAGTACTTAGGTCAGTGAAACCTTTATACTTTGGTAACGCTTGACTGTGGGAAAAGAGAAAAAAAGATATAGGTAGAAGAAAGAAGCAGGAGAAATGTTTGACCGGGAGTTATGAACTATGTTATTGGTGTTCTCTTTGAATTGTGTTAATCTATACTTATAAAAGGGAAAGTTTGTTTGTTTGTTTGTTTGCTATACACGCTCACAGTTTTAAAGATACCGTTCTGAAAATTTTCACAGTTATTCATGGTCAAATAGGTACCGGAACTAGTACTTTACAAAGCCATCGGATGACAGGTTTGGGTTGCTGCCGTACAACTCCTAGAAAGACTCAGAATAAAAATTTACACTTAAATACTCTATCAGACTTGAAAACTTATTCATAGGTACTCTATGAAAAATAAAAAAACATGTACTGTCCTGACAAAGTATTTTCGAATTATAGGAATCACTATAAAATTTGTACAGGGCTATGTGAAATGGCTTGAATTAGCCACAAAAATGTGATAATTCGTTTTATTAATCAGAAAATACTGCAGAGTGTTCCAGGGGGTCCATGTGTACAAATCGATAGATACAGTTATCGATGAATATGAAGTTGTTCCTCCTCATCAATTAGAATTAAAAGTAGTAGCTTCAATATTACTTCTACGAAACTTGAAGAAGCCAAAACTACGGTACTAGATTAAGAATAAGAACATCCTCATTTCATTTAAGTACAAATTCCAATTGATTGTGGAAAAGGCGAACATATCTTTATTTCAAGAATACCTCAACAGTAAGGAACGTATTTGCTTATACTTCATCAGAAAAGACCACCGAAATATTGTTTACAAAGAAATAATTTTAATATAAGTATAGTTTAAGTTGTAGTATTGTTGATATTTTGTTATCGTAGTGAAAAAAAAATATTAAAATACTTTTGATAAACCAATTGTTTTCAATTCGATTCATAAATCAAACTTCATTGAAATAAATTAGATTCATTTTGTGGTCGATCCGGACAACGTCGGGTAACTTTGCTAGTATTAAATATAAAAACTATCCCTTCTATCATCCCAACTATCCCAGCGTACCCAGGCTGTAGTGGAATACGATTCTAAATTCTAGAAGTTCTGACTTTATCGAATATTCATAACCTGTTTTGAATAATATTAGTATTTTCACGGTGTAGGGTTGGGCATTTGTAGCCTATCACGTTCTTCGACGGATTGCGAAAGTAGTAATTTTAGCTCTTTCGAGCATGTGCCTACTGCCATCAAATATTTAAAAATTAGAGTTAGTGCTCCAACTATACTACAATGGATGACCAAGTTGAGCAAGTATTTAAGAGATATTTACATCATTTATATGAAACCAAACGAAGCCAAAAAAAACCCAAACATTTTACAGCGCTTATGGGCATTCTAGTGCATATTTTTATTTACTCATATTACGAGGATATTTAAGTCTTTTGGTCATTTAAAAAATCTTTATCTTGAAGTTTGAGAATAAATGCACTTTTTAAACGAATCGTAGGGCACTACAAGGGTGCTCTCATCTGCAAGACTATGGATCAATATGAAAGTTGTTTAAAGGAGATCATTAATAAAAATAAGGGTTGGATAAAGAACAGATCGTTATGGAGTTCGAAGTTGATCAGATATTATTCCATCAACTGAAACTCGAATAAAACTTTCAACCCATTCAGTGGAAATTGGACCGAGCATTATGCCTTACTCGAAGTTGTATGTAACATGTTGTATGTTAGTCGAACTAAATTTATTAAAAAAAAAACTAAAATTAAATACATAACTTTTTTTAAACAAAAACTGAATATATTTCAAACATTCTTATTACAAATTTAATTTTATCAAGATATTTTACAAATAAAAATCTATCGATGTCAAAATTTTATTACAAAATTTACTTGACTTAAGGAAAATTTATTACTATTATTATTTTAAATTTTAATTTCAAATTTTCCACTTACTTATTTTTCCAATTTTTTTTTTTTTGTTTGTTGGCAATAATAATGTTGGCTTTATTCCTAATTTGTAGTGAAAATAATTTCAGATTATCACATAAATGTGTAATTTATGTTTGAATATAAAACTGACGAAAAAAATATCAAAATATTGCACAAAATTTATTTCAGTAAAGCTTCAGTTGAAACATAAATAAGAAGAATTTAATTAGGATTTAAACAATTTTATAAATTATAAATTTTGCTTTTATCTTTGAATATATTAAAAGTAGATAGTGTCATAAAGAGGAAAAATTATTTTACAGATTTAAATATAACTCAAATATTGAAACAATTTTTTTTTAGAAATATGTGCTTTTAATTGAAGCGTTCTATAGCTGCAAAAATAAATATAAAAATCTTAGTTTGATATGAAATTTTCAAAGCAAAATCTTGAATGTAGTTATAGAAAAATGAAATTGGGGGAATTTTATGAAGACTTGACAATGTTTCTATCAAGATATTTGATAAAAATATCGACTAATTTGATCACAAAACTATCTGATAGTCTAAACTCTAATTTAATCTACAAAATTGCTTCAAATTTGATTCATTTATAAAATTTAATTTTAGTTTTATAACAAAACTTAAATATTCGAACGAATAAAAATTAAATTAAATTAATTATTAAGTTTTTTTAATTTTTTATTATAGTTATTTTATCGGTTATTATTTTGCCAGTTACAAAATCTTATTTTTGTATACAGTTTTATTTATATTAATATACCAATAAGGCATATTTATAGCCTAACGGTGGGAATGACAGATAAATGTCGAAATCACAGATCCAAATGTTCTGGGATATAAAAAGTATTAAAATTCAATTAGTAGAATAGCAAAGGTAGACTAATTAACTACCTTGTGAAAATAATGATGACTGAAAACGGAAACACAGCCTCGGAACTACAATACCTGAGCTATGCTGAAGCACTATACTTCCAATTGGAATGAAAAAGGGAAAAAAGTGGATACACTCTCTTTCATTTCCCTTATAAACTGTATACAATCTGTTTCCAATTAAGACATTATCGTTAGGTTAAGTAGTAAGTATAGTAGCAAGTATAGTTTTTTATAATTTTTTGTTTTTGTATGGAAGCAACATAACATGACTTGCGGTTGAAAAACCCAATGGTAAGCTATCCATTACATTCTGTAAGTATCTGTTGGGTAGTTGCAGAATGTTGTGACGCATTTGAAACGTCTGTTTTGGCTAAGATATTTGGATGAGAAGATCATCTTGTTTGATTTTTGCAGCTTGCACTTCATTTTTCCCTTTATAGTTTTATCTGTAGATCTTGATGTAAAATATCGTTACATAGGAACCATGGAGCGCTAGCTATTAGTCTTAATACTTAGACTGAAATAAATGCAATATTTCTCATTTATAGTTTCCATCTGAAAGTCTTGATGTAAAATATAAGTACTTATGAACCCTGGAGCGATAATCTTAATACTTTTGACTGAAATCATTGCAATATTTCATTATTAGAATTGCTGGGCACTCCTCACAGCCGAATTTATGACAGAATTCGTGATTAAAAGTGGTTTGCAACAGGGTACCGTCAATTCACCGATTCTCTTCTCATTGTATTTAACAGAGATGTTGGAACTGCTTCGAAATTTTAAGAGTCAGTATTACTCTATAGCATTTGCCAACGATCTAATTATTTATGCCGCCGGCAATAGGGTCGCACAAATAACAACAAACGTTCAGAAACAGTTCAATCTTACTATTGATTATTGCAAGTTATGGTTACTGAAAATTAACGTAAATAAATGTGAAGCAATTCTTTTTCGAAACACTGTTGACAAAACCAACAGTAATATCAAAAAAGTTTGCAAGAACTTTCAAATAAAAGCTTTGAACGACACAACAATTTTAGCATATCAAACTCTCATTAGACCGGTTATTTCATATGCTAAATCAATTTGGTTCAACATAAGTGCAAGCATAATGGAGAAAATAAGAAAATTTGAACGAAAATGCATAAAAGCCTGCGTAAATCAACACAGAAAACCCGAAACCGACTACAAACATTTTTATTTCAATAAGTGTTTGTACCAAAAAGCTAGTATGATTCGATAATTTTTTGATAAAAACAATTCGTAGTCATTTTAATAGATATCTTACCACAACGGAAAATGGTCTAATATCTCATATATATTACGATAATGAAGAGTACATTAAAAAAGCATGAAAACGGGACTTATAACACCCGAACATTTTATTTATCTTGATGCCAAAAGGTATATTCAGAACCACGAAAATATCCCTCTTTTGTATCACTATAATAGACTGGCTACATGCAAGTACATAGAATAGAACCCGCACATTTTAGAGACAAATTCACTCAAATATGACATGTATATCCCAGATAAGGATAAAAATAATAAATACTCATCTTTAGTGGTTGAACCATTAACATAAATAGATTATCTAACTTAAGAACAGACTTAGGGTAAGTTAGATTAACATAGGTTTAATTAGATTATAGATGTAGCTTAAGTTATTTAGGTTAGTTCTAAGGTTTTTAATAAAATAAATTTAAACAAGTTTTGTTTTTTTTTTATGTTTTCCAAAATATAAATAAAAATAAAATATTTCTTTCGAGAAATTTGGAAAAATAAAAGACGAACAATTATAAGAATGATGTAAACAAAATAAATTTAAGGTAGTTTAAAGGTTTAGTTAATTTTGGAAGACTTTTTTCTAATTGTAACAAAAAAATAAAGTAAAAATAAAAAGTTAAAACAAAAAAAAAATCTATACTTAACTTCAATCCCAGTTGTTTTCTTTTACTATGGATTGAATTTTTCACCGCAAGTCGCCTATACAAATGCATAGCTAAGATACTTCACAACTCCTTTTTGTGGAATTACTTCATTATTGAGCATAATACCCGCTCAAGTTTGTCTCCTAAGTGTAAGTGTGATATGTGATTTAAAATGATTACTAGTCGCAATAAATTTGGTGAGCAAAATAACATCATTAAGGAGAAAATTATTTAAATTTTCCATTATATACAGTTTATTTTATTAATACGATCGAAAACCCGTAACCGACTCTTCACTTTGCTAAAAATCTATGACTTTTTTATTAGAAGTAATTGAAAATAGAAAATTTGGTTAGAAATAAGAAATTTTCAATATATAAAACCTATTATAGTAACTTGAGTTAAAAACGTGGCTATGTAGAAAATATTTTTTACTACAAACGACTTTAAATTTTCTAAATGTGATACCTAAAGTTATTAAATTTGAATTATGAACAAGTTTCTATATATTAAGTATAGTTGACTGACTTGATCTATAGAAAACTTATTTTAGATTGTTCCACATATCTAAAAACTAAATATTCAAAATATATATTCAGCTTTATCCCAAATTTGTAAATTTGCACTTGACTGATTTGTAAGTCTATTTTATTCGTTTGTTATAAAAAATCAAATTTTTGATAATAATTCTATGATTTGAATGAACTGGCAAATGATTTCAAATGTATTGTAAAAAATAAATCGTTTAAATATTACTTTATAATATTTGTACATTATAGTGAATTATATAGTTATTTTTAAAAATATAGAGTAGAAATATAAATTTCCTTTACAAAAGGAAAAAAAAAAAATAAAAACATAGCTAATATGAATTTTAAATTAACTTTTAAATCGAATATTAATTCTAGAAAATTACAATTTGAAAAATGGTAATGTGTGGCTATGTATACAATAAATATTATAATATGTTGTATTTGCGATATTTATTTTTAGTTTTTCCTTTTATGTTTTACTTTTCAATCCTTTTGAAATTGAAAAAAAAATTATAATCGTATGTAATTTAATGCCATTTGAAAATTCAAATATTTAAATTATTATAATTATAGAATAATAACCATTACAATTATAATTTTGAGTATCTAAATGAATTTTTAAATTGTAAAATTATAGGGGTCTAATAGTATTGCCGGTTCAAAGTATATATATTTTGAAGCACATTGGTTTTTTGGATTTTTTTTGGTTTATATTTTTGATAAAAATTACAAATCATATCTATAATTTGATTTACAAATCATTTAGCATGCGTTCAATTTAAAAAATAAATAAAGCATAGATTTAAATTTTAGAAAAGCATTCAATTTGCAATTGAAATCAAAATATAGACATAATTTAGTTAATTAAAATATTATTGAACAATGGAAAATTTTAATTCATAAAAAGCTTAGGTATGTTATATTTTTCTGAAATTTCTTTCTATAAGCAAAATATAACGAAAGATTAACGGATCCAAATCCTCCATTGTTAATGATTTCGCTCTGTATTTTATATATACTGTCAGTTAACTTTATTTCAATACATATTCACAATATACACTCTTTTTATTTTGGAATTAAATTTTACAAGTGGTACATTTACAATTATTTATTCGTATTAAATTTTATTTATTAATCGATCCTGGTGCAGCATGTCTCCTTGAAATGTGGAGAAATAAGAAGAAGGATTAAAATAAACACCTATCCTTGGTGGAAAATGAAAAAGACGTCCAAGCTCCAACCTTGACTCAATCTTAACTCCAGTCTTTTTGAATGTTTGAATGACAACTTCGTTTAATGCTTTCTGGGTTAGGCGTGTAAAGCCCGCACAGGCAATTCACAATCAAATTTACAATGAAATCTATTTAGCGTTTACACGTTAAACAAAACCCATGAATTTTTTTTGAAGTAAATGCCAAAACTTTATGACAAAAGTACAGTGTACATTAAGTTCAATATTGTCATCAATACGCTTTTTTTCACTTCTTCCGTACTAATATTAAATTTAAAAGCAATGTCTTCGTTAAGCTTTGGTTCTTAAAAATGTATTTTTATAGTTTTTGGAAAAAATGTTCCACAAAACGTCTCTTTTTTTATAGAAGCTGATAAATTTTATTAACTTCTTTCCATGTAAAATATTACACATTTTAACTAAAAAAAATCAAATTCAATAAAAAAACTATCAGTACTTTCAAATAACCGATTTGACAAAAACCTTTGTTATCAAAATCAATCTGTATACAAACAACCAAAATAAATCGTTGTCAAAATTCCTTCGAAAACATAGGATTGAAATAAAAATTTACGAATTCGCCATATTTAATTCATGAACTGTCAAATTTGATACGATTAAATTTAATTCATAAGAGCTCTTACACGTACGAATTTTTGACATTTGAATCAAATCCATGGATTAAAACGTCCGTTTAAAGGCCACCTTATTGTCAGTTGTTTGTTAGTTGTCATTTGTAGTTATTTTATTGCAAATACATCCACTTTACCAACAGTTCATTCGTTTTATATTTTTTATAATACTAAAAGTTTATTTTTGTTTTAGGTTGTTGGACTGAATCGTCTCAACCTGTACTATCTGAATGATCATCATATAGAATTTTATTGGTTTCTCTAGTTTTCTTTTTTTACTTTAAAACTTATGCTCGAATTTCTAGATTTATCAAGGGCCATCGTTCTTAAAGTTAATTGAACGGATTTAAGCTATCACATTGTAACAAAATACAACCACCATCAATAATACATAACTTTCGAAAATGTGAGTTTTATGGACAATGTTATTATGATAATAATTAGGTTCGTAATAGTATCAAAAAATTGTTCGAAGAATGTTCTTGAAATTCTTGGGGCACCTAGTTTTGAATTCCAATAAATTACAAAATAATTGCTTAACTAAAATCTATTTTTTGTATTAATCTCAATCAATAATCATAAGAGAAGATGAGAGGTCCTCAATCACGCTACTAATTAAATAAACCACTGCTGGATATTAAAAAGAAAATAATAATAAAAAATATTCACTTTACTAAAAAATATTTTGGCAGTTTACCCTAATGTTTTACTAAAAAATATACTGATGAAAACTTACTGACATACTAATTAGAAATTCAAAAAAATAAAACAGAAATAAACAGAAATATTGGAAATATCTTCGTTGAAATGAGCGAATAAAACGAATTATACCCGAATAAAATTTCCGTCAAAAATCAAATTATGGTAGTGCCTGTAATAACCAGCAGTGAATAAACGAACAACGTGTATATACAATAAGATAGATATAACTACGTTTTTCCGTTGTCATTTCGGACTTTGACAATTTTTCAGAGGAAGCGGTTATCTGGTATTCTTTGTGTATGATCCATTAAATACAAACATATCGTTCTTATGTGTTTTACTACTATTTTGTGAATCGCAGCTTATAAATTTTCATTATTTTTTGACTTATTTGATTCCCTATTTGTTTTGTCTATTCGATTTCAAATTATTCTCTTTCAGGATCTATTTATTAGCAATATTTAGAGTAACGAACTATTTATTTATTGCTTACCTAAATATTGCTTACATAAATGCTTTGTAATATAATATGCTTACCTAACTAGATTTTAATTTTACATATTAAACTACATAATAATGAAATTTTGTAAACATCTTCAAACCATTATACATTATAATTTTTTTTGTACTTTCTTTTCAAAAGATGAAAATATTTTTTAACGAATACGTAAGTAAATCGGTTATTTCCGCCCTATGTCCCACGAATGGGGTTAAAGGACAATGATGATTATGAAAGTGCTTATTAATAATATTTGAAAATTAAAAATGTATACCTTAGCCTGCCATATTTTATTTACCATATTGTGGCTTTTATTTTACTGGAAAATACTTTTAAAATCCGATTTTTTTTAGCAAACAACAGTGTTACTACAGTAAATACAGAGTTTACATTGCTGAATTGGGAGTTTTATAAATTTAAAAAACAAATCCATTCTATCATTGATATATTATCGTGTGATGAAATATACTCTGGTGTACGTGTAATGATATCGGAAATAGCAAAGGTTTATTATTAATTATTTACCTATTACTGACTACTATATGCCAACTTCTGGAGGTGTATATTTTTAGACATATCATCAAATATATGTATTTCGGAATATTACTTTTAAATTAGTAAGGAAATGTATATATGAGCTTAATTTAATCTAAAGTTGCGTATTTCTTTATTTACCATGACTTTTATAAAATTATTTTGGTAGAAAACACATAAAAAGTGATTAAGTTTTTATAAATCCTGGAAATGAATTTGCTTTTTATTTTAAAAATGAATATCGTTTGCTATTTTAAAATTAGTTTAAAAATACAAACCTCGAAAAAATTTTTAAAAGCTACTAACCTTAGTGGATCTATCTTCTATTTATAGTTTATCTATATTTACTATTATAGTTCTATTTTCCAATATTTATTATCTATTGAATATAATACTATATATATAGATCTACATATGCATACATAAATTCTAAATCGGATTTTTTGTTTTATTTTATTTCTATTTTTAAGGATTAAAGTTTTTTTTTTAGTAATGGCACGTACGGTTTTTTATTTGCATTTTTTTTTCTATTTAATATACCACTTTAGGATGTGCTCAGATTTTTATTGCAAAAAAAAAAAAAAAAAAAAAGTCAAAAATAAAAAAAATTTCCACCATTTTACGAATGTAAATACCCATACCTATGTATATATGTACGTACATTGTATTAGTACAGGTAAAAATTGGAATATTGTAAAATATACCCATCAGGCAAATAAACTTATATAAAGCCTATTGGCTTAAAGCTAGGATTTTTTTTTTATTTTTTTTTTTGGATACTAACAATTTTTTTATAGTAAGAAATAATGGACGGCGGCATAAAATAATATAGATAATATTGAATATAGAATGTTATAAGTTCTTATGAGAGTAATACTCTAAAAATTGAATTGTGGTGTGTGATTTAAGTTATGTGTTGATATATTTTTTAAATTGGTGAGTCTTATAAAAGAAAAATTTAAAAATGTCTATAACTATATTTGTCTGATAATGTTTCAATATTATAAAAAGCCTTTTTATTGAGTGTATTAAACAAGAGTTTAACGTTTAACAAAACTGACTAGTATAATCAAGTCGAATTTTTAATTAATTTCTCATAATGACAATTAGTATATCTAAATTCAAAGAACTCCATATTCCTCTTACAGATTTTATAATATCTCTATTTTTAATTTTTATATGACTATGTTTGTATTGACCTATATAAGAGCTCTTTAGCTTTCATTGTTATTCAATTCAAAGCTCTCAAGTATTTTAGATAATTATGTTGAATTGATTACTCATATAAGTAAATAAACAAATCATATGAAATCGTGTACATTTCTTAATGAACCAATGTCAATAATTTCATTTTACCTGAGTAAGATATGCAAAGTACAATGAAATAGTAATTCAGAAAAAATTATGGTCGTCTTAATGTCCCTTTTCGAATCACATCTTCTCTTTGGAAGCATAAAACTTCCGGTTAACTGGAATTGGTTGTGACTTTGAAGCTATACTTTTGTTTGTTGATATTGAATCACTAAGTTTCTACCAATACGCTAATAATGTATATGTAAACATTCCACCTCTGCAAATTAAAGCAAATAGTAGTGATATGAACCCATTAATTGAAGTGTGAAGGTTTTTCAAAGTATTACCGCAAAAAAAATTACCTATTAAGAAATAAAGTACTAATTATTGTGCTTTCACATATATCATTTATAAAAACACATATCCAAATTGGACTAACCCCGTATAACTGTAAAACTGTATATTTCATACAAGAACCAAATTGAAGAAAAAATCAATAAAAAATGAAGCCTTTTCAAATTAGAAGTATTTTTAAAAGTCATCAAACAAATATTAAAATTATCCAAAAAATAAAGTACCTAGGCAGTGTGGCCCATCTTCAGTAGGCAATAGGCACATAGGCACATCTTCAAAAATTACTCTATGTAATAAAAATGTTATGCTTATTGAACGATATGAGTTAAATATTTTAATGAAAGAAATATTTTTTAAATGCTTGACCGGCGAATGTTACGCCGGAAATAGTTAGTTAAAGCTTATTAGTCTATCATTGCTCTACTAATCTACCTAGTGTCGTTCGTTGTAATGTAGTATAAAATAGTAAAATCTATTCAACTAAATTACTTAATATTTTCTTAAATGTATGTCTAAGAATAGAATCTATTTTGAAGTTTAAATCATGTTTCAAAAACTATATAAGTCCAAAATATTCTTTCACACCAATATTTTACTAAATTTTCAGAAAATTATTTGCTTTCTCATAGAAGGAATGAACAACTAACATGTATAGAATAACAATGCTCATATTCTGAGTTTATGTCATTTTTTATTAAAACGTTGATAGAGTATCGCCACAGGATAACTAGTATCTTTTATATTTTATCCATTCTATTTACTTCCAAATTTAAAAATACATATATATATATATATATATTGTATAATATTGATTTTAATCGGACAGTTTAAACCTGACTAATTTTCTTTTGAAATGTTTTGTTGTTGTTATTTTTAAAGTGTCTTTTGTATTGAAAATGTAAAAATTTTCACACAAAATTCAGTTTGAATATTTTTGTATAGATATATAGGTAAACTTATATATGTATACATATATTGTATATCTAGGTAATTCCATAAAATTCCAAAATATTGTTCTACCCTAAATTTATTGAATTTCAGTTGAATTGTTTTTTTTTGCGCTCTCGTTATTTTTTTTTTCTTTCTGTTTTTTTAGTTTTAATACCTTTTCCCATATTAGTTCATTTTAAAGGATTGTTTAAATATTGATGAAAATATTATATAGATCAAGGATTTAAATCGGATTTTCATTTTTGTTATTTTGTTCAGGATCGTTTATGTACAGAGGAATTTAGGTGAAATTTTATTGCATAGGCTTCATATGTGACATTTTATTTTTCAGAATTTATTATTTTCTCTTTTACTTTAGTTGAGTTCCTTTTATTTTATCTTTTCTAGTTTATTTATCATGTATTTTAAGTATGTTACAGGATATTGTAAGCGAGTTGCACAAAAATTTTTATTGACTTATATAAAAAATAAAAAAAATGAGAAGATATATTATATTCGTATAATGAACCAGATTTTAACTTGATAGAATTAACACAAATTTAATTTGAATCCATATTTTCAAATAATTGGAAAACAAAATTATATATATGTATTTACCTATACTACGATAAAGAGTTCAACATAATAATAAGAATTTGATTTTTTTTTTAATTAATGTTTCGAAATATTATAAAGAAATTTGGGGCTCGAATCATATGCCTGTATATACATACATATGTGGAAATATTTTTATAAAGTATTTACTTAAGGCAAATTAAAATTCAGATAATAAAAGACTTTAACTAAGTAAAAAAAAAGAAAAATCTTAAAGAAAGGATAATTATTGAAAAAATAGAACATTCTATAGCAAAAATATTATTTATAATATATTGAATGAAATTTTAATTAAAAATTAATGGGAATAAATGCGCGTTACAAAATTTCAAAAATTTAGTGTATGATTTTTTTACTAATTACTATACATACAATATTACTGTGTATATGCTAGAATAGACAGCTATTACAGTCTTTGCAAATATTATTTTAACAGAAAATTTTGCTAAATTTTAAAATTACAATTAAAAAACAAAAATCATTGATCGATTAATTATAAATTAACCTAAACTCATACCAAACTCTAGATAGTTTTGTTATTGAATTAAGCTGTCTAATACGCCAATATACAAAAAATATTCTATCCAATAGTTTTAAAAGAAAAAATGATTGGATGACCCCGGAAATTTCTGAAAATATAAAACTTCGTGACTCTTTTTTCACATATAAAAAGAAATATTCGAATGATGAAAATATCAAGACCCTTTATAACAGGTATAAGAATAAAGTAAAAACCTTAATCATCGAAGCTAAATCTAAAGACTGCTCTGATATATTATCCAAAGAGCCAGGAAATCCTAAGAATTTATGGAATGTATACAAAAAAATTATTTTTAACAAAGACTTTACAAATACAGACAATCAAATAAAATCCATTAATTTCAATAACAAATCTTTGAACGAACCGCAAAAGATTTCGAATTTGATGAATGAATATTTCACCACAGTTACCGATAATCTAAACCTTCCTTCAAATAACATTAATCAGAATAGTTTCAGAAATTTCTCGCGAAACACCTTCTCAAATTTTCATTTATCTCCTACAAATTCAGATGAGATCATTCTGGCGATTAACTCATTAAAATCCTCAGCTGCTACGGGATATGACGGAATTTCAACGAAATTTGTAAAAAACATTTCAAACAAACTTGCTCCTATCTTATCTAAATTTATAAACATATCTTTCGAGACATGTTATTTGTTTGAAAATGGCCCTCGTTACATCAATCTACAAATCAGGTGATAGCACTGATCCATCTAATTACAGACCAATTTCTGTACTCCCAGTATTCTCTAAAATATTTGAAAATATAATAAAAAATAGGTTAACTAGCTTCCTAAGAAGTAATAATATTCTTCATCCAGAGCAATATGGTTTCGAGCAGTATTCAAATAATACGGCAGCTTGCCTAACACTAACAGATTTCATCACCAAAAGTATGGATGAAGGAAAATACACTGGTTGTGTTTTTATTGATCTAAGAAAGGCCTTTGACTGTGTAGATCCTAAGGTGTTATTAAGTAAGCTTTCCAGTCTTAACTTTAATAGTAGCCAAAAAATGTTTTTCGAATCATACTTAACCAACAGAATGCAATGTGTTCGTAATGGGAACAATAAGATCGATTGGATGGAGATAAAAAAAGGTGTTCCTCAAGGCTCCATTTTAGGACCTGATTTATTTAAAATTTATATAAACGATTTAGCGCGCCTTCCACTACTGGGATTTATTCAGCTTTATGTTGATGATGCTGTCATAAAATATTCCGAGAATAATGACAACCATCTTTCTTCTGCAATATCCGATGACTTAAAAGTTATTGACAAATGGCTAATAAATAATAGACTACTAATGAATGTCGATAAAACCAAAATCTTGATTTTTGACAATAAAAAATTTATCAATACCACATTCATGTACAATAATACATATATTGAAGTAGTTAAAAGTTACAAATATCTTGGGTTGATACTAAATGAAAAATTAAGATGGGATGAGCATATTTTTTTTTTTTTTTTTTTTTTTTTTTTTGATTTTTAATTCATTTATTCATATTAACTATATTGTCAAAAAAATAACACCGTTTGTTTTTTTATTAAAACTATACATCATTTATTCGGCATATATTATTTCAAACGTAATCTACGTTAATCTTATTTGGAACAGAGCTTCACAAACCTATCTGAACAAAATTAATCTTCTTATCAAAAAAGCGATTAAAATCATACATAACTACCCTACATTGCACCGCACTCATATGCTCTATTCTGGAAAATATATCAGTTTCAATAAAATATGTAAGCAAGAACTATACATGGTTGCATTCAAGATAATAAATAACAAAATAAAGCATAATTTCATTTTAAATAGGAATATTGACATACACGATCACAATACACGCAACAAAACTAATTTTTATTTAACATTCTTTAAAACTGAAAAGCAAAGAAATAATTGCGTATATAACTGTCTTAAAATCTATAACGAGTTACCAAATGAAATCAAAAATATTGAAAATATTTCTATCTTCAAAAATAAAATTAAAGAATTACTTAATCTATCATAAATATTGGGGATTTTAAGAATGTGCATTCATTTCTTTGATCACTCTGTATTTTATTTATTTGTTTAATTTTTTTTTTTTCTTACTCATTAACTTAACATAATTTTTTATAAACATAAGAATTTTACAAGTATGATATTATGCTGTACAATTCATAACAATAAGACCAAACAGCGAAAGCTTAAGTTACCGAATTTTCATATCAATTTGAAATTATATAAATTATATATAAATAAAAAAAAATTGTGAATTATTCATAGTCTATAAGTATAAACATCAATGTATCATTATAAGCTAAATCAGAAATATATGAATTAATAAAGAAAAAAAAAAAAAAAAAAAAAATTGGTCACAATATTTAAATAGATTGGTTATGAAAAAAAAACAAAGTTGGTTTTTTTTATTTAGTTTTATTGAACATAATATATGTTTCCGGACCAATAATATAATAACTAAAATTAAAATTAAATTATTGAATAAACTGCTATTTTTATCATCGTTGCTATTTCTTAATGGATAAATTATTGTTACTGCTAGTCATTAGTCAAATTAAATGATCGATATTGTTTTTTGATTCCATATCCTTAGTACCTGTTACACTAGATTCGGTATCTGAATTTGTTAAAGTTTTAGTAGAATTTTCCTGTATAACTGAAACCGATAAAGGTGGAGAAGGTAGACATATTTTTTCCACTTCCAAATCACAGTGAGAAATTTCAGTTTTTAAATTGCTGTCAGAAAATATACTTTCCTCGAGTTGTTTATGAGTTTGAGCTATTGATATTTTGACGTTAGGCTCCAATTTTGAAATCGAATTAGTACTAACTGTTGAGGTGCTACACACACGGAGGTGCTCACAACTACACGGACTTAAACATAATTAGATACTACTGTTGTAGAATTTCCTTCGGAATTGGATGTTGAAGTATGTGCGGTAGGTGCTAATGTGCACAATTTTGTAACTGAAGAAACATTTTCTAAATTTGTAACTGCAGAACTATTGGGCTCAAATTTTATAGATTCATTATTTTTAGGAACAATCTCTGACGAAGTAATTGGATGTAAAGGTAAAGAATTATTCCTATTAATATTTAATAAGTCATGTACCGGACTGACTTCTAATGAATTTTGATTATAATTTAAGTTGGAACTATTCAAAACCGATATTTCACCATTAGCACTTTCAATAAAGGAATCTTTCGACGGTTGATAAGCCGACTCACATTACTCTAAAAAATTTGTATACGCTGAAGAAAAACTATCGAATTTATGAGTATAATTTCCTGAATATCTCGACTCATTACCGTCGTTATTAACACACGTTGAAATTTTGTTATTTCGAGGTAATTTTAATAATGTTGATGAATCAATTGTCTTGATACGCTGATAATTATTAATGAGACTAAGAAATGATTTTAAACCTGGATAAGATAATTCACCGGTTACATTCATATCGGTTTGTGGAAGACATTAAAGCTACCCTGCTCTCCCCTTCATTATGTAATGCAAATAAATCGAAATTGTTGTCGTTATTAATGACAGAAATAGTATCTGGAGAAAACTGCAAACCATTTTGAATCATTTTACTACTTTCACCTTCAATAATAACGTCTGTTGGATTTGCATTGGGAAAAAAACGTTACGGCGTTGTTGGTACTTCTTGAATGAATGTTGATTTTAACTTATTCTCCAATCGCATTACAGTATGAATGAAATGTGTTCGCACTCGACTTGGATTAAATTTAATTCTACCGTGAATATTAGCCCATCCATCTCTACTACAACCAGATGGAAAATTTGGCCTATCCACCTGACATTTAATTCCATTTTGACTACAAGAACATGTGTCAGGATCACAAAAATCTCTACAAAGACATTCAGAATATTCTATTGAGCTTCTGATTGCCAGCCATTCATTTTTTTTCAAATGAATCTATTTTTTTAACACCAGCTTTTAGTATGACTTGCCGAGTTTTTACTGGAACCGGATATTAAAAAACCAGTCGAATCAGGATCTAAATCTAAAGTATTTTCTTCACTCAAATCTTCGTCAGTATCTGTTTCATCGCTTGATGAACCTTTTGCGTTACATAATTGCATTGATAATTTCTCATCACCATTTTGTTCACTTAGGTGATCGCTCATTTTATATGTTTTACTTTGAACATGTTTTGCCCGATACCTAAAGTACAACCACCTTGTGATGGTACACAGCAAAATCCTTGAATTCTCAGAAAATAAAAAAATTTTACATTGTCGAATTGAATATATTTGTTACCACGTTTTACTGCTGGTAATATTGATTCTTCTAACGTACCAGATTTTTTTTTTAAACTACTTTTAGTTGGAATTTTAATTGATAAGTGGTTTTTATCGGTTATTGAAATAATATTACGCAATTTACTATAATTTTCTAATGCCTTTTCAGAATTTTTTTTATTTTTTCGTAATTATAGCAAATAGCTATACAATAATCTTTTATCAAAACTTACAAAATAGTCTTTCGTCACAAAAAAATATAATCAAATATTTTTAGTTCATATTAAAAAATTTATGAGTTTATTGAAAAATTACATATTGATTTATATATAATTTTTATTTTACTCCTGGAAATACCTTTCAAACTGCTCAATTTTCATATATGTTCTAGATTAAGTCATATGGTGTCTTTTGAAGGTTCTTACATACCAACGAAAAAAATTATTTTTTAAGAACTGTATTTTAAATCATTTAATTTGTATTTTTTTTATCATTCTTAGGCTTTAGCTAAAACTCTTAGGTGAATAACGCCATTTTTAAATTAAAAACGTTAAAAAATTATTTTTTTATTGGAGAAGTATAATGTTAACAAAATGTTAACAAAAAAAAAACAAAAAAAATAAATAAAAGTAAAACCGTTAGCTAACATTAAACTATTCCACCAGGACGGTGATCCAAAATATGTGTATCTATTGAATTAAACCAACTTACTCACTACATAAATAAAATATTTTATTAATAATTTATTGACAGGATGCCTTAAAATACTAAAATAGCTAAGAATAGCCACGAAAGCTGTCTGATTGTATGTCCCAATAAAATTCCCAAATTTATTCAGAATTTAATAATTTTAAAATTAAGTATAATTTAATTATGTTGAATTATTTTTCAAGATTTTGAGCAATAATAGAAAAGTATTTTTGTTTATTTAAAAAATAGTGAGTTCAACTATTTAACCCTAAAAGTTCATAACATGACCCTATTTTTTTTTTAAACTATGTATTTCCTAAATTTTTCGTAATATTGTAACGATTATTCATTTTTCTAATCTTTATTTAGGTCAATATAAACAAATATTTCAATTATTACAAAAATAGCTATGTATTTTGTTTTTTTTTATATTTTAATTTTTGCTTAATAAAAACTACAACGTAAATTCAAAGCATAAGCCTGAGAGTCTCTAATATACGATTTCATAATAATTTCTACATAATGCTAGTTTTGACATGAGAGTATCAATATATTTTGTCTATATTTTTGCCAAATGTATATTATTACAAATTAACCCCAATTAGAGACGTCTTTGAAGCAACAAATAAGAATTTGGGGAAAAATGATATACCTTCAGAAAATTTTGCGTAGATGAACAATTAATGTCTTGTCGCTCTCGTTGTTCATTTATTCAATAATATGTGCTACAGAAGCCTGATAAGTATATAGTATTAAAATTTGGCGGCTTTATGAGTCTCAAACGGTATAGCCACTCAAAATAGTTCTATATACTGGGAAACCAGGTAATTTACATTTCTTTTAAGTTTCGGTAAAAATTTATTCCTTAAATTTTGAACAAATTGTAGTTATACATACATATTTATAATTATATTAGTTTTTTTTAAATAGATTATAATATCTTTTAAACAAGTTAAATTTTATTTAATTAACAATTATGTATTACAGTTATCATTTAATTTCAAAAGTCCCTGATTTCATATGACGCATTGTAAAAAAACCGAGAGCTTTTACAATGCTTTAAATTCCATATTGTATGTCAAAAATGTTTTACAATGTCACAAATTATTTAAAGTTATATTCGAAAACACGGTCATTTTTACAAAAAAATTTTTAAATTTGTATTTTTTCATAATGTAAATCTACATATTTTTTATAATATCAGTGACATTGAAAATGCAGAGACTGCAAAAAGGTCAAAATTTACAATATAACATCTTCCAAAATGTATATCAAAAGCGTTTGACCTTGTGCATTATTCCAAATTGTTTAAAATACGTAGTGGAAACGTAAAATAAGAGCAGAGTGTGTAACGAAAAAATTTAGACTATATTTTGTAAACATGTCATAACTAAAGTTACCAGAATTAATTGAAATATAGGCTAGATATATTTGCGGTGGAGAAATAAGTATTGCCAAATTGTATTAAAATATGTTAATAAAATATATTTTTCTGCCGAAAACTGACCTATGAAGATCTGACAATATTTTTCAATATAATTTTCATGTACCGAAAGATAAACCAAAAGTAAATTTATCGAATGATAAAAAAAAGTCAGATTATTACCGATTTATATTACAAAAACACTAAATTATAATTTAAACGTCAAAATGTGTATGTGTATTTAAATTGCTAAAATGGCATTCCAAAATGTATCAAGAATTTTATTAATTTATATTTTACATTACTATATTGGAACTGTATGTAATATAATTTATACACCATTTTGGAAGTTTTCATCATTGATTTTTTCATCAAATTTGTATCACAATATTTTAGTATTCAATAGTAATGATTTTAAATATAATTAATACATAACAATAACAAAGGAAGTATGCATTATTTCAGAGGGAATTTTGTTTACATTTGATAAACATAGTATTAAAAAACAGTACAAATAATAATAAATTTAATAAAAGTAAATTCTCAATATCGATGATTGCTGTCTCTGATACTCATTTTACTAATTGAATATCTGTCCGAATAATTGTCATATTTATCTGCTTTATAATTGATTTCTTGAGAAGTGTATCCAATATTTTTTTGCCAATACGAGTCCAATATAAATCTTCATTTCTCAATTGGGATGGTGTTTTAGCGTCTCGACACACATAAATACAATATATAATAGAACCAATCAATGTTAAAAATCCAAATATTACAAATATTATTCCAAGAATCCAAACAAAAATAGGATCAAAAAATTGAATAACGATAACAAACCCAAGTGTAACAAGAATTAAACCAAAACTCAGTAAAAGTATTAAGTAGCAAACGCCTTTAATGTCAGGGCAGAATGGATTTGGTAATAACAGAGCAACAGGACTTGCTTGAAATGTAGTGGAGAATTTGTGTATACCATATTTTGGAACTGAACGGAATATTTTTTTTTTTTTTTGTATATATATCATAGCCAAAATTTAGGTTGTGAGCCTTTGAGTACTTGTGTACGGTTGACTATTTGAAAAAGGAAAGGATAGTTAAAGGAAAGAAAAGAGAAAGGAGTAAGAAAAGTGTTGTGGAAAAAATCGAACAATGTGGTTAATCTTCGTTTTAAGCCCCTGTAAGCCATAAATAATAAATACACTCGGAATGCTTCGATTGTGACGAGATTTCACAATCGAAATGCTCTAACTATAAAAGAACTTTATTAACCGGACTTAAAATTTTTCAGAATTGCGTGGTTTTGAAATTTGTCCAAAAAATTTAAAGCAGTTTTTGGTGCACCTGCCCATAAATGTGAATTATATTCCAGCTTAGGGTGTATGTAAATGCTTTATAGATTTTTAAGAAGTCTCGAAATGAAAAATAAGCTTTGCAGCGACTCAACAAGCCTAAATATTTGTCAACGCTTTTCGCAATATCGAAAATATGTTCATTTCAGGCATATTTTGATTCGCTCGCATTATAGGAATGTTCAGGTTTTTGAATCGCTGAATACCTTCATTTTGAAACCGGAGATTTGTTTAGAATGCTGCTGGCAAGACAACTTGAACCAAAGGAGGCTCTGATGTCTTGGATCAAGTGATGCATGATGAGTATATGATAAAAAGAAAGGCAAATCGGTGGCTTTTTTCTTTTTTTATGAATTTATTGACTGTTTCAAATGCTGCATCATACATTATTTGGACAAAAAAAATCGCTTATGGAACCAGACAATTTTCAACAGAATAAATTTATTTCCAAGAGCTCTTGGTGAAAATCTAGAAAAATCTTTTATTAAAAAGCGATCTAAAAAACTGTCATTACCATCTCTGCAATTTCAAAAACGTTAGGGAAATATAAAAATTTTTAATAAGTATTTTATCTTTTGGGTAATTTTAATTGTTTTTATGACTTTAAAAAATTCTTTCAATTTGAAAAAGCTTCATATTTTATTGATTTTATTATGTTTTGCCTTTTGTTTCTTGTATTAAATACAGTGGTAAGCCAAATTAATTACACACAATTTAATTTTAAATATTAAAGCGTCTCTTAGTAACAAATTAATTCTTACTAGATCTTTCGCGATTTTTCAAGCTACCGCACTCCTATTTTTTCTTTACAAGGTTGCAAACAGTTTTAAATGAAATTCCATAAATTTCTGTTAGTAATCGAGCTAGTGTTTAGCGACAACTTGTGCGCGATTTTTAATATTTAATTTGTTTGTTCTACGCATTATGGCTGAAAAATGAATCAGTAATTTTAACAGAATAAAATTATTTGAAACATTATTAAGAGCTGAACTTCGTCACTTTTAAATATTAGATTACAAATTCAAAAAGAAAAATTAATTAAATTCTATCACAGAATGCACTTATGACTTGATATAAAAATTTTTTTCAATAGATCAAAATGCAATAATGTGTAAATAATTATGCCGTATGACGGATGTAAATATAAAGTTAAATTAAGAACACTATGAAATTGATTGCCAAAGTTTTTCTAACACATTTGTAAATTCCGTCCTTAGAAAAGAAAAACAAAAGAATAATGTTAAAATTTATTCTGTATATAGTTTTTTTTATATATTGCTTATAAGTTGGATATATGTATTTCGAAATCGATCAACTTCGATTTATATAGAATGTGGGCTTAAAAATTAGTACTGTTTAATTTTTTTATTTTTTAATCGGAAAATATTCGCGGTAATATTTTGAAAAAACTTCAAATTTAAATTTTGGGATTCCTATCACTCGTTTTGCTATCTTAGTTTTAAAAGAATGATATTATTCAATTTTGAATAGTAAGAATGTGTATAGTCCTTGTATACTCTAAAATTTGTTTATAAGAACAAATTTACTACTTCAACATATTGGCAAATTTTATTCGTTTTGAATGAGAAAAACGTACCTAGTACTTTTTTATTCATTATAGACTTTAGAGTAAAGTCAAACTCATGTTATTACAAGTATATCAAAATTTCAAAATATATTTTGAATTATTCAATACTCTTTAATAAAATAGTAATATTATTAATTAAATAAAATTGATTAAATTTTTGTGGTTAATATTCAAAAAAAATGTTTTTTTTTGTTCCGAAAACATATTCACATTCCAACACACTC
This sequence comes from Argyra leucocephala, assembly GCA_963942445.1. NCBI lineage: Eukaryota > Metazoa > Arthropoda > Insecta > Diptera > Dolichopodidae > Argyra > Argyra leucocephala. Next base: position 97,536,920 of record OZ012677.1, read on the forward strand.
ATAACCAATTATATTTATTTTTCTCATGAATTACTAATTCAATAATCATTTTAATTTCCAATTTTGAATTGCTATTTTTTTTTTTTTTCAAAATTATAACATTTAATATCTAATACAAAAATTAGCATATTTCATTTTTTTATATTATGTTTTGATATTCAATTTAAAACAATATTTTACAATAATTCTAGCACATTTTCAAGTAACGACAAGTGGTTACAGATAGTTAATCAGAGAAATTATTACACGCTTTTCTTATTTGAATTTATTTTCTAAAATGAAATTATTAAAAATGAATTGAAAAGAGCACATCTAGATATAGATACTATATTAAGAGGGCTAAACCAAAGGGGGAAAAAAGTACAAACGTAAATACTGAACAATCATCGTTCCATTTGAATTCAGCTCAGTGAATATAATCGTTTTCATATTAAAAAAAAAAAAAAAAAAAACAAAATATTATCTTATTACGAAAATAAGTAAATAAATATAAATAAATAAAAAGAAAGTAGATAGTAATAATGTCTTGGAAGTTCAATGGTTCAATTTATGTTGTACAATAATGATTTACTAATTATTTTTATTTCTAACACCGATTTCACATAATATTTCAATGTGCACGAATAACTATAATTTTTTTTTAAATTAATTTGAAGTGAAGAAGTGTCAACGGTGACATTTAATTTAAGATATTTATATTTAGGGTAATTAGAAATCCTGACATTTGATTAATATCGTAATAATATCGTAATTAATTCAATATCGTAAATTAATATCGTAATAAATTTTATTATAAGAATTTCATCAGTCTTCTGATGATAGTGTAATACCCGAAATCGATTAAGATATTTAATAAGATTGTGAAACATACCTAGAGTTTTAATATTTATTTAATATTAATAATGTTTCGCCTAGAAGCTACAGCATATATTCTATAAATTATAATAAAAATTTCGTTTGAATTTCGAAAGCAAAACTCGATTCAACATTTCATTTATCCTGCAGCAATTGGCTTTTTGTACATCACACATTATATAAACACTGTTTTAGTCCGGACGAAAAAAGTTGAACTACAATTCTTCAAAGTTTTTCCATATTTAATACAATAGGATTATTAGACACATCAATAGATTAATAAATTTATTATTTTTGTTTTTGAACTTATTGAATCTTTCAGTCTATTTGAAATTAGGTAACAATAATGTTTCATAAGGTAAAGAGAAAATCCTTTAAGGATGTATTAAATTAAACACCGGTATATTTGTTTTAAAATTATTTTTTTATACTAATTGTCAGCTACTTTTGAAATATGTTTTTTCGAAGTCAATCGCCAATCAAGATGAACCCGAGATATTTGACATCATTTGTCTATACTGTAAAGGTACTCCATTTATGTTTATCTGAGGACATTACTTTTTTTGAGTATAAAAGTTACATGGAAACATTTATTTTAATTTAGTCTCTGGATGCAACCTGAAATCACCACTTTGTATGAGATTAAAATTGCGATGTCATCTGCTCATCACTAGTTGATCACTTTCCGCTAAATAAGATGTGTAGATTAAGTACGAAAGCGGACCCAGGCCTCTACCTTGTGGTACTCTGCCATTTATTTGAAGTTCTTTAGTTATGTGTTCTTTGAATTTAACTTTGAATCCTCTATTGGAGAGATATGATGTCAATAACTGGTGAATTTTAGAAGGTAGATAATTTTGTATTTTAAACTTTAAATCGTTAAGCCAGACTTTGTCAAACGTCTGTGACACATCAAGAAATAAGGCAAAGAAAAATTTGCTATTTTCAAAATATTTTCTGATATGTTTATATTTAGTTTATATTTAGTTGCTTAGAATCCAATTAATGAATAGGTATTAGCCCCTTACTTTTATTTTCGGCAATAATTTTGTGTTTGTAATACTTTCTCAAATATCTTGTCAAAAATGGGAAGAAGGCTGATTGGTCGGTAAGAGCTTACTTTTCTTAGATCTTTTCCAGGCTTCGGAACTATTGTAATTAGTGAAAGTTTCCACTTGAAGGGGAAACACCCATCGTATTGAAAGCTTTTGTAATGTATATATAAAGATACTAATGAATCCCCTGTGCAATTGCACAGAAGTACTTCTTTCAGGTACGATTTTATATAATATAATGAAATTAAAGTATATTACCTAATACTTTATGACGAAATTAACAATAACTTCAATATAACTTAACACAATAAAATCACATTACTCTCAACGTAGTAAAATCACATTACTCTCGATGTAATTTCATTCGTTTAAAAAACGTTTGTAGTCACAATTCTGTTGTAACAATAACAATTTGTTTGAAAGAAAGTAATAAACCTCATAAGTTCAAACAACCGATGTCGTTTATAGTCACATCAAAATATAAGGCCAATTTTTTCAATAAAACAAAAAAATAAGTTAAAAGTGAATTATTTTATTAAAAAACTGATTTATTTATTGTATTTTTATGTTCTTTGTTACAAATATGTACATTTTGTGATTACATAACAGAATTGCTATTTGTGAATCAAAATAAAGTTTAAAATTTATTGAATTTGATTTTGTTTATAAAGATGGAATTTTTTTTTTGACTGCGCCTATAGTCACACAAACGGTTATAGTCAAAATTTTACTGAAATTTAGCGACTGACTATATAATCGTGTCTTACTGTATATATATTTTTTTAAATTTTATTATATTGATAAAAAATATTTTGTTGTCCAGGGAATTATATAGATTAGGAGCACATCCTAAGTTTTGCTGATATGTATTTTCAAATAGTGTAAGTATTCAGCGCATATAAACTGTGTTTTAATTTAATATTTTTTGAATATGGTGAACTAATATAGAATATTGTGTGCTGGATAACTTTATATTCCCCACATGGCCTGCTTTGTGTAATATTTATAAGATTGTCGTATCTTGGATCTTTATTGTGTATATTTTTTGTTTTATATAGAGTTGAACAATTTGTTTTGATTATTAAAAATGTTCGAATTATAGTTTTTTACTTTGCAATAATAACTCTAAATATTTTTCTATATATCATTCTCTCTCTTGTCTTAATGGGGATAACAAGTTTGAGAATTTTATTATATACATAAAATTAACAAAAAAAAAATATTTAAAGTAAATTATTTAATAAATTTGGTATAACACCTCCTTTCATTCAATATTAATATATTTGGTATCTAAATGTTTAAAAATGAAGTGCGATTTATGTAATAATAAAGTTGAAAGATTGGAATTAAACATAACTTGCATTATTTGTAAAAAAAATTTTCACGCAAAGTGCCCCAAAGTGGATAAAAATTAAATTGAATTTCTCTCCAAGAGCAAGACAGATTCCGATTACCAATATTCTCTCTCCAACTGCAAATGATATAAATTAGAGTAATTCAGCCAAAAACTCTATACACGGCGAAAATATTTCATTGGAAATGCTGTATAGAGATATAATTAATACTAAGCAATTAATACAGAGTGAATTAAGTTTCAGAATAAAAAAATTAGAAGAGCTGAATGCAAATCTTTCAAATAAGATACATACACTTGACTCAAGGTTAAATGAACAAAGGAAGGAACAAAGAGAATTACTCAATTCAGTAGACATAGTTGGTGTGCCTGTTGTGGAGATAAGGAAGTGCCTGATATTCTAAGCTTTTATTTATACCTACCCCAAACAACTCAAAAAAGTTTGTAAAATATATGAATTTAACAACCTTGCAGATTGGGTCGATTAATCGATCGATCGATTCTAAATCAAGGACTAAATAAAAAGTTACAACATTTTATGTGTCGTAATATACAAAACTATGAACTATTTGTTTTCTCAGAAGCTTCTTGGAAAACAATTACTACATATTTTCAGTTATTTGAATAACCTTAAGCTTTGGTGTGCCTTGGCCTCCATTAAAATTATTATTTCAATTGGTAAACTTGCAAATTAAAATCATAGTTACAATATCTCATTTCAAAAATTATATTTTTCTATTATACACCATCATTTACAGCCTACATAGAATTCATTTTGAATTTACAAATTTTATTATTTTCATATAAAAGAAAAAGAAAATAAATTAATATCAGAAAATAATTAAAATAATTAATTATATTTTAAAAGAGTATATTTTGCTTTTTGACTTTTAAACAATTAATCATTAAAAATAAATTGTTGATACTAATTAGTAATTAGTGAACCTAAATTCTTTACAAATTAAAAACTTAAAAGAAAAATTAATTTAATTCAAATATTTTAATTATAAAAAAAAATCGAAATTCTTTATTAACAAAAAGCACAAAACAAAAAATGTCCATCCTTTATTTAAAACCAATAAATTCCAATTTGTACAGAAAAGTGAAACTTAAAATTAAAAAAAAATATATAGTACCTACAAGAAAAAAAACATACTTCTACACGGTTGCTTCTCTTAGGTATTTTTGAAGAAAGGATATCATAAAAAAAAACACGATACTGTAATTCACATTGTTATTATTTCGGATCCTCATTTATCAAACTAAATTATTTTTTCTTTGTTTTTTTAATTTTTCATTTATACCTCATGATTAATATCAAAAAATTTCCAAAATAAAAGAAAAAAAAAATCAGAAAAAAAGCACAAACAAAATTATATCCTTTACGTAGAATAATAAATGATAAATAAATATATTTTCCAAAATCCAATTGAAACTTGATCGCAAAAATGACACCAGAAGAGGTTCGTTCTATTATTTTAGTTCAATAGTGAAATTGGCACCATAACATTATTATTTTTTTTTCTTTTTTTATATACGTTTGTATATACATATTATATAATATCATTTCGACACTGGATTTTTAAGGATTTTCTTATTTCATTATTTAATATCCTTTTTATAAAGTTTATTCATTTTTCAAAATATCAATCACCGGAAAACTGCCAGAATTAAAATTTCAAAAAATAAAAAAAAATACTCATAATAATTATATATATATATATATATATATATATATATTTATATGTGTATATTATTTCTTTTTATGTTCATCTTCGGTTTCCTATTAGTTTCACCGCCATTTTGTTTTATGAATTTTTTTCCTTATTTTATGGGTAGGTATAGATTTTTTGGTTATTATCATATGTTTGAATAAATGTATGTTGGTATTTTCAATTTAGAATTAACGGAATAGGCAAGCGGCAGAACAATTAACAGAAAATAATACAAAAAAAAAAGAAAAACGAATTAACGCAAAAGAAATGTATAAAAAAAGAATTGAAAAATATTTAATTTTTAACTGTACAATGATGACTATTGACGGAAATTGGTATTTTAATTATTTATTTTTGTTAATAAATATAAAAGAATAAATCATTTTTTTTTTAATAAATCAAAAATTCAGTATAAAAATACAAAATATAATTTTGTTTTTGTATTGTCAGGAAGTATAGAAAAACTTGTTCTACTTTACATACGATATTTATAGTTCGAATTAGTGAATAGGTGTATTAGGGGGTATATGTAAATAATAATTTTCATATTGTTTTTCATTTTCAGTAGATGGTTAGACTAAGTTGGTTAATTTATTTATCCCGATATCTGTATGAAAACAAAACTAAGGCTGGGGCTCTCGTATTTGTTTCATGTTCCTAACAGTACTCTGGGTAAGATTAGGTATTCGTATATTATATAGCTTTTATTATTACCTAAATCAATTTTTAAATTGGGACTGATATTAATGTTATCCCAGCATTTTTTTATTTATTAATTTTGCTCGTATATCGGAAAATTGCTACTATTTCCAGCATAATATACGTTTTCATATAATTATATTTCATTTAAAGTGTTACCAAATTACGCTCTTAACTTTGTTATTGACATTTATTTTATCTATATGACAAAGGGTACTGGGCTAGGCAGAAAAACCAATTAACTCAAAATCTTTGGAACTTTTCGGTTGAAAGACTGGTGATTGCTCCCCTTTCATTAAATTCAATATTTACATATAGTAAATTATATTTACTTATTAACTAAAATTTCGAACATAGCATTGTTCCGATTTACTTTTAGTAGATATAAAATTACTTTTTTATTCAACTTACTGATGATCCAAATAAAAAATAATCTTTCGTAATTTTACTTTGCCCAACTTTTATATTGCGGTAATTACTTAGTGTGAAATTTTGTCACATAATAAAGTTAAACCCAATGTGGGTTAAAATAACAAATTATGCCCTTATCAAATATTTAAATTCGTAGTTAATGTAATTCAAACATTTTAAGTAAATCAATGATTCCCGACAAGGTTTCAATTTGACAAAAATGCTACTATTTTTTTTCGAAACTTCTTCAAATTATTATAAAGTAAATTTTTAACTTGCTGCTATAACCTAATTCATTTCAAGAAATAAAAACATGAACACAACTAACTTTTTTTAATTTATCGGTCTAAAACCCTTAAATATCTTAGGAATATTTTCTTGAAAATACATCAAATTTGTGTAAGACCCTTGTATGATCCATTCGCCGGAATACAGAATTGACACCTTACAAGCCACAAAATTTTAGGATTTTATTTATTTATGTATAAGTTTACCTGCACGTTAATATGTAGTCAAACTTTCACAATATTAGAATATATTGAAATGAAAGTTTGTTTGGAAAATGAAATATGGTGGATATTCACATGAATAGGATTATATAACATCAATAGAATGAATTTAAATACACTTTCTCATTTGAAAATGTATGAAAATATACCAGGGGCAGGCGGCCAACGACACCCGTTGACGATAAATCCATATATAGGTTAATATAGCTGTAAATTTAAATCTCAACATGTAACATAATAGCTTTCAGAAAACCGGGTGCAAATTTATGTAGATGATATAAGAATAAAAAAATAAAATAAATAAATCAAACTACCTTAAAAATATCATTTTAAAATAGTCGCTTTAGTTTAAGATAATTAATAAAAAATAATTTGAAATAATTTAGTTGAGAAAATCTAAAATCAAATTAAATAATTAAACCTTAATTTTATCTTGGAAAGATGATTGATAAAAGACAGTTTGAATTACGTTTAAAATTTTTACTGATGTTTGATTTTTTCGGGTTTTCGCACCAAATAATTATAAACAGGCTCAGATAATTACACAAGAAAAAAATATATACTTACATTATACATATATATATACATATCTACAAAAACAAAATACAATAAAAAACATCGAAAATTCCAATAAATAAAATATTTAGACCTTAAAAGGACTTAAATCGTTTCACATTAATTTTATTGTATATGAACGGCGCCCTAATTCTTTCATTTTAAGCTTCTCGCTAGTTTCGTACACAACATAAAAATGAAAATCCTGATACAATTTTTATTATTATTATTATTATTATTATTGTTTTTTTTTTGCTTTTGTTTTTCATTTGCCTTTTTTGTTTTTGTTATAGTTGTTGTATTATTATTTTAATTTTTATTTTCTACTTGTTTTTAATATTTATTAATATTGTTTTTCCGATTTTCAGATTTTGTTCACAGATCCTTTTGTAAAATTACAGCACAAAAATATTAAAAAACAAAATAACGGAAAATATAACAAAGAGTACTTAAGGTTTTTCATTTCCGTTAACAATGTTTTCTGTTTTTGTTATCGTGTTATTTTATCCCCTCCCCCCATTAAATATAACAGTTCATTGATGATGGAGTATGCAATAAGGATTTCTCGATTTATTTATTTTTTTTGATTTTTTTTTTGTGATTAAAATATTGATAATATTCTGTTCTTTTCTTTTGTTTTTAGTTTTTTTTTGAGAAAATGTAAAATGTGATAATAAAAAGAAAAGAAAATATATAATTAAACAGAGAAAGAGTATCATTGAAAATTTTTGATTGGGATCATTTGGCTTAATATTTTTTTTTGTTCATTGTATAGTTTTATTATTTTTTACTTCATTTTTAAGGAACATGGGTATATTTAATTTTAATTTTGTTAGGAACAGAAAAAATGATTTTTTTTTAATAAATTTATGAATAGCTATCTACCTATAGTGTAAGTAGTGTTGTGTTTGTATATATATTTATTTCTTTATTGCAATTATTTTATTGCCTTTATTGAATGTAAATAATATAGCTAGGGATAATATTCCCGATTTTTTTTTTTTTTTATATTATATAAAGAAATTAATTTTAAGGGTTAAAATTATTCGATTTTTAGTATAATTTTATGTTGTATAAAGGTTAATAATGAAATTTGTATTCAACAATGGTACTGAAATTGCCTTCCAAATAATACATTTATATATTAAATTCGATTATGTATGTATATATGTAACAAAAACAGAGTACTAGTAAGTTGAATTTAATTTTTTTATTGTTTTATTTTATTTTGTTTTTTTATGATTATATTTGAAAATTGGTTATCAGCTGAATAATTGAATTTAAGTGCGTGAAGGAAAAATATTGAGTAAGATATTTTATTAACGATATAAAGGTTACAAAAAATTTCCTTCATTAAATATAAAATAGTAATGTTATGGTATATACGTGTGCAGAAAATGTTGGAATTCATTAGAACAGCATAATAATAATAAAAAAAAAATTAAAATTGTTTTTTATTCAAATAATATTCAATTTTGTAGGCTTAATAATTTTTTTATTGAATACCAAGTTCAAATTGGATTGTTAATTTTAAAATTTCAAATTTTTAATAATGTCAGTTCTTCATTTATTTCTTCCAAATTAATTTTATTTTGTTCAGAACAATTCAAATTTTATTTTATTTTATTTTGCCGCTATAACTATAGGTACTCGTAAATTTGGAGTTTGAGATTTTGGGTTTATGTTTGAAAATTTTTTAAGTAAATAAAAATAAAAATTAAAATAATTAAATTAAATTTGAGAAAAATTTATGTTGCCTTAACATACTTGTAATTTATTTCAAATACACTTTATTTCATTCACGATTTCATTATAAAATTACATTATTGTAACATTTTTTATTTTTAATATATCAATTATAATAATCAACCATCTTATACAATTGTAATTCAGACAAAAGTATTTAATTTTAATTCACAATCGTCATTTACAGATCGGAAATAATCAATTACAAATTGAGAAAATATATTTAAGAAAAAATTTATATACCTAGTTATTATTTAGTGTAAACTTTTAATATACATAACGAACATATTTCTCGTACATACACTGAGCAAAAAGATGTGTTTGGCTCAGCTACATGGAAAATTAAATAACAATAATATGGCTGGAAAATATAGTTTCATTAACCATATTACATCATGTAACAATGGATTTTATATAATGTCAAAAAGTTTTCTATATAGTTGAATGACATATAATACGGTTGGAACAAAAATAATTTATAGTCCACACATTTATAGTCCACGAATAATTTATAGTCCACGAATTTTAAAACTAACTAACTAAAAACTAACTAAACAACAATATTATGTTTGCAACAATATTATTCACAATTGAAACAAAAATAATTATGTTTGGAGTAAACATATTATAGTTACTTTATACAGGATGATATTTTGTTCTCAACTATAATATTGTTTTATATTATTCACTAATATAATATCATGTTGAAAATAAATATGATATGGTTGAATGAAAAATATTATGGTTACACCGAAAATAATTTATGGTACATTCAATAATAATATTATTTTCAAAAACATTATTTTTAATTGAAACAATATATATATATATATGTTATACTTAAAACAAAAACAATATATTTAATTTCTATAGGATTATATTTTTCTGTCAATCATAACATGGTGCTTTAAATGATTGATTTTATTTGCAATCCATTCCAATCAATTCGAATAAATAATAGATTTGATTAAATTTTCTTTAAATCAGAATTAATTACATTACTTTTAACCGTAAAAAATGAAAAAAGAACATATTTAATAGTTAAGATAAATTCTTTTTTTTTTTTTATTTTTTAATAAGATTATTTCATCTTATACATATATTGAAATGTCGCCACTGATATCCCTTGTTCCAATTAAATATAAAGTACTTCAATTTCTATCAAAATTAGTACTTTGTTTAAAATTTTCTGAAAAAAATATGTAAATAATATATAAGCAAAGACTTGCAAATTTATATTCATCTACTAAGCATTTTTATATTACGCTTACATTTGCAAAAACGTTTTGGCTTCGCAAACAACAATAGAAAACTTAATATTAAAATGACTCTTTATTTTAACAACGACTGTAATAAGATTGTTATGATCATAATGTGATTGGCATTACTATAAGTTTTTGTAAAAATAACTGTAATATAATTACTTTATTTTAACCGTATAATCACAATATGTTTTCGTTAACTATAATATGATTACTTTAAACTTAATATGGTTACTATAACCATAATATGATAGCTTCATACCATTTATGATTACTTGAACCATATAATGATTACTACAATTATATGAGATGATTAGTTCAACCATAATATGATTACTTTAATCATAAAGCAACTACAATGTGATTGTTTCGATCATAATATGATTAGTATTACTACAAATATTTGTAGAACAACAATAAAATTTGTTTATACAAAAAATGTTTGATACAACTACTGGAGTCTTCTTAACCATATTATCATATCCACAACCATAATATAATATCGTAAAAATAATATTTATGAAAGAACTATAATTTGTAGTTGAGTCATAGTTTTTGTCAAAATAGTTGTATCAACCATAGTTATTACAACGTAGGTATATATTTCTATTAACTATACAATTTTTTCTATTAACACAAATATAATTATGTTTTCTTCAACCATGGTTATATTCCTGATTAACATATCAAGCGTTTGTCTTAACTATATTTAACATAATAATTGTTTAAACTAACCATTATATATTTCTCGCAACCATTGGATAGACATATTATTTTTCTTAGTGTAAAATTTAATTTTAAGTTCAAACAAAAGCAAATTGAAGTTCTTTTCTTCCAACTATCCAGGTGAAGGAAATTGAAAATTTAAGACTTTATAATACTCAACTATTTCAAAAATTTATTTGGATTGTACCAATATTCTTTTTGAATAATTTTTTTTAATTATCTTTACTAGTCTCCCGTATAATATTTATTTAAAAGCCCCCAATAACATTAAATAAAATATTTAAATGTACTCATATGTGAATCGATGAGTACTCATAATAAAATTGTAATATCGTGCGACCTATTTATTATGTATTAAATAAAAATTACTATTTTAAGCAAAGAAAACTAAATCCAAAATAAAAAATTAAATTTCAAAGGTATAAATAAATCCTAGCTACCTTCAAAATGTTAATCCATGTAATTTATACTACGTATATCATATGTTAAAATCATTTTCTCTTACTCAAAGAATATCGTTTTAAATGCAAAAATACAGGTTAAATCTTTCCTTTGACAAAAATGAAAACAAAAAATTTAAAATAAGATCTATTGTAGGTATCTATTCGGTTTAATTTTTTTTTTTTTTTTTTTTTTATTTGTTCAAAACGTTAATGTCTATCAATCTAGTTTTACGGGGAAAATTAAAAGGATAACTACTGGAAAATCTCTTTTCTCTTTTTTTATTCAAACTTTAAAGGATTTGCTTTCTTATATATATACATCAGTACAAAACCTTCATCAAAATCAAATGGGATGAAGTGATTCTAAAAAAAAATTCTTTGAAAATTTAATTATAATCAAATTGCATTTGTTTTCTGTGACTCTGTAAGTAAATTTCTTCTGTTTTTATGATGATAAGTATCATTCCAATGTGCACATACGAGCATGTATATGAAAACGAGTAGAAGAATGTCAATATAAGAATATTTTTTTTTCAAATAAAAAATTTTCCTAACCGTTAACTTGTCCTACAGTAGTAGATAGTAGGTATAGATTAACGTGTATTTGGTAGTGACACTTTCTTTATTAAAAAAAAAAAAATGTAAATAAACAAAGAAAATAACAAAAAGGATATAGTTAAATCCTCGCATTTTCATTATGGTTTATTACGGGCAATGTATAATTCTTGTTTACTCTTGTTGGTTGCGATCAAACACAGATTTCTACTGCTATTTACCTAAATTGGTGTCAATCATTAAAAGAATTAAGTATTAAGTACATACGCGTTTGTATATATAGATAATAATATATATATGGTATATAAACATATATACAGGCACGAGTATCTTATTCACGATACATATATAAGTGAGTATGCATAGAATTAAGGTTTGGGTGTAAATATTTAAAGCTAAAGTATTCAACATATTACTCTTGGAATACATTCACGTTTTTCTAGTGGTATATTTTTGTATGTCCAAATGATTAAAATCGTATTTTTAGTATTAGAAATGTAAACAAAGCTCGTTGAATGGACATTGATAAATAAATTTTAATTTTTCTGGTGTCTGGTTTGTTTTATTTTTTAAATAATTTTCCTCATTAAATACATATAGAAAATAATTTTTGTTAAGTTACACTAACTATAGCATTGGATTTGGAAAAATGTAATATAGGTTTTAAAATAGTTTTCATTATGGAATTGATTTTTAAATTGGTGTTTGAGATAATGTGATACTTTTGTTAAAAAATGTTTAAAAAATTTTTTTTAACTGGACAGAAGTAAATGAACCAATCTTTTAAGTACATGTAAAAAAATATTTCTTGTTCCTGCTTAAAATTTATTAATTAATGTTAAAATTATATTAGAATTCATATTATCTAAATATTTTATATTATTTATTTATTAAACTTCAAAAAGAGGTTAAAACTCATACAGAGTCTACATTAAGAATTGGTGTATGATTTTAAGTTATTAAGAGTACTGAAAAATAACTATATTTTAGTTGGCTTAATAAAGTGTTACATAGTTAATTAATCTTGTAAATTAATATTCAATTAAATATAGACTAGAGACCCCTATTTGTAAATTATAATTCAAGTTAAAGCCAAATTTAACGTTTTTAACAGAAAAGGGTATTTAAATAACTGATATAGACTTTTCATAAATATAATGATAAAAAATTAAGGGGCCTATATAAATTTCAGTGATTTAGATTTTTTTTATTAACGTATAAGTATAAGAACGGTACGGTAATGTAATTTTTTACTAACAATTTTTTCCACTACATATTTTTATTTGGAAAATTTAAAGAAGGTGGCAATAATAAATTAGTAATTAATGTTTAAAAAACCGTTCGACAGAGAAACTTCTTTTTTTAGAAATTTAAATTTTCTTTCATTACATACACATATATAAAAATAATAATAATGTTGCATTACACAAAATGAAAACCTTTTGGAATTCATTGGAATTCAATTCACACATTGGCAAAACAAAAAACATGAATATTTAAAAAAAAAAACTAATAATTTTGTAATTTATACACCCTAGTCCCTACTACGATACACAACATTGTAGATTTACCTTAGTACCTACCTACATTTAATATAATAGCTTTAGATTCATATACAATGCAAATCCACAAATTCATGTGCAAGGCATATAAAAGATGAAACTAAAAGAAAAATTGACAAAGTTTGAGAGAAGAAAAAAATACCTTTATTTTCACTATCAGTTGTTTGTTACGTATAAAGTAGAAGGTATGGGTGGGTTAGTTTTTTTTTAAATATTTTTATTTTCTCTCATTTTTGGTGAATAGATTGAATTATATAAAAAATTGCATTAGGTATAAAGTAGAGGAATGTGGGTGGGATAGTTTTTTTTTTAATACTTTTATTTTCTCTCATTTTTGGTGAATATAATTTTTAATGTATTAATCGTATAATTTTTAGGTGAATTGTTGGCAACTAACTCTATATTAATATACAATGATACAAAATCTATATAGATCTTTTGGTTTGAGCTTAATTAAAAATAACTGTTAATTTAAGTTTTTTATTGATTGTGATTTGTCTATCATATAAAATTATTTTTTTTATGCTCTAATATTGGTAAGGACATTTAATATACATAATATACTAATAAATAACACTGATAAACAGTTTAGTAATATAAAAGTAAACTAGTATTCGTTTGCTCTTCGAAATTCGAGGAAGATTAATAAGAAATTCTGTTAAATTTTTTTAAATTTTAGACTAATAAATATATTTGGTAGTCCTTAAAAAGGCAGTCTGTAAAAATATATTTAGTAGCCCTTTGTATTAACGTATCTTTTTATTTAAATCTAAGAAAATCAATTTTTTTTTACTTTATTTAATAAGTAAAAATTCATTTATAAAATTTAAAATTTCTTTATAAACTATATTTTTTGTAAAAACGCGATTAATAATATAGTTGTTATGAAACGCCTTTGAATTATTTGCTCTGTCATATAAAACGATACCTTACTTTTTTCAATTTTCAGATTGAATATAATGATGATGATATATTAGTATATGCCTTAAATTTAATATATGTTTTGTTTCAATTTTACTTTACTATGGCATCAAAATACTTTAATAATCTTCCAATGAATATAAAAAATTTAAATTGTTTAAATAAATTTGTTAAACTTTGTAAAACATGACTTTTAAATATAAATTATTACGAGATTGAACTACTAAGGTAAATTACGTCAATTAGATTATTTATTCTAATGTCAAACTGCACTGGAACTATTAGAAGTCGCTTTTCATCTAAATTTTGTGAAATCTATTTTTATAAATGGTTTATCAGTAATAATATATCTGACCTGAAGTACCTTGCTTAGAAATTCTCTTCTTCTGCTCTTCTTTAATACACGCTAGATCTTACTTAGATTGCGATTACAATTATATAGATGTATATGATAAAATTATGTTCAAAGATATTTTAAATTACTTATTTATTTATTTATGCTTAGTACAAACATATTACAATATACATAAGTGTACAAAATTAAACAAACAAAATATAATTTTAAGCTTAATATTATTCTAGATCTTAATATTAAAATATTGACAATTATACAATTTTGTAATTTATTACCAAAGAATGTTAGAAAATTATAAATTTATACTAACTCTAAGATATATGTAAGTGCAGTTTTTTTTTTAGTTGGGCTGCGTTTAATGTAAAATCGATGTGGTGTTTTTGCTTATTTATTAACGTAAACATTCTATTAACAGGCTCAAATTTACCATAATTGGTACGATGAAATATTGGACGAAAAATATTTTCCGATCTAAAGCGGTTTCTGTTGTTAATATGTAAGTGGATCATATCCCTAACATAAGGAGAATCAATTTCATTATTTAAAACTTTAATAATGAATATGATATCAGCTACCTCCCTTCTGGATTCTAATGATTTAAGATCCAATAACTTTAACCGGTTCCTATAAGGTGGCAGAATAACTGGATTTGACCATTGTAAATTACGCAGTGCGAATCTCAAAAAATTCTTTTGTGTAGCTTCAATTCTTTGGATATGATTGAGGTAATGAGGCGACCACACTTGACTGGCATATTCAAGATTTGGTCGAACAAGAGACGTAAAAAGTGATTTAAGGACGTATGGATCGTTGAATTCTTTAGAAAATCTTTTGACGAAGCCTAGCATGGAGTTAGATTTATTTATTATGACGTTTAAATGTTGTTTGAAACATAATTTATTGTCAAAGAGTACACCAAGGTCTTTAAATTGTGAGACTCGTTCAATAGATTTATTTTCAAAAGTATAATCAACCATTAATGATTCGGAAGAGCGAGAGAAAGTCACATTTATTAATATTTAAGGTCAGATTGTTAATTTTACACCAGTTTAAAAAAGAGTTTAAGTCTTGTTGAAGAAGGGATGTGTCCTTTGCTGATGTAATTTTTTTGTAAATTTTCATGTCATCTGCATAAATAGTAATTTTACTATGCTTAATGACGGAAGTTACATCATTAATGGAAATAATAAAGAGAAGCGGACCTAAATGGCTGCCTTGTGGAACGCCAGAGTTTGCTTCAAAAGGCTGGCTCTACTTATGGCTCTACTTATCCACCTATGTTCTAGCAATAAACAAATTTTATTATTAAATAAACAAATTTTATTATTAAATAAACAAATTTTATTATTAAAAAAAAAAAAAAGAAAAATAACTTACATAATTTCTATTGTATTTCATTAGATTAAAAATTATTATTAAATTGGTGTTAATCTTTGTTTGGAACCCCATAATTAATTTCTTGGAAAAGTAAATTTAAGTAAATTAAGAATGACTTAAATGTCTATACATCACTAGTGTGAATTCACTACTGTATAGTTTAAATTGTATTTGTATATATATATATATATTTCATTAAAGTACTAGGCTAAGAAATTTGAATTAATTTGTTATATCATTTTGTGAATTTAGCATGTAAATTAGTTGTTAATGAAATAAAAAACTATATAAATAATAAAAAAAAAAAAAAAATTTATCGTAAACACTATATTATAATTGTTTTTTATTGATTAATCTTAACCAACAACCTCATATACGTAATAATTTTAATAAATTTAAATCGGGAGTGTTGTTGCGGCAATTTGATATATCAAAGTTTTTGTATCTATGTCTTATATATGGAGTAAAATTTTAAATTGAAATTTCTAATTGAAAACTTAAGAAAAATTAAAACATATTTGATTTCACCACGTTTCTTTTTAAATATCTATCAGTTAAAAAAATAACAATGAAAATCGGTTTAGACATTAGTACCATAATTTTTTTAATTTGCAGATATGTGTTTTCTTTAACTTCACTATATTTTAAGTAATTTTCACATTTTGTTCCCGACTATAACTCCAAGTATATTTAATCAACCGATTACTATATGAATATTCGTTTACATCATTTACACAATTACACTTGACTTATTTACCTTAGTCTACTATAAATTTTCTAAGTAAGTTAAAAACCTTACTTTACTTCCTTTTAACCTGATTCCCTAATGAACTATATACGTACCCCTACACAAAAACATATATAGTATACCTAATTAAAATTGTAAATAAAATAGAGGGATTTCGAAACATGCAATTTTGTACTTTAAAACTTTAACCTAAAAATATAATATTACTTTCATTAGGTACTCAAACTTTTGATTTTTTTATTGTATTAACTAAATCCACTAATTTTGAGGTTAAAAGCAATTACAACATTGTGCATTATATTCAAAATCTTTTATGAAAGTGAAAGTAGCTAGGTTATTTTATATGAATTTGTATGCCATTGTATCCTATTCTATAGTGTCAACCATGATATATAAAACATAACCAAAATGATTTGATAACAAACGCAACCATAAAGAAACTGACAGTTGAACGGGAGATAGAAGAAATTCTGCAGTCGATCATTGATTATAATTGTGATTGGTTCATTTTGCATTTTGCCTAATTAATAAGAAATATATTTTAACTAATAAAAGAATGTAAAATAAAGAAGTATTATATTTATGTTTAATAATTGTTTTTCAATCATTTTACAATTCAGAAGTGGGATAAATAAATCCAAGCAAAAGCGAAAATCATAACTAAAAGGTTGAGGTTATGAAAAATTGAAGCACATTGTGGTAGTATTAAAGTGTACGTATAATTGGGAATTGCTAAACGAGATAACCTAAATTTATCGAGAACGTAAAAGACAGAAATATTATTGATACCTTAAAAAAAATGGAACGTGAGGAATTAAATAAACGAACGGTTAAAGAATTAAAAAATCTACTAAAAAATTTAAAGTTATCACAAAATGGAAATAAGTCATCATTAATTAATCGGTTATTAAATATTGATGATAATAATAGTAGAAATGAATCAGTTACGTCAATAAGAAGTGAAGCACGAACGATCGTAGAGAATGTTGGAAGTGATTCGGCACGTAATGTCACCTTCAACTCACCAGTAATAAATACATCAACGCCTGTAATGAATTGGAACGGACAAGGAAATTTTTTAACCTTCGGACCAAGAGAATTAATGGAAATTCTCCCTGAGTTCAATCCGGAGGATAAAAAAAGTTTAACGGCAGAAGAATGGTTAAAGCGAGTAGAAAAACTTAAAACATTTTATAGTTGGGAAGATCCATTAGTCCTAATTTCAATTGGACCAAAGTTCAAAGGATTAGCTAGAGCGTGGTATGATCGTACAGATGATTTTTGTACATCATGGAGTGATTTTGTAAAGCAGTTTAAAGATAAATATATGCCAATTGTAAACGATGCCGACATACATATGGGTATGCTAGGAAGAAAACGTAAAAATGACGAAACGCTAATGGAATATGTCGCGGAGATGTCACGACTCGGAAATAAGGGTAATTTAAAGGAGAATGCCATTGTTAAATATTTTATTTTAGGCATGCGTGATGAGCAATTATATGCAGCTTTTCAAGGACAACGTATTGACACGATAGCAGAATTGCGTGATAGAATCTCTTGGTGTGAAAGTTTTAGAACCACAAATATAAGGGAAGTAAAACAAAAACAGAATACATTTCAGCAAAAGCCGACTTTCAAATCGATTACATCTGAAAATGCCAACAACGAACAAAGAACACTGAAGGAAGAAAAATTTAAAACGTCAACGCAGTGTTTTAATTGTTACCAGTCAGGTCATTTCGCCAGAAATTGTCCTGCACCACAACGTCGATCTCGTTGCACCAAATGTAATCGAGTGCATAAACGAGGTGAACCCAGTGAATGTCCAGATGTTTCACGAGTAGGAGTTATCGAATATTCAAAATCAACACCCTATCATAAGATTGTAATGGTTAATAATAACGAAATGGTAGGACAAATAGATTGTGGCAGTCCTCTTACGCTGATTGCAAAAGAATATGCTGATAAATGTTTAACTGATCGAAAAAACTGTAAAGTCAACTTCGCTGGATTCCTAGGAGGAGAATATTGCTCAACTGAAAAGTCAAATGTCGAACTAATCATCAATAACGTAAAATTAAGAATAGATGTCTATGTAGTAAACAGTAAATATATGCCCGTACCATTGTTAATAGGACGCGATGTGCTAGATCGCCCAGATGTAAAATTTTATAAAGAGAACGGAGAAATAATTATAGAAAATAAATGTTCTGAAAAAGAAGTTAACTGTGAAGTCAAACGTGTAGTGAAAGAGGATGAAATAAATCAAGGAACGTCGAACGCAAAGGAACGAGAATCGTTAATCAAACTATTAAACAATTTTAATGAATTGTTCCCTAAAAATATGAAACAACTAGGATTAACTAAAGAAATCGAGATGAGTATCAAATTAACTGATCAGAAACCAGTACAACAAAAACCATTCCGAGTGCCATATGCAAAAAAAGAAATTATCGATGATAAGGTAAACGAATTAATGGAGAACAACATAGTAACCCATTCAACTTCAAATTATTCGAGTCCTGTATTATTAGTAAAGAAAAAAAATGGAGAAGAACGTCTATGTATCGACTATCGACAATTAAATTTAAAAATTGAAAAAGAAATTTGCCCCACACCAAATATCGAGGAAGAATTACAAGTGGCCAGTTCTTATAACTATTTCACCAGTCTTGACTTAAATAGTGGGTATTACCAAATACCAATAGAAGAAGAATCTCGTAAGTACACAGCCTTTATAACATCAAAGGGTTTGTTTGAATTTAAACGAATGCCGTTTGGGCTCAAAAATGCCCCAACTGTCTTTCAAACACTTATGTATAAATTAAAAAAGGAAATAGATATAGATATCCAAATTTATATGGATGATATTTTAATCGGAAGTACAACAGTGGAAGAAGGGTTACAAAAATTAAAAATAGTATTAAATAAAATTAGAGAATTTAAATTAACATTAAATTTAACGAAATGCAGTTTCTTACAACAAACAATAGAGTACTTGGGTCATCATATTTCACCTAGCGGAATATCACCTGGCTCGATAAAAGTAAAAGCAGTACAAGAATTTAAACAACCAACGAATGTCAAAGAAGTACGTCAATTTCTAGGACTATGCAGTTATTTTAGAAAATTTGTACAAAATTTTGCTAAAATTTCAAAACCAATTAACGAATTATTAAAAAAAGATAGCCAGTTTATTTGGTCTCAACAACAAGAGATAGCTTTCAATACGTTGAAACAAATTCTGTGTAGTAAACCATTATTAACCTCATATGATGTAAGAATGATTCATGAAGTTCACACCGATGCAAGTTCAGACGGTCTTGCTGGAATTTTATTACAACAAGACGGGAAATACTTAAAACCAGTCGCATACTTTAGTCGAACAACAAGCGAATGTGAAAATAAATTTCATAGCTACGAACTGGAGGCTCTAGCGATAGTTGAATCGTTGGAGCGTTTTAAATACTATTTATTAGGAAAACGTTTTACTGTAGTCACCGATTGCGCATCTTTGAGAACAACTATGTCAAAAAAAGAATTAATCCCAAGGATTGCACGGTGGTGGCTAAGACTTCAGGAGTTTGATTTCAATTTGGAGCATCGTAGTGGCAGCCGCATGACTCATGTTGATGCCTTGAGCCGTGCACCTAACGAAAAAGTGGTTAATGAACCTGAAACCGCTTCTCTGAAAATAATGGGAGTCGAAGTTACCCGACTCGACTGGCTGTTAACTATGCAAATACAAGATCCTGATTTGAAAAATATAATTGACAATCTACGTTCAGATAAAGTAGATAAACATCTTGCTAACGAGTATTGTATTGACAATGAACGTTTATTTAAAAAAATCAATCAAAATAAAAGGTGGGTGGTGCCAAAAATGGTACGTTGGAGAATAGTTCGTGAATGTCATGATCTCGTCGGACACCTTGCTTTAGAAAAAACACTTGAACGTATTCAACGATGGTATTGGTTTCCACGCATGAGGAATTATGTGTCAAAATACTTAAGGGCTTGCGTCGAATGCTGTTATAATAAGAAGCCGGGTGGAAAAACGGAAGGGGAGATGCATTTCGATGAAATTGAACCAATACCTTTTCATACTATACACTTGGATCACTTGGGACCGTTCCCTAAAAGTAGTAAGGGGAATATGCACGTGTTGGGAATTTCAGACCCATTTAGTAAATTTGTAATATTGCGAGCTGTTAAGTCTACAAATACGGCTTCAGTATTAAAGGTGTTAGACGAAGTAACAGAATATTTCGGTACACCAGCACGGATCATCACTGACCGAGGAACGGCATTCACTGCAAAATCGTTTGAAACATATTGTAAAGAGCATTCCATGAAACATATTAAGACCGCCGTACGAACACCTAGGGCCAATGGCCAAATTGAACGAGTCAACCGAACGATCTCGACAGCTATAGCTTCTTCAACAATTAATGAACGTAAATTGGATCAAGAACTACGAAATATCCAATGGTCTCTGAATTCTATGATATCTTCCACAACAGGTCGTACCCCACAGGAAATAATATTCGATTTTAAACCCCGCGACATCTTGAAAAATAAAATTATATTGGCGTTACATGATGAAATAACCGACGAAGATCGTCAACCATTAGTAGTTGTCAGGCAGCAGGCCGCTGAAAAGATCATGGCCGCACGACAAATGTGGAAAGAACGATTTGATAAGAAACATAGGCAACCAACAAAATACGAAGTGGACGATTTAATAGTAGTGGAGAATGAACCAAATAGTACGGGACAGCCACGGAAAATACAACCGAAGTTTAAAGGACCATATGTAATAACAAAGGTTCTGGAAAATGATCGTTATTTAGTTGAAGATATTCCCGGAGCTCCAAGGAAAATACGTCGATATGCTGGAGTTTATTCTCCAGACAAAATCAAGAGGTGGTGCATCCCGGAACCAGACGATGAAATCGAGGACGATTCCAATTTTCAGGATGGCCGAGTTGTCAACCATGATATATAAAACATAACCAAAATGATTTGATAACAAACGCAACCATAAAGAAACTGACAGTTGAACGGGAGATAGAAGAAATTCTGCAGTCGATCATTGATTATAATTGTGATTGGTTCATTTTGCATTTTGCCTAATTAATAAGAAATATATTTTAACTAATAAAAGAATGTAAAATAAAGAAGTATTATATTTATGTTTAATAATTGTTTTTCAATCATTTTACAATAGTGGATGTAATTATTTTAATTTAAATAATTATTATTAAAACTGTTGAATGAGTAAATAGTTTTTTAAAGTTTAATAATTTTTGAAGGAATTAATATTAACCAGTTTTAAAAAACAACTACATAGTTATTAAATTTAAATAGTAATATTAATGCCCCATTTTATATTTATATATAGGTAAACATATTTTATTGTAACTTGTAAAGTTAAGTAAATCCTTTGTATCCATATGTTAGGAATAGGGAATGGTTATGAAATCACCAAGTTTAAATCCGGTAAGTACGCAAAACAAGTAATTTTTTCCAACTTTAGAACAAGAAGGTCGGTGATTTATTTTTGGAGATTTGATTTTTTGGATTTAGCCTTATTAGCAATTTTGTCTCAGGGGATTTTTTTTTTGATATTGTCCGCCTTCCTAGTAATAAATATTATTCATGGTTCAAATATATTCAAACTATAATCAATCTAAGTGAATAAAAATTAAGTTGGTTAGCGATAAAATCCACAAACCGAAATTTAGAAATAAAAATCCAGAAAAAAATCAACAACAAAAAATCCTTCAATTTAAAATCCGTAAAATTGTGGCAAGATAAATCCTGGAAAAAGGAAATATTCTCTTTTCGCATCCAACTGCGGATACGCTAAAAAATGTTTTGCGTAAAAATTAAATTAATTACTAAAAATTTATATTTTAACTAAAATATTTATATATGATAAAACCCCGCTTCTGACTCGCGAGATGTCGATATGCTCCCTTTGATATTTCAGAAATTTGATAAACTAAATTACTGGAAAATAAACAATGTAGTAAAAATATGTAGTAAAAACTCGCAGTATATCCTAGAACATTAAATAAAAATTAAGAAAAAGAATATTTAATATAGTTGTTTTAGAATTAAGAATAGTTGTGCGATTGCAGTGAAAAATTTACAAATGTGAACACTTAAAAATTTAAACTTTAAAAAATTAGAAAAGCTCCAAAACGTTAAAGTTAGAAAATAAAAATAGTTGAAAGCAAATCAAATGGAGTATGAAAGTATATTTAAGGATACTTTAATTTTTTTCAGTAAGAATTTTTCGCTAGAATGTAAAACTAGCCATTTTATGTACATAAATGAGTAGAATTAAACTTAAAGTTGTTTAAGCAATCTAAGACCACTATTGGGTTCTAGTAATGTTACAAATAAAACACTCTTTTAATTAAATTCTTGTTATTGTAATCCGTTAGCATTATTTAAATCTTGAATATGGAATTTACACAAACATTTTTAAAAATATTTTAAAAACACAATATGAACATGTAAAAATGTAGTTCCTGTATATAATAACACAACTGAAAAGGACATTCTGCAATTAAAATTTAATTAAATCACTGGAATATTAGAACTTCTTAAATATTAATAAACTTGTTTTTATATCACATTATTATATGGGTACCTATAGCATTTATTCGGAAATCTGACACAAAAACCAAAAATTAAAAATAATTACCATCAGTACATATTACCTACTTAATTAGATAATTTTAGGTAATTTCTAAAACAAAAAAAAAAATTTCCTTTATTTTAGGCTAAATAAAGTTTTCCGTAATTCATTACAATGAATTCATTAAAGTAAACGACATTTACTAGAGTAGATTACCATTGATATTCTTTGCATGTAACTAGAATTTAACATTAAAACGATTTACCTGGTGACACTTAAAGTAAACGACTTTTGTATAATATAAATTCAACATTTAACGAATAGTGTGAAATAAAAATTGGGAATGAATGTGAGTTCAAGCTAAAAGGATAATAACCTTTTATTATATACCTTGTAATAAACGAAAAACAAAAAAAAAAAACAGAATAAAAAAAAAAATTTCAGCAGGCATTATATTATTTCTGACTTAACTATATTTATTTTTCTCAAATGTTGTATAATCTTTTTTTTGTCCGTCCATTTATTTTAGCTAAGTCTAAAATTAAATTGATTAGGGCACTATGCTATGATAAAAACAGTCATAGTTTTATGTTCATTTCTTGGAAAATTAAGCGATGCGCTTGTATAATAAAAGTATGTCCATCTATTCATAAAAAAAATAAATAAAAAACAATTAGTATTAAATAATTTAATTGTTGTCAGGTTTCCTTTCACTAATAATTTTTAATATTTCATTGCAAATATCGATATTTCGGAAGCAACATACTTCCTTCATCAGTTGTGACTAACTGTATATATTAATTCATTTTTTCCTTTTTATATCCTATTCCCTCCGTACTAAATATCTATTTTACCTGTACTTTTTCAAATTATTTTAAATAGCGGTGAGTATCCATTCTCTAAATCATTATTCAATCTGTCATTTATCTGTACTCTCGAAATTGCTAAACTCTCGTATGTGTCTATGACATATACAGCAATTAGTATATTAAGTTAGCATATAATTAGGATCGCTATATAATCAGGGTTCATGTTTTTTTGTCAGTTTTTACAGTATCAAGAATGAACATTCAAGCTGGTTACGCAGAGTTTTAATATGCACGCAATAAATTCTACTTTTAAATTTTAATATACTAATCCATATTAATGTGAAAAACTACATCTATGTTAGACTACCTTCGTCTTTGCTATATAAGCATAATATGTTCTATGTCATATCTCAAACCTTCGTTTCTTTCGTTTCTTTGAAAGTTTTTTGACTTCGTGCTTGAACACGACATAGACGGCATCTCATTGTATCCAAACCATGATTGAAGTCAAATGACATAATCACTACACTTTAATGGTTGGCTATATACTCTTAATAGTTTTAAAAACTTTCTTTTATTTTCTCGATTTAAGCGAACCTTTTCTCTCTATAATAGAGCGTAAAAGTAGTATAGGAGTGTCCAATAAGAGTGATATGATTTCTTTTTTGAAAAAACACACTAATTGTTATAAGGAAATTCAAATGTTTTTTATTTAATGTGAAGTACAATCGATGCAATTAAGTTCTAAATAAAACGTCATTTAAATGGCCTCCACGACTGCTTCTGCAAGAACGAATTCGATAAACCCAATTTCCGAGCACTTTTTCCACTAAGTCCAGTCGTATGTCATGAATAGCACGTTCAATATTGACTTGTAAAGCTTGAAAAGAGTCTGGTTTATTGCTAAAAACCAATGACTTCGAATAACCCCACCCCACAATATCACAATTTCTTTAATAACAAACCAAACTTTTCTCGCAATTGTTGCACTTGCTGTGTGGCACGTAGCCCCGTCTTGTTGGAACCAAATATTGTCAAGATCAAATTCTTCCAATTTCGGCCATAAAAAGTTGGTTATCATCGATTAATACCGCTCTCCATTGACAGTAATGGTGTTGCCAGCTTCATTTCGAAAGAAGTACGGACCGATGATTCCACCAGGCCAAAAACAACACCAAACTGTCAATTTAGGTGAACGTAATGGTTTTTCATGAATAATTTGTAGATTTTCTTCGCACCAGAATCGACAGTTTTGTTTATTTACCGCACCACTCAGATGAAAGTGAGCCTCATCGGAGAACATGATTTTCTTAAAAAGATCGATCGTTTTCAAGTTGTACCAAGGCAAAATCAGCAAATTCACGACGTAAATGATGAAATTGTAAACAATACTGAATACAATGAAAAAAAAATGACAGATCATGACATATTACAAAGGGCCGAAACGTCACTTCAAATTCGTATCATCCCTATTGGAAAACCCTTTATTATACTTATTTTTAACAAAACTTTGAGTAGCTCATGCTAAATGTAGAAAATTTCAAAGTTCAAATAATTATATATAAAACTAGGTAACAAGGATGACTAACAATTCACTTAATGTGTGAGTGGCGGACTTTTATTATTTTTTTATTTATTTGATATTGTCAGTTAATTAACAGGAATAAATTTTTATACATTAGTTTCGGTATTACAACACTACATAAGCTTGAACGTAATGTTTTTCGAGCATTTACTTATATATTAATTTATATATTTATTCTTACTTAGTTCAAGTGTTTACAAATTACAGTATTAAAATTTACAATAATAAATATAGAACGAATACAATTAGTAATTTCAAATAGAGAGTGTAAAAATTTTACAATTAGTTTAAACAAAATTCCTAATGAAATCTTCACTCATATAAAAATTTATTATTCTGTTGTATTGGTTTGTGTTTATCAGCATTCTGTTAATAGGCTCATATTTTCCGTAGTTAGTCCTGTGAAATGTAATAGAAAATATGTTTTCATGCCTAAATCATGCTCCTGTGTTAATTGTATTTCTTAAAATGTTATCAATATAACGTGAATCAATGTGTTTATTCAGTACTTGAGTTATAAAAACAATACATAACACAGTTCTCCTACCTTCTAAAGTATACATATTAAGCAGTTTAAGACGTTCAATGTAGGGGGACAATATTAAGGGATTATTCCAATTCAAAGCTCTTAATGCAAACCTAAGAATTTTTGTTTGAATACTTTCTATTCTATCAATGTGTTGGCGATAAAAAGGGAACCAAACTTGGTTAGCATATTCAAGAATTGGCCTGACTAATGTTGTAAATAACGATTTAGTAACATAAGGATCATCATTTTCCTTAGAGCACCTTTTAGACTAAAACCAAGCATTGAGTTTACTTTGTTAATGATCTTATTAATATGTATGTTAAATGTAAGTTTGGAATCAAAAGTCACGTCAAGATCATTAAACTCGTCTAAATACAGAACCATCAAAGGTATGATTATTACACATATGGTATCAATGAATTAAACGTGAAACTAACTACTATTGTCATAAACTAGGACTTTTTAAATACCGTAGTTCCATTATAATTAAATTATCCTTTAAACGAATTTTATAACATTTAATTTTTTCCCTGAATAATGAAAGAAAAAATCAAATAAATATCCATACTCAGGAATGGAACTCATATACAAGAAACATTTTCGATTAGTGTACAGATAACATAAACAATACACCCTGAAGTATGGTACTACCAGGGTTACACCATTTTTAAAATCAATGCCCCAATTGAGTTTCAATTGCTTATTAAGGTGAATTTTTTCACATTACATTTTGGTATTACGAAAAAAAAAAATTATTTTATTTTAATTAAAATTCTAACAGAAATACTTTTTACAATTGTTTTTTTTACAAAAATATCTCTTCAAAAAAAAGAAATTATTAATTAATAAAGTTTTCCTAGATTTGTTTAGGTCAATTCAAAGCTTTGTCATTATTTTTTTCTTTAAAAATATTTCCTTACATTTAATTAGAATTTAGTTTTTGTATGTTTTTCGCATTCTTAAGTTGAGTTACAGAAAAAGAAAAAAAAAAAAATAAAAATATTATTTTCATGAATCTTTCATTTTGTAGTTAAATAATAAAAATTTTGCCTAGCATTTTCATTACAAAAGAAAACAGTATTTTCTTTTTATTCTTATACATACACTATATATCTATACTAACATTATTCTTTTCTTATTTTTGTCACTTTTTTTCCATCTCCGTTTCTCTTTTAATTATTTATTTTTTTCACTAAATACCAAACGTGACTTTTCAGTACTAAGTGGATTCTTTTTAATATTTGTTTTTTTTTTCTATACAATTCAAACATAGTACATTCACATGTTATACCTACTTGTATTTTATATTTAACGCGATGTTAGCTAAACGCTTATATTAGAAATATAAAAAAAAAAAATAACAAAACAAAAACTATTATACACAGGCAGTGAAGAGTAAGGATAATATTATATAAAAATTTATATAACAAAAACATAAACATTATTTTTTTGTTTGCTTATAGCTATTTAGATTCCATATCTTAAATCTAAAAACACAAATAAAAACATAACTGTAAAGGAAGTCAAAATAAAAATGAAATTATAGTATACACTTAAATTACTCTCAAATGTGTGCTTATAATGACACTAATAAATTTTACCGCATACAATACAAATACTATGTAGAAAAAAGAAAATAAAAACAAATTTCCTCCCTTTATCTGTTGTTCATAGGGTGAACAATAGTGTGACCAGCCTTCCATTAAAAATATAAAGTTATAAATACACCCTCGTAAAAATGTACTGTACATAATGTATATATATATATATAGCTGAGAATTGTATACCTTTAGCAAAGAATTCTCTTACACTAGAATGATCTCAGTTTTTCAACATTTCTAGTTTTTTGATTTCTTTATCCTTTTCTTGACATTTATCTCTTTCTATATATTATGCTATTTTGTGTTCATTATATAGAAAATCTCATAAGTAACTGGTAATATGAAATAGATGTTACTGAAATCAACCACACTCTTGTTTTTTTTTTTTTTTTATCCAAACTACGTGTCTACGTGCCATGTACATATTACATACTTGTACATGTCACATATAAATTCATATTTTTAAATTTATACTCTACAGTGTTTATATAAATTTTTACTCCTGTAATATTAATCCAAAAAAAAAAAAAAAACTTACCCTTTTGTTACTACAGCCTAATATTTCATTTTATCTAAATTTTAAAATCAACTTTATGTATAACTTCGTGGTTGCTAACTTTAAGCTACGAACAGAATACGAATGTAATGTAGAAAATTTAGAAATGATCTTCATATTTCTCATGTCCTGTATAGTTATTTAATTTTTGAGTATTCCATAAACTTTGAAA
The DNA here is from genome assembly GCA_963942445.1 of Argyra leucocephala. Taxonomy (NCBI): domain Eukaryota; kingdom Metazoa; phylum Arthropoda; class Insecta; order Diptera; family Dolichopodidae; genus Argyra; species Argyra leucocephala. Next base: position 97,565,675 of record OZ012677.1, read on the forward strand.
TTTTCTTTAAAAAAAAATATTCTATAACAACAAAAATAATGCTATAGGAAAAAACACACATTATAGTATGAGAGAAAAAAAAATTAAACAAAAATAAAACTCAATTCTATTTCCTACACATAATATGTGTTATATACTTACATATATATAGATCTATAAATGATAGAAAAAAATTATAGAAAATCTTGTATTAAGTTTTTGTTTTAACCTTAATTTCAATATTTTATACTCAACTGGTCTAACATGATATTCATCATTGAATGATGCCACTCATGATTATAGTTTATTTCCAACCAACTCTTACTTTTCATGTTTTTCTATGCTGTAAGTGTGGGTGTTTAAGATCCTTTCAACTACTACAGAGTCATCTAAAATTCAGTTAACAAACATAATACATACACAACTACACATTATTGCTCATTTTGCTTTTGCTTACATTGTCAATATTAAGTGTTTGGAATGAATTAATATTTTTCAATTTTTATTTTCTTTGGCCTTTTTTGTAGATTTGTTTTTTTTTTTTGTTTTATAATAACAAGCTCAGCAACGAATTCATTATGAAAATAATATAAACTTAAGATTGTATTATATTAAAGGTAGATAACTATATAAGTATGATATTAGACAATCTGATAAATTTTAAAAAATTTTCCGAAATTAAAATAATAATAGAACAAAAAATAAAATTTGAAGTAATGTAAAAAGGAAAATAGTATTTGAGGAATAAAATTAGGGTGGTTCTATTTGATTTTGAATTAATTTACAACGAGTGTTTTACCATGTTGAGAATATTATTATTATAATTTAAATACGAATATGATGTTTTACTTTATTGTATTGTTATCAGTAACTTTGGCCAAAAAATAAACCGGTTAATGAGGAAATTAGTTTGGTTTAATCGGCCAAATATTTATATATAAGGTGTAATCGATAATGTCATATGCCGGTTGAATATGACGGTCATCAACCGGGAATTAACATTTATGTTAAAATAACATTTGCATATAAATTTTCGTATACAACTTTTGCATACAACCCGTTGACAACTATTTTAGCAACAAATTAATGTTAGAATTTAGATATTTGACGTTGTTTTAAATTGTGTTATTTTAAAATATTTAAAATAAATATATAAAATAATCAATCGTAAATTTAAAATACATATACTTGAATTCAAGCCGAATCAATATTAAAAGTTTTGTAAAATTTGTAGTGTAGTAATCGTTTGCTTCATTTTCTTCATTATCACTGCCACGTAAAGAACTATAAAAATTTTTTTTAAAACAAATTTACACAATTCATTTACATTAAATAATTACTTATCCTCTTCAAAATTCATTTAAAAAAAAAAAAAATTTAACAAAAATAAAGTTCGCACTTGAATATTTTTATCTACACATATATACATAAAACTTTTAGAATATGACCTGCATATAACATTATTTATTACGTGACATTTGTTTTTTTCATTATTGGCTACACTACAAATGTGGCCAGTGCTGACGCATTAAAAGTTACACTGCTCTTGTCGACTGCAATATCGATTAATATGCAATAGAATTTGACACGCATATGACATTCTCGATTACACCTATATAATTAACTAGTGTGCATACTTAATAGGCAAATCATTTATATACAAGCGGCGTTTCCGAACCTAGCATAAAAGTATTGCACTTCTTACTAATAATACTACGTAATCGTACTAAATTTTATCCGAAAAATTTCGAATAAATTTTATAGTATCCGGAATAATCGCACTAAATTAAGTGATCGCGTTTGATTTTTTGACAAAATTTTAGTGTAGTCTCAAGTAGGTACACAAGATATCGTGCTAAAAGAATAATAGCTATATATAAAAAAAAAAGTAAAAAAATAAAAGTTTGTTCCGTAGTAAAAATGAAAATCAAAAAGTGAAAATAAAAATATATGGCATTAAAATTGTCACTTATTTACTTACTTGCTGGGCGCTACTGACCTTGAAAGTTCTGGGCCTGGCGCAAAATTGTCCTCCACTGATTTCGGTCACAAGCGGAATCTCTCCAGTTGGTGATTTGTTGGTGATTTGAAGCTTTTTCATATCTGCCGATACTTCATCTCTCCAACAAAGGTGTGGCCTCCCTCGACGACGCATTTTTCGAAGCTTGAATTCAAAGACTTACCTAACTGGAGCATTTTCATCCATACGCTACATGGCCTAGCCAATGAAGCCGTCTTATTCTTACTTTTCTTTAGCTAGGTCCATGTCGTTGAACAGCTGGTATAGTAAGGCATTGTATCTTCTTCTCCAAATCCCTTCGTCAGACACAGGACCATAAATGCGATGAAGAATTTTTCTCTCAAAGATACCAAGTGCATGCTCGCTTGCTTTTGGTAATGTCCACGATTCAGAACCATATAGCAGCACCAGAAGGATGAGCGTTTTGTATAATTGTGTCTTGGTATTTTAGGATAGGAGTTTTGAACCCAGTTGTTTGAACAAACCGAAGTAGCAACGGTTTGCAAGGGTAATTCTTCGCTTTACTTCAAGGTTTGCAAGGGTAATACTTCGCCTTACTTCACATGTTGGTTCCAAGGTAGATAAACTCCTGAACTACCTCAAAATTATATGAGCCGACTGTGATGTTGTGTCCTATATGATGTTGTGAGAACATTTTATTTGTCGACAGCATATATTTTGTTTTATTCTCATTTATGAAAAGACTCGCTTTTCCTGCTTCCTCCTCAATCTGTGTAAATGTTTCGATGACTGCTCGTCGTGATGTTCCGATTGGTGACAGGAGCTGCACCGATTTGTAAAATATAGTGCCCTGTGTGTTCACACCGGAACGTCGGACTATATGCTCCAACACCAAATTAAAGATATTACATAACAGCGCATCGCCTTGTCGAAATCCGAAGCACGTTCGAAATGAATCAGAAATGTGCCTCCCAATCACCACAGCACATCGAGTGTTTTCTAGGGTCATTTTTGACAAACGGATAAGCTTGGCTGGGAAATCAAATTCCGACATTGATTCGTAAGGCACTGATCGATGCTGTTATAGGCAGATTTAAAATTGATAAAAAGCTGCTGCGTATCGATTTGAAATTCGAGGGCCATCTCCAAAATTGTCACTAAATTTTCAAAATTTAATTATTAAAAAGTAAAAATGTGTTAATTATAATATTCCATTTTATAACATTCAATTTTTGTCTTTTAACGAAACAATAACTAAATCAAACTGAAATAAAATTACAATAATGTTATGCATACAATTTAAAAGTTATATCGTTGCCATAAACATTATAATCATAAATATAGCTAAAAGTTGCTAAATATCCACTAGCTATACTATATTATTATATTTATAGAATCAAATCAACTGATATCTGCTGGTTGACTTGTTCATCTGGTTTATTTCGGCAGTTTGTTTTTAATTTTGTTTTTGAAATTGGGATTAAAATCTCGGGTTTTAAATCTAATTAATTATTTTAAACTGTTTTCTTGGATACTTTCAATTTTTAACAAATTTTGACATTTCAACTTCAACCACGAGGGGAAGACTGAAATTATACTAAATTTTTATAATAAACGAGTTGTAATAACTAGGTTTAGTTAATTATTTATTAATGTTTTTTTATTTATTTATTCAAATATCTTAAAAAATACTAATGGCTTGTATAAGGTGTATACAATTATTATGTTTTACAATTGACGCAAATAATAACGAAAACATTTTTAGTGCAAGTTAACAATAAATCTAAATATAAAATTTAAAAAAAAAGGTAGTTCTGATTATATGATTATATGATACATTTAATTTTATAATATACAAAAAGAAAGAAAGAGAACAAAAAGAAACAATAAAAGAAAAATAAGTATTTAACGAATTTACTCATTATTATATTTAGACAATAACCTATTTCTGACTGAATCTTGAAATTTTTTTGTACGATAATGCTTTAATGTCACCTGGAACTGTATTATATAGTTTAGTTGACTGGTTTATTATTGAGTTATGTCTTGAGATCATACGCAGACTATTTGCCGATCTAGTGTTGTAGTTATGCATTTCATTGTTAGTAATTAGCTTTGTGTTCAATTTTATATTTTTTATTTGCATGTTTGTAATGCTTGAGCCAAATTTCTGCTGTCCTCGACTTTCAGGATTTTATATTGCTGATGTATACGATTGGTAGATGTTCTATGACAAAGTTCATAGAGATTTTTTTATTGCGTTATTAAGAAATGTATAGTTGAATTTCGGATTGTATATATTTGGTACTAAAAATTAATTAATTTCAAAGGTAATATAGAAAAAAATGTATTAGCTAAATAGAGTAGGTTGTTATTATAAGTATTTAATATTACACATTTCTATTTTATTTTTCGTTTACTCTTCTCTGTACATATATATATTTTTTTTTTATTTATTTAATTTATATAAATTGGACATAAGACCATTAGTCTTTTTACCATACAATTACAATATTCAATTCAGTTTGATTTGATTTAATTTTGTTTACACACACACACATAAAGTTATAGCACATATATTTACCCTGATATGACATTATTCCTATTAGATATGGGTGGCATTAATTAATTTACGAATAAAGCAGTTATAAATGTCACTAATTATAGATCAGAATTGAATTTCTACTTTAATTACAATATTTGAGTTGAGTATATTGTTGTTCACTTAGGTTACTCAAATCTAGTTTATTAGTGCCATTTTCTTAATTCATTGTCCAGTCTTACCTTTAGATATATTTATTTTTCCATTATACCAAAGTTGCATTATAATTGGAAAACTTGTTTAAAAAATTTTTGCTAGATTTTTTTTTATATAATACAATAAAACAATTTTTAAAAATCTCTGGAGAACATTTTATTAAATATTTGTATGAATAAAGTTTGATCATATGATGATATTCCGATTTTTCTCGTGATCATAACACTTTTTCATTATTTTATTTCATGATAATAAAATAATGAAGAAATATGATGGCCAATTGTTCACATTAAAATGTCTTTTAATTATTAAAATTTAAGATATTTATCCACTTTATTTTAATTTGTTGTTTTAACCTCATTTACATTATATATTTGTCATATTAAATACAAGAGTATGCAATTCCATATTAATATAAGCCCATACTATTATTTTTATTTAGTTTTATATTCTTTCAGCATGAAACACACATTTTTCAGTTAACAAAAATGTATATGTATACAAAAATAAAAAATAAATTAATAAAATATGTGTGTGTATATACATTTTTTTTCTCCATTTTGACTTACACATTTTATTTTTCTATTTTCTTTATTTCATTTTCAGATTTTTTTTTTTCACAAAATATTAAATACAGTGACATTAAAGTGATTTCTTCTGTTAATGATTTATGACAATCGTACAACCCCAAAATTAGCCCCCATCATAAGATAAAAAATAAAAAAAAAAAATTAAAAAATTTTCTCATTTTTATTTCAGATCTCTTATTGTAAATATAAACTTATACATAGATAAAATAATGGTTATTCTACGAGTGTGTATATAACTTTAATAATTATTGTGCGTATGTCAATTTGATGTTATTTTCCATATAGAGAAAATAAGAAAACAAAAAAACAAACAAACATAAATATACCAATAAAACAAATCTAACTACCCATATAAAAACAAAAAAAAACAAAAAAAAAAATTGTTTACATAATAAAAAAAAATTTTCACCTAATATATAGAATTATATAATGTATGTATATGCGTTTGACACATACATATATTTATAGATAAAGTATGTATTAAAATATAAGAAAATAATAAAGATAAAAAACGAAAAAAAAAAACAAAAAATAAAATAAAAACAAGTAAAGAAGTACTCTTATAAAAAAGTTACCCTCAATGTTAAATATTTAATACTCTCAGATAAATATAAAAAATTTATCACACGTCATACTTTCACAAAAACTGATGGTACTTTAATACGAAGTTGTGACAACTTGTATGACAGGTGAATATTAAAGTGAAAATAAAAAAAAAAATACTATACAAACAAAAATAAAAGAAAAGTGAGTAGATAAAATCAAAAATATAACGTGTATAGCTATTAGGCTATATTATAAAAATATAAATAATTGCAAAAAAGATAAAAAATTTAAAGCTGAGAACATATAATTTAGATGGATATATACAGTGAATTAGTTTTAGGCCGAAACTTTATTAATAGGTAAGAAACAAAAATAACAAAAATGTATATATATATATATATATATATATATTATATAATTGATTTTTATGATAGTATTATTATAATTCTCTATTATATTATATAACCATTTAATTGATTTTTATAAAATATAATAACCGCAAACATTATTATATTTTATCCATAGTACATTATGTCGAGATAATTTAGTTGCTGTTGACATATAAGTAGAAAAATAGTGATTCTAATGCTTATGATATTATTTATTACACCGAGTTTTATATTTCGTTCGTTTTATTATTTTTGCTCCAGATAGAAGAAAATTATTAAAAGAGCCTTAAAATATCGTTCTATTTATAATGGAAGACAGATAGAGTTATCTTCTGGTTAAAATTAAGTTTAGTCTTTTAGACTAACCATTTGGAATTATTATTTAGAAAATTTTAGCGTAACACAGTTAGGACAGCTTCATTCGTTTCAGGCGTTTAACATATGTTAAAGATTGTGAGCTAAATGTAAAACTTCTACAATAATATGAAGGCGAAATTTATGCCCTTGAAACATTTTTTTTATTTCATCTTTTCTGATAGAAAACCGGATATCTCTATGAATATCAGTATCGCGAACATAACAGGAATCATTGATAATGTTTTACAACATTTTACTTCGAAACATTTGGATAGTCTGAATATAAAGTTATTTAAGCAAAACCCCATATTCAAATAAAATATGCCCAAACTGGCTTTAAAGTCAAAGGTTTAGTGTAATTCTTGTATCCAATGTTTTTTTAAGTAAATTGTGCAATTCACTTTGGAGCATTATATTAATTTCAACCAATATTAACAAGGTAAGTACGTAAAATTAAAAACATTAACACAAAGAATTAAAGTAAAATAATTTTGGTTGAGATCTAAATCCCCAAATGCAAAGTCCCCCAATCGAAATCCTAAAATACAAAATCCTAAAACACAAAATATTTTTGTTTTGGGCATTTTGTGTCTTGGGGATTTTGATTTTTGGGATTTAGAGTGACTCCCAAATAATTTATGCCGGCAACTAGATACTGTTTAGATACAACTAGACAGAATAATGTTTTTAAGAAGTTTAAGTTTCGGCTCATTATTTTGATTTTTATTTTACCTTAGTTCGCATACATGTTTCACATGTTTGAATACATTATACATTGTACTTACAATCCATTTAACGGATTTTGTTGGGAGTATTAAAATGCGATAATATATAGCTACTTATAAATAAATTTTTGCAAAAACTTAGTATCGTAATATATAAACGTTATGTAATAGTTATTGAAAAATATATAAAACTTTTAATTTTGTATTTGCATAATCCTATGGAGTTAGGCCGCAATATAAGGTATTGGTTAAAAACCTATAACAAATGATATAATGCATGAGTTGTAATCACAGAAGAATAAAGTATGTTGTAACCAAAATATTTTTTCAAATATAAGCATTAATGAAATAACAAAACATAATTTAACTGCGTGAATAAAGGCTCTCATTCCAATATTTTATTTACTAATCCAATGGCTTTTCGAAAGATAACAGTTAAATAAGTCTTCATTCATTTTGTAAGGCTTTCTAATATTACAAAAAATGTTTTTGTTTTTCAAGGTTCGAAGGACATCATGGGCCCGGCTCAAATATTTTTTTTTTTCATTTTTACCAATCTACGGTAGATCGAATAATTACTCTCGTTTGTTGGAACGTTCGAGTGGAGAAATGCAAATATTATAAGCTGTCAAAAAACATAGAAATTTATTAAAATGCCTTTTATTGAAAAATTTTAATTTAAACAACCCGACATAAGAATTTGTGTCTATATTTGATAGACTTTATGAAAACTATTTCTGCAAAATAATATTTTAACTTTCTAGTTATTATGGGGATAGGATTTTTTTTATCCCTTTTTGTTAACAAAAAAATATATTATCTTGTTATTAGGTACATGTCAAATAATAACTACTTTAAATGGTGTAATAAATTTATTTTGGTGTTGTGAATTTGTTAATTTTCTGTTTAACATGGCAGAAAAATTTGTTAAATGTTAAATAATTAATTGACTTCCTGTTTCTTAGATTTTGTTAACCAAATTAATCAAAAATTTTTTTAACCGACTAAATTATTAAAAATTAAGTCATGTGTAAATGTATTTTTATAATGTTATGAGCTGATATCCGTTATTCCAAAAGTTTTTGATTGTCCTTCATTTCGCGTAATAGATTCACTGCAGTTAACAATTTAACAATTTTTACTTAAAAAAAAACTGGATTTAGCCATTCTACTGTTTTGAATATAAAATAAAATAATAATATATAAAATAAAAATTTTTAAAATTTACTTTTATCGAAACAAAACTAGCCCGTTAAAAAGTACAAAATAAAACTGGATGTTGTGTATCTAGAAATACTATAAGATAATGAATCTTGCTGGAATATTGTTAATGGAAATTTGGAAACGCTTTGTGATGTTCTTTTAATACTCGTGATTTTTTTCAAGCCGCAAATATTTTCCATCAGTCGAGTAAAAACCACTGAAGAAGTCTGCAAGTAGTAGACGAAATACGCGTATCTGTGTGGTAAGCATATCAGTAAAATTAAAAGGAAAATTTTACTTTAACGCTAGAACCAAGTTTTTATAAAAACTATATAATTAGCACTTGACCAAATCTTGGCACTTGACCAAATCTAATTTAATCACAGTTCAATGAATGTTCAATACTTAACAAATACAAAATACTTAGATAGTCTACTTCAACGAAACTAAATATAGTATAGTTTGTACAATAAATATAATATAGTTTTATTAAACTGTTTATTTGTATATAATTGGAGATATTATCTAGCAAATAATGATTTAATCAATTTAATTTAACCTTTATTCTATTTAAATTTAAATATGTACCCAAACATGTTTTCTGTAAGGATGTGGGCTATTTAATGGCATAAAAATGTCTTGCTCAAAACCCTAAAGTGAAAATTCCACATAATAATTCATGACATAAAACAAAGCACAAAAATTGTTATTATAAAATGTAGTTTTATGCTCAAATTGGTACATGTATAGCTAAATCCTACACAATATAGAGACAGTAAAATTCGATAAAGAAATACCTATTTTTAACATTACTTAATAATTTAGTTGCAAATTTGAATTTTTGTAATATAACAAAAAATATTACAGCTTCCAATAAAAATGACTAACTATAATTATTAAAAAAAAAAGCAACTGGGACACAGTAAAGTATTTAAATTCTGAAATTTCAGATATTTTCAATAAAAAAAAACTATTTTAATTGCAGCGACTTAATTAGCGAATTTTGAAAATCAGGAAAACCGGTTTTTTTTGTCGGGATGTCATACGTTAGTCATAAAAGTGTAGACCTATAATAAAGAAAAGCTATTTCAATTGCAAGGATTTAATTAGCGAATTTTGAAAGTCAGGAAAGCCGGTTTTTTCTGGATGTCATACGTTAGTCACAAAAGTGTAGACTTTTTCTTAACGTGATTAAAGATAAATACATTAAGGATCAAGTTTATTGAAGTATTTAAATAATTTGAAATCCATTAAATTTTATTTCAAATTAAATTATCTAAATAAAAATAAATTATTTTTAGATACTCTAATAATCTTTAAATTTTTACATTTAATTGTGTGTATTTTACAAGGATTACAAATTTACGCATACTTCAATACAATTTACTAGAATATAAGATGGGACAACTGTGTATTACAAAAATATTCACACAATAGTGCTGTACTACGTAAAATACAATGAAATACAAAACTAATTCCAGACAATTTCTTCAAATGTTAAAAATCGTACCATACCAGAAGGAAAATTTTGATATAGAATCAACTCTTATATCCCCTGAAAGATTAAAAAAATAACATAATTGATTATTCCTTCTAATAAAATATCATTCTTTTTGATAATACTTGAAATAGGACTTGTAAATAATTTCCTTTTGGTGGAACAATGAATTTTCAGTTTAAAATCTGCTCTTTTAAAACTGAATATCAAAATATCGGACAGTTTTATAAAATATTTATATATTCGTATATACATATAATGTTAAAAAAAAAGGCGAATGAAAGGACAAAAAATCTACAATTTGGTATAATCTTTATAGCCATTATAAGAATTTAAACACACACACAGATATCTTAATTTGCTCAAATGGAATAAATAACAATGAATGAGTTAAAATCTCAATTAAATGTCAACATAAAAATTTTTTTTTAATAAAAATCCAAAATGGTATATAAATAATACATAGATAGATAGATACCTACATAAAAATAAAATAAAGAAAACCTAAAATTCATATCTAATAATCTAATAGAACGACGAACCTCAATAAGATTTTTTGAAAGAATCAAAGGATTATTTTGTTATTTTTGTTGTTGTATTTTCATTTTCATTTTTTGTTTTTTTTTTTATGAAAATTTTTGGATTCTTTTCTAAAGTTTCTTTTCTTTTCTTTTTATTCTTCTATTATAGGGCTTTGTTCGTTATTATTTTTTATTCGTTTTATTTTGCAATTTGATATCTGAATGCCAGTATCTTTTTTTGGAAAATAATTTAAAATTGTCGGCGACATTTGTATTTATTTTCTTTTTATTTCTCCCTTTCTCTTTCTTTTATTTTATTCAATTTAAAAAAAATTTATGGGATGTCGAAAAACTTCCTTAACAATTTTTAAATATTTCAATCTGTTGAAGGTATTTTATCAGTTGAAATGACAAAAACTCAAAACAAAAAAAAAAAATGAAAAAAATAAAAAGAAAAACCAGAAAATAAAGATTGAAAAGGAAAAATAGAAAATTAATAATAGCTGAATGCTAAAAAAATGATATGAAGAAAATTTGAAAATTGAAAAAGTCAAAATTTGCGCAGTAGGTATCTTAGTTAGTTGAAACATAAATAATTTTTTTTTTTGCTTTCTAAAATAATATTCAAATTTATAATTTTTAAGAATAATGTAGGTACTGATAGGTATAAGATAATTATTAATTTGGAACTAGCTAGCTATTCTTTGCCAAATCAGAGAATAAAAAATATTTTTCTTTAAAATTTTCATTGAATTTTCATTGAGCTTTTTATAAATATTATTGACGTAAATTATTGATGGTTTATTTTCATTTTACTTTAAATTACCAATACAAGTTTCTTTTTTAGCTAGTTGGATAATATATCGATCCTTCTAGATACTGTAAGGTACTGTAACTGACAAGCACTTATGTAATATAATTAAATTACAAGTCATTCAGATAATCTGTATATGATATAATGCTACCCTAAGTACAACACCTAATGAAGATTCTACAATAGAGTACAATCTTAGCTTATAGAAAATAAAATAATTCATAAAAATAAAATTTTCAATATATACTTTTATCGAAATAAAATAAATTTAATTTATTTAATTTAACTTTATTTCCCATGCATATAAATAGGCATGCAAAAAGATATTGGTACTTTTTTTTAAGAGATGTGGGCCATTTTACATTATTTTGTTATTATAGTTAATTGTTTTTAATAGTTTTGATTTTATACATATAAAATTTTACATACTAAATTTTTACATTACTATAAACTTAATTTATGATTCTATACAAAGCAAAAAATAGAAAAATATCTGTTGTTTTTGTGTTGCTGTTGTTACATGTCTATGCTGAACTGTTTCCTGACTGGGTTGATGCTTATATCATATTGTTTTGATTTGATGATTAGTGTGAACTGTATTGATGGTGCTGATTTATCCATGTTGGTTGATTAAATGTGTATGGGGTTGTTTGAAATGGTTGGTATCTGATTCAGCTGTTTTGTAAGATCTAGAATTAATAATAAGAAAATTTTGTATATTATTGAATTTGTTTATAATGTTTTGTAAGGTTAATGATTTTACTATGATCTACTTTGGCTATATTTTTTTAAAGTGTTGTTTTTGCTATTATTTCTATGAATCTGTATTTATTTTTTAATATTCTATCTTAAAGTTAATGTTAGTATCTTAAAATTAAGTGTTGTTAGTTTAAAAAATTTGAATAACTAATAAGAATAAATTGATTATCTGAGTTGATTCAAATTAATTTAGATCAACTCGAAGGTTTAATAAAATGATTTTTTAATTATTTTTAACGTAAATATCATCCCATATTCCGTGCTTTATTAGCAAACCTCGGATTATTTTTCTTTTTCCCGTTGAGTTAAGTTCAAGAATGTTTGGGTCTAACTGGTTAGGTAAATTTTGAGGACAGTTGAATATTATATGTTCTATTCTTTTCTCTTCATGACAGAAGGTGCATGTGGGTCTAGGGTTATTTTCGTATAGGTGACAATGTGTTGCTTTAGTGCAACCTAATCTGATCCTAGTGTATCTGATTGCTTCTGTTCTATTTAGGTTATTTGTTCTACTTGTTTATGTCTGTTGTGGGAATTTTACAAAAGGGTCTATTTTGACTCCGAAATAAAATTAAGAAATAGAAAATAAAATAGATGGTGGTCAATGCTGAGATTCTGCAAATTATAAGATAAATTAAAATTGCTGAACTATTGTTTATGAAAATATGGAGTATTTGAGGCTTAAAAAATCATGAATGTGAAAAGAAGCTTGATGTTAAGCTTGATTAACAGATATCATATATCATATTATGATATTTCGTTAAATGTTCGATATGATTGTCTAAGATATAACAAACCAATCACAACCTTAACTATAATAATTTTCATACACTCATACCTAATAATATGAGAAAATTACTTATGATTGCTTATGATTTGTACGCTTCTTCTTGTATGCTTATGACTTAGTGAATGTTTTGGAAAAGACTGAATGCTAGTTTATGACTATTATAGTTGGTTAAATGAAATGTCATGTTGAAAAAGAAAGGTCATGTCACTTAGGATTACTATAATTACAAATTTGTATACAAAATATTTTTAAATAATGGTAAGTTAATATAAAATAAAGAACTAAAGGTTATGATTAAAAGTTTAATGACTCAAATGTCAACAATGTTAAATTTATTAATAACTACAGTCATAAGTAGCAATCCCTAGCAATCCCTGAAGGTAGCTCGAGCTTGTGGAGTTACGGCCATTATCATAAAATCCTCAATAGATCGCTGAGAAAGTAAAATATTGTGAAAATAACTTAAAAGTAACTGGGGTGGAAGTTAAAAGCTGCATAGGAATGCTAACAATAACAGCGCTATATAATCCTTCTCGATATAACAACTAAAAAGAATTCTACATAAGCTATTTTTAAAGATCTTGGCAAACAATTTATAGTTGGTGGAGACTTTAATACTAACCATTCAAATTGGGGGTTCAGATTAATAAATCCAAAAGGCTGAGAATTATTCAGTGCAATAAGCGATTTAAAGCTGAATCACATTTCTACTGGGGAATCAACTTACTAGCCTATTGATAGAAGCAAGGTTCCAGGCTTTATTGATTTTTTTGTTACCAAAGGAATTGATATTAAAAAATTCAACGCTAAATCATATTTCGAGCTTTCTTCCGATCGTTCGTCGATTTCACTAGAACTCCAAACAGATATTGCTGTAGTAAATAAGCTGTAACATCATCTTCATTCACTTTATCTGTTAATACATCGACCATTTAAATTAAAAACAGAAACCGACATTGAAATACCTGTTGAGTATTTCACGAAATCAATTCCAGAAGCGGTTGGGTCAGTCACTCCGACAAGAATCGATAAAAATCAAAATACTAGTGAACCAGCGCATATTAGAAACCTTACAAGAGAAAACGCAAGCTAAGAAAAATATGGAAAAACAATCCCATACTACTAACAAAAGAAACCTCAACAGAAGCACCAAGAAACTGAAAGCAGCACTGTGGAATTACAAAAATGAAGCGGTCCAGCAATATCTTACAACTTAACACCAAATCGAATCGCAATTGGGTCCACAGTAACCAAGAGATAGCTAACATATTTGCTGATCATCTTTCCAAAGAATTTCAACATTGGAGCATATGCTCTACAGAAGCCGAAGTATCTGAAATAAACGAAATTGTTAGTGGTTTCTTTCTCATGGACTTACCAATAAAAAAATATTCAGCATCTGGCATAAGAAGTATAATTAAATCAGATATAAAAACAAATAAATCACCGGGTTTCGATCTAATTAATATCTATTCAAGGACTTAGGTTTAGATACTTCCTAATTCAATCGAAAACGTCAGTGGTAATATTGATTCTAAAGCCATGTAGAAAGCCAAAAGACGTTTTTTCGTACAGATCAATAACCTTGCTGCCAATTCTGGGAAAGTTATTCGAAAAGCTACTGATGAAAAGATTGATCCCAATAATTGAAAATGAAAATCTAATTCCAAATCATCAATTTGGTTTTCGTCACAAACACTCAACAATTGCAGGAGCAGGTGCATCGTATTGTTTACGAAGTAAGTAACTCCTTTAAAAAGAAAAACTACTGTACTGCAGCATTTCTGGACATTAGTCAGGCCTTTGACAATGCATGGCACCTAGGTCTTTTGTATAAACTGAAGAAAAATCTCCCAAGTGAGTTTTACGAAATTTTAAAAAATTATTTGCAAAATAGATTATTTTATGTTAAAATACAAAACGCATATTCTGACCTGCCATATGCGTTTTGAAGTTAAAGTAGCAACTTTTGCAGACCACACTGCGATTATGGTTTCCCACAATGACCCATATTTAGCCACCCACATATTGCAGCAACACTTAAACCTACTACAAACATGGCTTGACAAATGGAAGTTTAAAGTAAACGAGCTAAAATCCACACATATCACTTTGACGTTAAGGAAATGAACTTGCCCGCCAGTTTCATTAAATACAAATAATATTCCCTAAAAAAATGATGTCAAATACGTAGGACTTCACTTAGATAAACGACTAAACTGAAGAAACCACATCAACTATAAAAGGAAGCAGCTCGGTATTAAATGGAAAACCATGTACTGGGTCATAGGGAGAAAATAACAACTCCTTAGAAAATAAAATATTTTGTACAATTCCATACTCAAACCAATCTGAACCTATGGCATTCAACAATGGGGAGTTGCGGCCAAAAGCAACGGGCAAATCATCCAACGATTTCAAAACAAAGTAATAATATTTATGGTTAATGCTGCATGGTTCGTGCCAAATCAAATAATCGATAATGATTTACGTATTCCTTCAGTCCGCAATGAATTAATTAAATATACCACGAACTATAACAACAGATTAGACCAACATCCGAATATTCTAACCCACACGCTGATGAGCACGTCTGGAACTAGGAGACCCAAAAGAATGTTACCTGGAGATATTTTAAGGTGAAATTAATTAAGTATGTGGCTGCACTATTGGGTGCACTACTTCAAGACAAAATTCTCACACAAAAACATTTGTTTATTGTATTTTACTGTACAGATTCTAAATAAAATGAAGAACTAAAAAAAAAAATTTTAGTATTCATTGTATTAGGCTATTAGCCACCGCCTTGTAATTCCATAAACACTTGTTTAGTGAGTATTGGGGAAAAAAATGTAAATGACTACCATATTATACAGTATTATAAACCAAAGTTCCAGTTTATATCCGAATATTATATTAAAATAAATTTTTATTCAACAGTTTATATCATCAAATATTATTGACAGATGAGTTCAGTTTCACAACAGACGAATGTTTCAATTATTAATACACACATTTGGATTGAAGAAAATGTTCACACTATACCAGAATTCATTCATTTTCAAGCAGATTAAGAAAAATTTATATTTATTTTTAATCATTTATATTATTAATATTATAATACAATATTTTGTACTTAAATGCAACTGAACTTGAATCTCCATAACAGACATTTAGCTCAAAGTCTTTGTTCGTGTCTAAATCGAAACTTTAAACCATTTTCTTAGAAATCTTATATATTTTTATTTTTTATTTATATCTTTGATATGAAAGTGTGTGTGTATGTATACTTTTTGGTTTATATATATGAATATATAACAAAATTTTTATTACGTCTATATAGCCAGATTTATGTTTGGTCTGTTGTTTCATTCCACTATTAATTAAGCTTTTTTTGCATCTCTCTTCAAAAACAAAACATTTTCGACCCCCTTTCCCCAAAGATTAGTTTTTCAATGTTAGCAGCTCATATTTTTAGTGTGTCAATAATTTAAATTCATTTAGGACTAACCACAATATGCCTACACACGAAGGTAACGACGATACACACCTATTTCCTACAAAGGTCAAATATATATAGATAAATCAGTGTAGAAAGATTAAAAATAATTTTAAATTTTATCAAAAACAAATAATATGGCTAGAATTTTCCATTTTGTCTGCCGAATATTCAATTCCTACGTAAATCTTCTAATATATTATTTATATTCCACCCAATACATACAATATTATGATCTTTTATTCCAAATTCTTTGGTTCTTTGTGAATACATTTTCAATACTTTCAAGTTTTTTTTTCCAATATTTGAAAAAAGAAAAAAAAATATATCCTTAAGCAATACATTAATGCAAATATCTTCTTAATAAAAAAAAAAACTGTATATATATACATAAAGGAATACTTAATATACCGCCTCATTCGACCTTCAGGAATTAAATACAATTTTTTTCTTTAGCCAGTTAATCTTTTTTTTGTTTTTTTTATAGATTTGTGGGTTATATACATACTTTTTGGTTTAATATGTATGTATATAAGAACACTTATTATGTCTATAGCCAGATTTATATATGGTCTGATATTTTATTCCAAATAGGGCAAATGGACACAATATTTTAGTTGTTCCATTTTTTGCTAAAAAAAAAAAAACAAAACAACTAAATCAAAATAAAATAGTAAAAACCGCTCATTTCCCCATCTATATCTAAAAATTCACTATACTGAAAATAAAGGAAATCGAAAAAATAAAAGACCAACATTAAGATTAACTTTTTTGAAGAGCCAAAAGTTGAAAAGGAAGCGTTCGAACTTTTCGAGAAGTTCGTTTTTATTCATAGTTTTAATTTTCTTGTTTTTATTTTTCTATTTTTTGTTATTGTTCTCTATATTTTAAGTTTTCGGAACATTAAGAACAAAACGAAAGCAAAAAAAAAAATATTTTTTTTTAAGGATACGATTAAATAAAATCAACATTATCATCAAGAAAATGATAATAGTCATCGTTATCAATAGTAAGCAATATGTGGCTAGAAAGTTATAGTATAATGAAATATGTATTAACAAAAAAAAAAAAAACAAAACAATAAAAGAAGAAGACTTTAAAATATACACAATTACAAATAAACACACACAAGTAAAATACAAATTTAAGAAGCCAAATTTTCTTGTTTTTTTTGTAAAATATTCAAATTGAGTTGAAATTTTCCTATATTTAACTACTTTGAAAGAAAAACTGGGGTATACACAAATTTATGTTACTGTCATTGATTATCGAATAGTAAGGGTTAGAAACTTTTCAATGAAATAATTATATTTGTAAGAACATAAAGATTTACAATTTTTTTGAATTTATTGTATTTAAAAGTCTAAGTAATTTGGTTATACTTGTTTGTGTATAAGTACTTCTATTAAATTATGAATAACATTTTAAATCAATAATTATTATTCAGGTTATTATTTTTTAAATATCGTTCATTTAAAAAAAATATTATGTACTTATACATTTTTTTATGTTTATGAAAAATAAAGTGCAAGCATTCAGGATGAAGCTATTTCATTTACATAGTAGCGATATTAATCATGATTTGGAAATTCTTAGGAGGTGGTTTAAGCAGCATAAATTGGTAATTAGTGCCAAAACTAAATTTATGCTATTTAATCTCACGGGAACGATTTCTGATGATTTGACTTTTATACATCAGTCTCCATCTTGTCTTAAACTAAATCTTTGTAAAATTTTATGAACATGATGTGTCTTTACCTATTTATGATGATAAAGGAAGCTGTATAGAAAATTGTGTGTTGATTGTTTTTAATTATCTAGGTATTACTTTGGATGTTAGGCTCAGTTGGAAAGAACATACCTCGTATTTAACTAATTATTTAAATAGTGTAGTTAGGCAGCTTTACCATCTCAGCCTTTACTGTAATCATACGATTTTCAAATTGGTTTATAGTAGTTTATTAAAGTCTAAACTGAATTATGGTATTTGTTGTTGGGATGGTACATATTTCAATAAAATTGAACCATTGCTGATCAAACAAAAACATGCTATACGAATTATTTATAAAGTTATTCGTAGGACTATTCTGGGATTATTTCCTCTAAAGGTGATGGCCCAATGTATACTTTACTTTCTTTACTTCCTTTACCTCAAAAAAGTAAACGAAGGAAGCAAAGTAAACGAAGTCAGTGTAGACCAAATGAAACTTTGTGAAGTTGCTTTGATATTTGTCAAAGATTATAGATTATTTATAAAAATTTTGTAAACAACTTTATCTTTTAATAAATTATTTCTATATTTTAGGCTGGGTTTATCCCAAATATCCTTATATATTTATAAACCTCTGCAATTAATTTCTCTTCAAACATTTTTATTCAAAAATTTAAAAAGTAGGTTGTTTTAAAAATTTAAAAATCAACGTTCAACAAACTGTCAAAGCAAAGCAAAGTATTGAAATGAAAATTCGTTGCTTTGCTTCCTTTGCTTACTTTTGATTACTTTTTGCATTTGATCAAGTACAATAGAAAATAAAGTAATTTAATTCAGTTGTCAAAGTCAACAAAGGAAGTAAATGAAGCAAAGTATACATTGGACCTAAAGACATTTATATTTTTACAAAGTTCTTCTTAAAACATTTTTTAACAATTCCGGATATAATACTACCAGGTTATATGGAACATACAATTTACGTGTCAACACCAGAAATCTAGCTTTTTAACCTCGTTTATTCAATAAATTACCAGATTATCTTAGTTGAAATAAAATTTCTTAAAGGAATAAAATCATAGCTCATCATGTTATTGAAAACCTTTTAAATTCATTAATTGAATTTTTGGTTTTTAATTGTATAATCTGCTTCTTTCATTGATTTTTATTTTGTATATTTTATTTTAATTTGTTTTACTGTTGCATTTTTTCATCATTTTAATTTATATTTTAGTTCCTATAAGCATTATTTTTTCTTTATAATTATTTATATTTTGTTTTATTTTTAATTTCCCCCCTCTTATTAAATATGTTATTTCTTTTAAAGGTTCTTTCATCACTTATCTTTGGATAACAAATTGAGTCTGACTTTTCATTTAATCAACTAGGCTAGTTTTAAATTTTTATTTTACTATATTTAATATTTTCTGTTTTTATAAATTTTTAAAATAAGTCTTAAATATTTAATGTAAATTAGCTTTTGGTTTTGATGAAAAAAACTATTTTTTTATATTATTAATTGAAATTAAATTACAAATATTAGGGGAAGTACTATTTAAAAACGGAAAATAATTTCAAAACAATTATCAAAAGAGTGTGTAATTTTTATAAGACATTATATCTGTGGTAATTTACCAAAACATGATAACCAGTATTTTTGATGTTTGAGGTAAATTTAAATTTTCATAGAGAGTCATCAAATCTTTACTTTGACAAAATCTCAGAACTCTATATACTTATTGTAAAGAAAAAATAAATGAATACATAAAACCGATAAGTTTATTTTCTAATAAATTTACGTTTGCCAATACATGATATTAGCAGATATCATGTTTCGGCAAAATTTAAAATAACGGAATTCATAATTTATCTGTTAAGTTATATCGTATTTTTGTACTAACTATTTGTTCGTTCATGTTTAAAATAAAATTATTGTAAATAAATATTAATAAAAAAAAAATTGTGAGGGAAAGGGTAAAACAGAAGCTTGGCAGCTTGCCACAGAAGCTAGAGCAGATTCAAACAATATTATTACATTATTTTTTTTTTAGGAAAATACAAAATTAAATATATTTTTATAATTTGTATAGCTAAAGATGCAAATAAGAAGATTTAGAATTTAACAAAAATTTCACAGCTTCGGATCGAACGTCCGAATTGAACATCCGAAACAGCAGAAGAAAATAATATTCCACCAAACAATCAATTTGAACCATTCTGAGAAAATAGTCTTTGCTAAAAAAATATGTCTCTATCAGATACAGTGAAACATATAATTACATAATTCAGATACTTGGTACACAAAATCGTAAAATGAAATATAAGAGCATTGCTAAGTTGAATGTATTGTAATTGAATGTATAGATCAAAAATTTTTAGTTCTTGGCCACACTCATTTACAATGTGATCCAGATCATGCTCGAATTAAACGATCCAAGAAAAAAACAGAAATGGACATAATGATTTCTGGGGAGTGTGTTAACTTAGTAAAAACTGTTCGGGGAAAAGTTTAGGTGGCTGTTCATGAAATGAAGACTAAGAGTTTCAAGAATTTTCTTATTAAAATTTTAACCCTTTACTTCATACAAAGCCATATATGAAATGATTATGAAGTTTTAATAGCATAACCTTTTCATAACATAGCAAAACTTGATCATTATTTCAAAAAGCCATATATGGCACCGTATGAAGTAAAGAGATAAAAATGTTTTTCTAAATTGAAAGAAAGACGCAGATACCCCTCTGCATGTACAATGAATAAGAATTACAAAATCTTTCGGAAATATACAAATTAAATAATTCAGATGACGAGCTAGAGTTTCATGTATTATTGACACAATTCTTATATTATGATCAGTAATATGATATTTTACCATTGTCACTTCTTATAAAAAGTAAACTCGGTACCCAAGTGAAATTAATGCTAAGAGGTAAAATTATACAATAATAAAACCAATAAAAAACAATGAGGCGTTCACTTTTTTGAAAAATGTTGATTATATCGGAAAAGTTTGGTAACATTGTTTCTTGTTATAAATAAATTAGTTTTGATACATTGGACCATCCTCTATATATATTGATTATATTCATTACACAATATTTTATGTCAGATTGGCTGTTTCTTAGATAAAACCCTGTATTTTTGTAAACACAATTGAATAACCACAAAAATGTATGTGCGCATATATATGAAAACAAAATTTCAGAATATCATCAAATTCTTGTTTCAGCTTTCTGCTAAATATAATTCGTAATTAGATAACACTGAAAATAGCAATTACTGATGTTGATTTTCTCATTAAAATTGTATGAAAAAAATTGCAAATATTGCATGTAAAACAGATACTATCTATTTATAACATCAGAAAATCTATTTTCACCTAGTTACTGCGGTAATGGTAAAAATAGTTTATTACATAGCATAATTAAACACGTGACCTGATAAGAACCGCATAGGGTTTCAAAAATGTCAATAAATAAATTATAAGTTTTACCAAATTAACTGATTATTCGTTTCTTTACATAAACAAACTAATTGTGATGTCCATTTACTTGATCAATTTTTTAAACATTTTTATATCTATCAAACAAATGAATTATCTCCGTTCAATTCACTTACTTGTAAACTTTCGGCCGTCTTATAATCTATGTCAACTGTTATTTTTATACTATTTTTGCAATTAACTATCTAAATAGAAATATCCCTTTACGATACAGATATTTCTTTGCTAAACAAAATAAGTAGCAGGGACAAGCATTTAGATATACATTTTCCATTTAATTTGTTCATACATTTGTTCTATTTCGAAAAAAACATAGTTCCGTAGTAGTTGAGTCGTTATCAAACTATGTGCTTATAAAATTTTTTGTTCATCTTCAATTTCAGTTAGAACCAGCAATATAATACAAAAATTCAGAACTTAGATGATAATATGATAATATTAACAAATGTTTAAGTTTCTATCCAAGTCTATTGTTTAAAAAATTAAAAACTATTCAACTGAAAATATTTATATAAAAAAAAAAACAAACCATCCGAATAACAAGAAAATTTTTCAATAATAATTTTGTAAGATTTGGAGCAATTCCTTTTTTCAATAGTCTTTATTATTCAGGAGGAAAAGTATACCAAATTGACTGAAACAAACTACAATATTAAATTTGTATATGAAAGACAAAGATAGGAAATAATTTATCAATTATAATAATAATAATGTAGACAGTATGTAGAATAGAAATATATCAGTAAAATGAGTTATGTAAGGTTTATCAAAAGAATAATATTGCAAAAATAACGGTTGGCAGCAAAGTCACTTTGCAAAATATTTATTTGAAAAAAATATGGGCATTTTATGAAAAATCGTTTAACAAGAAGAACATTTTAGAATACGATATTTAGAGCTTTTTGCCATTTTTCCATAAGCAGATATTAGCAAGAGTAGATAGAGATTTTGAAAAGTATTTCTAATATCAAATTATTTCGTTCATCAGAACACGAATTAAAAAAACGAGTAGAGGTCTATTTCAAAAATGCGGATCATTTTTTTGCTTCAAATTAAGTCTATACATACAAATAAAAATAAGAATATTTTTACTACATTTTTAAACTAATAATTGTTTTTTTTGTTGGAACCCCATTTGATTTATTAAAAATCCGCTTTTCCTCACAACTAGGTTTTGTTGTATTTTGTTTTAAAAGGCCCGCTATTATGATGGGAAAATAAAAATCTATAATAAACAAATGGCTTTTTTATTAGTCTAGTACATTTGAAATTTGCCACATCTATTTTTTTGATCAAATTTTTTTCAAGAAATAGCCTTTAGTAAAATAATTTTTGCTATTTGTCTTTTCACCCAACTAAAAGAAGAAAATTATAGAATAAAATAGAAAATACAACATGTATGTTTGTTTGGCTTTGTATTTATATGTACTATATCTCTGAATAATGAAATTATTGACAAAATCAAATTGGACGGGACACTATTCATCCGTAATATTTTGTTTCTTTCATTTTTGTAAATACACTTTATTTTTTTTCCCCTTCATTTATTTTTCAAAACAGATTTGATGGAAAAGATTTTTTAAATGGTTTAAGTTTTTTGTATGACTGTTTTGTATTCTTTCTATTTTTTTTAGATATTATGTGGTGTCTTTGTGTGTGTGTGTGTGTGTGTGTGCTTGGAATAGAAAATAAAATTGTCAATGCAACAAGCAACTTAAATTAATTTCTAGAATGCAAACCCATAACCTAGAACATGAATTTCGTTTTGTTTTGTTTTTTTTTATTATTCGAATGAAATTTAGATGAATAAATTGGATTAAATTTAAAGGAGGAACATTAAGATTTAATTTAAATTTTTAAAGTAGTGCATTGCAAAATGTTTGACCATGGTTTTTTATTTATGCAATATTTTTACTCTCATATACATATAAGTGATACAGATCCTATTTTAAAGAATTCTATTTAAATTTTATTGTCAACAAATCTTAGGAAAATATACTCGTAGTCTCTCCATGTAAATTGAATTTTGAACTAAGTACAAATATTTAATTAAAAGAAGGATCTATTCATTATTTAACAAAAATAAAAACAAAAATTAATAAACCATGTTGGAATAAAAATATATTTGCAAAATGAACCTTTTGGATATCAGTATTAGGATTAGAATAATAGATTGGAATAATTTTAAGCACAATTATGTCTAATTTGTTAAAAAAAATGGTACATTTCTAAATTCTATAAAATCTAATATTTGAAAAAGAAATTAAATTTTAAAAACAGAACGATGGTAAGTATGTCAATTAAATTTAAATAAATTGAAAATATTAGTTATGTTAGTAAAGTTTATGTTCTTCTGTATATCTTCGGCTACTCTTCTTAAAAAAAAATTTCGTCGTGAAGCTTACGTTCGTAATATGGTTTAGTAGCAAAATTTTATAGCTTTTAGTGGGCAACAAATTTTTTCACCATTTTTAGTGATATTTAAAAAACCAAAAATTAGAAAGACGTCATCTAAGCTGATAAACAAAAAAAAAAAAATTGTAAAAGCAACTCCTTTTTGTACATGATCTTGCGTCAAGCACTAATAATTAATTCAAATAATATTATGTAAATTATTAAAAAGTTGTATTTTGTTGTTATCACTTTCGTTGCTCAAATGATAGTAAATCAATATAAAATTTAAATTTAATTAAATTTATAAATTAAAATTATAAATTTTATCAACAGATTTACATAAATTAATATAATTTTCATTGTCGTCTAACCACTGCTTAATATGTAAATGTATGATTTATAGTTATTTAGCAGGTCCTGGGGAGAACAATATATATGTTGCAGCGACTAAATAAACCCAAACATCTCGTGGCATTTTCAACAATATCAAAGATATGGTCATTTCATATCATTTTATTGTTGAGCTTCATGCCCAGGATATTCAAGTGTTTAGTTTGCTGAACACCCACACTCCCGAATAATAGGGTGGGGTTAAATGGGGTAGTTTTGCGTTGAGACTAGACAGTTTTGAGTTTTGGATGTGTTAATCTCAACTCTATTATCTCTATTTTGCCCCAGTTGAAAATAATGGTTAAGTCATGGTTGAGCGTGCTGACCATAACATTACGTTTAGTATCAGTAACTGGCATTGCAGCATGTGATTTTCGAAGAAAATCGAAGCATGCTAGTAGAATGCTGTCGTCTGCAAAACTATGGATAGGATTGAAAGTTGATTGGAGAAGATCGTTGATAAATATCAAATAGAGAGTAGGAGAGAGAACTGATCCTTGAGGAACACTAGCGTTAATATGATTTTTGTCGGATATGAATCCCTTCAATTAAGATACGAATCGAACGATTCGAGAAGAAATTTCCAATCCATTTTATGAGAACAGAGCCCTGGCCTCTAACTTGGCATTTGAATAAAAGAGTACAATGCCAGATTTGATCAAAGGCTTTTGAAATATCCAGGGCTACAGCAGTAGATTCGCCAGAGTTGTGAATGCTAATGTTGAAGCTTCTCGCTAAGGTAAGTCATTAGATTGCCAGTGTCACTAATGATACCATTGCATTCAAGATACTTCATTAGTCTTTTGTTGGTAATAATTTCCATTACTTTGTAGAGGGTCGACGTGATGACTATATGTCTGTAGTTTGAGGGATCGATTTTGTCACCTTTTTTCGGAATAGGATTAACATGCGCAGTTTTCCATTGAGTTGGATATTTACCAGTGGAGTTTGATAAATGAAAGATATTTCGCAGCGGTCTAGAAATGGCGAGGGCAATGTGTCTCAGGAACATAGCTGGAATGCCATCAGCACCGGTCGACTTCCTTATATCAAGATTCATAAAAAGTTTCACCACAGTGCCTGTTCTAAAGTAAGCTTTTCCCAGGGAGAAGTCTGCTTCAGTGAGAATTGGTACATTTTGAGCTGTGGTTGGGAGGTGGAATTTGCTGCGAATAATTTCGCAGAAACGTTTGCTTTTTCAATTGAATCAGATATAATTCTGTCGTTAACAATTATATGGAAAATTTATTGTTTTATTTTT
Source organism: Argyra leucocephala (assembly GCA_963942445.1). Classification (NCBI taxonomy): domain Eukaryota; kingdom Metazoa; phylum Arthropoda; class Insecta; order Diptera; family Dolichopodidae; genus Argyra; species Argyra leucocephala. Next base: position 97,591,340 of record OZ012677.1, read on the forward strand.
GTGGTACATAATATTTTTTTTTTTAAGTTTAAAATATATTTATTTGTTGATATAAGATAATAAGTATGCAAACATACTTTTGGCCCGAAAAAACGCGTGAAGTTGATGAGCTCGTCATAACATTCTATAAATTAATTAATTAATTAATTAAGATAATAAGTTTATTAAAATATTTCATTAATGTAATGTTTTAATCTCCCTTTTTTTTTGAAAAATAATTATAAATAATTTTTTTAGGCTTACATTGTTATCATTAATTCTGTGTCTTAATCCTACTATTCATAGTGTAAAATGTACTAATTACTTCTTGTTAATTTAAACATGAAGGTTACTTGAAACGAATATTAAAGCTGTAATTTTATTTTCTAAAGTTAACCTCGTTAAAAATGTTTCAGTTTAATATTTCAGACGCGAAATATTTAGACGCGGACATTATTAAGACTAGATTATTTTGAAAACTTGTATGAAAGATTAGGTGGAATGGCTGAGTTTAAGCTATCATTTCATCCGTTCGAGATGCAAAAAAAGTGAACGTTAGTTTAAAGCTGGAGTATTTTGTTCAGAGAGTAAAATCTTGCTCGATAAATAAAATTTCCTCTAGTCTTAGCTTAGTTAATATATGGAATATTATAATCTATAATTATAATTGACAAGGACTTAAGGACCTGCGCAGTAAGCACATTTTTATTTTATTTCGCTTCTCCTTAATGAACTCTTACTTAATATGTTAATAAGTTGCATATACCACAAATCCGCATACGGGTTGAAGAAATTTCTATTTTGTTTTATAATATTCAAACTTTTAAATAAAATACATCCATTTTGTGTCATTAAACATCTTATTATGTGCTTACCATAATTAAAGGAAATTTATTCTATTAATTTTTTTAATTAACTGTCTCAAATTATTGCTTCCTATATTTTGTTCATTTAATGTATTTTACCTCTTTAATCACAAAAATATTTTATTTTTAGTAATTTTGCGCATTAAATGCCACTTATTATAGAGAATATATCGGAAACGAATTAGTATATGAGGTTTTATTAAACATGAGTGGTTTGTCCTTTATCTTGAGAAGTCTATGCCAGTACGTAAAGTACTATTATTTTCCAAACTTAAAATTTGGCTTCAACTTGAATTAAAATTACTCAATAGGGGCCCCTAGTATATTTTATAATTTGAAAGAGATTTGTGTTATTTCGGTACATGCAGAATCGAATTTGAACGACTGTTTTGCTTTTCTAGAACTCTTTTTTAAGATTGAATTATTTTTCATAACTTAATCTTATTTTTGGGACATTTCATCCATTGCCTGAAAGAGTTCTCTAGTAGAAAGTCAGATTTAGATTTTTAATCAATATTTTTTGAAAAAGATTTCTAATTAAGATATTTAATTCATTGGCTTTTCAAGCTAAGTAGAAAATTGAAAGGAAGATTATTAAATTACGAAAAGATCCTAAATAATAGTATTTTTTATCTTTAAATTTTCGAATTAAGCTAAAATAACTATAGAATTAGTGGATTTAATTGTTAAAAATATATCAAAGCTCAGTAAATGTAGAATTTCATGTACTAAAATATTAAAATAAAAAATCTATTTTTAGTTACGAACTGAAATATTATTTTTATGTAATTTCTTACCTATTGACTTTAATTTCTTAATAGTAGGTACCTACATAAATACTTGTCGTAGAAAGTATTATTTATTTATTTTTTTTTTTAACATATCTTAAATGAAAATGAAGGTTAATACAATTTCCTAATTGAATTTCTACAGTACAAAATAATATTCTAGCTATTCGTTTTTTTTTTGTCAAAAATTAAATATAGGTTATATTAATATTATTTCATACTCTATTTCACTGCTTATTTAATCTTTTAATGTTATAAATATTTTGTTTTCAACGAAAATTAAATTAAATTCAGGTGAAAAAGGTTGAGAAAATTTAATGTTTTTATATTCATATTTATGTAAATAAATTAATTAAATGAAACAACTTATAGATATTATATAAATAAATGTGAGATTTTGAGTTTTGAGTGTTGCTATATACATATTCACATAAAATTACATTTTTTATTATTTAAACGATTTGATTTAATGATAAATATATTATTAGTGAATTTTAATTTAGACTATGTCCATTTGAATGTTTTCAAAAATATCTTGAATTTCTTGATTTATTTTAAATATTGGAATATTCTAATATTGGAATATTACACATAAATATTCTAATATTGGAATATTACACATAAATATTAGAAAAACAACGGTTTTTATAGAAGTGATATTGAAGAATATTATGGCAAATAAATTTTTTGTGTAAAAGTAAAAAAGTTATTTAGAAGGCAAATAATAAAAGTGGTATATATTCTATTCCTGTGTTTCAAAATAAATATTGCTGAATAACTCCTTGCACAATTAAGTGCGGAATACAAAAAGGGACGAATAAGTGCTAATTAGTTTTCCAAAACCAATGAACATAATAGCTTTTCATCTACCTAACTTAGCTACATAGTCATTACCTTTTTCTGTCACAGAATGTTATATGAAAGAATACATACCAAAAATTTATTTGGATTCGGAAAGCCAAAGTTAATATTTACGTATTCATATTATGTAATATTGATTTATTGGTATGTGTAAACTACAATAATTTCAATTTATTTTAGTAACCTAATACAAAATAAAAATCGTAACAATCATTTTTATTCAATAAAACCAACCTAAAGAATTTCTAACCGAAAGTATATAGTATATAGTACATTCAAATCGGTAAGTGAAATTTGTACTATCATCACAACCCAAATATTCGAGCCTTGACCTCTTGTCGAGAAATACCAAAATATAAATTTTATATTATGCTGGTGTTTTAAACTGGAAATCATATATGTAAAATAACTTCATTTTCATTTTACAAGTAATATTAATTGAAATGGTTTAACCTAATCTGTTAAGTATGCAATTCCATGATTGAACTACAAAGCTGTCCGAAGTCTCAGCAATATACTACTGCAGTTTGGAAAGAGAAGTGCACGACTATAATCTTATGTCTTTATACATAATTAAATTATACTCCATACTCACCCCCATTTAAATTAATATAAATTAATGGACAATAGTACGGATAAAATATATAATTGTAAGGGATTAGTATATAAAAAGAAGAGTTTTTTCCCCTTGTGAACTGTACAATCTGTCTCTAATAGAGACATTCACAAATTTTTCATATGTCATGTAATTATAAAGACTTGCATGACAATCTAGTTATAGTAAATACGATGCAGGAATTATAATGCTTCCGAAATATTTTATATTTGCAATTAAACATTAAAATAATATTAGTGAACAGAAACCTGGCAACAATTAAATTATTTAATACTCTAACATTTTATTTTAATTATTATTTTTGACTTTTATTTTTCTGTTCAAAATTTTCTTTAAGGCATATCTGCAATTTTCTATACATATTAGCTTAAAATTACATCAATATATATAAATAACAACAACAATGCCTTATTGATCTAATTTAAAAAATAAAAAAAAAACTGAATTTTCAATTAATTTTCTTTTTGTTGTTTTTTTTTTTAATTTTCTAATAATATAATAAAAATTTGATTATAATAAAAAAAAATAGTTAATTTCTTTGAATGTAGGAATATTTTAATAGTATTAAAGGCTGTTTAATATGCTTTAGTTGTGGTCATTTCTATAATAAAATAAATATTTATTTTTTTTTGTTTATCGGTTTGTTCTAATACTCTCATATTATACGCACATCATATTATTATGTATAATGGGATTATATAAAAATCCTTTAATTTTATTGAATATCCAGTATATACTCTTCTATTCCTATATTATTGTGGTTTTATGACTGAATTAAAATGAAAAAAAAAAACTTTAATAATATTATGTTATAATGGAAACATTCAGGATTCTACTGCATTAATTTAATTTTCATTAGACTTTGAAGTACTTTTTTTTTATCAAATAATACATTATAGTACTATTTAATTTTTCTGGAAAAAGGGGAATTAATGAACATGAATTCAAGATTGTGGTTTTTTAAACAATTTTTTGTATTTTTATTATGTTAAAGATTCCATTTGTATACGTGTGAATAAAATCAATTCAGCGTTTTTTTATATATTTTTTTTTTCTACAAATAATCATATAAAAATACAATAACAGTTTTCACATATTCTATCCTTTTTATAAGGAATTTAAAGGATGTAGAAAAAAACAATAATATGGATATATTAAAATATAATAACATAATGGTGCATAAACCAGTGACAATACATATTAATTTAGTACGTAATTCATCGACTACATTCTAATTTTGTGGTATTTTCATAGTTCAAGGTAGTTATTCTTCGTTTAATTTTACGGTGTAATGTAAAAAATTGGACTTTAAAAGATAGGTAGGTTAGAAATGTTTCAAATGTCGATTATAACAATGCTTTAGATTTTATTTTATCTCAGTCAAGTTTGGCATTTATTTCTAATAAATTTTTTTTTTTAAATTAAGAAAATTAATTAAAATAATTAATAATTTCCCCGAAAGGTTTAGCTCCTTTCACATTTTGTATTTATTTGGTTTTTATTTTTAACCGGAAGGCATTGGAGTAATATTTTTCCATGTTTTTTTTTGCAGATCGTTTTATAAACACAAAGTAAATATTTTGATCGTAGTATAATGTCGACTGTCTTTATTGACTATATTTTTAGCATTACATTTTGACTACTCCATAGTTTGCATTTTACACTTATCAATTTGAAAAATGGTCTTAGATCGAATCTGATTGATTTATTTGAATGTGATTCATTTATTCATTTGATACTCAGTTTCTTTCTTTAAGTCAGCACAACCTCTGATATCTTAAGTTCAATTTTTATTTTTTTTAAAATATCAAAAGCGCTTTCTAATTGCTGAAGTAAATGAAAGTACCAGAATAATTCATAAACACAATTACTGTCTTTCTGAAATAATATGCATATTTTGTGGGCTTTCATATTTTTTATCAACGCTGCGTGGTGCAGTAGATAGAACGCCTGCCAAACGAAATGTCCCAGGTTCGATTGCCGATAAAGTAAAAAAATGTTTTATTGGTTTTTCGACCTGGTTCAGTACTCTGTGTATTCATTGGGATAAAGTAAATTACAAAAAATAATTGATAGTAGTAATCTATTTAAGACTTAGTTCCTGACAATAGCAGCAGTTTTTCACATTTAAAGAGTTGACAAGCCAAGTAATTTGATAAATAAATGCTCGAAGATTTCGTAGATATTGTAGTGTAAAATTGCAGTACCTACCGTACTTAATTAAGCACGAAAAAGTGCTTCTACGTAAGTTACTGTCATGAGTGTAAAAAAAATAAAAAATACAAATTACAAGCCTTTAATTGAAAGAAATATATTTTAATATCTTTAGCTTATAAGAATATGTGTTTAGGATATTATAAATAAAATATTAAGAATAATAAAATACTTGGTAAACAATCGAAATAATAATTATTAAGCAAAAACAAAACTTGAAAGAGAAATACATTGCTGAAACATATTATTTTTTATAAAATAATAATTAAATTATATATTAGTATTAGTATTAAATAATAATTAAGTTGTAAAATTTAATTTATAACTGCATACAGTAACAGTATACAGTATAAACAAACGGAAAGGTAAATTTTAATCAAATTAGGTTTTTCATATTCATTTTTTGATTTAATTATATCGTTTTTAAACTTAGTTTAATTACGCAAAAAATTTGAACAGCTATTCGGGATCAATATAACATTTCATTTAATACAGTATTTATTATATTGTAGGCATTTTTCCAAAAACTGTAAGTAGTATATTAAAGCTAAAGTTATACATAAAAAATAATATATTGTATGTATTTAAATATATATATAACTTTTCAACGTGAAACCTCCTAAAAAATGTATATATATATATTGTCCCATGCATGCATGCTTAACATGTAACCTCTCACTGCACCTATATATTGCCAATTAATAATAGTATTGACAATTTAGTTGTCACAAAAATAATTTTTTTGATTTTACATTATTATTGGGAATTTGTAAGTACTCAAAAGCTTCCTTCTGGAATTGAATGTAAAAAGAAACGCTTGTGATAAAATTAATATGTAATATAAGTTTTTTTTAAAATAAATTATTAATAATAATAAAAACTTATAAAATAGAACTATATTATATATAATATATATCACAAAAAATATATTAAGATATTTAAATAACATATTTCAACCAGCTTCATATCAACTGTTGTTCTGATGTACTCGATTTCAATCATCTTAAATGAAATTTTATCAAAATCAAGTCTGCATTTCCGGTAAAAGCCATACCATTTTCGAAACTAAATTTATCTCGAAAGCTAGTCGCCTTCTTCGTTTACTTGCTATACTTAATTCTTGTAGAGTAGTATAATATTAAGGCCACCAGGAAATGCAAAAATTAAGTGCAATACACAAATTATTTCAAAAGAAAAACAAATGTATTTTAATATACTTTTATATTTTCGTATTTGCCACAACAATTCAGCTGAGTTTATTACTAGTACTTATAACAATTGCGTCAACAAAAAATGATATTAAAAAATAATAAAAATTGTTAAATAATACAACTTCATTCTTTTGTGGAAATTTGCAAGTCTTGAATTTTCTAACTTATTTTATTCAGTCAATCTCAAAGTTTATCAGTCCAACGGTATTCATTTTTTATTCAATTTTATTTCATTTCCAAAATATGTATATATTTACAAATACTTATTTTGATTTAATAGTTTAACCTACGTACTATGTAATTTCCAAGGAAAATAGGAGACGGAAACAAATTTTATTTCAAATTCAATTCTATTAAGAAATCGCAGTACATATAAAAAAATATTACCGCATTGAATTTGTAAATTTAAAATTCATAAAATCACAAGTTCTACCATTAGCGAAGCAAAAACAAAAAATACAAAAATTGAAAAACAAAATGTTCGATTTAGAATTCTGTAAATAAATTTCCATTTTCTTTAAAAAAAAAAATCAGTCACCACTGTGTGAATATAATTTCGAAAACGATACAAGAAAATGTATTAAAATTTTGCTATTGTTTCTTGTTTTTTTTCGTTCCATTTTAATATTGCGGTATATTTTAGTATGGAAAAGGTCAGAGGTCCTAAAAATTTACCATTCATTCAAATGGTAATTTAATCAAAGAATCATTCAGTTTCATTATTGGAAACTATTTTTCTTTTTCATTTTATTGAATTTTTTATTGTTATAGAACAATTTTGCAATCCTCCCTCATTTGGTTTTTCTATAGTATTTTGAGTAGTATATATATATATATATATATATATATATATGAAAAAAATAATAACACAGATATATTCATTATAACGGTGCAAATAGGTTTACTGCCTCCCATATTATTAAGACATTGTTTTTTTCTCACATCAGTTAAAGGACTTCTCTTCTTCTCTTCTTCTACAATTCAACAATTCTAAAATTTTCTTTTTATATCGGCTTGTTTTAGTTTTATTATTATTTTTTTTTTTCTATTTCATTTATATTTATAGAACATTTAATGTCACATTTATTTGTTTTTTTTTATCGCACGTATTCGTAGAAAAATCAACAAAAAAAAAATATATATATGAAAAAAGTAAATATTGTGAAAAAAAGCATATACGAAAAAATGTGTTCGTAAAAAACAACAACCAAATATTATTTTGATAATAAAATCTGCGAAAGTAAACGGTTTGTTGCTGCGGAATGTTGATGAAAATGAATTTTTATTTGTTCTAGTATAAGGTTTTTTTTTTTCATAATACATTCTGTTTGGTAAAGGGGAGGTGGGAATAGTGAAGTAGGATTAGTGTTGTACAAGTTAAATACAAAACGACATGATGAGCACTTCTTTTTCGGATATACATTATCGCAATTTTTAAAATGGAATAAACTGTCGAATTTAATTTTACTGACGTATTTATGAGACATTATCATATATATATATATATATATGTGATTTTTTTTGTTGTTTTTCAGACATAAAGGCAGACGTCATGATGTTTTAAACATTTTTTTTTAATATGACACAGGCATACATATCTGCTTTTTCTTTGGATAATCAGTATTTTGATGAAATGATAAAAATACTTTACTTCAATATTGTAATACTAATGAGATTTTTAGTTTTTTTTTTATGATTAGATAGATAGATTTTTGTAATATTGCAATTTGATATTTGAAGTAACATTTTATTTCGCATTATTTCAAAATAATTAGTGCTAAGATTGGTTGCTATAAAATCCTTAATCAAGATTTTATAATGGTAAAATTTCAAATTATGTTTACGAAATTTTTTTTAAAAGTAATACAAAAGTGCTTTAAAGCAAATAGTTAGAGCTGTTATAATATGATACACATGAGATGATTTTACAATTTTGTTCGAAGAATAACACCACCTAATGGTACAATAGTACAATAGTACAATAAACGAAGCAATATTGACAAGGCGGTCCCAATGAAACAGTGTTGCGCTTTTAAAAATATATTATCTAAATCCATTCTTAATTTAATAATAAAAAGAAATCGTTTCAGCAGAAAATGGGTTCGCTCAAGAGCAAATACTCTAAGCCCAAATTAAGCATATTAATTGTATATAATTCAGAATGAAATGAAAAAAATTTAAAAAACTGAAATGGAACAAGTTATTAAAATCCTTTACAAAATACATTTTGGAAATACATATTATAGTAAATTAATTAAAAAAGAAAATCAAGTCAATCCCATTATTAAATGTAAACCACAAAAAGTACATTATCAACTCCCTTGAGGTTAAGGTAATTGCAAACCACTTCTCATTAAAACACAGATATTATCACAACAATAATTGTAAGGAATTCATTACACAACATGTTAAACAAAAATGAAATAAATCTTACAGACTCTGAGAAATTTACTGAAAGTGATGTTAAAAAAATTATAGCCTCTCTCAAAAATAGAAAAGCCTCTGGTGTTGATGACATATCATCTAAATGCATTAACGTGAATACATTAGGTAGAGCTTTAATGCATTTAATTGATAAGTGGAAATATGCTAAAACGATGAATATACTAAAACGAAATAAGCCCCCAAATTGACTTAATAGTTATCGACCAATTATGAAAAGATGCAATTAAGAGTTTGGGTAGACCAAACCTGTATCCTTAAGGACTCAGAGACTTAAAAACTGGGTTATCACAATAAGCCCATTGGTGGCTGCGTGATGTAGGGATTGGATCCTTCTCGGAATAAAAAATTTTGTTTCTCAAAAGTATTTGAAGAAATTAATAAAATTAACGCTGAATTATTACATAAGAATAAATAATATCCTATACCAATGAACAATTCGGATTTAGATCAGGTCACAATACCTTGCATCCACTATTCGACTAAAAAACTACATTAAAAACAACTCAAATGATAGTAAAAGTGTAGGTATTGTAACATTAGATATAAACTCAGCCTTTGATTGTGTTTGGCATGACGGCGTTATTTACAAGCTAAACAGTTTAGGGTTTCCTTTGCATTTATCTAACCGCAGTTTTAGAGTTCACATTGGTAAAACGTAATCAAATATGTTTCGTATAACTGCTGGAGTACCTCACTTCTCCGTACTTGGTTCAACGCTATATAATATCTTAACTTCTGATATTCCAAATATGGAAAACTGTCTGCTATTCGTCTTCGCAGATGATACAACAATTATTACATCAGCCATCTTTCAAGTAGAAGTCGAGAATAAACAACAAAGTGCATTGAACATTATAACCGATTATTTTGTGATTATATTACAGTAAATTGATACCGTCAAATATCTCGGCTTAACCTTAGACAAAAAATAACATTCCAATATCAAATTAGCAGCCCCATATATAAAACCAATAAGACCATTAGAGCACCTCTACACCTTTATAAATTAAAACTCAAAATTCTCAAATGAAAACAAATTATTATAAATGAAAACAGTTTTTCAACCAATACTGAAAAACAGGGAAGTAGGGCACCTTTTTGGAGTGACTGTGCAAAAATGCATATATATATCAGAGCTTCAAATTACACAAAATAAAATTTTTAAATTAATTCATAATTTTCCTTTTTACTATTCTACCACTAAACTTCATCAAAAATCCAACATGAAAACCATAGATAATAAGATTTCACAATTAAAATTCAATTTTGATTATAAGTTGCAATTTTCTGGCAATAAATTAATACATTTATTAAAAATTTATATCAATTATTAGGCAATTAATAATTATTTATAGGAAATCGTTTCGTTCATCATAACACTGTTAGAACTCATCAGTATAGTTATAGTGTTAGACTATCTATACAACTTCTATTTTCATTTTGATTGATTTTATAACTTAGAAGATGTCAATAATACATCTGTGAGTTATAAAAATTGACCAAAATTCCAATGTAAAATGTTATTTTTATAATATAAATTTATGTAGTTATTTCATTTTACTTTTAATAAAAATATTTAATTAAATAGTTATAAAAACAAGTATAAGTTAGATCTAAGTAGGTATAAGGATGAATTTAATTTTGTTCGAATAAGGTTTAAACAAAATTATCAATCTATATCGTTCTTTTGAGTTTCATAAAACATTTTACAGACCTTTAACAGTGAAAATAGTGGAATATTTTCCTTTTAATTTTACTGATATGCTAATCATACAGATACGCGTATTTCGTCTACTACTTGCAGACTTCTTCAGTGTTTTGTACTCGACTCGAAAATATTCGACTATTTTCACTGTTATACCAAAACTTTACTCTAACGCTGGAAAACAAGTTTTTATAAAAACTAAATATAGACCTTTATTTAATGAAACCGAATTAAAAGAATGCAACAAAAGGCTCCAAAAATTATTATAAAGTAAGTCCGATAGATTTAAAAACTTTATAAATACCTACTCTGATAATGTTAAAAAAAAAACTAATATTTTAGTTTAATAAAACCCAATAGAAATATTATTGGTAGTTTCAATTTAGTTTTATGCCAAACATTTTTTATTTTAAATCGAAATTACCTAAAATTGCATACTTGTTGATCTTACATTATTATAATTTAATTAAAATTAAACATATAAAATAAATTTTCTACAATGAGCAGTTCTAGAATGAGTTAATAATAAAAATATTCATTCTCAGCTGTAGGTCTCCATACGTTACACATAAAAATAATAAATGTATAAACTTCATTTGTGAAAATTTATGTATGCAGTACGTAGTAAGTAAGTATTTGATATCATATATATATAAAGCCAGTAGTATCCATATTAATAATTAATATATAGAATTTACATAAAACAAAAAATAAAACTTGGATAAAACTTCAAAATTTATTATTAACAAAAAAAAAAAGGATTTGAAATTAAACAACAAATTTCTTGTACATTATAACAAGGATAATCATCATATAAATCATAATATTATCTTATATATATGTACATCCATGCACATTTATATAGGTAGTTATAATGTTGGAAAATTGTTGAAATATTTTTTTTATTTTAAATAAAATTATTTTATATAGACTTGTAATATTAAAATTTTGATAAAATTTATATAGAATAAAATTGCAAACTGGATTAAAGTTTAAATTTAATTTTATCTTTAAAGTACACTTTAGTGTTATATGTATAAAAAATTTTTATGTAATTATATATTCTTGAGTCGTTTACTATGAGTAAACTTTTAAATTATTGAGTGTTAAACTTCATTAACTAAAATTTATATAAAATAAGTATAGACAGATATTTGTTGTTGTTGAATTTTATAATAATCAATAATGTTTTTGTAAATAGTTTTGCTATTATTATATTAATATTATTATTTAAAATTAGCACTCGAATAAAAATATCTTAAGTTTTATGATTATGAGTCATTTTCTTAATTAAAGGACACTTCAGTTTTTCGAGAATATTCTGAAATATAATAATTGAAATCATTTTCAAAAGAACTTATTTTTAATAATATTAAATTAATTTAATCATAAGTATTAGATATTATTGTTATTTGAATATATAAGATAAATAAGAGAGAGAAATTCATATATTTTCTTATAAGTTTATTAAGGTTTTGATTGATAGACCTATTTTAAATGAATTTTGAGACATGCATTTTTTTGGTTTTAATTATTTTCGTTCTCCTAATAAGAGGTTAAGTTTATTTCAATTGCATTAAGAAAATGCTTAATTAAACGTAGTATTATTTAACTAATAAAAATTTAACTATTTATGTGTGATATTTTACAATGATATTCTGGATAGCTGATTTTGGTAAAGTCTGCTACTGTACAAAAAAAATCAGACAAAATTGGCGTCGGTTTTTTACCCGGAACATTGACAGAGTAACAGTTTTAAACTATGTATTCTGTTAGTATGCTACGTAAAAATTTAACATTATTTCATGTAATTGGTTGTTGTAAAAAAATGATAGCAAAATTTTTTCTTCGAATTTTGCTTTGTAGTACGCTGTTAGTATGCTGATCAAAATAGAAAATGAAATTCTTGTTTTGTTTGCCAGGTATTAAGCTTCAAAATTTTTGCTCCTCATTTATATACCCGGATATATAAAAAATTTTACATAGTAAAATAAAATAAATATTAAAAAATATTATTTAAAAATATTATTTTAAAGGTTCCATTTTTAAATAATATTATTTAAAAATATTATTTTAAAAGTTCCATTTTCAAATAATATTTTTTAAGGTTCACTTTATTTTACTTACGATTTATTTATTTTTTAAATAGTTTATTTAAGATAATAGATAGATTAAGAATAGATTAATTAATTAATACTAATAGGTTTATTTAAGATAAATAGTTAGATTTTATTTTTTCAGATTGTTGATTAACAAATGAACAAATAATGCCACCTGTTATTGAATAAACGAATTTTTTGAATTCACAAAAATAAAATATAGTAAAGTTTAACAGAAATAAATCTTCACAACAGGCCGAACACGAACATCTTTAATTAAACTCTTTAACAACAAATTGTCGGTGACATTATAAATTTTAGTTAACATAGAAATTAATTTGTAATCAATATCTTGGAATTGGGAATATCTAACATGGCATTCTCAAATGGACGCCTCAGTCGTAGCTAAGTGTACGCATTTTGTAATTCGGGTAAAGTTAATTAAAAATGAAATATAAAACTAGTGGATCCCCTGTGCAATTGCACAGAAGTAGTCTAAACTAATTTCAATATAATTTAAAACAATAAAATTTCATTACTCTCAACGTAATAGATCGATATATTTCAATACGAAAGATATTTTATTGAATTTTAAAATTGAATTTGAAATTGAAACTGCATATATTTTTTTGAATGATAGCAGAAGCAAATGAAATAACATTTATTATATAATTTTTGAAGAGTTGACCTGATCTGATTTTTGTTTTTCTGTTTTGTTTTCAATTTTTGTTTATGTTTTTCTTTTTGTACTTTTTTCTATAAGTTTGTGTGTTTATTTTAAATGACAGAACTTTTTTGAAGCCTTTTTAAAAAATTTCCGTAATTGACATTTCTTTTAGATTATAGATGGCGCTCAACTTGGAAATAACCGCCATATATTTGGTGTTAATTTGGTGGAACTGTTTTAAGTATTCAGCACCAATAACTTGCTAAAATTTTAATATTATTGTGGTGTAAGTAGTTTGCTATTCAATTATTCTTGCTTTTTTACTCATCACGTCGTTCATATTGTGCATTATAATATAAGATATTCCACTCATGGCCTTCCTTGTGTAATATATAAGATTTATTAATTACAAATGACTATTTTGAGTTGAAGATTATTATTTTAGTTATATAAATTATAATAATATCTGAGCTGCAAATGGTTTAACACGACTACAATTTTTTTTTTTTTTATTTAACATACAAATTTTTGAAAAAAACTTGAAAACTTTCGCGCAAATTTATAATTCAAAAAACCGAAAAAAAGCTATCCAAATTTCAATCTCAATAAGCGTTGAATTTGAAATTTTAATTTGAGTAGGCTTTCAATGTTGAAATGTTGAATGCATATTGCATATATTGTACAAATACAATACACTTTATATAAAAGTTAATATCAGTACGGATTTATATTTTAATCTGAGTGTTACATTTAAAATTAGTTTTGAAAAATATTTAGTGTTGTGCAATTTTAAATAATGTGCTGAAATATTGGTAAGACTACAAACATTTTCAATTTTTGATTTCAAACTTTAGATTTACATATACTTTTTCAATATAAAATATGAAGTCAATTACACGATTTCAATTTAAACGGTTTCGATTTACACGGATTCAATTTACACGGTACTTTTGGAGAACCAATCCACCGTGTAAATCGAGGGTTAGGTGTATTATGATATGGAAATGACTATTTCCGAGTTACAATTGACTAGCTATTACTAGATTGCAATTGGAAGATGTATGCTATATGGGCCTTATGATTTTTGTTAAACTTTCAAAAATTGATTTTAAAATATCGTCGCCTCAATGTAATTTTGATCCAGACGGTTTATTTTGCCCTCAATAATAGCAATAAGCCATTTTACTGGACACAATAGGTTATGTTAGTCTAAGTTTAGTTAGTATTAGGTTTAAAAAGATATATTTAAGATTTATTTATTACAAAATAACAATTAAAATTGTATGTTTTATTGTCATGTTTTTGTAGCTGCAATACAAATTTTTAGGTAAAGTATATTCAAAAACTGATTTATGTTTTTTTTTTTTTTTTATTATTTATTTTTTGTATTTTTATTTCATTGTTTAATTAATATATAATAACTGTTCTATAGACAAGCGATTTTTAATATATGTAAAAAAAAAAAATATACATAAAATAATTAAAGTGATATTTAAAAAAATTTAAGAGAATAAATAAAAAAAATACAAATTAACATATTTTATATATTAAACAATTAACAAAATTAACAAATTTAGGTAAGTAATTATTTTAATACAATTATAAGAACAGAAGAAAAAAAGAAACTTATAAAATTGTATTCAATAATAAAGTTAGAGATTAAAATATCAATTAAACTTATAATAATTGTAAATTAAGAATTATAAAATAACGAAAAGAAAAGTGTTCTACAAAAGGCAAAATATTATATACTAAATTAAGCAAACAATAAAAATAAAAGTTAAAATCAATCTATGCAAAAAGCATGCAGTAGCGAGTGTAGTTACAAAAAAAATATTTGATCAAAATAAAAATATAGAACAATAATAACGAATAAAAACCGAAAATAAGACCTTATAAACCTATTAAAAATAACTAAAAAATAAAAATCAATATCTTATAAAAAAACAATTAAGGTTAATCAAATACAAAAATTTACGTAATTATGCGTACTAAGTCATTTACTTGATCATGATTGAAATTAAAAAGCTAGAGTTTAACCAAACTGAGTAGTTTAGAACCATAACTATTATACTTTCATGAATTAAAAATGTGTAGTTGTGTGACATGGATCAAAGTAGAGCAAATATGATTCAATCAATTCACATCAAATTTTTGATTACGTTTTGTAACTAACATTTATATAGTAAGCATTTGATTGGTTTCAGTAAACTGGAATATTGTTCCCCATTGCACAAATTTTGGATATATTTTTATGTTCTTCTAACATATTTCGAATTTTCATTTACAGCGCAAATTCGTTGCATTTATAATATTAAATTTTGTGTTAAAAATGGTTCGATATAAAGTTTGTATTATCCAAGTATCTTGACTTTTTTCCAAAAAATGTTCCAAGCATTAAAATTATAAATCTGATATTTAAATTTAAATATTACAGTTGAGAAGTACTTTGGCAATAATAAAAATTAACACACTTAAAAAATGTATATAATTATCATATTTCGCGAGGAGGATGAGCTGCTGATATCTCTTTTCTGTTAAGACCAAAACAAAATTTAAAATTAATTTTCAAAACTTGTTATATTCCTCTTCTGCATCATTATCTATCAAATTTACAAGTATCTATTTTTTTTTGTTGTTATTTTAAGTACCCTGTTTTCTGATACGCGTTATTATAAGACCAAAAAATTTCAAATATGTTTTTGTTTTTACTTTTCAACATCATTTCAACCGTCATTATTTTTTAATTATTATAGAAAAATGTCTTATAGCGTAGGAGAAAAATATAAATAAATTATTTCACAATTACCGACTAGGTATTACTTAACTTTATTTACTTTGGCTAAAACCATCATTCGGATCATTTTCATGAGGCCGTTAATTTTGTTAATTAAAAAAGGATACTTGGAATTTGTTTATTACTTCATTAATTATTTTAATTAATTAGCGTATCTATATATATAAATATCTATATATATTAATTTTTATTTTTAATTCTCTAAAAACGATTTTTATCTTAATTTTATTTTTTTTTTTATTTAGTGCAAATATTTTTGATTTGGAACTTAGAAAAACTTTCTGGAGCCATTTTATTTTCACATTCAAATATTTATAAAATTATTAATATTCAGAGCTGGGCAATACTCGAGTAATTTTTGTTAAATTAAAAGTTTTTGAAAAGATTTGACTCAAATACAAGGAAAGAATTAAATTTTGTAATTTAAAGTAATTTCTTTGAGGAAAAGTTTTTGACTTAAGAATTTTTCAAATATTGGACTATTATTTTAATACTTCCAACCACATATAAACATTATTATTTAATTTATAAACATTAAAGTGTTAAAAATAATTTTAATTTTTACCTAGCTTGCGTATATAAAAATGCAATAGCTTCGGCTTTAATTCGTGAGATACTGCACCTTTTTTCACCATGTTTAATCGCCATTCTGATCAACACAAGCTCAGCTAAAAATAATGAAATATTTTTTTTTTAACGACTTTGGGGCACTCATTGTTGCTGGCGACTACTCAATTTCCTTAATTTGGCTTATTTCACCAAAAGAGAAGGTCAACTACCATTCATAGATTTATTATTAACCAAAACAAGAACGTCTCTAGAAATAAAGATCTGCATCAAGCTTACAGATACTAACAGGGTCATCCCGAATACCTCGAACCACTCCTATCAATATAAGATGGCCTCTTTCAACCACATTATGATCCACCGAATGTTAACCCATCTCATTTCTCAAAAAGGTTTAGCAAAAGAGATTGGATACATATTTCAGATTGTCAGAGTAAACGGATATTCAGAAAAACTAACTTATTCAGAAAACGCAGAAGACTTTTATAACGAAATTCCCTCACTAATTTACTCACTGATCAACAAAACGGAGAGTTGCATTGGAATTTAGTGAAATTTTTCTCCCACTTAGAGTGAAAATAAAACAAAAATGTGTTAGGCATAGTATATATCAGTAAAACCAATCATTTTAACACTATCCTAGTATCAACTGAGAATAGATTAAATGGCAAAATCAGGAATATAATATAAGATAACTTGCAGTCAATCAAACAAAGTTGATATAGGACAAACTAGAAGAAACATGACTCAAGAAACGCCTGAATAAGCAGAAATATATCTAAGAAGAAGAATTTCACCAAATTAGATAGATCCAAAGTAGTAAAACACATCATCTAGGAGAGTTAAAGTATTTCCAAAGAAGACATATTAATGATAAATTACATAAATGATCCTACAAGAAACTAGCTGAAAACATCGAAATTTATAAAACTGAGAATGACTCACACCTAAATAAAAACCAAGGTAATTGATATTCTATTCCTTTCCATCTATTCCCTTCTGTGGCTATCTAATCGGTTGGAGCACAGAAATGTGTTTCAGTTATGATGTGGATAAAATATGTAACTAAAAAACAAAATTACAAAAATAATATATAAAAATTTATAATCAATAAAAAAATAAAAATAATTAATAAAAACAATACTTTAAAATTATAAATATTACCTATATCAATACTCATATAGCTCAAATAACACAATAACCAAATAACACAATAAATAGATATTGACAAACACTAATAATAATTACACAATTATTGTCAACAGCAGACAAAAAGTATGTGACATGACGTATCCAGTAAACATAGTAACATCAGGCATCTTAACGTCAAAGATGGATAAAATTGCAGTGACACCTTGTAGAAAAGATGACGTTGTCTTATCACGTAGGCGCAGACAGAATTATCAAGGTGGTTTTCTACAGTAGGCCAATCCCTCTACCATATACTTACAAACAGATTAAAAATAAAATTAGACATTGCCTTGGAAACAGAAATCATGATTAAACAAGAACTTGAAACTACACACAAAAATGTGGGAGCAAGTGAAATCAGCAGCTAAAAATCGAGTACGATGCAAATGTCAAGTTAAAGCCCTATGCTCCCAAGAGGAGTAAGAAAAAAACATTGATATTCTGCATTTTTTAACTTTTTAGTACCAACAATATAGTGTATACAGTCAGTTCTATAGTCACTATAATCAAAACTATGTTTGGTGACAGGAGCAATTCTCAATGTTAGCTCAACTGAAATACTTTAATTGAAAAATGATTTGAGCTAATTTAAGTCAAATACTAAAGTATCAAATTGAATGAAATACTTCAAGAAAGTATTTCAAATAGAAGATGCAATTCTTTACTCGTATTTGATCTTATACTGCCACAAAATTTAGAAGTATTGAAATATTTTATTTTAAAATCATTTACAAAAATATTATATAATTTTTTTTTAATAATTTGCCATCCTTGATTCACAGAAAGTTTTACAATTACATTTGACAAAAAATTTAAAATAATTGTAAATAATATAGAACGCTTCAAGTTCGATACCTATGTACATTTCAAATACTAATAAGTTAAGGTCACTAGTAATAAGCCATTTTTTTGTCAACAGTATATGTTAAGATTAAATGGCATAGCTATGACATGTGGCAGTTACGTCTTTAATTAAATATTAAAAATTCACTTGGTTTTGCTTAGTGTTAAATATTATGTCATCATCATCTGTTGGTTCTACAGCTCGGGGTGAGCCTTAACCTCGTCCACAACTTTCCTCCATTTTGCTCTATCTTGTGCAACTGTCCTCCATCCGTTAACTCCAAACTTTCGACAGTTGCCCTCTACTTCGTCCAGCCATCGTGATCTTGGTCTACCTCTTGCGCTTGTATTGTATGGTACTGCGTCTAATATTCTTGTTGGCATCCTTTGATCATTCATCCTCACCACATGACCTGTCCATCTTAGTCTTTGTGCCTTAATAAACTTAACAATATTGTGTCCATCAATTAGTGCTTCTAGCTCCTCGTTTGATCTGATTTGGTATTCACCATCGTCCTTTATTTTGGGACCAAATATTTTTCTCAGTATTCTTCTTTCGAATACTTTCAATTTATTTTCGTCACTAATTGTCATGGTCCATGCCTAGCATCCGTATGTTACGACTGGTTGTATTATGGTCTTGTACATTCTTAATTTAATTGTCCTGGTTAAAATTTTTGACCTGAAAAGGCCTTTGTGTGCGTAGAAACATTTTTGTGCTGCTTGAATTCCATCATTAATTGTCAAATGCATGTCATTTTTATTATTTATTAAGGCACCTACATGTATAAAACTATTTACTCCTTCAAAGTTATAATCATTTATTGTTATATTTTGGGCGGATCGTCTTGTTTTCCGTTAAATATTATGTAAATAATAAAAATTAAAGAAACAAAACCTGAAAAAAAATGTATTTTTATAATTGAGTTAAATTCAACTTTTACAGTGTTCAGTATTAATATTTTGTGATTTACCCAGCTCTATTTATGTTATAATTGTTTTTATATTTGTAATTTTCAATTAAACAAATCGCCCAGAGCGACAATAGAATTTTACAAAAAAAAATTATATTAATTTTTGTTATTATAATAAATTCTATATTTATAATGTCCTAATATGTATTTATATAATTTTTTTCCATTTCATTACTTAAACTAAACTTTTTCATCTTAATTCGTTAATCTTGATCTTGATAAAACTTTATAATTTAATATGAATGTGTTTGTGATTCAAAGTGTCTCATTTTCTTCTATTTGTTCGGCATCTAAAAATAAAAATATTTTTTTTTTTTGGTTAATTTCATTTCTTCGTGTATATTTTTGGTAATTTCTATTTTCCATTTATTTCATGTTTATTTTTTTTATTAAAAAAATTTTCGTTATACACAACAGGATGTTGTCCTGTTTTCATTTCGATTTACGTTTTTTTTTCTATAAAATTTTTTTATACTTTTCTTTAACTCTCTATATGTTCTATTATTTTCATTAATTTTATTTTGTACTCGTTGACTATATGTGGATTGAATTTAAGAGGCAATTTTGGTGCCTCTAAGTCTCGATAAATATTGATATGAGAGTATATTTATAGAGATGTTGGAATATGTAGATTATATGAAGATTGTATTTGAGTTTCGTTTTTTGGTTTTTGTTGTTGTTGTTCTTTTGTGTAAGTAAGTTAGAATGAAAGTAATGGGAAGGAAAAAAAAAACATGTTTAGGCGAAAAATTTTTTTATTAAGCCTTAATCCTTATAATGGTTTTCTTGTTTTTTTTGCTTTGTTTTTTGATTTTATTTTTTATGTTTTTCTTCTAATTCTTTGTAAATGGTAAGCCCTAAGTCTCAAAATAAAATGAAATGATATATAAAAAGATGTCTGAAAAAAACAAAAACAAAGAAAATTACTTAAATGAAATCAGGAAAAAAAAACGAAAGCTAGAGTATGAGCAAAAGTCCTTTAAAAGCTTAAAGATATGGCCTTTTAAATTATTCATTTATGGTACTAATGAATTATATATGCGTAGCGTTCATTTTATTCACTTTATGATGTTTCAAAAAAAAAAAAAAGTTTTTTATCTTTCTTTTCAACTTCTTCTGAATATTATGGCTATTTTGACTACTCGTGTTTTTTTTTTTTGTGCTGATCGTATAATATTTAACACTATTTTATTTTATTTAAAGAAAAATATAAGTATAAAAAATATATTTTTAGAAAATTGCCCAAAATGCAATTGAGAGTATTCCATATTGAGTCTCAATTTTATTATGAAGTTGTGAATAAATATTTTGTTAAACAAAGTTGAGTTTCAAAATTATTTAGAAAATTAGAACTTTCGGTGACTTTCGAAACGTCAAAAAATACGATTGTGAGACGGTTTGTTAGACTTTTATTATCACAATATAAAAATCATGTTACATTACAATCATTACACGCTGAGTGGCGCAGTAGGTAGAGCGCCTGTCTTTCAACCGAACCCAGGTTCGATTCCCGATGAAGCAAAAAAAATGCTTTATGGATTTTTCGACCTGGTCCAGTACCATTTGTCATTGGGATATAATAAATGACAAAAAATAATTGAGAGTATAATCTGGTAACAAATTAAATAAATGAAACTATTCTATTTAAGAAGGCTTAGTTCCTGGCAATAGCAGTAGTTTTCCACAATTTAATGAGTTGATAAGCCAGTAATTTGTTAAATAAATACTCGAAACATTGTAGATTGTAGTGTAAAATTGCAGTACCGTACTTAATTAAGCACGAAAAGGTGATTCTACACTAGAGTGAAAAAAAAAAAAAAAAATGTGTTTTATCTGTAATTTTGACGTTAATAAACATTTCTTGCAATTTTACGAAAATTTGTTTGCTGAATGTCATGAGACAAAAACGTTAATAATGATATACCAAAAATATTAATTAATATTATATTTTTATTGTTAAATTTTATATTAATATTATATTGTTTTGCACTTAAAAAAGAAAATTTAAGCATGAATTTAGCGAGATTTCTTTCTTGGGTTTATTTCTTTTCCCTATTAAAAAATGTCAGTTACAAAAACAAAAAAAAAATTTTTTTATTATTATTTTTATTTATTAAAACAAATAAAAAGACTCACTCAATTGATTATTTCCTGATACATTTAAATTTTCCAAATTATTATGAACATCAAACAAATACCTTTCAGAAATTCTCAATACCTTCTTTTTTACATTCGAGGTGTCGCGAATACATAATTTAGTCGTTTATAAACTCAACACATTGTGTTACAATTTGGATTGGACGAATGTAAACGCAAGACATTGTGTTTCACCTTTTTTTAGGCGTTTCGAAAGTCTAGGTTTATTTATAGCTTGCATCTAAATTAAAGCTGCATTTCAAACACAATTTTGTTTTACATATTCGTGAAAATTTATTTTTAAAAGGCGATACGATACTTCACATCATTTGAAAAGTGTTAACTTTAATAAATGTAAGAACAAATTGGTACGAATTAGGGATGTGCGAAAACGACATAAAGGTCGGTACGTATCAGAAATAAAAAAAAAAAATATATATCGATGCATACAAAAACCGGAACCAAATAATATGTTGATATCGATTTAAATCGCAAGAATAAAAATTCTAGATTTTGAGTTGAGCATTGAGATATAGAGCTATTCGATTTTCTGAAAAAGTTGGTTAATAGTGAAATAAAATCAACCCACTTAACTAACTCAAATTGATTTTTATATATAAATTTTGAAATTTTATTACATTTTATCTAATTAATATTAAAAAATATTAAATAATGTATTAAATCAGTTTTGACATTTTGTCAGTCTTTAACTTTATTTTAACTTATTTTTATAGCCAAGACTGTAATGAAAATTTAAAACCGATACGAAACGAGTGATTTAAAATATTTGCTATCTTATTTCTTTCCTAAATTTCTATACTTGTTTGACGTTTGTGTATCAGTTTTCAGTACTACCATCTAAAATTTGGAACCGTTTAGCATTTAACAACATATAGCGTAAATATACATACATTTATTTTGCTGTTAAGTGTTAAACATTTTTTAAAGGCCAAATAAAAATTTCCTATATTAAAAGATCAATGCAGCCAAATAATATTGATATACTCAAATAACGCTAACAAAAGCATCGAGTTGAAAAATCAGTATAATGTGAACAAAATATCGAGTATATGAAGAACTCGATACATATCGCACATTACTAGTGCTTAACATGGTGTGATTAAAATTATTGACTTGAATAAAGTTTATTTAATATTCGAAAGTTGAAGAACATGTCAAAGAGTATTTAATAAGACACACGCTGGGTGGTACCATTTGTTAAATAAATACTCGAAATATTGTTGATATTGTAGTGTAAAATTGCAGTATCGTAATTAAGTCCGAAAAGGTCTACCTAAGTTACTGTCAAGAGTGTAAAAAAATGGGATTATTTTAACTACAAATTTTTAAATTAGAAGAAACTTAAACACCTTAAAATTAAAATAAAGATATGTGAAATAAAAAATGTATAGTACCTATGTTTTTATTTAACAGTTTTCATATTGAAACGAACTTATATCTTAAATTTAGAATGTATTTTTAGTTGGTTCATATTATTGCTAAATATTGTCCTTCATTTGCCGTTTTTATACCGTAGCTATTTTAACTATAGCTACTAAAGTCAAAACGAGTTTGACAATTATTGTAGTAACTGTTCTTACCGTACTAAGTTATAAATGTCAAAATAGAAATTGGATTTGAAAACAATAAACTTACTGATTTGAATAAATACAATATTTTTTGAAATAATGGAAAATTATTTAAAAATTTTAAGTGTATACAAGATTAGAAGAAGTGCAAGGTTAAGACAAAACAGATTCCGAAATCAGAGAAGGAGAAGTAGTATAGTTTTGTTTTAATATGTTGTTAAAATGATGAAAAGTTGGTCATCATTGTTTCATTTCTCGTCCAATTAGTTGCTTTTTTTTTTTTTTAAATTTATCATTTTCAAAATTATTATTGTTAAGTAAAATTATTATTATTAAACAAACTACAACAAAAATTAAAATATTTCTTATTTTAACTTTTGCTTTCAAACAAAACAATCAACAAATTTTAATTCGAGCGAAATAAAAGCAAATTTCAAAAATGACATCTGTAGCAACAATTATGACATTTGTAGCAATAATGTGGTATTTATACCGTTGCTACGTAACTCTACTTGAGCTAAAAACCTGCAACTAATTTAGCTAGCTTAAGCTAAAAAATTCTGGTGTTTATACCATTGCTACAAACGTCAAACCATTTAACTCTAGTTAAATTAGCTACGGTATAAACACGGCAATTGTTTGTTTCGATCAAATGCTGCAGAATTTATTTTTTAATTAAGTTCTTGTTAGCAAGCATAAAATAATTTACTATTAATTCTGTGGCAACAAGTCGAACCAGCTTATTTCAAGTAAAATCAATTATAAAGGTTAATAATAAGAGATTTAAAATATAGTAATGTGACTGAGCCAGTTTCTAGTTTTTGAAGATTTCTTAAATACATTTGAAGTTCAAAAACAAGTGTAAAAAAACGCTTTCATTGTTGCAAGATGTTAATATTATTAAATAAAATTTTGTAATAATCGCTTAAGTAAAATGTTCTTTTAATACGTTTGAAAATGATTTTCCAATTTATTACAATTTATAAGCTTTTATGGCTAATTGTAGAAATATATTTAAAATATTTTCAGTTAAATAAACAACTAGCTATAAACAAAATATTTTTATGTCATTTTGACATAAACCATTTTATACTCTAGTAAGCAATGTGACTCATAGTTGTCAGAATCAAACAAAATTTTGATAGGAATTACTTTCAAAATTTCTGAATATTGGTCTAATTACCAATATTATAAATAAAATTTATTTATCATTAATAGATAAAATTTAAATTATTTATAATTTTAATAATTGTAATTAAAATTTAGCTTTACTTTAATATACTTTTTATTTACCAAACACAAATTTCTACTTTATTAATTATTATGACGATTATGTTCTTTTTTTTTGCGTGGATTAGTGGGAATCTTATAGACACAATAAGCCCCGTAGTTCCATTGTTTGTCAGATTTTTACTGACTGAATAAACCACATCCTTCCCATTAAAACTAATCCGACGGACTAACCATTCATTTATTTTTATTTTTATTTTCTTAAAGAAAAAGCTTACGAAATTCTATAGTATTAAATCTAGTGGCTTCGTTCGTCTTCTGATATCATTTTTATTATCTAGTAATTGAGCGGCTTCATCGTTACCATGACCCTCTAGACGAGCCAAATGCTTTGCTGCATATCTTTTTATTTCACTTTCAATGCAAGGGAATTTTAAATCTCTGTGCAAGTCACTGTTGCGAACATACCAGGGGGCAATTAAAATGTTGCGCAAGACTTTATTTTGGAATTTTTGTACAAAGTGTTCGTTTTGCACATCCCCATATTTGCCATACAACCATATCGGTTTGATTATCTGATTATATAAAAATATCTTATTATGTATGGGTAATTTTAAATTTCGACCTAAGACCCAGTACATTTCTCTATAGTTATCATCAAACTCAACTTTTTTATTTTTGACGTGCTCTTTCCATCTTATTTTGCATCTAATTTCATTCCTAGGTATTTAGCGTTGTTTTTTTGGGGTATATTTACCCCATTCAGATTTACCGATGGTTGATTTTCTAATTTATTATTTGTAAAATTTACATTTGCCGATTTTAACTCATTGAGTTTAATTTTCCATTTCTTTGTCCAGAGGTGTAGCTTGTCGCTTGCTGTTTTGCTATTTATTTGTA
Organism: Argyra leucocephala; assembly: GCA_963942445.1. Taxonomy (NCBI): domain Eukaryota; kingdom Metazoa; phylum Arthropoda; class Insecta; order Diptera; family Dolichopodidae; genus Argyra; species Argyra leucocephala. The sequence continues at coordinate 97,617,018 of OZ012677.1, forward strand.
GTCTCGTCAATATTTGATCCTACTGCATCAACGCAGTATCGTCAGCGAATGTAGCTACAGTTTTATTTTCCATTTGTGGTAAATCATTGGTGTAGAGCAAATACAGTATGAGACCCAGAATACTTACTACCTTGAGGCACACGCGTTTTAGTATTGTAGATAGTAGAATACTCTTTGTCTTGTTTTATTCTGAACAGTCTGTTATCTAGGTATGATGAGAGTATATCTACATATTGCTTAGGTAACATATTATTTAGTTTATTTATGACGTCTCGATGTCATACTTTATCAAAAGCCTTATCAAAAACTAGCTTTTCTTCTAAACCTTTTGCTATTATGTCCGTTGTCCTATGTATGTGATCGATTGTCGTGTGCTTAGATTTAAAATCAAATTGATAATATGGAATCAGTTTACTATTTTCTATGATCGGTCTCATTCGAATCAATAGTAGTTTTTCAAATAATTTTGATATTATTGGTGGTAGTGATATTGGTCTGTAGGATTTAACCTCATTTATAAGCTTACCTGGCTTTGGTTACCTACTTTCCACATACTCGGCCAATACTTTATTCTTATAGCAGCGTTTATAATGCGTGTTAGCATTGTTAAAGTTCTTTCAGGACTTTCGATGTTATTAGATGAAAACCTGGAGCTTTTTTATCGCTCAGTTTTTTAATTTGTTCAACTATTTCTCTCTGGGATACTGGTGATATGACATTTTCTTGCCAATTATTATTTTCTTCAGTGAGGTCATCCGAATCAGTCTCATCTGGACAAAAAATTTCCTCAAGATTATCTGCGTATGTTTCAGCTTTATTTTTATTTAAGTTAGCGCAGTAAAATTAGGTTTGGATATTACTTGCGTGTGATATGCATGGAATGCATTATTACATGTAATTAGTAACACATTAACACATAATATTCTAAATTATTTTTGCGTGATGCAAGCAAGCAATATTTGTGCTCATTTAGTTGAACCATATGGTGATTATTTTATCTCGACATAATCGGTTATAATTTGTAGGTACAGAATTAAAATAGTCGGAAAATAGTCTAAATACAAACAAATTTTTGCCAGCCAGACATTAATACCGATATTAATTAACAAATTTTCTAATTTTTATTTTCTACTTAAAAAATGTCCCGAAAAATTCATTCAAATTAAAAATAAGAATTCTCTTGTTAATAATTTTAAGCAGTTTTAACAAAATAATTCATTCAAGAAGTATTCATTTATGTGTTCTTCAAAGAATTTTATTTTATCTTCATAATTTTCTTTTTAACAGAAGAGGGATGTGAAAAAAAACATTCTGTTAATTTAATTAATATTAACATTAAAAAAAAATTTAAGTATTCCAAATTTACTGAAACAAAAATAATTAAACATTTTTTTAAAACGAATTTTTTTTTCTTTTAGTAATAATTATTTCTTAGTTAGTATCATTCATGTTATATAAGAAAAAAAAAATTTAATTTCTATTTTCGTAATAACAAGAGAAAAGAAATTTAAATTTTCTTTTTCAAGAACACTAAGTTCTTTTGTATGTAAGTTTCAAAGACAAATTTCTAAGAAGTTTTTTTTCATAATTTCCTTTTTTTTGTTTTTTTTTTTTGTATCAAATTAGACTACTTTAGAATGATGTTTTATAATAAAAGTATTAAAATTGATAATTAATTATTTCAAATTCTAATTAATTTTTATTTAAAAAGTTGGCATATACTAAAAATACTCTAAAAACAGAAACAACCATAAATAATTATAATAAATAACTAAGAAGATAATTTTTTTTCGTTTCTATTTATTTATCAGTTTGTAATGTTTACTTTCTTTTGTACTTAGCACATAATACATACATAATACATGACGTACGTTGAATAATAATTATAATGTTTATATACAAAAGCTTAGTTTAAACATAAAGTAATACAATAAATTCTTAAAATTGTGGTCTGGTATTTATTTTAACGTAAAGGACTCAGTGTTGAAAAATTATTTACATTTTAAATTTAAATGTAGAAACAGCGATGTATTCTATAATTTATTTAATTTAAATAATTTTGAAATAAATCTTGGGATTCTGAAATAAATATTGTACTCGCGCAAGATCAAATGACTTGGTATTTCTAACATTCCATAAATATATATAATTATAATTGACAAGCATTTAAGGGCCTACGCAGTAGACACCTTTTCATTTTATTTCGCCTCTCTGTAATGAACTTCTAATATAATAAATAAGTTGTATATAAAACAAAAATGCACACACAGTTGAAAATTTTTTACTCATATGATTTTATTATTCAGCAAATACATTATGTATATGGCAGTTCTTATTAAAGTAAAAACAGTAACAAACAAATAAGTTATTAAAATTACTTGCAGTGAATATAATGTACATTATACATATGTCAAATAAAAACAAAAAAAAACCAAATTCATCTGAAATTATGTACATCTATAAAATAAAAACAAAAACAAAAATACATACATCTAAAATAAAAAATATAAAAACAACAATTCATTTTCTATCTTTTTAAGTAACTGTTTCTAAATTTTGGTTATTTATAGTAATAATATAGATTTTATTAGAATTATGTATTATGTAGGTATATATATACATACCTCTTTAATGACCAAATTTTTTATTTTTAGTAATTTTATCCACTAAATGCCACTTACTATAGGGAATATATCGGAAACGAAACAGTATATGAGGGACGTGTATTTTATTTATATGTCCTAAATAAAACTTACTAACCACAAAACTTTTTATTAAACACGAGTGGTTTCTGCTATATCGTGCGAAGTCTATGTCAGTAGGTAAATTGCTGTTTTTTTATAAAAACTTTAAATTTGACTTCAACTTGAATTATAATTACTCAACAGGGGCCCTATTTAATCTTTAATAGCGGATATTATCTTTCAAGGACGATTATAACATTTGCAAACATCCTTATTGTTTTATAGTTTTTGTATATAATCCGTTGTATCTATTGATCAATTAGATATATATGTATTCTTGAAATTTTTAAAAAAAGATAAGTAAGTTTGTTTTTTTTTTTGGCAAAAATATTCAACTTTGAACTAAAATGTCTCCATAACGGCAGCCCCTATCTAGCATCACCAAATAAATATACGTCAAAATATTTTTCAGACATTTATATTTTTATTTAACCACTTCAACAGAATGAGCGCAGCCATGACGCAACCAACAAAGTTGCTAAATGTCGAAAACGTAGGCTTTAAATTTTGTTCACAAAATGCAAAACGTTGAAAGCGTTAAAAAGACATTGTTTTGAAAAAAAATAAAAAGTAGTTTAATTAAAATATTTTAAAATAAACATTAATATACACTAATAATTATATAATTATATCTTAATGTCTTACCTGCCGTTAAAACTTTTATTTAATTTGTACTTCACGTCAACCCAGTCGCACAATAACTTTACTTTTACATACACATTCAAATAAAACTGACTTTTATTAGTTGTCCAAGTATAATTTCTGCGTTGAAGTTAAAACTTTTCCAACTTTTGCGCGATTACTGCGATGACGTTTTTTATTCTGGGCATTTGTATTGGTAAGTTATATTTCTGCGTTATGACCTCGTAAAGCAACTGCTGTTGTTGATTTAATAGATCAACATATTATAACATAACATATATTTTTGGAAAATAGAAAACACCGGGTATAACATTTGTTGTTAGATGAGCCAAAATATTCTTTAGAGCATTTTTACATAGTGGATAGTTGGAAGAGCATAAATGTTTTAAGATGTGACATTTTAATTTTGTTGCTCAGTCAAAATAATTTAATCTATATTTCCCTTTACAATTGGCACAATTTATATTTGCTTCTGATTTTGAGTTATTTTGCCCTGGCACCCCTTTTTTTGTTGTTTTGTGAATCTAAAGAATTCAAACTTACAACCTCTAACAACTCATAAAATAATTAATCAATCTTTTTAAAATTGGTCATCAAAAATATAATTTGTTGTATAATTTCTTAAAAGCACAAAGTGACTTTCCAGGAGAATTGAAATTAATTCTGGATCTCAAATTGTTTAAAAATACAATTTAAATAATTTTGCCGTGAATCTATTCTATAACATCAAACAATTGTTAATTTTTATTTGTACCCAGAAAACGAATTCGCGGCAACCGAATAAATTGCCTAACCGAATGATTGTGAAAATCAATGAACAAAAAACAACATTTTGATGTTAAAATGTGTAATTCATAAATTAGTTCATTCAGACTTTCTTAATAGACGCACTCAGACAATAGGGTATACATTTTAGTAGGGTCTTTGCACGAATTTTGTGAGTAAAAACATTTTTATATTTTGTTTTTATTATGTGTCGTCTTATGCGTCACGGGTGCACTAAAAGCAGGATTTATTTTATGTTATTGATATTTTAAGACCGTTTATTTTAATTTTAATATCATCTTCATCCATCGAATCAACTTTTTACAAATATTGTTGCCTTTTTGTTATTGTTAACGAAATGCTTATTTTCATCTAAAAGTAATTTTTATTTTGATATAATTTTATCATGTACACATTTTTATATTCTCAGTAAAAAAAAGTTTTTGAAAGGACGTAAATTCATTAAAGTTAGAGATATTTTCACTTTCGCTAATTTGTTTTATATGCATTTTAATTGTTTATCTTGGATAATCAAAGTTTATTTTATCAACAAAATTCCAAAACTATTAAATATGAAGAACAGCATTGCAAAAATTAAGATACGTTGATGGATACTATCGAATAATAATTTAATTGACGTCAATGAGAAATAGTAGATCACATAGCAGTTGTTATGCAATAAAGAAAAATCGTGGAAACAGAAATATTTTCGAAAATAATAAATAATGTTTTATCATGAAGTAATTAAGATATATTAAACCAATAGTTTCAATTATTTTTTTTATGTTTTGTATACTATAATAACTTATTTTATAATATAAGGAAAATGTTTGACCAAATTTTCAAATATAAATAATTTTTTGCAGTGACGTTCAAAGCCAATAGCCCTGGCAGCAAGTGTGTTTGTACATCACTATTGTGTATAATTTAAATTATATCCAATAAAAAAATAATATTAACAATAATAATAATTCGCAAGTTCTTCACATTAGTTTATTTTATATTATTGTAGTTATTTTAGTTCAGTTTCAGTGTAGTATTTTATTTTAGTAAATTTAATTTATTTATTTATTTTTGTCATTTAATGTCAGATAAAAAATAATAATACGTTGATCAATCTTCCATTTTTAAAATTTGAACGTGAAATAAGACACTTGAAATTTAAAAATAAGAAAATATAAGAGAAAAAAAAGTACATTATCAGAAAAATTTAAAATTCTAATTGAAAAATAAAAATATTAAAATCTTAATTTATAAAATTTATCTTTTGTTATACTCTTGGAAAATCAATTAGCTATTTTGCAGAATTGATGTCTCAAACGAAAAAGATTAACCAAAAATTACTACGAGAATATCGTCGCATATGATATTATACAAATATTTTACACACATTAGTGCATTGTGTGTAGGTATAATACACATCATAAAAATTTACCAGCTTTAAAAATAAACAAACTAAATTAGAAAATTTACAGAGAATTACAAATATTGCTAGTGACTTATTAAATATAAAAATGTCAAAGAGAGACCCACAAAAAGAAGTCAAATAAATATGTAGATTCAAAATAAAATTAAAATTGAAAAATAAACAAAAATAACAAAACAAAATATATGTATTTCAATATTAAAAAAAATAAAAAAAAAACAGAAACAACATAAATTTCTTTTATATAAATCTACTCCTAGATAGAGAAAATCGCGAATGCTATTTTAATTCTTCTAGAAAGATTTTTCCTCCTCCAGTGCCTACATTTTGTGTGATAATTTGTGGCCTTAAATGTGGCATTCGACCAGATAAAATATTATATTCGTATACATATTTCGTAGTCTACAACTTTATCTTATTTAATTTGAAAATAAACAAAAAAAGAAATTTAATCGAAATAAAATGAGGTATTATGAAATTGTATAATATGTGTTAAAAATAAATTCGTTTATAACATTTTTTGAAATTAAAAATTCTATGAAATATTTTGAAATTCAAAATGAAATATTAAAAGTTTTAATAGTTTGAACACGGTGGCATAAATTGCGTACCACCACACATATTCGAAGTAATATATATTTTGTGTTTGAATAAAGTGGTATAAATTTTATACCGTCGCGCATATTAGAAATATTGACAGTTATTTATTTGATTAAAAGTAAACGGTAAGTAACTTTTTTTCACAAGTGAACTTGGTGATAATATAAATAATTTTTCGAATGATTAGAACATAATGAATAAAAAATCATTGTCAGAGAAAGAAATATTGAAGTGCTGGATGATGAAGAGATCGCAGAAATACCACCTGATCTTGAATCTATTTGTTCTGGTTTCAGTAATAATTAAAGTAAATATCTTACAAAATTATATCAAGTTTTTACTTGACGAAGAACCAGATCCATCTGATTTGAAAATATTGTGAGATCGATAGGAAAAATAAAAAATAGTAACATCGACTTTTATTCCACTTTCTCGATATATTCGTTGTAAATGCATATATTTCATCAAAATTTTGTGACAACTATGAACCTCTGAAAGAGTGCAAGTTAGATATAATTCGGAATCTTATGAATAGTTTCACAAAATGCTACACAAAGTTCATCAAAGACGAACTAATTAGATGTGCCCAACGTGTTGAATTTCTTTGTGTTTAAGCAAAACTAAAAGTTGATTTAAAGATTTTCGTCAGTAAATGCATCTTTTTTTGGGCGGTGGTATAATTTTTGTACCACGCCCTTACACAAAACTCTTTAAGGATATATGTATATATTTTTTATTTATAGTTTCAAATGAATAAATTACAAGAGTTGCTGCAAGAGTTAACCTTAGAAACGTACTACGGGTAAATTTAACCCAATCCAATAATCCCTAATCCATTATGCGATGCGATGATGTTTGCGCATTGCTTCTATTTTTCCTTGATGAAGAGATTATGTTGTAGGGGTGTGGTATTGAGTGTATCTCTTATTCGTTCCTTGTATGATATGGCTATCTCGGATAAGTGAAGTCTTCCAATGCTAAACTTCGTATTTTGGCTGGTGCGTCCCTTTTTCATTGAATATTCGTGCTCTGATCTGGGTCACAACCTGGAAGTGGTCAGCGTCGATGTTAGCTCTTTTATAGGTACGTACATCCGACATATTGGAAGCATGTCGGGTGTCACTCATAATGTGGTCAATTTGATTCGCTGTACGTCCATCCGGAGATAGCCAGGTTGCTTTTTGGTTATTTTTATAAGGGGAATTTGTGTTACTTATAACCATATTATGAGCTGCTGCAAAATCCAATGGTTCGGTATCCATTATCTATGGTGGTGGAGTACAGACTATGGTTACCAATCGTTTTACCGAAAATTTCTTCCTTGCCACTACGAATCTGCATCCAAATATGTAATGTTTTTCGTGACATCTGTATTTTGCATGTTCTTTTTGCAGGTTTTTTTTCATCCCAGATCCTTTCAATTGGATTTCCTGTATCGCTGTAATGTCTGCTTTATACTGCGAGAGAATACTTTCAATCTTATTAGATGCAGCTGGATGATAAACTGTTCTTACATTGCAACTGCAAATTCTTAAATCGGAGTCTTTTAAACGTTTGCGGGGTCTGTTTTCTATAATGTCGATCGTATGCGAGGCTTCAATTGCGTCTCTCTAAACTATGTATTTTTTACGGGTAAGGGAACAACCTCAAAATTTTTAGAATTGTGGTGCAATTACAACTTTGGCTTACTTACTAGCGAATGTTATGCACGACAGTTCCCAGCGGTCACCACGTGGAGGTAATATAAGTACTTGAATAGGAAGTCGACAGTTACGCATCTGGGTCAGCGACCGATCAAATGTTTGCCTGACGATCCCAAACCAGACCCCCCAGGTTAAATTGAGAAAGTTTAATTTTCACCTTCAATATATTAATATCAGCTTCAATAATCTGAATTTCTGGTAATGAATTAATAGAACAACATAATCTTCACTATGTAACTATTGTCCTGATTCGAATTTAAAAATATATATATGCAGAATTTTTAATAAAATATTTATTGTGGAAATTTTGATAAAATATTTTCTTTATTTATTTCCAATTTACAGTTATATACAGATATTTTATATTAACGATTTATAATACTCTGTAGTATACAATTTTATGTTTAATATTATCGTGTTACGTGTTTGATTTTTTTGTGGCAACTGATTGTGTTAATTTTTTAATACATCGTGGTTGACAAATGAGTTGGGTTTCTTATACTGTTGGGGTTGACAAATGAGTTGGGTTTTTTATACTGTTGAGGGGAGTGTGATTATATAATGCAAATGTTGCATTCCCACATAATATTAAAACAGTAAGTTATGGAGCATTAGACCTCGTCATCCCGAAAGAAAAAAAGGCTTACATATTAGCATATAAAAAATAAAAATTTAAATAAATATTTATAGTATTCAGGAACAACTAAATTTCTTTAAATAAAAAATTCGAAAATCATCAAAGACACATAGACGGCGAACTGGAGAATTGTCCTCATCATTTTTTTTTTGCTTTTCTATTATAATTTTTTTTTTTTTCATTTAAGCAAGCCTACTATAATATTTACTTCTTAACTTTCAGTACCCTTACGAATTTAAGCATTTTACAATACAACAATAATTTTATACAAGTCAGTTAGTCATCCTTGTTCATTGTTTTTGGGGACTCGTTTCTCTGCTATTCTGTTTTTTGTTAAACATTTTGTTTTGCTATTGTTATGCTTTTTTTTGTGTTTCTTTTTTTTTCATTTTATTGTTCAACCGACCGCCATAGGGTGATGATACTGATGATAGTGAACAGTTAAAGAGAATCAGTAAATATGGGTAAAGTAAAAAAAAAAAAAGAAAAGCTAATTTATAGATTTAAAATACGTTTTAGGAGAAACTGTGAAAAAAAAATAGGAAATATGTTTAGGTTGAATACGAACGAATTGGGAGAGGAGAAAAGAGGAATAAATCTGATTCCACACCCATTGTTAATGTTAATGGTTTTGTTTTTCCGTTATATATGTATTTTTTGTTGTTGTTGTTTCTCTTTTTTGGTTTTGGTTTTATTTTTATCACATTTTATTGCCCAAACCTACAATTTTTTATTTTTTTTTCTTTAAACCAAAATATCAGTTAAAATGTTTTGTTATTATGTTATGTATTATAAAATGCGTGGCAGAACGGTTGGTCGTTGCTAAATTGTATGTATATAGAGGATTGTATATTATTATGTTGTTTTTATATTATATAAAAGTTCATTTAAATATAGACTGTTATTATAAGTAAGCGAAGATAATCGCAGGAATGTGATGTGCAAAATAAAAAAAAAAAAAAAAAAAATAATGACAAGAATAAAAAAAAAAATTAAAATTAAAGAAATAAAAATTGAAGAGGATGGCAAAAACGGAAAATTTATTGGAATTGTAATGCTTTCGAAATTATTATGTAATCCATGGTCAAAATTTTAATCTAAATTAAATGTCTTTTAAATTCCTACGACGAAAATGTTTAAGAAGAAAAGAATAAAAAAAAAAAAAAATTAAAATCAAAATCTTATATTAATTCTTATATTAACTTTTTTCTACCATTTTTTTTTTTGTTTTTTTTTTTTATGTATATCCTTATATCCTTTTTGAATTTATTTATTTATTTTGTTATTTCGTTATATTTTTAATTTTTATTATAATTTATGTTAATGGATTTTCAGTTTTTTGTTTTTTTTTATATATTTTTTTCTGCTTTCTTATGAAATTATGTTTTGCTGAAAATTGGTCTGAAAATAAGAGGATATCCCTTCTTTTAAAATTTTATGTGTTGCTGGATAAAATCATCGATATAAAAATAGCGGTCACCATTAAAAACTAAAGAGCATAGAGTAGAGAAAATTGAGCGGAATATAATTGAAAAATATCATTTTAAATGAACAAGGGACTCAACGTCTTAACTTGTTTTTTTTTTTTTATTTTTTAAAAGGTATTATATACTCAGTATTCAAAAGTTACTAAAAAAAGTACTCCACTTAAGTACTATAATATCTGTTGGTATATTTTAAATATAGAATACAATGTTTTTTTTTTGAAATTTAGTAGGTTAAGAAAGAAGAAAATCAAGAGGTTTAAGTGTCAAATTTTTTTTTATTTTATTTTATTTTTTATTTATTTTTTTTTGAATAATTATACTAAGATTTATGGAAAATGTATTTTTATCCAAAGCCCTTTTGAGTATTTTTAAATAATATGATAAAATGAGGGTACATTTCTATTTTAATTGATTCTTTTTTTAATTTTATGTCACTTGTGTTGTTTTCTTTTTTTTTTCTTTAAAATAAATTGAAATTTTATTTTTGTTATTATTTTATATTTACATATATATATATATATATATATATATATATATTGTACTATTTTGTTTTATCATCAGCTAATAAAAAATACCAAATTAATCTGTGGTAATTGTCAAATAAATTGATAAAATAAAAAGCCAGTGGGTAGATATTTTATTATTTTTGCGTTATTATAGAAAATTGTTTTTACAATTTTTTTTATCTATTTTAATATTTTTTTTTGTTTATTACAAATTGCAAGTCGATAAATAACATTTAACAATTGAATAATAACAAAAATTGCATGTCAACTTTATGTCAAGAATTGAGAATACAATAATCGCCTCAACTTAAAATGCTTTTTGTTTACACAGTAGGTTGATATTATTGTAGGAATATATTTTTTGTAAATAATACAATTTGAAATAAGAGATTTAAAAAAAAATTAAAATGAAGAGAAGAATTAAATTCTAATCAAGTGGTTATATCTTAATTATTTTTATTTCGATATTTAATGGTGATTAGTCAAATTTATCTATAAGGCATTGTTATCAAGGATGATTTATTTCATATTACTCAACGTAACACTTTAAACTAAAATATTTTGAGGGACTTTTAAAGAGGTCAAAATTATAGTATTAATTAAGATTGATAGTTAACTTGCTTCAATAAGTAATTTCGTGTGAGACATGGGCTCTTGTTTAAGAAGGTTGATTGAAACAAAGAGGAGGATCTGTTATTTTAATTTATGAAGGAAGAATTTTCTTTACCGGTAAATTTAAGGCCTTTTAAACTTTTAAATTGAGTTAAATTTAAAGTCATTCTGTGTTGATATTATAAATGTGAATAAAATGAAATAAATAATATTTCACATAGAAAAAATGGTCAAAACTGTTATGTTAAGTTATATAATAGTTTTTTCTTATAATAGTTTTTTCTTATAAGTTCTATTATTATTATATGTAGTACAAGTAACTGAGATATTAAAATAAAAATTTAAATAATAAAAGGAAAGAAGTATTTTTTTTTTTTAATTTTTGTGTTATGTCCAATAATTATAATAATTAAAATGTTTTTGTAGAATAACTAAAGCTTTTTTATTTATTTAAAATTTATTCATGTTTCGACCACACCAAGAGCTAACAATCTTCATATAAAAATGATAATTACTAATTTAATTTATTTATTTATTAATTTGTGTATATATAGTCAAGACGATAAGTCTTGACAATTGTATACAAAGTATATGAATAGAATAGTTACTAACATTTAAATATAAAATTAAAAAGAAAAAGAAAGAAAAGTGATTAGAATTTCCAATCTCCAATTTATAAAACTGTTACATCTGTTTAAACTGTATTATTCTAAATATTTGCAAGATTGATATATTGCGTAGCGGGGCCATGTAATATATCAATCTTGATTGTTAGCTTATCATTTAAAATTTTATTGTTGTTGTTTTTTAATGTTTCATATTCTTGAAATGCTTAAAATTTGTAAAAAATGCTGAAAATTTGCTGAAAATGTTGAAAATTTTAATATATTTGTTTTAAGTTATACATTGAGCCTACTAATAGCTCTTTTTCAGAATAAAAGAAATAAATAAATAAATAAAATAAGTACCCCATTCAAATTCGTCATGTGTAGTTCGATGTTCATTACTAGCAAATATTATTGTTCCTTATTATCGTTTGTTAAATATTTCATTTGTTTAAAATCTATAAAATTATATTTACATTTTTTTAAGAAATATAAAGCTATCATCCACATTTCGAAATGAAAAAGAAACTATATAAGGTTGGCCTACAGATCTTTATCTGTAGGATCAACTGTTATAATAAATAAATAAATAAAGCTATCATAAAGTAATTATTCTATATACAGGCTTTCTATATCCGAAAAAAATATATTAAGCAATGCATTAACTTTATATCAAAAGTAGGTCATTCTAAATGTGAGATCAAATTGAAAAAGCTTGAGGTTCAATTTATGTGCATTATTATTCTTTATTTTGCACAAATTTAATTCATAACTTCTAAGTAATTTTACTAATTACATACACTTTCATGCTGGCTTACTTCATATCACATGAGCACTTCTACACGAAGTATATTACTCCGTGGACTATACATCTTCCTATGGTTTTTAATTTCATATCTTATTTATTTTTAAATGAGTCAAACATTTCGTTTTTTCTGTAGATAAAGTCGAAGCTTAAAGATCAGATTTGGCAGACACACTTGTATGTTCAATTTCTTGGTTACATATATCTCCTTATCTCGTTTGTTTCCTATCAGTCTTACTACAGTGGTGTTAGATATCCAATCATTCTGTATAAAGTTAACAGGATCAAAATTTGAAGAGAGAGTACGAAAATTGTATGGCAGAGTGTTTATATGTGCTTTCATCGATTCAATATTTATATCTAATTTTGTATAAATATTGTAATCTAAATAATTAGATCTATAATGTTCACTGATCATCATTGATTATTACTTTTAATCGTTAATTATTTTAAAATGTTTTGATTCGAAATTTTCAGGTTCTAAATTATAATATTGGTCTGGAAAAACATAAAAACAGAAATTATCAATGTCGTATAAAAACCGATACGTCAGTTAAAAATCCCTGTATTATCTTTATAAATACAATTTGCCATTATATGGTTATCTCGGAACAAGGGTCAATAAATTATTTTGACTGTTTTATATGAATTTACAGATTGCTGCTAAAATATGGATTATTGTATACAAAATAATTTTTCTATAATAATATGAAGTGACATTAAAGTTCTGCTTTAACATACTAGCTATATATATATATATATTAAGATGCAAAAATATTTCAAAGACAACATCTAAGTTATGTAATTCATAGAATAGAAAAATTCTTTAATTTATTATATTAAAATGTAAACAATTTCAACATAAATACAACTATAATTCGATGTTATTTTTAAAATCGAGATATTTTTATTCATATTTATTTGTAGAATATAAAAAAATTATCCTTAAAATTTTATTAACGTAAGATCAAGCAAAAAAAAAAATAAAAAAAACTGACACGTGTATTCATATGAAAAGTAAATGGTATATTTGTGAAAATAAAAAAATAAACAAAAAGTAATACAAAAAATTTGTATTATTTACTTGGAGTATTATCCTTGTTTATGATAATTCTTTTTATTTATATATATATATATATTTTTTTTACTTCTTCTTAACTATAAAATTTATGTTTTTTTGTATTTTTATATTCTACAACTAAAATATTTTATAGTTTTTCTATCTTTGTTGATTTTAAACGTTTATGGCGCTGAAAATTTAATGTTTATGCCATAAAGACAATAAATAATAAAAATATAATTTGAATTGAAAAACTTAAATAAACTAGAAATAGATTTATAGAAAATTCTTGAAAAAATGAGCGATTTGATCTTTAAGATTTATTAAAAGAGGATATTTTAATAATATTTAGTTATTTCTTGTTCATATCAAAATGCCTTCTAAATGAAAAATTATAACATTAAAATACGAAATTTAAAATCGATATTAATTTTTTTTATTTTTTATTTATTTATTTTGCACAAAAGAAAAATCCCAAAAGAACAACTAACTGCACGTATAGAGTCACATTAATTACAATTATTGTATTATATTTACATGAGATTATATTTTAATTGTTTTAGTTATGATGTACATTTTAATTTTATCTCAACTTTTTTCTTTTCTCTTTTGAAATATTTTAAATTTTATATGAGCAAATATTAAAGCGAATGAAATATAAAATAAGTTAGGAAGAAATTCAAGAGAATAATAATTGAGATAGATTGTTTACAGTTATAGTTTTATAATACAACTCGGGGCTCTCTGTGCAATTGCACAGTAGTAATTTTATTCAAAAAATCCTGGATAACAACATCATCATTGATTAATATCAATTTATATCAATTTTATTTATTTTTTTTTCTGTAGGTAGGTGGGAATCATCTAAGGACACCAAATAGTTTCAGTCACGCGCTCAAACCAACAATGGTAGTGAGGGCTTTAAACGCACTAAAACCACCCTTTTTTTGTCTTTCATACATAACAAATCCATGATAGATCGACTAATGAATTCTTAATTACTCCCAGAAAAAAAAATTATATGTTTTTTTACATAATTTAAATTGTGGTTATGTTTCTGTATTATTAATTAAAAATTTGTTTTTGTAAAATTAAAATTAAATTAATTAAAAGCTTTAAAAAAGTGACTTAAAAAGGAAATAAAATATAAAAGTGTAAAAACTGAATGGATTTTTCTATTTTTAGTATTTTGTCATAATATTGAACTTTTTTCTGCTATTAGCATATTCTTATATCTCTTTAATCTTAATATGTACATCATCAACATCATCAATTTGACATCAATTACAGTAAAAATCGGTTATAGTAACTACTGATTATAATAACAATTCACTTTTTGTCAACAATTTTACTGTCATCACCATTTTAAATATTTTATTATGTACTTTATATAGTGAACAACGTTTGTAGTCACAATTCTGTTACAGTCAACAATTTTTTTTAAAGAAAGTAATAAACTTCAAATCGATGTCGTTTATAGTCACATTAAAATATAACGCAAATTTTTTCAATAAAACAAAAAAATAAGTCATAAGTGAATTAATTTATTAAATACCTGACTTATATAATATTGTCTTTTTCAGTGTCATTATTATTATATACATGAAATATCTATTTTATTGAATTTTGCTTATAAAGATGCAATTTTTTTTACTAAGCCTCACAGATATTACTGAAATTTAGGGATATACCGTGTTTCACTGTATATATTTTTTTTTAAATAGCAGAAGCAAATGAATTAACATTTATTGTATAATTTTTGACGAGTATGATCTGACTTTTGCTTTCAAATTTTGTTTTTGTTTTCGTTTTTGTATTTCTTCTATAAATTTGTGCCTTTATTTAAAATGAAAGAATTTTTGTGAAGCCTTTTAAAAATTGTTTGTGATTGAAATTTATTTTACATTATAGATGCCGCTTAACTCGGAAATAACCGTAATTTATTTTAAATGTTTTAGTAGTCAAGTAACCAAGAAATTGCTAAAATTTTAATATTTTTGTGGTGTAATTTACTATTCAGCTATTGTTCTAGTTATTGTCGAAAATTAATTACAAGTATTCGAATGAAAATTCTATGACAAATTTGGACATAAAATAATTGTAATAGTAAATGTAAAATTAGATCAATCGAAAAATATTTGGAGCAGCAATTGAAGGCCGAAATAAGATGTCAACATAAATACTTAAACTTGTGTAAACAGAATATTTTGACATTCTAATTATATAATTAATTATTTTCCATATTTAATGATTGAAATGATAATGTGAAAAGTTATAATATATGATTTGAATAAGATTGAACTATATCCTAGAATATATATTTTTATAAACTCCTTAAGTCAAAAAGGCTTAAAAAAAGTCCTTTGACTTTTAACCTTTCATATGTGATAGACGAATATTCGAGACAAGTATGGTTTTATCATTGCAATTAAATTTAACTATGTTACACAGTACTAAACAAACTTAAAGAGCAATATTTGCATATTTGCTCAACTTCGGTCTCCACTTTTAATATTCTTTAGTACTCTGTGCATCTTTTGAACTAAGATCATCAAATTATACTTCCAGGTTGAAGATAAAAAGCCTCTAATAATATTACAAAATTAATAAAACATTCTTACTATCATCTATTCGATGTAATATTATTAAAAACAATGGGGCATTCAATTATTACATTTTTAATATTTTATTTTTTACCTCTTTTTAACTATTCACTATTATTGAAGCTTTATTAAAAAGTAATTAAGTTTTTAAATAATTGATTGCATAAGACATAAAAGTGTTATTCTATAATTTATTATTATAATAATTTTGTGTTTAAAATGATAAATAAAATAGAAAAACTAAAAAAACATTATAAGATCGTTTCTAATTGCATTTCAATATAACTGTATTAGGAAAATATTATAAAATTTAAATTTTTCTGCATAATTTTGATTAGAAAAAAAGTTTAAAAGTTTTAATAATTTTAATAGAAAATTATTATAGTGTGTGGTATTTATTATAATACAGGGTATCTCAAGCATGTTTTCAGTAGGGTAGAATTTCAATCATAATATGTCTCGTTTCGGAAGTGTGTATTCAATTTTAGAAATATAAGTTGTCAAAACTTTGAACTTCTTTCACTTTTTGTACTTATAAATAATTTAAGGTCAGCTTATAATATGATTACACCGTAGTATATTACATGAAAAATACTTCAAAATTTAAGTAAAAAAAGTCAAATATGAAACAAAACACCATTACAGAAACCTCCATGTCTCAATTATTTTAAACCAGAGATAAAAATTAGCTTACTTTTAATTATTCACCTATAATTTTGTGAAAATAATGCAATACTTATGCATAAAACATCCTGTGTATTATTTTATGTAGCATATCATTTTTTCCGAACATTTTTTTTGTCAAGTATAAAACTAATTTATTGAACGTGCTCAACATCACAGTCATTTCAATAAATAATAAATCAAATAAAAAAAAAACGTAGATAGATCAATATATACATACATATACGATACCTATATATGTATATTGAAGAATATGAAAATATTAGAGGGAATATTTTCCCTTGAAAAACATTTTCTCAAATTCGAATTTGCCAACGAATTAAATTTATTTGTCATTCATCTTTTCCAACATCAGCACACAAACACAAGTTGACAAGCACACACATATATTAATACAAATCAAAAAAATACATTCATGCATATAAATTGATAAATAAATTTAATTTTTATAATTTGCTTTTCCATATATATATACGACATTTGAATTTTGTATCCTTAAATTCAAAATTTTATATCCTTTATCCACACAATCCTCTTTTCAAATTTCAATTTATACGTTTGTTATAATATATATGTATATAAATATATTTAGAAAATATTATTATTAAATACCCAAACGTATACATAATAATTCACACATGCACAAAAATGTTTATATACAAATATATATTTATACTAAGTTCAAAATATGCTATATAATATTAATATATTAATATATATTATAATATATATATATAGTTTGAACCATATGTTTATTTGCAATAGAGAAAAAAGAATAGAAAATAAAAAAAAGGTCCTTAAAACGTCATGAAAATATTTTTTAAGTTTTAGAATAAAAAAAAAAGCAAAACCAACAACAATAACAACATTATAAAAAGACCTGTGTCTGTTTGCTAACAAATTAATAAAAAAAAAAATTAATAAAGAGTTTAAAAAAAAAGAAAAAAAAATGTATTTTTCTTTTGTTTGTTATTTATTTATTTTATCCTTTCCTGTTTTTTCGAAAAAAATTCCCTCTTAAATAAAAAGGAACGCAAACCCCAATTTATTGAAAAATGAAAAAAAAAATAGAAACAGTATTTTTTTGTTTTGTTTTCATCTGCTTTTTGTCTTTTATTTTGCTTTGGGGTTCTTTAATAAAACCGCACTATTCTTTGAAAAAGCTTAACCCAATTTACCCATTTTTTAGTCTTCTAAAAAATTGAAAACAAAACAAAAAAACTTAAAATTATAAAAATATAATAAAAATTTTTTAAATTTCTACTATTATACATTATGTATATATGCACATACATAATAATAATTTAGATACATATGAATAGGTACATATAATTGTGAGAACATTAAATAACATATATTATTTATTATATAGACGAAACTGTTCTTGTCCCACAAAATATAATTAGCCTGTTGCCAATAAAAAAACAAAAACTAAAAAAAAAGGTGACTATTAAACAACACCACAACTTTTTCCCATTACTACATGCGTGATACAAGTCAACTACTTTTGTTATTCAATTATTAATATAATAATATGTTATATACAATATCTTTGAACCTAAAATTCGTAATTAGTGTTTATACAAACGAAATTTGTTTGTGTTTGGTGTTGTTTATTTCTGTAGCATCGCAATGACGTAGTGTAACGTCGTTACATTTAATTGAATATTTGACAATCTTACAATGTTGGATTCAACAGTTGAATGGGCAGTATTTGGTAAATATAATTTTTAATTGTATTTTTTGTTTGTGTGGGTACACTGAGAGAAAAACATCCTATAAAATTTTTAATAAGGCAACCTTTAATTTAATGAGGTATGCCTCTTGAACAAAGTTAATACGATGTGGTGGAATGTGTCGTATTAATCCAAAAATTTTGAAAGTTTTAGTTTTCTTAAAAGGTATGGTATAAATATTATAAGAAATCTGATTATTTTAATAGGAATCTTTTATGGTTACCATTCCATTGATTTTGAACTTTATCGAATTGTCCATCAATAAGGTTTGCTCAGATAAAAACTAAAGGTCACTCACATTAATTTAAAAATTGAAAAAAATAAAATTTACAATTATTTTCACAATAAACTTAACACGAATATTACATCCCATTAATTCTAACAGATATGTTATTAATGTTATTATGCAATTATAAATTTAATTCGACGTTTTATCATTTATATAGGATTTGATCTTATTATTAGAGTTTAATATGCATCAAATATTCATAAAAAAATATCAATACTTATAAACGATTTTGAAAAAAAAATAGTCATATTTAAATATTTGGTCGTCAATTAAAGTTTTTTTTATAAAAGTGAAGAGTTTAAATATTAAAAATTAAAATTAAAAGTAGTTAAATCAGTAAAAAATATTAAAAATAAGTAGTATAAGGCACCTAGTGACTTAAATCAAAATAGTTATTTTATTAAAGTAAAAAAAGAAAAATTCAATTTGATTTTTTAAAATTACAATGGATATTTTACTGACAATAATCGTGTCTTAGATGTGAATAATTGTGATATCTACATCTACAATACATCAACACGATGAACTAAGCAATTTAATTTGCCGTAAATTTGGATTTGATGAGACAGTTTTTCAGCTCTAAATTGGTAAGCAAAATATATTTTTTTTCTTAAATATTTAATTGCTATAAAAATTGTTGATTACAATAAATTTTTTAAACATAATAATGTACACATTACTACATATTAATTAATTCAGATATTTTTAATTTAGATTTGCTGTCCATGCAGAGTGTCAAATTTTTGCGAACATTTTCAGTCATATATTTTAGACTGTATATCAATTACACAGTATTAAATACTGATAAAATAAAGTGTTATAGTTTTAATTTCCATGTTGTAATTGACGGTAGAAAATGTTTTAGAACTAAAAGTTTGTTCTACCAAAAACATTTAAATTCAAAGTTTCACATATCTAAAACATATTATCATTATATAAATTATATGTAAATATTTATGTCATTTGCATTTTTTAATATTTTTCTATATTAGTAAATTATGTATTTAAATTAATGAAATTAATAATAAAATTAAAAAATTAGTAATAAAAAATGCGTTATGTGTTTCTTATTTATATAATCTGGCTTCAAATAGAATTGAAGCTATAATAATATAATTGAAATATAAAGTCTCATACTAATAGAGATGAAGAGAGTAAGTAATTAAAAAACAAGAACACATCATTAACATTGATACAATAATAATGTTGTCTTTTTGAATTAAATTGATCACTCTATTGAAGCAATAGTGTGCCCTATAAAAATAATTAATATATAGTATAATTTTGAAATAAAATGATAACATAATTATTTCTATAAAACACACCATCAAGCATCAAAATAATTATGGAATGATCATTTTATGTTAAACAGATCTTAATATAAATTCAATAGTATAAAAACTAAATATAATATAAAGCGTACATTATCAAACAAATAGGATGTCGTATTATAAAATAATAGGATATCTCATTAAAATTATATCAAGATATGCTTACTTTTGTACGACAGTCCTCCCATTAATTTAATAGATTTAATATGTTTATTTTAAAAGGAAAAATCGCATTGACCAAAAATAATACCAAAAAATCATAGTTTTAATAAGATTTCGAATTAATATTACCTGATTTTTCTTTCAGTGTAGGTACCCTGCAAGCTTGTATGTGAAAAGCGAAAAAAAGTGTATAATTCTGAATATCTCATAAAAAAGACAGATATGGAAAAAAAAGTAAAAAATATAAATATTGTAAGCACGATTCGAATAAAGATTCAATGTGGGTTATTTTCAGAGTTTCACAATCCAATTATTTTTGTTTCTTTAATGATGCAAGAGCGAATAAAAATGAATGCGAAAACTAATTGTTAAAAAATGTATATCACTTTCATCGGGAATCGAATATGAGTCCTTCCGGTCTACCAAATCCGATATCGAGCGTGTAAATAAGCTTTTCAACCTAGTTCAGTACCGAAATCAAATCGTTATCGAATCGTTTCCAATATTTACATAGATTGACTTTAACGAATCATTACCGAATCGTACAAACTTTTCTTTTTGACATTCCGTTTTATTTAATGTGATGACATATACTTAACAATTCGAAAAAGAACAGCAAAGATAATGAATTATTCGCAAAACCGAATTTTGTCAAATCGCAATGTTAACTGGGAATATTAATAGAAATAAAAAAAAAAAAAATGATGAAGAATTTATTGCAGGTTGTTACAATTTATTTGTTGAACATATACATATAGATATACCTACAATATGTTGATGAATCCACAAATTTTTATGATTTAATTTGAGGCAATACTAATGGTTTAATATTCTGCTTCATTAATACCAAAATGTAGAAATAACAAAAATAAAAAGTAAAAAAAAAAATAATTTTGTTATTTTAAAGTGGCCTGGCTGTTAAATTGTAAATTTGTTTTAATATGTAAAACTGTTATAGTTTATGTATGTTTTTATTTACGTCACTAAAAATGTTTTTATATAATTTAGCAATGGCTTGTTTCTATATTTATACGACGGTCATTTTTGGAATTCAACTATAATCAATCAATCATTCTACAACCTTTTTGTGTTTCTTTTCAGTGATTATAACATCTTGCATAATATATCAGAACCATTTTTACATCATGGACGATTGAAAAAATGGAAAATATTTGAATATTGTTTCTTTGTTTTAGTTGTAGTTTTGTTTTTTTGTTGTTATTTTTTTTTGCAAAAATTTAACATATTGATTTAAGCATGTTAACCACAATGAAACTTTGCTTTTCTATTTCTCATTTGAGCTTTGACCTTTTTGTTACCTTTATTATATTTTTTTGGATGCCTAATTTTATGGTTTTTCTCTGGAAGTTTTGGAGTAGAGTTTTGTATTTAAAAGTGTATTGTGAATTGAGATTTTTCTTCCTAATTTTGAGGGTTAAATATATCGGTAATTCGTTTAAGTTTTTTCGATATGAAAATTGTATACTTAAAATTACCGTTATTCTATATATCATGTTCACTTATATTTGGTTCTGTAATTTTGTTAATTGTGTCCTGTAACATTTTCTTTTCTTACACTTACTTACAAGTTTAGTACGTAACAATTTTGTCAATAATCAAATAGAATCAACTTTAGACCAATTTATTATAAGTATTATTAATTTTCAGCCCTGTTGCGGTTTTTTTTTTGTTTATGTTCATGACAGTTGTAACTTAGGTAGAATTACCTGGTCATGCTTAAATTAAGTTCGGTACTGCAAGTTTTTCTACATATTTTACTACAATTTTTTTGAGTATTTGTTTATATAAATTTGACTTATCAACTCACTAAATATTGAAACAACTTTCTTTGTCTGGAATTAAGCCTTCTGAAGTAGAATAGCTGCATTTTATTTAAGTCATTACCAGATTATACTCTTATTTTTTTGTCATTCATTTTATCATATATGACAAGACCCCACGTAACAATTTGAGACAAACAAAGACTCTTGCGCACTTATAACATTATTATAAATCTTCTTATAGAAGTAATACCCTTTTAACGTTAATAACGTTAATTTTAGTGCTCCGCAATTGTGGCAAAACGTTATAGATACGTTATAGCACTAAAATGGAGAATCATGAAATACTTTGGAGCAATTAAATTGTTGTTGGATTAGTGGTCCCATAAGAGTGGTGCCCATAAGAACTTCTAGGAGAGCAACACTGATATGTGAGTTAAATATCGCACTCACAACTAGATTATAATTTTACAATTAATAATTTATCATAATTTTAATTTTAAGTTCTGTTATTTCTTAGACCTACATATTTATTTTCGTTAATTTTTTTTAAATATTTAAATTTTTTAACCTTTTTGTAAATATATATAGCAATATAATCGTGTTATTCGCATAAGCACATCATTATAACACCTTAAGTGCTCATCGGGAGTCTTATAAGAGTCTTATAGCATTAATTGTGATTTTATAACAATAAAATGTCATGTGGGAGGGTACTGAACCAGGTCGAAAAACCAGTAAAATAGATTTGTTGCTTCGTTGGGAGTCGAACTTGAGACATCTCGGTTTAAAGGGTAGGCGCTCTAACTACAGCACCACGCGGTCTATTTATTCCCGGTCTATTTATTTTTACTTCTTTTTATAATATAAAATGTTATATTCTATAATGTAATTATATAGCTCCTTCTATAGATAATTCTCATAGTCTCCTTAGGCTTAAATCATTTTAATAAAAAAGACACAGTTTTTATGTGCAAGTCCCTAAATTTTTTATCTATTAGATTAAAAATCAAATTCTAATTTCAAAATAATTTTAACTGGGAAAAATATGAATGCAGACATATATCAGCTATAAATTTCAAGTCAAAAGATATAAATTGACCCAACGGAACTACATAAAATGCCCCAACCAAGCTAAAAACTTTTAATAACATTAAAGAGAGACCTAAACAATTTTATCCAAAAACTGTAGAATGATTCATTTATCTTATACTGAAAGTGTTATAATGATAGTTGTTAATTTATTGAAATCTTATAATTTGTGGGATAAAATAATGATAAATTATTACAAATTCATTTTATAGTTAAAATTTCTAGAATACAGAACTTCATTTCATTGCCGAAAATCCCAGCGGCGTATATTTTCTATAAACATATTTGATTTAACTTCTCGTCAAACTTCTTTGTTTTCTTAAGCTATCTCGTTTCACTTTGTAACCAACGGTATACGAAAATATAGAGGTTAATTTAATTTTTTTTTTTTATTAACTTTTTTTACTTTGCCTTAACATATAAAAAATTTTATAAAACTGGTTTTGATTACTTTCTAGGCAATTTACGTAAAGATCGGTTTGCTCTTTGTTTGTTAATTTTTCATCTTAAGTTTAGCTTAAAAAATTGTTTGAATATAAAACTTAACCTACCTTAATCTAACTTAATCTTAATTACTACGCTTTGTCTTTTGACTATAAGAGATTCTAGCTGTTGTTTAGCCACCAAAACTCTCGTTTTGTAAATGTATCTTTAAAAGGAATGCACACTTCGTATTTCATTGAGTCTCTTTTAATATTCCCTGGAGTAAATTCTATTGTTTTATTCGTATCTTATTGAACATAGCTTTCACTATCTAGATAAATAAAATTTCATGCACTTAAAAAAAATGCACTTTATAATCGGGTGCTATTAAACCCGTTTTTAAAGTGCTTTCTATGTATTCCTTGTTATGATAAAATACATGTGATATTAAACCATTTTCTGAAGTTTGTTGAGCTCTACTGAAATGTTTTCTAATCAATTTTATAATAAAATTGTTGATCCTATTTATTTTATAGATTCATTATATCTATTTGAATAATAATGAATATATGCAGTTTCAGGCTTATGGGATTTGCTTATGCAAACCCTAATGCATTTTCTTTCAAATTTGCGTAATTGTTTCATTAGGCTACCACTGCTATCACTTTAATTCTTGTGTATAGTTTTATTGTAAAATAGTTTTTTTGGAGGCCATCAATGCTTTGTTGACGTTTAAAGACGCCGTTTTTTAACTTGAACTGCAAATTTCAGGTTTTGATAAAGAAGCACTCCCAAATATTTTAAAGTTTTTTTTTTTTATTTTTATGTGGTTTGCTGTTTTTATTGTTAAGCTTTTTCAGTTTTTTTTTTATGTTTTGGCTTAGATTACTGTATGTATCCCGGAATACGCTTGTTTCGCATTTATTAAAATTTGTTTTTAAAGGTCATATTTTGCTGTAATCAACGGTTATGTTAAACATTTTCTGTACTTTATTTTGTACCATTTCTACCAATGTTAGGTGATGAGTATAAAATTATATCGTTTGCAAAGGCTAATTTATAATTTATTCCTTTTCCTAAGTTTCGGTTATTACCAGAAAAAAACTAAGGTCATTTCCAAAATTATGTAAAATTTTTTTTTTATGTTATTTTGTAAAATTTTGAGCTATAAAATTTATGTTTCTTATTAATTTTTAAACATTTTATACCAATAATAAAATATTAGGTCTAACGATGATTAGGACGAAATAAAATAAGAAGAGAGAATTTTTATAATGTTATGAAATGAAAATTTTTATTCAATTTTATATAAAAAAAAAAGGATTGGATTAGACATTGAACGTCATTGGGCAACAAAAAGCCAAGAATTAAAGTCTTTCGAGTTGAATTCCAAAATATTACTAATTTAAATCGATGGATCTTACCACCTACTAAAAATGGTAAATCAAGTGACTTTAATCCCATTTTAAGTTAAATTATTTAAGTTATTCAAGTTTTTAAAAACTATAAAGTTAATTATAAAGTTATTAAAGTGAATTTAAGTTCTCTCAAATAATTAGCGAAATATCATATATACATATTCAAAAAATATCTTAATTGATTTTACTAAAATTCTGCACAAAGATATCTTATTACATTACATTAAGTAAGCTAGATACTGAATAAAAAACTTTAATTTTCCAATATAGCCTGTATAGGCGGGCAAATTTTTCTAGAATTGATATTTTTGTTTTGCATTTAATTAGAAAACATTATGTTAGACTATTGCAACTAATATAATAGATAAAAGCTTAGTTTCACATTCTGCATATGCAGAAAATAAATACATTGCAGACCCATTAAGCTCAGGTTTCAGTCTCCCCCAAAAGCATTTATCTTTCGTGGTCGCAATAGATATATTCAATCCAATTATAACAATATCCCTATTATTTATCACGCTTTTAGACGTAGCACCCAAAAAAATATTATTTTCGAGCCAAATGTTAACCCCAATACCCCACTAGCAATTTGGAGATATAACATGAGTCTCTCGCCTATATTAAAAATATTAATAAATTCTGGTGGTTATGCTACTAATAAAATTGGCAACAAAAACATTTTTTTTTTAACTTGTATACTGAATTTCAAATTCAACTAAACATTACAGTTCTGGTTTAGTAATAGTAGGTTAATTAGTTGTAAGTTAGTTTTTAAATAGCTTGTAAGGTTTTATTAAAAGTATGTAAAATTAATGTGGGGTTTCTTTAGCCTTTTCCGACACTTTGTTAAAATTAATAATAAAATTGTAACTCAAGAAAGTGATGGTCAGGTAAAACGTATGTAAAAATAATACTAAGATAATTTTAAGTGTAATGTAATAACTTAGAGTAATCGTAATGGGTTCAATAAGTATAAAAAAAAAAAACATTACATTAAGTTATGAATATTTTCTGTTTCAGTTCTAAATTTGTAGACTTAGTTAATTTAAATCTCCAAGCTGAAGAATAAAATTGAAGCTAGACGGCAAAATAAACAAAGACGACTAGATTTAAAAAAAAAAACATATAGTACCTGAACCAATTTGTCAATTTTTTGTAAGCTAAGTTGTATTTTTGTAAGTAAAATTTTAAAGTTCAAAATTAAATATTGTCCGATATAATGTTCGTGAACTTTACTTTCTTGAACTTTTCGCCCTTATTTTTACCGCTTATATGTTTTACCACTTATTTGTCTTCGGAAGTTTTCCAAAAACTTATTTGGGACACATTACATTTTTTTGGGTACACCGGAAATCAGGAAATCATTTTGGACCGCCCATTTTATTTTAAATATACCAAAATATTCATAAAAAATTGTGCTGCAAATATCAGAGAACTGAAAAACGGAACGGGAGTATGCTAATACTTATTATTTATTAATAATTCAGAACTTCCCGAAATATTTATCATTCATTTAAAGACTTACGAATACAATAAATAAAAAATTTACTGATTTATTTTCATTATAATTATGGTAAAAAATATTAATTTTGAGTAATAATTAATATTTTTATGACATAACATATTATAATTAAATATTTTATTAACAGAAAAATAAATTAACATTTTTGTGAAATATACTAAAGAGATTACCATCACTTTACAATTTCTGGTCTTAAAATTAAAATACTGAACTCAACTTACAATAAAAGTGTTTTAAATGTAGTTGTATCCACCTTAAATATTAAATTCCTGGGACTGCGTTAATACAAATATACAAATTTATGCCACGAAACACAGATTATGCCAAAAATACCATACGTACTTTACTATACTAATATGGTATATCACAAGTATCAACTCAATGAATAAAATTTTAATAAATTACCTTTTATCATAAATGATAAC
The DNA here is from genome assembly GCA_963942445.1 of Argyra leucocephala. Classification (NCBI taxonomy): domain Eukaryota; kingdom Metazoa; phylum Arthropoda; class Insecta; order Diptera; family Dolichopodidae; genus Argyra; species Argyra leucocephala. The sequence continues at coordinate 97,644,076 of OZ012677.1, forward strand.
TTCAAAATATTGAAAATATCCCAAAGAAAAACAAAAAAAAAAAACCAAATCGTATTGACATTTTATCAGTATTTATATTAATGTTTATGCCTATGTATATGTATGTGTGTGCCATGTCAAAAATAGGACATTTTTTCAGATTAAAAACCTACCAAAAATATAAAAAAAAAAATTTTACTTACCTACCATTTTCTCTGCTTGACTCCCTTACAATAAAAATATATTTTTTTAAGCTCGTTTGAAAAAACAATCTTTATGTATCTACAGTTCAACAACACACAGTAGTATATAATATTATATAGTTAATAATATTCTAAATCACACCTTAGGCTATAAAATTTATGTTTTTGCTTGCTTTTTTGTTGTTAATGTAATTTTTAGCTTCAAAATTTCACACGTATACACATTGGCACATCATACATTACCAATTCTGTCGTCTATAGAGAGTCATTAAAACTGCTGATATGTGAAAATATAAGTATGTATGTATGTAGGTATGTAAGCCATTTATGTCACATTCAAGTGTCTTTTATGGAGAGTGTTTATTGTTATAGGAAAGGAAAAAGCCTAAGGATAAAAATGAAAAATTATACCGAAATGATGAACTTTTTCGTAAATTGAATTATATATTTTTTTTTTTTGTTTTTTTTTATTATTATTATTTCTTTTGTTTTTATCGTTTTATTTTATTTTAAACATATTTGAAAAAGCAAACCAAAAAAAAAAACAAAAACAAATAAAATTTCAGTTTGTTATTTTTTAATTTCAACTATTCAAAATTTTGTTTAAATTAAAAACAAAAACAGAAAATGTTATAGAAATAGAAATAACGGTTTAAAGAACTTTAAATCATTTCAATTATTTAAGGGTCAATTTATATGTAAATTTCCATTGAATATTAATGTAATGCCAATCTACGGGTCACATTGTGACATTTAGATGATTCCCACCATTCCACGAAAAGAAAAAATCAATGCTTGCTACTTTTATTATATTTGTCGTCTGAAGACCCCGCCCAGTGCCTGTGGCTCAAATTGAAAAAAATATGTGAATTAAAATACAATGCTAATCATACAGTAATTCTTGAACTTATGATCGAGGTTGGTTCCTAGATATCAGACGTAAGTCGAATTCCATCAGAAAATTTTATGTTTCTCGTAAAATTTTGCATACTTTTAGGGGAAACGTAAATATGAGCAGACAATATTGGGTGCTTTCAGTAGAATCTAGCGTTCCAACAAATTTTCTACTGAAGGGTGATTTTATGTAGCATAAATTTTGCATCGAAAAAAATCTATGCTATATGGAGCAACGACTTTTTAGGGACGTTTGTATTTTGATGTAAAAGTTATTTGTTTACATTAAATTTGTGAGGGTTCACAAAAAAATTATAAAAAAATCAAAATAAATAAGTTGATTTAATAAGTTTTAATTAACTTGAATATGATTAAATTTAACAAATTTATTATATCTAATTATTGTAGTTATATGGACAAATAAATTTAATAACGCATGAAATTAAAGTAAAATTTTAAGGGATACAAAAATAATGTAATTTTAAACTTCGCTGCAAAACGTTCAGTACAATAATGCAACGCTCAAACACTGCTATTTGTTTAGACAGCTTATATAAATATACCATGTAAATTTTTAACTGACAGTAATGTTCGAAAAACGAGGGTATAGTATGTATAAAGATCTAAACATCTTTAATCATGCTTGCTGACATTCTGAATCGCTTACATATTATTTCAATTTGGTCAAAAATTTCAAATTAATTTTGTTTTGTAGTTCGATGCATTTCAATCAAAAATTCATCAACGTCCTTCGTTTTTTCGGTGAAGGCCAGTTGAATATACTAAATTGTTTCATATTTGCCTATACTACGTTTATCCAACGAAGGTTTGGTCTCCTAAATGTCTTGTAACTTCGGGTCTGGATTTGAAGCTCTCTTGACTGGAGAATTTTCGTTCATGCGCTCTAGGTGTCCGAGTCACTGTATTTTGAATTTAATTTTCGAAACTACGTCCGCTTTATTATATAGGTCATAGAGCTCAACGTTGTATATCTTCTCCTCCAAACTCCATCGTCGTTTTCAGGACCATAAATCCGGTGTTTCGCCACCAAGTGCATGCTCATTTACCTTGGGCAGTATCCATGATTCTGATCCGTAGAGCAAAACCCGGAGTATAAGCGTTTTGTATAGAATTGAATTTTGGTGCTCGGTGCCAGCAACGGCTTGTAAGGATTGTTACTTTCCGTACTTCTACATTGATGTCGTTTTAAAATAGATTTATTTGTTTTAATTTTGATACAATGTATTTAAAATTAAATCTAAACATATGCAAGTTATTAAATTAAATTTGATAATTTAAAATGAATTTAAATTGATAACAAAACAAAAAATAAGTTAAAATATAAAATTTAGGAATTTGTGTTAGTATATCAACAATATTATTAGTATGTAGATTATTATATTAACGTATTTAAAAAATACTTTTTACTAATTATTGAATTATTTTTTTAATTTCAGACTTTAAAATTGAAATCCAACCACAAAGCATTTTTTCACCACAAATTAAGGTAAATAATTTAATTTAATGTGATATTTCAAATTAACAAATTCAAATTAGGCCAATATTAATTAATTAAAACTAATATTATATTAATATTGTAATATTTTACGTTTTTTTAATTACTATCAACTTTGAAGTTTATATTCGAATATTATTATTTTGTAGTTGCAAATTAAATTCAAATTTTAGTTTTGAGTGTTTTATTAGTTAGGCGAGTGTTTAATTAGTATTTTAAGAGTGAGAAAATTTTGATACAGTCAAAAGACCTTGAAATCGTAAATGTCTCAACACAAGGTTGAATATAACGTCCACATGATATCAAATGTCTACAAAAGCTTGAGATATTGTCTACATGATCACAATTGTTGTTAACGATGTCTTCGCGACCAGTTTAAAAGATATTTGGGTTTACAAAAATTTTTAAAAAACTCAATGTATGTTAATTTTGTTTGATTACAACTGAATTAAAGCACAATGTCTCAGAAAGCTCTTATTACACAATGTTGTCAAATAAATTTACGGATAACATTGACAACTTGGTTTTTTTTACATTGTATCAGGTTGAAGTGTTTTCTTAAGACATTTACGATGTCACCGAGATAATTATTAATATTATCGTCGGTTGAATATTGTTTTGTCGTATACGCCATTTTTGACTTTTATGACATGATAATGTATCTATAGGTTTTTGTGTGTTCTCTTTCCGAATCTGTTTTCAGATTTTTGATATATCTTACCGTTACTGAGATTTTCAGTCTAATTTTTGTTGTATATCCCTAAAAATTGCTAGTTGTTAATATTGGTATATCGTACACGCCAAATTTTCCAACTTACGACATTAAATTAATATTATTAAACGAAATTTTTTTCTAATTATTGGTGTGTTGTACGTGCTTTTACAGCATACGTACGATCAATTTTAACATTATTTGATTAGTATTGGTTTGTTGTATGGTATACAGAAATGTATGCAGTATATACATATGCGACGGTTCACTTTAAATAGTTTTCAGTATTGGTTTGTTGTACGGTATACAGAAATGTAAGCAGTGTATACTTATACGACAGTTCACTTGAAATTGTTTTCAGTATTGGTTTGTTGTATGTGCATATAAGTTTCTACGGTAAATCAAAAAGTATAAATAGAAGGTTCCATTGAGAGCTACCTTCAGTCGTTATAAAAATTTTATGCAGTGAAGACGTGTTTTCAGCGAAGAAAAAATGGAGTCTCCGGTCCCAGCTTTATCACCTACTCTTTTATCGTAAGTTTTATAATTTTATAAAATATAATTATTTAAAGAACTTAAAGCCATCTATATTTTGTAGAATGATGAATGAAATATTAGAATCTGAAGACGACGAATGTAAAAACGACTCTCTAAATTTGGAAGATGAAGATTTTGGTATTTTGCTGTAGATAAAACAAAAATAAAAAAATTTCAAGGTTTTTTGTTTACAGATTCTGACGACAGTAGAGCAGATCCGGACTTTGTTTTAGAAATAGAACGTCAACCTGCATCGCAGATTTCAAAAAATGATGTTGTACTAAATTCAGTACAAAGTCTTAGAAGTATTCCTTCAGAATATATGTCATCTGGTAAGTTATTTTCTATAAGTAATAGGTTTCAGTAATATTTAATTGTTGAGTTACAAAATTAAAAACAGGCACAAATTCGCCAGCACAATTAACAAAAAAAAGGAAGAAAAATGAGGAAATATGGACACAGAACGTAAGAAAAACTCTTCGAGAATCCGGAAATGAATACGTAAATATTAAAGGAAAAACCATGCAAAAAAGAAAGGTAAAAGCTGGTTGCAAACATACCTGCTTCTTTTTTTGTACGAAAAATTTTTCTGAAAATGATAGGTTATGTATAAACGAATCTTTTTGGAAATTATCTGATAAAGAAAAACCTCTTTTTTACTGTAAGTTTGTAAAAGAAGCTCTAATAAACAGACGCAGAGTAAAAGAATCTAAAAAAAAACCAAATCATATCAGTTTTATCTTCAAAATAAGGATCGTACACTAAGAGTTTGCAAATTATTTTTCTTAAATACTCTCGATATCAGTGAGCGAAGAGTGTACTACTACTTCCAACATTTAAACGATAGTACTACCGGATGCCCAATGCCAACTAAAAAAGGGAAAAATACAAAGAAAACTATTTCAGCTGACAAAATTGAAGAAATCAAGAAACATATTGCTAGTTTTCCTATAGTAGACTCTCACTATTGTAGAGCTAGTTCTACAAAACAATACCTGGAGTCACATATCACAGTTGCTAAAATGTACGAGTTGTACAGAGAATGCACAATTGAACCAGCAAAAATATCAGTTTACCGAAAACAATTTATCTCATTTAATTTAGGAATTTATAAGCCCAAAAAGGACCAATGTAATAAATGTGTTATATTTAAATCAATTCTGAATCCATCTGATACTGAAATATCTGAATATAATATTCATAAAGACGACAAATTAAGCATGAAAGCTGAACGAGATTTGGACAGGGCGAACAGAGATCCGAAATCCGCGATAATATGCTTTGATCTTCAAAGTGTATTTACTTTGCCAAAAGGAAACGCCTCTGCCTTTTATTATAAAAGGAAGTTAAATGTATTTAACATGACAGCCACATGCATAGTTGTTGACCAGCCAAAAATTACATACTGTGCTATATGGAGTGAAGTTCATAGTGGTCGTACGGGTAACGACATAGCAAGTTCAATCTTCAAAATTTTGACAAAATTTTTACTTGAAAATCAACCAGGAATTGAATACATAACTTTGTGGAGTGATTCTTGTATTGCTCAAAATAAAAACAAAGTTATGTCAACTGCGTTACAATTCTTTATGTATGAACATCCAGAGGTCAAACAAATTCAACAAAAATTTTCAACACCAGGCCACTCTTTGGTTCAAGAAGTTGATTGTGTCCATAGCACCATTGATAGATATCTTAAAAATATGGAAATATATAGTCCTCTTTCTCTTCTACGACATCTTAATAATTTGTCTTGTAAGAACATCAAGCTCAAATTAATCCAAATGCAACCATCAGATTTTCTGAATTTTTCTGCAAAATCCAATAATTTAAATTTTCAATAATTCCGTTTACAAAAATAAGATTTTTGTGCTATGACCAAACAGATTTGTTTACACTGCAATACAAAACAAATGGAAGATCTCTAAATTATGAAAGCAGATCACTAAAAAAAAATATATCAAAGAAAACTTTGCCTACACCGAAAAATTTATTTGCTCAAAAATTAAATATAATTTCTGATAGGCTAAAGACTATTTCAAATGAAAAAGTTACCGATATAAAAAGCTTATTAATTTATTTGCCAGACATAGATAAAGAATATTATAAAGCAATTTTCCAAAAAGATAATTCACCATTGTGATAATAATGTAAGTTAGAATTAAATTTTGTGTTCCTGTCAATGAATGACTTTTTTATTTTATTTTTGTTTAGTATCTAACTAATTTTCCAAAAAAAATAATTCACTATTGTGATATTAATGTAAGTTAAAATTAAATTTTGTGTTCCTGTCAATTAATGACTTTTCTATTTTATTTTTGTTTAGTATTTAAGACTGGAAATTATTTTATTTTTTTTTTTATATATAATATATAAGACACACATATTATATTTTATATAAACATTGTTAAATTTATGAAAAACTATTTTTATATATTTTTATAATGCGAAACCTGAAATAAATTATTATTATGCATAATAAGGTTTTTTATATTATTTAATATTGAATTGTTGTATATCCACTTTTTTTGTCGTACATCCAAGTTAATGAATAAAGTGTTCGCACATTAGGATATACGACAAACCCATTTTGAATATAATTAAATATAGCTTATAAACTAGCTAAGCTAGGTGGTTCCTATTTTTTAAAGTTTCAACAAAAAATATTATCAAAGATAATTATAAAAAATTTATAATAAATCCTATCGAACAGTTTTTTCCAAAAGGTCCAATAAACATTAATGAGTGTTTTTCTCCGTTTCAAACAATTGGCGTATGCGACAAAACAATAATCAAGCGACGTTATTATTGTTTCAAGATTAGCAAGAAATTAATATCACCTAAAGTATTATTATTTAATTACCAGCATTATAACCCGCCATAAATTATGGAAGCAAAATAAATTCTGGCTTTTTTTTCTGCATTGGAGTTTTCATTTCAAATTTAAGCAAAATATGTTTTTTGTTTATTTTTGTTTTTATTTACTTTATTCTTTATAAATTTATAATTAACAAGAAATTTATTTTAAAAAATTATTTATTTATTTATTATTTATTTTTATGTATTTTATTTTTTTAATATTTATTTTTTTTTAAGTTAGTTTACATTTAAAAATTTAATACAAAAAATTTGTGACGATCATTTTATTTTGGGGTAATTTGATTGTTATATTAATTCAAAAAAATAAACAATAGAAATAATATATAAAAATAGAAAATATGAGAATAAAAAATAATAATAATTAAAAAATAAAACTGAAAATTGATATTATGTTAAGGCAAAATGGAAGATTTTATAGATATTTAAATATAATTGATTTATCCTAATTGATTTGTATGAAAATAGATATTTAGTGCTACTTCGATGCAAATATTCAAGTAGATATATTTTGAAATAGCTTCACAATTAGAAAATGATTGTTATTTCAATCGAAAAAAAATAAAAATTACTTTGTAACTTTATCGGTAATAGAAAAAATAAAAATTATTTCGTAATTATTAAAAATAAGAGAAAAAGATAAAAATTGAGAATTAATTATTTTTTATGAGCGAAAATTCTTTTGATTAAGAATAATTATTATTTTTAATTTTTTTTTCCAATATTATATTTATATTTATATAAATTTATTTTGTAAAAAATACATTTTACAATGAAATTTTGGTCGATTTTTATAACTTACAGAGGTCTTATTGACATATCTTAATAAGTTATAAAGTCAATCAATATGAAAATCAGGAGTTAACTATAAATACCTACTGATGAGTTCTAAGAGTGTTATGATGAACCAAACAATTCCTGCAAAATAATTTTAATTTTTTTTTATAAATTGAAAATTTATGGATTTTTTGTGAGATCGATAAAAGACCTCTTATATATATATACTTTATTAGATATTACGATAACTCCTTATGAATGATTTTTTTTATTAAAAAATTGATCGATAATAGTTATTTGCAGTCACTGTTTAATTTATTATCTATTCAAACACCCAGATATTTAAAAACAGAAATTTCTTCAATCAAAAATATTTATTTGAACACTTAGTATATTCTTGTTGATAGGTAAATTCAATGTTCAAGGATGAATTATTTACAGGAAACAGAGGATATTTATTTCAACTACCTGAGTGATATTTTATAAAATTATTTTTTGAACAAGACCCTGCAATACAACATTGTTTTTTTTTTAATTACTTTTGTTTCTAAATATGTTAAGTTCATAGCTAATATTAACTACAAAGTTCTATGGATTCATTCTTTCATATGCACTAGTCAAGTCGTCAGCAAATGCAGTTAATTTACTTTTAAAATTTTTAACAAAGATTGAATTAATGTAAATTAAAAATAAAATTGGCCGCAGGACTGATCCTTGTGGAACTCCAATATTGATATTTATCTAGTCCTCGAATGCCTTAGTTCTGGTTCTTCTTAGTTTAATCATGAAGTAAAAAAATTAAGAAATAGAAAGAATAAAGCTTGGAATAAGTACTTAAAAGAGAAAACCAATAACAACTATCATAACTTTGTAATTTTGTTCAACTCCTACAAACTGACATTAGATTTCAGTTATAAGAACTATTTCATAAATGTTAGTTCTCCGGTAAGGACGAATCCTAAATCCTTTTGGAAATGTGTTAACTCCAAACGTAAATCTGATCAATTTCCCGTCACTATGTCCTATAATGATGTTAGTGCTAAACCTCCGAAATCTATTGCACATCTCTTCAAGCTATTTTTCTGTGTTTCTTATTCAGAAAATCTCTTTGAAGTTGATGAAAATAATTTTAATCACATGATAAGGCTACCTGAAAACCAAATTATTTCAATAGATTTTTCTGCTCAGAAAATAAAGATTTATTTGAATAAGCTTAACAGTAATGTATTTCTTGCACCTGACAAAGCACCATCTTTAATGCCCACCATCAATTACAAAACTGTTCTGAATCTTTTGCGTTACCATATCCCTTTTATTCAACTTCTATTATATTGTTTACTTCTGGAATATTTCCACACTATTGGAAAAATTCATTTATTTATGCCCTGTTTATAAAAAAGGTGCTAAAAATATGGTCTCAAATTACCGTCCAATAGCAAAACTTTTATGCATACCTAAACTTTTCGAATTCATATTTTTTAATTCAATTTATGATATTCTGAAGACCTGAGATGTTCTGAAGACTTATCAATTAATCACCATGGTCTTATAAAGAAAAATCTACCTATATAAAAAATATTCATCTATTTATAAAAAAATATCTTCATATAATGATTGTACTGTACTACAGAACGATCTTGATTCGTTTTTTAAGTGGTGCGGCTATAATAATCCTGTTCCTAATATTGATAAATGCGCTGTTATTTCCTTTACTCGTTATTCATTCCAATAATAACTGATTATACTTTTAATTCTAAACTAATTAACCGAGTTTCTCATTTTAAAGACCTTGGCGTACTTTTTGACGATAAACTCACATTTAAACTTCACTTTAATAGCATAATTAACAAGGCAAATTCTATGTTAGGTTTTATTAAAAGATGTTTTAAGGGATTTGATGATCCATACATTACTAAATCTTTATTCACTACTCTTGTTCGCCCCCACCTTGAGTACGCAAGTCCTGTCTGGTCACCTCACTACTCCACTCATATTAATAGAATTGAATCTATTCAAAAAAATTTTTTACGATATGCTCTACGTAATCTTCCCTGGTCTAACCCAATAATCCTACCTCCATACATAAATCGTCTTAAGCTTCTTCAGATGAACACATTGCAATCAAGAAGGGTTGTTGCAGATATCTTACTCGTATCCCAAGTATACAATGGTGAAATTGATTCCAAAATTATAAAAGATCAGATTAACTCGTAAATTAACACCAGTGCGCGTTTCCGTATAGAAAATCCTTTTAATCTTTCCATAGAATTAATGATGATAAATTTGAGCTAATTAATAGAATGTTAATGGCAGTTAATCAATACAAAAATAGTGCTGACTTTCTTTGTACAAGAACAGTTTAACGAAAACCTTGTTTCACTTGCCCCTTAATCTTTCGTGTTTTTTAGTAGCTACTAATATTAACTAATTTGTAGTGATATAATCAATCTTTAATTATTTTAATAACTTTTCATCTTTCTTTTTTTCTGATTAAATTTATTTTATTTAATTTTTTTTTGTTTTAAAAACTATGTTGTTTTAAATTTCCAAGTAATTTTAAGCCATAAATCTTGTTTGATACATTATGTCAATTGAGAATTTTAATAATTAAATTGTATTACCTTGTAAACTGTTTGAATTAAATAGTAAATAAATAAATAAATAAATATATATATATAGAAGAGCTTAAAGTACCACCTATTTTTACTTTTTGAGATCTACAACTAAGATAAGAAGTAGACCAATCATATATAGAACCACGAAAACCAATTCTATGATTTTATCTAATAAAATAACATGATTAACTATATCAAAAGCTTTGATTATATCGACAAATAAGCCCGCAGTACATTTTTAATTATCAAGGTACTGATAAATATTTTGACAAAAATCAAGAAGTGCGTCTTCAGTTGATTTATTTTTCCTAAACCCAAACTGCTGTTTATTAAAAAAAATATTTTTGTCAAGAAATAACAGTATTCTCTCTTCATAGCTTTTTCTATGATTTAAGAGAATTAAGATATAATAGAAATTGGCCTATAATTATCAGGATCTCTTCTATCACCTTTTTTTAAAAAGAGGTAAAACTTCAGCTACTTTGCGCAGAAGAAAAAATACCACAAAAGACACTATTATTAAATAATATAAACAGGAGAACATCAACAATATTTAAAGCTATATTTTTAAGTAAAATATTTGAGACACCATCAATTATTGAAGCAGCATTAGATTTTTTAAGTGATTTAATTATATTAAGAAGTTCAAGGGCAGAAAAAGGTTCAAACAAAACCTTTTGATTGCAAATTTTCTGAAATTATATTTTTAAATTGAACATTACTATTGAAATTGTAATTTTTAGTACTTAAATTGTCTCCTAGAATTGAAAGATTATTATTAAAAGCATTGGCAATAACAAGAGGGTAATTGGTAATTTTATTATTGACAGACAATTCCAAGCTTTTGGATTTTCTTGAAATCATTCATGACATTATTTGCAACTTCTCATTATTTTTTAATATCTCTTTTTATTCTGTTTAGTAAATTGACTGCTATAATATTTATCACGGACATTAACAACCTTAGTTTTTAATACTTTAAATAATTTATTATAATATGTCGAAATTATATTATTTCTTGGATGTTTTAAACACTTTTTACGATTTTTATTTTTATATTTAATTTTTTGAGCCAAATAATTGTCAACACAGGGTTTTAATTTCTTAATAATTTTGTTCCTGTTTGTGTATGTTGAAGAACTGTTCTGAATATGAAAATTAAATGTCTTTAAAAATCCATCAAAAATTTGCTCACTAATTTATCATACTTTTATTTTCATTATTGGAACGCTTTTGATTCATACCCTCCATCGTCTGAAATAGCTAATTTAATTTCATGACGGTGGTACTTTTTATGTCCGCAAAATTTTATTTGTTTTTTTTTTTATTATTTTTAATATTTAATGCGCTTATTTAATACTACAGGTACTGAAATATATTTGTTTTATGTTAAAAAAAACTGACCAAAGCAATTTGTATATTTATTTGAGTGTTCCGTCAAACATCCAGATAATTATATATATACTTTTTTGCAGTCAAATTCAAAATTTCGGTAAACAAATTAAACAATTTCTTTTTCAAATTAAACAATTTTTTTTATCCAAATTCAACATTTTTTCTAATAATTTGAAAATAACAAGTATTATACATAATTCACTAATACTAGTATCAGTATGTAACAAAAGTCTGGAAACATTATAATTTTAAAAAGATTTTTCTTTTTTGGATAAAAAAAAGTATATAATTATTTGATACAATTTTACATTATTCGAAACTAAGAACTAGAACCAAAATAGTTTTAACATGCTACGTTGGTAAGTCTGAAGGTCGCATAACTAATAAAATAACTTAAAAATTGATTAAATCCATCTGAAAGTAACTTTTCAAATTTCAAATCACTTTAAAACAGTTCGTTTTATTTCACATTATCAGCATATTGTGCCAAGTGACTATAATTATTCAAATCCAATTTTCTCAAGATTTATTTTTGTATCTAATCTAACTTCTATACAAATATTTTGCAACAGAAAAGTTGTGTAAAAAAGTTATAATTCGAAATAATTACAATATGGTACCTACTGTAATGCATTCTCGGTGTCATACTGTATGATAACTTCATTTTATACATTTTTTAGTCTAAATATGTTTCTTCTGGCAAATTAAAGTAATCTATTTGCCAAGTTCTTACATTAGATTACTAAAAGATTTGTTTATAATATTTAGGCAACAGTATTTTATTATTCAGTGATTTATATACAACAAAAAAAAAAAAATAAGACCAAAATTTTAAAAAATGTGAAAAATAAAGACTTAGAATACATCAACATCGAAATAGATTTTCTAATATGGGTCAAAACACTCACAAACTTTAATTAAAAATAAGAACAAAAGATTTTTTTTTCTTTTAAAACGCCTTAATATTAATACACATATACTCATATATATATTTTTATTTGAATATGAAGAAAATGATAATATGTTTAAAGAAAATATAAAAAAAAAACAATTTATAAAAAGGATATTTAAAAATTTATATTTTAACATATAATTTATTTAGAAAATATAATCGCATGCATAAATACTTTAAAATAATCAAGGATAACAGATCAAAAACTTTAAACTCCTTCGTTTCTTTTACGAATTTTCTTAAATGTATATACACGACATAATCAATGTATATACATATGCAGATACATATATTATATTGTATACATAAAATTATATGGATACATTTTAAATGAACCTTCTTTTTATTTTTTAATGTTTGTAAAAAAATTATAAATAATATATGTATGTATGTATGTATGTATGTATAGCAAACAGAAATTATTCTGCTGAAATTTTCATTTCTCATGTTATTTTTATTTGGACTTCATATACATACACAAAAATCTAATCTTAAAATATATTATTACAAAGATAAATTCAACCACCTCATTTGCCTCACTTATCTGCCACCATCTAATTTGTACAATAATTATGCTTTTTTATAATTATTTTTGGAAAAATATTTAATAAAAATATTTTGTGTATTTTGTTTTCATTAACGAAATTTTAAGGGATTTAATTTTTAATTTTATATCATATAAAGATATGTACAAGCTCGTCCTGCTTCTATATTTCCATTTCCACAAAAAAAAAACACAAGTACTTCAATATTACGGACAATCTGAGTACAATTTTAAATTAACAAATTTGTGCGATGCAAACATTTCATTAAAATGTGTAATTTCCTACCGAGCGTAACAAAAGCAAAACTCTAAATTACTTTTAATGAAATATGTTGACCCAAAAGTCAAGTATTACAGGTCCTAAAATTAAGATTTTTTTTTATTTATATATGCGTTTAATTAAATAAACACAAAAAAAAATAATCCCGTTTTTTAAATTTCAGTTTTTAATTTTTTTATTTAGTTACAGTAAATTTAGTGACCTCCATGCTATTTACAATGATGGCAGTTTTAGTGAAAGAAAAAATTTTCATTTAAAAAATCAGGTTTTACGAAATAGAATACGAAATATACGTAGATTATGGACCTAATATTTTCTTCAAATAGATAGTATAAATGTATCAGTTTCGATGTAATATGATTTCTTTCTGACTTTTTCTGGAAATTCTGATGTAAATATTTATAAAATAACCGTTGAATAGTTGACGCCACTACACAGCAATAACAAAATTTAAAATTTCACTAACAAATTTGATAAATTAAGCTTAAAACTAGGCTTGAAATGATGTTGATCTAGTAGGTAGACCAATATTTTGTACAAATTAAATATGTTGGGTAAGTTGAAAGAAGAAATAAAACGTATGATGGACTGTTTAAAGTCTTCATTTACTTGATTTGCATTTAAATGATTCCGACACAGTTGAAAATATTGAATGTAACATGACTTATATATCGAAAAGATGTTGTGCTTGGTTAATTGAAATTCAAATATACTATATATTCAATTTAAATTTACACATAAATGTGTTGTATAATTATTTAACTAAAAAAGATATCGTTACTATGTTGAGTTGTAAAAAATTAATTGAACCACAAATACTTTTAATTCTAGTCAAATTACAATTCAGGTTGCAATGGCAAATAAGTTTGTTTTCGATGTCATACTAATGTTGGTTTCGTGTGTGTCATAATTTGTAGTTCAGTGAATAATGCGAATTTGTTAAAATTATTTTTCATTATTCTAAATTTCATGAACCTTTAATCACAGACGTGACGTTAAATTTACGTCGATGAAATTTTTTTTTTCAAAAATTTATTGAAAAAACGCAGTAAGCCAAGCAATTTTTATACGCATATTATTTATTTATCTCTCTACACGTTAGTTTTGGTTAATACCTCTTTTTGTAAGTTTAACACGAAAAATCGGAAAATCAGTGTAAAAATACACGTCACCTCTGTGAATAAGTTATTTTGTCTTAGAAGATTTTTTACGTCACGTCTGCAAATATGTAAGTATTTTAAAGAGAAAATTTACGTCATGCCGGTGTTTATGTGAGTTTTTTTTAAATGCAGTGATATTTTTTTTTAGAATTTGATTTCAAGAGCAATATTTGGCCCTAATTTTTAACATAGAATCTGAATACTATCCTATTTTTTAATATTTTTTAACATAAAATCCGAATTTGCATAAGTATACCCTTTTCCATTTGAAAATCTCAATCTTCGCCATTTTAGGCAATTTTTGGGATTAAAAAACCGATTTGCGGTCCTTTCCGGAAGTTTAGGACTTCACCAATCGATAAAGCACCCTCGATTTAGTTAATAATTTTTTTTTAACATAGAATCCGAATTTTCATAAGTTGTCCTTTCTATTTGAAAATCTCAATTTCCGCCAAATTCGGCAATTGTTGGGCTTAAAAAGTCGATTTGCGGTCCTTACCGGAAGTTTAAAATATCACCAATCGATAGAGATCCCTCGATTTAGTTAATTACTTTTTTTTAATTCTAAAATAACGGCTCCTCTTCCCCTCTTAAAAAGCTTATATACATACTGTGGAAGACCCGGTATAATTTACAGCTTATTTTATCTTTATTTAACACTATTGCAGTTTTTAAATTAAAAGAAAAACTTTTAATATTTAAGACTTTTACGTTTTTGTTAAACAAAACTAATTTTTATTTGATTTAGCGAGGTGACGTAAAATTTACGTACATGGGTAAAAATTACGTTATCTCTTTGTTTACTTATAACTTTTTTTAGGTTCGATTGAAACTTCGGCAGTTTTATCAAGCTTGCGTTTTTTCATTTTTTATTTTTTTTTTTTAAATAATTTAAAGTTTTAATTGTTTACATATTTGTAAAATTGGTGTGTTTTGTTAAATCATGTATGCTAAAAATCGTTTTGAATAAGATGCTAAAATTTTAGGAGGCTCGTTATAAAAATTTTTTACTGAAAAATTAAAATTTCAATTGTAATAAACAATTTTTAATTAATTTTTTTTTAAATTAATACGTAGTTTTTTGTATTAAGTAGCTTAACTGATATGTCCATAACAATATAACAGAATAAAGGTGTAAAATTTACGTCAAATCTGTGATTGTTTTTCACCTCTGTGATTAAACGTTTAACTGAACTAACTTTTATAATACGGGTCTTATACACACTCTATTTATGAGACAGTTTTTCTTTTTACAACCATCTAATGAGAAAATAATTTTGGTAAGAGAAAAACATTTATTCTGCATATTCTGTTATAAAAATTGTTAAAAAAGTGCTTGTATTATCCTGATGGATGGAGTAGAATCGAAGTACGTTCTATAGAATTCTGTGGGCGAGAGAGTTTAAGAAGGACTTACAAAAAACGTAAAATCTATACTCTCTCGGATATTAAAGCAGCCATACTACCAATAATTAATATATATATACCATCCCAATAAAGCTAGTATAAGATTATTTAGAAATAATCAAAAGCCTGACAAAAACAAACAAAATCACAATAATGTGAGTACCAGGGCATTAAATTCTGCTATGTAAATGCGAAAAGTAAACTCATAGCAGACTTCGGCACTTGGGAACAGCATTCCCCAAACAATGGAAGCTATTCAGCATACCATTGAGGAATACCCTGTGTTTCATTACGAAATTAGGTGTACTTAAGGATTCAGATCATTAACTATAGCATTTTGTAGCTGTGGTGATATAGGCTCTACGAAATAACTCCCACACGAAATAACTCCCACTTTCTTTAACTATAACATAACTCCAAACCAAATTTCATACAAAAGTGAGACATATTTCATTATGATATAGGAGAGAAATCCCCTCACGATTTTACATAATCTAATCTAATATGTCCTAATATTTTCTGACACAAACCTTACTTACTATATTCTTCGAAGTTGTTCTGTCTTTATTTTATACCAAGTATGCGATACTAAAGTATATTTTTAAATTGAAATTGTTTTTAAAAAAATTATATTCGGTTCCATTTTAAAGATTTAGGATCATTTGATCCTTATAACGGTGGTTGATGCATTTACTTGTTATCGCATGCGATATCAGCCAACAGTTTTTTAGAGGTGTTGGCTAGCGAGTTGTAAATATCTCAAACTAGTTCAACCTACTATTTACTTTGGAATGCAGTTCTGTGGCCAAATACAAAACTGTTTATTGCTCACATCAATTCGTGGAAGTAGCAAGGAAATAATAATATTTATACCGTTTTTTAATATAAAGTTTATTATTTTATTCCTACCAATTTACACTTTATAAGTTAAAATCGAATTTGAATTAAATTTTTATATAATTTTAATGTATTTATATCTTACAAGAGATTTACCTTTTAACTTAAAAAGAATCTCTTACGCTAATACTTGAATATAAACTGTTAAAATATTAGCGAGGGTTTATTACAGATACTTTAACTTAAAGTTTTAAATTTTTTCATTTTATTGTACCTTAATAGAAAATTTAATGTAACCCAAGTGATCACCTTCATTCCCATTAACCGTTATAAGGAAATCAACGTACGAATATTATACCTATGCACATGTGAACATCTATGTATATTAGGTATATCGTATATATATATTTATATATATTATATAATAAGTGATTCTCATAATCTTCTGTTTATTACACAGTCATAAGTTAAAAAAATTTATTAGAACCCAATGATAATGAAAAAGGTCTTCTAAAATGTGTTTTATATGTAGGTATTACATAAATAAAATACATACAAATAATTACACACATAAAAATCTTTCAAAAAAAAATTGCTTTTTTTTCCTTTTCAGCGGAGTTCTTTTGAATCATTTTAACTTAAAATAATTTTTGTTTTATTTATTTTTTTCTTGTTTTTTCACTTTTAAACAATTTTCGGATAAGAAATTATATCAACTTTGGTTCAACTTATATTTTACTACCTTCGTCATAACATTTTATTTTTTTACCTATCTATTTTGTTTTTTGTTTTTTTTTTATTTTGCTTTTCCTTTTAATTTTTGTCTTTACTTTTTTTAAAAGGAAAATTTTAAATTATTTTGGACATAAAAATATGAAAATTATTTTTGAAAAAAAATAAAAACGATTTTTTCTCAAACACAAGAAATTATTGTAAGAGAACCGAAACATTATTAAAGATTTTAGATATTATTTTAATTATTTTTCAAAAGAAGTTCATTGGCTTGACACACTGTCAGTAATCGTGTCAAACCTTGTTTTTATTTTGACTTGACATCAGATATATTAATTTTTTAGATATGAAATTAAAGTTGAATAGAAAAATTTTTGCAAATCGAAGCCCATGTGCTTGATTCAGTTTTCTATATATATTTGTGGCTTATGGAATTAATTTTTGTTCCAAAATTAATAGATACATTTCCTAAATAACCTTCAAATTTATTAACAGTTATTATTTAGAGATTATTATGAAGTTAAGATAATGTAGAGAGACAAGTAGTGCCGAAATTTAGCGAAAGCAATTGAATTACAGAAATTCAAGTTTAATTTTGGAAAATATTTGTTTCAGACAAGCTCTTGAAATATAGAATTAAAATATATGAAAATGGCATATTGTACAAATACATTAAGGCAATAAATAAAATAATAATAATAATATGTTTCAGACATATGCGCTTAGCATTATATTTTTTATTTACATTATTAGATATGCAGAATAAAAAAAAAGTGTGATGATCTAATGTTTGTAAAGCGATAGCTCATCTAAAATTTTCTAAAATAAATGCTTTGCAACATGGTCTATCAAATTCATATAAGCGTTTTATTAAGTGAGAGCTTAATTTGAACTGCTTGCCTTCCAGTTTTATTTGTAGAACGTAATATTTTCAATTCAGGTTCGAGATAACATACATTCTTATGACTTCTAATGAATACCGTTTTCTATTTTAAACAGTTTTATATTAATTTACTGGTATCTGTTTATTTATTTCATTTTATGATGAATTGAAATAACCGTTCTGTTTTTACAATTTAACATGTTAAAACTTTGATTTGGAGTTTGCAAAAAAATAGAGTTAAATAGCGGGTAACTTATAATTAAATAGACAGTATATGCATTATACTTAGATAAATTGCATAACTAATATTTTAAATTTATATAGAGATAATAATAATATATATTAATAATAATAATAATAAAAAGGGCTTTATTTCATCAAAAACAAAAGCTAATTTACATTAGATATTATATACGACTTAATTTAAAAATTTGTAAAAACAAAAGATTAGATAGAACTATTAGGTAGAGATATATATATATTGCACATCTACAATATTGACATGAAGCTGTAGAGGAAATTTAATAAAACACAAATTGTTTTTTATTTATTTACAAAAATTTAGATTTTTTTAATTAATACAAATTTTTGGATGTCTTTTAAAATGTTAAAATTGTGTTTTAGGCCGAATCTTGCTCTGATAAAAAAATTCAAAATTCAAATATATGGTGCTGCTACGATTTATGTCGATATTATTCATGTATTTAAGCCCATTTAAGTTTTGGTCCAGACTTAACACCTCTTTCTGTCTGGCCGGGATGGAATCCAAAATTATTTTATTTTTGACGAGATTTTGTTTCTTTAACGAAATTTACGCACTCACCGATGTTTTGTATCTGTGTATTAAGATTCGAAATATCTTTGGTTTAGTTTTTGTAACTATATCACTCTTACTCAGCAGCTCATAGGTTTCGGCATTATATTTTCTTGTCTACATCACATCGTTGTTTACGGGGCGGGGCGGGACTATTTATTTTATACATTGATGATATTGAATTATTAAAAAAAATTAATTTCTTACTTTTTTCATATTGTGGCGTCCCGACATATTTTTATTATGATTCTGCATAATATTATTAATATTATTAGTTGTTTACATTATATTTTGATATAATGGTCACCCTATATATGGATATATGAAATAAGCGATCATCATATTTTATAAGTAACGGTTAGTTATTAAGTATTAGTATGTAAATTAAAACTAGAAATAAGAAAATGAATATATTCAAGTACAGTCGTCAAGAAACAATAAACGACACAAGTCAAGAACAAATTACTGAAGTTTATTTTAATAAAAAACCAAAATATACTAGCGATCATAATATTATTTTAAATTAGGTCAAAATCCGCACTGAATAAGATTGAACATTTCTACAGTGAATAATAGCACATTCAATACAGCGAACAATAGCTACGTTCTACAGCGAATAATAGCACTCGTTGTTTACAAAAAAGTGAGTTAGTATACTAACAATATGGTGAAGAGGTTATAGATAGAAAATCAGTAAATAACTCAATCACTCATGTCTTTGGTCATAAAATAGTACTCATTAAGTTAATATGAGCTTGCAGAGGTTGTTGAAATTGGAGGTTCCAGATTAAGCAAATATTTAAAGAAGACATAGCAGATTGTTTCGTAAAATTGTACCATAATCTGCTATTTGATATAGATATTAAAATATTTCTTATACAAAATGTTGATTAAATTTTGTTAGTTTTTCAAAAGTACAGTTAATTTCTGGATTTGAATCTGAATGAAATCCTTTGTATATACAATATTGCATTTTAAAAGTTTGATAAAACCGAAAATAATTTCAAGTTAAAAATTTAATCTAGAAATTTTCACTTAAAAGTGATTCCTTTCCGAGAATATTCAAAAATTTCTTTAAAAAAAAATATATTTTTTTTTGTTGCTTTCATTTTTTTTATTCCGTTTTTTTTTTTTTTTTTAATATTAATTTTAATTTTTCATAATTGAATCAACCCTCATCCTTATGATGCGCTTTCATGTCATGGCTTAAAATCTGGGGTAGATGACAACATCTGCCAAAAAAAAAAAAAAAAAAAATGGATTTTTTGTATAAAAAAAGGGGCTAAAAAAATCTTCAGAGAAAATGAAAAAAGGATTATTTTAATTGTGATATAAGGAGGTGATAAATTATGTAAATGAATGCGCAAACATGAGATTTAATTTTTAATAAGTGAACATTTTGTTATTTTTTTATTTTTCTTATTTGTTTTAGTCCTTAGAGTCTCATTCCTTTTTTGATAAAACTGATGATTTTAAATTGAAAAGTTTTAATTCTACTTTTTTTTTTTTTTATTATATTTTTGTTTTTTTTTTTAGGAAATGTTATTTTTGAATTCGTTATTTACTCATATTAACATTATTTTATTTGGAGTTGAATGCGTATGTGTTGAAGCATATTAGCAAATACATTTATGTGTATTTATTATACAATATGAATAGCTATGTATATATATTTGAATTAAGAAATTTTAGGTATTTAAGAGCTAAATTTGTTTTACTTCAATGAAAATATTGAATAAACTAAGGTCTTTTTTTTTGTGAATTGTGTTTAATAATTAAAAAAAGATAATTGCTAAGTAACAAAAATGAAAAAACAAAAACAAAAAAGTATGAAAGAAAATTTGAAAAAGGCATAAAACCGTAGTAACTTCTCTAAATTTTGGGTTTCTTAATTGATCAGAGAAAAATTGGAGTTTGTATATTTCAGTTTATAAAAAATTATAATACAGTTAATTAATACAAAACGATATGGCAGTAGAAATTAAGTTCAAAAGTGAAGATGCATTAATTTAAGGGATAATAAGAATTATTTCTAAAATAATGAAATGTATTTTTATTTCCTGTTATTTAAATTGATTGATATTGTAATTTCTTCTAATTTAATTTTAAAATTTAAATCCAAGCCATTTTGTTTCTTGACGTTGGATTTTTATAATTTTAATTTTACATAGATTAAAATAATGTAGAGATTAAATGTAACGAATATACCTTCATACGTTGTTGTTCTTCTTTGTATGTGTTATCCGCTGCGGATGTTAGCTACCATGATCGCTATTTTTATTTTGTTTGCTAAGCAGGTCAAATTCTTATACTGCCATTGAATTGAAAGTCTCATCAATTTTTCCTTCAAAAATATTTTGAACATTTTGAGATTTTACAGTGTTTTTTTTCATTTCCATTATCCGTAAGGAAAATCTATCCAGGTTTGCTATATCTGGAACAAAAATTGTACAACATTGTTTTAAGTTTTTACTTATGACAATGTCGTCTTTTTTCATTTAGTTCAACCTTGTGTTCGTTAGAATAGAATTTAACAATAATAGTTGGATATATTCTTGTGTGCCAGATATTTAGAATCGTTTCATTATCATATTGTAAATTATGGATCGGCTTACCTACTATTTATGATTTTGAATAACTTTTTAATCTCAATTACTGATGTGCGATATCCAAAAAATATATCAATCGATACGTATCAATATAAAATATATCGATGACAAAAAATGAAACAGGCAAATATATCGATATATCGATTTAAATTGGTGAAATACAAATTGTATATCTTGAGTTGAGGATTGAGATAAAGATTTGGGATTTTCTGAAAAAGCCAATATTGAAATAAAACCAACAAACTTACCTATCTTGGAAATTTTTGAAAATATTAAATAGATATTAAAAGATATCAATTTTATCGGGAACTAGATATATCTTAATTACAATAATAATATCATTTTGAAGTTTATATATAGAAATTTAACTGAATTACACTCTGTATGAGCTAACAAGCTCTTTGAGATATGAATAAATAAAACAAAACAAAAATAACTCGATATATAACTAGATACATATATATCTCATTCATCACCATAATCTCAATTCAGTCATTACATTGTTCATAATGTAAAAGGCTTTTGCAGAGTCAATAAAGATTCCAATGGAAGTCGATATGTAAATTTCTAACATCTTTGTACTAGTACTTGCGTTCCATATATTCTCTTGTTCCTAAACCTTTACGAAACTCTATTATTGTGTGGCTCATAAAACTAATTTACGTAACTTATTAAGCTATAATTCTTCTCATTATTTTCTTTGGAATAGTTATTAAAATCAGTAAGTCAGTGTTTTTGAATATCACGCGTTTCATAGATTTTGTCAGAAAAGTCTGTCAGTATTTTAATAATTTTCTCATCCCATAATATAACAATTTCGTATGGTATATCATCAAAACCAGCAGATTTTACCCATTTCAAACTTAACTTATAGCCTTTTGAGGATAATGTTGTATTTGTTCTGATGTTCATTTTTAAAAGTAGACCTTTCTTTTTAGACACATTTTTTTATTGAACATACCGAAGTTTTTATTTCTGACAAACAGCTTTTTTTTACATTTTCTTACATCTTTTCGTATCTGTAATGCTAATATTTTTTGCCATTTTTGTGGTTTAATATTTTAAATTTTTTTTTTTGAAGAGACTAATTTACTAAAATGAAGTCTATTTGATCATGAATACAATCGTTTAGTGAATCAACGGGTGGTTTCGATATATAAAGCGGTAAACACAATTGCGACTACCGACGAAAAAATCCGAACGAAAAATTTAAAATGAATACGCTCATCGAAATCGAATCATCGAAATAAGGATATTTTCTATTTTTTTCGTTGGTAGTCGCATTTGACATTTCTGACAACATTTTTAATAATCAAAAAATAACAACAAATCTGAAATTAAAATAATAAATAATTGTTTTGTTTTTTTCTAAAGTTTAGCTTATATCATTTATTGACATTTGCTTTTCTGTTTTGTTTGTTTATTTTAATTTTTCGTGTCGCTACAAGTGTGTTTCATTTGACGAAAAATAGTTGAGCGAAGCGAATTTCGTTGGTAGTCGGTGGTCGGTGGTCGTAATTGTGTTTACCGCTTAAAGTGTTCTTCTTTATTTTAAACTTAATATGAATGTGATTATTACAATAAATTTCATATTCGTTACAGGTTAAAAAACTAGAAAACATCTACCTCTCAAATTTTATACGTTTATGTTTTTATGAATGATGTTAATCTGTTGTAAAAAAATTACTGTTGCTGATGTTTCTGACATCCCAAATTTATAATTTTTGTTTCTTGAAAATGATAATCTGATTCATCACTTAGCTATGTTTTTTAATATTGCCTCGAAGCTTTTCTAGCTCATCAATAAATTTTTTTTTGTACATAATATTTTATAAATTTATAGCTTGTATTATAATAATAATATTATATCCTTAATATGCATTTGTATAAAATTCGTTTTAACACTTTAAAATTAATTAGTTTGTAATGAAAAAATAGAAAAATTTAATACTTCTACCAAACTAACATCGATTATTTGATAATTATATATAATATATTTTTTTTCAATCCTTTGAAAAATTAATCGAAATGCCTTTGATTTTACAAATATGTAAATAAGTATACATACTGTATACTTCCTCATCCCAATGCCATTGTCTCACATAATTTATTCATGATTTAATTTATTTTTTGTATAATATGCAAAATAACTTGCTCAAGTAATGTTTTTCGATCAGCTTCCAATTATATATTAAAATTTTATAATGCAACATTATAATTTATTGAGGCAAAGGAAAATATTATAATGTACCTAAAATGTATATTGTAAAGGATAATTGATTGAAATCTTTGTTACGAAGCAATTACCGGATTTTCTGTTATTTTATTTTTTGTTTTTCAAATTTATTTCCTGTAACAGTAAAGGCAGAAATATATGCATAAAAGAAAAATATGTAAAGTTGAAATAAATTATTTATTTAAAAACATTATGTACATTTAATTTATAAGGTAATTTTCCAAAGTCTTGTATATTGTAACTTCCTTGAAACTTTGTATATTTCATACTATAGATTGATTTCTATTTAAAAAAAAAAAAAAACAATTTTTTGTTCTAAAATCACAAAAAAATTTTAGAAGTTTTAATTTATTAGATTTTTGTATTAGAGAAGGCCTTTTATTTAATAATATGAACTTTTTTTTGTTGTTTTCTGTTTTGTTGTTCCTGATTTAATTGTCTCATCATAATATGTCCCAATACCCAACAATACGTCCCTGAAAACTAAATTCCGAAATGAATATCGTCGCTATGGAATTGTTTTGCCGCATACGCCAAATGTTAGTTTTGAGTAAAACGTAAGTGAAGTTTGGACCTTTCTTTCTTGAAAACTGTCCGATCAAATTTTTATTTTAATTTCACATAACGTAGTTTCTTTTATCTCGTTTTAATAAAATGTATAATATCAAGGATGATAATGTAAAATTTTTTTATAAAATAGCTGAAAGATGGGTCAATTTTCACATGCAGCAAACCAACAATTTCGATTATTTGTTTTTCCCATATATTTTTAGCGACATGCGGCAAAGTGAAGTATAGCGCAATGAATTTGTTGTGAAAAATAGTTCAAAAATTTACATAAATTTAGTATTAATAATTCAAATGTAAATTGTATAGCCTCTTGGCTATCACAATATGAATTGCCTTCTTGTCTATCAAAATGTTTGTTTAACTATGAAATTAATATTAAAGCCTCTTATGGATTACAAAAAAACTATAGAAAATAAAAAAAGCTACAGATTATTTAATTTTTAATACCGCTTTATAATATTCGCGATCTTGATCATCTTAAAATTCAATTAAAGATTTAATATCTCTTATTTTATCTTCGGATATTTTTGGTTTGTCCAGTGGTGGATGTAAATAGCTAAATATATTTTTAGGTGTTCCCAAACTTTTTCTAGTAGCTTTGAGTAAAATGTACGCGTTTTTAAATTCTATATGAGGAGCAGATACTTTGTACTGTAAAGCAAATTCCTGATCGTTCTTGTACAATAAAATTTTTAGTTTTGAAAATGGTATTTGTTGAAAGTTTACTAAACATTACTTTTTACTAAATGAAAGAAAATGTTTATCAGTCATTTGTACCACTTTCAGATTTTCGCCTTTTATTTTAACTAATTTTAAAAGTTTGATAAGTGAAACCAAATTATATATTTCCACATTTTTTATATATCTGTCAATTACGCTATATATACAATCAACATTTTGAATAAGCGAATGGGGGGGCTCAGAAAATTTTTGAATAATTCGATTAATTTTGGGATTTTGGTATAAAAAATATTTAAGAGCAGTTGCCATTACGTGATTTTTCTTTTTGGGTGCACACGAATCACTCCAAAATGTTATACTTGTAATTTCATGATGATTATCCATTATTTTTTTAAGCATAACCAAAACTACACTAGCCAAATCGTTTCCTGATCGACCGCCTTTTGTTTCATCCCATAAAACACAGTAAGTCTCCTGGGTACCATTCGAAAAGCATACACTTGCTGTTAAATTGTATGTATTTATTTTTCTTTTATACTAAAATATGGACGCAAATCCGTTTGGTAAGGAAAACACTGATTTTAAATCAAAGAAAATAATGACATGTGTAGGATCTGCATTATAATGATCAATATCTGTTTCTACCTTAAGAGCCTTCCGTTCTTTGGTGTGAAATTCATTATCTATAACTTCAATCTGAGAAGGATGTTTTGTGTTTTTGAATTTGATACATCGATTGCATTGATCCTTTTTAGGCTTGCAAAACGATAAATTATATTGAAAGCTAAAAACATTTCGATAATAATCGCTGGATACTGCATTAGTTGTCGTTGAATTATATAGCTCAAACATTTTTCTGACAATAAGATTGGGATCTAAATATTTAAGTTGAGATGTATATCTACAGTAGTGAAAATCTATTGTGGGAAAAGATTCTATGTGTTGACGAACTTCATGAAACTGCTCTTCACCAATTTTTTTTTTACAATTTTTGCCTTTTCGTCTTGGTAGCGGAACACCATTAGAATTGTTGTGCAAATTTTTGAAATAATAATAAATTCGTTTTTGATCCACATTTAAAGTATTAAGAAAGAAAATTCTGCAAACTGGTATAAACTCCTCTGCTGCTGTTGAATTATATTTATTAATTAAAATACCAACTAACCTCTCTTTTATGGATATAGGGAAATATATATTAAAATACGATACTTATGTAATAATGAATATGTACATATACTCTTGCGGCAAAACAATACCAAAACAAAAACAAAATTTATTTCCGTCACGTTGTATACAATATTAACCATGCGGCAAAACAATATCGAAATAAAAACTAAAGTTTTTTGCCGCACGTCGCTACGTATTTGACTTGCAGCAAAACATCACAAACTTAAAACTTGAAAATTTTTTTATGAATATTCTTTCTTGAAAATTTTACAAATGTATGAAGTGCGGCAAACCAATTCGAAGAAATTTAAAAATTTTTGAATATGCGGCAAAAGTTACACTATTTATCTCCGAAACTACTTGAGATAGTCAAATACTGACAGCAGCATTGCAATCTCAAGCACTTAAGACCTGAGAAGCAACTTCTAACTCAAAATTGTCAATTTGGTGTATGCGGCAAACCAATTCCATAACGACGATATTCATTTTGTTTCCCATCGTATGGACCCATAGACAAAGCAACTTGTTGCAGCAATCGATTACGCACCATAAGTATTAAAGTAATATAATTATAATACTAATTGATGAAATTGTATATGAAAATTACTGTAGATATTCGAAATTTTTTTAAAATGTGAAATTTGTCAATTCAACTCAAAGTATTAAGTTCAATTACAAAATTAATACTAATTTTAAGCAACTGTACAATGCATAAAGTCATGATACAATAAAAGAAATTATGGCATTCCAATGTTTCATTTTTGTACTATTCTACGCATGACGTTCCAATATACTTGCTTTTTTTGGTATACAGTTTGCTAATACAAATCTAGTTAAATTATGAAGGTTAAACTTAAAAAAAAACTTGAACTTAACTAAAACTTAAATTATGAAATAATTTTTAATGAAGAAAAAAGTTTAATTTAATTCATATTAAATAATATGTAGTCAAATTTATCAATACAATAAAAGATGATTTATAAATAAGAAGGGGCTTATAAATAGAGTTTTAAATTCAATTGTAACCTAACATTTTTTATAACTTGCAACTTGCCCATATATTTACGGGCTTATAACGATTATGTGATACAAATAAATAAAATAAAAATATATATGCAGTAGGTATATTGTACATACATACAACTGTTGTAATCACAATTAAATGCTGTACAATGTAGATCTCATTATGCATTAACAATTTGTTTATCAACGATCAATAGATAATTTAATTTAACAATGCTTACTTAGAACTATTTAACAAAAAATAAATAAATTAACAAATAATTTAAGTAACATGTTTTTTTAATTTTAAACATTTTTTTATAACCAATTTAAATACAACTTTTAATAATACTTTCGCTTTATTTTTTTTTCTAATAAAAGCAAAAAAAAACAAAACTGATAAAAGACAATTTTGTTTTAAAGTATATTGTGACGTCACAGACAAATAGAATGAAGTTAGCTGATATGCGCAATGCCATATCTTCTTATAGTTGTATCATGACATAAAGCAATACATTGCAGCAACCTTCACCATCGCCTATGCAAAACCAAAAGTTTTTTGAAAATTTTGTTGAAACAACCCCATCACTAGTTTTATTTTCTACTTTTTAGGGGGCTAGTTTGGTTTCGATAAAAGTATATTTTAAAAATTTTTATTTTTACATTATTATTTTTTTATTAATTCTAAAGCTGCCCGCATTATGTTGTGTTGTCTTAACACTTTAACAAAATTTGGCGTAATGTGCTATTAAACAACGTGAAAAGTATGTAAATTTTTAAATTTTATACAGAAATTTATGCATTTAAAGATATTTTGCTGTTAAACGATTTGCTTTTAAACAAATTGAATTATATGAAAAATTGCGTTCAAAATAATATGCACTTAATAGCGTTTGTGTCTTTAAGCAAGGTGCTCTTAAGTGGATTTTGGTATTACAATCCTAAATCTATATATTTTAAAGTTTAATAAACTGAGCTTGATCGAAGTTTAATATAATGGTGTATATATTGATAAAGATAGGTATTAAGGTGGTATTCTGAGAATTAGCTCAATTTAGTTGACTTGACTTATTTCAAGTCAAGTAAAAAAGTCGCGGTGTTCTGAGAGTCAATTTTAACTATAGTTGATTTAAATTCAACTGGCTAGTTGATTCGATTTCTTTCAATTTTGAATTTTTGACTGTTCAAATTGAATTTTAAAAGGTAGCCATAATTAAGTTGGAGTTATTTTGTAGAAAATATTTTTGCGGGACTTTTGTCTTATTATTAAAAGCACTTAATAAACGCACAAAGAATATGCATGTATTTTTTTTTAATTTTTAATTTATTTTCCTAATTTTTAGTGTTGACTATTTTTTATTTATTGTTTGTATACATTTTTTGTATTAATTTTTCTTCATAAATACTATAGCTATATATATTATTATGTTTTTACGGGAGGGTCTAACAAATTTAAATCTTCCATAAATATTTTTCATGTTTCACCAGCTTATTTTTTCTTACATATTATATTTTTATCTACATCAGTGGATTGGATTCCATTAAAAATACTAAAGATTCTGATTTCCAGTTTTTGATTTGAAAATAATCTTTAACAAATCAAGTTAGAAAGTTCTACCACAATTTACATATTTTTCTTACCTCATTTCTAAAATATCCATTTCTTAATTTTCTTTTAAATTAACCACTCACTTTATGAGACACAAAATCAAAAGTCAACTAAGGAAATATGCTTGAGTTTCAAAGTCAACACAAATTGCTACTCGAAACACGAACGATTAGACTTAAATCGACTAAATTTAAATAGCAATTAAAAGTTGATTCTCAGAATACCATGTATTAGAGTTAAAACGAACCAATAAAATTTAAAGCTTTCCCAAAAATTATTCGAAAACTTTTTATAACCTAAAAATTTATTCGTGTAAACACAGTTCCATAAAAAAAATAAAAAATAAGAACATTTCTATTATATATTATATTTCTTTGTCATACAACTGACATTTATCCGTATTGTTATACCTTGATCGTATCCAAACGCTGTTACAAATAATTATCAACATTATTCCTAAACTACTGAACTTAAACCTTAAATGTTACAGCCAACGTTGTTCAGTCTGTCTTCAGATACCCACTACATTACCAAATCCATTTGTTCAAAAGAATACCATTGTATAGAAATTACCTGTATGTATTTGGCTTAACATGTACTTCAGTACCATTACAATCTTATAATAGAATCCTACAAAGAATTGTTTATTAGAACATTTTTTTCTTCAATTTTTGACATTAAAATTTAACTCCTTTATAATTTGCAATACAAAAAGAGAGCTATAAAATAGAAAAAAATGTGTTCTATTTCTTTTTAGTTATTTTTAGTTTGAACCTGAATAAAATGAAAAAGGAACGATAATTGGCTAAAAAGCTATGATTATATAATTACAAAGTTACACATAATACATATATATATATATATAAGATATATTCCTATATATATATATATATATTTATAATTGATGTAAATAAAAAGGATTTTTGCAATAAAATTAAATTGTTTCCGCCCAAGTGTTTTATTTTCTTATGTCGTTTTGTCTTATTTCTGTTTTTTTTTTGTTTTTTTGTTTTTATAATTTTTCTCTATCCTTTTAATTTTTAAATAAAAAATATCCACCTATTTTTATTCTAGTTGTATTTCTTTGTAAAATGTTGCCCTCTAGTAATTACATTTTATATAATATTAGAAGAACATAGTTGTGTATTTGAAAATTTGATATTATCTGACATATCTCTGTAATCCTTTTGGCACAAAAATTAGAAAAAACAAAAAAAAAAAAAATTAAAAAAGGAAACTGAGCAAATAAAAAAGAATAAAAATAATGATAAAAAAAAAAAGGAAAAACTTAAATGCAATTGTTAGATAATTAATTTCATAATAACTTCATCCTATTTAATTGTCTCGCAATGCTCTTTAATCCTAGAGAAATAATAGTTAAAGTTGAATAGAAAATCTATTTGCTTTCTTTTATAATTTTTATTTAGATTTTATTTTTCAGGTCCTTTTTCTTTTATTTAATTGTTTTTTTTTGTTTTTATTTAATTTTTATTTTTTCAAATTGTGTTCTCATTATTTTGAAGTCTGCGCGAAATAAAGGAATTAAATGGTGTAGATGATGTGGTGTCGTAGTAGGAATTACTTATAAAATAAAATTTGCAGAATCAAAATGATATCGGTGTATTATATACTAGTACTATTGAATATAATATTTGCATATTTTATTGTAAACTTGTTAGAAAATACGCATAGTAAACTTAATCACTAGCAGCGTGTCTCCATGCTTTTATTTCGTTCCAGGTACAGGGTATATCATAACACATCCACAATTATTCAAAAATGAGCCACAGCCCATATCTCATTTTTGTAATTATTCTAGACTAACCATTATTTTAACTTATATTATACAAGATCTTTATTAATGCTTATAACTTAGCCACATTGAATTCGCCATCTTACAATAATTTTTAATTAAATGATCTCAGAATTTTTCGAACAAATAGATAACAGTACTAAATTTATTGTACGAATTTTCATAATTTGTTTAACTTAACATAAAAAATTTATCAACTGTTATATTATAAGTCAGCATATTATATGTCATAAAAATTGCACAAAATCGTCAAAATCTATACCACATTAATTTGATTGTAAAAATGGTGAATAAGTTAACTTTTAATACTAACCAGTTTATAAAACGTTAAAAATTATCTTACTCAAAGTAAAACGAGCAGGGTCGAAGAAATTACTTTTAAAACTGTGTAAAAATAATTGAAAAATATAAAATACACACATTGAGTGGCGCAATAGGTGCAAATACCAAAAACGTATATGCACCTACTTATATTACTTGAATTTTCAAAACGTAAATGTCATTAGTATTATACTAGATTTGTTTTTATTGTTAGATTTATTTGTTTTATTTTATTTATAGGAATATTCAAATTTAATTACATCAAGCTAAGTTAAATAATTGAAGTAAAACAGCAATATATTGATATACTATACGCAATTATAATTCATAAGCTAATATACATAAACTGTGGCTTAAATATATTGTTGCTCTGACGTTAAAAATATTATTTATTATAATATTTATTTATTTATAAAACAGTGGGAACTGCAAATAAATCTGCAGACCAAGTATAGGTCCTTTTCCATTTCGGAATGTGGGCTTTTATATCGTAAGGTTTATATTTTTGTAAATTTTATATTATATTATTTTTTATTAGTCTTTAGTTATTATTATTTTTTTTTTTTTTTTTTTTTTTTTAATATTCTTTTATTTAGTATTAAATACTATTTAATTATAATTTAAAAATTTTAAATTAAAGCTTATGTTTAAATTCGGTAAAAAAATGAAAATGAATTTGAAAATTTAATTCAGAAAAAATGAGCAAAATAATTACATCGGAAATTTTACGTTTGAGCTGACAAAATATATTGTGTAACTTTAAATTTGAATTTATTGTAGTTCCTTTCCAGTTTTAGATCTGTGGGTAATTCATTAAACATCTTTAGACCACCATACATTAATTGATTTTTCGCAATTTCACTTCTAAAGAAATCTAGTCTGAAATTGAATATATTTCTTAATCTATAATGCTGAACATCTTGAACATATATGAGTTTGGAACTAAGATAATTCGGTAACAATCTATTTTTCATCTTAAATACAAAAAGTAGTACATGTAGACGAAGTCTTTGCCTTATGTTGAGCCATTTTAACGTTTTAACATAAAATCAATTGAGGTATACCTATTGCATTTTCCGAACACATTCTTCTACAGAATCATCCATTACAAAGATCAACGTATCATCTGCAAACAAGGATATTTGCACAAAATCTACAACCTTCTCAATATCATTTATGTATAACAAAAAAAGTAAAACACCCAGCACTGAACCTTGTGATACCCCAATTGAAATATCTTTATAGTTTGAGAACTGATTGTTGACCTTAGTTCTTTGATATCTGTTGAGCAAATATGATTGAAACCACTTATTTTCATTTCCCCTTATGCCATAACTTTCCATTTTTTGTAATAAAATTTGGTAATCGACTGTTTCAAATGCTCGTCTTAGGTCAAGAAATACCGCAACTACTACTTTTTTATAATTTTTTGGTAATTTCCTGTTTGATATGACTAAATTTAATGGTGACTCACAACTATGTTTTTTCCGAAAACCAGATTGATTTTCTGATATTAGATTATTTTTTTCCAAATAATCTTCTAGCTGTTTGTTGACTGATTTCTCAATAATTTTAGCTTCAGTTAGAATCATATTTATTGGTCGAAATTCATTGCATTTAATTGTGCCTTTTACCTTTGGAACTGGTATGACTGTTGATTTTGTCCAATTATCAGGGAAAACTGCCGTTTCTAACGATTTATTATAGAAATGTTATTTACTTAAAAACGCTATGAAAATATGCCTATTACAGGTATCACAACACTTTTCCAGTAATTTTACCAGTCATCCGAGTGAAGTTTATTTTAGTATTTCTAATGTACTTTGACAGAAAAACTCGTTTGATGCTTGAATTTTTATTTTTAAAGAAAAGCTGGCTAATTGGCTGAAAACTAAGATTAAACTTTGTAAAACAAAAGAACGTATAATAATAAAGGCGAAAAAAATAAATAATTTGTTTTTTTATACAAAAGAAAAAAATGGAAAATTTTTAAAATTTATGTTTTTATTTACAAATTACAAAATGATTGATTTTACAAAATTTATATTTGAAAACACAAAACATTACAAAATGACTGAAAAAAATAATCTCACATAATAATGTATAAGGTTTGTTCAGTTAACTGCTTTGGAACGATCTTGAACGTTCTAGAGTAAAAAAGAACACTTTTTTGTGATCATTATTTTCCGTTAATTCGAGAAAAATAAATTTGAGAATAAACTGAAATTAGAACAAAAAAGTTCAAAAAAGGTGTTGAGTAGACTTTTCTGTTCGAAGTAGTTCTAAAGTGTTTGTCATTGTTCTAAACCAATTAAACAAATTTATAAAATGTAAATGAAAATTGAATCGTATTTTTCAGTCGGTTCGTGACACTTATAATAATAATTAGTGTTCTCATCTCAAATTACTCGGATCCGACAGAAAAAGTGATACCAATACTAGGCACATTAAGTATTATAATTCAGTTCGTAATTGGTACTCTTAAATATAATTTATTAAATACATATTTCTGAACAACAGCATATAAGGCTTGGTAAATTTTACTACTTTCAGAAAAATAGTATACTGTATACTAGTATACTAATATTGTATACTAGTATAATAGTATACTAGCTTAATGGAAAAATATTAGTTAGATTTGAAACGGACGGATGGATAATCATCATAATATATTCACTTAATTTTTTTTTTAAATATACTTTATTTAATAAAACAAAAATAAAAACAAACTTTCTCCTTACAATCATAGTTTCTAATTATTTTTGAACACTTGTCCATTTTCAAATACAACAATGAAAAAAGTTAGGAAAAACAAAAGAAAAAAATGACAACAAATTAATGTAAGGCAATACAAATAACTAAAATAAAGTTATACAATTATTTGGGGAGTGACAGGAGCAAAAAAAAGGGATAGAAATGAAATTAAATGAAAAAAAATGATAAAAGAAAGAATTTCGCTGTCGGTTTTTGCTTATTTTTATGTCCTTATAAATAATATTGTCAAAGTTCTAATATTATTTCAAACGAAATGATGTGATCATAGTAAAACTTTCATTTTATGCAATTTTTCTTTTTTTTTTTACTACAACATTTTTTATTTTTTTTTTGTTTTTAGATGGTCAAAGTTTTCAATGACATAATTATTTGCTTCTTGCTTTTTGTTTTGTTTTTATTTTTTAGACACAACACTCTTCTTCTATTCTAATAAATAATTAAAGACTGTTGTTAATGAAAATGTTTTAATATTTTTTTTTTGATTTTGTTTTGATTTAAGGTTTTTTTTGTTAAATTATTTAACATTTTCAAAGTTAAAATTTCTTTTTATTTGAAAGTTTTTGTGGTAGGTACATATTTAATTAAGTAATACATTTGCAATTTAAAAAGTTATTGTATTTAAATTTACACTAAATAGAGTTGTAATACGAAATGAAAATTAAAGAGAAAAATATGATGATATTTTTGTCTCTTAGGAAGCAGAATTGAAAACTACAAATTTAGGATGTTCTCTATAGTTTTGTTATCTGTGATATTTGACAGAAAGATTACGCCCAAAGCAGGCAATTTTTTTATCGCGATTAAAAATAACGGATCTGTTATAATGGTAATAGGATTATTGTGATTTCCGTTAATAAATCTAGTCCTAAATTATGTTATATCAGATTTTTCAATGAATTTGGGGAAAGGTCTAGGTAGTAGTGACTGCTGGTAATACACCGATACACTTAGATCAGTAGTGTATATTGTGAGGTTATTAAATTAAGAGTTCCGATGTATTTTGGTAAGTCTCTTCTTGATTAATAAATTCATGTGAAAGAGGAGATTTATCAGTGTCTAACATTCACAACAAATATGTCGGACGGATTCCTCTATTTCATCATTTTTCATTGTCAAAAATGTGCTTAGTCTGTTCAGAAGTATGTTCAAACTTTAACCGCAATTGGGGCTACTGCGTACGATTTGTTCTGATTATTTTATTTTAGTTTTACATTGTGGTTCACAAAGGGACCCTTTTATAGTCTAAAGATGGATTTCCTCTTAATGGACGAACGTCCGGACAAATTTTTTAACCAATCAAAAAATTTTATTTTACCAACACATACACAAAAAATCCTCTCAGGGCAATTTACTTCATCCAATTTATTAGTTAAAATATTTTTAACTTTTGGCTGAAGAGTGAAGGATGAAGTAAAAGAAAAGGATAGATATATAATTATTTGATAATTATTTATTGTTATCTCGATTTATGTATGAACGCATTCACGTATAGAATTTCAAATGTTTTTTTAAGAAAAAGACATGAAATGTAATTTTTTTTGTTTTTTGTTTTTTAATATAAGATTATTTTGTTTCTAACAAATTATTTATATTTTAAGATAAAAGCAAAGCGCTATATTTAATTTTTTTCGAATATTACAATGTTATTATCCATTATTACTCTTAAAAAAATTTGAAATTTTTTTAATACAAATAATATCAACGCATTTAAACAATTTTTCAAACGTCAACCCTTTTTGACTACATAACAAATGTCAGTCCTTCGCGCATTAAGAGGAAATAATAAAATTTTCCTTAATGGTATTTGTGTTTCATTTATAGTGTAAAATAAAAT
The DNA here is from genome assembly GCA_963942445.1 of Argyra leucocephala. Taxonomy (NCBI): domain Eukaryota; kingdom Metazoa; phylum Arthropoda; class Insecta; order Diptera; family Dolichopodidae; genus Argyra; species Argyra leucocephala. Next base: position 97,679,807 of record OZ012677.1, read on the forward strand.
TGTCCGGACGTTCGTCCATGAAGAAGAAATCCACCATAAGTGTACTGATTTAGTCAGCCATCGTAAAACCATATCTGCCATCCGGCCCCATTATTTATCTACCAACAATATTACTTATCTTGATTACCCAATAATATTTAAACAGATTACTATAGGTTTAACAGGAGGCAACACATGAAAATGGTTGTAATAAAAATGATTTGTACATGTTTTCTAATAATTTGCAGCCAATGCTCAAGCAATTTGCTATTGTTACCAGGATGCAAGAGTAGGTTTTTTAATAATTTATAATGTAAATTATTGTGAAATTATTTTTTAAATTTTCAAATTGACAACATTGAAAATATTAAATATTATAAATTTAATTATAGACACTAAAAACGTAACTCTGGAAAATGTCTCGATCAAGTAAATTTATTAATTACTATGTATTAACATTTTTTACCCGATTCTCTTCGCCCAGGAAATACTTTTTTTGGGTGTAAAATTTTCAAAAACAAAGAAAGTAAAAAAAAAAGGTCTTTTAAAATTTGTCATATTTAAAAACTCTTCTGAACACCAACCAACCCATTGATTTTCTTATAATTTTAATTACTTTTAATTTCAATTAAAATTCTTTTAGAAAATGTCCAAAATTTTGAAAATTTTCATTTGTTTAAATAATTTAGCAAAACATTTACTACTATCCCAGCATGATTCATCATGCTGTGTATGATTGAAGTAAAAAAAAAAAAAAAAAAAAAACAAAAAACTCAAATTAAGAAAATTTTCCTTGTTTTCAATTAAAAGGATTGCTTACTTGTTGAATTTTAATTTAATTTATTATATAAACAAATAACAAAATAAAAAAACTTAATAAAAAACATGAGAAAAAAAACAGTTAATTTGGTCAACTATAGTGTACCGAATACAAAGGTAGGTATGTGTAGTTAGTATACTTCTCTTGTAAATATTTTATTTCAAAAACTTAAAGAAATATAAAATTATGTGATTTAAGAGATTAATCGATTTCAGTAGAATACAAAAATATAAGTAGGAAAACAAGGTTTTTGTAGTTTTCCACCATTTTTCCTTGTATCAATAATGAAAATTAATTGTAAATAAAACAACAACTACAATGTTGCATTTCAGATGTATTAATGGAAACAGGTAGGTAGATATGTAGTAGCGGCTGCCACTAATTCCCTAACACACTTAGACGACAGTGGAATGTCCGCTGTCTGGTCATATTGTTTGTTCGGCACCAATATTACTAACTACACAGGACGTCTTGATTACACAATGTTGAAACAGATTATTAGGTTCAGATTGTGTCTTTATAGATTATGTATAAATAGTTTTTTAAAATAAATCTAATTTATCTATCTATGTATGTATCTAAGAGTTTAGTCTTACTGTAGAGTTCTATTCAAAGCTTTTCAAATACTTCGAGTGTTGAGGCCTGAGACACGATTACAACTTTTAGACTGATTTAAATTAAATCAACTGCAATTTTCAGAAACTACATTAATTTGAACAGAAAACCTATTATTAGAAATAGAGACTTATCACTTTCTTCTAACTTGTTGGGACATATTTGTATCTTATACTTTAATGATTCCTCATAACCTGTGTTCTTCAGGTTTATTTTGCTTAGCTAATATTTCTTATGAACGATTTAGGAGTCGTATATGTGAATAATTAATAAAGGGTTGTTCAAATTTGTACCTACCTATAGATTGGATTTGTATAGAATTTTTACTAAGAGTAAGTAATATGACGGCTCTTCCTACATTCAATTTACAAGTGGAAATTAACTTGCTAAATAGAGTTATGAGATTATCTTGATTAAAAATGATTATATCAGCTTTATTATCTTTTTTTAGATATGCACTCTAAAAATTGAATAAAGTCAAATCTTACCATGTTAACTATAAGAATATAAATAGTAGAATATAAATGCAGTCAACATGTTAAGATGTATTCTAGACTTTATTCAGTTTCTAGAATCCTATTTCTTGAATATTTATCATTATTTTTACATTGATTATCTTTGACTTTATTAATTTCGAAAGGAGAATTATCTTTAGTATGACTTTACTTAAATGGTTTATTTAAAATATTGTGGTTAAGTTTAATTTCATATAAGCTTCAAACGTAATGCCAATTATTTAATACACTCCAAATTTACTTATTGAAGATATAAAAAGAAATAAAGTTAATGAAAAAATTTACTAGATCCAGTCTTTTATTTTTAATTCGAAAGTTTCCAAGTGGATAATTTTTTCCTTTTGAAAGCCAAGAAAATTTTTATGCTCTTTTTTGTATTTTTTTCCCTTTTATTCAAAAGAAAAAAAATTTATTTTAAAAATTGAAAATAAGCAGATACTGGAAATTTACTTTTAATTAGAAATTTTCCTTTTCAATTTAAAGTGTTCAGAAAGGAATGGAAAGTTTCAAAAGTAAGAAAAGGAAAATTGCGATAGATTTATCTAAGTAATTTAGAGAATTAAGATTTTTTTCTTATCTGAGAATCTGTTTTTTTTGTTTGTTTTTGTTTTTTTTGGAAGGAGCCTAAAAGACAATTTTTGATTGTGTATATTTTAGTAATTTAGTAAAGGTGAATGTATGTATATATTTATAATTAGCCTAACTCACGTTTTAATTTAGATTTGTTTTAATTTTTATTAAATTTTCAATTGAAGTTTAATTAAATAATATATTTTGGCTAATTTTTACAGTAACTACGCTAATTAAGAAGACATAGTTTTTGATGTGGTATGTGATAGTTTACCAAATTTAATGAGTAGTTAATAAGACAGTAATTTGATAAATCAATACTAGAAACACATTGTAGTAAAAACTTGCCATACTTAATAAAGCACGAAAAAGTAATAATGGCAAAGTTACTGTCAAGAACATACAAAAAAAATACTATTTATTTATCGATATAGATAATAGTTTGTGACCAATATTCTTCTAGCTTTTTATTGAAAAAATGGAAAACTTGTGACTTGAAAAATGTAAATATGTTTTTAAAGTTGGAATCAATTTTCAGATTTTTTTTGGAACGTAGAAATTTCACTTACGAAAACAATTATGAGTTTATATGAGTATTTAAACAAAAACACTTTTGCCAAATTTTTACTTGCTATTACACAATTGTGATTCTAAAAAGTAAATATTTTAGTATAAAACACACATAAAACATAGTTTATTGGAAAAAACAAAACTATAAACAGGTTTTGTGTTACTTTCCACAATGTCACTCATCTTTGTTCACCGTTCATGTCCCGTATTACTTGCAAACATAAACTGCAACAATACCTTTTTTAATGAACAGGGCTACTAAACATTCTTGATATTGGGTACCAATTATAGTACCATCCAATGAATAAATAATTATTTTACTAACTCATATAGAAATTTGTTGATTAATATTGTATATTTTTTGTTTTCTACTTTTTTTTTAATTGTATATAAAAACTATTTTAATTTTAGATAAAAAATCTTTTGTTACTTAATTTTTAATTATATTTAAAATCAAAAAATATGGTGAAAAATTTTGGTTTGGTTTTTAAATAAATAAATAAAATAAAAAACAATTGATCTTACTTAGAAATCACTAATAGTTTTATTCAAACTTCGTTCTTCGTTAAGGTGTGAAAGAGTTATAATGTCCCTATTACACATCAATCAATGATCAATAAGTGATTAATATATTGTCAATATTCTGCCAATATATTGACCGTTGATTGATGAGAAATGATTGATGGTGGTTCTATTCTCATCAATCTTGCTGCCAAAATTCTCATCAATATTGCTGTCAAAATCAGCGGAGGTAAAAAAATGGCTTTTGGGGAATGCTTAGATATTATTTTTTGGGAATGTTCAGATAAGGTTATAATATTAATTTATAATGTAATTCTAAAAAGAACAATTTTTCTATTAATTTTAATAATTATAGCAATTATTGTAAAAAAACAATTGATATATTTTTCAAATGTGCAAAAAAATAATTTGTTGTTTTTTATACACAACATTTACTTTAAAAATTCAATTTAAACTGAAGTCAAAAACTTTCCTCCAGAAATTATATTTTCAGAAATATATTCAGATCACTTCCACAATATGTCCTTGCAAAATTTCGAAATATGGATAAAAAATTGATGAGTGATGATTGATGTGTAATCGCTCATCATTCTTTTCATCAATATATTGTCAATATATGGACAAGAAGATTGATGAGAAAAATGATGTTTAAGAGGCACCTAAGGGTATAAGAGTTATGTCCAAATTTTGTGCTAGGTGTGACACCTTACCAATTTGAGAATAATTATATACTTGTCTATCTGAATACTTGTTGTTTGAAAATAACTCAAAATATTGTGTCTCACTTACCAATATTTTACTAATATTAGATCGAACCTTGTACTTTCATACACGTCTCATTTTGAAAATCCGTTAATTACAATTTTAATATTCTAAATATTAAAAACTATTTATTTCTGTTGATATACTATTTTCTTTAATTTTATTTATATCAAGTACCAATAACTGTATAACAATAACAAATAAAAGAATATTTAAATACTGGAAACTATCCACCATCTTCGAACCATATGTAAAAATTATTTCATCAATCGAACCTCTTAACTATAGAACACCTTACCATCGTTTGCGTTCCCACAAATAACTTAGAAGTTTTCAAGAGAAGGGTAAATAAATTTCTTTCCTTCATCTTTATAAGACTAAAATTCTGCGAAGGCAGTTATGATGCTTATCCTATTATTTTGGGTTAATATATATATAATAAAAGGATTACATCAAGGTATAAGATGCTGAAATAGTATTAGAAAAAACGAGGGAAAAACTATAGGATAAACCGTATGAAATATTTTTGGCATAATACAAAGAAAATAGTGAAATAATATTGGGAAAAACATAAGAAAAGTTAGAAAAACCATAACAAAAATGATAACAATAATACATGGTACAAAGTGTAGAAATATTTTTGAAAAAAATGTTACAATTACTATAGGAATAATGATAGGAACTGATTAAGGACAAATAGTAAGAAAACTATGACGTCACTAATTTTTGCTTAAGTACATTTACGGTACATATTTAGAGTAAAATTAAAAGTTACTACTTTCATATAAGAAAGAACTTTGGAATTCCAACTAATTTTCATTTAGTTTTTCCGAAAATATGTACATTTTATACCATTGACACGTGGTACAATTTCGTAAAAATATTTGTAAATCCAACCAAAATGGACATCCTTATTCAATTCGGATAATACAAATTGATTAGGCTCAGATATTAACCCTTCAGTTATTTGGTAGAAATTTTTCTTACTAATCAAAACTTAGGACTTTAAGTTGAGTTTTAAATTCTAAAATTCTAATAGACTACACGCTTGGTGGTGCAGTAGGTAGAGTGCCTGCATTTCAACCGAAAGGTCCCAAGTTCTATTCCTGACGAAGGCAAAAAATGATTTCTGGATTTTTCGACCTGGTCCAGTACCCTACATCATTGGGATAAAATAAATGATAAATAGTTGAGAATTTTGATTATCAATAAAAATAAAAATAGAACTATGCTAATATTAAAGCGACGTATTCTACAATAGATGTATAGTTTTCTCACATTTAATATCATAAAAAAAATCTAAAAAGCTATTGTATGTGGCTGTGTATTTGTAAGTCTCTGTGTAAAAGCAGTTTTTTTTTTTTTTTTTTTTTACACTCTACAGTAACTTGGGTAGAATCACTTTTTCGCGCTTAATTAAGTACGGTACTGCAATTTTACACTACAATCTCTGTTCATCCCATAAACTTGGAATTATATAAAAAAATACAAGAACTGGTTGAAATAATGTGTTTGGAAAAACTTAATATTTCAGAATTAAAAGACCTAAAGGGTTACAGTCATGTAAGTAATTTTACCGCGCCATAAAAATCATATTTATGACTTGATATCGTATAAGGTAACTTAAATTTACTTATGATATAAACATACTTTATTTTATAATAGAAAATAGTTATGATTTTGTATAGTGATTTCAATACAAAATATTTTGAAATTATTCAGAATAAGTTTTGACTAGTTTTGAGAAAATTTTAATTAGTATAACAATTTTTATATAATTATTAAGAAATTTTAAAATAAAACTGATGAAAGAATGTTTTATTATTCAAGGTATAGCGAAGTAGTAACGATATCAAAGAGCAACAAATTTTACTTATATTAATGCTTATATTAATGCTAAGCATTAAGCTTATTATAATGCTTATATTAATGCTAATTGATACAAAGCAAAAGTTTATAATATTTTTTATGTGAAAACCAACATCACATTTCTAACTATTTAAAAAAAAAACCATTATTTTTGCTTATTTTAAATAGATATATTTTATGGGAGTAGTCCCTATGTAAAAAACACGATTATATGTATTATATAATATTATATACATATATTTAAGAATGATAATATTCTTGAAATGCTATATCCCATGATTATTGCAGTGTTGTTCAACCAATCCACATAGCATCTATCATATTATAATAACTTTGTTAATACCAATTTAATTTTGTGGAATGGAAAAAATATACACAACTAAAAATTAAGTGTATTGCAATTGAAACCTAAATTTACGCAAATTCAATTGCTACATTTCCAGTTGAAATCTAATATTCATTTTATATGCATTTCTCGATAAATGTTTGTAAATTTTTTTAAAATTTTTTTTATTTTTTTTTTGTGATGGTGAATTTTAACCAATTTAGTTTTTTATCAAATATTTCATTTATTAGATTTAATATAATTTTTTTATTAAGATAGTTTTATTTTTTAACATTTTTCCTTTTATTTACATACAATATTTCAGTTAACTTCTTCTTCTCTTCCCTTTTAAATTATAAAACGATAATAACAACAACACTGATAAAAAATAGTCAGTTCATAAACGACTATAATTTCTTAGAAATTATCTACTTGTGAATGGGCATATAATACATAATACTATCTATATAATAAGTACGAGTATAATATATCTATAATTAAATTTAAAACAATAACAATATTAAACATTAGCAAAAAGGTTACCGCTGTATTCACTTAAATAATAATATCTACTTATTCTAAATAACAATAATAATTACAAAATAGACGTTTCATAATAATATAATATTATATAATATGGTATATTGTATATAATAATATATTTATGAATTTCCTAAGGACTTATTTTTATTTTACTAAAATTATATATCTAAACATATTATAGATATATAATAATATTATTATGTATATGCATAGACTAAACTAACTAAAAATTGCCACTTTATTAACCACTTAAGCAGGTAAATGGCACTAAAGAGAACATTAAGAATGATTTAATGATATTTATGTTCTAGAAAAGGACTTATAGCTTAAAATAACGAATATCAGAAAGGATAATAATTTATAACATCAACAAAAGGTAGATGATATACATATAATAAATATAATAATATATACATACATATAATATTATATATCAACTTACATAATATACTTCATTCCAAGGTTACCTATATAATATTATATACTCATATCTATTTACCTATTTTCTAATTTTATTAAAATTCCAGATAATTTTTACTTTATATACACATATATTTCAAGTATATAATTATTATGTGTGTATATAAAATATAAATTAAGAAAGTGTAGAAGAAAGAGTTAGATAGTGATGGCGTGGCGGGTAAATAGAAAGAGAAATTTAACTTTTTTTTTCCTTAAACACGTTTATATAATTGTTTATTTTTGTACTGTTTTAATAATTTTATTTTTATTATTTTGTTTTTGTCTTCTCTTCTACGAGTATTATATTTCTCTATATTATAGTTTTATCTATATAGGCATATATTTATGTATTTAATTACGGTAAGTCTATTTCTATTTGAGTTTCTTAGAGAAATTTATATCTTTCCAAAACAATAGTAAATCTTTTTATTTTCAAAAATAAACAAAATTTTCTTATAAATAATATACATATGTATATGTATGTAAGTGTTTGTTGTATAATAAATGAAAGAATAACAGTTACCTACAATATTTTCCCTCATTTTTATCGAATAAATTAATAAAAATTTTCCCAGTAAGTAGAATTCATATGGAAATTAAAATTTGTTTTAATTAAATTTCAGTTTCAGAAATTTGCTTTAGTTTTTGATTTTGGGGTATTCCGGTGTGTGTATTTTTATTTGGTAGTCATTATAGACTTTAAATTTCGTGGTCGTTAATGCAGTATTGTTTTCTATTAGGTGTAATCTGAAATGTCCAAATAAGATCAAATTCGCGACATGAAATCATGCCATTTTCCATGTCAATCGTAGATGACTACTTTTGCAATGTAATCGATCGATGTAATCGATTACTTATTAGGACAAAAATCGTCTAATCGAAAAGGTTATTTGCGTGTTGTTAATTTAGTAAAAAAAAGAATTTGAAATGCGTGAGTTGTGTCTTAAAACAGAAAATGAGTGAAACAAACCATGTTAACTGAGTAATTAGATCACAGTTTTCAATGCTGAAATAGTTTTGTCAAATTAATTAGCGCTTTGCAACTTTTGGTAAATATATTGAGTCAGAGGAAGAACATAGGAGGAAAATTATTGTTACATAACATCCAAAACAAGTGTTAGTAAAGAGATTCCTCCAAATCTGATATCAACCTGCCTCTTTCATGTTTAACCTCAAATAGTTGCATTTGATTTTGTAATTTTTACTTTTAAATACCAGAAGTAATTAAAAGTATAACTTTAATAATAAATAACAAAACAAATTACCATGAATATGTCTTTACTCATTCGAAAGTGAGTTAAATGTTCTCAAACTCATGAATCACATTAATGTACTTGGAAACTCTGGGTATCAGAATATTTTTCAAGTGCAAAGATTCTAAATAAAATGTCTGTATTTTCATTGTTTTTCTAATTTTTTTGTTAGTAAAAAGTTTAATTAACACAATTATATATATAATTTTCTGCATTTATCTGGATGTTTGTAAGTTCGACGGAATACTCCAACACATGTACAAATTGAAATATATATACAAATTGTAACATCATTTAATTGTCATAAACATAGTATCTGTTTTTTATTGCTTATATATGCCATCTGTCATCTGTCATCTGTCATCCGTTATCTGTGTCATTTGCCCATAATTTCATAATTATTGTCATGTCATTCAAGTGTTAAATTTAGATGGCACCATAGAACTTTTTACTTTTATTATGTCTTAATTAATTTCATTTTGCAATTTAAATTTTGCAGTAGAACGCTGCTATGGTTTTAAAAATATAGAATTACTGTAAGTTTATATTATATAGTTAGTTTTGTTTTCATTAAAAATATTATTTGAATTTAGTATTTCTATATTAATTTAAATTGAAATTATCTTTGTGACTAACTTGTATTATAATTAATTGAATACAATAGAATGTCTAAGAATATTGATTATTTAGAATAATTGAGGTCTTAGCATAATATATGTTTCAATTTCCAATGATGGTAAATAAGATGTTGTTAAAATGATCGAGTAAATAACCCTTAGGGAATTGAAAATTTTGCACCTTACTACAAATATTCTGTTTATATGGTAATTAAAAACATTCCAATGATTCTAATAAAGGTATGATATTGATAAATTAATAAGCAAATACATATTTTTCTTAAACTTGAAATGAAAACTCTAATGAAGGAAGAAATGCTAGAATTTATTTTGCTTCCGTCATTTATGGCGGGTTAAAAAACTAATCTATTAATAAATTTGGTAAAATAATTGCGACAAACATCAAATGTCAAAAGACAAACGACAACAGTCACTTGAAATGTGATTGAAACAAAAACATTTTCATCAACAATGCCACGCTTTTGTTACTTGATGGTCAAATATTTTTGTATTTGATCTTAGTTTGACATTCCATATTATTCATTACAATTTTTCAATCGATTACATACAGTTACGGTATCCAATTTACAATTTGTCGAATATCAAAGTTGGTGAAGGACTTTTGAAAACCAGGATTTGAAGACTTTCGAATGAGTTTTAATTTTTCTATTATTTTCAATTAATTTTATAGTTATAGATAATAATACAGTTCTCCGTAATATCTTACAATCGCATCATCTGCGCCAAACGGAAAAGTAATCAAAATTTATCTGGTTTGGATTACACTAGAGGCATGGATCTTCTATTTAATTTTTCTGATGTACAAAAAAATGTTTCTTCATATAGAGTATTAGCTTAATAAAGTTGCATTGCTAGTTTGTTATTGATAAAAATCTTGATATTTTACTGCATTTGGTTAAAAATTTTTATATATTCCTTAATTTTTATATTTTGCTAAATTGAAGTAAGACTATATTTGTAAGACTAATTTTATTAAGACTATATTTGATTTCATTGTCTCGATTAATATTATTTTGGTTCGATAATTATTAAAATATTTGGTGCAAGATTTTCCTTTTTGAAAACTTATTTTGAATCATTAATTCAAAATTCAAAATGAAAATGCTTACTTGGATATATATGTGATACGTATGTATGTAATGTAAACATATAATATATTAACATCAAGTATAATTTGTATACAATACTTTTTTAATAATATAATATTATAGTATATATGTAAAATATTATATTATTTATATTACACAATCATAGGTCGGTCGTAAACTTAAATGGGATTGTAATGCTAAAATTATGTCAAACTAATGATTTCTTATAATGGAGAGATCTGTTAAAATTTTGAAATGTGCTAAAAGTAAATATAAAGTAAAAGTATGAGAAGTACGTGTGAATAGATTTGTTTCTATGTAGTTAAATATGTCAAAAAAGTTTTCATTGAAATATGTCAGAATTTGTATATGAAAGATATTTGTATATACATACATATTTAGATTTAGGTAAATAAAATATAAATATACATCAACATCATAATATAATATAAGGAAAATTGATTTAGTAGAGTAGTGAAATTATTAAATAGTCACGAACAGATTTAAAAAAAAAAATATATATATATATATATATTTATGTATATTTATTTATTTTTAATACTCAGCAAAAATTCTTCATAAATTATATCATTTTATTTTAAACTCCATCATCCAGGTGTATATAATAATTGAAAATAAGAGAAAATAAATTTTAATAAATTTCAAATCAATATTTTTTTTTTAAGAGTTTGAGTTGAATTTTTCAGATTCACCAATTAAGATATTTCTGATTTATGACAAATTTTTTTGAAAAGAAATGTATTGGTACTTAAAACAAAAAATAATATGATTTACTATTGGAGAACATTTGCATTAAATGATATAGGTAGTAAAAGATATAAGGAAATTTAAAAATTATAAAACTTGAATTATTAGGAGTAGGAAGGGTAAAATCCCCCTTTTCGAGCCATCCACCAATAATGAGGCCTATGTGATATACTTTCAATCGTAGTTAACGTTTTATTCAAATATTTTATTTTTCCTATATCTTTTTGCTCGCCAATATTTACAAATAAATTTATTACAAAATTAATAAAAAATCAGAAATTAAAAAAAAATGTTAATTTTAATATACAAAAAAAAAAAAATTAAACTAATGTAGAATGTAGGTATAATTATGTATTTTTTTTCTTGTCATACATACTTAGGAAAATATAAATTTTTCTTGAATCGTAAAATTTTCACTAATCGGATTATTATCCTAATGTTGCTCTTCTTCATATATTTCATGGCACATTGAAATCTTCTACTGGATTTAAATCGAGCTTTCCACATACACAGTGCATTCAATGCCGATATCAAAAAGCCTATTTCTACTGGTATCCTTGAAGTTTGCGGCACCGATAATCGGCATTGAAAACGAAATTTTTGGCTTTCATCAGCATTTAAAAACATTTTATCGACGTTAGTTCAATTATTTCATTCGTTTGAAATTAGAGAAATGATAAAAAGCTAATACTAATTTGCAAAACTTTATTGATTTTATTTATTTAGTTATGCTTATTTTTGTTGTTTTTTACTTTGTTGTTGACTTACACCTCTACACTGATGGTTCAATACTGAACAACTTGTAAGACCTAAATATATAAGTCTATCTTTCTATTCACCCAAACATTGCAGTGTGTTTCAGGCAAGGGTGATGGCCATAAAAGAAGCCTCAGATTGGCTGAGATTCAGCGTATTAACTGTTGGAAATATCTGAATACTCACTGACAGTCAGGCTACAACTAAAGCACTAGAATCTGTAACTATCAATTTAAAAACCGTGTTGGCCTGTTTCAGTTCTTGATTGAACTAGCGGATCGGCTCAACATATGGGTGACATGGGTGCCAGGACACAATAAGATTCCGGGTAACTACAATACAGATCAACTTACTAGAGAGGGTACTATCTTAGAAATCCATCCCCAAAGAAGCAATATGGGTGCACCTCTAGCTACCTACAATCTATTGCTTCACAAGGATGCAATAAAAGTTTTAAATTTCAGATGATCAGGTAGACTAGACTACAACATCACCAAAGAAATCGGGCCTACACTGAACCTGAAGCCTACTTACTGTCTTTGAAAAGATTTCATATCAGGGTGGACATAACGGGTCAATGTCTTATTGGTAAACATGCAAGAGGGCTTGAACTCCCCTCAAACGACTTTTGCAGAACGTGTAGAGAGTAAGAAGAAGATGAAGTTGTTCAATAGCTGCTCTGTGCCCTCCTTGGTCTTTATCATAAAAGGATAACCCATCTAGGAGCATCCTTTCTGAACTTGATGTGTAACCTGGTTTTTAAAAAACTCGGAATGATTGAACGAGTAGAGTTTTATACAAGGAAAGTTATTGTGCTATTATAATCGGCACTATTTATATGCCATGCCACATCATTGGACCATTTGCAAAAGTCATTAGGTTTAATTATATTTATTTATTCATTTCAAGCTTAATTCAGGCAGTTATAAATTACTTAAAAATAAGATCTCATATCGATATAAAATCTATGAAAGTTATAGTTGAGATGTCAAAAAAAATATAATTGAACTTATTTGTATTTACTATTATTTGTATTATTTCTTATTCTTAAAATTATATTTTACAATAATACTAACACTACTGAATAATGAGTGTTATAGGTTATTAGGGTAATTAGTTTAGTTGGTGTAGTTGTTTTCAAACGTACTTTCAAAAGCAGAAATCGATTAAGGTATTTTATTTATTTCTCAAGCATTCTGCTAATGGGTTCAATTCTACAATAGTTAGTTTTATGGTGCGTCAACTTAACAAGATTAACAAATCGAAGTTGAGAATGGGTGTTAGTAAGAATTTGATCAGAAATAGGTGGAAAAATAATATTGTCTTTAACAATTTCAACTAAAAGTTTACATCAGCAATTTCCAAACTTTTCTGTGGAGTTCCTATCCAAATGAAACAGAGGAAACAGTGCGACAGAATAGGAACATTTCAATAAAGTTTACGAAGAGCAAATTTAAAATTTTTTTTTAAATAAAATGAATTTAAAACAAATATATTTTTTTCGAGTTATTTTTAATTTTATTGTGGAATAATCATTCGGAATATATATGGGCTTATTTTTTATCTGTTTTTCTATTGTGACATGAAACTTCCATTTGCGTATGTCCTTTTTTTGATATATAACTACAACATTCTCCATAGAATATCTTAATAAAGCATCTGCCAATGTAGAGTTTTTATTTTGGTACACGCAATATGTCGCTCCAAATAATTACTTCTTTTGTTGCATAATGCTTTTCCGTTAAATAATCTATTAAGCATTATGTAAAAGTATTTGTAATAAATTGCAGATTCATTAAGCACTCGGCAGATTTAAATTTTTTGTTCCGTAACTGATGCATGTATCGCTTTTATTTTCTGTATTTTTTTCTTGCTTAATTGACTTATTACTAATTATCTTGCAAAGGCGAACTGGATGCGTTCTCAATATCTATATTTTCAATGGATTCTACCATTTCACACATTTCACTTTCAAAATCACTCCTAAAAATTTCTTTGGATATATAATCGCAACTCATTATAAATATTTTTGCAACAATTATTATTTTTTATAGTAAATCGCTACATGGCAAGTGATAATTCGTGAATGCCAATTTTTCAAAAAAATTAAACAAAAAAATAGTAAAATTCTTTAAAATTACATTTCGTGTTGAATATTATCATAAAAATAATGATAGTCTTGTGGATTTACTTTTTTCAGTAGCTGAAGATGATACCATTTCTGTTTTTTAATTTTAAGTGGTTCATTGTGTAAACTTTCAAAAATGTTTTAATTTAATAAATCTATATTTTTGGAACTTGTTCGACTTAATTTCAAATCTGTTCATTCTCCACTATATGATGTTTTAGTTGAATTCCTTTTAATGTACATTTAATTATATATTTGTTACAATTGATACGTTAGGCTTAATTTCTAATTTCGTAGCGATTTATTTTCCTTACATTTGTAGTATAATTGCAATAACCATTAGGAATATAAATATTTTTTTTTGTAAATTGTCTTTCTATACACGCATGGACAGAATCGATTTCCTATTGTGTGTCCCTTCTCAAGAAATTTTTGATAAATAGTTGCCCTTTTTTCAACGCCAAAAGAGCATTAGATAAAGTTGAGTTTTTATTCTGGTAAATTCAGTTATCGCTCCAAATAATAATTTTCTTTAGCTTCAGAACATTTTTCTGATAAATATTCAACAACATAGGAAGCAAATGTATTTGCAGTTAAATCGGTTTGAATCTCTTTGAACCAATAACATTTAATGTTTTTGGTATTTAAATTAAAGTTTTTTTGAACTTTTGAAATTATGAAATTAAAGTGAAATTTTGAACACAAAGTTTGGTTTTGTAGAAAATGGAGGATGCATTTGCCATGGGGCAAACTTATACAGATTGTAGAGTTAGACTGTACACTTTCCTTTCTCTCCTCGAATTTTGTCATTTTATTTTTCTGTTCTAGCTTCATTTTTCTCAAAATATACATCGTCATTTAAATTTGTACTATGACCTATAAAGATATCAGACATGTGTTTTTTAAGCATTGAAAATCCTTAATTCATATCTTTAAGATTGATCTTTTATTATTTACTATTTTTAAAAATCAATACTATTACTAGGAGAAGGTAAAAGTTGGTAAAACACTATTGCACTTATAAATACTTCACAAAATGTTAAAGATAACTTACTCAAAATAATTATATTGTAATATGAAAAATTTGTTGTGACAACTCGTAACTATTATTTTGAGAACTCTTTTTTTATTAAATGTAAAATTAGGGAAATCTCGCATATGATTTTACGAGTTGTCACCATCAATTTAATTACTCTATCTGATACGGTGTTTCCTTTTTCCATTTTTAGTGAAAATATTTAAAAAATTTGAACTCTGTTAAAGCAGAAATGTGGCTTATAAACAGTTAAATTGATTTATAAAATTATTAATAATAAATAATCAAATTGAGTATTAGGAAAGTTGAATTGAAAGTTAAACTAAACTTCATCAGAAAAATTAATGTAAATTTATGTATGTGATACCTCGTAAATGACAAAATTTGCCTATAAATTTAGTTGTGAACACACGTAAGTACCTTAACTCAAAAAATATATAAAATACATTTTTTAAATCCAATGCCAATAAAAAACAATTACTAATTTTACTTTTAAAAAAAAATTAAATTTACGGTAGCTTTTTTCACCTGCTGTAAAATTTCATTTTATGCTACGAGGTATACCTTACCATGTAGAGAAATGTTTCTTAATAATTAATTTCTTAATACTTGTTTTTCTAAATTAATTTTTTTAAATAGAATATTAAATACTTTATTAAGTTATAAATACATTTACAAAATAAATAAAGTACTAAATTAGAATAATATTCTGATATATATATATAATATATATATTTTATTATATTATAAAATATTATAGTTTTTAATACTTTACAATTTGTGACAACTCGTAACTGCAGTTCTGATGTGAAAATTTTTTGTGAAACCTGGTAAGAGTTGATACGGGTTGTCGCTAGTAATTTTGTTTTGAGTGGACACTATTTTAAATTTAATAAATGTAAAAAAAATGGTTTTTGAAATTATTTTAATTGTATAATCATAATGTATAATTTTAGGTTTAAAAAAAAATGCAATACAATTCTTTTTATTTCTTTGAGTCTTTTTAAAAATAAGGCTCAGTATATAAAGATGTTTTGTGCAAAATTTTATAAATCCTAGTGACAAAAGTGCTTCCTTGACGAATATAAAGGAAAAACGGAATGAATCTGCTATGGTATTAGATTAATTTTTTTTGAAAGTATAACTATCATAAGCAACTATCGCTTTTTTTTAAAACTAACTAGATATACCTTTAAATATATTTTTATTAAAGTTTTTCACATTGTTGTAACAATCAACTTTTTTTGCATGTGTTTTGTTATACTTTAAAAAAAAAATAATCTAATACCATAGCAGATCTAGTATAGTTGTATTATACATCATCTTTTTTCTATCAATTTATGGTTTCGAATATTCTACTAGCAACCTCCTGTTGACCTATAATTTATCATAAATATTTTATTGCACTTAACTTTATAGTTCTATAATTTATCAATAAGGTTATTGTTCCTATTACAGGTATCACTTTTTTGTCGGATCCGAGTAATTTCAGGTGACAACACTAATTACTATTACAACTATCGCGCGCCAACTGAAAAATGCGACTCAATTGTCACTTGCAATTTATATGTGACAGGATTCCGTTTGCCTGTAATTTTGTAATTTTTTGTCTATATAAATTTAAATAATGGATTCTGAAAAGAAAGGGTATATAAATATTTACAAATTTATTGAAATAATTTATATATATATAATATATATTTGAATTTGAATTTATATTATATAATATATATTTGAATATATTAATTCAAAAATTGAATGATAAACATTTTTGTTTATTTTAGTTTTAAAAAAACAACAAAAACACAATTTCAAAAAAAACATAAATAAACACATCAACCAACTTTGTATTCTTATAAAAATATTTTTTTTAAATTCAAACGTCAAATGAGTTTTTCTGTCAAAGTACATAAAAAATACGTTCAGAAATTTGTTGCTGTCGGATGAGACTTGTAATACGAAAGTAAATTTCATTCGGGTGACTGGGAAAAATGACTGGAAAAGTGGTGTGACACCTGTAATAGGCACATATAAGTTTTCTAGTAAGATGATAAAATAAAGTTTTTAGATATTATGAAATGCTTACATTTTGAAAAAATTAGATATAAGAATCCCATGTAGAATGACTCACTGTCAAATCTAATTACCATAAATTCTAATATTTAATTCATTCGGATATTATGATTGATTGTTTCATATTACCGCATGAGACTCAGTATAATCTTTATTTAATTATTCAAAAGTCTTAAATTATTAATTTTAAAAATACAAATATATTATATTATATATTTTATTTAAACATTATATATTTTAATTTATTATTAGATAAGACAAATTTTTGATAAATTCTCAAATGAGAGAAAAAACTATTTATTATTTATTTTAATTAATTCGGTATTAAAAAATGCATTAATTTATAAAACACAAAAACAAAAAAGCTTATCTGTAATACAAAACCATTTGTCCTACAAATTTTAGGTCAAAATAATTTTATATTCATCGGCAATTAGTTTTTTTAATTTTTCTTTTTTTTTTGTATAAACCTAAATCAAAATTTAGAATTTATATACTAAATTTTTTTTATGGTAAGGTAAAGTTATAATTAAACAACATTTACTTAAAGGCAAATTAATATTATTCCCATATACCTAGATTTTTATTTATTCCATTAGATCTATGATCATCTAGGTATTTACAATTTGCACATATTTTTTTCTTATTTAAATATATCCTTTTGTTATATTTTCTTCTGTGTTCATCTAAATTATTTTTTATTATTTTATCATATAAATTAGCAAATATTTTACTAATCAAACATAAGAAACAAAATACAAAAACCAAAATAAAACACCACAAAAAATAATTGTAATAATGATAATGAAAATTTCAGTCTCTGGTCTAAGAATATTTTTTATAATAACACATTGGACTCAACTACACTTTTATTTTTACTTTTATTCTATAAATATTATTAATTTCGTTCACTCTGAAAATACTCAAAAATATGTATTCATTAGGTCCGAAAACTTAACTTTGACTTAGTACACATATTATTTATCTTTAAAATAAAATTTAAAATATTTTCTAAGCAAATTTCATATATCCTTGCAATTTTTTCATATCTTTATTTGTATCTTAAAATAAAAAAAACACATATTATTTTGTGTGAGGGTATTGGGCCAAAGGATAATATAAAAACATGTAAACTTCAATTAAGAAAAAAATAAAAATAAAAAAATCCTGGGTGTTAATATTATTCGAAGGACTTTTGCTGAGTTGGTAATGTAAATAACTAATTAGAGTTAAAAAAAAAAAAAATACAGGATCAAGATCAATTATTATATAATATACATGTATGAATGTACGTATATTATATAGAAATAAATATTTTTTGTTTCATTCTATTATTCTACAAAATAGAAAAATAGCTTGATAGTTGGTATGTTTAAAATGAATTTAAAAATTTTTTTAGAAAAGATTCTTGATGTGACAAATTTAATGACATTGTATACATATTTATGAATCAGTTTGTATATATAGAAAGGAAAAAGGTCGAAAAAATTAAATGTTAAATTTTTCTGTTTTTGTTTTTTTTTTGTTTTTCAATTTTCTTTTTAGTTCTTAAATACTATACAAATTAAAAAAAAAAAAAGAAATAATAAAAAATTCGAAGATTTATCTCTTCCTATACAAATTAATCCTAAATAAATATCAAAGAGAAGAATCTTAAAAATACATTTAAAAATAAAAAAATATGGTAGATGAATGTTATGTATATGTATATAAAAGTATGAATGTTAAGATACATATTTTTAAAATGTGTTATAATGTTGAATGAGTCAAAAATAAATAAATAAAACAAAAAAGTAAAAAAAATAAGAGAAGAAAAAAAAAACTTAATAAACATAAGCAAGAGTATCACTATATAATATATAGCTATCGAATGCATATACGTATATATTTTCCAAGAAAAAAAAAAAAACAAAGCTTGTTTTTTTTACACTTTCGGAAGCGTATCTAAACAAACGTTCTTTATTTGTCATATTACACTTATCGCATAACAAATCATCAGGAATTCTACTCAACAGTCACAATATGTTTATTAACATAAACATATCTCATAAATTATACTTTCATACAGAAATATATAAATTCATAGGTACAGGTTATATACATATTATATTATATGTATATATGTATTATGTAAAGACATTAACACAATATGCACAAAAGGGAAAGTTAAAATTGTAAATGATTAAAATATGCTTTCATATAAGATTTTTATTTTTAAAGGTATACCATTTTCCTTATAATTTTTCAGAAAAGAAAATAATTCCGAGAAAACTTTTGTATATTAAACTAAACTCAGTATATAGTGCTGTTGTTGAGCTTTTGCAAAAACAAAGATTTAGTACAAAATTATATCAACTTAAAATTAATTAATTCGGATTTTTTCTTGTTACAGTTTTAGAGTTTTTCTTATTAACTCTTTATTTCAGGGTTTTTTTTATACATTATAAAAACTATTTTGGATCAGTATGTGACTTGAAGATCAAACCTCGGTCTGGGTAAAATTTCTTAGGTTTACCGTTTTCCGGAAAAATTGAGTTTTTTAGTGATATCATAATATAAGACATATTTTGTTTTTTTTTTTTTGCGTGGGTACACAATGAGTACCGTAGCTTCCAAATTTTTACTGATTAAACCACACCCCGCCCATTAAAACTAGTCCGACGGACTAACCATTAATTTATTTCTATTGTTATTTTCTTAAAGAAAAAGTTTACGAAATTCTATCGTATTTAATCTAGTGGCTTAGTTCTTTTAAGCCTTCTGATATAATTTTGGTTATCTAGCAGTTGAGTGGCCTCAACGTTAACATGACCATCCAGGCGAGCTATATGCATGGTTGCATATCTTTTTATTTAATTTTCTATGCAAGGGATTTTTAGATCTGTGTGCAAGTCACTGTTGCGAACATACCAAGGGGCATTTACCGTGTTACGCAAGACTTTATTTTTGAATTTGTCTATACAAAATACATGTGTTCGTTTGGCACATCCCCATATTTGTATGCCGTACAACCATATCGGTTTGATTATCTGATTATATAACAAAATCTTGTTATGTATAGGTAATTTAGAATTTCGACCTAAGAGCCAGTACATTCTCATACTCTATATTTATTTTCAAGCTCAATTTTTTTCTTTCTCATTCAGATTTACCGATGGTTAATTTTCTAATTTTTTATTTGTAAAATTTACATTTACCGATTTTAACTCATTAAGTTTAATTTTCCATTTCTTTGTCCAGAGGTATAGCTTGTCGCTTGCTCTTTGCAATTTATTTGTAGCCTCGTCAATATTTGATCCTACTGCCATCCTACTGTCGAGTGTGTATATCTAAGGTCAAATTGAAAATTTGGAATCAGATTATTGGTAGTAGTGATATTCGTTTGTAGGATTTGACCTCATTTATGGGGTTACCTGGCTTTGGTATCATAATTATCTCTCCTATTTTCCACATATTCGGCAAATACCTTATTCTTATAGCAGCGTTTATAATGCGTGTTAGCATTGTTCTAGCTTTTTTCGGAAGTTCTTTCAGGACTTGCGATGTAATTAGATCAAAACATGGAGCTTTTTTATCTTTCAGTTTTTTAATTAGTTCAACTATTTCTCTCTGTGAGAATGGTGATATGACATTTTCTTGCCAATTATTATTTTCTTCAGTGAGATCATCCGAATCTGTCTCGTCTGGACAAAAAATTTCTTCAAGATGATCTGCGAATGTTTCAGCTTTATTTTTATTATCTCTCGACCATTCACCATTTTTTCACTCTTTGTTGCTTTCCACAACGACTAGTTATTTTCTCTTTTAGCTGATAAATTTTTTATATATTTTTCAAATTTTTCATTTTTAAAATCTTTAAGTTTTCTTTTAAGATTCTGAGTCAACCTATTTAGCAGAGTTTTGTCTGCCGGATCACGCGATTGTTGCCATCTGCGTCTAGCTCTTCTTTTTATTTTTATCATATTTAATATTTCTCTATTTTGTATTGTTCCATCCAGCATTTTGAATAATTTTAATAAAATTTTCTACTTCAGAATCTTGTTCGTTAGCAGAGGTTTCGATTGTTTCTTAATAACCTTTTTATATAGATTTAGTATGACAGCAGAGTGATCTGAGTTCAAATCATGGTTATCTTCTAGCTTAATATAATTGGGTGACATTTTTTTTGTTATATAAAAATCAAGCAAATCAGAAGTTTTATTTCTATCAGTTGGCCAATAGGTTGGCTTACCGGTAGATTGGTAAATGCAGGTTTTTTCTTTTATAGTTTTTTTTAGCTCTCTTCCTCTCGTAGAAGTTAATTAGAGACATATTGTTCATAGGGAAATATTAAGAAATTACCTAAAATACTGTTCCAATACCTTTGAATATTCGGTATTTGCAGAACCGAAATTAGCAAAATAATCCCTATATATTTTTCAATATTCGTTTTTTCTCCCCAAAAACGATATAGGTGTATTTTTTTCGTTAAAATATAAATTCATCTATATGATATTACCTTCAAAAAAATTTTTAAACGCAGCCCTACATCATTATTATGATATCACCACATTACTATGTAGTTTTTAATGTTTTAAAAATGCTATTTTAACTTATATTTTTTAAATATTTTCAAAAAAGAAACTTTAGAGAGTACAAAAGTATATAATATACAGTAAAGTAGTAAATCCCCACAAAATTCAACACCCTCTTTAGAATAAATTATTGTTGAACGACCACAAAAGTTAATTCCCGACAATTATTTTTCAAAAATAAAACGTTTCCCACACTCATTTTAAACAAAATATTTACATTTGAATCAGTATAAGTCACAAAAAATGTCTTTTATTTGGTGCTGCCATAATAATATGATATGCAATTAAGAGTTAAATAAAATCAAATTATTGTGGAAAAACTGTCATAGTATAATAATGCCTTATTAATGAATCATTTGATGAATTAAAGCAAAGTATAAGCAGTGGTTCCACATGTGCCAATTTACTGACACAGTGGCTTTTTCCTGTGACGGTTTTTTCAGAACGATTTCAATATGCAATTTCAGTCATGCTTACATTGAAATATTTGATATTTTAAATATTCTAATAAAATATAATATTACTAGGGGCCCCTGTTGAGTAATTATATTTCAAGTTGAAGTCAAATTTAAAGTTTTAAAAAAAACAGTAATTTACGTACTGACATAGACTTCGCACGATATAGCAGAAAACATTCGTGTTTAATAAAAAGTTCTGGGGTTAGTAAGTTTTATTTAGGACACATAAATACACGTCCCTCATATACTGCTTCGTTTCCGATATATTCCCTATAGTAAGTGGCATTTAGTGGATAAAATTACTAAAAATAAAAAATGTTGTCATTAAAGAGGTATGTATATATATACCTACGTGATACATAATTTTAATAAAAACTATATTATTACTACAAATAATCAAAATTTAGAAACAGTTACTTAAAAAGATAAAAATGAAGAATTCAATAGATTTGTTTTTTTGTTGTTTTTATATTTTTTATTTTAGATGAGTTTGTTTTTTTGTTTTTTTTTTGGCATCTGTATATAGATTCATTTGCAAGTACATATGTAAATTAAAATAACTGATTTGTTTATTATTTTAATAAGATCTGAGATATGCATAATGTATTTGCTTAATAATAAAATCATATGAGTAATTTTCAACTGTGTGCACATTATTGTTTTATATACAACTTATATATTATATTAGAAGTTCATTAAGGAGTAGGAGAATCGAAACAAAATTAAAAGGTGTCTACTGCGCAGGTCCCTAAATGCTTGTCAATTATAATTATAGATGTATACAAAATATATTATATATATTTTTTATTAATTTTAATTTATAATAAATAATAAAACAAATTTAACCATTTTAGAATAAAAACAAACAATTTCACTTCGAATAGTTTTACATAACTAAAATTTAATACATAACCGATGCACTTAATATTTTTTATTTATTTTACACAATTAAAGAGAGCTCCATCAGTGGGGTATGAAATTTTTTAAATATATAAATAAATGCGATCATCAAAAATATGGTTTTCCTTTATTCTTTTCCTTTATTCTTTACTTAAAAAATATTTAACAAAAATTATAAGTTTTAAAAATATAATGATAGAGTCAATTGTGTTCCTTGATTTGGATTATATCAGCATGTTTCTTCCTCTAGAATATTGGTTATATTTTCAGTTTTCAATTTTGTTATTTCCAAACACATTCGTTTATAAGAAAATGGTTTATAAAAATGCTTTTAAATGACTTTAAATAACAATATGTTGAACTTAGAGCTTCATAACCCCCCCTATAACAAAATTTGGAAGAATAGGGGAAATTGTTGAAAAGTACGGTAATGCAATTTTAATTTACATATTGTCGAATGGCATCACATACTAAGAGATTAGTCTTTCAATTATTTTTTATCAGTTATATCCCAATAACGTAGGGTAATGGAACAGGCAAAAAACCTATAAAGCGTTCATCGGTCAATCAGCGTGTGAAATAGAGTTCATTGAAATGATATTAAGCCCTCATTTATTTTTCTGAAATTTTTACAATTTTATAGACATAATAACGAAGAAAATTATTTGAAAACTTTAAATATCTTTACATCAACTCTAAAAAGACTTAAAATATATTCACCATATTTCAATTTTTTTTGCTTTCATTTTAAAACTCTAGATCTTCTAATAAGTTGAGGGCAGGATCACCCTATATATCGTATAACTTTAATACATATACGAACATAATTAATTATTTTTATTTTTTCAACAAAGTGACGAAATAAGACTATATTGTGTCAACAGAAAATATGGAAAAATGTGAATAATATAAATTGAAATTTATAACATACTAATCTGTAAATCTAAATATCCATTTGAAATAAAATATATTATAAGGATTGTTAAAATACACAGTCAGTGCCAAAATTATTTATACATTGTAAATAATTTACATACTAATAAGAATTAATTTTTCATTACATGTACATAGGTGTATATAAATAATAAAAACAGTCATACACAAATAATTTTTGAGTATTCAATGCACAAATAATGGTTGCGATTTTGTTTTAGCTTTTCCCACGCATAACCACAATGTAGATATACATTTTTGTGTGTAAATATTTGTGTTTTTGTCTTATGATTTGATTAATACTTCTCTTCTTAGAATTCAGTAAGTTACAATTAGTATAATTATTTATTTATTTAATATACCTTAATTTCATTGTAATTTTTTTCTTATTTCTAATTTCAATTACTAAAACCTTATTTGCACCTAGAATGAGAGAATGATCCCATATAATAACTATTAACAACAAATAGGACACTTGAGTCGATCGTGGTATCAAAAAGGCACAATTCAGTATTAATTTGTTTTTTAGAAATAACAGGAATGGCCACGTCTACCTACCTACCTTTACACCTATGACTTATAATTTACGATACTAACCTGAACTTTTCTATTTCTAATATATTTTTTTTTTAATCAATTTATTTTTATCCTAAAACTTAAAAACTAACTTGAACACAAATAAAAAAAGGAAAAAACGTAATTGGTAAAAACTTAATCTGCAATCGCTCTTATTGGCAGATTTTCTGAATTTAGAGAGCTCTATTGAAAGACAGGCGATATATTTTCTATTTTTTCGTAAGCAGTATTAATATTTGCTATGTTATGTAACCTATTGGTGGAAAAATAAAAATATTTAACCAAGGTTAATTTTAGAATCGTATTTTGTTTTCGAAGCGCTCTTGCATATAGGGAAATCGTACAAAAGAAACTCTCAAAAGATGGCTTTATATGTTATTAATTTGTTTATGTAGTTTATATAGTTGTTAATATAGTTAGCATGGATTTTTTATTTATCTAACATTAAGGATATGACATTTTTATATATTCTGACAAAGAAAATAATTTTAAAATTTTTTATAATAATTACATTTATTTTTATTTATTTTCTTTTTATTAAAAAAAAATATATACATATGACAACCCTAATTACTAACATTACTTTGAATTTATAAAATGAAAGTAAAAAAAAAAAATAACTTCCTAACATCTAGTTTGATGAATCAACACATTTATATTATATTATATCCAAACATACATGTGTATAAGATATATATATATATATGTATATATATAAATGCATGCTCACTCATTTGGTGTAACTGCAGATGAGACGTTTCAAAGTATTTCCCAAATAAATTATTAAAAAAATAAAATGAGATAAAACAAAACTTTGTACATTTTAGTTATTTTTATTTAGGTATGAAAAAATATTAATAAATATCAAGGAGAGGAAAACTTACAATAATAATAGTAACACAATAATTGTATCACTGCAAATTAAATATCTACAATTTACATAATATAGCATTGTATGTATATTATATAAAAAGGTCTATCTGATATGGGGAATTCCATGGAAATTATAAAAAAACCTAGGTATTGAGAATTTGAAAATTGCTTTGATCTTTTTTTTTTTGACTAGTAACATCTTTAGTGTTATCACTATATTTAATCCGTAAATTAATAATTAATACAGTACTAATATCTGAACTATTTTGAATCAATCAATTTTCAAATATTTTTTCAGAATTTAATTCAATTTAAAATTTCAGCCCATGTATAAGTCGTTTTAACATATAAAAATTTTAATTTATTCTTCAAGTGCCGCAACAACACCCCCCTATTGTAATTTAATTTTATTAAAAATAAATGATTACTTATGAGGTTGTTGTTTAAGATAAATCAATAAAAAACATAGTGTCTACGATAAATTGAAATAATGGAAAACAATATTCATAATGGAATATTGAGTACGATTTTGTATCAAACTTCCTGGAATTTCAAGTAGTGTGCTAATACTAGAGTTTTTGATTTTAAAAATAGCTAATGTAATCTTAGCTTTAGCTGTTTGCTCAAACAATAAATTTTATCAAATCGGATATTTTTAAGCATACATATTATATACATACCATAATATATATATACTAAGGGCCCCTGTTGAGTAATTATAATTCAAGTTAAAGCCAAATTTAAAGTTTTTAAAAGAACAGATATTTACATGACTGATATAGAGCTCTCATTACAAAGCAGAAAACACTCAGGTTTTAATGAAGAGCTTTGAAATTAGTATGCTTTCGTTAAAAAACATAAATATCTTACTTCTCATTTTCTGTTTCTTTTCTACCTATTTCTTAATTTATTTGGTGAATAATAAAACCATATGATTAAAAGATTTTCAACTGTGTGCGCATTATTGTTTTATTTACAACTCGCTTATTATATATTAAGAGTTCATTATGGAGAAGAGAGAATAAAATGAAAAGATGTGTACTGCGCAGGTCTTATATATATATATTATAGTTGTTGGACATACATTTTTTTATATTCTTCTAAGTAAACATTTTTTTATCATAATTTTATCATATTTATAATATTCAAGTAATGAAGGACCTCTGTCCAGTATGCATCGTCTCATATTTCAGATTAATTATTTTTTTTTATTATTGCTTTGATTTATCAAAAGGTTGTATTTAAATACAAAATATTATGCTTAGGTGGTTACAATTGAAATGCGTTTTGCAGTTTTTTTATTTTGTTAAATTATTATTAACGAGCAGTTCGTGCGACTTTCAAATAAAATTTTTAAAGTTTAAATAGAGAAACATTTGATTATTCTTACATGCAATTAAAGCAAATTTAATTTTCTATTAAAATGTCCGGATCAATACTTTCACATTTTTTAAACAAATTTTGTTCATATAAATTTGTTATTCCAACGGCATACAAAAGTATTAACAAAATAATAAAAAATAAAAAATACAATAAATAAATAAAATACCGTTGATAGCATACTGTACGATTTTCCATAATCTTTATAAGGACTATTTTTTACTCTAGATCATTCTAGATTGTTCTAAAATAGTATTGTGAGTTTAGATAAATAGTATTGTATAAAGCACAGCATTGTACAAACATTCCATTTTTAAATATTTTTATCCGTTATAAAATTAATTTAATATTTTTTTATTAAATGAAACTCCTCTCACTTTCTTTGTGTAGAAACGAACTAGTATATGAGGAGTATTTATGTCCCTTACCATAATTATACTAATTTTAAAGTTTTTCATTAAATTGTGAATATCTTCTGAACAGTAGTGAAATATTTATGACAAGAGTCCCTATCATAAAATGTTGAGCCAGGATCCCGCAGAAAAGATAAGTATTTTATTATACAACAGGATTTTTTGGTCCTCTCATTAATTATTAAGGAAAACCTTTAGACATTAAAGATCAAAGAGATAGGACTTAATTACATAAAGCTACTTAGAGATGGTTGTTTCGTTGTCAAATACAAATTTAAATATTTTAATAAATGTAATATAGAAGCAAGAGTAGTTCAAAGCAGGGTACTTATTGGTAGCTGTATATTCATTTAAGTTAATATTCCAATAACAAAATAAGCAAAGATAACAATATACAATATGATGTAGATGATTTTGTAGTAAGCACTGTTTGTAGATTATACTGCTATGCTTACCAAATTCGTAGATGTATAGTTGAATTCCTAAGAAGTGAAGATACATAATGACAATGCATTAACATGATGAATCCATTAAAATAACCATATGAGATTAAAAAAAAGACAACTGTAATAGTTTTTGGTGGCTTAATCCTATTTTACAATGAACAACGAGGTACTGCTTTACAAATTAATTAAACAACCCACATAATATAACAACAATTTGGAGTACTTGAAAAAATACTAATATTAACGTCACACAATCAAAAAAATAATTTGTGAATTGAAAGTCGAATTTCCTTTCAATCATTTATTTTTATTGTGGAATTATCGATATTTCGGAAGCAATGTACTTCCTTTATCAGTATTTGTGACTCGCAAATTCGATTTTTAATTCATAAATGTAATATAACACAAGTACAAACAAATCTGATTATCAAAAATAATTAAAATGATAGCAAACATGGAATGGTATGTTAGAAGTTACGATTTGTACCGTTGTTTAAAAGTATTTACAATTATTGAATAAATAAAAAAAACAAGTTTAAAATATCAATCAAACCAATCCAATTAAGCCTAAAAGATACTCTGACAGAAAGAAGAGAAATATAAAGAACGTAAGAAATAAATAAAATATGCACCTGTTTTTAAGTTTTGAGAGAAATTGAGATTTGTGGCAAGTTTCAAAATTTTTTATATGTCATATCGTAGTTGTCAGAACTATCAGTTTTTCTGATTGATTGCGAATTTTATTAAATATATATAAGCTGACGTTTGAAATGTCAAAGTATCAGTATTCACAATAGCAAATTTATCAGGATGTACCACGATTCCATTTCTGATAAATATAACAGTAAACTGATAAATATAACAGTAAAATGATAACTGGTCGAATATTATGATGAGTAAGTTCATAAATGAATTTAAGAAAATATAATAGTGCCCGTCACGCAATTTCGTAAATTTACGATGCGTATTATTTTGGTTCTTTTATATCGCTAGTTTGCTACACTTCATATTAAAAACCAAAAATGTTTGCTACACTTTCATACAAAGCTTTATAAACGAACGGATGATAAAATACGAAATCGTAAATTTACGAAAGAAAAATAAGAAGCCTCTGAGCTATTTAATTTTCATTTCGTATCTTCGTATCTTCGTATTGTTGACAGTTAATGTCAAATATTAATAAACAAAAACAAATACAAATTATCAATAAAATATTCATTAAATTAATCTTTTATTAACAAACTTAAATATTCAAAATTATAATAAAAATAAATTTAAATCTGTAAGTGAAATTTTTATAAAAAAGAAAAATAAAAAATAAATTAAAATAAACATTTGTATTTATTTTGAGATGTTCTCTAGGAAACATGGATTCTTCCGTGAAGGACCATATTTTTGTTACACATCTTACTCGCCTTAATTTGTAATGTTCCATATCAAAAAAAATTACAAATTGAAAATAGTTATATTTAAAGCACAAAATATTACCAATTAAAAATAATTAAATTCTAATAACAACACAACCATAATTAAAATTGGAAATTAAATTTAAACAGACATCAGATATCAGCTGTTATTACGAATTTACGAAATGAAAAATACGAAATTTACAATTTTACTCTTCACGCAAAATTGACATTCGTAAATTTACGAAATACGAAGATACGAAATGCGCTAATATAATATGTTTTCTATATTGCCAGCTGACATAAACAAAAATGGAATGTATAAAAAATAAATAAATTATTTATTATTAAAATATATATATATATTTTTTCAAACAAGAAGATAAAATTTACTGAAAGAAAGACATTCTCTATTTAAAATTCGTTTTTGTAACAAACAAAAAAAAAACTTAACTATTTACAGAATTATACCAAATTCAGAAATTATTTCAAATGAGATGTGTAAGTAATTGAGACATTTTAAAAATACTAAAAATTTTGCATTAATTAATTTGATGTCTAAATTTAAAAGTTTTTCTTTTTGAATTATTTTGGAGTTGGTTTGATAAATAACATGGAATTCCTCATAATTATGTAGATGTAGAATATAATATAGTTATATAGATATTATATGAGATATTTGAATAAATGTTATTTTATGATATACAAGATATGTTTACAAATTTGCACAGCTGCTAAAAAAACTTTTACATATCCATACGTATATGTAAATAGGTAAAAAGCTTTTGTTTTGTGCCTTTTTTAGCTTGTTGTCTATTTTTTTTTTTTGTTTTTTTTTTTTTGTAAATAATATGAACATACATAGTAGAGTGTTTTATTCTGATGAAGTACACTTTCACAAACATACACACTACACTATATTAAGTATATATACTCTATATTATTATTTCATATTTATAAGATGCAATGATGAAAAAGATATGATGTGCTTTAAATGAATTTTACACGTTATATCATATTATTATACATGAATGTATGTCTGGCTATTTATTTATTTATAGTTGTATATAGTTTTCTTAATATCCTTTTACTCGGCAGCAAAAAGTATTAGAAAAACAGAGATTCCATAGGTGTTATACATTCGAGTATATAGATATAGTTTTTTTTTTTCGTTTTTGTTTATTATTTTGTTGAATGACAATATACTAAGATGAGATTACTTTAAGTAAATATCTTTCTTTAAATTATAATTAGGAAAAGGTCCTTAATAATATGAGTATATTAAAAATGAGGAAATTTTTTTTTTTCTTTATTTTATTTTTTAGTACTTTGGTGAAAATGATGTTGAAACAAAATAATTTAAGAAAAGTAAAAGTAAAATATTTTGTTATCCTATTTGGGCGATCATAATATAATATTTTACTTGTACGTAGTTTTAAATTTTATTTTTGTTGAGAATTACTCATATACTTAAAAATTTCCTGATAGATTTTTAATGTTGACAGTAAAAATTAATCTTTAAACTTTGGATAAATATTTAACATTACATTAGGGATTTTTTATAACAGCTGAACTATTAATGCCTGAGTAATTCATTATAAAATCAAATTCTGGGAAAATATATTATTTTTTTGATTGTAAATTTTGACTTAGTTTCGTTGAAAACCCTTTAATCCTGAAAATTTTATTACATTGGTCACTATGGTAAGTTATTTTAGTTTTATAAAAGTGGAATGATCCATGTAGGATTTTCATTTGTTAATATAAGTTATGTGTTCCAATCCTAAGGTCATTGTTCCTCTCGTACGATTTGGTGAAATTGAAAACTAAAAATAAAAAGTTCTTAAATTGTTACAAGATTACAATAACTTATTCGGAGGATAGAAAAAGATCACAAATTTTTTTTTAACTATTTTTAATCATTGTGTCGGTAAATAATGAAAATTTTAGTCGTCAAACAACCAGAAACTTGGACAGAACAATAACTAACCATAAGCTTTTAAATAAGTTTTTTATTACTTTAAAGTAAAAAAACCCAAAACAAACATTTAAAAAGAGTTCAATATTGAATCATATAGCATCGAAAAGGCCATATGCAAGTGAAAAAATCCAAATTTTATTTTTTCTAGTTGTAAACATTGTAAGACATCCAATAAAGATTTTAATCAATGAATAAGTGCACATTTTAAAACCAATGTGGGACGGGTGGGATAGCCCAATAATTAGCAAAACTTTCTTTTCAATTTATTACAATTTCTTTTTCAATTTATTTGTTTTGCTAAAAATAATTAATCTTTCCCCGTACAAATACAATATGATCAATAATTTCATTTATTAGCCATGAACTGTGATCACTAGTGCAATTGCTATGATTGAGCAATTGGAATCGGTATCTGGAAAATATTGGTACCACTGGTGATCACGATATCTGAGAATAAAAATAAAAACTGGTTCTAGACTTTGGTAGCCAATATCTATAACAATATTGTTATAAACTCTTTTTTTATTAAATTTATTAGTATAAATACTATTTACCACATCATACGAAATAACAAAATAACAAACAATAACTTATCAAACTATTTTTAAAAAGATTAATATTGTCAACATTATGAACAACATCAGACCATCAGACAAAGAATTAAACATATGAAAACGGCTGTTCCAAGAAAAAACACCGTAATTGCTTGAAATATGCTTTCGAGAAATTTAGCAAAACACTAAATTTTTAAGCCTCACAACAATCTTTTACAAATAGTGGTCTATATCATTTTTTCTTATAAATTGAATCAGTATGATTCTTTTTAATAAAATTTTGATTCGATTATTCTTGATTTTGGGTATTTGTGCAAAGTTTTTTTTGTTTTAAATGAGTATTATTTAAAATTTAAGCGAAAAAAAAACCAGGTAAAAAACATATCGGTTCAAATATAATTTAATAATTAATAAAAATAATATAAATATATTATATACAAAAATATATACCAAATAATTAATATGATTCAATAAAAATGCCCACATTTCGAAAGAAAAAAGGACTTATAAAGTTGGCTTACAAATTTATCTGTAGGATCAACTGTTAAAATAAATAAATAAATGAACCATATTTGTATTCACAGTGTTTTTAAAGTAAAGCAAGTTAGTAATTTAATAATGAAATCCCAAATCATAAATACAGTAGTGCCTTTTACATTATCATCATTTTTCCAAGTATAGTTGGCTTGGTCAGAAGTAACTAAGTCTTTTGATATTTTAGACTCTTTCAGATTATTCCAAAATGGACTTTTTGCAAATTAACTGGCATTAATAGAACAAGGTGTTTGATTATTGTTTCCTTTTTTTTGATTCTGTGCACCACGGTTCTCGATTAAGCATATGGAATGTTGTTAATGTTTTCTTTCTTCTTTAGAAAGTCAAATAACGAAATTGTTCTTTTGTTGTTCGACATCCTCTTGTAAATTTTATCTCAATAAAATTGCACAATTCATGGGATTCATGGGATGGATATTTCCATATATTTCATCAGCCTTCATATGGGTACGATCTTTGGTAAGGAATTTAAATCGAATCTCATATGAACGATTTTTTGGTTAACCAGTGCTGAGAGAACCATCTAGTTTTTATTTTGGGCTGTACACAATTATCAGCAGTTTACACATCAGAGTATGATGACCAGAGATTTTTTTTATTTTATCATTATTATTATAACAAATCTACTCTTTTATTAAGAATTGAGAGTAAAAGAAACGAGAATTTAAAAAAACAAATAAGTGTCTATACACAAAACAGAAACTATTTTTCACTTCTAAAACACAGTAAGTACAAATACCAAATTAGAACAAAGTAACTCATTTCAATTACTATGTTTTAATTTGGTATTTGTTTGTTACTGTGTTTGTTTTAATTTTGGTATTTGTTGTTACTGTGTTTTGAAATAGGATTCATGATGTGAACAAAGCACTTACTGTGTTTGGGAAGCATCAGTTTTACTGACTCAGGTTTCAGATCGTAAAAATAACAATTTATAATGTTTGGAAACAACATAGTAGTAAGTCAATTTTTGCTCTCAGTGCGAATTTCATCATTTTGTTAGTTACTGTGTTTTTGCTTGATTGACAAATTTTCTAGATATTTGTTTATTTTCTGACAACAATTTTTAATGCTTATACCTTTTATTTACACTAATCTATATAGTTCATAAAGCTAGCTCAATATTGAGTTTTATAAAACGTTACTCAAAGGAGTTTAACTATCCTTACATTTTTAAATTATTGTATACAAGCTTCGTTAGACACCATCTGGCATATGCAAATCATATACGATCATATGTCATGCTAAAAGTATGCAAACCAAATGGTAATTGCTATACTGATATACGATTCTTCTATGGTAATTGAATTGCTATACTGATATACGATTCCGAATTAATCTTTCAAATTGTATATATTAATTTAGTTATTGGTATATCATTATTGAAATCATCTATTGGACGATAATTGAGCTAATTAAAGAATTTAAAGAATTCAAGGATCGATTATCGTCCCGAAATAATGTTGGTTGGTACAAAAAATGTTACTGGAGAATGAGAAACGTTGTCATAATAATTTTAATAGCTAAATTTTCGGAAGAAAATTCTTCCTTCTTCTTGATTCAGCAGCTGAAGCGACAATATCCATCATAGTAAAAGTAATTAAAAGGGTAAATTAATTTTTGAATTAACTTGTTAGAAATAAGTATTATAAAAAAATAGAATTAAGATGTATAAATTAAAATAATAAAATTGAAAATAAAATATAATTGTATAAATAAAGAATTAAAATTGGAAATAAAATTATAATAAGAAAGAAAAATAAATTTTGCATATGAAGTCTGGTCTCCATTTTGTAATTCACATATGCAAAGCGGGGTGAAAATTTACTTTCTTATGTCTCTGTAGAAAAGATGGGAAGTGTTTAATGTTTTATTTATTTTTGAAATCGTTAAAAGCGGTATTACTTCCTCTTCAACTCTAAATAAAATTATCATTAACACAAATATTCGCCTACATCTGTCTAGTCTTTTTAGATCATTACACAGAACAAACTATGAAAAATACGAACCTTTTAATAGAATGTAATAGTTAGTAATTTTTATTTTTATGTTATTTATTTATTATGCTCCATAAATTGTACAATTAATTCTTTTAAAACTATTTACTTATAGTTACTAATAGTTACTAATAGTTAGTAATAAATACAAGAATAATATAAAGTTTTCAATATTAATACATTAAGGCGAAAATGATATGAAATTAATTGAAGATTTTTGTTAATTTAATTTTTTTTATTTATAATGAGAAGAAAACAATTATAATAAAATTATTATTTGTATTTTGAATTATGTTATTGAATACTAAGTAAATTTAATTGTATTTTATTTAGTATGATTTGCAGTATTTGTAAACTGTTTGATAGTATATAGAACAGTAATAAATAAATAAATAAATATATTATCCACAAATAAAATGATTTTGTCAAATTTTATACTTGATTTAACATCATTCATATAACAAAAAATGTACAACACTTAAATTGTTCGTTGAGGCACTCCCACATTAATAAAATCACTCTTAGAAAATGTTTTATCAAATTTTTTAGTTCTGAATTCAAAAAGGCCTCTAAACCAATGTAGAAAACCTTTGACAAGATGTTTTTAAAATTTTTTTAACAGCATATTTTATTTTACTTACAGCTTTGAATGCTGTTCCAAGTCAAAAATAATCTGCTAAAATTACTAGATTATTTTATTTTCCCGACAATATTATTAAAAAATTAGGTATAGTATATCTGTAATAAACTACAGAAGCTCTAGTTAATAATAAACTATAATATAGATCTTGTAGATAATATAATACGGAACATATGGATAAACTAACAATTCGAAAAGTTTGGTTAGTTTTAGTTTCTTAGTAAGTTGGTATACGTTTCTCATAACAACACGGAGTAGAATATAACAAGCCCCATTCGTCTTGATTATAACGAAATTGAAATTTAAACCAATATCTAAATATAGCCTAATTAAATTCCTTAAAGTATTACATTTCAATGATACCTTCAGATTCAACTGTTGTATTGAAAAATTATTTCAAATCTTTGAGAATCGTCTAGATTGAAAATTCCCAAAATGTAGGTAATCATAAATCTCATGTAGATATTTTAAAACAAACAAAGATCACCCTTTATGATAAAAAATGTATTATTATTTTAATGCTACACGTATTTTTATACGTCTTAGAGTGAGGTGTTCTGATAGTACAAA
Organism: Argyra leucocephala; assembly: GCA_963942445.1. Taxonomy (NCBI): domain Eukaryota; kingdom Metazoa; phylum Arthropoda; class Insecta; order Diptera; family Dolichopodidae; genus Argyra; species Argyra leucocephala. The sequence continues at coordinate 97,715,355 of OZ012677.1, forward strand.
TTTTTTTTTTTTTTTTAATTTTAACTTTAAGAAAAAGTTAAAAAAAAAAAATAAAACAAAAAAACTTTTAATGAAAAATTATGATTTATGTGTATGAAATTTTTCATGGAATAAAGCAAATTTCCTTACTAATGAGATAAATTAAAAATTGAAGAAAAAAATAAAAATTAAAAAAAACAACAACAACAACATAAAACAAAATTTAAAACGCTAGCTATTTTTCTTGCATGTTTTTGTATCATAATAACTTTCTTGAGTCAGAATGAAAAGTTACATCTTAAAAAAAAATTTTGTGAGTAATAAAAAGAATTTAATGCTGAACGATGGTGTAATTAGAAAGTTTTGATTACATAATCTTAAAAAAATTTTTTTTTTGGAATGTTTTAAGTGAAATAATTGAAGTTTTTTAAGTTTTTTTCTTGTTAAAAATAACTTTAGTAATTATCTTTCCTTCTCTGAAAATAAGATTGATTTTTCTTTCTTAAATATTATTATATTTTGATTGCCTATTTGGGTTATTTACAGGTGAAATTTGAAAAATTTAAAGGTAAAATAATAGTGTTTAATACCAAAGATTGCTTCTTATTATTGAGAATTCCATTAAGCATCAATTATTATAAAAATTTATATTCCATGGATGGTGTGAATAAAAAATCAGTTAAAACTGTTTTCAGTTTAAGCACCAGCTTACGCTATATATAGTTTAAGTGAAAACTATTAGCTTTCGCCTAAAAAAAGTGAATAATCTTTTGAAGCTGAAACTGATTACTTAGAGTTGTAAAATTTTAAGCTTTTACTAATAAATTCCATTAATAAACATATGGAACGAACATAAAACATGAATTAACATGATTTTTTTTTTGTTTTTCATGTTAACTCGCCCATGGTTTGTTATACTTTTTTGTTTTTTTGTTGTTGTTGTCAGCGTAAGATGATGTGCATGGCAAATTAATTAATGCTATAATGTTATATAGTAAATTTCGTTTGCGTTGGTTGTTGCTTGGGATTTATACTACAAAATATCTTATGATTAGCATATTCATCACCATGATGTGACGGTTTTCTTATTACAACATTGTACAATCTATGGTTCCTATAGCCCAGGGAAAATTAAACCGTTCGGACTACTGATTTTGAGCTTCTATTTTTTCCTCGATACTACTAGAGAATTTAATCCAAATATGCGCTTTAGATAAAAAAATTTTAATTACTGTACGTATAATAATCTTACAAACCGTTATCCGATGTGCTTCTTATTCCGTAACTACACCAATTTGAAAGCCAGGGTTGCTTATAAAATGAAGAAATATTTCCATTTTGTTTTTAGGTGACAAAGGTGACATTGCTACAGCCAAGAAAATAATTTGCTAAACACATCACATGATTTTCATTAAATCTATACAATTTAAAATAATCTTCTTCTACACAACAACTTAATCTCTTCGATAACGTTTTCGAGCACGAATATGCACATAAGCTATATTTCATGACAGTTGGCAAGCGAATGTGTATTTTAAGTTCACTCAGAGGTATCTTTTTGGAATATTACAAGCTATTGCTTAATATTTTCAGTCTACACTACTTTTTATTCACTTTTTTAAGTACTAACCGGAAAATTTAGCTTTTGCTTAATTTTTATTCACTAAGTACACAGTATTCACTGTAAAAATACCAGTTTTAGCATTTGCTACTTTTGTTTTCACACCACCCATTGTTATAAATGGAGACTTATAATAGTTTTGACAATATTGTTTAAAAATTTAAATTACGGCTTTTCCTACCTATAAATATATATATGTATTACAAAAAATACAGTCTTGTTTATGTAGGAAAAAATGGACATTATAATTCTGGCGCATACGCCAAATGAACCAATTTAAGTGAGGAATTGGTTCGTATGTTTTAGAGGCTGGAGATTCCAATACTGTAGTATTTAACTGTCTTAAGTATAGTTTCAAAGTTATTCAAGTTATATTTTAAAATTTATTGAAATTGATGGTGTGCCGCATTTCATACATTTGTGAAACTTTCGCGCATAATGCCGAAAAATATTCAAACAAATTGTGTCAAATTTTGAGTTTGTGTTGTTTTGCTGCAAGTTATATACGAAGCTACGTGCGGAAACTTACATTATAATGTATAGTTGTTAATTAACAATTTTCACCACTCTTTTAAACATTATACAATAAAAATTATTTTCACCAAAAATAATGGAAAATAAAAAACCACCCGCAGAATATTAGAGTTTTAATTTCGTTATTGTATGTAGATAGGTTAAAAAAACAGTGAATTCACTGAAATTTCTATATTGGCAAGGATTTTTTATCATTTTTATATAATTTACAGCAGTTTAATATTTCGGGTTTCAACAGCTTTCTTGCAGCCAAGGAAGCAGTTTTCTGAAATGTAACGTAAAAAAGTACCAAAGGTTGATTTAAAATTTAGACATAACTATAGTAAAAGTTTGCGGTAGATTTCACTGTTGAAAAGAACTAAATTATTTTGATTTTTGAATATGGCGAAATTGTAGAACAGCTAGAACAGTTTTTTAAAACATATCAATTTCAAAGCTTTTTATTAAAACATGAATGTTTCGTGGTTGATAGCTAACATTCAATACCAGTCCATGCAATTCCCTGTCTATAAAGAACGTTAAATTTTCCATGAATTATAATTACACAATAGGAGCGCCTAGTTATGTTTAGTTTTTATGTGAATATTGTTTTGTTGCTTAATTAAGATTGACTAGCACGTGAAGCATTGTTTGTCAGCACTTGTATGTATGTATGTTTGAATATTTGCATATTGTACAGTATAGCATTTTTGTAGGTTAATTTATAGAGTACGGAAAGAAGGTGAGTTGCTATTTTAAAATTTAGTATGCTCTAGAAAAAGAATTTAAGAAGAAAATTAGTGAAGAACGGTTACATGAAGGTCGCCAACACATAGAATATTTTCCGCCAAAAGATTCACATTATTGTAGATGTACTTCTCAACTAAAATACTTAGATCCCAATCTTAATAGCACAAAACTGTTTGAGGTACAAAAGGCAAATAAAAACATACAAGTTTGCAGCACATTTCAATCATTTACAATCTGTATGTTAATTAAAAATAATACAATAAGTGAATATGTTTTTGACTGAATTAATTAATAATAGACTTGTAAATTACAATCTAATAAAAGTAATTTCCTAATCTATAATAAAAAATATAATGTATTAATAATAATGTAAAGAAATTTCTACAGATCTCCTGGTGTATTTCGTTGTATGTTGTATAATATTCATAAGTGCACTTGCTATTAAATTGGGATGACTATTAAATCTATCACGATATCTCTGGCTGTGTCGGTGAATTTCGTCCTGGACCATCGACACTTGCAAATCATTGAGTATTATGTAATTTGAGTAGACTTAGTTTTATTGGCTTTAATCTTCCATTTGTTCAACTATAATTCGATATTGTTTAAGCTCTCTTGCACGAGCCCAGAAGCCGCATTCTAATCTTTGTGCAATACAAGTATGGCTGTATCATCGGCAAATGTAGCTATAATTGTGTTTGTTGTTTTATAGGATGAAACAAGAAGTGGTAGATCAAGAAACTATTTGGCTAGTGCAGCTTCAGTTATGCTTAAAAATTTATCTATTATGATCATGAAATTAGACAGACAAACCTATGTAGATATTCATGTGTACAACTGCTCTCGCATATTTCTTACAACAATATCCTCGACTTAATCGAATTATTCAAAAGTTCTCTGAGAGAACGCCTATTCAGAATGTTAATTGCATGCATAGCATACGTGACAGATATACAAAAAACTTTTAAAATATTAAAATGTGGTACGAAAAATTTAAAGTGTTTTCTTCCATTTAATAAAAAGCCATTATTAAATTTTCAACAAATACAATTTTGAAAAGTAAAATCTTATTGAATTTGCTTTGCAGTATAGAGTGTTTATACCACTCATGTAGAATTTATAAAAATGGCTACATTTCACTCAAAGCTACCGGAAAAATTTCTTAACACTTTAAAAAATATTTACCTATTTATCTTCACCAATAGACAAACCAAAAATATCAGAAAACAAAATAAAAAAATTTAAATCTTTATTTGGATTCTTAAAAAACCAGGACCGCGAATATTATAAAATAGTATTAAAAATTTTATTCAATAAAAACTAATGATGTCCTGCACTGTACTGTACTGTAAGAGACTTTAATATTAATTTCATAGTTATTAAATAAACATTTTGATAGCCAAAAAGGAATATTATATTCTAATAGCCTAGAAAGTCTGTTTATTTGGTGATAAATTATATTGTAATAATTGACAAAATACATTTTTTTATAATTAAATTAAATGATAAAATAATGCTTGTTATTTTATTATAATCTACACTTAAATATTAAAATTACATTTATGTAAATTTTGTAATTATTTTTCAAACCAACTTCGGTACGGTCTATTATATTGTGGCTTTGCTTCATGTCGCCGAAAATAATATGGAATGAATAAATAATCGAAATTGTTGGTTTGTTGTACTTGAAAATTGACCCTCCTTTCAGCTATTTAATAAAAAAATGCACATTATCATCCTTAATAATGTCTTAATGAGATCCATATGATACATTTTATTGAAAGAACATTAAAGAAGCTATGTAATGTGAAACTTCACTTGCGTTTTACTTAAAACTAACATATGGCGTATGCGGCAAGACAATTCCAGAGCAACGTTATAGCGTTGCTTCAAATTTTAATTTTTTTTTTTTTTTAGTTATTATTTACTTTTTACATAATTAACGGCAATTATTTACTTAATTAAGTTCAACATTTTTTTTTCACACTATCGGATTCAATTTTCATTAATGAAAGGAATGTAAAGAAATTCAGAATATTTCAAATTGACGGTCTGAGATAAATATTTTTGTTTCCTTTAATACTTTTCTTTAAATTTTCTCAAAATATTTTTTTTTATAAATTTTGTTTTCGGTAGAAATTAGATTAAAATATATTTTCGAGTCTTGATGGTACAAATGTATTTTCGAGTCTTGATGGTACAAATTGATGGTCATAAGATGTTATGATTTCATGATTTCATAAAATGTATTGGAATGACCACCACAGAACTCAGACTTATATAAAATATAAAATGTATAGCCTAAGGTTGAAAATTTATTACAAAAAATTATGAAAAACCACACAAAAATCTTTTAAACAGTTATTTTAGTTTGATTTCTTTAACCTTTATGTTGGTCTATTATATGAAACACCTTCTATGGCCGCGCGTACTATAGATATCCGGCTACTTGTTTTGGGAAGACATAAAAGTTTTCAAAATAAAAAGTAGTAGAAAGGAGACTGACTCTTCTTTGAGGTTTCAAAATGTTTATTATTTTCTAATCACCACCATCTTTATTTTGTGCTGCAGGTAAGTGAAAGCTTCAACGTCGTTTGCAATAGTTCTCAGCTCAGATCTGTCTAAAATAAAGTTTTTCCATCATTTAAGTTAAATTTTTTTTGTCATGTTGTTACTAAGGTATAAAAATTCAGTACTGCAATTTATTAAATTCAGTGGAAGAAGGTCAATCAATGAAATGTAAACAATTAGATCATTTTAAGTAGCCCAATTTATGTTTTTCAAGTTAACACGAATTAAATTAAAACAATATAATTTTGTATTTCATTGTTTAACAAATAATGAAAAAAACATTTTAATTAAACATTCAATCTTGAGTGAGAGTTGAGCCTAGATTTATCTGATAAGATCAGTCTATAAGATTATAGTATAACTAGCTTGACCTAAAATTAAAATTGCTATTATGACCAATTAAAATAAACTGAAATATTTTATTTTTGTTCACACACATTTAGTTTGATTTCGTTTGTGAGAAACGGGAAACTAAAAATATTTTATTTTATATGATCTCGGCTTTTTTTTTTTATTTGTACATATGTATTATATTTTATATTCACATATACATATAGAATTTTGAACCTGAATGAATGGAAAAGTATTGATATTTAGAAAAAATATTGTAGTACTATCACACGTAGATGACTTTAGGCAGTAGATGTTTATAATGTGTACATCCTCCACAAGTTTTTTAAAAAATTTAGAACTGTTTTTGAAAATTTCATATTTTAAAAAATTTAGTTTTTTATCTAATTTTTATTAGAGAAAAAAAAAGATTTACTATTAATAATATTTTAACGTTTTTAATATCCTACAATCATGTATCCTGACCAGTAGGGTTTTTTTCTGCTAAATTTTTTTCGGATCATCCACATCCAATACCAAAGAAAATATTTTTTTTCATTTCAAATAAAAACAAAATTTAAAACGCATGCTAGCATATTTTAAAATAAAAATAGAAGCGAACCAGGTTAAATATAGGTTTAATTTTTTGGAAGACAATAGAAAAATATAAAGTAAGTCAGATCTAAGCCAATTTTTTTTCGTGTATATATAAAATGTTGTGGTGCTTTCTTCTTAATGCGTAAGTAATGTGTATACCGATTTTAGTTTGTTTAGTTTAATCTTCCGGTTTTGGATTCATTTGTTCACTGTATCCAGCCCTTCCTGAAGTTACCCTGTTGCTTGTCTTTGCGAATATGTTATATCCATTTGATCCGTATCATATGCAAATACTGCATTTTCGACATGTGATGTTTTCACACAATGACTTTCATTGATTATATTTATAGGTGCCGAAGTCCGTTAAATCAATTTTAAAAATTCAAACAAATTAATTATAATCATTGCTTAAACTACTAGGTTACATATTGTGTATAGACACTAAAAATTATAATGACTGATTATATTTCATATTTACAATATCTAACATGTTCCTAACTATATATAAAAGCTTTCACTTTATTTAAACATCATTGTATCGTTTAACAAGAGCAATGCCATTTCGAAACAATTGAATAATAATCGACTAGAACTGGTAGTTATATCAATTGAACTTCTGTCCGAATTCACAATATTCAAATAAACCGTACTTCCTTAATGATTATTTGCAGCATAATTAAGATTAGAGTTTAACAAATGTGACGTTATTGGTGGTTAGATTGTAACTACTTAAACAAATTAGCTGTCGTATTACAATTTTCATTTACAAAAATTACGATAGTAATAAAAATTAATTTATAAGAAACATTAATGATGACCTAAATAATTGTCGTTAAAATCAATTTAAAATTACCATCATTGGTCACAAGATTGAATGCTTTTAGGTGTATTGAGCATATAAAAAAAATTCTTACTCACTTTTCTATTTCCACTACAGTTTTTAATAAAAAAAACAATATATAGGTACGTCTATATATTTTTTTTGCAAGGAAAACAGAAGACAAAATATGAATGAAATTGTTGCAAATGCCTACATTATAATTTCCGTTCCTCTAGACTTATATAAGCTTTATAAAATATACCAAAAAAAAAAAAAAAACACATAAACATGGAAAATGGTTTTTTTTTTTATAAAAAATACCCGACTATAATATACCGTTATTGCTTTTTTCTTAATTTTTTCTACTTCTTTCTCTATTTTATTTTTCCCATGATATGTCATGCCTCATTTGGTTCTCCACATTACCATATATACTAACTATATGTATATGCGTGTGTTCGTAGAAATATCTATATAGGTAAACGTAAATAATGTGATAGTTACGAAATATTATAGCTATGAAGGTGGTTTTCGCTTATATTATTTTTTTTATTTTTCTTTAAAGTCGACCACTCATTAAAAACAATTTCCCCCTATTAACGCTAATTACATTCAATTAATCATTATGTCTAAAAGAGGCTCACAAATACATTAATCTACGAGTGAGTAAAGTATTATTATACGAAAGTAAAAAACAAAGAGAAAACTTACTACTGTAGGTATATAAAGGTATATTTGACGTATAATTGTGGAAGAATTTTTTTTTTTTTTTTACCTGTTTTGTTAGGAATTTTTCTTCCGTTGAGCTTAAAATAGAGATAGCTATGTTTAGATGTGAGCTGTTCTGCTATATATTTAAATAGATTACACAAAATTTAATTTTAAAATAAATGTTAGGAGGATATAGGTAGGTTTATATTTTTCTCACTTTTCTGTTATTTTATTCTCTTCTTTTTTTTATTATAGACTTTTTAGCGGTAATGAAAATAATACAAAGGACACAGGCAGAAACTCGTTGTTGCTTGGGAGAAAAAAGTTTAAATTATTTCAGTGTTAGATAATGCTGTAGGATATTTTTGGATAATAATAATAATATATAAATGTATATATTATAATATGTGTGTAGAAAATAAGTATTTTTGTTTTTGTCTTGTTCTATGATAATATTTTGCTCAATTTGCATTTAACATATTATGTATGCATATATTATTATATCTAGTACCGTTACAAGTTTGTGGGATATTAAGGTAATATAATATACATATGTATGACATATATAGTGTTAATGATCTCCTTTTGTAAAAATTTGTAAATTCAGAGGTTTCGAAGGTGAACAAAACAAAAATAAAAATATTAAGAAAAATAAAGAAAAAACTTTTCTTTTGTTTTTATTTGTTTTTCTTCTTTTAGTTTTTTCTCTTTTTTAACTATGTTCTGATATTATCCTTTTCCTTTGATAAATTATAAGGAATTATTTTTTCAAAATCACCGTTTTACTTACCCATAATCTGTATTTTCGTATACATTAATTCATATTATATATATAAATATATCTAAAATCAAGATAAAATATTCATGAATTTGATTTTTCCTCTTCCAGATATTTGTGGTGTGAGATAATGGTGTGTGTAAATTTGTAGATGGGTAGGTGATACAGAAATTATTTTTAAAATGTTGAAATATAGGCGAAAAATCCTTCATTAGAGAATCGTACATAATATATAATATTTTACATGTACATATTAATAAATATGTATATTTAGGTATTCATTTTATTTGTTCAGATTATTTTAATGCTTGTTCAGATTTTTCGTTTTTTAAACTTTTTGTTTTTTTTTTTTGGATGTGTTAGATGAAAAGTTCGATAATGGTAGATTAATCATATTTATTCTTTCTTCACGCAATTCTCTACGCTTTTATGTATAATATTTAAATATAGGTATATGTATAAAGTAAAATATATGTATTGTATTAAATTAATAATGACTGTAATATTATGATTTCATCTGATTTTTGATAATCTTAGTAGGTATTAATATGGGTTATTATAAGAATACATGTTTCAGATATATGGATATATATATATATATATATATTATACATATGGTAAATATTAGCGTTGTTAATTAATGATTTAAAATTATTTATAAGGATTAAATCAAGAACAAATTATTAATAGTTATATTAATAATATGATTTTTTTTTATTCTAAATTTATTATTTATAATATCTACCTAAACTTTATTATATTTTATATTCCACAATTTTATATTTTTTTTTGTTTTATAAAGCGAATAATAAATTATTGTTGTTGAGTGTTATATGACTTTAGATTAAGTTTGTGTTTTAATTGTGAACTATAATAGTGAATTATTTGGTGTTATTGGAATTAATTTTTCATAAATTTAATCATAAAATGTTCATTATTTATATTGATTATAATATAAAATTTATATTTATTGTATATCAATTAATTTTAGTATAAATTAGAGTGACTCAAAAAGTTATCACAATTTTTATTTTATGTAAACACTTAATTTTTCACTATGAGATATTATAACACAGTTTCCTACTTTTCTGTAAAATATTGGTAGACTGAACTGGTAGAAAGGTATAGTTATAATACTTTATAAATTACTAAAACGAAATTGTTATTTTCTTCGGAAAAGTTGATTTTATATGGCAGTAAAAGTACATATTTCCATTTTAGAATTAATGAAAACGTTTTTCGTGGTTCCTATTTTATGTGACAATATTTAGAGGACACACCAAATTTGTTTTAAAAATAAACTGAAGTGAAATTTAAATAAAAATATCATCTTCTTCAGTGTCGGGAACTATATTTCACAATGACCCATATGTATTTAACTATTTTTTCACCCCCAAATGATGTAAAAAGACATTTTACTGAACTTACTGACTGTAACAACATATTAATACTGTGAAAACATAGAGCTATGCGCTATTTAAGAAGGCTTAGTTCCTGATAGTAACAGTAGTTTTCCACCTTTTATGAGTTGATAAAACCATAATGTAAACCTGATAAATAAATGCTCGAAATACTGTAGATATGTAGTATAATTGTAGTATAAACTTTGCGGTACCGTGCTTAATTAAGCACGAAAAGGTGATTCTATCTACGTTACTGTCAAGAACATAAAAAAAAACTCCGAATATGATGTTATATCTCAGAACAAAAGCAATTTATTTTATAAAACTCAAAAGAATTCTTAAAAATAGATACGTTAACATTCAAAATAAATTTCTTATTTAAATTATATTCTAAAAAATTAAATTTTTGTTTATAATAACATGTTAAAGCTTATAAAAAAAAATAAATAAATAATGTATATATACATTTATTTTACATAGAATTTCCTGATTAGTAAATTTTGAATTTTGAAAACCAAAATAATTTTTATATTATGTGTTTTTCATTATGTTTTTCTCAGTTTGTCTAGTCTAACATTCATTTCAGAGATCATTAAAATTTTCAAAAACATATTTATATATTTAAGCATATTATATTCTAAAATTATATTTCATCTTTGTCTAAGTCTTCAAAGTTTTCGCATTCTTCTAAAGAAAAAAACAAATATATTTAAAAGCCACAAAACAGAAAAAAAACGTAAAAGCATGTAAAAACTTTAAAATTTTCATCGCAAGTCAGAGTTTTCATCAAATAAGCTTATTGGATTGAGAAGGAAAATCAAAATGTTTTTCTAATCAGGAAAATGGAAAAAAAAACTTTTCAAATATAAATACAATATGTGTATAAATAGATATTTTTTCGCAATATTATAAAGAACAAAAAATAATGTAAAGTTTTACGATGAAATTTTTTATCAAGAGAATGGTTCTGATTGTTGCTTTTCTAATTTTTTTTAACGCTTTATATAGAAAAATTATTTCAATAATATTTTTTACTTAAAAAGTCACTATACCAAAATATAATTTCAGTTCTAAGTGAGCGATAGTAATCATCTCAATTCAATCATCTCAATTTCAATAAATGGAATTTACGAATAATTTTCATATTATAAAATCCTATATTTTCAGCAAATTCTCGTATGTGTGTAGATTTAATTTAATTTAATTCAATTTTATTTCAACTCAAAAACAAAATTGTCGTTAGCAAAATTGATAATTTATTACTTGCATTAATATAACATATTCGATTCATAGAATTTCATAATTGATTATTTTACCTTCTTTAAAAACAAGTGATAGTTTATAAAAAATTAAATTTTGAAATAACATGAATCGAACTTGAAATATATTTTAATTGAAAACAAATTGTTCTAGACAGTTGGCATAGTTTTAACTTGGTATGGTTGGTATAGTGATTTAAAGAAGATTGGATTAGAAAAATTATTTCTGACAATTATCCACAAGCTTCGAAGACATGTAAGCTGGATCAATGTGTTGTTCAGAATTATAGATGGATATTATATTAGTTATAACTTGGTTTTAAACAAAATTAAATTTAAAAAACAAATTTCGTAATTTGAAAAATAATAAAAATTAAAAAAAAAATAATTGAATATGTTAAAAGAAATAGTTGAATTGTCATGTTAAATTATATCAAAACATCATATGATCAAAAACTATATATCTTAACAAATCCATATCTTCTAATGAAACGAATAATTTGTTCAGATCGAAAAAGTGGGAAAATATTGCTCAATTAAAAACAATAATCGCAAGTTTGATATAACTAAATATTAACCAAAAGTAGTATTTCTGATTTTATGTTTAAAATTTTATTCACTGAAATTTCCCTTCACTATTAAAAATTTTATTTCAATGTAAATATGTACTACTATGTATGTGTTGAGCATAATATTTGAATAGGTACTGTAGGTATACAACATGTCAAAATAATATTGTAATATTCTAGTGATTTCAACTGTACATAAAAACTTTACCATAATCTTTATTCTCATAAAAATTAAATTAAATTAAAATGTTTATGAAAAATTTAAAAACAAAAGCCTACTAAAGGATCAATTATGTTATATGTATTTGTTCTTACTACCTCATCCAATACATAAGAATTTCTAAAACTTTTCACATTACCGCATAAATTTAATTTACATTTTTAAACTTAAACACTTTCACAAGGCCAACTTTAATCAAAATCAATTTAATTATATTAAAAACTGTATAATAAATTATAAATGAGTTATAATTTAATTTAGTCTCTTAAAAGAAATTCAATTTAGATTCATTAAAATTTCACTATTACTAATTTTAATGAAACGACCTAAACAGTTGTGACAAAATCAATTTTAGAAAAGGAACAAAAATAATAACAACCACAACTACAACAATAACAACAACGACGATATCCTTTCTACTCCAACCTTTTTTCTTTCCTAATTTCTTATCAATTTTCAACTTGAAATGATAAAAACAGAATTTTTTTCTCTTTGTGTTCCCCACAAAAACAAAAAAAGAAAACAAAATATTTTTATAGATTCAGAAATGACTAAGCTCACAACCGAATTGAAAAACTTGATACTTACTATACACCAACATAAAATCAAAAGTACACACAACTAAATAGAGGGAGGTAAAACGAAAATGGAACCATAAGCTTTTCATCGTACCCTAATCCTCATTCTAACCTTCTTTAGGAAAAAAAAGCAAAATAAAAAGGAAAAACAGAAGGAATTCCAAATCTAATTATTTGACGCCTGTTGTCCTAAGCAGATTTTTTTTTTGTTTTTTTTCTCTTTTTTTTTCCTATGTTGGATAAAAAAATTTCATCAGAACTGTAAAATAAAACAAAATAATAAAAAAAAAAATGATAAAAAACAAAACCAGCAATATTCATGGTAGGCAGCTATGGTATAATAGAAATACATAAAAGGTATATGGAATGAGGTTAGCTTTATACTACTATACTTGACAATAAGAGCACAGCTTTATATTAAATTAAATATAAAAATCCATTAGAAAATATCAAGCAAGCTTTAAAAAGGATATCACAGGATATCCTGAAAATCTTGAAATTTTAATAATAAAAAAAACTAAACCAAAACTAAAAACGCAAAATTTATATAATATATTGCGTATTATGTATTATGTATAATGTATAATGTATAACGTATAATGTATAATGTATAATGTATAATGTATAATGTATAATGCGTAATGTATAATGTATAATGTATAATGTATAATGTATAATGTATAATGTATAATATATAATGTATAATGTATAATGTATAATGTATAATGTATAATGTATAATGTATAATGTATAATGTATAATGTATAATGTATAATGTATAATGTATAATGTATAATGTATAATGTATAATGTATAATGTATAATGTATAATGTATAATGTATAATGTATAATGTATAATGTATAATGTATAATGTATAATGTATAATGTATAATGTATAATGTATAATGTATAATGTATAATGTATAATGTATAATGTATAATGTATAATGTATAATGTATAATGTATAATGTATAATGTATAATGTATAATGTATAATGTATAATGTATAATGTATAATGTATAATGTATAATGTATAATGTATAATGTATAATGTATAATGTATAATGTATAATGTATAATGTATAATGTATAATGTATAATGTATAATGTATAATGTATAATGTATAATGTATAATGTATAATGTATAATGTATAATGTATAATGTATAATGTATAATGTATAATGTATAATGTATAATGTATAATGTATAATGTATAATGTATAATGTATAATGTATAATGTATAATGTATAATGTATAATGTATAATGTATAATGTATAATGTATAATGTATAATGTAAAGTAATTAATGTAACTATAACATGGCCCATCTTAGGTAATATTTGAAAAAAATAATAATAAAAAGCCAGCATGAACTTACTATGCTCTTTGAATTGTGCGAAAAGCAGCAAAATTATATTTAGTATGCACAACCCATACTTCTACAGTAATTGTTGAAGCTTCTGGATAAACAACTAATTTCAGAGAGGCTTCAGAAATTGAAACCTAAAACTCAACCAACAAACGTTAATTATTGAATGTAAAAACAAAGGCTAATTTCACCATATTGTTTTGTAATTCTAAATAATATGGCAACAAAGAAATTTAGAATAAATATTAGTGTGGGCTGCCATAAAGCTACTAATAAAACCGAAACAAATGATTGGTATTTCTGGTGTCATAAGGGTTCCACTTTATAGTGACTAGGGGACAAGTGATTTGTTAAAAAAAACTTCAAAAAATATTAGGATTTTACTTCTGATATTTCAATTTCTCTAACAACATCTTTGTTTTCAGTGCACTACAACAACAACAACAAGCACAACAGAAACAACCATTGAATGTTATAAAAAATTAAAATAAAACAGAATCTTAGATCAAAACTCTTATATTTCTCTTCTTACAAAATATTTCTTTTTTGTACATAAATTTTTTTTTGTTAAATTTTTTTTTTATTTTACTTTTTTGTTAATGAAAGACTTATACATTTTTTTTGTATCTTGTTTTCTTAGTTTACAGATTCCTATTTAAAAATGTATTGAGTTTGGGAGAATGTTATGAATTTGGTTCTCTATTTGTAAAGCTTAGTTTTTTCTCTTATTACGGTTTATACCATCTATTTTTTAATAATGTTAATTTTAATTTCAATATTAAAATGTGCCTTTTGACTCTCTTAGTCCCTTGTTATCGTTCAATATAGTAATAGGAAAATGTAAAAACAAATATATATTTTGCATCATAATTTGGTAGTGAAATGGAGTTATAGTTGACAAAAACTAAATTAACACGATAAATTAAAATCTAACAAAAATAAATATTGAAGACTAATTGAAAAAATTTAAAAGTATTAACTTAGAACATTATATTTCTAATTTTAAATAAATAGATAATTTATTTATCTTTAATCTCGAAGAGATCAACGACAGTTATTTAAGCTTCCTATTATGTGTTATTTTTTTGCTTTTAAACTAAGTTTTGGTGAGTTTTATCTTATCTTGTATTTCAATATTATTTATCAGTAGTTATAAAGTATTTTCTGATGTGTGAATCATACTTCTGGCATGAGCGAATGTTTTGATAAACAGAATTCGTAAAGCTTTTTTGGCACTCGTTTAATATTATATTTATCCTGTGCATGTATTATAGCTTACTTTTAATACTGATAAGGCAGAGATGAATGTTGTCGAAGCGAAGGTAGTGAATCACTCACCAACAACAATTTTTTTTTGGTATGTTATAGCTATTTAGTATTTCGAGACACATGTTTTTCAGTTTTTATTAACCCTTTATTGTATTGTTCTTTGCACAGAATTGGTCCAATGTGTTTTTTTTTATGTTATTCTGGAACCAGTTTCAATTTTCTTTTTTTCCCAGAATTTTATTTACTTTTACATATTTTAATGAAAATTATTTAATGGTTCTAATCAAATCAATACCAGGAAAGCCAATTACAACGAATATCTTAAAGTTGATTCATCAACTTTTCTGCTTTTCTTTGGTCTTGAAATTTTTATTTGTTGTTTGTTACACAGAAAATTATTTAAAATATCTATATATAGAATTACATTTAATATTTAATGTAATATATGTATGTATATGTATTATTGTATTTGTATCAAAGCAGCTGTTGTTGACGCAATTAAGGAAGCAAAATAATGATTATTATGTCCGCCCATTGCTTTATAATATGCTAATTTTTCAACAAAATTAATCTCCTTGAAGTTGAAATTGAAAATTTTCTGTAATAAACGTTCATAAACATACTAATAATATTTATAATGTTCTTATATTACATCAAAAATAAAAAATAAAAACATTTCAGTAAATGAATAATATAATATGTATACATATTTAAAAAATGAAAATAATATATGTATAGCTGTGTGCTGTATGTATATAAAATTGGAAAATAAGGAAAATTTGAAAATAACTTCAGACGATAATTAAAATGAAGAAATTTTCACTTATAGCTATATTTTTATTAATTAGCTCAAAATGTGAAATGAAAGAGTTTTAAAAGAATTTTTTTTCTATTTTTGACATTTCATAATTATGTAACATAATTTTTATGAAATTATTTCTTGAAAATTATGATTTTAGTATGTTTGTATGAAAGTAAAAAAAGAAAATAAATTAAAAATAGAAAATAATATTATTTTTATAAAATACATTTCCATGGATTTTAAAAAATATTTTTTTTTTAAAGTTGCAATTAAAGTTTGCCATAAAAAAATGAAATTTTGTTTCAAAATACCTCATTTAGAAAAATTTAATGTAAATCCAATTAACGTACATATATATAAATACTATTAATAGAATTTCATTATTTATGAACAAGGATGAAATCTAACAAATTAATAGAAATTTAGTAGTTAATTTAATAGAAATTTAGATGTAGAAATAAATTATAAAATACAGGAATGTTATTCACTCATATCCAATTGCCAGTGGTAATGTTTCTGATTTTTAGAAACATAAATATTATATCCGAGATGAGAATCAGGACAATTGTATATCAATAACTTGACTGTATTCGATTCACAGATTCTGCAATGTTAATTATGGTGATTATGTCAATTCTCTTTTTAAAAGGTTCATGACCTGAAATGAAAATGAAATATGTAAAGATTATCAGCGCTTGTTTGTTGAAGGAAAATGTTACCTTGGTTAAAAATTAAAAGAAATTTTTCTATTTTTAAAAAATATATCTGCCTGTTTTTTTGCTTTATCATTTTTTTTGAACTGAATGGTTACAATCCTGTTTTTTTGAATTTCTATTTTCAGAAATCAATACAATATTTAATTAAATTAAATAAAACACTTGTTATTGTTTTACTAATTAAGAAATTATTAAAATTTTCTTATAAATGTCTGAATGCTATTTTGCTCCATACGCCATATTTGGATATTTGGACTTAAGAGTACTTTTATATGTTTTAAATCAAGCTCTTTCGAATGGTGTATTCAAAATATGTTTATCTGTTATAGATTAGAAGATATAATGTTGTCATTTTGCTCCATAAACCACGTTTTTTTCAATATTATTGCGCCAATTTTCTGTCAATGGAGCAACTTTTGTATGAAAATTTGCGTAATAAATTAATAATTTCTTATTTGCTCTATGTGCATAGGCCCTGCCACATAGAACAACAAAAATAGTTTTTGGTAATACTTATTTGCTACGTGCTTGAAAAATACCTACAAGGAATACTACTACCTCGTAAAAAAGGTAAGCATATAAAATTGATAATATCTGCAGAAAAACTACAAAAAATTCGTGACCATATTAATTCATTTCCTCTAATGGACAGTCACTATTGTAGATCTTCTAGTAAAAGAAAATATTTATCGGGAGATTTGAGTCTTACTAAAATGTACAACTATTACATGGAAAAAACAGTCAACCCACTCAAAATGCATATGTATCGTAAAATATTTAACAATGAATTCAATTTAAGTTTTCATGTTCCAAAAAAAGGATTTTTGTAATAAATGCTTTTTATTTAAATTGCAATTAAATCCTACGAGCTTTCCGTCCAAGATCAACATTTAAAAGAAAAACAATATGTCCATAACAGAAAGAGACGTGGATCGTTTTAATATAGACCCCAATCATTGTGTTATTTGGTATGACTTAGAAAATGTGTTTAATTTACATAAAAAAAATTCTGCATCTTTTTTTTATAAGCGGAAACTAAATGTATTTAACTTAACGGCATCTTCAATAAAATCTAATAAAGAAAAAATCACATACTGTGCAATATGGAACGGAGCACATGGAGAAGATCTGGTAATGATATTGCAAGTGCTTTAGTTAAAATTTTAAATAAAATGTGTACAGGTATTCTCATATCGAAAAAAAATAACTTTATGGAGTTGTGTTCCTCAAAACAAAAACAAAATAAATTCTACTGCTTTAAAATTTTTTATAAAGAATTCCACAAACGTAACTCAAATAATTCAAAAATATCGAGCCCGAACATTCAATGATCCAAGAGGTGGACTGCGTTCTGTAATTGATAGAGTTTTGAAAAATTTAGATATACATTTAATAAAATTGTTAAAAAATTAAAATACCAGAAAAACTAAAATATGTGTAATTCAAATGATGCAACACGGCTTTATTCAAAATTCAACTGCTGTAATAAAACTTAATTTTAGTACTGTTCCTTTTTCAAAAATTTAAATAATTCATTATAAAATAGCAGAACCATTTATTTTGCATTATAAAACCTCATTTTCACAAATTGAATTTAAAAAAATTGATTTGATAAAAAAATCTAAACGAAAGGTAATCAATTTTATTTGAAAAACCTGATTAATTTTGATTCTTCATTTGAGCGTTTCAGGTATATAAAAATATTAAAATTAGACAATATTATTGACAAAAAATATTTATAAATAAAAATTTTTTTCTAATACATTCACATTGCACAGTTTGCTCCATTTCATACAACATGCAATAACTAAGTATATTCTTATTTACGCCACGTAAACTTTTTTTGCTCTATGTGCAAGACAGTTACTAGTTGGTAAAACGTTGTATGAAATGAAGCAAAATGGCAACTGTGACTATTGTGATAAAAACTACTGTATTTCATAAACTTTATATGCGACAATGTCTAGTGAATGCAAAAATAAATTGATAATACATCAATAAACATTGATGCAAAGTATGATAAATTCCTATAGAGTACGTTTTTTTTGTTTGAAGTCAAACTTTGTTTTTCGTTTTTCTCGAAAAAAAATTTTGGGCGTATGCAGCAAAATAGCATTCAGCCGACGAATTGTTATTTTAACATTTTAATCAAAAAAAACAAAAATAAAATTTGAGTCGACATGTTTCGTCCTTCTAAGACATTATCAAGACTAAAGTAATACGATAAAATTTAAATTTAAAAGATGAAAATTAAAATGTAACTAAGAAAAATACATATTCAATTTAACGTTAATATACTATTTTATAATAGTATAGGTAAACAATAATCAATTTATATTTTTTATTTCTAGAGAAAATATAATTTGTCTATATCGGTAAAGTGGTCTGAAGATTTTAAATGTTGAGCTAAGCCTGATGACGGATAAGGAGAAGATACCGATGATATGTTCGGTAAATCTAGTTTGGAGGGTTCGTTTTGTTTTGCCAATCCATTTGTTTTCACATCCTCCACATTGATACACATTGATGATTGTTTTATAAACTCCAGTTCTTGTTAAAATATGTTCTGGCTTCGGTTGTCTTATTTTATTATTAACAAAAATATTTTTTAAAGTGTAGTTAATTAAAAAATACCGGTTGTATATTAGCAGCCCTAAGTATGATTTCTTTGAATATTCGGAAATGTTTTTGATATACGGTATTTTTCTATAATTAATTATTTCCTTATCATCGTCAATTTTTGGAGATATCAAATTAAAAATGTATTTTCTAGATTTAGATTTTAAAATTTTGTAAATCTATTTTCAATTATCATTAAATTATTATTATGTATTCTTAGCAGTAAATTGATAAGTTATTAGAGTTTTTAGTGGTTATTTCCAGTTTTTTTTTTCATTTATATTAAAAATAAGTTAAATAATATTCGAATTTACAAATATTAAAATTACAATTTAAGCAGTTTAACATTTTAAATTCTCCTCTAATTTTCTCAAATTATCGCTTTTCAACCATATTTACCTATAAATGATATTAAATTTGTATGTACAGGATTGCAACATTTTTCTTTTTGCTGATGATTCTCTAATTTACATAGTCAATCGCAATCTGGAGAACTGCTGCGAGTAAATAAATGCAGATCTTGTAAGATTTTTCGAATATCTATGCAATAAGAAGCTTAAGCTAAATTTGGCAAAAACTAAATACTTGGTCATAAATAATTGTACTGATAATCAGCACCATAACTAGCTTTTCCAGTGCCCTATGCAATATTTTTTTTGGGAAAAACTAAGTTATAGAATTATGATATGAAAATGTGTTATCACTTTTTTATAAACTATTTATTTGGATTTCTCTGGCCTTCTTCTCCTCAAATTCATTAAGTATGTCATCAAATGATATATCTTTAACTATATTGTATTCAATAGATATGATTGGATAACCTATCTTATCCAATAATCGATCTTAAATAATTTTTTATTAATTTTAATTTGCTAAAGCTTCTCTCACATAAAGCAATATTGATACTGGAAGAGTAAGAAATAGCCGTAGCGCAATATTCATATTTGGATAAGATTCTATTAATCCAAAGTCACGTAGGCCTTGTAAAATTTCAAGTGCTGTTGCAGTTTTTAAACTGTCTACAAATATCGATGCTTCAAATTTAAAACTTTGAATTTCACATGCGAGCTCGTACATATTTAAATCTTTGTTGTACTTAATAGCAATATCACCAGCTGATTTTTTAAATCTACCACGCTGTTTTTTTCTAAAGATGAACCTTATAGAAATCTAAAATCTTTAAAAATATTTTTAAGTTGTTCATAACGCCAATCTAATTGAGACAACAGCTTGCCAAAAATATTGTACATTTGCATTTTAAACAGACTTTCGGCCGTCATGCTATTTCCTTCATCCGGTGCCTCATCAATTTCCATTTTTTTAACTATTCCGTTTACTGCGTACTTGTAAATCTATAGTTTTAAACAAATTATTTGCTTTTCAAAATTTTGTTCGAAACCTGTTTCTCGTAGTCACTGATGTAAAGTACAACATAGTCCATCAATTAATTTTGTTGCATGGTCTATCCATATACATCTTTTCGTTGTAATGCTTTATTTGTTCGGTCAGTGCATTGTAGAATTTTAATCCATACAGAAATATTGCAGATAAATTTAAAAAAACAGAACAATAATATTGTAATATCAAATTTCAGAATAATTGTTTTGTTTTTATTTTTTGATGTTTAAAAAAGTTTTCATGAATACCAAATCCAAATAACAGCAAAAAAAATAGCCTTATTTCAACGAGAACGAAATCGTGGTTGAGCGATTGTAGTTGCAATTGTGAGCATTTACATAAAAGCGTATGTATTTTAATTTTTTCGTGCGAATTTTTCGTTGGTAATTCCAATTGTGTTTATCGCTTAAAGCTGAATTTTTTGTAGTTACGCGTGAACTAAAATTGCAGTTTGATATTATTGCGTTTATTTAGTATAGGCATAATTAAAGTTATTTTTCTATTAATCACTAGGTGGTATGATATTATATTGCCACGACTATTTTTTATTTGTCCTTGTATAATTATTTTATTTTTATAGTTTTTTGAGGTTATAATCTAAATCAAAAAATAAATAGTAAAACAGTTTATTTCAGGGCCACTCAGATATCTGGGACCTGTGCTTGTGCGCCTGCCTCATTACGGCGCTGCTGATAATGATGCTGGTTTGAGCATTCTGGTGATGGAACATTGAAAGAATAAAAGTTATAAAATATTTTAGGAGTACAGATAGATGAAAAACTAAAATTAGATAAATATTTGTTTATAGGTTATACTTTATTAAATAAAGTTTCCAAAAAAGTAGGTTTTTTACTTATCAGGAATTCGAAATCAAATTATGTAGAAAAGTGCAATAATAACACGAGATGATCATACCACATTTAGACTATAAATACTATTATATATAACTAACAAATAAATATAAAAAAAAAAAAATATTTAATTTTTTTTTATCAAAATAATTACTTTGTTTCCGTAGAATAAATTTGTATGAAGTTATTTTTCTTATTATAAACTCTAATATCATCATTTCATTTCAGTTTATTGTTTATACTTTTAACTACTAAAAATTGTACCCTATAATTGATTAATATCCAAAAATTGACCCCATAATTGAGTACCCCACATTTTGATTAATAAATCAGTACCTCTAATTCTTAGCGATTAGTACATATTGTTGAAAATTTAACAAGACAAAATTTTACATGAATTGGCTTACTAAACTAAATACAAGATTGCCAAATTTTAATTATAAATCTATATAAAATGTAATAACTAATTTTTTCATGTTTAATTAAGTCTTGAAAAGTTAACATATGTTTTTATTTTATAATTATTGGAACAATAATTTATATTATAATTTGTTCAATGAATATTTCCGCACCATCATCGAAGCCATTACACCTCTTTAATTTTTAGTAATATTCAGAACAGCTTGTAATCAATATTATTGTACAATACTATAGAATTATAATAAAAAAAAAAATCATTATATTGTTATAGAATTTTTTAACGAACTTTATTATATAAATAACAATTTAAAAAAAAAACCTACAGTTTTTTCTATTTTAACTCTATATACTTTGAAAACTAAGAAAAAGAAAAAGTAAAAACTTTAGTAGATGATATAATGTTGGAGTTCATTGTCATCGACATATTTTTGGATTATAGTTTTTAGAAAACTTTTATTTACTTTTGAAAAAGTTTTCCGTTTTACTCAAAAAACTTTCATTCCAGAATACTAAATATGTGTAGGTATATACAATATATAACCAACTACTTTCACACAATATATAATCTACTTAAATACATACACATATGAATGTACAATGTGTATAATATTATGTTTCCATTAATTACAGAATAAAAACTCACCTACTTCTCTTCACATATGTATAGTCAAAAATTAAAACTAAAAAAAAAAAAATTTTTATACAAGAATGTAGAAGGTTTTACTATATTCTCGGTATATATGATGTATTTAAAGGGCAATCGTATCTGCAGTATAAGGAAGACATTATTGAAAAATATAATATAGGACTCCTGAACGGAAAAAAATTATTTAACAAGTTTCCCAATCCATTAGCAATTACATACGTGTACAGTCCACTATATATAGTAGTGATCTGAGGTTTACTTTGACAACCTGTTACGTATTATATAAAAAAATGTATAATTTTATACTGCGACATTTAATTATAGTTATTGTTGTGTTACATTTTTATACCTGTACTATACAAAATATTATATTATATGTATATGTAAAATAGATGTACATAATACACAAATTCATATAAAATTTTTAGAACAGAAAACTTATTTTTATTTTAAATCTCATAATACTTTTTAAAAATATTTTTATTTTTTTTTCATTTTTTATAAAGAGAAAATGTTATACGGTGTTCTAAAAAACAAAAATGGTATACCATATGAAATGCAGATTGCCGCCTGTTTAAGAAAAAATGGAAAAATTCATTTCATACAATTTTTTATATTAAACATAGACTTATGGTGGATTTCCTCTTCATGGACGAACGTCCAGACAATTTTATTTTACACTATAAATGAAACACAAATGCTATTAAAGAAAATTTTATGATTTCCTCTCAATGCGCGAAGGACTGACATTTGTTATATAGTCAAAAAAGATTGACGTTTGTAAAATTGTTTACATGCGTTGATATTATTTTTATTAAAAATTTTTAAAAGTTTGTTAAGAGTAATAATGGATAATAACATTGTAATATTCGAAAAAAATAAAATATAGCGCTTTGCTTTTATCTTAAAATATAAATAATTTGTTAGAAACAAAATAATTTTATACTAAAAAACAAAAAAAAAAAAATTACACTTTATATTATTATTTTTTTCTTAAAAAACATTTGAAATTCTATATGTGAATGCGTTCATTCATAAATCGAGATAGCAATAAATATTTATAATTATATGTCTATGATTTTCTTTTACTTTGTCCTTCAGCCAAAAGTTAAAAATATTTTAACTAAGAAATTGGATGAAGAAACTGTCCGGAGAGGATTTTTTGTGTATGTGTTGGTAAAATAAATTTTTTTGATTGGTTAAAAAATTGGTCCGGACGTTCATCCATTAAGAGGAAATCCATCTTTAAGCAACATCGTGCCATATTGAGGTCTATTATGCATCTTATTTTGTGTTTGAGAGATGTTGTTAGTAAATCGTTTTAGCTTTATGGTTAAAGAAAGTATATGTTCTAATTTAACTTAATGTGAACTGCGAGATCAATGAAGTGGTCCTGGAATAGAAATTAGATGGACTATTAATGTAATAAATGCTTAATATTCAAAGACATATCCCTAGTAATAAAAAAATCCGTTTTTGTTTATAAAAGACAGAAATGTTATATAACGCTCTAACAAAAAAAAAATATTATGAAACATGAAAAAATAAAATTGGGGCTTCATGAGGGAGTTGTTGTATCTGCGTAGGACTTCTAAACTATTCAACGTAACAGTATACAAATTTTGGGGAAGCATTTATGGTAAAATCTTGAGGTAGGTATTCGGCTTTTCAAGAAAGAAAATGAAGATTAATTTTTTTTCCCAAAATTTTCTACTTTGAACTACAATATCTCCACAACGACAGCACCAATCAAATAAATGTCGAAATATGTTTCAGGTCGTTATCTTTTTAGAATATATAACTGAGTACATATATATATATATATATATCTAATGGATCAACAGATATATCCAACAGATAACCAGGATACTTTTGAATGTCATTTTCGTCCTTAAAGGATAAGATTCTGCACTAAAAATATATATTTTTGGAAAGCTAGTAATTCCAGCTATCCTTGGTATATGGTGATTAAGGCTAACGCTGATAAAACATCTCCCTCAGAAGATCCTTCAGAATAATTTTTATCAAAAATAGGTTGGGACTAAAAACGGAAATTCTTAAAATAACAAATTTGATTCTGAGAAGAAAATTTTGAAAATGTTTCAACGCGTCAATATTGAAAGCACAAAAAAGTACCACAGAAAAGCTCTATTTTGCTGCCAAATACAACCAGGAAGCACAGCAAGTAAAATGTATAATATAACATGTGTATAGTCTAATACATATTAATGATATAATTTCAAAATCTATAAATATTGACCAGAGTAACAAAATTAAAAATTAAACATGACAAAAATTTAAATAATTTTCCTTCTTTACTTTTTGCTAACTAAATGTTCTTGGGATCGCACTGTAATATTAGACACTCTAATTGACCTATATATAATTTCAAATAATTTTGATATTTTGTATATTATGCTGCTTCTTCAAAGTTTCTTTTATCTTTTGCAGATTCAAGTATGCTGCGTATTTTTCGACCTCTATTGTCTTATTGATAGCCTTTGTTATACGACCTACAAAACCGTGTACTAACAAAAAAGCTCTACGAACTGACCGATGTTAATATATATAATCAGAAGAAATCCCCCACAGTGTAATAAATTACAGTATCGTACATATAATGTAGGTAATCTATCTAATTTACGGAATATTAGATTAAAATATATAGTAACTCTACAACTGTGAAATATTAAAAATATTTTATTATAAGAGCCTCTAAGCTATCGACAACATCTAAGATAGTTTTCCTCAAAAATATGATTTGCATGTTTTCAGATAAACTGTTATATCAACCTAAACTATCACCCATATTCTCTTAAACCCATCGTTGACGAGAAGAAAAAATTGATCTCATTTCCCCTCGCTGTATATGCATTTCTGTTAGACAGTGTAAGCGGCGCGATAGAACATTTTATTTTATTGTTGGTAGTACTGATCATTTTTTACTGTCAAAACAAATTATTGGTATATAAACAAAATATGGTTTATAAAATTTTTTGGAAAGTATTAGTGGGGTTTAGTTTTACAATATTTTTTAAATAAAAGATAAATAGAAATATATTTATGTTTTAAATACTTTTTAGTTTAGTACATAAATAGTAGTAAAACAGTAATAAAAAAGATGGTTTTTTTTTCAAAACAAAAACACAATTTTAATAATAATGCAAAAAAAATGATGAAAATTGTTTATTAATCTTTACTTAATTATTTTATCTATTCAATTTATTTATTTAATTCAATTCTTTGATAAAGTATAACACAAATTACTTTGGCGAGATACTCTATCGTTTACAATTTTTGACGAGATACAAAATGCTATCGCGTCTCGTCAAAGGTCTAACAGAAATTACTCACGAGACTGTTTTGACATTTGTGGTGCCTAACAGAATACAAAACTATCTTTTCAGAGATATTTTCACGCGATCTCGCGAGATGGGTCTAACAGAATAGAGGTGTATATATTATGTATCTACTACGAAAGCCGGTCTGCGGTGATTCTGTTCTATCGTAATCCTGGTTTTTAAATCTCGGTTTGTGTTTTATTTTTGGCAAAGCCGATAAGTATTTTTGGCTAAGTTTTTTAATTTTAGCAAAATAAATTTTTTTTGGAAAAATCGGATGTCTTTTGTAATCAAACTCTGACTGTGCGAATTTTTGTAAACAGCACACATTTTTCAAAAATCTTGAAAGAAATAAAAATGAAAAAAATATTTTGTAAGCACGCAATTTTAAAAATATGATTGTAGCAAACCAAATTTTAGAAATCTGGATTTTAATAGAACATAGCGGTGCGGTGGACCGGATCTTGTTATACTTCCATATTACATTATATACCATCAAATTCTCTGGGAACGGTTAGTGTGTTTATCTCAATATTTTTGCAGCACAACAAAAATATATTCAGACGTATGATTACCGTTTCTTTTTACTACTTTCGTACGTCTATACTAAATTTTAATACAACCCTAATTGATCTTAATTTCTTCATTATACTTTTTTATTCAAACAAAAAATACATTGTCACATCTGAAGTACTACAAATAATTGATAAAATTTGGCAACCCTAATATTAACTGAACCTATTTTATATTATTAGTGTTGAGTCTCAAGATGAATAAATAAGTTGAAAAGTATAGGAGATCTAAAAAAAGAACAGAAAAAACAAAATGGCAAGGTATTAACCAAGAGTGAAGAAAAAAAAAAGTTATTTATTCAGGTTTTATGTAACTAATTCCTTATCCCACCTTATTATACCACCGCTTACATGGTCAGTTTAATTTTTGTTTTAATTTTAAACTTTTTACACTACCTATTTTAAATTCCAAATATAATTTTTTGTTTTTTGTTTAATTTTATTTTTTAACACTTTAATTTTGGATACACATTGTAAGCGGTATAATAGGAACAACAACAAAAAATTATAATAAAAAATAAAAGAAAAAGAAATTTTCAAAATAAATGGAAAGTTGGATGTACCTTTTTTTGTATGTTTTTTTTTGTATATGAAAAAGAAAATAGAACTGCACCAACTGGCTTTAAGTAGTCTACTGTTTTTCTTTTGATATTTTCCAACTATTTCGCTTGGTTTTGTAATCTATTATCTTGATAATACAATATTATTATTAGTTAGATGAGTTTTTACATTTAAAAATAGGTTATTTTTTTAAAAGGACAAATAAAGCCATATAACGTTTTGAAAGCTCTTTTTTTTAAAGATAGATGTAAGAGTAGTATATCTGTTTTTTTTTTATTATAATTTTTGATCCCTAGAATTTGCGCAAATTTTTTATGCATTTAATTTTGCTATTTAATTATTGTAATAACTGAACTACTAACAGAGTGCTACAGATAATGGTAACCTTTCAAATTGATCCGGTTGAAGTAAAATGTAATATTTTAATATTATTAAATTGGTTTGTAATTGGCCCTATGCACCACCGATCGGACAATGACCAATCTTGTGTCTATTGTTGTTTTTTTTTAATTATTAACGATTTGCCCAAATACTTGCCTGAAGCTCACTGTAGATTGTATGCCGACGATGCTCAACTTTACAGTTGTTTTCTGAGCTAAAGACAACGGATTAAGACTTAATCCAACTAAATTTTCAACTGGTTATTTACATAAGAAATATTGACACCAATACTATATTTCCAAAAATCAAACTTAATTATTTTGTAGTGGAGTATGTGAATATGACTATAAACTTAGGTATTATCTTCAATAAAATATTCACTTGGTATGACCACATTAATTTTATTTTTTGGGCGTGTATATTTAGTATTTCGTACGGATATTCTGAACTATGATGGAGGTTTTCTTCTTACTTGAACAGAACAACAAAAGTAACAGAATTAATATTATATTATACAAATACGCGTGTACTCGTTTTCTTATTAAATGTCGTAAATTTGATAGGATCACTACACTTTTACTAATTTGCTAGATTTTTTATATGCTTCATACATGAGGGAAATAACGGGTCATAATAACATATTTGCATGAAAAAATAAATATGGTAGATAACTACGGAGTTTGAACTTAATTATCCCACGTCATAATGCTGGACTTAAGCCTTTAATTTTTTTTGTTAATTACTGAGTATTTTGGAATATATTGCCGAATGTT
Organism: Argyra leucocephala; assembly: GCA_963942445.1. NCBI lineage: Eukaryota > Metazoa > Arthropoda > Insecta > Diptera > Dolichopodidae > Argyra > Argyra leucocephala. The sequence goes on from OZ012677.1 coordinate 97,743,779, forward strand.
ATTAGGTGCGCAATCTCACATTGTCATTGAACTTCGTTGGGAAAATTTTAGGCAAAAATCGTAGTTATTCAATTAACGTATATTTTTGTATATTAATTTCGATTAATTGTTTTGTTTAATCATTTGATGTAGTTTGTAAAAAATTTTATATTTAAGGAAATAAATGAATTTTAAATCTTAATCTTAAAATTCTTTTTTATTAATTTTATTTTAAATTTTTATTTTGTTTTTTATTTTAATACAAAGATGAGTAATGGTTTTATGAAGTGAAAAATAATTTACATTCTTGTTTCTCAAATGGTCAACAATGGACACAACAATTTCAAATTTTAAAAATTGAGTTTTGAATATATTTTTTATTTTGCTTTCCAAAATATTGTATAAGATTGTGTAAATCTAAAACTAATGGTTATATTTTAATACAAATTGTACAGACTCAACTCTCATTTAAATTGAATAAAATTGAAAAAGTAGAATTGAAATGATGAAAATTAAATTGGTGTTGTATAGTTTGGTTATTGAAATTGAATTGAAACTTCGTAGAAACTGGCTGGTAAGAAAAAAGTGTCAAAAATCTGGTGATATCAGACAAATTTAGAATTTCTGTTGGGTAGCCAACATTGTGATTTTCATTGGTGACTGTACTGTCGCTATTTGAATTTTACCATTTAAACTTTCAGAAATTCTTTTTTCACTAAGCTGTACTGATTTCCGACCTAATATACGAACTATTCTTAACTGAATCTAGTCAGAATTTTGGCAACGCATTTTATCTTATTTTTAAGGGACTGCTTAATTAAATATATTCAGGTTTGTAACACATTTGGTTTTTAGAATGTTCTTGTCGATGCTAAGAGTTTAAGACATGTGTGATAACCACCCAAACCAGTCTCTATTCAGTAAAATGGTAAAAGACAGATTTTTTTATATTTGAGAGAGTATCTAACTTTAAATGGATCATGTATGTAACACAGTTGGTTTTTGAAATATTCCTGATGGATGTTAAGAGTTGTATGGTAGCTACCCGAACCAGCACGAATTTTATTTTGTTTTTTTTAATTTTATTTAAACAGCAAAAGAAAGATATTTTGTATAATCGGACTTAATTACAAATTAAGTCTGTAACATTTTTTGTTTTTGAAGTATTATTAAAGGATGAAAATTAATTTTCTATACTTAATAAATTAAAGTCATAATTTGTAGGACTCCCAATATGATATATTAGAACTATTATTAGAACTATTATGTGTTTTTATTATTTATTTATTTATTTATTTATTTATTAAACAGTGGACCTGCAGATAAATCTGCAGGCCAACTACAGACCCTTTTTATTATTATTTAACTATTAATATTTTAATCGTAATTAGATGTTTTAAATTAGTTTTTTGTGTACTCTGCAGAGGTAGTTCGATTGAATTATCCATTTTTATTGTGCTTAGTCTTTCATTTGAATCGGTACACGAATGTTATCTTTTTCTTTATTTGATTGCGAATATTTACTTTTGATGTGTACTTAATTAAATTTTCTTTCTAAGAGTTTGACATTTCATTACTATTATACATTCATGTGTAATGTTGGTTTATCTCTGTATATCCCTTTTTTATATTGACTTTGATTAGATAGCAATAATATTTTCGAATCGAAATAAGACAATGAAGATTTATATATAGAGTAGGGCATCATAGATAAGAAGAAAATGGATAAATCGAATTATTTTAGTTTTATTTTTTTGTTCATGATAGTTTATTTTGTATTATCATATTATAACTGTTAGATGTGACATAGATAAGATACTCTAATTATTTTTAAGACTTTAAGTAATTTATTTATTAGTAAAACTATATAGGCAATATATTTAACAAGCCGACGCCCCTGGTAGCTAGTGCTTACTTTTATTACAATTTTAATAATAGTAAATAAAGAAATGATAATAATAATAATAATATATTAAAATTAAACTATTTATTATTACTAACTTTTGATAATTTTGTTTTAAATGTTGCATATTTTATTTCCATTTTCAATTAATTTTATCATCACGGTCCCGCAGCCTCACACGTGCAGCATAGGGCAGAATTCATTTGGTTGATTTTTAAATAAAGCTAACCCTCTGTACAATATATTATTTTGTGTCTTTGTATGTGTTCTCTCTATAATGAAATGTGTGTATGAATGACTATCAGTTATGAAAATCAAATTTCTCCAAAGGTACCTTCTACATTAATTTGTAATTTGATCTTTAAAATTAAAATTAGTGCATTAAATTTAATACCTTACCCTGCTGTTCATCCTATTTAACCAAATTTATCATATTTTGTATGTTTGTGTGTCGGCCACATTTATTAAATTTAGAATCTTCATATTTCAGAGAGTCTCAAATACATTTAGGGAAATTACAGTAGAAAAAACTTCCATTAGGACATCCTTATGGTGCTTTAAATCGGATACAAATTCTCAACCGGATGTAAATTTATCAAGTTCTGTGAGTTTGCAACGTTAAAACACTTTTGAGTAATTTAGACTGTTTTTTTTTTTTTGTAGACAATAATTCTCTGCATATATTACGAGTATACCAAATTGTATATTACAATTCATAAAAAACTTTCACTAAAACATTTTTTTTAAGTATGTACTCGTACTCATAGGATTTTACCTTTTTTTTTTTTGCAGTGTTGTTTAATATTTTTTTTTTCTTTTTGTTTAATAAAAAGTATCAGCATGCAGCATTAGTGCACATGGTTGATGATCATATAGTTATGATTCGTAAAGCATGTGCTTGAATTATTTTCCGTTCTATTTGTTTTTTAGATTCTATGTACTTCATTTTTTCTCACCAATGAAAAATAAAATGAATGAAGCCATCAGCATCAAGTTGATCACCATAATTAAAACAATTGGAATAATAAAGGTGGCTGAGTATTTTTATTTTCTCGTGGTAGATTTTTTAAGTAATTAAGTCCTCTACACTTTTATAAATTAAAAAAAAAAAAAAAAATACAAGAAAAAAACAAAAAAAATTGTAGTAAAAAAGAATTTCTACTTAGTGAGACTGACTGCAAGGTAATTCAAAAATTCAGGACGAAAGAATAATACTTTTATATGAAATTTAGATGTATAAAGAGATATATGAAGGATATTTAATTTTTTTTTGTACAGGATTTAATCTATTTTTAGATTCATTATAATGAAAAAAGTAATTTGTCTTGTTTTTTCTTTTAAAAATATTAGGATTAAGAGATTTGAATTTGACTATGTTGATGTATTCATGATTTACTCTTTAGAACATTTCAGTATGAAAATTATTTACATATTTAAATTTTTATTTTTATTTACAACACCTCAAAAATTGTATGTTGTAATAAGTGTAAACATTCTTGGATTACTCGTTGTTGTTTTTTCAACTACAATTTTTTGTTTCAGGATGTCAAAAACAGCAATTATTTTTAGAATATTTATGGGAAATTTTTTATATTTCATATTACAACATTTCTAAAATAATAAATATTTATTTAATAAATCGGTAGAAGGTGAAAATATCGTGAAAAATTTCGTGAATAGTTTTAAAACTTAAAAGAATCCATAGGTTTACCAAGATGCGATATCATCTTTGTTCCATGTACCAAGATGCGATTTCATCTTTACTTCTTTAATTTCAATTGATGATTTTTTCGATTTTCAGATTTCATGTGCCAATAACTAATATAATATAATTTGTTATTTATTTATTTATTTCTCAAAAAGAGCTATTAGCTCATACAGAGTGTATTATAATTATTTCATGATTTGTAATTCAACATTCAAAAACTCTGTAACAAATTATTAGTAAATCAGTACGATAAAAAAAATAGAATCTAATAAAAATAAAAACAAGAATAAAGAGCAGAAACGAAAATATAAACAAAATAATTAATTAATTCAGAATATTATCAATAATACAAGAGAGCAGCCGTAATATAGATATTGGACATATGTTGATTTTTTAACCCTTATTTAAGTATTCTACTGTATTTCAACTCTCAAACCGGTTATTTTGTATGTACTTTTCTTTCTTAAATTTTGTTTAATTTACAAACCGTTTAAGTCCTTTTCCTACACTAATGTACCAAATTGGTCTTCATTGAACTAAGCCTTGTACTTTAATATCAATTTCTAGCATGTCACAAGGTTTTGCTTACGAGCTATAATCCGTATTATGTCCTGCATTTGTTCTTGTACCATGGACCATTCGTGATATTTCATGTTTTGTAAAATATTATGCAAAAAGTTGTTTTATTGTATTTAACGGAAAAATGTTAGTCTTTGCAAGTGCTATATAGATTTTATTAATTTTTTAAAGTTTAAGCCAAATCTGTAGTAAATTTGGTTTTATTTAACTTCCTTCGATGTTTATGTTTGTTTTTTCCATTCCAGTCGCTGATGTTACTGGCCCACTTATATAATTCACTCTCCATCTATGGCATTAAGAAGAAAAAGTATATTTTGTCACCCACTTGTATCGTACCTTTTTTGCCGCTTTGAACCGGAACTAAAGCCGATTTGAAACTGGAACCAAATAAAAACCGGAAAATATTTACTATATAACTGAATCGGAAACAGATTCAATAATTTTACCCACTGAGGTGTCAAGTTTTTTTTTATATATATATTTTTATTTCAAAAGTTATAATACAATAATTCATATATAGTTTCTTCGCCTTAAAGGCATTGTAGAAACATACATACTATAAAAGAAGGCAATAAGCGCTTTTAGAATAAACTACATTAGTCTTAATGAAGCTATATATAGAAAAAAAAAAAAAATAAAAAAATAAGAATAAAATACAAGAAATCTTGAATAATAAATTATAAAAACTTAAATAAATTTTAAATACTATTTTAAATTTTAAATTTTAGAATATAGATTTATATTTTTATTAAATTTTATATTAAGCATTATATTAAGTTAAACAAATGATCCGACTCCATGTCATTTTAATCATGTAATACTATTTTTGTTAGACATGTTTTCAAATTTTTATCGTCTTATTACATTCTTCGGGAAGGTCTGTCTTAAGTACACCAGTACAATATGATAATTGCATTTTGAATTATTTATTCTCTTATATAATGGATATTGCTTGACGTTGGATTTATATAAGGTAAAAATTACCCCCTCATTTGATGATTTTGCAAAAGTGTATGGGCTTGATGGGTCTGTCATTATGGCATTCCAGTCAATACTCAAAAAATATTTTCTAAACTCTTGCGTTTACGTTATTTTTCGTCGTTTTTTTTTACAATTGTAAAATCAATTAGTGGACTCAAACTACAGGGGCAGCCGGAAGTGCAGGTGAAAACAAAACAGCTATATACGGCATTTGAATTTCTTGTACAAGGTATATGGTAAATATGGTATATGTACCCTATAAAAGGTTGTTTTAACCCAGGGCTTTGAAAAGTTGTGTAGAGCTTTGGATTCTACGAGAGCCCAATGGAGCTGAAAATTTAAAATATATAAATATTACATCCATTTTCAATATTTCCTTTTTTAATAATATTTAATTTGTGAACCAAAAAATTTGAAGAGGCCAAAATAGTTTAAAAACTAATACAATTAATGCATTATTAAGATGCAAAAAACTCCCCAAAAATTGTACATTGATGAAAAGGGTGCCTATGAAACAGGATTGTTATCTGAATAAATGTAACAAAGTTAATGTGATGTCTATATGCGTAACAATGCTGTTTTATGCCGGCTGAAAGCTATTTTACTCCAAACGCCCAAAAGTTGTTTTCGAGAAAAATGAAAAACAAAGTTTAACTACAAACAAAAAAAAAAGTAATCGATAGGAATTGTTTATACTTTGCACAAATGTTTATTGATGTATTTTCAAATTATTTTTGCATTCACTAGACATTGTCGCATATAAAGTTTATGAAATACAGAAGTTTTTATCACAATAGTCACAATTGCCAGCTTGTTTCATTTCAAACAACGTATTACGATCTAGTAACTGACTTGCATGTAGAACAAAAACAGTTAAGATGCCGCAAAAAAGAATAAACCTAGTTATTGGATTTTCAATGAAATGGAACAAAGTGTGTAATGTTAATATCTTAGAAAAAAAAATTTATTTATAAATATTTTTGCTAATTATCGTTGTCTAATATTAATAATTTTATAAACCTGAAACGATGAAAAGAAAAATCAAAATTAATTTTTGTAAATTCTTTAGTTTAGTTTATTTAATTTTATTAGTTCAATAAAAAACTATTATAACATCTATATTTAAAACTAAATTTACAAATTTAAAGGAATATTGAAAGTTTTACTTTAAACATTCGTATTCAAAACTTTAATTTTTAACTATTTAAAATTTCAAAAGTACATAATCATTGTTTTTTATAATATCAATTAATTTTCTTTTATATCTTGAAATATCCATATCATTTTTAACTGTATTGGGTAACAAATTAAAAGATTGTGTACCCTTATATAGAGTAGACTGTTTTGTGTTCTGGTTTTCCCGTATAATGGGAGTCTGAAATCACCCCTATTTGTTAGAAAGTTATAACCACCTACATATCTAATATTCTTTTGTACATATTGCGGCATCCTATCATATTTCCACTTACGAACATTATTGCATTAAATTTTAGTCTTTGATTTACGCTTTATTACGATTTTCCAATTTATTTAGCATATCCTTAATTCGTGTTCTTCTGTCACACTTTAATATAATTCTCATAGCTCTATTTTGAAGTACTTGCAATCAATTTAAGTTTTCAGTATTACATATAAATAAAATCGAGGAACAGTACTCAAAATGTGGTAAGATAATTGCATTATAAATTAATATTGCACACTTTAGTGATATTTTATTTCTGATTCTTGCCAAAAAACCAAGTTTTTTCGAAATTTTTTTACAAATATTATCAGAATGCATATTAAATTTAAGCTCTTTATCTACCATGCCTCCCAGATATTTAATACTGCTAACACACTCTAATCGTTCATTATTAATATTTATATTTAAATTTTCCATTCGAGAATTTATCACCATACATTTTGTTTTACTTACATTAAGTTTTAATTTGTTTTTTGACAACCACTCATATAATGTTTCTAGGTCCCTGTTCAATTTATTTTCTAAGTCTACCAAATTATCCCCTACTAAGTAAATTAATGTGTCATCCGCAAACAAAGACACTGAAAAAAAGGCAACACTATCCTTTATGTCATTTATGTATAATAAAAACAACATTACTCCCAAAACGGATCCTTGTGGGACTCCTAGTTCTACTCGTTTTTTGGCTGATACATCCTCTTCTATTTTTGTTTTATGCAATCTTTCATTTAAGAAACTTTCGAACCACTTCTTTTCCGTGCCTCTTATTCCGTATTTATATACTTTTTCTATTAAATTTTTTCGATCCAGTGTCTCGAAAGCTCTTTTTAAATCCAAAAAACCACGATGATAACTTTCCCAGAATCAGTTTCTTCCATACTTCCATTCATTTATTATCCAATTTAAAGATATTTCAGTTGAAAATCCTTTTCTGAAACCAGATTGTTCTTCACAGATAATATTTTTTGTAGTTAGAAATTCTTCCATCTGAAAGCACACAACTTTTACTTTTTATTTTTTCTACAGGCATAACTATGGACTCTGTCCATGATCTCGGAAACATTCCTTGCGTCAATGAGGTATTAATAATTTTCGTTAAGATAGGATTAATGCCTTAGATTCTAACATGATATTTATATTCAATCCATTAAAATCATTTTTACTATTCATACTTTTCATAATTTTATCTAATTATTTCCTTAATTTCCTAATTATTTCCTTAAACTTAATTATTGCATTTATTTCTTGTATACTATCACTATAATTTATATGTGGAATGTCCCTATTTAGCTTATTAACGCTATCAACAAAATATTCATTTAATTTATCCACTAAATCTTTGTTATTATTAATAATTTCATTATTTATTTCTATTTCATTTATGCAATTTTCTTCCTTTCCTAACACATATTTCTTTAATTGCTTCCACATAGATTTCTGATCTCCTGCTTTAGCACTAATTTTCTTTTCTATAAAGTTATTTCTAATTTCTACACATTTCCTTTTATAAATATTTCTTGAGAGCCCATATTCTTCCCAACTCTTGTTTGTTCTTAGTAATAAGTATCTGGTGTACAACCTAATTTTAGTCCTTTTCATTTCTTATAACTCCCTGCAATACCACTCTGCTGTATTACTTCTCGCTATAAATTTAATTTCTCAATCGAATTTATAATATCCTTGCTAAATTTTTCAGCAGTTAAATCTAAGTTACTCCAGTTTATTAAGCTAGTGAACCCACAACTATTTAGTTCAGTCAAAAATTCAAATCTAGTTCATAAAGTCATACACAAACAAATTGTCCAATTAAAACAATCAACATCACTTTGTTTAAATTCATTATATTTTTCTACTAATTTACTTAAAATTAAATTTTGTACTGAAGTATTAATTAAAATTTAAATTGTTATTTAAGTACTACAAAATTTCTGGCACAGCTCAAAGTTACATTTAAATACTTAAAAATTTATATTTATTATAGGATTGCGTTAAAGTATAGTACCGAAAAATATTGGCAAAAAATGAATCCAGCTTCTTAAGTCTTGTAATTAACACTTTTATTAAATGAAAATGACTATCTGCATATATATAAATTTTTCAAAAAATCTAGGCAGCGTTTACACATCTATATTTTTCAATATTTATTGACGATTATAGACTGAAGAGAGAGACATTTGTGTTTACACATCAGTTTTTAAACAATCAAACTATTTGTCAATTTTTTCGTATATATTCACCAAAACTAATATAAAAATAAAATTTTTTTAATCAAGTATACTCTGCGAATATAAAACAAATGTAAAATAAAAAAAAAATAAAAAATTTACATATGAATGTTGCTTAGTTTTTCATTATTCGCCATATTTAATTTTATCTCTCAAAATATATATTGAAGAAAATAGGATAATTTTTATTTTTTTCTTCAATATATATTGATATCAATATGTGTTTACACATCAGTATTTTTTCAATATTCTCTCTCATCAGTAAGTACTGTCAATATATATTGATGTGTAAACGCTGACTTACAGAATGTACACAGTCTACTTCTTGGATCACTATGTCCTATGAATGTCCTAACTCTGAATATTTTTGAATTATGTATATGAGTTAAGGTGGATTTTTATTGAGCAATATTTAAAATCTTAAAAATTTTATTGGCTCCAAAAAGGGAGATGGCTTATTAAATTTTTATGTCAGAAAAAAATAGAAAAAAACTATCCCCGATATTTTAACAATATACTTTATCAAAGTATAATATCCCAATTTTTTTGAAAATATCCCCAATTTTTGTTAAAATATCCCCGTAAATGATATGTTCTGTTCTTATCGTACGCATTGAGCTCTCATATATAATAAATTCATTTCATGTTATCTTCCTTTTTAGAGCCTATAAGATTTTTAAGATTTTAAATATTTGTCAATGAAAATCCAGCTTTAGGCATCGGTCACTGAAATGAATGCGTAAAATTTTTGTTTCAGATTTTACAACCGCGATAGATATAAAATTTTAGTAAAAAGTTATAGGAATGTTAAAAAATGTGCTTAACAAACAAATTCTGTTCTTAATTTTAATATTTTAAGTTAAAAATTAAATAAAGAAGATATTTTTTATCATTTTAATGATGTGGCAAGGCTATGCACATAGAGAAAATAAGAAATTAGCAATTGATTCCGTAGATTTTCATAATTATAAAAGTTGGTCCATTGAGAGAAAATTGGTGTTTGGAGCAGAATAACACAATAATATTGGAAAAATGTGGTTTATCGAGCAAAATGACAACCTTGTATCTTTTAAACTACAAAGGATAAAAACATTTTCACCATTCGAAAGAGCTTGACTTAAAACATTATGAAAGCGCTCTAATTTGCGTTATTGCTCAACCGACGTATTATATTTTTACAAATTTAATTTTGTATGCTTTATTGATATACTTAAAATGTTAATGAATTAAACTACATAATTTTTATGAATGTAGGTATTATATTTTTTTATAAAGTTGCAAAAAAGACTGTTAATTTCGTAAATTACATTACATTCTTTAATTATTACAATGATTTTAGTCATTTTGTAGCTAATTTCAGTATTTTATGGTTTTGGAGCCCATTGAGCCCATTTTAGATACTCTGGGAATTAAAATATTTTTTAACCCGATAGCGCTATTCATTTGTCTTATTGGCTTGATAACGAGAGATTGCTGTGGTTACTACTGTGGTTACTACTAATTTGAGAATAGTAAAATTTTTTTCAAATATATTCTTTAATAAATAACTAATTATTGGGGTTTTCATTTTGGTGATGTCATCTTTTCATAAAAAACTGCATAATTTTTTAGGGTATTTTTCTAATTAATTGCTTGTAAATATCTAAAATTTAGTTACCGTTTATTATGTGAGTTTTTTTTTCTTCATTTAAATTTTAATGTGACAATAAATGACATCCTGAAATTAAATTTTCTGCCTTCTTTAAAACAACTGAAACTCATTTAGAATTAATATAAATTAACCCTAAATTAAAAAAAACACACACACGAAAACACACAAATTATTAAGGATATCTTTAAATTTAAATTTCTTATAAATTTGTTCTATAAAAAAAAAAAACTAAAAAAGTAATTTTTTTTGTTTTTCGTTTCAATTTTTGCGAAGAGCAAAAAAAAAATAAATTAAATTTCTTCATTTAGTAGGTTGAGTTCTGTTACAAAAAAAAAAACAAAAAAAAAACCAAATAGCTAAACAGAAAAAAATTAAAACACGTTTCATTTAGTCTGAACAAAAAATAAAAACAAAATTCTTGTAAATTGTCAGTGGTATTGTATATCTCTTGCCTTGTACAATTTATTTACTCTTATATTCTTATATATATATACATGAATGCATGTATATATATATGTAACAGTAAACCTATTATAAAGATAAATTTTGTTCTACAGTTAGAAATGGAATTTTCATAAAGTATGAGTATCTAAAAATAACTTAAGGCAGTTGTGTCAGCTTTTGTTGACACAGAACATAAAACTAGCAAAAAAAAAATAAAAACAAAACAACAAAAACAAAAACATAAATAAAAATGAAAAATTCAACTTCCTTTTTTCTTTCTGGTGATGTTCGCGTTTTTATTATTTTTTTTTTTTTATTTATGTTTTTTTATAATTCGTTTCTTCGCAAAATAGTAGCCCCTATTTACAATTTTCTTTTTGAAGAAAAAGGTCAATATACTTTGAATGGACGGCAACCGTGATAAACTACTCATTTTTCTTTCTAAAAGAAATATTTTTTTTTCTCGTTTTATATTCACTTTGCTTGTTCTTTCCTGCTTCGTTTTATATTGTTGCCTCGATGTTTTGTTGATTTAGGTTAGCATCGGACGTGTAGTATGTACTTTAGATTAAAGTTTCTTCAAGCTATAAAATTCAGCATTCAAAAGATGTGTAATAAATACACACCTGTATTAGAAAAGAGAAGTGGCTTGTGTTTTCTTTTCAAAAAATTATTTTTAACATAATTTTCTTTTTAAGATAAAATATAGCCGCAAAAGTTGTTAATCAATCTAATTGCGAAATTGTGTTTTAATTTAATGTTAAAAAAAAAAAATTAAATTAAAGTTAAAGATTAAGCTACAAAAAACGTAATACAATTTTAGATTAATTTTTTTTTTTTTAAAATGTAGGTGTAACTAATTTGATTCGATGACATTTTATAACAGTGACGATATTTTTTAGAGCACATTTGGTGTATACCAACTAATCATAAATGGCACTTGTTCCGAGGAACTAAAGTCACTTCTTCCTCCTCTCAAGCAATTCTGTCGCATAACACGAGAGGCATCAAGTGCACACCCTTTCACAGTGGAAATTCCGAGATGGTTTAAGTCCGGCTATGGAAATTCTTTTATAGTAAGAACATCTCGATTGTGGAATCGCGTCCCAATCGAAGCATTCCCAATGAGAGAAGGATTTTTTATTTATGATTTACAGAAATTTAAGACGAATATTAACAACATTGTTCGCTCTTTCCCACAAAACTATTCTTCTTCCTTTTTCTTTCCTTTCCTTTAGCTATCCTTTCCTTTTTCAAATGGTCAACGGTACGCAAGTACTAAAAGGTTCAAAACCTAAGTTTTGGCTATAATATAAAAAAAAAAAAAAAAAAAAAAAAAAAAAAACAAAGTTGATTCATTGAGAATATTATAGAGTTAAAATATAAAATTTATAACAATATTAAAGATATACTTCAACTCGACACTGATCATCAGAATTATTAAGCATTATTTAATTTCTCTTCAGGAAAATCAAAAATATGAAACTAAAATGGAAACCTAATGTTACAATTTGGAATCAATTAAGTTCTGTTGCATCTAAATTATCTGTATTTAATTTCATAATTTAAAAACAAAGTGTCAAAATACTGTATTTATTGCTTTCAAGAAACCTTGTGTTCAAGTCTGAAAGTTAAATATTATGGGCTTTTTCATAAAATATCAACGGAGCAGAGCACGATCTATAAAAAAAATTCTCAGCTTACTTTATGAAAATACCCTGTGTATCAAACGTGGAATATGTACTACCCTGTACACATCATTATTCACACATTCGCATACTTAATTATACTTTCCGTACAGCCTCCTTCTTCTCTTGTACTATTCTATTAGTTTTATTTGTTTATTTACTTTTCCAAGCAGAAGTATAAATATTTATCCGAGAATATATTTATCCGCTACTTGGATTTCGTCTTGAGTATTGCCTACATATTATTTAACTATGTTATAAGAGAATATGAATATAATCTCTCTAATAAGAAAATCTGTAGATAAAATGTGGATTTAGGAGAAAAAAAATATTCCTGAGGAATGTAAATAGTTTGCTCACTTCAAGAATTATAACAGCAAAATTATTCGAACTTTTTTAAATTTTACAAAACAATTTAAATAAAATAACTAATTCACCAAAATTCATAGAGGGTAAAAATTTCAATTCGGAATTCATAAACTGTGGTAAGCATGAATCTTGTATGACAAAATAAAAAAAAAAAATAAAAAGAAATGGTGTAGGAAGAGTAAATTAGTTAAATGAATTAATTGAGTAAAATGAGTCAATCAAACTATATTTTGAAAGTGATGGTTTCATATTATTATTTAATAGAGAATTTATGGGAGGAGGGATATTAACTCGAGTCGCGAATTCTGGTACAGTACAATTTAATAATATCAGTGAGCTAAAACCAAAAATTCAGTGAAGGCATGAATGATTCAGGTCAATAAAAATTATTTGCAGCTCTATAGTCGAATCTATAGAGTTTTGGTATACTAATAATAAAGTGGAATCATTCTATTATGAAAACGAAGTACTCTACAGTAGATATAAGTTTCCACATTTAAACTAGTAGGTATACCACAACAAAAAAAATTTGACAGGAAAATATATGTTATGAAAAGTATATAATAAAGATTGTATATGTTATTGTGTATTCCAAATCTCTGTGTAAAAGCAGTTTGGGTGTTCATACCATAGACTTGGAATTATATAAAAAAAAATTCCCAATAGAGTTTTTGGGCCTTGGGGTTATACTATAGAACAAGGTATATCAATATGCATTATTAGCTGTGAGAAAAGTTTATTATACTTTGTTTAGGATTGACTTGTATTTTCTTTATGCAATTATAACTAATTTTATTAAATAACTTTCTAAATGAAAATAGTTTAAAAATTTAAAAACAATTGGAATTAGTAAAAAAAATTAAATAATCGCAGATTAAAATATTTTTTGGAATGCAAAAAATTATGTGTGGATTTTTAGCTATTGATAGAATTTATAGAATTTATTTATATTTTTGTTAATTTATCTTCTTAATATTTTTTAACCTTTTGAAACCACCGAGCTGATAATATAGAATTTGTAAAGGTGTCTTATTTTTGGTAAGTTTTTGGTTTAACAAATACTATTTTAACAATATATAACCTACAGGGTTAGTCTGATCTGAAAATGTTACAAAATTGATTCCTAGTATTTGAGGAGAAAAATTGTCCTTTTTTCATTATTGTTAGTGTATATTTTTAAGTTCAACTCAATCTAGGTTGCTACAGGAAGTTCAAAAAATCGGATAAGATAAAAATAATGTCTAACAAATATTCATAACAGCTCTGAATATATAGACGCTGGAGCAATTTATTTTTATATTTTACTTCAAACTCAAGCTTTGAAAAGCTGTACTTAAGGCTTTTTAGGTCAGAGTCTCAATTTTTTCCAAAAGTAATCATTTCTTAAAAAAATTTCAAGCCGGACTCTGTATTGTACATTTTTGTAATAAAAAAAATAATATTATTATTTTTGATGAGACTATGTATAGTTTTTCAAACTCGTTGGTAGGTTATTACAAATTCAAAAAAAAAAAACAAGCTATTTGTATATGATTGTGTATGCCAGGTTTCTGTGCAAATCGTGGTTAGCGTAAACATTCAATATTCATGAAATTATAAAAAAAAAATTACAATTTTTTAGTATTATGATATAAAAAATACTATAATGTTTAATTAATTTAAGATTTTAAATTGTTATATAGAAAGATAGGCTCGAATTTCATCAGATTTCAATCCACTGAATAAAACTTTTACTTTGTTTTACAATATTTGAACAAGCAAAACAAAGAAAAGTATAAGAAACGTGTTTAATTATTTTTTATGAAGTACCTATGTACCGACTTTCAAGTCGAGCGCTCATCTTACAAATAACATTCGTGTACCCATTTTTTTTCTTTGTTAATTCAAAAAGTAGAGAAGCTAATTGCGATTAAAAATAAAAAAATAAATTTCGATCTTAGCCATTGGTTGTTTGATCTCTAAAATATTTTTTGAATTTATTTTTTTTTTTACATAAAATAAATACAAAAAAAAAATCAAATAAAAAAAAAATAAAAAAATAAAAAATAATATATAAATAATACATACATCATAAAAAAAAATGAGTTTATATTCTTACAAGCTACCAAAATAAGAATAATTTAAAATTTAAACTTAAAATTAAAAACTGAAATTTTATATCCAAATACACAGACTAAATTAACTTACAATAATATATATGAAAAAACAACTAATACAAAGAAAAATTGAAAAGAAAAAATTAAAACAAAAAGAAAATAATAAAAAATAATCATTAATATTAGCTTATTACTAAACTTAAGTCTAGAAATTCACAAATCTAAAACTAAAAAATTCATAAATGACATTAAATTTGGCTCAAAATAATATCTTTATTTCCCTTTTAAAATGATTTTTTGAGTTTATCCTTTACAAAAAAAACAGGTTTCTTTCAAATCAGATTTTTCGTTTTTATTTATTAAAAAATTAGTCAAACCATTCTAAGTTTAATATTTAAGTTAAATATTTAATTTCCAAGTATAATATATAGTTTTTATACATTAGATATTTATACATAATATGATATATAGATCAGTAAGATTATATATACCATATAGATAATAATATTAGATATATATATATATATATATATAATATTTTTTGTAAAAACCCGGTTATTATTATTTTCTATAAGATGCCCGTGATGTATTTACTCTTTGATATAAAAGCAAATACCATCGAATGTACGAAGTCCACTGGCAGTCACACATAATTCACCATGACTAAATACAGGTTGTGGTAAAAGAATACCAACTTTATCAAAATTGAGGCCTTGAGATTTATTAATAGTCATAGCAAATGCTAAATGATTAGAAATTGTGTTCGTATTATAGAAAATGGTAATAATGTGCCAGCATAGGTCAAATGAATTCTGGGTATTTGAATACGTTGCCCACAAGAACGTCCAGCTAAATTTTCGCAATCTATGGTATTGCGGTTTCTCTTAACACGCATTCGTGTTCCATTAAATAATGCATTACCAGTATTTATATTTCGAATAAGTAAAACAATTGAATTTTCTTTTAAAACTAATTTGTATGTGATATAATGCAATCTATATCATCATCTGTTCACCCAGAGAATTCATGGTTATTAAATTTTACATATATATTCCTAGAACTCATTCAACATGCTTTTTGTTATTTATACATTCAAAAACTTGGAATAGATTATAATTAATTAAAACATTTTCCAAATCAGAATAAATCTGAATCATAAGCTTATAAAAATTAACAATGAAAAAAAACAGCAACAACTTTAGTATGCATCCACATAAAGCATAACTTACAGTCGTAGTGTGATTATGGTTTCAGTGTAAAGTTTTAAATGTAACGGACATTTTACAGTATAATCATACCGTATGGTTATGATTTTAAATTTATTATATAAAACGTTTTGGTCAGCGTCAAAATCAAATTCAGTCTATAAAAGTGTGGTGAAGAGAATATAATATGTAATTAAAAGTAAAAGTAATAAAAAAATATTTAAATAATATATAACATAAATAAAAGCTACATAAATTAAAAAATTAGCAGAATAAAAAATAGACTTAATAGCTAGTTTTCATGAAAAGCTAATTCAAGGTAAGATACAAAAAATACTACATAATTATAAAGCATTATTTAAAATTAAACTTCTACTATTTTTATGATTTGCCCAATATGTGTAATATAATTTTACACAATGAACTCCTATTTTTAACATTTTGTGATTTCTTTAGTACATTTAGTTAGCTGCAAAATATGATTTAGCTTTACATTTTAAGTTTATACATTATATTTCTAGACAATGGTAATAAACCAGAAAATATAAATAAATGACGTTTTTTCATATGTGCATAATTTGTGAATCCTATTCATAAATTGTGACAAAGAAATCATAACTGTCTATTCTTTTTAGTTATAATTTAGGATATGACTTCAAATCATACTTCTATAAATTAGCGATCATAGCACGCATTTATGACTAATTAATACATAGGATATGCATTTAAGGTTTACTGAATGATATGATTTCTCTGAGTGTTATAATTGAGTTGTACCTGGTGTAAATCTGCTCTCTCCGAGTAAATTTTCGAGTATTTTTGAATTTATTAAAGAGCAATTTTTTAGAGTTAATAACGTGTCTTAAAATTTCTAAAGATTGAACAGCGTTACCACAACTATCATTAATGATAGAATCTGTAGATACCTATTAAATGATTTGGAATTTCAATTGTATCTGGACAAAATTAGGGAAAAATTGGCAAAATTAAGGAAAACTCGCATTTTTGAATTCAATTTCGCCCGGAAGCTCTTATATTTTCGTAAGTAATAATTTTTGAATTCGTTTTAAAGCATAGTTTCTCATTAATTATTATCAAAGACGTCTTCAAACAACACTGATAATTATTGAGCTAGCATTAATACGTTAGAACTAAGCAATGTAAGAGAGTGAAAATACGAGTGGGGGTAAAGATTTGTCTAATCGAGAATTCAAACTATTCTCCAATGTTGTTATAGAAGCTTAATGAAAATTTTTCCTTTCATTCTCTTCAAATATGAAAATATTTTCTATCAATTTTACGAAAATAACACCAATACGTTGTAGAAGAGTCCAAAATCTACATTTAAATTATTAAAATACAAATGAAATTTGAAATTGAATACAAAATTTAATTTTTGTAAGGATTCATACTATTTTATTTTTCTGAAATTAATTAAGTTAAAACTTTTTTTTTTCAATTTATTACGATTGCAATTTAAAATTTTCACAATATTCAACTTTAAATGAAAATATAATATGTACGTGTATGTACTTTAACAAAAAAAAAAAAAAACATAATAGGTATGTAGTATTTGAAGTTCTATAAGTTTTATTAAAATAAATATTATAATATTATATTTCTGTAATTTATTCATAATAAGTTTATACATAAGTAAATACAAAATAATACCCAACCACTAGATTTTCACATATTTTGTAATACACATATAATATTCAAAGCACTCTTATGCAATAAATCACCAAAAAAAGTTAATTTGAGTGGCACTTGTATATATACGAAAAAAAAACAAAAAAAAAAACAAAGTTGTTCATCGACTTTTACTCTAAAAATACTGAAAAAAAAAATGAAAATAAAAATGGTGGTGTTTCACGTGCTGACTTTTACAAAACTTTCTGTAACTGTTGCCACTGTTGAATTTTGCTTTTTTTTAACAACATTATTATTAATATTTCATAAAAAAAAATTAAAAGAAAAAAAGTTGCGAAAACTTCAAAGTTTTTCATTTATTGCTGCAATAGTTATTCATTTTAACCCTTTAGTCGAAATCTTTTGTCCGTGAAACTTTAAAATACTTAGCCTTTTTTTTTGGGCTTCCCAAGCAAAAGAGTAGAAAATATTCAAGAGGACTTCAATATAAGTGCTCATGAATTGTATGAATTTTTGTGACTAAAGTATAATGTTGGTAGATATTTGTTTTAACAATTCCGAAGACAATGGGGTAAAAGAGGTAAAAGGTAAATAATCCTATTAATATAATATAATTTATTTACTTTCAAAGTAGACATAATATATTTTTAATATCGCCTGCATAATACCGCAACTTAATTTTACTTTATTATATTTCTAATATTATTATTTCATTCTGAAACATGTCTCCCAAATAATTTACTCGAAATCAAACAAACAAAACAACCTTTAATGCTGCATTTTGTCAATTATATTAAATATTTCCAATTATACCAAAAGGCTTATAAAAGGTTTTTATTAAATAAATCAGGTCATATATCTGAAAGAAATAGGGTAATTCCTACTCACGAGTTTATTTTGAGTAAAACGAATGAGTTAGAACATCTAATATTATAGAATAAGCGCTAGAAGGCAAGTTAAACTGTTGCACAGTTTTTCGGTTCTGATTTTGGCAAAATTTTGCATTAAAACCTTCAAGCTAACTCCAAGACAATAACTTATTAAACTATTGACGAAATTATTTAAATCGATTTCTCTTCTCGAAGTTATTTATCGATACTTAATATCGAACCTAGTTATATATAAAACATTGAAATAGGTAACAATCATCCACAATAGAGTTGTAGTAAACAGAGTAAAAAAATAATTTTAGTTAGTGTAAAATAATTGGGTTATAATATCCCCCTGGAACCAACTTACGTAATCAGTTTTAATGACAATATACAACACTAGGGAAACTGTTATAGTTTTCAATTTCTTTTAGTACATTATTATAAATAAGATGTTAATAAGTTAAAAAAGTTGTAAATTGAATATTATAAATAAATAATCAAAAATAAAATAAAAAAAAAAAATAAAAATAAATTTTAAATAATAACTTGCAAAACAATTGTATTCAATTGCGATTACTTGTTGAGGGTTAACTACTTAATACAATTTAATATAATAAATTTTCTACTAGGCTTCTAAGTTTTGTACTGATAGTTTAACTTATTATATTGTTAAACAAGAAACCATTAAAATTATTTCATTAAAAAATTTAATTTTAAAGTTTATATTGCAATTCTGTTTTTGACATGTCAATGTCAACATGACGTTCTGTCACTGTAATTTTTTGATTTTTTTTTTTTTTTATTATGTCTCCTATTTTAATGTACACTATTTATATGTTAATATAATATGTACTCGTATACATACGAGTATGTGTATATAGAAATAAAATTATACCTAATGCGGTTTTTTGTAAAATGAAATTTATTATTAATGTAATTATTATATTCAAGATATTATTATGTAATCTGAATTTCATGATAAAATAAATAATAAAATACAAAATTAAATAAATAATTAATTTATCATGCCTATTTGATTTTTTATTGGTTTGTTTTATATGGAGAAAAATAACTTAATTTATTCACATTGTACCCAAATTGTATATCCTTCTCTTCATTAATATTTCTAATATTCAAATATCAATGAATGACCTACATTATAAATATTATGATATTTTATAATAAAATAATTTCAATCAATTTTTAATACAGTAAAAACAAAATCAAAGGCTATACAAAAGAGTAAAAGTCATTCAAAATTAAATCAAACATGCGTAACTCAACAATTCAAATTTAATATTTAATACCAAAAAAAGTTGATAGAGAACTCACTCGAAGCTGAAATCTATAATTATTATAATTGACAAGCATTTTAGGCCCTGTGTAATAAGCAACTTCTAATTGTTAAACACAAAATAGTTTCTTCACCGCTCCTACCATGTAAAAAAACTCATCGTAAAAATTTGCCGTATTGATTTTACGTTGCGAAAGTGAATTGGCATCAAAATGTATCGCAACATTGTGTTGTCATTGAATATTTTTCAAATTGACATTTATTTTTAATTACTTTTATTTTATTTTATAATTTAGATTATTTATCAAAAACTTTAGGCTATCAAACGAAGTATTGCTATTTTGTATCAGACGAAATTAAAGATAGCCTAAAGACCATTATCAATACCACAGAATATAAAACGAGTGGCTACATTGAGATTTTTGGCAGAAGACATTAACAATAAGCCAGAATATTGATATTGCACTTGGCCAGCAATCGGTGTCTCCATGCAATTGATCAGCAGGAGTTTTCCACAATATATTCGATTTCCTTTTATCATCAACTGTTCTCGAATACGTCGCCAAATCTTTATGTTGAAATAGAGTTCACCATAATTTAAAATTGTGATAGTTTTGTAGATTGTTTAGACATTATGTGTTAATATTACATTATCTCAAAAACAAGTTTATTAACCCTTATGTGAGTGACAATCCAACATATTCATCAGAGTGACGAGGTACCCGTGTACCTCCATATATTTTGTATGAACTTTAAATGATAAACATTTTTTTTTACCTATATATTGTAAGTATTCATATTTACGTATGTGTATTATACATATAAGTTTACATTTACAGATTTAAAATAAATCTATAATACAATAAAAATAAAATAAATTAAATATCCACATCTACATAGCATATAATATAATAATATGTACTAGATTTATACACAACCTTCTAGGAATTATTTTTATTTCCCTCAAAAAAAATTACACATTTTATCTTCGGGTCACAAAATAACCCAGTTTTTTTATTCAATAACTTTCATTAAAATTATTAACAAAAATCATAAAATTCACAAAAATCATAAAAATTATTAATTACTAAAGAGCTTATCCGACTGAAAAACATCACAATAGGTAGTGGTAAGCGTTGTCGTTTGCCGATATGTTGGACAAACAGCAGTTTTGTTTGTTTGTATGTAGTACAAATGATGCTAATGATAACTTCTCAGATGTGGGACTGACCTTGCGACAAGCAATGTGTGGTCGAACAAAACTTTCTGACAAATTTTGTAGAAATAAACGACGTTTGTATAGTTTTTTTTAATTCCAATTTGAATGATTTTCAGTCCATAATATAAATGAGTTACGATATGAAATGTCAATTAAATTACTATATTCATGCAATAGTTATTTCATTTTATGAAACAAATTTTGGGTACCAAAATATTTGTATTTTCATGTCTAAATAATTCGATATTCTGGGTACCGAACTATATTTATTTTCATGCACTGGTAATGAAATGTAGTTTGAGTACCACTACCAAACTATTTTCATTTTAATATCTGAATAATGGAATACGTTTTGTATTTTTTCATTCATACCTTCAGAAGAAACTGAAAAACTGTTAGCAAGTTTTTATAATTAAGTAATTATTTAATTTTAAAAATAAGTAATTAAATAAATTAAAGACCTTTACAAAAAACTATATATTATAATAGAACAAAATTAGCATATTTTGTAAAAAAATAAAATATTAACAAAAATGGTACAATCAGATGAGAGATTACGTAGGCAAAGATATAATTCTGAAGGAATTCAAGTAATGCTCTATACAAATTGTGATGAAGAAGATTTCGTTTCTTCTTATGATGAACAAGAATATATTCCAGAGATTACTACAGATGCTGATGAAGCATTTAATGTGATTATTGAAGCTTACACGTGATGATTACGATTATAGAAGATGATTACGATTATAGAAGATGATTACGATTCTGATGACAATAGTATTGAGATAGAAGAGGCAGAATTTGTTAATAAGGATGGTACACATTAGAATGCCATTGTATTTAGCGAAAGTCAATCATTAGGTTATATTATTTTACGTCAACGGGTGGTACAACGGGTGTAATCACAGATGAAATATTCCAAGCAACAAAATTTGGTCGCAGTTACAACACATTATGAATATTTTATATTCACACAGTAGTAAATTTAGTTGCAGTGTACACACAATGCCAATATGACGACCAAAATGGTAAGAAATTTTGTAATATTAAAATAGTTTGGAAACAAAGTGTGGTAATATTTACCACAAAAAATTACATAAGAAAATTGTTTCCTAAAATCACCATTTCTTAAACATATTTTTTACAAAGCTTTTTAAAATACAAAAATTTATATAAAAAAGAATACTCAAACTTTGACTAATTAATTTATGACATGGACATTTTAATATAAAAAAAGAAATACATTTTTTAGCAATGTAAAGCGCAAATTTATAAACGAATCAAAATTTGTGATTAAAGTGACCAAAGTACTTCATAATAATTAATGCGCCATCAACGTATTAGTAAAATATAAAAATATTTAAATATTAAAAAAAAAAACAACAAAAAAAAATACCTACAAAATTAATTTTTACATTAAAGAAAATTTTTACATTTGGTTTTAACAATATAGTGTTTGATGTAAATATTTGTATTTTTATATTTACATCAGAACCGTTTTTTTTTGTGGTTTGCAAAAAAAGTTACCCGGGTACCTCGTCACTCACATAAGATTTAATAAATAATATAAATAACATATTGTTTAACTTACTTAAAAAACTGAATGAGTGAAATACGTCAAAAAAATTAGAAAGTTGTATTCTGTAGTAACTAAGCTGCTACTTTCATATACACAAATTTTTTAAATTCGTATTACATAATGTCATTTTTGACATGCGAAAGTCGTTTTGCGAAATTACAATGAATGATAGTCTACAAGGTCCAGTGTTGGCAAAGTAAATTACGTCTAGTTTTTTACACAGTTGTTTACATGTAAAGTACTTTAACCATTTACTAGGATGTTGTAAGTATGTCATCGATTATGTAAATAACGTAAACAACTCAAAATAGATAATTTAGCTGCAACATTTGTATATTAATAAATGAAAACTTACAAATATGAAGTGATTGTGTTCAAAAAATAACTATAATTACAATTTGCTAAGAACCTACCTTACAATTACAATTTATTAAGATATCTACCTTACAATCTATATTCTATATACATCAATTACAATTATTGTCAAAACTTTAGATTTTAATAGACGGACAACGCATAGATATTCTCTTTCTCTCTAATACATTATTTTATTAATCATTGTCATTTTCAGCCAAAAATTATAATATAAGCATATGTTTGCTTTGCGAAATATGAAATCTGTATGTACACATTTTTTTAAAGTTGACATCTTGTTAATTTTAATTGTATTGTTTTAAATCAGTTGCTCTTTTAAATCAATATTATTAATAAGCATTTAAATGTGATGAGTTTCGATGATGCAAATCCAATACAAATCAATATTCTGAATCAAATTTGAAGATTTATAAAACTATTTATTATCTTTACGAATATTTTGGTTAGTTAATTAAAATGTTTATTAATTTGATGAATGCAGTTATTAATATGTACTATAAAAAATATAAATAAGCTATAATAAACTAATTATTTAATACAATGAACATATTTAATTGCTTTAATGAACAGAATGATCAAACATTGATTATGTTTCATAAATTAATAAATTATTCTTATTGTTAGAATAACATTAAGGGTTATCAGCTCCATCGTTGAGCCACATTTTCTTTTTATAATTCATTAGAACTTTCTATAATAAATATAAAACACTTTCAAAGTTTTTGTCGAACTGTTTAAAACAAATAAATTTACAGTAATTTACAGTTGTTTATCGTTGCCAACAGTTGTTTACAGTTGTTTACAGTTGTTTAGTGTTATTTACAGTTGTTTACTTATATTTTACAATTCTTTACGTCAACCATGAATCATAAAAAATGTTAATTTACGCGTAAAATGCCAACACTGACCAGGTCTACAGAGCTTCACTATATCTCTTCTTCCAGAATAAAATTTTTCAATTGACAAATCTATACTTTAAAAGAAGAAAATTTAATTCATACCTAATTTCCAACTTTTCCATATTATATTGATTCAATTTTCAAAAATGATCCTGGAATATTTTTTTTACCAATATTTTAATTTAAAATAATTTATGACATACAATAAATTTTTAATCAATTTGTATTATTATCGTTATAATAATAATAAAAATATTTTTGCTTAAGGTAAATCAAGAACAGGTAAATCAGGAACAGGTTCTTAATTATTTGTGTAAATAAAGTTAGAACTTGAGGAAAAAAAAATAAACAAATGTCATGAAAGGTAAATTTTCTGCAAATACAAATTTGATAAATTAAAAGAATTAACAGTATTTAATTAGTATTTATAATTTTCACATCCTGAAATGAGATTGTTAAGGTACATTAACCTTAATAATAGGAATTTTGAAATGCTTTGCAAAAAAGGACTTTGAAATTTTATATATAATTTGTTGTATACATAAGGTGTTTATTCCATTACATATAAATTTGGTTATAATTGATTTTGTTCGTACTTCTGATAATTAAAAAAAAATATAATGGAAAAAGATTTTTATACTAAATTTTCTAGGAATTTTTATTATTTCGCAATACAAAAAGCTGAGTGAAAACCTGACCATGTGTAAAAGTTGATTAAGTTTGTTCCTGCTAATTTTAGGATTATGGCAAATTTTTTGATATTATTTTATGATTTTGAGTATTCAGATTTTATACTGATAATAAATTGCATCAATACAGATACAGTAAATAAAAGATAAAATTGCGGATAACGGAAGATTAAAAAATATAATTTTTGAACACTAAATAAAAATGTTTATCAATATTTTTGAAACTTAAATAGCTATATTTAATAATATATTTTATTTATAACATTTTAAATATATTTATTTAAAAATATGTCTAAGTATCGGCACCACCTATTCGTCTGGCAGAAAATATTCGTCCGGCAGAATCTATTAGTCCGGCAATGCCTGTGCGTTGAATATCGGTTTTTGTCAAATAGATCATCAGTGTTCTAATATTTATAGTTCACATGAATACAATTTTGTTTTTATCTGGTTTTATTTTAACTAAATTCAAAGACTGAAATAGACAGTTCTTGAAAATGGAGCTTAAACAAGTTTTGGTCTTATGGCTTTTGTTTTTATTGCTTTGGTGCTTATGTATTTCATAAAATTTCCGAATTTTATTGTTATCGATTTTAATGCCAAGCATTACAAAGACGATGGTATATCATATTACTGGTTAAAAATGTATTGTACATCGCTACAATGCGCTTGTTTCTGTTGATTCACCAATGGTACAGTTTATGCTATTTTAGTGAATAACGTACCATACAAAATATAAATGGTTTGAAATAGACGGAAATAGACAGTTCTTGAAAATGGAGTTTAAACGAGTTTTGGTTTTGTTTTTATTGCTTTGGTGCTTATGGATTTCAATTCCCGAATTTTATTTTTATCGATTTTAATGCCAAGTCTCTTAATGAATGTGTTGAGATAAATCATACATTATTGGAAAAAAACTTAAAGATAAATGTTAAAAGTGCATTTTAATAATAATGCATATGTAATTATGAAATTCATGAATGACATACATTAAAATGATAATTATTATTATAATAAAACACTTTATCAATCTTCTGAGCCAATCCAAATCATACAAATATAATACAGCATGGATATAATGAAATATTCTTATTTAGATTTCCCAAAATTCACCAGATTTTTAATATTGTAAAAAAAGTAGTTTGAAATGAAGCGTCATAATATATAGTTTTGAATACTTATCTAACAAAAGAACTGTAAGTTACTCAATCTTTTTAGGTTGTCTTTGTTTAAAGTATTTTCTGATTCATATGATCTAATTAAAAATTTAACATAGTTTTATCCTAAACTCAGTTCTTAATTTCGTTTTTTTTATTACAATAAATAAATACAATCGTATATTTTGAAAAGTTTAAATTCACTTTTTTGACAAATTTGATTTTAAAATTTCATGTACATAACAATTTAGACAATTCCCATCACAATACAATAATGGAAAGAAGAGATAAAATAACAACTCTCAACAATATAAATTATGATGGATTATTAACCTAATTAGTATAAAAGTATTTGCTTTATTTTATTACAACGTTTTGTTGCAGAAAACTTTATTGTATCATCATATAAGTATAATTATAAGATAAAAAATAAAATAAAAATGAAATAAAAAATGAAAGAAAATTATTTTTCACTAAATGAAACACTTTACAAAAACACATATACACTCTCTTATCAATATATTTTTTATAGTTGTATTATTTTATACCATAAGACCAACATCCTTATTTTTTTTTATATCCTTTGTGCATTTTTTTTGCTGTCTTTATTAAATTTTCTTTAAACTGTAATTAGTCAATTACTGCAGGCGTTCCATATTTTTTGTTTATTAGAATTGTTTTATGCACCAGACTTAATCCAAAGCATAATGAGAAGTTAGGATAAAATATACGCAATTACGATTTAAGTACACAATTTTTTAGTTTTAGAAGAGCATGACAACTAAAGCTATTCGTAACTGACATAAACCTAGGTTATATTATGTACAAATTAAAATTAATCGTTAAGATTTTTTTGCCAAATAATTTTTTAAATAAAATTTGCAATATTAAGGTTGCAGACAGAGCTGTGAAATAAAGTATTGCTGATGAAGCAAAACAATGCTTAATGGGGTTTTCGACCTGGTCCAGTCCTTTTGTCATTGGGATAAAATAAATGAAAAACTGTTATTGAGTGAATCTGGTAACAAATTAAATAAACTAGAACTACTCTATTTAAGAAGGCTTAGTTTCTGACAATAGCAGTAGTTTTCCACATTTATTAAGTTAAACCAGTAATTTGATAAAAAAATGCTCGAAATATTGTAGATGGTGTAGTATGAACTTGCAATACCGTATTTAATTAAGCGCGAAAAAGTAATTTTATCTAAGTTACTGTCAAGAACATAAAAAAAAAAAAAATACGCGATTGTAGTTGCAGTGGTAAGCATATACATAAAAGCGTATGTAATTTTATCGCTTAAGCGTTACCAAGTGTAGTACACATTAATTTTATTGCCAAAATTTATGATTGCAAATATATTTTGAATAAAAACAAAGTAAAATCTTTTTTTATTAAAATAAAAAAAAATATATGATTTTTCAAACAAAAAACCATTCAATTAAAAATAGAAAAAAAAATAATATAGTTATAACAAGTTTGTTTTAGAAAACACCAAAGTAAAAATATTAATTATTTAATTTATTTAAATTTTAACATATTTAAAGTCGTCATTAGACATTTTATTTTCATATACCAAAAATTAAGAAAATTTGTGTAAAAATTTAGAAAGAAGGTTTTCCACACCAACAAATTGTGTCTAATGGTATATCAAAGTCTCCAGAAGTTACACTTTGATAAGTTAAAGCACATATAATTCCTTTTTGATTGCTATAAGCCAAAAATTTATATTTCACACATGTATAGAAGATACTACTTAACCACCACGCTGAATCAGACTAAAATAATTACTATAAGTAACGATTTAATTGTTTCTGATACAAAATGTCCATTATAGTCAAAAATTTTACAAGACTGTCAAATGAAAATTTTTTTGATAAAAAAATTTCATATAATGTAATTTGTTGCAAAAAAAAATAACTAAAAAATATTCATTTGAATAAAATTTAACTAAGAAATATTTTTACACTTACCCTATTTTGTTTTACAAAAAAATATACTTACGAAAACTTACTGACATACTAATTATTAGAAATTCACAGAAATAAAACAGAAATAAATAGAAATATTGGAAATATCTTCGTTGAAATGAGAAAATAAAACGAATTAGTACCGAATAAAATTTACGCCAAAAATCAATTTGTGCTAGTACATGTAATAGCCAGCAGTGGTTTTAGTCAAGAAAGACATACATTGTTTAAATTAATAGATTCTATTAGAGACTCAACGTAAAAATTCAGATAAATTTCCAATAAAGAGGAGAACTTAAATAACACAACCTCAAAAAATATTAGAATTCAGTACAATTTTTAGATTTGGAACGTAATGGCTGTCGAAAAAATAGAGCTAATTTACGCAAATTTAGCGGTTTTAATATTCAAATTAATGACGATATGTAGGTAGGTAGGTAGTAGTGGCTGCCGACATTACGCCGACATACTTAAACCGGTGAGGTCCATTGTGATACCACGGAAACTTTCCTCGCGTTGTACCCTACTCGTTTCACCGATTTGAGCTTTTAACGAAGCGGCGGAGATTTTTGATAACAGTGTTTTCAAGATCAACCAGCGAGTCCAGAAAGAACGCTCCTAAATTTTTTTTCTTATTATGGTAGAGGCCAGGGCTGAAACAGGGTAGATGTTGGACAGTTTCATCTTCCTCCTCTTCTCTACACGTTCTGCAGAAGTCGTTTGGTGGGAACCCCAGTTTTTTGGCATGTTTACCAATCAGACAATGACCCGTAATGACCCCTACCATAGTGCTAATGTCACACCTTTTCATAGTTAGTAAGTTAAGGGATCGCTTCAAGTTCTACATAGGCCAGATTTGCTTGGTGATGTTGCAGTCAGGTCTAAGTGACCATCTGCAGTTTGAAGCTTTTATTGCATCATTGCGAAGCAATAAATTACTGGTGGCAAGAGGTGCACCCAGATTGCTCGTTTCCGGAAGGATTTCTAATATAGTGCTCTCTCTAGTAAGTTAATCTGCCATGCAGTTACCCGGAATATCACTGTATGCTGGCACCCATCGTAACAATATGTTGAACCTATCCGCTAGTTCGTCCAAAGAACTACGACAGACCAACTCGGTTTTTGAGTTGATGGTTACCATTGCTTTAATGTCGCCCTGACTGTCTGTCTCTATTAGATATTTCTAACAGATAATACGCTGGATCTCAGCCAGTCTGAGGCTTCTTTTATTGTCATCACCTCCGCCTGAAACACACTGCTTGGTTGGCTGAAGGATAGACTTATATTCAGGTTTTCCGAGTAGACTCCACCCGCCACTCTGTCATTCAATTTTGAATTATTAGTGTAGAGGTGTACGTGTTCCTTGTTTAGAAACTTTCTACTCTTACAAATTTCCATAGACGGAAAATCGATTTGATATGATCTCCCAAAGAAGTACCCTGCAAGAGTCAGATCTAGGTTCTCTGGAATAATTTTCTTGTATTCCATAATAGAAGAGTGCCCAATTAATTGTAGTTTCCACTGGGAGTTGGCTTTTAGCCTGATTGCAGTTCTTGATGCCATTTCTTTGCCATGGAAATCTAATGGTAAGAGATGAAATAGCACATCCAGTGCCGCGGAAGGAGTTAGTTGTTCTAAGTGCTTCGCTTATGCAGATGGAGGCTGACCTTTGAACTTTTACAAGGAAGTTGAGGTTTGTACCAGTGTTGAGTGCCGTTCACCACACCACGACACCATACATTAGTACAGGCCTGAAAACTGCTGTATATATCCAGTGGACAAAGTGAACAATGACGATAACTACAAACGAAAATTTTGTTTTGTTAAAAACAAACTTATTTTATTAAATTTGGTAACCTGTAACATCGTTGATATGAACTTGTAAAAGAAATTTTAATAAAGTTATTGAATATAGACGAATTGAAACGACAAAATAAAGGCGAGGATAACGAGAGTGAACCAAATAACGGCATAGATGATAGCTTGCACATGAATAAAATAAATAGCACAAATAATAAATCATATGATCATGATGATATTTCGTTTCGACATGTAGGAGATTCGATTCGTAAGCTTAAAGAAAAGTATAATTTGGATAATCCAGTAGAGCCAGTAATCCATAAATGAGAGCAAAACAAAATATATGCTGTCGACAAATAAAATGTCCTCACAACATCATATAGGACACAACATCACTGTCGGCTCATATAATTTTGAGGTAGTTCAGGAGTTTATCTACCTTGGAACCAACATCAACTCCATCAATAACATCGATGTTGAAGTAAGGCGAAGAATTACCCTTGCAAACCGTTGCTACTTCGGTTTGTCGAAACAACTGGGTTCAAAGCTCCTATCCCAAAATACCAAGGCACAATTATACAAAACGCTCATCCTTCCGGTGCTGCTATATGGTTCTGAATCGTGGACATTACCAAAAGCAAGCGAGCATGCACTTGGTATCTTTGAGAGAAAAATTCTTCGTCGCATTTATGGTCCTGTGTCTGACGAAGGGGTTTGGAGAAGAAGATACAATGCCGAACTATACCAGCTGTACAACGACATGGACCTAGCTAAAAAAGTCAGAATAAGACGGCTTCATTGGCTAGGCCATGTAGAGCGTATGGATGAAAATGCTCCGGCTAGGAAACTCTTCGAATCCAAACCCCAGGGAACGCGTCGTCGAGGGAGGCCACACCTTCGTTGGAGAGATGAAGTATCGGCAGATGTGAAAAAACTACAAATCACCAACTGGAGAGATTCCGCTCGTGACCGAAATCAGTGGAGGACAATTTTGCGCCAGGCCCAGGACCTTCAAGGTCTGTAGCGCCCAACAAGTAAGTAAGTAAGTAAGTAAGTAGAAGTTCAAAACTTATGTTGTGGTCGGAATTCCAAAAAATAATTTTTGCAATATATCCTATATTTGCAAAAATTTAAATCAAATTAAAATTTTGAATATAATTTGTTTTCAAACTAAAGCTGTTTTTATGGTATTTGTCATCGAGCTTGAATATTAATGTTGTTTCATACAACTCATTTCAAGGTAAATGAAATTTTAAAGAACACGAACTTTATATAATAAATAATAACAGTGATGCTTTGACCAATATGAGATTGAATGGATTTTTAATGTATTCTGTTGTTTTATAATTATGTTCTCAAACTCTAAATGTTTTAAGCCCCAATGTTTTAAATTAATATTTTCTTCACTTCTATAGATTTAGTTTTTATCTTTTATTTATTTCACTTTCATGTAAAATAAATTCATTTGATAAATTGTTTTTTTTTTCTGTGAAATCTACTAAATAAGTATCAATTTTTTAAATTTCTTCCTCAGGCAGTAAAATTGAATGGCTCTTTTGTTGTTTACTTTAAATGTAGCACAAAGAAAAAAATATGTACGAAAGTGAAGTTGTATTATTAATTAATAAACAAAGTTATTAATGGATAAGTATTAAAAAAAAAAAAAAAATATTATCGATATTTGCAATGCGAAATAGTGTGGAAAAAAATTAAATAAAAAAACAGAATGATATGGTCAAAGAGATATAATTGAAGCTTAATATTATTTAAAGGATTTTATCATCATTTTATAATAATTAATCTGCAATAATTATAGTATGTCAATGTAAACATAATGTAATTATGAATAATCTTATAATTTTAATAGAATTGATATTTCTTTGTACGATATATGGATAAAAATATTTTAAATAATGTGGTAGTGCGCAAAAACAAATAATTAAAAATCGGGAAGATATACTATATAACTGCTTTTCTTTTATTATTATCATAATATTATTTTATTTTATAATTTGCTTGTGTTATTGTACTATTGCAATAGGTCTTGAAGTTTTTAGATTTAATTTAGTACTGGGTGGATATTTCTGATGACGATCCCAAGTAAACTCTTTTTAGTAAATGGTTTTAAAATTTCCATATTTGACGATATCAAGTACAAAATTTAGATAACCCTTTTCTGTATGGTATTATCGAAATTTAAAAAAACACATAATCAAAATATAGATTAGTTACGCAATTAGAAATATATAATATTCATTTCCATTAGAAAAATTCAAGAAGTTAAAAACTTGCACGTGGATGGTGTTTGATAATGAAAGTTAGAATAAACAGTATTGAGCACAACTCAGTTGTACATATCCTTTGATATACCGCTTAATAAATATTTTCTTAAACAAAATCGATTTTCGAAATTAGATTGTTTAAGTTCAATATGATCACTAAACAGAAATAACAGTTATATTTCAGTTTCTATAAGGATATAGCCATTTAGTTTTCATGTTAATAACGAAAGTATATTTATACAAAACTGAGCCGAAACCGAATGAATTGATTTATGGTTTTGGACCCACTTCTTATAAAATGAAGGAAAAAACGCTTTCGATTTTATATGCGTTACTTAGAATATTTAAAGAAAATTATTTCAAGAGAATGACATTTGCTAAGTCTTACTTATAACAAATAAATGCTTTCATAAATTCAACTCCTTTAACAACAATCAATCAACATATCAACCATATCAATGTGTCATTTTTGGATTTATATACAAAAATAAAATATTTATATATGATATTTTACTGCCGTAAATTTAGGTACTAACCACAATGGAATGATTATGTGCTACTCTATTTTAGTCTTATCGATTTGATTATCCTACGTACTCTGAATATCTGGAAAATCCAAGTTTTAACCAAATATTTATCAACGGTATAAAAAACCAAACAATTTAAAAACACTTTACTATAAAAATATTGCGAAGAAAGTAATTAAATATTCTAATTGCTTCTAATAGAAACTGATACCGAGTTACAGAAACTAAATGCGTGCAAGCAACTGACATTTTTAAAATTGCTATTTTGTCAAGACAAATAATAGCTTTTGATGAAAACTGTATACCTGTTGGAAAAAAAATCTAGCAAATGCATTAAATGCATGTGGCGGTCAATAAAGGAGAACATTATAATTAATTTTAATAAATTTTTTCTACAAGTATCGGGAAAAAAACCAATTCAGCAAATGACTAGATAATTGAGCTGAGCAAAATAAAAATTGGAGGCTGTTTTCTTTTTGATGTATATAGTGAACATAGTATCTCAACTGATAATATGAAAATAAAATTTTTTGAATCCCGCCATACTTTTCTATCCGCTGGTAGCTTTGATCACCGATTTTAGTGAATATGTTAAAAATTTAATTGCATGCATACTAAAAAATTAAGCTGATTACATTTTGCACGACCGATCTTCCATAGATAAATTGACAAAAAGCGTACGTTCAGCTTATCTTAATTAAATTTGTTGCGCTAATACAGTTTAGCGTAATTAAATAGCTATGAGAAAACTAATTTGAAGATTTCAAATCTTTGAATTGTTTTGATATCGAATGTCTAACAAGTTGGTTTCAAACACTTGACCTTAACCAAGAGGTATAACTAATTTAAAGATGTTATGAAGCTAACAATAAGGGCTAATTACAGAAAACTTTGGGTTGTTTATACAATAACGGCAAATAAGAGAAACATAGAATTAAAATCTAACTAGCCAATACTCTGAACAAAAGTTAGTAGCTAATCTATACTTCATAAGAACACTCAAATACTTTTTATTACTTTTTGTTTCTTCCATTTTAT
This sequence comes from Argyra leucocephala, assembly GCA_963942445.1. Taxonomy (NCBI): domain Eukaryota; kingdom Metazoa; phylum Arthropoda; class Insecta; order Diptera; family Dolichopodidae; genus Argyra; species Argyra leucocephala. Next base: position 97,777,418 of record OZ012677.1, read on the forward strand.
TGTTGCTGAATAATTTTATATTGAAAAAGCCTTATGTGCAATGTCTCAAAAATCAGCTGTATAGCTATATAACACCACTTAATACAGTCAAACAAAAATACAGTCTTTGAGATATACCTTTTAATTAATTATAAATTATATTAAATTAGTTTTGTGTTGGGAACATTGAATTTACAAACAGAACTGTGTAGTATTCTAGTAAAAGTATATTAATATATTATAAAAGAATAAGTTCGGTACTTGCATGAATTTACCACAGTACAAAAAATAAAGACATATGATATTTTCAAACTTTCTCGATCGTTGTCTAGAATATACTCGAGATTACAATGAAGTATACAATCAATTCTAACTGCCTATAATGTAAATGCAAAAATTAGTTTAAGATGGCAAAATAAGAAAAATATATAAATGATAAAATATTAAGACTAACAAGAAAAATTGAATTGCACCTATTTCCGCTTGAAATTTTCAATATGAGTTAACTCCGCCCACAAATATACTTAATTCTTTCTTTTGAACCTATTTACGATTCGCACGATTTTATTAAAGAAATCCCTTTAAAATAATTAATAAAAGTAAAATTAATAATTAATTTTTAAATAATCTGATATTATAATAAAAAAATACAAAGTAATAAAAATTCAATATAACCATACTATAATTTGTAATAAATAAATAATATTTGAGTCGCATACTAATTTATTATCATTTATAAAGCATATAAATTTATTATTGAATTAAGTTGGTGTTCAATATCGTTTTTGTTTTTAAATTTCGTGTAACTTTATTCGACATTTCATTTTCTCCAGGCCAAAATAAAACAGTTTTAAATGGTGTTGGTAAATTTCTTCGAACGTCTTTCCTCGAGTTTCTTGATTATTCAATTTTCTTCAAGTTTTTTATGAAATGCTGGTATTGTATTGATCTGGGACTAATCACTTTCTTGACCTATTAATTCAACTTGCACATAATGTTGGATATTTAGCTCGATATCATTATTATTTTCCATCGAAGATTAGCATCCATGTCATGTTATTTAAAAATATGTACATGTTTCTTAAATTATATTCAAACTTAGTTTGATGCTCTGTCTGTAATATCAAAATTGCTGAAAATGTCAGCATTTTTCTACATCCTGTAGTCTTGTAAAAAAAAGTGCCTGTAGATTCCAAAAATTTTGTGAATATGTATAAACAATTTATTTTGGTAATTCATTTCAGATACCTTTATAAAATTTTGATGGCAAAATAAATTCAGAGATTGCTTCTATTTACAAAAAACTACTAATTGGTATAAACATTAAAATATAGATTTTTTAAAATGTAAGACGAGAAATAAAATTAATTTACTGAAAATAGTTTACAAAAATTTAGTGTTCGCAATTAGGACATATTGTATATATTACCGACTCGCTTTTTCTTACAAACTTTTATGAAAGGTTCAAATTTAGTTGTAACAAAAAGTACATAATATGCGAAATTAAATAATGTAGGGCGTAATTAGATCCTGTTTAGTTTGTTCAATTTCAATTTTAAATTTTCCAATTGCATCCTTATATGATCAAAAATAGTTAAATAATATTTAAGTAATTATTTCGATATATCATTTTCCTAATTCCGCCCGGTCGATCGTAAATATACGCAACATAAATTGACGTGTTCCTAATTTGCGCTCAAAACAAATTATCAATTTTAAATATTTTTTAATAACAAATTGAAGAAAGTATGTGTTAGAATCTATTTTTTTTACAATTATTTGAATAAAATAAATAAGTGAACATACCATCTTAATTAATATGGTTTTAAAAATCTCAACATTTGAACTAATTTTAGTTTAGTTTTCTAACAATAACTTATTTATTAATATGAATACAAATGTGCAATATTTTGCATTAAAACGAGGAGATAATATATTATTTTTTTTATTTACAAAAAAAATTAGAAATACAAAGCGTGGGAGTATTGTATTTACAAAAAAAATGGGTTGGACGGCTAATGTGATAGGGCGGTGATAGGTACACTTACGTTATATGTTAGAAATATGACAAAATATTTTTCATTTATAAAGAAAAAAATATTAAATCGTATTACGTAAATTATTTTTATGATTTTCATTGAAATTCAATTAATTTAAATGTTTTTTTTTTTTTGATAAAATATAAATTAAATTTTTTTTTTATATAAATCATTTTTATTTGTATATTCAAAAATGCACTTTATGTTCATAAAAACGTTAAAACCTATTCTAAAACCTTTTATTTTTACACTTGAACCAAATTTTATGCTATTGGTTTAAAATAAGGATTAGATTTTTTTTTTGTTTTATATCCTTTTCATTTTCAATTAAAGTCTGATAGCCCATTGTAATTTTAATCTTATTTTTCAGATCTGGGAATTTATTTTGTTCTTCACTGTAATTTTAAATCCAAATAACAAAAAAAAAAAATTAAAAAACAAAAAACGAATCAATATAAGAGTTAACTTAACTGACGCTAATTTGATACAGTGTATACTACCATAGTACAATACTTAATCACTTTTCCATGTCATACTTCCGGAGTTCTGCCTTTAAATCTGTCCCATTAAAAATGCTTTTATGCAGAGATTATTTATCCAATGTATTCATATACTCGGTTTTTAGTTTGAACTCTTATATTTGTTTTTACAAATTTTTGTTTCAGTTGATGGAAAAAGTTGTGATATGATAATATTGATAATATTATGGTATGTGTTCTGCTACATATATTGGTACTAGCTTAAAGATTATATGAACTGGAAATACTTTAAGCTTAACATTTTTTTTTCATTATCATTATAATGTAGAGAAAAATGTAATTTTACTCAATAGTGTAATGAAATGTTACTCAGTTTCTTGTGAATTTTGCTTTGTGTACTTTGCATAGTTCAATATTCAATGTTTTACAGCATCTATTTCGATATTTGAAAATAGAAAATATGAAAAAACTTTAAAATTTTCTTTTAATAATTTCATGAATTTTCTTTTTGTTAAACTAATATGGTGATTTTAAAATTTTTAGATAAGTTCACAAATGATTTTTTTTATGTATTTTAAATAATTCTTTCAGATTAAATGTATTTGTAAAAATGCACGTTAAGCATCTTATTTTTTTTTTAAATATAATCAATTTAATTTCTTCTGGTACAACAGCAGAAATATTAAAAATTAAGCTAATTTTGCTGATGCTGCTGCTTTTGTTTTCATTAAATTACGTGGAAGCAACAATTTTCTTTTCAGATTTTGCTTCTTTGATGTGCTTTCAACATTATAGCTACTTAAATAAAAGCGTATAACGTATTTTTCAATACATACAACGAGCAGTTTACTGCACTAATGCCGGTGCCAATATAGCAATGCTATAAATGTCAAAAATTATTTTAGCACAGATTCCACTAGTTGCTAAAAAGTTCCAAATGTATCTATTTATCAACAAAATTAAATGCGAGATTTATGTAACATAACCTCTTTTCAATTCTATTCTGTTATTTATTTATTAGATATTAAAATAGTATTGATTTATTGGCAAAACAGAAATGTATTATTTTTATTTGTTGTTGTTTTTTTTCTTCTTCTGATTTCTTATAGCTTTGTCTCTATACTTTTTTCAATCAATCATACAAAATATAAAATGTACTTAAAATAATAGAAATAGCAATGCAAAAAAAATATGAATTAGTAATAATAAAATTAAATTCAAGTAAAATTATATTAAAAAATTTGAACTTAATTAAATAATGCTGCACTTTTGCATACATTTTACATTACGTCTATATTATTATTGTATATTCATGTGTTCGTTCCAACACGTATTAGGAAAATAAAAATTGAAATTCGACCAGACAGCTTAGGTTAGGCCTTAAACATATATTTTTATATTTTAAATTAATTAGTATATTATAATATTAATCTTAATCTGAACTACTTTCTTTAATATTTTTTATCTTTTTATTAAACCAAATATAAATATTCTCTATACTTAAAACCATGTTACTATTAGATTTAGTATTAGATATTAGATATTATTAATAATAAAATTGAATTTTGTCTTATAAATTATTGAATAAATTATAACAAAATTTGTATTTAATTCGTTTGAAATAATAAAGAAAAAAAATATTTATTTTGACATCTTCTGTAACAATATTAGAATTTATACCGTTATACGTCAGTTACATAGTTATTTCTAATTTTGTAAATATTTGTAATGTGTTGCTATTTTAGCTTTTTTTATTTTGTTGCTGTTAAGAAATGTCGTGTTCATGCCATTGCAACACACATCAATTTAGCTTAGTACTATTCATCTGCATGAACGCAGCAAATCAAACGTTGAATATTCAAAATTGTAACTTTGACAAATATTTTATATTTTTTTTTTTGTTTTTAGGTTGAAATTCAATTTTGAAAAGATTGAAAATATTACTGATGAAATTTATTTATTTTTTTAAAATTAATGTTATTGTCAGACTGTTTATACAGTTAAAAATTATACGCATTGTAGTCATTGTACGTTGCTTAGGCGCTTACCGAAATGAATTTGTATAAAAAACTGTACGTCATTTATTCTTATTTAGTTCTTTTAAAATTTTTGGAATTTCCGTGTTTAATTTTAAAATTTTAATTTCCATTTCATTCTTAGAAAGAAAGCACGGGTTTCAATAGTTTCCTATCTTTTTTTATATAAGGTAATACATTCACAGGGCATTATTATTGTATCTATTTATATCTCACGATTTAAAGGTTTCTAATTGAAGAAAAATAAGGGAGATGGACAAACATAGTAAATTACCTAGTATATAAATTACCTAGTAAGACAAAATTTCCAAACTCAAAATTTACAGTAAGACAAGATTCCGTAACATAAAATCTACAAAGACAAAATAACAAAATTAAAATATAATAAAAATTGTGTGTTCTGTTGTGACTGTTGAATACAAAAAAATAAAATCTTCTTTTTTCAGAGTTGGCAAAACTATTAGTGTAAAATTACTATTTAAACGCTATTGAGTAAAATTACATTCTTCTCTATTGTAATTATAACGAAAAAAATGTCAAGCTTAAAGTATTTCCAGTTCATATAATCTTTTAGCTATATTAATTTAATATAGCTATATTATTATAGTTACATAAGCTATATTAGTGCCAATATAGCAAAACACATCATTACCAATATTATCGAATATCACAACTGCGTAGCCAATAATGGATACAGCAATAGAAATATCTCCATTGGGGTCTTAGTCTTTTAGGATTTTGTCTTTCGAACTTTGGGATAAGGACCTTGTGTAAAAAATATTCTTATATTATTTCTTTATTAGAAAATTGTGGAATTTCCATTATCTGAGAATGAAAGCTCTTTCCAATAACTAAACCTAAAATATGAAAGGACATACCTAACATATTTTAATATCTCATGATGGAAAAATCTAAAAGTTCGATGTGGTTAAAAGTATTATTCAATTCTAAGAGTTAAGTTATATGGAAACTGTATATAAATATTGTATCTACATTTAATAATATTTATTGAATAAAAAAATAGACACTGAGGAATAAAGCCATACGTAATAAAGCTATAATGGCCTTATTTCACTTTTGAATGAGAAATAAAGTCATATCGCACATTTATTTGTGTATGACTTTATTTTTAATTCAAAAGCGAAATTATAATTTATGGTTGAATTAAGTTAACATTTTTTTTTTCCAATAAGTGTGAGTCTTTAAAACTTTATAAAGACTTCAAGTTTTGTTTTTATTTAACTATTTTTGTTTTGAATAATAATTTTAAAAATTTGTTTCTAAAAAATGCTAATAATTAATTTTTTTTTTCTATTTTTAGGTTAGTGATTGAAAATTTGCAACTTGAAACAAAAACACAAAATTTTACTGTTGTGATAACTTGATAATTTGATTTGATGTAAGTTATGAAATTACCATTAAAATATAATATTCTTTTTTATTTTTATTAGAATTGCCTAATTATAAGACCTGGTTTTAAAATAACCAAAATGATGAAAATTTTTATAGAAATTTCAATAGGTATATATTTTTGGACAGATTGATCATACAGTTCCAGTGGGTTAAATTAAATAGAATTAGAATCGGACAAGGACGCTACGCAAAGATTTTATTTCAATTGAACGATATGTCTTCAAGTATTTGTGATTTTAATGTTCTTGACAAACAATTAGGTTAGTGTACAAAGCGGTGTTTATCAGTGTGAATTTGCTAATTATATTAAAGTATAATTTACAATATACTACTGCTTTTGGAAATGTGATAATTTTTCATCATATTGATTTATAAATTTTTAACCTTCAAATTTCAACTCTAATTTTGACTTCATTATTATATATATTTAACTTGAACTTTTATTAAAAATAATTAATTAATTAATAGAGTTTTATGATGGGCCCATCAACCTCCTCGATTTTATTTGGCCCAAAGTATATTTCCATTCCATTTATGCTTTTTTTTATCAAAACTAATTAATTCATATCAATTTCAATTAAAACTAGTCTAACAAAAAAATAATAATAATTAATTTTCAATTTCTATCCACTACCAAACTCAAAATGGAAAGGAGGATTTGAGTAAAAATCTCAGTGTTATATTTGATCGATGATTTTAATTCTGCTCAGCAATTCAATTAACTTTTTCTGCAGCCTCAGTGGTTTCAAGTTGATTTCAACCCTGTGATACTAAATTCGATTTTTACATTGTTGTAAGACAAGTCCCAAGAATGTATTATGTATGATGGATGGATGATGGTATATTGTGATGATGGCTCTTATGGAATAACTACATGTGGGTTTGTTTGTTTGTTGGCCATCAAAAAGGTAACTGTGCACTAGACTGCTTCGATTTATTCGCAGTCGAGTCTTTTTTGGAGATTTCTCCGTTTTACAAGTCTTGTTTATTTGCCGAAGGTTCATTTTGCTATGTTTAAACATATTTTTTTCATATAATTTTGTTGCACAGACATTTGTAATCCTGATAATATAGTTTGTGTTCCACATCAAGTGACTTCTTTGCCAATACATCAGTCTCTTCTTTTTCGGCAATATTCCCATGTTCAGGTAGCCAAAGAAAGTTTACTACATTTGAGTTTTCATGCAATAGTTTCTGAGTTAATATTCTTGTGCTTGGTAGTAAAACAACCTGTAAAAGATACTTAGGGAGTCACTACATAATATGAGCTTCCCCCCGCTGTAGTTCTGGCTAAAAAAATCAACGGTTTTCAATATAGCATACAATTATTCAGCCATATGTACACTGTCGTTCATTTGTTGAGTCTATACATAGGTATGATTTGCTTACATTTTTGAACGAGCATCATACTGAATTATTTGTTTTTAACCCATCCATACATAATATAAATTAGTGAGTGGTTTTTGTATCTTGTTTGAAGTTTATCTTTATGTTAATTAATATTAAAATTTTATGTTAATTAATATTAAAATTAATATTAAAATGTCTAACAAATTTTTTAAGCACGAAAATTGACTTATAGTAAAATCTATCAATTTTAAACTTCTCTTTAATTAAATTTGTATTATTTATGTATGATTGAACGTTAAATTATCTTATGTTAAATTACATAAATTGTCATTAGTACAGTACTGACCCACCATACGATAAATATAATTAAATTTTAAAAATATTTTAAATTTGGCTTCTTTGATTAATTCGAATTAATTAACATTTTACCATTAAAAAGTCTACTATATATTTATAACTCATACATTAACATAAGTATCTTAAAAATATTCCATGTTTAATGATGGTTAAAAAATTGAGTTAAGTTAAAAAAGTTGAAAATTTACCAATATTTTGGTAGTATTTGTCAGATAACTCACTTAGGAGCCTACATAATTTTCATTTACTTTATTATTAAATAAAACTCTTCATTACGAATTTGTATGACGTCATTAACTGATATGAAGTTTATGCATGAGAAAGAACTAAAAATGGAAAACTTTCGGCAAGATAAGTAGATTTATTTTAAGCTGACAGTTAAAAAAAATGAAATTAAGTTAAGAACAGTTAACCATCAAAGTAGTAAAATTCAATTTCGATATTTTCATGTTGGATAAATTAAATTAAATGTTTTTTTTTTTATATTTCAAAGATGATCAAAATTATTTCATGTAATATAGTAGTTATGTTAAATTATTTCCGCAGTAGGAATATTTTAAAATTAAGCTGAAATTTTTTAATTGAAAAATTTGAGTAATACCTTAATTCCATCATTCAGGTGTTCAAATTCAAGGATTTTCAGATTTTTGGTTATGTTAATTCAGATTAAATGGACAAAGTGAATTATTATAGATTTTAATTTAAGTTTAAAAACTTTTAACGTTAATATTGTAATTGTAAATCCACATTCATTTGAGTTTGGGAATAACACAATTTGTTAAAATTATTCTTAATAATTTTTAATGGAAAGTGGGTAATAAAAAATAAAAATTTTATTTTTTCTTGGACTTATTTCATTTTATCAGAATTGTTTAAATTCCAGTACCAGTAAATAAGCAAAAAGTAGTATTACCTGAAATATTTTAAGAACTAGTACCACTATACGACACTTAAAATAGACAGTACAAATACTGGTACTGTTTCCCAAAAGTATTTTTTTATTATCAGTAGCGAAACCATCAGTACTTCCAATTTTTCCAGTAAACCAGTACCAAAATTGATTGTGGTATTTAAAAAATGTTCAGTAAAATAAAACTTAGTTCATACTGGTACTAACGGGGGTAATACTTTTTTTTTTTGGATTGGTAGTTCTACATAAATGCGACCTCTTAAGATCTATTGTACTTCCCCGTTATGTTTTTTAAAATTATAAGTTAATGTCCTTGATGAACGCTATTAACGCTTTAATGTCAATTTCTGAATTAGGGGTTATGTATTCCTGGAAATATTTATGTCTTTTGCGAGCTATGGCGTCGCTGACAAATAAATTTTGAGAGAAGGACTCTCTTCTGTTAAGCAGAATCAGCAACTGTCTACCAATCCTGAGCAGATATATCAACCATTACCAGATGTTTGTTAAATGTACCATGACTTGGGATAAGCTATGCAAATTTTTTGATCTACCAATCGTGAGCAGATGTATGTTAAATGGACCTGGGATAAACTATATACATTTTTTGAAATTGGATATACAGCCTCCTTGATTAGCCGCGATTTAATTGGTGAATACAAAGTTTAAAAAGCCTTTATCCCATATGTTTTGGGTTTCTGCAGAGTTTCTAACTTGAAAACAATTCTTTGATGGTAGGTGTTTGAATGAGCAATTGAATGGTTTTTGATCCTAAGAATTAACTCTTCGCGATTGTTTTTGCAAGGACATCTACTTCTTTATTATCTTGTTGTCATTAATACCCAGGAGTCCACATGAAAACAACTCTGCTTCCTTCTGCTAGCTTTATTAAGCTTTTTCAATAGTTACAAATAACCTTTAGCTTAAAAATTGGGGAATCGAAAGCTTTTAAAACAGTTATCTGAAATTGTATATATGGTGGCACTTTGTATTCTCTTTTACTGCATTGTAATACCGATACCTCGATGGCATATGTTTCAGCCATAAAAGGGGGATATGTGCTCGCTAAGCTTGAACCTTTGTTCAAATAAACCGGTACCGGTTTTCTCCCGGATTTTTGAACCATCAGTATATCATACCGATGTAAGCTCTTGGATATAAAACTATTAGTACAGTGAAGTTCCTGCGGCAATCAACTGCTTTTGCCATATATTTCGACAATGTAATTGCTTCGGTTCCTAGTTAAATTTTCTGCAGGAGCAATTTTGTGTTTGAGGTTATTTGTTAGATGCAACCTTATCGCTGTTATTCTTGCCGTTTTCATCAAATGCAGATAAATAAGTGGAAGTTTCAGATTTCTTTTAGAGCTAGACTAGAGCACATTTTAAATGCTTCAGTAGTCCTACGACATGCTATTGTTTGTATTTAAATAAGCTTGGCACAGGATTTGGTCTGTTCTGTTTTTCATCAGCATATAAATGCGCGTAAAATATTATTGGTCTTATTATAGACTTGTAGATCCAAATCATATATGGGGATAATTCCTATATTTTGCCACACATATTTTGAAATAACAAAAATTCCTGTTGCCCTGGACCAATACTAGAATAATGTTTTATAACAACTTAGATCACAAAATTGTCTGTTGATAAATCTTATACCTCAGGGATTCATCTAACTTGTTATGCTAATAATCTATTCCCCGACTATATCTAAACTATAGGATTTTGTATTTAAAAAATAATATTTTTGGTTTTGTGATTTTTAATAATTTACGGTTACATGACAAAATTTCATAAGACAAAATTACATATGGACGAGATTACAGAGACAAAATTACATATGGACAAAATTTCACATTTAAAAAAATTACATATGCGTTTCTGTTTTTCATTTCACTGGATACTGGATATGTTAAATATTCATAACAATAATTTCATGTAACAAACTTTTATCAATCAACCAGTATCAGAACTACATCTTCTAGATGGTGGCTGGTGGAAAGTGCCAATTTCAAGAATTTGAACAGCCTCAAACAAATATATAAAGTTCCAGGTCCCGTCTAACAAAATACTCGCAATTTTTTTTTTTAACTTGTCTTTAGTGCAATAAGTCTTATGCCCATCTTTGTTCAAGGTCTTTGGTCCCGACTTCTAAACCGCAAACCTATCCGAAACTTTTTTAAAAATTATTTATGATAATTATTAATAACTTTTTTCCAGACGGTTGGAACAGGTGATATAGAGTTTCGGTCCCGATTCCTTTGACCCTGGTCCTATTGTCATCATCATATTTAAAGGCTATTGTACTCATGACAAAAAAAAATCAAGGTTTTCGGTCCCGACACTTGGGACGCCGGACTTCTTGTTCTTACAAACCCCCGCTACTCATTTATTGGAACCCTGTTTTTATCCATATGTAATTTTGTCTTATGAAATTTTGTCCATATGTTATTTTGTCCATATGTAATTTTGTCTTGTGCAATTTTGTCCCGACATCGTAATTTACAACGTTTTGCTGGATAAGCAAAATATTGTTGGGAAATTATAAATAGCTAGGAATCGAAAGGCTTTCATTATGATTTAAATATAGCTACTTTTACTATTTAATTGGCAAAGTCATAAAAGTCATTGGAATTATTTGTTATAGAAATAACTGTAAAAATGTCCTTAACGTGGTTTTTACGTACCCCTGTTCACAGTATTTTTTTCGTTAGTATGTATGTTGTTTATTTACCTACTAAGTAATATAAATACTTTTAATAAAAATACAAGCAAACTTGAAAAAATTATAAAATAAAGCGATCTTTTTGGGTTAGGACATAGAACTGCTACAAGTGAAATGCACAAAAAATATGAAATATTAAAGTTAGAAGGTTTTAAAAATTTAACTCAAGTGGTACAAATACATAATATTCAAAACAGATTTGTAAAATCCAATACAACAACTACAAAAAATAATGAAATACACTAATATGAAACAATATCAGCTCATCATATATGATCTTCAGCTAGCTTCCATCTACAAGGATCAAAACCTATGCTCAACACTGGAGTTCAACTTTGTAATGAACTGACGGATAATGTGAAAAGTTTGCCAACAAAAAAAAATTAAAAAAACATTTAAAACAATAATTTTGTCTAAACTCTAAAGATTATAATAATTTAACCGTTATTCTGTTGAAATAAAGACTAATTTTATTATTTATTTATTTTTATTTAGTTAACCCTACAACGAATTGCATATTGTTTGGAGTATTAATATAAATTTTTATTTCTATTTTCTTAAATTAATTGTTAGGTATATATTTTTTATTTCTAATTTTATTGTCTTTTGTCTAAATATTAAAATAATATAACATTAACGATTTGCATTTATATATTATGATAAATTTTTATTCTATTTTTGATAAAATTGTAATTTTTTTTCCTTTCTTGTTAATCATCACATACATTATATTTGAATAAATTGATGCAATTTTACACACCATATATGTCCTACGCTTTATTTTAAATAAATATAATAAATATATTACATATACTCTGTACGAGCTACTTAGCTCATTTTGAGAAACTTGAATAAATAAATAAAAAAAAATAAAATAAATAAATTGCTAAGTACCTAAATTTAAAATTATATAATGTAGATCCACATAATTATGTAGAGTTAATTATAATTTCCATGGGCGATATAAAGTTTTAAATAAAATTTTTAATCTATAATAAATCAGGATTCAAATTTATTTTTAATTTTATTTGACAGAGGTTCTAAATATTGATTTTATTACACAATTAGGCTTTTTCAATTTACAATTTTACTTTACAAGAGTTAGAACTAAAGTATAGACACACTTTTGTTTGTAATTTGGTAAGGAAATATTCTGAGCTTACTATACTTAATTTTTTTAGGTTAAATAGGCACAAAACCCTTTCGGCTTTTTAACGGAATTTTCAATAATGTGTTCCTATTTAGAAGCAATTAGATTATTTCTTCACTAATATTATTTCGCTCAAGACAACCAAAACTAAGGTATGTGAAAGAATTAATAGAGAAATGTCGATATTATTAATTCTGTCAATTTTCGGAAAATATTTTTTTTTAAATTCTCTGTATCTGTTCTTGTACTATTTATAGAAGGACAATAATAATAGTTTAAAAATAAAAAAAAAAAATTTATGGAATTCATTAATTTGTTATTCTGAAAATAGTAGAAAATAAAATAGGATAAAAATAGAGCACACAGTTTCAAAAAAACGTGTATCGAATTTCGTATTAAAAACAAACACCAATATAAATAAATATAAAAAGTTCATGACAGAACAGAAAAACACAAATGTACAACACAAAAGAAAGACTGATTTTTTTTTTTTTTTCATAGTTTTCCTGCTGAAATTTTATTGTTAGCTTATTGTAATTTTATAAACTATACATTAACACAACAAAACTCACCAAAATAAGCAACCAACCGTTTTGTTACCAACATTTTTTACATTCCGCATGAAAAACTAAAAAAATAAAAATGTCTTTAGAAAATTTTGAATTTCAAATAGAAATGGAATTTTTTTTTTTTTTTTTTTTACTAACTTGTAGAATAATAAAAAGTATGAAGAGTGATTTTTCTGCATGGCAATGCAATTTTCTGAATTGTTTCCTTAATAACAATAATGTAAAAAAAAAAAAAAAAACGTTTCAAAAGAATAGGAAAACATAAGAAAATGTCATGTGAAAAATAAAGAAAAACACAATATACACAACCTGTGACCTCATTTTTTTCCACAAGGATATTTTTATTTATAATAATTTTTATAAGATCTAATATTCTTATCTTTACTTGAATTGTGACTTTATTGGCTAAGAATAAGATTAAGAATATTAGCTATTATAATTTTGTATTAAAATATTAGAGGTATTTAGCACAACATTAACCAAAATTCTGTATTTAGAGTATGAAAATTTACATTTTCATTTCAAACCCCTATTTCAATCAAATTCCGTATTGTATTCTTAACTTATAAATTATATAATAGGTTTGTTGTGGACATAATATAAAAAACAAAGGTTTTAAAGCACATTATATTAGGTACAATTAATATTGGTTCGGTTTTAAAAATTGTTTTAAATATAACTGAAAGTACAAAAACAGCTATACTAGATGCAATATTTTTTGCTTTCATTTTGACAATGACATTGGGATGATGGTATCCGTGTTGCTTGTTTCAGGCATTAACAAAACATGCTTAAATCTGAAATTTTAGTTATTGACTAATTAAGCCCTCTCATGCGCACATCATCAAAATATGTTGGCGTTAATTTCATAACTAGCCTCAAATTATAATATAAAATATGAATTTAATACTATCCACACGGACAAAGGCTTATTTTTGGGATGAAAAATTTCAAGTTTTGATAGGTTGTACTCATTTAAAATGTCTTCTTCATTTGAATAAAATTTATCATATGCAATGCTATCATCTAACAAAATATCAATTTCGTCATTATCACTAACTAAATCATCTTCAGAATCTTGGTTTAAAATTCTAATAATTCAAAAGCATTAAATGATTTTCGCGACATTTTCAAGTTTTAACAAAGAAATGAAAAAAAAACAATCCTGTCAGAAGCGGTACTTAAACTAACGATATTTGTATTATAAAATCAGATGGTAAAACTACTATAACCTAACGGTAGATATAAAAAATTAATTTTTTTATTTAAAAATATTTTTGAGTAGAAAATTTACTTTCTTGAAACAGTTCTGTTTGTATCAAAAAAGGAAATCCATGATAATATGGAAGGATTCAAAATTTTTTTAAATTTAGATTAAGCAATCTTGTCCGTTAAATTATACCTCTTCCTTGCACTTCTTTAAATATTTGAATAGTGTTTAACTTACTGAGCTTGAATACTTCTTCATATTATCCTTAGGTTAATCCGTATTTGTTCTTTTTAACCAAAAACAATCAGTTATTTATTAATAGGCGTATTACATTTACTTAAAGATATAATTAACTGCCTTAGACTAATAATTTTGATTATGTAAAAATAACAAGAATTCTATCAAAAAATAGCTATAATACTGTCACAATACAATTACAAGCTATTTATTATTTTAACCATCATTGTGAAAATAAATTTATGAAGATCACAAGCACAGAAATAAGATCATCCGCATATAATATAACAATAAATGACCACAATTTTGGAAGAGTAAACAGTTTTATGTATCTTATGTATTCATAATAGAATCCGGACAGCACAAAAATGCTTCCACGCTAACCAAGGCTTTTTAAGTTCTAAAATTTTGAACGGGTAAATAAAATTAATTGAAATAAATTGAAGTATATCTAAAATTAATTTAATTATATATAAGAAAAACAATAAGATCAGACAGGTTAAATCTAAGCTATGATAACTAAAACAAAATTTAATTATCTATTACGTATTTTATATACACGAATTATAAAACAAAATGTTTTACTTAAAACAAAATAAAGAAAAAAAATTAAGAATATACAAGTACATAATTCAACCGGTTTAAGTATATTACATATAACTGCGAAACCTGGGCAATGACAATTACTGATCAAAATAAATTTTAAAAGTATTCGACGGAATAATACTGATAACGCTATTTGGTTTCAAAATAAATTATGATAGTAAGCACCAAATAAGATCAAACGAGGAGCGATACAATATTGTGAAATTTATTAAAACTAAGATGGGTAGAACATGTGGGGAGGATGAATGAGTATGGCAAAGGAATATTAATCATAGTACCGTACAATAATAAACCAAGATATAGACTAAGATGGCTAGACGAAATCGACGATAACTCTTGAAAGATTTGAATTAAAGAATGAAGAACAGTTGCAGAAGACAGAACGTAGGAAAGTTATAAACGAATTTAGGGTTAACCGTAAGCTGTAGAACCAATATATGATGATGAATACTTTAACCATTTAATACAAAAAATGGTATTAACTAAAATGCCGATCGAATATTCCGACTCTCCATTCTTTGGGTATCTTATAAAGATATCATTTAAAATTAAAACAATTGAAATTATTCCGATATTGCGATAGAAATCTGTTGCATTTAGAAAATTGTATAGTTTTGTTGATTTTTCTTTCAGTATTATGGTCCAGAAAAACAAATGTTTTCCTTATTGTTAAATTTTTTCGTTTCTTTTTTGTTTTTTATGATTTGAATTTTGCAATATCATTTCCAATTTGCATAACCGTTCATTTAATGCTCATTTGATTTTCAATATTAAGTGACAGATATGAAAAAAAAAATTTCTGAATATTTAAGGATATATTTATGAATATTTAAGAATATAAAAGGAATAAGGATAATAGCGGGAATAGCTATTGTGTAATATGAAATTTTTTACTTAGTTTTGTTCTGGGTTCAGATTTGTTATGTTGCTTGTAATATCTTGTTCCATGAAATTTGATTTTAAACTTTGATTATAATCTGAATTTTTTTTTTTTTTTTTGTTTAATTGTTATTGCTATTTAAATTTTCTTTTTATTTTATTTAAAAAACAGAAATTTAAATATTTCAATGTATTTGTTTACTTAAATATTTAATGGCATCAATTTAATTATTCTTCATGTCTTGTATATTGTATGAATTGTCTTTTATTATAGCATTAGGTTTTAAATTATAGTTTTGTTATCATGGAACCACAGCTTGGTCTAGTGGAGTTTAAAAGAAAAAGGAAGATACCAGACAATCAGGCTGCAAATAAACTTAAAACCTTCAATTTTTTCCAAAATGGAAATTGCTTCAGATTTATTTTTGGCTACCGTTTGAATTGTCACATTCTTTGGTTAATACAAAAATGCATTAAGAACAATCAGGGCCTTGCAGAGCTTAGAGGGGGCCCAGGCCCATAAAAAATATGACTCTGTTTATGTAAAAAAACAAATTTACATAGCTCTTTTATTATTTTTAATTTATTTAAACAAAATTAAATTAGTAATTACAAATAAGCTTTTATATAAGCTTTAGTATTAGCAAAATCTTTTATAATAATTGAAAAGTCAATATTTCGTGCAATGTCTGAATTTATATATCAAATTGATAGCTCATTCAACCGTTCTTGGCTCATTACAGATCTGTTAAAATTTTTAACGCTTTTCAACACACTGAAACTGCGTTCCGCTGAAGCAACGGAACCGGGTAGACTTAAAAATATTCTTAAAGCTGTTGATATATTGGGAAACAATCCAATTATGTTTTTTTTTAAAGCAAAGTTGCTGCTAGAGATGAATATGATTCTATGTCAAAGTTTACTTTAAAAATAATTTTTAAAAATATCATTTCATCCCATATTTCCCTTGGATTTTTGAAATGCATATTTTTTGCTCTCGATTTTATTTCCTCGGTTGATAAAGTTTGAAAAGTCTGGAAAATTTTGCGTAAAGAATCAATAGCCGAATCAATAATGTATATAAAAACATTAACTCTATAATGTTCTTCAGCATCAAACTGTGACGAATTATGACGAGTTAATTGAAAATCAGTTGGAATTTTGAAGAGTACGGCAATCTCTTTTAAACGTCCCACTCTTCACGTTTTATCTTTAGCCTTGCAATAACATTGTTAATATTTTCCATTTCGACGTCAAGTGTTTGCATTGCGTGCTTCAATAATTATATTAGTTTGTTGCAATAACGTTAACATTTCAAGCCATATTGTTGTCAAAAGAATGCATTTAAATGTATTCAAATATTGAAAAATTGACTTGATATTGAAAAGTTAGGAACGTGCGTGCGGTGGAAGGTTTAGTGGATTACATTCCTCTGAAAATTGGTTTAACAGCATCAATTCGAGCAGACCATCTTGTTTTTGATATTGTATGAAGTAACACACAGCTATATATTTCTTTAAAATCTTCCCCTTTCTAGGACTATTGCCAAAAAAAATTATGCATCTGTTATGCATCTGAATTCTCCCAAAATATGTAACTGCTTCTTTATATGTAACTCCATCTCCTTTTTCATCGATTAAGCATTAAGGGATTTTTCATATCTAAGAAATACTATCACTCATTCAACATTAAAATTTATGCAGTTGGCCTACTACGTAAAAAAGGTTTATATAACAATAACTTGAAATTATTACTATAATTTTTGTATCGTTGCATAATCTTCTGATATATTTTACAAATCATTGGTTAAAATAAATTTATTGTTGAACTCAAAATAATATTTCAACTTAATTTTTTCGTCCCCTACTGTTGCCAAATTAGCAAATCACTTGAGGCCCTTTCACAACTCGGGGCCTGAGCCAAATGGCCCTCATGGTCCATCCTCTGTTAAGGCCTGAGAGCATTTATAAAATATAAAATATATAAAATTTAATGAAACGTAAGAAAAATGTCGGTCAATTTGCCGCCCTTTATTCATGCCGGCCTATGCATTTGCCATATCTGCATCGCTTCTAAGCCGGCGTTGCACGTAACACAATTCAAAACAAAAAAATTTAAAGCAATTTAATATAAAATTATTGAAATTAATACTTAAAAATCTATAATTATAATTGACAAGCATTTAAGGTCCTGCGCAGTAGACACCTTTTTATTTTATTTCGATTCTCCTACTCCTTAATGAATTTCTAATATATATAATATATAAGATTGTATATAAAACAAAAATGCGCACACAGTTGGAAATTTTGTACTCATATGATTTTATTATTCAGCAAATACATTGTGCATTTAAGTGAGATTTTATGAAAATAATAAACAAAAGCAAACAAATCAGTTATTATAATTTATATGTTTACTTGTAAATGAATCTATGTACATATGCCAAAAAAAAAACAAAAAAACAAATTCATCTAAAATAACAAATATAAAAACAACAAAAAAAAAAACAAATCACTTGAATTCTTCCTTTTTATCTTTTTAAGTAACTGTCTCTAAATTTTGGATATTTGTAGTAATAATATAGTTTTTATTAAAATTATGTATTATGTAGGTATATATATAAATACCTCTTTAATGATAAAATTTTTTATTTTTAGTAATTTTATCCACTAAATGCCACTTACTATAGGGAATATATCGGAAACGAAGCAGTATATGAGGGACGTGTATTTATGTGTCCTAAATAAAACTTACTAACCACAAAACTTTTTATTAAACACGAGTGGTTTCTGCTACATCATGCGAAGTCTCTGTCAGTACGTAAATTACTGTTTTTTTTTAAAACTTTAAATTTGACTTCAACTTGAAATATAATTACTCAACAGGGGCCCCTAGTAATACTTATAATATTGTAGAAAGAGTAGTAAACAAAATATGAAATATTATTTTCCAATATAACAAAATGGCGAAAGTTAATACAATACTAAAGCCTTGATTCAAAATTTTGATTAAAACAGTTAGGAGCATCCCATTGTCCAAATGACTAGAGATGAATGCAACATCAAAAAAAGAAGAAAAATCTATATTAAAATAAAATCAAATAAAATTAAGTAATTTAAGTAAAGGTTACTGTTTTAAAGTGAGACTCTATATCTCTTACATTCGTATGCACGTAATTATTCAAACTTTGAGATTATTATGTAATGAATTTTCTGTTTTATTATATACGTTATTTTTCCAATATACTATAATAAATCAGTTATCTTAAATCTCTTTAATTTTTAAAAAGTTAATTTAAATCTTTAAATTTATTAATCGTTTGATAAAAAGGTATCAAAGTAATTTTGTTATATATATATACTTAAACATAATAATGAAAATATATATATTATTACAATCATAATCAAATCAATTACTTTACTATTATTTTAAAGTAATTGGTTTCAATAAAATTCAATTCAACTAATCCTTTATTAATTAAATTAAATTCTAAAATTTTATCTTTGTTAGGATATTTTTTTCGAATAAAAATTTTAAATATAAAAACAACAACATATCATAAACTTGGATAATTTGATTAAGTATTTCTGAAGAAAATTTAATTAAAACAAAACAACAACATAATATCTGAAATACTTAAAATAAATTAAATATCTAAATTCAGATGTGACCTGTTTATTTTAAATTAAATTATAGATAGGAAAAAACTATAACACGTGTATATATTAATCAAAAAATTATTTAATTAATTTAAAGAAACTTAATTCAATTCATAATTTAAAAAAGAAATAATATAATGTTAAAAAAAAAAAAAATAAACACAACAAAAAATAAAAATGGAATGAAGAAAGAAAATGAAGAAAGAAAAATAAAAGTTATTTGACTAATTTAAAAAATTAGTGTCTTTATACAATCGAAAAATTAATTTTAAAATTAATATTAAAAAAAAAAAAATGAATGTGAATGCGAAGTAAAATAAGAAGCGCAAACTCCATAATATAATATTCTATCTCAATATCCTTTTTTTTAATATATATCTATATTTTTTTAATTGTCTCCTTTATAATATATTATTTTATATGCATTTATATACATAAAATTTAAATGCCACAGAATTTTACCGCATTTATATTATACATATACCTATATTAGTTCTCGTTCTAATCCTGAGGTTAATGAAATTTTCTTTATTTTAATTTTTTTTTCTTTTAAAAGTTCATTAATAAAATTTTTCTTACTATTTCTCATATGAATATGCATGTACATTATTATAATATAATAATATTATATATAACAGTTTTGTGCTAGTATGTGTATTCGTATTGCATTTTGAACTAAATTTTATACATTATTATTGTACAGGTATATTCATAAAAAAATATTAGTTTTCTATGACATTTTCACAATGACTTGGAAACTAAAACAACTCCAACAAGTCTACAGGGTATATAAAATTCCAAGTTGAATATTATTCATTCATCATAGAGACGTCCTTTAACCCAATTTTTTTTTCTTTTTTTTTTTACTAATTTCAAAGGATCATTTGTTTTAATTTTCCAAGTATAAAAATTAACAATTTTTCCAAACCAAAAAGAATAAAAAATTTTCTAGTTTTTTACCTAAGTATTTACAGTCACTTCCAAAAGTTGAAATTGTTACAATTTGAAACCAAATTAGTTTTTAGAATATTTTTTAACGTTCTTATAACTTCATATTAAAATTTCGTGTATACCGTTGTAGTCAAATAATCAAGTCAAGTCTATAAAAAATTATTAATTACCAAAAAAAAAGGAAATAATAATCTCACTTGATTAGGGTGTTAGAATAGAATATCATGATAGAATTCCATGAAAACGAATTACATGTAGGATGGTAATAATAAGTCAAATATAGAAAAATATATTTCTGTGAGGTATTTATTTATCACAAAAACAAAATGTAACTCCTACTATCCGTAAAAATAGTAGAAAATGTCAAATTGTGATATAAAAATACATTAATTTATATATTAATTATAAAAATGATTTGTCATACTTTCTATGTGGTACAAGCTTGGAAGATTTTAAGTCTTAGAGAATTTTAATAAAGTTGTTGTATTATAATAAAATATATAGAATAAATTAATTACGAAATGATATTATAACACATATATATACACGTTTCTAGGTGGAAATTGTAAACATTTGGCTCTGTAAAAAACCTGTTGTTTAGGTTTCGAATATTTCAGAGAGATAGTCAGATAATCATGTCATCATTCTCTTTATTCATCAATTTTATACATTTTAACTTCAGACTGTTTGTTGATTTTTACTACTTTCTGTTGAACTTCCATAATGAATGGGTCAGTAATTATTGAAGACCGAAACAAAAAAAAATTAAACTACAACTGAAAAATATCTAATGTTCATTTTTTTAATTTTGCAATAAGCTAAAACTTTATAATTTTCATAAAAATTTAAATAAATTAAAGTTTTTAATAATTAATTAGTCCCAATATAATCTCAATTTAAATTATTTTAATTAATTTATATATAATATGTTAAGCCATAGGGTTAAATATTATTCACCTATACAACAAAAATAATGATAGCAATAGTTTTATTCATTCAAAATTTATTAAATTTGTTTTATCTTGGAATAATAATCTACAAGATAGGTATAAGATATCATTAAAATTGATTAAATATAATTATGAATTTTAAAATATAAACACAAAGCAAAAAAAAAATTATTTTAAAATATAGGTGGTGACAAATTCTCAGACTGACATTATCTTCTTTGTATATACCCATCCTTTTTCTTCCTCTTTGTGTGCATTATCAAAGTGTTACCGACGTTTGTCTATACTATAATAATACAGAAATTTGAAATACTATATCTATGTATTTTCGTATCTTTATATTAAATATTTTTTTCTTTCAAGGTTTATTATACTTAAATAGTTTTAATCTAGTTTATCCTTAGTTTTGCCCACATTTTCTAGGTTTTCTAAACATATCTAGCTATACGTGAAATTGATTATTTTTGTTTTAGATAAACTTTATTTTTTACTACTATTTTTACATTCTTAAACACTAGTCTAGCTTAAAACAATTATTTCATTTTATTTAGATTTAAACTTTTCCGAGAAGGGATCTGTCCCCTATATCACCGCAGCCGCAAATGGGCTTATTGTGATAACAATAAATTCATTTTATTTATTAATATTCCAATTTTTTTGTTTTTATATCAATTTGGTGCATTTTTAAGAATGTTTTAATACATAGCTATTGTTCTTTAATTTAATGTTAAAAGTCAATAGCCCTGGAAGCTAGTATTTGTAAACTATTGCGTATAATTTAAATTATATTCAATAATAATAATAATAATAAAAATAATTTAGTGGTTTGTTTTTTGTCTTGGATTCGAATTATGTAATATTGGAAATTTTGGGAGTAAGAATCAATTTTTTATTCAAAACTAAAAATAAAAATAGAAAACTAAGCCTAGCTTAATCTATCTTAAAAATGCTTATCCTAATTGAAAACAAAATATCTTTGTCTTACTTTAGTGTAATTCTAATTAGAGTTTTCGCACCACTAATAGTTTTATTTAATAAATTTCTCCTTATTTGGCATAGAAATTTCGAAATCTAATTACTGTTCAGCCGTTATATTGCCGTTTTACTTACAACCGTTATTGGTAATCTATCTACACAATAGTTTTACATGCGCGAGTTCGTCTGTTTTAATGATATAATAGAGCAACGTGATTACAGTTTTGAATATAATCGCTTTTGGCTAAAAGGGTAAAATGGTGAATAGTTTTAATGCTCTAAGGAAGATCTTTTCGATGTACTCCTCATTATGATAGAATATATAATCATATTAATGTATTATTTTCTGGAGTGTTTTGTACGTTATTATAATATTTTCGAATTGATTTTATGATAAAATTATCGAGTCTTATATTTTATGTTACTTTTGTTGCTTAGTGTTTCCTTTCTGTTGTTTTAATTTGAACAGTAATTCGATATCGGAGTGGAAAGCGGATGCATAGATGACAGTTTTCTAATTTATAAATAATAATCATTTATGGTTTGCTTCATCAAACTAATTCTTATACATTATATTCTTCGATATACATAATCGTTTTTGAAAGCTAGTTATGAACCGCTACAATAGGTAGCATGGACATAACGTGACTTAAATATATATTGAAAATCAGTTGATAAACTGTATGCGATCAATTTTATATAATGAAATTAGTTATTTGACAGTTAGTGAATGTCATCAGTTTTCACATTTTTTTAGTAGCAACAAA
This sequence comes from Argyra leucocephala, assembly GCA_963942445.1. Lineage (NCBI taxonomy): Eukaryota > Metazoa > Arthropoda > Insecta > Diptera > Dolichopodidae > Argyra > Argyra leucocephala. Next base: position 97,800,661 of record OZ012677.1, read on the forward strand.
TTAACTTTTTCAAAAAATTTTACAAATTATAAACATTTATTTCCAAAATTATTGTTCTATTATGGTATACATAATCGCCCATGTAAGAAATTTACTGGTCGAGGTATTTATCTATTTGTCAACGTTCTCAAAAATGTGGTTTTTATTATTTCATTAAATGGAAAATTTTGCATAAAGTTTTTGGTTCGTTATAAGATCCAATTGGTTCACGATTTCAAACCACAAAACCCTTGTTCTCGTAATTTTTTGTTGGATTGGCCTTGACAAATCAATTATAAGCTGAACCAGATTTTTATTTAAAAGTTTTGTTTAACATGAAAATTAATTTCTGCTACAGTAGTCAGTTTAACAAACAAAAAAAATTATATTTATACAGAATGAAAAAGCTTAACATATTCCATCAAAAAGTTATTGCTTGGTGAATTTACATACTAAAAACATACTTGATTCTAACTTCTTTAAAATAATGACGACGAATAGAATGGTGATTAAAAATGATTATTAGTTTCAAAATTTAATTGACATCAATCTGAACAAGTTTTCGTTTCAGTAAATTATAGTGCTATGTTTTATACAAACATTCGAACAATTAATTGTTTCAAAGAAAAATTTATGACAACATTAAGAAATACTCTATTGAATTGGTTTTCTAAATCGTGTGAATTAACGTCATTTTTTGTCTTTCTTATATATGGTGATATTTAAAGTAGCTGGCTTATGCTGAGAAACTAGTAATTAATGCTTTTATCTACTTAATTCGTTGTGTTTTGGATATAAAGCGTCCAAGAATTTGCAAAAGTTGTTCATACTTAAACTAATCGAATCTTAGTGCTAGTTTTCGTGTAAATGTGGCAACAATATATCGTAATCTACATTCTTTTTATTAAATATTTAAAATAGAAACGGGAGTACGGCAAGGAGATGCTTTATCCGCACTATTATCTAACTTAATACTACATTGCGCCATAGGAAAATTAGAAAAGAAAGGCAGTATATAAAAATAGTCGTTTCAATAACATTTTCGGTTTATTCTAAATTTATGGGCCATATTTCAATTTAAAATTTGATCACTCTAAAAAAACCATTCTTTATGTATGAAAATATGCAAAGAAAGTAAATTTTTATTTGTATGGCATGATTTGTTATTTTCTATACAATATTATTTACGCAAACTAATATATTAGTTTAGTTTAGTTTAATGCAACGTTTATTTTTTTGTTAAATATAAAAATTTAAAAAATTAGAGCTTTTTCGGAAATTCATTTTTAATTAAGTTTTAACGTGCAGTGTATTTTTATTTTGTAAAATGCGTTAGCTGCAAAAGCATTGTGTTCGTAAAAGCGAAAACTGCAAAACCAGTACTGGCAATATGTACGAAAAGTAAAACTACAATTTAAGCCTGCAGGGTTTTCAACTCAATTTTGCTTGCAAATTTAAAATTAATGTCAGGTTGTTATACAAAATGTCTGATATTACAAAATTATTCACTCAATGTATGTAAAAGTTCCTTAAAAAATATAATAGTTTGTTTCTATTTTCGAAAAAATGGGGATTTGGAGTTAAGTTTATAGGTTTTTTTATATAATTCGGTAATTTAGGTATACCAAAGTTTTTTTTTAAAATCTTTTGAGATAAATATTAAGAAGATTTAGAATAAAAGACATCTTCCGATTTATTTTATTTTTTAAATAATGTTTTCAAAATAATGAAACTTCGATGGTCAACTTCTTCATTTAAAGATACTAATGCCAGGGTTCGTAAAAATTTCATAAACAAATTATCCGTTTTTTTTTTCACTAATTTTTAATAAAAATAACATTAATAAATAATATTGAATGCCATTTTTGTACTGTTAATTTAGGTCTTGCATGATGCGGAACTTTTCTTAAACTTCAAAAGTCAATTCAGCTGTCTGCGCATATTGAAAAGTATGAAATTTTGCAGGTTTAAATTAAAAATTGCAGTGCAGTATGTATTTCGGATATGTGAAAAAGTCCTGACTGAAAATGTAATTTTCAATACAACCACATCGGTTCAAATATAATTTAATAATTAATAAAGATATAATATAACTAATAAAAAAAATAATATAAATTTATAATATACAAATTATATACCAAAAAAAAAATAATTATTAATAAAAAGGCCCACATTTCGAAAGGAAAAAGAACCTATAAAGTTGGCCTGGATCAGGATCAACTGTTAAAATAAATAAATAAAAATTAAAGATAAATAATACAAATTTAAACATTAATTTTAAAACAAAAAATAAATTAAATTCGATTCATTTTTAATTTGCTACTCAAAAGAGTTGAAGACAGACAATTTTTTGTACATTATGTTATTTTACTTAACATTATGTTGTTTTATGTTTTAATACTTGTTTTTATTATTTTTAAATTATGATTTATTTTTCAATATTTGAATATTTGAATTTTTAATTATTGAACTTATATTTTGTATGTGAATAATTTGATTTTTATACACATACTATTTTATTTTAATTTACTTATTTTTTTTTTTATTCTTATTCTGTTTTGTTTTCTTTTATTACCTAAATATTGTATTATTTTGAATTTTTTTTTAATTTATTTGGGTACATTGGATATTTATTACTTTATTGTTACCTTACAATAAAATTTTGTTAATTTCAAATTGTAAACTTTTATTGAAGTGGCGCTTAACACTATTTTCTAAATAAAAAGTGTCACTAACTATTCTCTTATTTGTAAAGTAAATTTATATAAAAATCGCTTCATTTTTAATCTGTTTGTACTGTCTAAGTAGGGGATTGGCCTACTGTAGAAGAACACTTTGATAACTTTATCTGCGCCTACGTGGTAAGACGACGTCATATTTTTTCTGCAAATTGTCGCTGCGATTTTACCCATCTTTGACGTAAAATGCCTGATGTTTACTGGGTACGTCATGTCACATACTTTTGTCAGTTGTTGACAAATGTGTAATTTTTATTAATGTTTGTCCAATATTATTTATTGTGGTATTTGGTTATTGTGTTGTATGGGATATATGAGTATTGAGATAGATATTGATATAGGTAATATTTTTTAGTTATATAAAGTATTAATTATATTAATTATTTTTATTGATTATTAATTCTATATATAATATTTTGCTATTTTTTTTAGTTATATTTTATACCCCCCACGGGAATTGAACCCGTGACTACCACATCGTAATATTCAAATACATTTCTGTGCTCTAACCGATTAGGCCACGGGAGGGAATTTTTATATGGGTATATTTTTATGTGGGTAACATTATCGAATTGAATATCATTATTGGACATTTTCTTAACAAAGTGTTTAGTTTAGAACAATTAATATAATCATTGTTGGTTAAATTTAAGTTCCTTATCTAAAATTACACTTAAATACTTAATTTCCTTTACATATTCAATTAAACTATTTTCTATTACTATAATAAACATTGATTTGGTTTTTTATATTTGCCTTAATTAACTTGCCTTGGACTTTATATGTTTGTTTCAATTTGCTTCAATTCAACAAAATACCCATTTCAATAACTACTCAACCAAATTATATCCATAAAAAGAGTATGAAGTCATGTATGTATTCATTTGTTTGCACACAAATTCATATGCAAATTTGATAAACATTGTAAGAAATAGGCGATAATAAGAATTTTACGTGTAAGAAAAAGAAAACATATAGTAAACAAAAGAGAGTAACAATTGAAATTAAATAAAAAAAAGTTAATAATTTTGAAAAAAATTTTCGACATAAATTTCGTTGAAATATTTAACAATATTATTTTCTAAAATGTATCAACTATGCATAAGATTTTTAGGAGACCTAACTAAAACATGTTTATCATATTCTTTAAATTCTGTGATTTGTAAATAGATGTTGTCCTCAGTATTATTTTATAATCGTAATTTATATTAAAAAAATTTTTTTTTTTAGAAATATTTGCCTTCAATTTAAGCGTACTAAAACTACAAAAATAAACTTTAGAATCGTAGCTTGATATAAGGTGCTCAAAGCAAGTTATGATTGTAATTACGGAAAAAGCAAATTAACCGAAATTTTTGGAAGTCTTGAGATGAAATTAAGAGATTTGGTAAAAATTTCGGCTAATTTGCTTTTTCCGTAATTACAATCATAGCTTGCTTTGAGCACCTTATATCAAGCTACGATTCTAAAGTTTATTTTTGTAGTTTTAGTACCCTTAAATTGAAGGCAAATATTTCTAAAAAAAAAAATTTTTTTTCCTTATTTTATTTAATATGTTTAATTCCAATTTGTTTTTGCATAGCCACTTGCATACATTTTCTATGCCCTAAGATATTCACTTTGTTCACATACCTTTACAACATCACAAACACTGTATATTAAAGTGTCGTCTGCGAAAAGAGATACTTTTGAAAACCGGAAGCCATCTTTAATGTAATTTATATATATTAAAAGAAGGACAACACCCAGTATTGGTACACCGAAGTTGAAAATATTCTTGCTCTAATTTAGTTTCTTGTATTTTTCCTTCTAAAAAACGAATTAAACCATTTAAGATTCTTATGTCATACTTAAAAACCTTACGTATAAGAATATTTCTATCTATGGTTTCATACGATATCTTTCGTAGATCTAGGAACACTACTACAATTTCAGCTATTTCAGAAACTCAATGTTTTGTTTAATAATTAAAGTTTTTTTTTTTGCTTTCGTTCTTCATGTACTCAATGACAAAAATAAAATTATTTTGATTTTTGCTGATACATAATTTAAATAAAATTGAATTATGTTTTCTGGAATTAATTAAAATATTGCATACCACAAAAATAATCATTAAATAAATTTTCATGAAAAAAATAACTTGTTCCACTTAATCTAATGAATTGCAGTGCTTTTCAATATTCTTATACATAATACTAACTTCTACCTAAATTACCAACAAAAAAAATTGTCTTTTGAGACAACTTTGAGGTAATAAAAATAGCCTATGATCCAGATTCATTGAAGTATTTTAAGACTCATGAATATTTTATACGAATTGGGGCAACATATTCAATTAAAATTTTTGTTTTTAACTACATCATATAAGAGTATAACTAAATATTTCTTAATAGCTTTTAAAATATTACTTCACATATACTACAACTAAATATAATATTTATAGTAAAACTTGAAGACTATAGATCTTCCAACCAATTGATTTTAATATTTGAATTTCTTTGAAGTTACAAAATTTTAGAAACTTTTCTTTCATATAATTTATTCTTCCTCAACTTAATTTTGGTCTCATTTTAAAGTTTTATTTTGACATAAAAACAGAAAAAAAAAACCCTGATTCTATTGGATTCTGGTCGTTGTCACATAACATTATAATATAACAACAAAATTATTTTAAAATCCAGTAATTCCTAAACAAAGAACTTGAAAATTCGTCGTTCATTCTTAAATTTATTGAAACTTGGTTAGACTTGAATACATTTTTTATATGCATTTTAAATCCTTTTATTACTCTAAGAGCAAAGTGAACTCTTAATAAGAACCAAATTGAATTTTTAAACTATTAAAGAAAATTTAAAGTTGAGAAAATTGACAAAATAAATAACAAATTTTAAAAAGTATTTTTTGTCATAAGTCTAAAAAGAACAAAAAATTTCATTATATATACAAGAACATTGCATAAATTTTGAACAACTTGAAAAAAAAAAAATGTCCAAACCGACCAAATAATTTAAACTAAAAAACAATTTTGTGTACTTTAAAAATTTAAATGAAAATTTTTTGTTTTGCTTTTTTTCTATTTTTTTTCTATTTTTTTCTTATGTTCTTTATGCTTTGTTTTATTTTTTCATTAAAAACTATAATTCCATAGTCGTCCAAATTAGGATCTCATGCAAGTATAACCTCAATTTTTAAAATTTTCATATAATTGTTTGTTTTATTTCCGGGCTATTTTTTTTTTTTGTATATTCAAAGTTTTAATTGATGGTGTGGTGAATATCTTAATATTGGATTAAAATTAAAATTTTGTTTAAAATTTTGAAACTCTAAAACAATAATAGAGAATTAGAAGAAAAGAACAAAAAAAAACAAAAAAAAAACTGTAAAAGAAAATTGAATGATAATTTTTAACTCATCCTATTGATGAGATTTTTAATAAATTTTTTTATGTAGAATGAAAAATTTATTTAAAAATCGATTCTTGTTCTGAAGAAGAAAGTATATATCATCTAGTTTAAAAGCTAAGGACAACTAAATAATGATGTTATTAAGATAAATCAATAGTGCATAGAACTGTCATATTTTTTGATAACAATGTGATCGGATCACGATATTAATTGACAATTAAACTTATGATAATAAATCAAATTTTAAAAATTTAAGTTCAAGTCAAGCTGTGTTAAATTTAAATGTTTGATCTTTTCAAATTTGGCATATTAAGAGACAAAATAAAACATATTTGATTAGTTTCGTTTAATTTGTACGTCTTAAATTTATTTCACTTAAATTGTCTCTATTTGAGTCATAATTTTTACAAAAAATATCTACATTATCGTAATTTTTGTACAGCATAACACTCTTATAAGTTTATTTCGAATAGTAAGGTTTTGAAAATAGTCGAATATTTTGAACAATTATACAAATTTTACTCTAACTTTATCAGTCATCAGTCATCTCTTTACTGTATACAGTATGTTGAGTTTAAATTCTATACCAATCAATTGTTTTGAGGTATTCCTGATCTTTTTCACATATTTTTCAAATTGTTATTAAATTTTGTTAAATGATGAAATTATTCTTACAGGAGACTGGTTTTGCATTTTGACGGCTGTATAAGTAAATAGGATAGCTATGTACAAAATATATTGCTAGTGCAATATCAGGGTTAATGATATCAACACATATTGAGAAATAATATTGACTCTCGATATAAATCAGTTTTTTACATTCATTACTACTCCATTGTTGAAATTGACGAACTATAGAAAAAATCTTTTTAAAATCAAATTATAATTAAATGTTCGTAAATATAGACGTATTTAAAAAACTATTTCAAGGAAATTGAATTGTGTTACTGAAAAATAGTGTCATTTGATATTTAGTAATTTACCTAAAAAAATGTAAATTTTGACGTAAAAAATTGTACATGTCAAAAGCGCATGTTTAATAAATATAAGCGAACTTTTCCTTGATAATTTCGTTTTTTTTACAAAAATGTCAGATTTTAAAATCTAAATTTTAAGCCGATTGGCTTCATAGCTAATTTTCACATTCATGTAGAACAAGAATACAACCTTTCTTCTCAACCTTTCTTTTCTGATTTTTTTTTTACCAGCTCTACTTTTACCTTACAACAATCATCTGTCAATAGACATTTAAATGCTGCCATGCAGTTTCAAAACAGAAGCTTGTAATTGTCTTGTTTTCTTAGGGCTTTGATAAATTCATTAATTTAATATAATTTAATTTGTGATAAATAAAGGAATAAATAAAAAATAAATAAAATAAAATTTGGTGTTTGGTCAGCTATCACTCAAAAATGCTAGAAGCTAAGTACTCCCCCAATAAATAGCGTTAATTCAATATATTCATTTTAAAAACAAATTATGTTAATGTGGAAGATTAGGGATTCATAAGAAACAACCATTTTCAATGATCCGCGAATTTAAACGACGACTTAGTAATCAATAATGTAAAAAACTGATCTAAATCGATTATTCAATAATTCTAATCCAATTTTCTTTTTCAGCTCAAGTTTAATTTAAATATAGACAATATTTCTAGAATAATTTTTTTTGCAAAAATATTTCAGGTAATTACATACTTATACAAAGCCCACAGGCCATATAGGTCCTCGGCCTGATGATTTATAACTATATTTTTTTATGGGTGAGATAGTTACCTAACGCTAACCTTCAATCTTTTTTTTTGTTTTTATCGGCTACCCAAACACTTGGAAAAGATTCCTTTATCCAAAATTATTGTAGGTGTGGGTAAGAAAAAAAGGGATTAGGATGATAGAGGAAAATTGGAAAGTATCTGAGACATTTTTCTTTTTTTTTGCGCACTTACAATTTTAGCCTATCGTATAAGCGGTTGCTGTATAGGATAGTTCTCGGAGGTTACGATCACATGGAGGTAATATAAGCACTTCCTAAGAAACTCGATAGGTGTGCATCTGGGTCAGCGACTGATTAAATGTTACCCTATCAATCTCAAGCCGTCAATCCCAGACCGTCCAGGTCTAATTATTCCTTAAAATATTTTCAGCAGAAAAGCGACCTCTTTGTATATAGAACTAAATTGATTCAACTTTAAAGACACCCAAAATAATGATATAAAATCAATATTTAGAAATCAACGTTCAGATTTTAAGAGTAAATGTAATAGAGATTGCGTTTGTAATATTGTACTGCTTATTCTACAACCTGCCTTTTCTTATATACATACTAATAGAATTGAATTACGAAAAATAGATAGAAAAATAATTAAGAGAAATGCAAAAGGTTTTTTATTTCAATTTAAAAAAAAAATTTAATTATTACAAAATTTATAAACAATCAAAAATCATAGAAGCTATGAGAGAGAAATTTACCACTTTCAAATTTTAAAATACCATATGAGATTCAATTAGAAAATATTACAACAGCAGCTTATTTACTTTAATGTATTTTTATATTATAAAAACCATATTTTCATTTCAAACGCAGTTGTTTAAGTAAACTTATTCAATTTCTCATCCTTACATTTTTAAATCAATCTGCAACAAGCTTATTAAAGTATAAATTATTACACTCATATTTTTTTTTTTTTGTCTTTTTTAAGTTTTTCAATCAAATTTTCATATCTTTGTTTATCGATTCGATTAAATATTATTATATATGTAGTATATAAAGTGGTTGTATAATTTAACATATGAACAATACTTGTACATGAATATTTGATAATCAAAATCACGATTAATTCGCGAAAAATCTTTTAAATTTGAAAATAAAAGACAAATCTGTATGTTGCTGTGTCGTAGGGAGTATAGCAGAAATTTGATGATGTAACAAAAATATTGTAAAATAGTCAGCGCTCTAAACTTTTTTTCTGTTAAATAAATTCAAAAACGAATGTGAGTACTATGAACATATAAATTCCCTTTTGGTAGTAAAATTTTACAACTCTGTTGTATGAAGAAAATTTTTTGAGCGTTTATGACCTAAAAATTTTTTTTTTTGTATTTTATTATCACCTTTTGCATACAAAAATCTATTGATTTTTTGTTGTTGGTATGTTTTTTTTTTTTTTTTTCGTATTTATTATTTTTAACTGTTAGCTTTCTGTAAAATTTTCTGCGTTATAAAATCACAAGAAAATAAAACAAAAAATTTTAAAAAGTCAGCGAATGATACGCTTGAGAGTACATAGGTTCCAACAAGTATATAATATGTGTACAATTTGTATATCATAATATGAATCTTCATATTCCTTTCAATGTAAATGAAATTTTAAATGCAAAAAAAAAAAAAAAAAAAACCAGTACCAGCCAACGTTAGAAGTTATGTTCACATATGTATGACATATTAAGAATAATATCGCATGATATACGCTGAAATAGGGCTATTTTAATAATAATAATAATAATAATATGAAAAGAGAAAATGAAAAATCAGGAGAAAAATAAATCATAAAAATAATAAAACAGAATCATCATCATCATCTTATACAACATGAGTCAAAGATATTTCTATGTTTTAGCATACATATTATGTATATCTACATTAGATCATCATAATATAAGTATGTATCTAATCTAAAACAAAATAAAATTCGCTGTATAAAAATTTATATATTGCATTGCATGACATAAAAACAGTGTAGGAAAGTATACACATATTAATATTTTTTTCTTTTATTACATACTAGGTATATTTTATAGAAAATAGGTTGTAGTAAAGTTACATAGAGCTACTAAAGTCATAAGAGTGAAACATTAAATTTACATGCATATTTCTTATAATTTTTTTTGTCGGACTTAACAACATAAAATAACCTTCTATTATATATAACCTTCTATTATACACAAGCATATGATGAATGTAGTAGAACTTCAAAAATCTTCATCTCTGCAGGGTATAAATTTAAGTCATTAAGTTCGTAATAGACTAGAAATTGAAAACTATATATAGAATATATATATATAAAACATTTTCATCTTAAGTAATTTCTTCGCTTCTTTTTTTTGTGCAAACACGTAACAATGAATCAGGACGTATCTGGTTTTACTGTAAAATAATATATTAAGCCTATTTCCTCTTATGTTTAGTTTTTCTGAATAGATAAAATTTAATTATAATTTTTATTGAATGGAAGTATGATAGATAGTATTTCATAATCTAAAACTGTAATTCATTCTATTTAAAATCGTCATTCCATGGCAATGTTTACGTTTTCTTGATGAATTTTCCAGTAATATTTGATTATTTTCAAGTATAGAAACTCAAATTATTTGGTATCACAAGTTTACCGATATTATTTATTAATTTAATAAAAGTTATAATATTGGTAGGTTGGCATTTTTGTGGTAATATTATTCTACCTCAAGTGAACAAAAAAATTTCGATATAATGAAAAATACAAAATTTAAACATACCTAACAATATAAATATAAGTATATTAAAGTGTAGTTTTTTTATATTAAATTCAAAAGAATTTTATCTCGTCGATATGCATAATAATATCTATGTATGTTCATCTATACTGCTGCACTCACTGTGTTACATATATAAATGCGATTGAGATTTCATTGAAGCCAACAAAGTTAAGGATAACATTTTTTAGAAGACTGTTTTTGTTTTTTTTTTTTTTTTTTTTTTTTAGATAATATGTCGTACTTCAGAAACATATAATGCCAATGTATATACATATAAAGGAACTATACTATAAATGTGGCTCTCTCACACAACTAAAAATTATGTGTATAATAATATTAGTAAATATACAGAGCAGGTGTTGTTCTTAAACCGTATTAATATTGCATAAAAAAAAATATAAAAAAAAAAATAAAACAAAAATCTGGCGGAAAAAAATTTACTTTACTTATTTTTTATTCACTTAAAGTTATAATAAAAATCTCCCATTTCATTTAAGAGTATATAGTTAAGCATATTTTTCGACACTTTTAATGGCTAAAACTTAAGTTACAACTTTTAAAGCTTTTTTGATAAACTTTTTTTTTTTTTATTATTTCTGTTTGTATTTTTATTTTTTGTATTCTGTTAGGGGGATATAATAAAGTTACATATTCGTATTCACAAAAAAAAAAAAAAAAAATTACAAAATGAATTACTTGAATTACAATGTTCTTAAAATATCATACGTAGCAGACACACACAAAGAATTTTATTGCATTAAGAGACTTACTGCATTAAATAGAAAATATTCGCTATAAGATTAAATAATGAGAAAAACAAAGGAACAAGGATTTAAGTTATTGCAGTTTGAAAACTAAAAAAAAAAAAAAAAAATTGGTTTCAAGGAATTTTATATAGTCGAATTATTTTAGTGAAATAATTTTTATTTATTTAAAGAGAAATTTGTGAAAAATATTACAATTTTTTTTTATCTTTAAAGTTTTGCCATATTGGTACATACCTACTGCAATAGAGAATAGTATTATTTCTTAAATATAGGTAGTTCGTTTTGTTACTTCAGAGCTTTTTTTTTATCCAGAATTCATTAGGTTAAAAATATTTCGCAAAAATATTTTCACCAGGACAATTGAGTACAGAAGAATAACATTATAAATGAAAATTTTATTTAATAGAATCAATTAAGAGAAAAAAAACGTAATTCATTAATTCGAATTAATTTTTAAAAATCAGTGAATTAGGACAACTGAAAAATGACAAATTTAAAGATAATTTTATTGAAAATATACATAGCTATACTTATGCATTTTATGTAATATATACACTTTTCTTTCCATGTTTAAATATTTTCACTAATTTATATTCAAATCAGATTTACCAAGTTATCCAAATTCTTAATAGAAAAGTTCAGATTAGCCTAAGTAAATTATAAGCTCCTAATGATGTAAATTAGATATAAGAAAAATTGTATAATGAAATGTTTAAGGCACATTAAATAAATAATAATAAAAATAATAATAATAATAATAATAATCATAATGATAATAATAATAATAATAAAAATAATAATAATAATAATAATCATAATAATAATAATAATAATAATAACAATAATAATAATATCAATAATAATAATAATAATAATAATAATAATAATAATAGCAATAATAATAATAATAATAGTAATAATTTTCACTAATTTCATGTCAATTACGTTCAGTAATTTTTCATTACAAAAGCTCTTAAGTTTTCTTTTGCTACTAATGATGCTGTTGGTATTAAATAAAATGTATTCTCTAAAACGGTATTAGGTATTAGGGATTCAAATTATCATAATAATAGATCATGATCAATTACAACTGAGGCCAATGATAATGTATTGATTTTTTTGAAATTATTACAATCGATTAGTTTAATCAGTCTGATATCCTTATGGCAGATTACCTTGATTGATCTGATCAACTGATCATATATCGTGCTACATATCTGATCAATTGATCAGATCGGGATTGATTTTATTGAATTTTATGTTAGAAAATTTACAAATATTTTTTCGATTTTTTTTATGTGTACATTTAAAATGGTAACGCTATAAAATGAAAAAGTACATATTTTAGAATGAAAATTAAATATTTTATTTCAAATTCCTATAAAAAAAATTATAATTTTATGATATACTTAAAAAATTAACAGATATTAGTTTTAAGTGATCTTTTTATTTTTTTTGATTTAATAATATAATTTGTAAATGTTTACATTGATATCTGACTAATTTCAATTAATTAACTTATCTTAATTAGGTATATGTATTTTGTAAAACTCAGATATTGGTTCAAAGTTAAAATGAAAAAGAAAAGTTCATTTTTTTCAAATTAACGAAATTTTATAGTTTTATGCTAGTGTTTTTTTTTTTATGTATTTTAGACATTTTTTAATTTGTATTAGCTGATCGAACTTCAACTGTAAACACATTTTATTTATAATAATAAAATTTTAAAAATTTCACATACAATATTTTTAATTATTTAATTTTTTTTTTTTTTTTTGTTAGTATTATTATTTTTAACAGCGAGTGTTATCGCAAATTTTTAAAAATAGCCTGCAGCATTATAAATTTATAGAATTTCAGAATAATCTAATTAATTATTCAATAAATAATAAGTGAAAATATATTTCAATATTATTATTTTTCATAAAATTTTTAGAATTTGATGAGATTAGCAAGAAACCGTTGTAACACATTAAAAATTAAATATTGTTCAACAATTAAAAATTGCATACTTTAGCGGTCATTTCAAACTTTTACCTATAATGGGTAATATTATTGTATAGATGTTTCCGAAGCAAGATATACCAATAATAAAAATGTAAAACCTTAAATTCAGTTAGAAAATAATTTATTAATTTCAAACATTAAATATAATTTTTAGTAAAATTTTAGCATTGAATTTACTAAGCTTTCAAAAAGTATGGATAATGTATTTTACCGAAAATGAAGATATTTGAATTTAAATGAATCAATAAAACTTTGCCAAGAACCTACCACATAATCTATTAAACCTAGTACTTTAATTCGGGAAGAAAGATTCAAGTATGATCTCACCTATACATACTCATTTGTGTAAAGTAATACATGATTTGGAAAAGCCTCAGTGTATTGACATTTAGAATTAAAATTTTCGTAGTACATAGCCATCAGTAAGCAGTTTTATTTTTTTTTTGTTTGTTTTATTTATTCGTTTTATTCTCAAAAAGAGCGTTGGCTCACACAGAATGATTACTAGTACTTAAATTTTAAATTGAATGTTAAACATACATCATAGTAAACAACAAGTAGAAACTATAAATAGCAATATGATATTACAAAAAAAGTGAAAATATAGTAAGAAAATATATAGAATATTTACAAAATAGAAAAATGTAACAATTATTGAGAAATTATATCAGAACAAAATTATATTAATTAACAAAACGGATTTTAATGGGATCAAATTGTCTGACACGATCGTGAAAATAATTAAAATTTATGTATGAATGGTAGACCTTTTGAAGCCTCTTACATAATAATTGATATGAACGTGTAATTTTATATAACCAACTTTATGTACTTTGTTATATAATATATACATTATTTTTGCAATTATGATTGAAAAATACATTATTATATGAAATAGAACATTGTTATACCTAATTTTTACCTGTTGGACGTCATTCAGTCATTTTGGTTGATCATTTCATTTATTTAAATAAAACTTTAAAATTTTTCACAAATTAGTAGTTTTTGTTTATGATATACTATTATTTAATTTCAAACGCCATTCAAAGAATTCTTAAAGGACTCCTTATCCTTACTCAAAATATTTATGATAAATCCAAAATAATTAAATTCGTTTAAATTTTATCTATATTAAAAATTATAATTTTAACAAGAATTATTTTCTACTAATTCTTTAAAACACCTAATTAGGATTTTCTTTGAATAATAATATATAGTAATAATATATAGTGTATACTATATACATCTAGATAGATAGATATATTTTTAAATATTTTATAGATTATGTACTATTAACAAAGATAATTGTAACACTATTTTTTTTTTACTATTATATTATCCTTAATTTATTACTATTTTTGTGTACATGCATGAATATGAGTTATAATCTTATGAATATTATTACCTACCTATATATCGTTGAATTAATTTAATTGCTTAAATTGTTGACATACTTTCTTATGTATATATATATATATATTAATACATACGCCATGTTATATTTAAATAATTTAAGTTATATTTATGTTTGCATAATAATTGTTATTTGTTGGTTTTATAAATAAAATAACCAGCATGAAATTGTCATCACCTATATGTTAATAGGCCCATATTTTTATACATAATTTATTTTAAAATGAAGAGGTGATAAAATTCATTTAAATTAGTTATTCTAATTTAGCTGTCAAATTATACTTAATATATATACCTACTTATATACTTACTTGTATAAACATATAAATAATTTTGCAATTGTAATATATCATTAAAATTATTTACTGACATTTTTGTAAAATGATAACAATTTTCTAATTGTTTGTTTTATTACTATTCTCATCTGAGAGTTTTGTAAGTGTATGTAAATGAAATATTTTATTTTGTTATATTTTTTTTTTAATAATTATAATTATTCAAGGGTAAATTTCTTTTTTATTTGGGGACAAATTAAGCAAATTATGTTAGAATTTGTTTATTGTCAGAATACGCGAATATATAACTTTATATAAAATTGTGTTGCCCAGTAATAATTTATTATGATTTGCATAAAATGAAAACGATTCAATACAGATTCGGAATATATTCCAATTGTTACACATTTTGTTGTAATTTTTAATTTTCTCCTAGGGCTAAATCTAGCGTGTGAGGTATTAATAATTAAGTTATGTATGAAAAAAATGAAAAACAATTAGATTCTAATTAGTTATTATTACATATATTGTGCTAAAAGAAAATTTGTTATAATAATATTGATATTTCGGTAGGTAATGAACGTTAAAAATATTTTCCTTGAAAAATCAAGTGCCATAATGGGAATTATGACAGATAATAAGATAATAATATAAGAAGTTTATTATTTGTGACATACTTTTCATGGTAATTTTATTAATAAAATTTTATATAATATAACTTATTTATATATTTAGGTTAGTTTAATTGAGTAATATATTTAAATATTTAAAATGTATACGCAGTGAAGAAAAGCAAACAGTAGATTTGTTATAGCTTGACATAAAAGAAACTATGTAGTATCTGGACAAGTTCCCTTAAATTTTTTAGGTTGGTTTAATGAACCATTAAATCAAGTCTGAGAAGTGATATAGTTAAACTGGTGAAGCTGATTTTCTCTCAGAGAAATCCATCAATACATTTAATATTTAATAAGCTTACGAAACATCAAAAAATTTTAATATTAAATTAACCGAAATTCTTTTAAATTATAGTTATATTTTTCAATTAAGGACCATACAAATTTTCATGGTTGATCGCGTTTGATTGCTTCCAAAATTAAATATTGCAACAATAACTTTTAAAGCTACCTTTAAGGCTAATTAAAATCTTCAATTATGAATTTTTGGTATTTTATGAATTACTATCATATCATGTAATAATACTTTTATAAAACACCATAAAACTAAATTTTAACTCATATATTTGTTACAAACAATTGGTATCTACTATCTATACAGTCAACCTTTTGACCTTTTGATAGAATATATGCAATGATAGAATGAATTTTAAATATCAAAAAGGATATATAAATGAACTCTTCATATATCCTTTTTGATATTTAAAATTAATATTTTATAAAATATTCATCTCTAAATTTATTATTTTAATATAGTTATTTATTATGTAACTAAAAAAATAATCTTATTCAATATACCTAGGTTGAAATTGACAACTGAAAAGCACTAATATATTATTATTATTTTATTAACGAGATCGTGCGAGACTTGCACTTAAAAAATTTGGTTACATAAGACTAAATTGAGTTTCTAATTTGTTTTGTTTGAAAATTGTTTGTTTAGTCCTTGTCTTTTTAGTGGTTTTTATAGAATTTAAATTACATATATTGTACTTGACATCATGATTTTTTGAAAATGTTTAAATAATTTACACACGAGTGCATTATTCAAGAAAAATCGTAAAGTGTTTACGGTCTTGAAAAATGATTTGGAAAATAACAGGTTCAGTTGTAAATATTTTTTCAATAAAAAATGAACTTTACTCTAAAATTATTTGTTTTGTCATTTAGAACGGATTAGCGGTTATGAAATGAAAAAAAAATTTAAAACAGTTAGTTATCATTATTTAATTTTACATATTTTTTCCACATTATGGGGATGTATGTACAAAATATAAGCTTCTTATTTTAGTTGTGGCAAGTTTACAATATTACATAAAAATTACTTATAAATTTAAAACGAAATTATATTTATATAATTATATGACAATTCATTTTCATTTAAATATAATTATATGATTTCTCGTTTGATTAACCCTAATCTGGTAATAATAAATCATTTGTTAATAAATTTATAAATAAAAATAATTTATCTTTTCTCTTGGTAATAATTTCAGGGAAATTATCACAATTCTGCATAAGTTTATTTTATTTTATAATGCTTAGAAAAAACTGTACCGATGACAACAAATCGGTAGCGCTAACTTTCATATTATGCTTATAAAAGTTAATGAGCTTATAAAACGCAATAACTCTCTTGTGGGCCTGCTTCAGAAAATTTTTGAGAGATTGTGGATATATTATGTTTTATGATGAAAATTTTAATGGCAGTCCTATTAATCTCGTTCTTATTTTGGGGCACACAGAAGTCGCTCCATAAAGTAAATTTATCTATTCTGGGAGTTTACAATCACTTCCTGAAGTATTTCAAATAAAGCACTACTAATATCGTTCCCAATTTTTCCACTATGTGCAAATGTCCAAATTTCACAGTTAGCTATTTTCTCTTTTGACTATAGAAACAGCTGCTGTCATATTGAAAACGTTAAATTTGCACACACGTGGATCAATTAAAAATTAGCGAATTCTTCAAAATGTTATGACCCAAGTTGCACACATGTGGATGTGGGACATTTCAGAAATAATCTAATTTTGACATTAGACTTCACAAAAAAATTACCCATATCCCAAAACTTTGCACATGGGTCATTTTATAACTAGCAAAGTCTTACAAAAGTGAATTATGTATCAATCTGGCACTGAATATCTCCGAAACGGTAACAAATAACGAAAAAAGGTTTGGATCAAAAGAAAGAGTATGTCGGAAAATCTAAGAATCTGTTCCGAAATCAAACAAAGCAAAAATGGGTTATGAAGCCTTGTAGAACTCGGTCGATGCAATATCTTTTAGATTATAATATTTTTCTTGGTTTTATGTCAATAACATTTACATTACATTTTTTTTTTTCTTTTTTTATGATCTTGACAGTAACTTAGGTAGAATAACCTTTTCGTGCTTAATTAAGTACGGTAATGCATCTCTAAAATTCCAAGTATCAAAATGAGATCAAAGTAGAAATTTTGAACCCTTAATCATACTGTTTAGTGGTGTTTTTAATAGTTAAAATGCTTAAATGATACAATAATTCAAATGAATATCATTCGAATTTGGTATTGGAATCTTTTATTAGGAAAAATTATTAAAAAAATGTAATTCCTTATCATATATAATTTTAACTTTTAAATTGGAAGTTTTCACAAAAACTATAACGTATCTATATATAATGGTATAGATGTATATAGATAAATTTTATAGATAATCAAAAATCAAATTTAGAGTTGGCAACACTTTTCTAAAGCAGAAAAATAGAATACTGTCATCTATTTACTATATATAAAGATATATTCTACAAATTGTGGATTTATTGTAGGATAAATTAAGATCGTATCTAATAATGCTTAATTTTATCTATCAGTATAAATAAATTTAATGAGTTTTTAGATTTTAAATTAAATATTGTAATTCTATTGAATTACTGGCATTTAAATAAACTATACAGTTTGTCGTATTAAATTTTATCATTCCCATATATATATTTATTTATGTATTGTATGCGGTAGAATAGAAAAAACCAGTGAAATTTAATGAAAAATTAAAACCAAAATCTATCAGAATTTTTAATTCATATTGTGAAATACAATTTTATAGGAAATATTTTTGGTTGAATATAATCTACAAGATAAATAAATTTATTGTATTGTTATAAATTAAAATTAAAATTAAATAAAATTTCTGTTTTTTTTTTTTATTTTTTGTAAGTCAATATATCAAAATATTTTTAAATTTGCATAATACCCGCAAAAATTCATTATAATATTTTAGAAAACTAATTTTAACATTGATATTTTTTTCCTTCTGAACAGATAATAATATTATTATGTTATACATATTATTTTTTAATTATGTACGAGTATTATTATTATATATTTTGTAATTCTAATAAATGTATCTACCTACATAAGTATAATTAAATAACGATTTTCTAAAAAAAAAAAAAAGAAACAAAAAACCTAAAAAAAGCAAACATGATATTATTCCTATATGTATATTTAATAATAATAAAAAAAAAGATATTTAAATTTACTGCTGAATTACTACTCTTTGATTTAAATATCATTTGATTTACGTCATTCATTTTGAAACAATTTATTTTGCATTAAATTTGAAATGTGCCTTTATCTAATATTAAATTTAACTAAATTAAAAATTACTTGTAAACTTTATAATTAAAATAATTAAAATAAAATGTAATTTTAATATAACAGATTCAAGTCAGGTATATTCGAGTAGGTATAGTCGAAATATATTTTTTAATGAATAAACAATTTTAACTACGTGCTGGAACTCGATTACTTTAATAAAAAAAAATAAATAACAAGTTTGAAAAAATTTTATTTTAGAACAGTCTGTACTAAGTAATAAAAAATATTATTATATCATATTATGATAACATATTCTCCACTCTATGCAATTGCACAGGTGTGTTTTTTTAATTTGTTTGTTAGTAACAGTATTATTGGAATATATTGGAATACATTGGGCTTTATTTAATTAATTAATTAGTGTTAGATGATGTAGAATAGAAAATGTAGATTGAAAATGAAAAATATTGCTTAATAATAAATATTTGAAATTATTATTGATACCCTCCTACATTATCAATAGTAATACTTCCCAAAATATTTCAATCAAATAAGAGTTATACATTTTTATTTGAAATAAAGACAAAACGGTATAAAATATCAATATTATATTTTTTTATTTATTTTAGATATTTGTTGAAACTTGTTGAAACAACTGTATTGTCCAAATTAAAATCATATCATAATTCACTCGACAAAAAAAAATTGGTAATCATATTTCAATATCTCTTTTTATTGACAGTAAGTGTAATGCAATTTTAGTTTGAGTAGATAATATAATCTTATGTTCAATCGAAAAATCCTAGGTTCGATTCCGATTAATGCAACAAAAACTTTAAGGATTTTCCAAATTAATCTACCATCATTTGTGATTGAGATAAAACAGATGAGCGAAATTAATTAAGAATATCTAAAAAGGTAAGGTAAAACGTGCAACTACGGTATTTAGTTCCTAATAAAGATTTCAGAAATCTGTTAGATTAATCTTCGAACAATATTAGACATGTTATGTTGTTTATAACAAATACATTACCGTATTTTACATGATATTCTATGTATAATTATTCTACCTTAATAGTGTCAAGAACATAAGAAAAATAAAATAATTTTAGTTGAGGCTTTCGTAGTTTTAATTTATTATAACTACGAAAGATTAGCAGAGCTAAATAAAGTCCCGTGTTATGTCTTTGAAGTACAAAACAAAAAATTATTTAAAATTTATAAACATTTGACATTTATAAATAGTGTTAGCACATGTAGTAGTATTATGTAGTAGAAGTTTGTTCATATTTCAACAATTATATTTTATATCAAACAAGTCATAACCCTAAGTCAGTGTAGTTTAAAAATATAGTAACGGAACTGTACCAGTTTTTAATTTTTTAAAAACATTTAAATTAAATGTTAAAATGTGTTCATATTAATTAATAAAATTTTGTAAAAATCGGTTAAAAACTCAATACATTTAAATATTTTAAAATAATATTTCAAATTCGTAAAAAACACTTTATTTGTTTTATATGTTTTTATGATTAAATGTAGTATTAAAAATATTTTAACTTGAATAAGCCATTTTTTTTAAGTCATATTAATGTCATATGTCATTTAGTAACATGAGCTATTATGTAGTCTGACAAAAATGTGACTTAAGATGTAATCGGAAATGTCAAACTAAGATCAAATGTATTTGCAGTCTAATTAATTAACTAGTTTGACTTAGGTCATGCCATTTTTTATAACAATTTTGGATGACTACTTTTGCAGTGTATTTGATTATTTAGTGAGGCAAGAATCATGTAATCGAAAAAGTCCTTTGCTAGTCATTTGCGTTTTCTGAACTTGTAATTAAAAATTTTTAAAATGCATTAAAATTTTAAATGCAGTAAAGTCCAGTTGTGTATTAAAATAGCATTTTATATTTTTCTGTGAAGTTCAGAATTGTGTATAATATCATTTGCTAATTTGATCCACAAGTGAACTTCATGCATTTATAATTTTTGTGAAAGGACCATGACACGTAATTAAAAAGCTTTTGATGTTATAAAAATTTTATTAAAGTTTTTTCTTTTATATTTTCAAATTAACTAGCTTTTCGCAATTTTCATTGCACATACCAAATTGGGGGAAGAGCATTGGACTCAAATTATTATTAGACAACATCCAAAGTGTTAGTAAAGATATTTCTCCAAATCTGATATCGGCCTGCCTCTTTCATGTTTAACCTAAATTTTTTTTTGTTCGTGTAGTAAAAATTTATTGGTAAACAGATAATAGAAGCGTTTTAATTTTTAAAAATCAGTTTCTTTAATTATTTTGGTAAAAAAATTGGGACAAACATCAAAATAATCAGCTCAAAAGTCAAACTACAAAAATCACTTGGAATGCAATTGAAAAAAAAAAAAAACGATTTCATCAACATTACAAACTTTTGTTGCTTCATCGTCAAATGTTTTTGCATTTAATCTTAGTTTGATATTCCTGATATACCTTTATAGTTGTCAGAATCAAACCAAATTTTGACAGGACATATAGTTTCGGAAAGTTGTTAAATTTCCATTTTTTCTTATGTTGACATATGCGATTATGATTTGTTGGCACAGAAATTATACCTTCATTAATAAAAAAAATGGAAGAGGCTTCTCTTCAAAATACATGTAAAAAAATTTTTATTTTTTTTATTTTTATTTATTATTTTATTTTTATTTCATTGTTTAATTAAAATATAATAACTGTTCTATAGACAAGCGGTTTTTAATATAAAAAAATTTTTTTTAATTTAAATGATTTAAGAGAATAAATAAAAAAAATACCAATTAACATAATTTATAAATTAAACAATTAACAAAATTTAAGTAAGTAATTATTTTAATATAATCATAAGAACAAAATAAAAAAAGAAACTTATAAAATTGTATTCAAAAATAAAGTTAGAGAGTAAAATATCAATTAAACTTATAATTATATATTAAGAATTATAAAATAACGAAAAGAAAAGTGTTCTACAAAAGCAAAATATTATAAACTAAATTAAGCAAACAATAAAAATAAAAGCTAAAAACACTCTATGCAAAAAGCATGCAGTAGCGAGTGTAGTTACAAAAAAAAATATTTGACCAAAATAAAAATAGAAATATAATAACGAATAAAAACCGATAATAAGAGCTTATTGCCCTATTAAAAAAAAACTAAAAATAAAAACCAATATCTTATAAAAAAAAACAATTAAGTTTAATTAAATACAAAAAATTTACGTAACTATGCGTACTAAGTCATTTACTTGATCATGATTGAAATTAAAAAGCCAGAGTTTAACCAAACTGAGTAATTTAGAACCATAACAATTGTCAGTTAAAGGTGGAGGTAATAAATTATAAAGCCGAGGTGCAATTGCTAAAAATGAGCGTACATTATGAGGGGGTATGATAGCTAATCGTCTGTTGTTGATTCTCAGATTATATATTTCAGAATACCTACTTCGTAAGTAACCACTTCTATTAAAGAATACTTTGAGGACTCGGAAGTAAAAAAGATGCTTCAGAGGTAAAATATTCAAACATTGAAATAAAGGGAAGCTGCTTTCCCTACGATGTTTTTTTAAAATTAGTCTGATAACACACTTTTGTTGTATTAACAAAGGTTTAAGATAATTATTAAAAGTACCACCCCAATTAACAATACCATATTGTAATTTAGAATTAAATAAACCATAGTATACAGACGTAAGCAGTTTAGAAGAACAGAACTGCTTAAGGTGATAAGACTGTCTAACAACTAAATGAAAATACTTACTCAAAAATCGTGTATGAATTGACCAATCTAACTTAGAATCTATTGTAACACCTAAATATTTGAAGGAATCCACACAATCAACTTTAAAACAACCTGCGGAACAGTTATACATTTCGTTAAAATTACATAATTTCTGAGTAAGAAGAGAATTATTATGAGGAAGAGGAAATCTTCTACATTTAGCACAGTGATACAAAATATTATCACACGTGGGAATAGAGTTACCTAAACTGAAAAACATAATTTTAGTTTTATCACTTAATAATAATTTGTGATGGCAAAACCAGCGACGTAATAAGTCCAAGTCATAATTAATATTACACACATTTTCAAAAAATGACTTATTATTGTAGGATAGACCAACATCATCAGCAAAGGCAGTTGAACAACCCTTAAATTTTTGAAGAAGAACAGAATTAAAGAAGATTAAAAACAATGTAGGACCCAGAACAGATCCTTGAGGTACACCCAAAGAAATATTTTTAAGATCACTGATGGTGTCATCAATTTTAACTTTCTGAGTTCGACCCGTTAAATACGAAGAAAGTAAATCAAAGAAATTACCCCGGAAGCCAGCTTTATACAATTTGTCTAATAGGATTTTATGATCCACAGTATCAAATGCTTTTTTAATATCAATAAATAACGCAGCACTTTTCAGTTTATTATTAAGAGCTTCATAAATATGCGAACAAAAAGTCACAAGTGCATCTTCAGTAGATCTGCCACTACGAAAACCAAATTGCTTACAACTTAAAAAGTTAGTAAGATCTAAAAATTGCATCATTCTTTTTGTTATCACTCTTTCAAATATTTTGGAGAAAGAACTTAACATGGAAATGGGACGATAGTTATCTGAGCAATTTTTATCTCCTTTCTTGAATAAAGGAATTACCTCAGCAGTTTTTAGAGCATTAGGAAAAATTCCAATTTCAACACAGCAATTAAAAATATGAACTAGAACATCCACTATATTAAGACTAATTTTTTTTAAAACAAATTTAGAAATACCTAGCGTATCGAAATTAGAATTATTTAATTTCATTATCAATCTATGGAGTTCAAGTGAATTTATTTCTTCAAAATAACAACTTTGCTGCTGCCAAACATCTTCAACTATATACAGCTGGTTACTGTCACAAATCTCAGAACTAAATTCTGCAGTAAGACTACTCATATCTGTGAATTTTTCATTAAAATGGTTTGCAATAACTTTTTTATCACATACAAGAAAATCACCAATAGATAGAGAAGTAATAGAATTACTAGAACTTATATTTCGATTAAGTAAATTGTTTACAACTTTCCATTCATTTTTTGCGTTACCTTTGGCATTTGACAATTGTTTTATGTAAAATTCTTCTTTAATTTCCTGAATTTTTTTCCTGAGAAGTTTTGAAAATTTTAAATATTTTCTTTTTAGGCTAGACTTATTGGGAAACTTGTTACATGATTTAAGTAATTTCTTTTTTTTTTCAACGAGTTTAAGTAGACTCGAATTCATCCATGGCCTTAAAGGCAGCAAGTTTTTTTTTCTTTTTCGCATCGTAACTACAGTGGAAGAGTTGAGATAATATTTCAACTTACTTATAAATAAATCGAAGCCTATGGAGGGGTTTAATTCATTAAAAATATCATCCCAGGTCTCAAATCTGAGCTGAGAATTAAGTTCCACAAAATTTATTTTTGAGTAAGAAAATATATCAGAGTTCAGATTTCTTGTATACCTAGGTGAATAATTTAAATTCCGAAGAAATAGGTAGCACATTCTTTAACCCGAATTAGCCTGTGTTGCCATATAGCAACAGCTAACATATAGGTATTTTTGCTTTATTAAAATAAAAACCGTTATGTTAATAAAAGTAGTATTGCACTTTTTTTTACTTATTTATATGTTCTTATATTAATTAGGCTCTGAAATTAAAATGACATAAATAGAAATATTGCAGCATACAGTTTTAGTTTAGTGAAAAAAAAAAATTGTTAAAGGTTGTTGACCTGAAAAAATAAGTTGCACTATTTTTCTAAATATTAAATCGTATTTATTAAATTTCGTTTTTGGATATTTATTTTAACTAAATGTAGTTATTTGTTCAAGGGAAACTTTTCAGTTCAAAAAGTATCTTATACAAATTTTTTTCATTAGTATTTGTTTGTTGCCATATGGCTAATCTATTATAGAAAACTTTTGTTCAGAGTATAATTATTGTATGTGATTTATTTTTGTGATTTTATAGATACTTAACAGTAAAAAAAGCATTAGATTATTTAGAAGAGATTTCCTGGGACGCACCTAAGTCTATATTTATTGAACCACCAAATGAAATTTGAGATTTAGTAGTTCTTCCACCATTTAAAAAAAAAAATCCACGCGCATATGCTATTGGCGAATTTAATAAGTACATAAGTGGCGTCGATAGAATGGATGAGAACATCAGTTTATATCGGCGTGGGATTTAAGGAAAGCAATGATGGAGCAGCATATTTAGATGACCTCTTGATGTATCAATATACAATCCTTCACAAATTGATAGAGTTCACAATTCGGAAATGCGTCAATTGTAATTTCGTTGAGAAATTGCTATATTGCTATATATTATTGTGGTTATTACCCAACCGCTATCTCCTGGAAATATAAAACGTAAAAAATCGCACTCAAAAGCTTTATGTTATGATAATACTGAACACTTTGTAAATTCTGTGGAGAAGAGACGAATATGTACACTACTGCGATTATGCCAACTGCGTAAAACAGTTAGTAGAAGTGATAAAGGACTATGCGTACGATGTTTTGAATCTCATCACAAGCAATAATATTATGTTCCATCCATTATTTAAATATTTTTTTATCAATTTTTCATCTATTGCTCATTTATAATATTATTAACATATTTTATTCCAAAACCTAAAATGTGTATTTCATATAAATTTTTTCTCCTATATGTATAGCCCAGCGTTGCCATATGGAAACATAGATCCTGAATGGCAATGCGGTTTCATAAACCAAAGCTAAGTAGGTAGGTAGGTAGGTAGTAGTGGCTGCCGACAGTGCACCGACACACTTAGACCGGTGAAGTCCATTGTGACACCACGGAAATTTTCCTCGCGTTGAACCAATTTGAGTTTTTAACGAAGCGACCAAAAAGAAAAGAAAACCATAAACCAAAAGAAATACAAAAATATGTTATCTTACTCATGACTAACAGTTTTTACTAAATATAACCTCAGAATTTAAAAAAAAAAATAATCTGGGCTAATTCGGGTTAATATAAGTTCCACTGCTGAAATTTTCAAAGCTATATCACAAGACTAGTCGTTTTTAGACTCTGAATGTTGAAATTTATATATGGTTTATATTCGTTTTCACTTGTAAGTTGAAATTTTGAACTGGAAATTACGGGTATTTATTTTATTGTTTTAATAAAGCTACTACTAAAGCAAATTCTAGTGAGGCAAAAATATAAAAAAAAAATTAAAATTACAAAGTAAATTCTTGGAAAATTCCCTTTTATTATAAAATCTGTATATATATGTATATGTATAGTTACTATTTTACTTAATTATAGGGTGAGACTATGATTTTCAAAAAATTAAATTTTAATGTAAAATAAAACTTTTCCTAAATTAACCGTATTGATAAACAGAACAAAAATTGAATAAATTCTTAATAAAATTACTTTTAATTTTTTTTTTGTTATTTTGGCATTCATGCAAATCAAACTTTAATTTATTTCGATTCATAAATTGACTAACATTTCTTTTTTTTTTAAGTTGAAAATTTCTAAAATGCTGCATAATTAAACTCCTTCTGTACACAAACTTTTCTAATAGGTTTGAGAAATTCAATGTTATATATACTTATACATATAAGTATGAACGTAATGTGATTATACCTAAGCTAAATCTAAATATAAAAATATCTACCTTATAAACAATCTCATTTCCAATAACTTGCTCTCTTGAAATCCAATCATTTAGATTTCTAGATGTAATTAGAACATTTTTGGAGAATATTCTTTTCATTTGTACAAAAATATATTATCTACCTTTTTGAATGTATATGTAATTTTCATTCTATAGAGACTAAATATTTATTCCGAGACGAAAAAAAAAAACCAACACAAATATAACTAAACAAAAAAAAAAAAACAAATAGAAAAAACGAAAAATACTCAAGTGTATTAAAAGTGCTAATGACTTCTTTTCGATACCTAATCAAATGATTGGAGTAATTTTAAATTAAAACTTTACCAGTTGAGTATAAATTGTAAAATGCTTGACTTAATTTTCTGCAAAAAATTTTTGTTTTTATTATTTTTTTGTTGTTTTTGTATATGTTATGTTAGGATATGCATATTGAGCCAAATATCCTGTAGTGTTTTGGTGAAATGCATATTATTTTATTATTTTGTATACGTATTCTACTAATGTGTTAATATATTCATACTGGGAAGCTTGCCACATTTACAATTTAAATGAGAGACATTTTAAATTATTTTTTTTTTTTGAAAATTTTTTAGAAATTATGTGTTTCGAAGGTAATTTAGAAAACGAGTACCTACCTACCTAAAATTAAAAAAAAAAAAACTGAATCTTTTTGATATTTATTAAATTTGTTGGGAATGTACTCCATTTCCAAAAAGCTTTAAGAAAAATTTAAATATCTGAAACAATGATTAAAAATTAATATCGGTAATGATAAAAGTCTGTGACAATAATTAATTATTATATAAAATTTAAGTATAGCAAATCTAAAGTTATATTAAATAAATAAATTTAACTGAAATCAATAATAAATTTATAGTATTATTAACAGTTATATTTAGGTACAAATGCTCCTTCTTTTAGTAAATCATATATTCATAAATGACTTGGCGATTTTCCCGTGTAAATCTTTTTCCGTATAACTGTCATTTACAGTCAAATTTAAACTTAAGCTACGTTACTTGTATCAAAAATCATCATAATCAGACTTGTACTTTGTCCTATAAAATGTACTATTATAAAGTTACTTTTAGAGTTACTGTACCGTAACGAAAACCTCGTAGTAATTCATTTCGTCCCAAAAACGTAATTAGGCACTGTTTATTCACCCAATCTAAAAAACAAAGTATTCAAGATCTCTCTTTATTAATAGAAGTCCCACACAAAAGAATTATTTCAAATGTTGTGCAAATAAAACAAAATAAATTTTGACAGTATTAGAAATGCAAATAAAAGCAATGATTTATCTATTTATGTATAGGGATTCTATGGTGTAGCAAAAAAAAAAGGTTAAATTGTGAACATCTATTTTTTTATATCGTAATTTTTTTTTTCAATAGTTACTTTGAAGGCCGTTACGTTTATTTAGATGTACATTTTTTTATTTATTCATTTATTTATTGCCATGATATCTACATATTCATAATTTTTTAACAATTTCAAATTTTTTAGAGCTTATACTATTGTATTTGCACTTATGAATATTATTAATTATTATTTAGGCTAGTTGACTAATTTAATTACTATTTAATTTATTATTTAAATTAAAAATGGTGACAAAAAATCATTTTTGAATATTTATGTTTTTTCATAAAACTTACCACTACTTACATACTAAGAAATAAGCTCAAATTAAAACCTATACTAAAATTTTTCTTATGAGCAGATTATTTGAGTTGCTGCAACTTTCCAGAAAAGCAGGAATCAGCTTTTCAATTTGTTGCAATATAGTGTTTATATTAGCAAATCCATGCAATTTCTTGGTTGTCTAGGTTTTGCAAGAATTAGTTTTAAAACTTGCATATGGGCTTTGGCAGTGTCTTTCACTATTTAACACTATTTAAAAATTGTTTTGTATATTAGCAATTTGTTTTTCGAATTTAAAAAAGACTTACCGATTTATTACAGTATACAAAAGTTTAACAAACAAATTACATTTTTCAATAGCTTTATTAATGTGAGTGAAAAACAATATTTTTTTATCGAAGTGAATTCTAAATTAGGTGATGTATAGACAATCTCTATATTATTAACCCAAATGTTTTCTGTTTGGCCAAAAACTGGATTTCCTTCTTCTGGTAAAGAAAATCGCTTTGACTTTATCGTCATTAATTTTTATTTTCCATTTGTAGTAATAATCTTGAATATCTTTAAATGCATTTGCTAGATTGTTTATAATTTCAATTTGACAGTTAGACGTTGTTTTAAGATGATGGTGTCATCTGCATATCAGTGCAGTTGTTAGGCATAGAGGCAAGTCTGCTATGAAAATATTATATAACATGGATGATACTGTTGAGCCTTGGGGGACTCCTGAGGTAAGTGTCACAAAATTCGATACATCCGATCCTATTTTAACCAGAAATGATCTATTTTTTAAGAAGCTTTGTATAGTTTTTATGGTGTAGGTAGGACGTTGAGAAATAAATAATTTATGTACTTTGTGCCAGACAGAATCGGAAGTTTTTTCAATGTCGAGTGTCATACTCATTACAGGTTTTTTATTTTTTTTATTTATTTTTGATGATATTTGATATCCTACGAGCTTGATTAGAAGTTGAGTATTTACTTCTGAATCTGAATTGCTCATTAGGAAGCATATTTTTATCTTGTATAAAGTTGACAAGCCTTTTCTTGATTAATTTCTTAAAAAGTTTTCCAATAATATTTAAAATACTAATAATTGGACGGTAACTTTCTACGCTTACAGAGTTTTTTCCTTTTTTTGGAATGCAAGTTACTATTTGACATTTTTCGGGAAAGTAACCTAGTCGCAAACATTTACTAAAAATTGTACTTAAAAATTGATAACTTGTATTCTATAAGTTTTCAAGCTCTATATTTGGAATTTTGTCTATGGACCCGAAGCTTTCCTAACTTTTAATTCTTTAACTGTGGCTTTGATTTCGTTTGAAGTTATTTTCATGATGTTTTCAATATTTTAGATGTAAAAATATTCGTCAAGTAAACTCAAAAGTATAATTTTTAGACGTGCATGATCTGATTTTTTTATGTATCTACGGTTCTTTCGAATCAAGATTTTTTACTTAGTTGCAAAAAGATTCAACGTTCGTCTGACCGTCATAATGCCATACAGTTTTTTTTTTTTAAAGAGAAAGGTTTGCAAACGGGAAAATAATTGTAAAAGTTTACTTCTAAGTAAGCAAAAACTTACTAAAACAGGAATAGGGAAAAATTGGGCAACGAATTCTAGTGATTATATCTAAATCTAATATCTAACTTAGCTAAGCCTAAAGTTGGGCTATAACTGATTTACTCCGGAAGCATTTTTATTTAATTGTTACATAATATAAGGTAGGTTATTATAGTAAAATTTTATTATAATTTTTTTCGGTTTGATTAGATTTCTAGTTATTATGTTAATATTATATATAAACTTCTTAGTATAGGAATACAGAGGAGGTAGTTACCGTTACCTTTACTTATAATTACTTTTAAATAAATTTAGTAATGATTTTTTTTACTAAAATATGCCCTTTAAAAACTTGAAGGCTTAGGATCTTTTATTTAAAACAAATACAAAATATATTAAGGATATTTATGAATAGGTATAGTGTAGACTGAAGGTGTAGTCTTGTACTAGATGTAGAAATGTAAAAGTGTATTACCATTGTAAAATTTTTATATGAAATAATATTCTGCAAAACTCAAATCTATTGTACTTTTATTATTGTACTTTAGTTTCCATTGTACTTTTAAGGTTTGCCATTTGTAAGGTCAATACATTATTTTGTTACATAAATCAATATTTGGAAAACGACTAATATAAAGACAGTGGTAATTTTTAAAAAATTATTTTATGAATGCAGTTACAAGTGAAAAAGCTAGCTATTTCTCACTTATTCTCATAATTATAAATTAAATTCATCTTTAAAGAACCCGCTTTCACAAAATTCTACATCGAGTACAACATCAACAGTACAAGAGTGCATTCACGAAATCGTTTTACAAATCATTGTAGATTTACACCTACTACACTTCCATACTTAATCGTAAATATACCCTTATTATTTTTATATAATTGTCCTATTAAAACAAAAATAACATATGGTAACTTCAATACTCGAATACATTTTTTTGTGCTCATAAAAATAAATATAAAATATTTTCTTGGAAAATTTGTAATTTCAAATAATTAAATACAGTGTTACAAAATAAGAAAATAAACAAAAAAAAAAAAAACAAAAACAAAATAAAATAGATAAAATAAATTTAGAATATGGGTTATCTTTGTTTGATTTTGCACCAGCAATTAATGTTGCTTTTAAAATGCAACATTTTACATGTAACACATAATAATATTACAAATTTCTATATATATATATATATATATATATATATATTGTATAGTCAGTCA
Organism: Argyra leucocephala; assembly: GCA_963942445.1. Taxonomy (NCBI): domain Eukaryota; kingdom Metazoa; phylum Arthropoda; class Insecta; order Diptera; family Dolichopodidae; genus Argyra; species Argyra leucocephala. The sequence goes on from OZ012677.1 coordinate 97,832,165, forward strand.
TATACTCTGTTAGGATATAAAAATCGGTTTAAAGAGAGATTTTATATTTTAGTTAAGAAAATTCTATACTTTAGGTATTATTTTGCTATCTCTATAATATCAGTATATGTACATATAATATAATGTTTGTGCGTATATCCACTTAATGTAGACTTTGGTGAAATGAACACATTCATATTATAATTTGAAATTCTAAAGAATACGAGTATTTTGTATTACATTTAGGTATTTCGTATTTAAATAAAGCAACACCAGGACTGAGCTGGTATACATAAAATTGTTCTTTAAAATGTCTCTCTATATAATAGTTGATTGTATTTTAATTTTTATAGTAAAAAAATAAAAACCTTCCCTTTTCAAAGCTTTACAATAAAATGTTTTTAAAAAGGAAAAAAAAAGGAGAAAAATAAATAAATAACAAGTATAAAAATAATAACAGACTATATTATAGTTAAAGGACATAAAATGCACATTCAGAAAAAATAAAAAAAAAATAACTACTTGGACATCATAGTCTACTAAAATAAGCAAAAACTAAAAAAAAAAAAAGATAAGATAGAAAGTAAAATAGAATGAATAATCCTACAACATTTTACATTACAATAGCAGTCGATTTAAGCAAAGGTGTACCAAAACAATTACATAATTACATATAATGAAATCCAACATATAAGTAACTAGCTATATAGATAACTTAATATTGTACAGATATAAATATATGTTTTTATAATACATAAATATATAGAAAATGAAAGTTTATGCATTTAAAAGATCCTGTTTACTGTTTGTATATACCAATGCAGATGTTGAGAAAAATTTGAACTTTTAGGGAATCTATAATAATGTTATTTTAATTTAAAATTTTGTTTTTAAATTGCATTTCGTCCTTTTTTATGTTACTCTTTTTTCTATATAGGAGTGAAGTAGAATTTTCTTTTAAAAGGTAAAATTATTTATATTTGATTTGTTTTCTCTGTTTCATTCTAAATAAAATTTTTTTCAAAATACATAATGAAATTTCTAATTAACATACCCAAATAAATTTTTAATTATAAGTTGACGCAAAAATTTTGTTGTATTTTTATTTGATTGCATTTTTCGAATTTTTATATTGGTTTAACTATAATTTAAATAAGTTATGTAAATTAAATGAAAATTGTTTTGATAAATTGTAATATAATAATAGTTTAATAACTCTATAGATCGTATAGAGATCGCATAATCGGTAAAGCCATAGATATATAAAATATAGATTGGCAGTTAGAATAAAAATTTTCAGCCACTTTTGGTCAGCTGTTTTTGAAAAATCTGAGTTCAAATAATTTAGTTTCTATTGCAAATATACCCCTTGAAAATGGAAACTTCGCACCAATGTAATATGAAAAGTCTTGGAGTAAAAGAAATATAAAATTACAATAGTTTTAATAATTGGATTGTTTTTAATGTAAAATCTCAATTAACTTAAAATAATTCTTTTTAAATTTTCTTTTAAAAACATGTATATGTAATAATATATAATCAACAAATCAAAAAGTAAAGTTAAAAAAAGATGTTTTGATACGTATATATTTATGTTCTTGATAAGAATTATATAAACAAAATTAATTAAATTGATACGTGGGCTGATAATAACCAAGAGTGGGAAAAAACTCTTTTACTTTATCGTATACATTATATATTATTTTATAAAACTAAATTCACATAGATTCTATTATTTATGTACATTCCCGTGAAATTTTATGTCTACATATATATATATTGATAATATTAAACATATTAGATGATATGTATACAAATTTATATTATTTATAAGTATTGTTTTTATTATTATTATTATTAATAATCAATGTATATCTAATCACTTGTATTATATGCATATATGTATATAATATTTATCATTCCCATTAAATTTAAAGCTTTTCCCTCTATTTTTCTTTGAATACGTTTTCCAATGCTCTAAATTTGCAATTAATAAAATGAAATAAAATGATTTTCAAATTATCGTATTAGCTTAAATAATATATTTAAAACAGAAAAACTATAAAAAATAAATAGTGTAGATAATAATGTTAAAAAACAAAACTAATTTTAAATTCAATAAGAAAAAATTGAAAAGAATTTATTCTACAAAACCATCAAAATATTAAGAAATAGCTGTTATATTTATAAAATCAAATCAGCTGAGTTGAAATATTGAAAAACATGCTCATTTTTGGTTGAATCTGACATTTAATAATTAATATGATAATGTATTAGAGAGAAAGAGATAGCAATGCCAAGCTGCCAATCTATATTTTATATATCTATGGGTAAAGCAGTACGCTATAACTCTATAGATCGCATAATCGGTAAGAGAGTAAAAAATATGCAATGTGTCAACAACGTAAATTGTTCGGAACTAAAACTCGTGTATCTTATAATCATCTTATAAAAGACACGCATTTTAGTTCCTAACAATTTACAAGGATGCAAAGGATTTTGATATTAAGACTAAAATGCAGTCTCTTAAACTTCAGTTATTAATTTTTCACTTTCATTGTTACAGTTAGATTAGTTTGAAGCAAATTTGAATAAAAGAAAATTAATTGACTAAAGAGTAACTGACCTGAGTAATATGAAATTTATAACTGATAGTAAAAATTTTATTTTTCGATAATTGAATAAAGTAATTTTGCACTGCCGTTGTTTTTTAATTTTTATCTTTCAGGTTGTAGGTTATAATAGGTCTCTTTATGCTTATGCGAACTAATAATAATATATTTATCGGTCTGATTTTAATGAAAATGTTTTTGCGTAGTAATTGAATAGTATATTCTTGCTTATTTCATTAGTTTATTCTACTTATTATCACTAAAGCCATACTATCTTCTAATAAAAGACAAAAATTTTATTTCCCAAAGATTCTTCATGGGCATTTTTTTGGACGCTTTTCAGATGATAATATTTTTACTTTATTTAAAGACGCACGATCTCATTTACAATATTTGTTACAAGCTAGTATCATAGTCTTATTCTCAGTTATCAATAACAATTAAAGAATATACACACAATATAAAACATCATTCAAATACCTAACAGCTCAATAATTATCCCAACTAAAGTAATTAGTTTTTGGCTTAATTTGTACTTAATTTTTCTTACTGTATAGGTATACTTGTCATTCTTGTGAGGGCAGAACTTTTTTTCATAATTGTAATTATTATAACATCTATAATATTATATTGAATCAATATTCTTCATCAATAACTTAATGATTTTCAGATTAAACTAAAATATTTCATTCAAAAAAAAAATAATTAAAAACATAATTAAAAAAATGTATTTTGACACAGATATCATAAAAAACAAATTTTTATCATTGAAGATATTGAATATATCTTAAATCATTGAAAATGTTACGTGATTACAAAAACAAAAAAAAAAATCTTACTTTAATAATTTTTATAAAACATACTTATATTATTCATCTTTAATAATCTACGTATAAGAAAAATGATTATCTGACATGTATTACAATTTTCGATATATTTAATCTTTTCAATTTGATATCGTTTAAAAATCTAATAAAAGTTTTGATATTCTTATCAGAGCACACCTTAGTATGATTACAACCATCTATCCGTAAAACCTGGCATGACATTGTTTTCAATCCAATTCAAAAATAATCTACATTCATAATGAATCTCATGTGATATGGTAAAAAATATTGAACTTTTTCTAATAGTTTTCATAGCACACCTGACCTAGGTGAAAATAATTTTCCATCTTTTGTTTGCAATTCCCGTACACTTGTTTTATTTTTTTTTTGTGTTTTTTTTTTATTTTATGTATATTATATCGTAATACTCTTTTAATATATATAATATTATACACTATCTATATAATAGATAATACTATTTATAACACATTACATACACATTGTGTTTTGTGTAGCTTGTAATGTTCTATCTGACATTTTACAACCTCATGTAGTCTTGAAGTCATCATACAATCAAAACTATACAGATGTTTGCTATACCTACCCAATTGTGTTTTATATAAAGGCTATTTTTACATTAGATATTATTATATGTAAGAAAAGGAAAAATAGTTTTTGTTCCCAATTCACATCTAAAAGTCATATTGTCTTACATTTATTAGAAAGGAGAAATGAAAAAAAAAAAAATATAATAATAAAATCTTAAGAAAATATGTTAGTCCTTTTGTAACCGAAATTGTAAAAAAAAAAAAAAATGATTTTGTAAGAACTTTGGTTTTATTCCATTATTATGATGTTCCAAATGGTAACTCATAAAGTATATTACCTGTGTTGGCACAACCCAAATGTTGGAAAAGAAACATGTTATTTTAATATTGTATTCAGTTATGGACTTTAGTTCAAGTCAATATAGATAGTAATATAGATAGTGGAAGTTGTAGTTTTTTTTTTGTTAAGTTATAATTATTTTAATTTCTTAAGGATCAGGAATAGCTGTTTGATGCTAGCTATGCTTATTAATTAATAATAATTATTTATTTAAATATATATATGCCACATAGAAGCTGTTCGTAAATAAAAGTAGAAATTTTGTTTTTTTTTTTTTAAAACTTCCCTTTGACCGTAATTACAGTATATGTCGTCGCAAACAATTGAGTCTGGTGGCAAATGACGGTAAATATCGTCTTAAGTTGTATTTGTATTATTTTATTCAAAAACCTTATATTGTTATGGTTACTAAAGTATTTTTGTTTTGTGTAATATTTTTTTAAATAAAAATGACATAGTATACAGTCGTTTAATATTTTTGAATGCGTAGAATATAATTTTAAGAATGTGGGAATGGTCCGCTTTATGACGGTAAATGCCGTTTTATTTACATGCAAATTAGATTAGTAGTGCATAGCATAGTTGGCGACAATTGTAAGCATAGTTGACGACGGTTGTTCAAATTAAACTTTTTTTTTTTTTTTATTTCATGGTATAGTGCATACTTACTGTATTAAATGCAAAATATATTAATTATAAATATGTTTCAGTAAATTGGACCCTTTCAAAAGAGAACAACAAAAAATATTAGAATTCTTTGAAGAAGAAAGTGGTGAAGATCTAGAAATAAAACCCAATTATTACTGAGTCAGAAAAAGATTTTTCCAGTGATGATGGTGAATTTTGAAATGATCCCCCATATACTGGCATTGAAAGAGAAGATTCAGATGAAGATCAAAGCGATTCAGAGCTTGAAAAAGATATAATCATGAAGTTAGTGATGTTCATGATCAATTAAGTTAATACCTTCAGAACGGTAAATACCGTCATTTGCTTACTAAGAGTAATACTTTGTTCAGGAACGCAATTACGGCAGATATCCGTAAGGGTTGAACTTAAACACTTCTAAACTAAAATACTACTAGTAATCATCAGCCCCCCAAAACTCGAGGAAATTCGATACAAAATCGTACTCATATTTCGTTAGAAATTGTTTTTCATCATTTCAATTTATAGTGGCTACTATATAATTTATTTTTTATTGATTTGTCTTAGACAACAACCTCTTATGTAAAAATTCATTTAAAAAATCAAAAATTTAATTAAAATTTAGTGTGGTAGTCCGGCAATATGATAAATAACTAAAATATTTGAATATTAAAATGACTTACCTATGCTTGAGGTGAAATTTTAAACTGAAATTTATTGAATAAAAATATTTGAATTCGCCACGTTTCCTTTCAAATATCTATCATTTAAAATAATAATAATAAAAATCTATCGTGAAATAGTCCAGATAAAATATGTGCCGTATCGTGTTTAATTTACAGTTTAAATAATATATGTAGGTAATGATATTTAACCATAGAAGAACCCTATATCAAAATAAACAAGCAAAAAAAATTGTTTTCCCTGAAGAAGTCTAAAAATTGTAATAAATTATAAATTAACAAATATCTCAAAAACAAATTTAAATTCTTTGAAGTACCTAGGTTTGCTTATATTGAAAAGAAATAGATCTTTTACTGTTTGAATGATGTTATTACAAATAAAATTTACATAAAAATAGAATTAATTTCGAAATGTGTATCCCTATATTCATCTAAAAGAAATTTATCTAGCAGGGAAGCTTCTCATTTCGTTAGATTGCATAAATTTGCTATTTTAGCGGTAACGCTATAAAGAGATAATTTTTCGTATTAATATAAAATATTCTAGACTTATAAAATTCAATCTATAGTTTAGTCAATTATTTTCGATTCTGATTTACGATTTTGATTTCTCAATGAATTCGTGTCTAGGTTTACAAATTTACGAGTAATAACAGTAAATTTAATTTTTATTTATATTTTTTATATTCAATTCAAAGGAGTTATTAAAGCTCGTACAGATTGTTTATGGTGTACTTATGGATTTTTTTTTCATTTTACCAAAGATTTATACTAGGTTTTAAAACACATTTCGACCACTTTTTAATATAGTATATTTATTGTAATTATTTTTTTTAAAGATATTTCTAACAAAAAAACACACGTTGGATTAAAGTAAATTTAGATTCGAGTTTATTATTTTCAAACTCAATTAATCTAAGTCAGTGCGTCATCAGGCACAAATTCAATTTCTGAATTACTCATTTCAACCTAATATATCTTATTTCTTTGTAAGCTAATTATTTTGCAGTAGACTGAAATCATAGATTGGCCTACATATGTAAACTATCTATAAAGTTGCAACTTCTGATAAAGAAAGTAAATCGATTCCGAAATATCGATATTTGCAAAGTAAAAATTAATTTATTAGTGAAATAAAAATTCGGCATTTAATTACAAAATTTAAATATAAACACTTGGAAAGAAAATGAGTCAGCTGAAATTAGCTTTACTTTGAACAAAATAGCTGTTTGAAAGTCTTTATTATGGCTTTACCAGCAGTAATTAGTCTATACCACAAAATTCTACAGAAAAAGCTATTGTATGTGATGGTGAATTCCAAATTTCTGTGTAAAAGCTGTTGCAGGGTGTTCATTCCATAGACTTGAAGTTATATATAAAAATAAAAAAAAAATAAAAACCTGGGTCTTATCAAAGCTCGTATTTTAGGCTATATCAGATCAAAAATATTGTATATCACAGTTCGGTGAAATTTTTTGGGCAATTATAAGAAGAAAGAAGGAAAGCATTATATGTGAACGAAATATGCTATATATATTACAGGATGGAGGTATAAAAGTATATGCGATCACTATAGTTTATCATTAGCTTAAAATAAATTTTTATACATTCCACTATGAAAATCGGTTAAATATTTGTAAAATAAAATAAATTGATGAATGAATTGATCTTATTAAAGTAATAAATTCACTAGGATAAACCCTATTGTATGAAGTAATACGAATATTGTATTTATTTAATAATAACGATTTTCCATCATTTCAACATTGTTTTCTCTTAACAATCCTTGATAACAGATTCAAGACAAAAAAAAAATGTAACTCTCAATAATAAAACTTCAGTAAAGCGTTTCATAGACATAATATTGTGTGGCCAAATATTATAAGGAACAGTTTCGGTAGCAACTATCTAAAATATAATAGAAAGAAATTTGTAAAAAAGAAACAAAAAAAATTACAGAAGAAAATAATAATAAAAAATAAAAGTTATTGTAATATTAGATGAGAGCAAAACGATAAAGGAGTTGGTTGTTCTTAACCTAAAAACCAACACCTGTCTTATATTGTTGGTCGACAGCTACCTGATGATGGTGATGATACTATTACTTACATCAAGAAAAATCTCTCCGTTTTCGTTCTTTTGAATTCTTCTACTACTTATTCTTAAAATTGAATGAAAGTACTTTTCGTTGGAAGTAAAAAGAGGAAAAAAGAAAAATAAAAAATGTAGAAATAAAATTGGAACAAAGAGTAGAGAATACGGAAGCTTAAAAAATGATTTTCTTCACATCAACATACGTGTTACCGGTAAAAAGGTGCGACAAATGTTCTATGCTGAATTTTCTACACTTTTCTTATTTCATTTTTTTGTTTTATTTATTTTTTTTCTGTTTTTTTTTTTTTTGTTTCTTTAATAATATTAATACCATGGTAATATATTGGTACACATAATAATGTATGTCAGAATATATTATTATATGAGCTTATTTGTTATAGAATGTAAGAATCCGACCATACTTCAAAACTTATATGGTAAGATGGTAACAGCATATTTTAAAACATGACTTGGATAATAAAATGGTATCAAAAGGTTATATTAATAATATTGAAAAATATTCATATATAGTAATGGAAGGAAAGAATATATAAAAAAACAAAAAACAAGACAGAATATACAATAAATTTTCACATTGTTTGAGTGTATAAATGAAGCATAATATTATTACTCTTGTGCGCTATATATACCATCATGGAAAATGTACATATATATATATTATATAATTGCAATAATACACAAGTTCGATACCACTATATGTAGGTATAGATAAATAGGTACACAACACAAAGTTTGTTTTTATTTAACATGTAAACACTTAAACATCGGTAACATTTTTTTCTCGTTTACTTTCGACCTTTGTGGTAGCTAAAGTAGGTAAAATTTGGAAGAACAGTTAAGATATATTGTAATACAAGTCCCAACTACTGATAATTCGTATAAATTGTTCTTATTAGGTATTATATAATGTTTATTTAATTTTTCTTATTCGCTTCGCGTTCAAAATGTTATTTATTTATTTTGTTGGCCTTTGTGTGACTCCGATGTTGGAGAAGTAAATGTTAATAAATTTTAATTTTCCTTAGTCAAACAACTTTGGCTATTTCGAAGTATTCTGCGAAAAAGACAGTAAATAATATTTCAATTTCATTTGTTACAAGTAATTAATTAAATTACAGCTTTTTAGGATGTGTTAAATGCATTTATATCTAATTTAATTATTACCTGTTTCGGTGATTAAAATTCTTAAAAGAAATGCAATAAACTAACTCATTCAATAACCTAAATTATATGGCTAAATGTCATAAATTAATCTATTATTCATTACTTAAATTACTTAGTTACCCTAACAAAACCCACCTCTTATATTTTCATTTGTTTTTAATTCAAAACTTATGGGAGCCCTTTAAGACCCCTCCCACACATTTGTGTGGGTAATATTCAAACTGCAATAAAAAATTACCAGATGCACATAGAAATATAATTTTGATCTTGTTTTTTTTGTTAATCTTTGCTCTTTTACTTTCTCTTTCATAGTAAGTAAAAATATTGTAGTTTAGTATGGTTTAATGCGTGTTGAAGTGCAGCAAGACATGAGTCATTAAAAGTAATAAAGTATTTGTTTATATATTTTATTTAAATAATATGTTTTTTTAAATATTGTGTAACTTTTAGGTAGAAAATAGTTTAAATTTAATTTTTTGATGTATTTCAAATTCCACATTTGTACAAATAAGCAGAAGTATGGCAGAAAAAAGTAAGTAACACGATTGTGTGGGTTGGGACTTTGCATATACTTTTAAATAGATATTAAAATGCGCAATTATATTAACTTCGTTCACGTTTAATTTATTTAATTTTGAATTTTTTCTATATGAGTTGTGTTATTCTCTATATTTTTAACTGAAACATTTCAGTGTCTGATCTGAAAGATATGTAAAGCCTTTTCCGTTTGATGAATGCAAATTTTATAGTGCTTATTTGTTTTTTGGTTGTATTCCTATTCCCAAAATGAGACTTTACCGGCAACATCGATTTAGACAAGATATGGTAACTTAAGACATTTTCAAAAATCGTTTATTCGATTCGTTCTACACTATGTTGATGTCAATAATTCACCATTGGCAGACAGACAACAAATTATGGGAAGACCAATAATAGACGATGTAAGAAATCGCTGGCTTGCCTTACCTCGACGTCACACACATTATTCCATGGATAAACAGATGATATCATTTACAGGGCGATATCCAACATCCTTGAGACAATATGCGAAAAACAAACCGTGTCCTGATGGTATGGTACTCAATTTTGAAATATACCATGGAACATCAACCCTTCTGCCAGAAAAAGATTTTGGTTTGGGAGTGGTAGTTATATTAAATTAATCCCGGAAATAGTTGTATTTATTTTGAAATATATTTTACGGGTTAACCGCTTCTGAAAAAACTCAGCGACATGAAGCTTTATGGAACCGGACAAATACAAGCGAATATATTCAAAAATGTGCATTTTCTCAAAGACAAGCATATGAAGAAAGGAGAATCTGTTCAGCTTGTAAGGACCGACAATAAAAGTAGTTCAATGAAATGGAAAGATACTAATGCGTTGGGATGACATTCTCAGTTTTTGGAAAAAAATACTGAGCAACAAGTTAAACGACGTTCGCGATCCGACCAGATGCTTGAGTACTTAGTTGTACTTAATTTGAGTACTTTAGTTGTAAGTTGTATTATTAAGAAGTCAGATTTTTGTTTTCTATAGAATAAGCTTTTTAAAATATTGACATTATTTTATTTTTGAGGATTTTTTTTAATTTTTTTTTTATTGTTCTTTCTTTATATTATAATTTTTTTTTAATTTCCGTTAAAATATAATTTATTTTTTAAGTTTGGTAAACTAGAAGAGTAATTTAGTAAACTGAATAAAACATTATACTGAATTTGTTTTTCTTTTATGCTAATTAAGTCCCAACCCACACGTTCGTGTGGGTCCATTTATTGCTGAACGGCTAGTTGCAGGTCCGTAAAATTTTAGATTTAAGTTTTTTAGCACATATTCAAAGAATGTCTAAAATTTCATAATAATCGGATAAACGAAAAATGTTTGGGACTTAAAGGGATAAACACCCAAACTACTGTTATTTGGCAAACATAATTAATTACCTATAATAGTTTTAGCTTTTTTTATTTTTTTGATAATACATATAGGTATTAACTAATATATGTAAAACTACAGAAATTATAAAGTAACTTCGCTTGTTTATAATATCATAGTTTTAATTTTATTTTAAGTGTTAACAAAATTGTATATCAAATTAATGTGGATACCAGGGCACTATGTAGGTAGATCACCTAAGGAGAAAAGCATTGACTGGTGCCTTTCATAGGACCAATCTCCTTTGCATGTTTTTTCTTAGCACAGCCAAAATGCAGATATAAGTTTTGTTGGAATAAAGAGTAAAACTATTTTTGGGTTAATTCTCCTGGAAATCATCAAGCTAAAATAATCATGGAAAATCGTTAGGTTTTAACAGGGAATAGACACGCAATAATTGGCCATTCTGGTATATACAAATATAACAAATTATATTAGGTATATAAAACTTTTAAAAAATTAAAATAAACAGTGTTAGAAAAATTATCAGTCGCAAAAAAAAATCATACTTCTACGAATTATTAACTCTTTGGATCGTATAGTTATGTGTATGTAAGTCATTAGAACAATAAAATTTGTTAATAATACACGGGTGTATGAAGACGTTTAATATGATACATTTTAAAGGTACATGTAGTTAAAATAAAAGTAAATAAATATAACACTGTATAGTTATAGGATAAGAGTCCTTATATTTGAATAGAAGTTTAAATAATCTGTTAACACCTACTAAAATACAAGAACATTTTTATAAATACATAATATAGGTATGCATTTTATCCTTGAAGTTTATCGTAAAAATTTCCAGAATTTTAATCTAAGAAGTAATACACACGAAAAAAATTTATTATCGTTTTTTTTTTTAACTGTACAATGAAATTTTGATATTATTTATGTTTTATTTTGTATGAACTCTCAATTATTTTCCCTTTCCTTAACAACTTAATTTTCTTTTATATGTAATTATATAACTATAGATGGGAAAGAAAATTATGTTTATCCATGGAGTAAAGTAAATGCAGTTAAATTGATATTATGAAGAATCTTATCAAGTTTTCCAATATTAAAAATATTGAATTATGTTTTGGGCATAAATAAATCAAAAAATATTATTTATGTGGTGATGTGGATATAAATGATAAAAATGACAAACTGTAAATTTCATAGTATATTCAATCAAATATAAAGGTATAAAGAAATAAAAATGATGATTGGTTGGTTGACGTCTGTGTGATATTATGGTGAAAAATTAGTTAGTGTTATCGAAGAAAAGCTCAAGATTTTCGTGGATTTTTGTCGCTGATTGATTACATGACAAGTTAAGTTAAATATTAATACATAATGAAAAGCTTAAAGGATTTTTTGTATATAATAAGATAGTAAATAATAAAGCAGCAAAATAATAATAAAATAAATAAAAATAAATCATGAGGTGACAAAATTGAGGTGTTTAGAATATTTCAATATCTTTATTAATAAAAAAATTTACAAAAAAAAAATTAATAAAATTTAATTAAATTTTATGTTTTCTTTCTTTGGTACAAAAAAAAATAATTTCTAAATACAATTAAATCAGTTTGACTTCCTTTAATTTCATACAAATTAAGATTTAAATTAAATTTTATAAAAGACTTCAAACGAAAACTATAGCTATTTGGGAAAATGTATAATTATAATATTATATAAAATAGTTATATATATATATATATATTTATGTCTAAATATATACCTTTACGAATATTGATTTATGTTACAATATTCTGATTTAGGTAATAATTTTCTTATTACAATACTCTTACCGACATTATAGTATAAATTTATAGCATCAGTAATTTTATTTTTCTTTTTTTATACAAATAGGTATCGAATGTTAGGAGAGTAGTGGGGTTCGAAAAATATTAGTAATGCGAAGCAGTATTTTTTTTCTTTATTAATAAAATAGTTTTACAATATATATTGATTTGATCCATACTTACAAAATGAACATAATATTTTAAAAATTATAATATAAGTATTACACCACAAAAATTATTAAAACTTTAGCAAGTTCTTGGCGGTGAATACTTAAAACATTCAAAATAGTTACACCAAATAAATGACATATATTTCCGAGTTGAGCGACATCTATACTTTTAAATAAATTTCAAACACAGACAATTTTTAAAAAGGCTTCATAAAAATTCTTTCATTTTAAATAAACACACAAACTTATAGAAAAAGGACAAAAACGAAAACAAAAACAAAAATTTAAAACAAAACAGAAAAACAATCAGATCATACCCTCTAAAAATAATTTATAAATGTTAGTTCATTTGCTTCTATTATTTAAAAAAATATAAAAAGTAAAACACGGTTATAGTTATTCCCTAAATTTCAGTAATATTTGAGACTGAAAAAATTGCCTGTTATAAAAAAAATTCAATAAAATATTTTTCGTATAACAGTTTTAAACTTTATTTTATTCATTATATACTAAATAGCAATTCTGTTACATAAAATATACATATTTGTAATAAACCACAGAAAAATAATATATATAAATAGGTTTTTTAATGAAATAATTCACTTTTGACTTATTTTTTTGTTTTATTGAAAAAATTGATATTTTATTTTTACTGTAATTAATGTCAAATTGATAGAGATAAGATTAATTTTTCATGGTACATATTAGGATTAAAGAAATTTAAGGATAGACTAATAGCAGAAAAAAATTAAGCAATGCCAATACTATATGACAAAATACTAAAAATAGCAAAATACATTCATTTTTTACACTTTTATATTTAATTTAATTTTTAAATCACTTTTTTAAAGCTTTTAATTAATTTTAATTTACTTTAATATTTTACAAAAAAAGTTTTTAATTAATAATACAGCAACATAATCATAATTTAAATCACGTAAAAAAATATATAATTTTTTTTTCTGACAGTAAGAATTCATTAGTCGATCTATGATGGATTTGTGACATGTATGAAAGATGTATTAAAGATAAAAAAGATGCTGTTTAAGTGTTTTAAGTGGGTTTAAGGCCCTCACTACCATTGTTGGTTTGCAGGCACGTGACTGAAACCACTTGGTATTCTTCAAGGTTTCCTACCTACCTATAGAAATTAATTAAGATTCCTATAAATTGAAAAAAAAAAATTAATTAAGATTCCTATAAATTGATATTAATCAATGATGATGTTGTTATCCAGGAGTGGCATTCTGTATTGTGATAAACTATAGTCACCCTTGCGACAGTCAAAGATGACACTAAAAATTTTTGGTATTTTGTATTGAGATCACTTGAATAATTTAAGAAAACGGCGGTATTTTAAAAAATACAATTCGGAGAAGCAGCACAAATGATTTATTAAATGTCAAAATGTCAAAACAATAGAAAACAAAACTAAAATTTTAAATTTTATTAGTGCAACAAGTGTAATCTTAAAGCAAAGTTATAAAAATAAAAATAAATTATTAAAAGAAAAAAAATTATAGTGAAAATCATTACAAATAATTTAATAAAATGAAAAAAAAAATTATATTCACATTCGACTAAAATTGATTTGGAAACTTATAACTAATTGATATAAATATGTATATAATTAATTGAAAACCAAAATAAAATTCAAACTTATTAAAAAAAATATTAACACATAATCACAGCATTTTTTAATCAGTTCCATTCTTTTTAAATCATTTTCAATTTTAGCGACTTCTACATTTTGAACTGAAAATCCTATCAATAAACTTATTTCTTGTTCGTAAACTAATCTAATAATTTTATTACACAAATTAAAATTATTAAAACTTAAACATAACCCTAAACATAAATCCTAAAAAACCAAAATATAAAGAATTAAAAATTCTTATATCTTAAAAAACAACCAAACTTTTATTTATTTGTATCATAAGTAACAGCAAATTAGCTGTCATCCTAAAATCACAAAAAAAAAGCGACTATGTGACAATCACCATATAGAATACCAATTACAGATACGCGACAGTCGCAGCGTGATTATCACAATACAGAATTCCACCCCAGGTTTTTTTTAAATAAAGTTACTACTGTGCAATTGCACAGGGGCCTACTAGTAACTACTATAAATAAGTATAAATACAAATTAATAGCTATAATTTTTAATGTTTAAATGATAATTATTGTAATGTACATATCTTAATTAACTACCTATATTACGACACATTGTAGATATAATATCAATACAATTGTTAATACATCGTATTTCCTCATACATAGTGGAAATATTTTTGTCTTATTCTGTATTTATTTAAATATTTTGATTTATCAATTTTTTTATATTCTTTAAAGTTACCGGATCATTGTACACATAGGCATATTTACATGATCCGTTAGTTTCATATTATACAATTATATTATCAACCGTTAACTTTCAAGAGTACAAAAATTGATATGCACATACAATATAACTTATTGACGCAATATGTAACAGTAACGTTGAATCGAAAAAAAAAAAAATTGTATTAATAGAAAATAATCAAGAGTTACTATTAAAAACGGTAAAATATAAATAAATTTAATTTTATTTTTATTTTTTTATTATTTATTTAATTTTTTATTTATTATTGGTGTCAATGAAATTTTTGAATTATTTGAAAGGATAAAAAAAAATAAATAATTTGTTTGAGTAGAGAGTTGAAAGCTATTTGATACCGGAAAATAATAAAAATCGTTATTTTATTATTTGTTTTTTTTTTTTTTTTGTTTTTTATTACAAATATAAAAAGGTGTCCGCAAAAAATAAAATAACACACTTTAATTGCTACAAAAAGAAGGAAAAAAAACATTACGAGAAAATGTAAAAAAAAAAACAAATAATAGTGAAAAAAATTTTTTTATGGTAACAAAAAAAAAATACCTAGTCGAATTTTTGTTTTGGATCTTTCTTTATTCAGTTTGGTTATAATTTATCGTGGCATTGTTAGGAGAAATTTTTATTGTTACATACCTATACAACATAAATATTTAATACAATTTTGGTGATTATATGACCGTTATGTTTCCATTATACTTACTAATCTGGCGTAGCAATTTATATCTACAATTTAATCAGCGGGCAGGAAAATTCTACTATTGTACACAACAACAACAACAACCATTTGCCATTATACATTTTTTTGGTGATGTACGAATTTTGTTGACTTATCTTTTTTCTGATTATTCCCAAATATTGAATACATTTTCAATATATAGTTATCTATAGGATATTATATGGATGTATATCATCCATGTAGATTTATAGTGGCAAAAGAAAATAGTAATAAAATTGAAAATATTTTTACGATCAAATGAAAATCTAAATAAACAGAATTTCAAATGGCAAAATTTCAAATTTTCTTTTTCATGTTAGTTTGCTTGCAGGATATCTACTTTTTTTTTTACTGTCCTTTATTTAACTATATATATTTACCACCTTTATGGACAACCGTGAAGAGATTTAAAACAAAATGTTTTTTTGGATATTTGTTTTTTTTTAGTATAGTAATTGTGTATACACCTAAATATTGGTATGGTTATTTATTTATAAAAATTTTGAAAGTAAATGTAACACACACTTAAATAAATAAATTTTTTTTCTTTCGTCCATAATAATATAATGGCTTCCGGTTTTTGTTTTCTTCAATAAAATAAAAATAAAAAATAATAAAATTGGATAGCATGAAGGATCGAAAGAATTACCTTTATAGAATACTTAAACAGTAATTGAAATACGGATCGTTAATATTACACAAAATATATAAAAATGATGTGAATTTTTTTTTTTTGTTTTTCTTTTTGTTTAACGATTATTAGTATAGAAAACGTTGAAAATAAAATAAAATGAAAATGAAATCAATTTGCACAATATTCGAATTTTATTAATGTTAAATGTATAAAATAAGGGAAATTTTAAATTAAATTTTTAAATTTATATAAAATGTTAAATTTCGACCATTTTTATTTGAATTAAATACTTATGGTATAAGTATATTATAATACGGTATAAAACTAGGTAAATTTAATAATAAATATATAGTCAATATTTTTTTTTTTAATTTTATTTAATTTTATAATTAATGATTTTTTACTCAATGAATTTGCATAAAAATAATAATTAAATTGTTTAATTTCTTTCTTTTTCAATATGTAGAATAATAATATATAATTGAATGTCCAACACATTGTATATCTTTATTATTATGTATATAGTATATTTTTTGTTAAAAGAGTTTTAATTAAATATTTGACCTTTAAAGTTAAAAATAAAATAAGAGAATATTACACAGAAAGAGCTTAAGGCTGTTGTAGTTGGCCTTATATTATGTTTAAAATTAATAAAATTTAATTAAAAAATATTATAAAATGAGCTAATTTAGAAATAAATTTTTAATTGCATATAGGATATATCTCAATCCTTAAATCTTTTGTCTTATTTTTGAAAAATAAACAGTTTTCACAAATATCAGAGAACTTCAATATGCATTCAGTTATTGATAAAAACACAATTGAATAAATTATCAGTAGTTTTACATGACCTCCAACAGGCAAATTGTTAATGAAAAAATCAACAATTTATTATTCCAGATAATGTGTCAACTATAAGAGGTATAATAAGGATAATAGGTATAGAGAAATTATTTTATTTTTATTTTTTATTTCAAATTTAATTTATTGATGTTTTTAATGTTGATACTATAACTCAATTTATATTAGAAAACAGTTGTGCATGCAAAAAAGTGCTATATTTAAACTTTTTCGTAAACAACATGATGTGTTACAAAATTTTCATTTTCAATCATTCCTGAATCAACCGTTTTTTTTTTTTTTTTTTTTTGATATTTTTAATGATAGAAGTTGTTTTATTTCAAAATTTATCTGTAAAAAATTTAATACATTACAGTAGGGTATCTAAGATACTTTTTGCTTTCCTAAAATTAACTTTTATATCATAATTTCGGTTACATATCATCAGAGTAGTTGACATATCCGTTGGTAGAAAATTCATAGTTATTAGAATAGAATTATTCGTTAATAGAATATCAGTGAACCTTGAATTATGTTAGACTGACTCTCCTGTTGATTTGATTCATTGTAAAGTTTAGAACGAGATTGCGTTGAGTACCTCATAATAATTTAATATTTCATCATTTTTTTAAATTAAATAATTAATAAGATTTTCAATTTTCTTTAACATACATCAAATCTTCTTTTAATATTAATCTACATAATTAATGTATCTGAAAATATAGTTAATATTTCTTCTTCGAAATATTTTTTCTTAATTATTTCTAATAAATCAATTTAATTATTATTTTATCAAATATTTTCAATTGTTTTTACACTTTTAAAAATAAATTAAATGTCAACTATGTAAATATAAATAATTATAATTAGTTTAATAGAACCCTACAATTAAAAATTACATCTTTACACTATAAATTAAGATTTATAACAATAGATTTTAAGATTTTAATTCCATTTTCCTCGATGGTCCATCTGAGACTGAGTTTTAATCTAACAACGGTGTCTTTAATTTCCATGCGTGCACAATAACCGGAAATAGTAACCGTCTGAAATATATCTTTGAAAGACACCATCTATTAGATCTATTACATAAATATATAATTTAATTTTGTTTTTATTATATGAGTTTTGCTTTTAATAGCATAATTTAGAGAGGAAATTCGGAAAAACTTGACTAAAGATTTTTGTGCCTGATAAACCTTAAAAACCAATTGTCCTTCACCATAATCAATTTTAGTGAATTCCAAAAAACTTAAGTTGAAACTTAATCGAAGACTAAAATTGATAAAAATGCAACTACAACACAAATAGATAAGAACCTACGAACATTTTGCTTGCTGTACATTTTATTTGAAAAAAAAAAGACAAAATACTTATTTAGAAAATTGTAATACTTTATAAAGTTTCTTGCCACGCAAAATTCAAAACAAATTTCACAGCTTTTGCTATCCCCAGTAGATCGAATTTAAAGGATTTCACATAAAAATCAGGCTGGTGAGGTCAAAACGATTAAAAGCTTGTTTTATATTATTTAAGTTCTTTCAAATTCATTAGTAGCAGTTTTTTTCTATTATGGTCAAAAGAACCCCTTGTTCGATTTTAATATTTATTATTATCCAATGTTTGAGGACATTTTAGATACCATTTGCAGTCGTTTGTTATTAAAACTATAATAATCTATTCTAGATGGGAAACTAAATTCCCTCGTATTAATTTTTTTTCTGTTTATTTTTAAATATTTTATACATGTAAACTTGTACATCACCTGTGCAATTACACAATACATATATAAGAATTTATTTGTTTACACATTATTGTGTTTAAATATTTTAGGAGAAGAGAGCTTGATGGGTGATTTATTTCAAATAAAATTCGTTATTGCAGATTGATTTACAGTTTTTTTTTCATATTAAATAAATGTTTGTGATTTGATATTGTTGTTATTTTCTGAATTCTCTACTTTATAACGAAATCAATACTATTTTATTTATATTTATTTCCATTTAACAAATTAAAGAAAAATAGTTAGATATACTTGATACCAAATTTATAGTTAAATTTTAACATAATGATAAAAGCTTTTATGTGGAAAAATATTTTGTGTCAAAACAAATGAGCGTCACTAATATTTATTTGGCTTGGAAAATATTATAATGTGTACACAAAATTATAATTATTTTACGGTTCGCTTATCAAAATTAATTTATTTTTTTTTTTTTTTATACGCAGGCTGGTGGGAATCTTCAAAAGACACAATGAGCCCCGTAGCTTGACATTGTGTGTGGGATTCTTACCCACTAAACCACACCCTTCTTATATTCCGATCTAGTCCTACAGCACTAGACTATGAGCAATTGACTAATGAGCAATTTTTTCTAGGCTTTATTTTATTTTTCAATGTAGACTACATCCAGCGATGTCTATCTAACTTTTCCTTTGGCGTATTCATCCATATAACCTTGAAGACCCATCGCATCAGCAACGAAAAGCCAACCAGCTCTCCGAACGAATTTATAATTATGGAAGACTTGTGAAAAACATCGTTTCGTTGGCAGTCAACATAACAAAATTCTTCACAAATCCCGTTAAAAACAAATCTATCTAAACGTGGGAGCGGGAAAATTAAATTAAAATTAATAAAAATTAAATTAATTAAATTCATGTCTCAAAACGAATTGATAATAAAGCATTCTTAATTCTTGTGTTAGAGAGTACTTATATAAAAGCTTTTCACCGGCAAATAGACTTACGTCCTTAAATTAACCGACTTGTTATTTGATATATATTATAAAATAGTAGCATATGCTGATGATATAGCGATTATTGCACAACTACAATACGATGAAAGAAATATTTAAAGTACTAAAAAGTCTAAAAGTCTGTAAACAAATTGACCAATCACAAAATATTTAAAGATGTCTAGAAGTGAAGTAGGAAGACAACTTGAAAGTATAAAAATTGACGAATATGAAATTGAAGATGTAAATTCGTTTAAGTACCTCGGTGTTCTTATATGTAATGACAATGATATAAAAAACAGCATACAAGAAAGACTGCAAGCGGGAAACATATTATGTTATTATGTCCAAATCAATGAAATATGAGAATTATAACACTACACTGTAAACTTTCTATTTATATACCACGCACTCTTTTCTATTGTTTAATATAGCCTGAACCCTTGATAATAATTTAAAAACTTTAGACAAAAAAGTTATTTAAAATTATTGAAAAAAAAAAAAATTCTTTTATTGTAAATATGCAACAATTTAATGAAAAAGTTTTATGAAAAAAAAAAACAATAAACAATCAGAAAAAAAATGATTACAATTTCCATTAAAATTCAACATACATGGTAAGCATTGAAAATAAATTTTCCATATAACTTTTCCACCGGAATATTTCAGTTTTATTTAATTAAAAATAAAAATTGTGAATATTGGAAAACAATACAGCGACAAATGAAAAAAAAAAACAAAAAAAATGTTCTATGAAAAATATGCAAAAAAAAATGTTTACCTGGTGTTAAATTTAAGTGTAGATACACTATAATAAAATTAGAACATAAAAAAAAAGAAAATAACAATCAGCCCTTATGGGAAAATTTAAATAAAAAAAGAACAATTGAAAAATATGAAAAAAAAGATTAATCGAGTAAAAAATATACGAGGTACTATCAATATTCAGGATTCACTTTAAAAAGATGAGAAATATGAGATGTAGGTAGAAATGTTTGAAAATAGATTCATAGATACTCATATCGTTACATCATAAAAAAAATTCAATACACAACATACCTAACAATCAAATTATTGTTTCCATTAAATAACTGATTCAACAAAATATTGTGTAATAATTTATTTAATTTTTGCAATTACTATTTTTGTTGTAAAATGAAATTTTAATAAAATTATTTTTTTTTTAAAGCAATATCACATCAAATATTTTCGGTCACAAATAACTTACACAGTTTGGTAACAGGCTTCTAGTTCAATATAATTATGATTAATTTATTACCAAAATAACATCTTGTGACTAGGGCATTCCAATTAAGCAAAAAACATTTCGACCCAGGTCATAATTAAATTTTAAAATTTATTATTTATTATTTTTGTTGGCGAAAATACATTTTTGTTTAAGTGATTACATATAAGTTTCCTCAATATGATGTTCTTGTCCTTCTTTACTTTTATATTGCTTCGTTTTATGTAATTGTTGTAAAATTTGTATTATTTTTCAAGTTCGTTTTTGTTCTAAAACAAATATCTTTCACGTCAAAATCCAAAAATCCATCGGGTACGAATATGCAATACGTTCCCGATAGCATATGTGTTACATCATTTCAGAAAATATAAATGAAAAAGGGACTTTTGTATGTTTAGGTATATCGAGATAAGCATTTATTGCGGGTACTTAACTGAATTATTATACCTAATTGAACTAATATCGATTTAAAATAAACTTCTTTGATATTCTCATTTTGAAGTTCAAATTGTTTAACTAAATCTATACATTTTAAATAAATTACACTATTCTAAAATAAAGTTTTTTACAAAAACAACAAACAAAACACTGCTAATGCAACAAATTTTTATTTTCAACAAAATAAGCAATAGAATATTAATAAAAAAAGCAATAAAAATATAAAAAGAACAAAAATCTTATAATTGGACTTTAACTAGCAATCAATACACATGTAATAACAACTTAAGTGACCTAAGTGTTTTTGAAATAGAAAATACAATAACACCTTATATCGAGAAAGGAAAGCTTTTAGAAACAAGTTTAATTTCCAATAATCCGTTAGCTCTAAATAAATATTATTGATTTTAAATTTGTAAAAATCTCTTTAATCGAAACAGGAAAGTTATAAAAAGAATTTAAAATTTTCAATAAAAGCTAAATATTGGTTGATTTTTTTTCGCGATTTACTAACTTATTGTAAAAATGGAATGTGTAAAAATAAATTAAATTAAGATAAGATGTTATGAAAAGAATTATTTTTCTTTCCTTATACATAATTTAAAGTGGACTTACGTTTATTACGAAAGTAGAGAGTATACTAGAACGACTTAAGCGATTATGTCTTATATAATAGAACTGGTTAGAAGAACGCTAGGAACACGAAATTGTATGAGTATAAATGCATTATGATACATCGAATTCAGTGGTGTTAATAACTCATTTTGATCTTAAGTTGACTTAAGCGGTTATTGTTTGTTGTCACAGATAAATAAAACTGTAATCTTTGTTAAAAAAAAATTCTCTTTTAAATATTCCTAATTTTATGAATTTAAATACTTAGTATATAAAAGTTAAACTTAATAAAATTTTGATTTTAAGCTTAAAAGTTTAAACACTCCTAGCTGAGATTTTTGTATGAGGGAGCCATGTGACGAGCTCTTGGGAGGTGATGTCAATCATTTTTATTAATTCGCTCACATTATAATTATTATAATACAGCTTTTATGTAAATTAGATTAAAAACAATTTGGCTTTTCTTTTAATTCGAAAGTCAAAGCGAAAGGGATAAATAGCAAAATTGTATAAGTTTTATTGCTTAATTAACTAGTTACACAGCTTCTAGTCTCAATTTGGTCTTTTCACATATAAGATTTTACTACACATAGCCACAAAAATTTTGATTCTTCTATAGCGCTACAGTCCAAGATAGACAGTTGCATTTCATTCACAACAATTAACCAATTTATTTCCTGATGACATTTGTCCTAATCCGTTTTATTATTTTTCATGTGCTTAATTTCTTTTTTTTTATGCTCTTGACAGTAACTTAGGTAGAATCACCTATTCATGCCTAACTAAGTACGGTACTGCTAGTTTATACTACAATATCTCCAATGTTTTGAGATGATAATGTCGAACATTTAATTATCAAATTTCTGGCTTATTAACTCATTAAATGTGGAAAACTACTACTATTGTCAGGAACTAAGCCTTTTTAAATAGAATAGCTTTATTTTATTAAAGTTGTTACCAGAATATACTCTCAGTTTTTATAATATTTTTTATATTTAATATTTTTTGTTATTTATTTTATCCCAATGACAAAAGGTACTGGACCAGGTCGAAAAACCCATAAAGCATTTTTTTACTTCATCAGGAATCAAACTTGGGACCTTTCGGTTGAAAGGCAAGAACTCTACCTATTGCGCGCTACCTAGCGTGTATTCTAACTATTTGGGACTCAACGTTTAAGTCTAGTTAATACTTCCAACTCTTCTATTATATTTCTTTTATATTATTTTATATATACTACTTTTGTTTTTGGTCTGAGAACATATATACCGCACATGTTTCCTTAGTTACCATACGCTTTATCTACCGTACGTAGTTTGCTTTCTATTAACATTCTATTTATGGATTCAAATTTACCATAATTTGTTCTGTGAAAAGGAAGGTTAAAAACATTTTCTGAACGAAATCGCGTACTAGTATTTGTTTATTGATTATGCCTTTATAGTTTGGGAATCAATTTCGCCAGTCAATAGTTGAATTATAAATAAAATATCCGCAACAACTCTTCTCGAGTGCAAAGTATTTAATTGAAGTAGTTTGAGGCGATCTTGGTAAGGAGGCAGGATTATTGGGTTCGACCAGGGAAGATTACGTAAGGCAAATCTAAGAATTGAATAATTTTTTTTGAATTGACTTTATTCTGTTGATATGAGTGAAGTAGTAAGGTGACCAGACGGGACTAACTAGGATTAAAATAACTATTCAAGGATTAAAATCAGCGAATTCCTAAATCTTAAAAATCCTCATCAAATTTTTGCATTTTTTTTGTTTTTTTTTTTATTTTTTATTTTTTTGTTTGACGAAATGTAGGTACATTTTCAATTTTGAAAAAAAAACTCCCAAACCAATGCGTTTTGTAAGGAATTAAATGAAATTTTATGCTACTATTTTTAATTTCTTTCTAAATTTACAATTCAATAGTGAAAGTCCTAAGATAATTTTTTTTTCACATAAAATAACTTTTAATAAATAAAATAACTTTTAATAAATATCTATCAATATTGTGTATTAATTAAAAAACACATTGATTTAATAAAATTTGTCTTCTAGATTTTCTTGAAGTTGTATCATTGAATGTAGTCCAAGAACAATGCTTTCGCAATAATAATATGGTGATCTACCAAATTTAGAACCTGTACCTGAAAAGTTATTAATATTATCAGTATTTTCACCTTTTTAATTTTCATTGTGAGTAACCAAACCTAAATTTGGAATTGCACCTTTGTGCAATGTTCTCTTTCATATTAAATCAAGTGAAAAATGTTTATCACTTAAAAGTAATAAGGTAGAATTTGCTACTAAATTTCCACTTCACAAATTTACATGTTTGCGCTCCTAATCTAAATAAATCAGAGTTGGAATTTTGTGTTAAGGATTATTTGACATTATTATAAGTTGTATAAAAAACAACATCAATTCTCTAATACTAACTCAATTATAACAACAAAAACAATAATGAAAATAAACATCCTAATTTAATAAAATTTGGATTTGCTTATTTTGTTGTATTCTTGATTTTATTTTTGTTATCTATCCATATTATATATACATACTATTTATATTTTTAAAATATTTTGTTAGCTAAGCTATGAAGCTCCTTAATTTGATTTGAAAATTTCTTAAAACCAAATGGCCACAAATATAGGAATATAAGTACACATAGTTTGAAAAAAAAACCAAATGAATTCCCTACTAGGCTGGGGTTAGTTATTTTATTAATAATTTTACTCAAACCAAAATTTTAAGTGGAGAAAAATATAGTTTTTATTTTTTTAACATATACAATAAGTAAATTGTAATTAGTAAATCTATAATTATAATTGAAAAGCATTTAAGGTCCTGCGCAGTAGACACCTTTTCATTTTATTTCGATTCTCCTACTCCTTAATGAACTTCTAATATATATAATATATAAGATTGTAAATAAAACAAAAATGCGCACACAGTTGAAAATTTTTTACTCATATGATTTTTATATTCAGCAAATACATTATGCATATGTGAGATCTTATTAAAATAATAAACAAAAGCAAACAAATCAGTTATTATAAATTACATTATATATTTGCAAATGAATCTATGGCAATATGCCAAAAAAAAACAAAAAGACAAATTCATCTAAAATAAAAATTATAAAAACAACAATAAAACAAATCACTTGAATTCTTCATTTTTATCTTTTTAAGTAACTGTTTCTAAATTTTGGTTATTTGTAGTAATAATATAGTTTTTATTAAAATTATGTATTATGTAGGTATATACATATATACATACCTCTTTAATGACAAAATTTTTTATTTTTAGTAATTTTATCACTAAATGCCACTTACTATAGGGAATATATTGGAAACAAAGCCGTATATGAGGGACGTGTATTTATATGTCCTAAATAAAACTTACTAACCACGAGTGTAGTAAGTTCTTTTTATTAAACACGAGTGGTTTCTGCTATATCGTGCGAAGTCAGTACGTAAATTACTGTTTTTTTAAAAACTTTAAATTTGACTTCAACTTGAAATATAATTACTCAACAGGGGCCCCTAGTAGAATTATTATTGAGAGTAACCGTATTGACAATTTTAACGGTGTTTCAACCGCGCGGCGAGACGTCCGTTATATAATGAACGCATGAAAGATTGAAAATTGAGAAAATAAACCAAATTTGATTTAATTTTATGCTGTAACCTCTATATATTGGTATAATAACCAAATTCAATTAAAAATATTTAATAAAATTGTGAAACAGACCTAGAGTTTTAATATTTACTGAATTTCAAATTTTATTTCACTGGATTATGGAAGTAAGTGTATATAATGTAGCATTATGATGATATATTCATTTTACATTGTTATTTTTTTTTTTTTTTTTTATATAATTCCAAGTCTATGGGATGAACACCCTAACTGCTTTTACACAGAGATTTGGAATACACAGTCACATACAAAGCTTTTCTATAGAATTTTTTATGGTTATATCTATTTATTTAAATGTTGAAAACTATATCTATTGTAGAGTACTTCGCCTTCATAATAGCATAGTTCCATTTTAATTTTTACTGATAACCAAAACTCTCAACTAATTATCATTTATTTTATCCCAATGATAAAGGGTACTGGACCAGGTCGAAAATCCAGAAAGCATTATTTTGCCTTCTTCGGGAATCGAACCTGGGACCTTTCCGTTGAAAGGCAGGCGCTCTACCTACTGCGCCACCCAGCGTGTTTGCTTTAAGTGCTTAAGTCATTAATTAAAGTAGTAATGTGTGAGACATATTGCGTTATTACTGTTAGATTAAATAATCTAACTTTTTGTTACATAATATAATAGTATAATACCCTCTTTGTTGAAATTACTTGAAGTTAGGTTGATATCTTATTTAACAATCTGAAGGTATTTATTCTCAATAAGTTTAACTCCTTTAGCAAGGGTATAGGTATAATTTTATTTTATTATTGTTTTTACTTTTATTAAATATTCCATATCTGAATTAGGATGAAAACCTTTTTGATTTTGAATAACCTCCAGGGTGTATACTTTTTTAAACTGCATCTAAACTTTACTTCCACTGATTATCAAGGCAGTGCCATTATATACTAATTATATACTATTAATATTTATGATGTTTTTTATGACTTTTTTTTATATATGTACATAGTACATAGTATAATTTTACTAAATAAATTAAATAAAAAAATTTGGTTTTCAATCAAGTGGACAAGACAAGAATAGGTTCTTATTCTTATTCAACAAACTATAGGTCCTTATTCACAATAAGTAAAATTTCTTCAAACGCAAAGTTCTAAATTTATTTTTCTTTTTGTTTTTATTTTTTGTAAACATTATGTCTAAGGCAGGATTGAAACATTTTTGATCAGTATCTCTACAATACAGTGATGTATTATTTTTTAAGCTGCACACAAACTTTACTACAGTTGGTTAGCACTGCATTATACCAGTTATCTTATAATTTTGTTTATTTCCTATCCTTCTTTTTTTTAATCTTTTAAAAGGTTAAAAGTTCTGCGAAGGCAGGAAGGTTGCTTATCACATTATTTTGGAATCAATTAAAAAAATATATATATAATTTGATTAGGCAACTAAAAGAAAATTTTGTATGGAAATTTTTTAACTTAATTTATTTTCATTTTTTAATAACTAATTTTTACCAAATCTATATTTCGTCTTTAAATATTCAATTAATTTTTT
This sequence comes from Argyra leucocephala, assembly GCA_963942445.1. Classification (NCBI taxonomy): domain Eukaryota; kingdom Metazoa; phylum Arthropoda; class Insecta; order Diptera; family Dolichopodidae; genus Argyra; species Argyra leucocephala. The sequence continues at coordinate 97,859,788 of OZ012677.1, forward strand.
TAATTCTTCATCTTTTTAAATAAAATTTTAAATAATTATATAATGTATGTGTGTGTATATGTACTTATATTTCAATTAATTGTACTTTTCTGTATTTTCAGTATTCCAATCAAATCCTAATTTTTGAAAATTAATTTAAATATTAATTTATTTGAAAGGAAAGAACTTACTTTGAAATTAAAGAAAGAAAAGAAAAAATGTAATAATAGAATTTATATTTTTTTATTTTTTTTTTTTTATTTATTATTGATAAAGAACAAAACTTTAATTATAAAAATATTCTTAGAAAATAATTTTTTATTACAGCAATTTAAAAAATGTCCTTCTAAGCTAAAAATATAATATGCTTTAAATTTTTATTGCACCAAAAATAAAACTTGTATTTTCCATTTTTACCTATAAAATTTTTATCGGATGTTCTTTAGGTATTACAATGGCAACGAATAATAATATTAAGATTTTGTTTTTGTTCCAGTAAAAATACATTTCTTAAAGTAATTTATATTCATAGAACAATCTAGAAAATATCCTTTTTAAGAAAAAAAAATCCTTTTATTTTTTCTATTTTAAATTCCTTATTCTCCTTGTAAGTTTAACGTTGTGTATTCATTTCGCGAATTTTTAGTTGAATTTAATTTTTTTAAGTGCAAACAATATTCTGTTGGTCCTCAGATTGCTTTTAAACTTTAATGTTATTTTAGATTGATATTAACTGCTATTTTACTTTGTTTCTTCAAGATAAAAAAAAAAAAACAAAAAAAAAATCAGGTGTATATATACAATATACCTATCTAAAAATAAAAGTAGAAAATTTAAAAGAATTGTTGTTCAAAATAACATGAGCATTTTAAAAGGACATAACATTATAATTGTGTATACATATAATAAATAGAAAAACAACAATAAAAACAAAAATAAAATTGTAAATAAATCAAGGAAGAAAAAAAAAATAAATATTTATAATAAAAACACTAACAAAAATAATATCACATACTTGTTTGAACGTGTAATTGAAACAAAATAGCGAAATAAACAACATAAAAGAATTTTTGTTTTTGCTTTTCTATATTATTCCTGTATCTACATTTCGTTTATTTTGCTTTTATTATATAAAATTATTTTCCTTGAAAAGTATCTTAAGAATTTATATAGAATAAGAAATTATATTGAAAAAAAAGCAAAAAAAAAAAAAAAAAACAAATTAGAAATTACAAAAATAAAATTCACAGTTGACTTTGCATTTATTTTCATTTTTTACTTCAATTGAGTTAATTCGTAATACATGTTTGTATTTTGTTCGGTTGCATTCAATTCTCAATTCTCAGTATTTTTATTCAAAGTTGACCAATATCAATTATAAAATGTTGTTAAAAATTACTTAAATCAATCAATTTATTGTAAAAAAAAAAACAATTTTGAAACCTTAATTGAATTTACGCAATTTAATTGAATATAATAAGCATAATATATGTATGTATACATATTTAACAAAGATTGAATTTGAGTTCTGATTGCGAAAATTTAACTTCTTCAGTGTCATATGGGACGTGGAAAATCCAAAACGCAGCATCAATCAGTATAGCGCTGACTACATATTCAATGCTTCAGGTGAATTTAACTGATGACTCTTCTTCTACCGTATTTGTTGTTACACACTGGGTGGCGTAGTAGGTAGAGCGCCTGCGTTTCAGCCATAAGATTTCAGATTCAATTCCCGATGCAGACTAAAAATGCTTTCTGGAAAAAATAGTTGAGAATTTTGGTTATCACTAAAAATAAAATGGAACTATGCTTTTTATGAAGGCAAAATACTCTATACAATAGATATAGTTTTCCACATTTAGCATTTAGTAAATATACCAGAAAAATTATAAATCAATATATTTAATGAAAGAAGCAGTTAGAGTGGGTCATCCCATAGACTTGGAATTTTTTTAAAAAAAAATGTTCAAAATTAGGTGAACAAAAAGGTTTAACTTTTCTTTACTTATTTTGATTAATGTTGTTGCTTCTTTGATTTTTTTATTATTTGCCTTCTAGCTTGAACAAATTTTGTTCTAAAACTTCTTCTTCTCTTCTTTCATTAGGCATTTAGGGCCTGTTTTTTAATATATCTTAAACTGTATCTCTTGTAAACTCTTATCTCTTAAACTGTATTCACACATTTACCTCTGAGAAACTAGTATTTTATAAAAGAAAATTGACTCATCGGATATTTTAATTTTAATTCATTTATTTCACTAAATTAAACAAAATCAATAGATAGTAAAATTATTAGTCGAAATATTTCTTCTTTGTTAAGTGGGAAATACATGTGCAGAATTCTCATGTATCGCTGCATGCAGATATGCATGCATATATGCATGCCAGACACATGTACATATTTTATCTCTCAAAAATTGTTTTGTTTTGATATAATGTAGATAATTGCCGCAATTGATACACATACAATTTGTTTGTATAGTAATAGAATACAAATTAAATAATTTTTGAAAAATTTTAAAGTTAAAAGTTATTAAAAGTGTTTAATAAAAGTTTTAATTTAATAATTTTTGAAAAAATTTTAATCACATATTTTGTTATTTGTCACTATCATGATTATAAAAAATATAATTATATGAATAAATTAATGCTACTAAAATATATGCACAACAATATTTTGTTATATCTAAATATTTTAAAAATTTATGATGAATATTGCAATAAAAAAGAAAGAAAATCTATACTATGGACTAGGGAAATTTTCATTCATTTCAAATTAATTAGTTTTTCTTCTATTAACTAATTTAAAATAATTTTTTTTAAAATTGGTTATAACCTATTTACCACAAAAAACAATAATAAATATGTAAATATTAAATAACTTTTATGACGTTTGTCATTATTTTTTTTATTAGTATGAGTAAAATAGCAATTTATACAATCTTTCGTGTGGGTAGTTCTGCCGCTGCGCATCGAAAATTAGAAATAGAGATATCTTGCATCAAAATTCACTGCGTGTAAAATTACATGTAATTGGTTCCATATAAAACCATGTATTCTAATTTATATTTGCTGCGATGCATGCATAGTTCTGCACATGTATTTCAGGCATTAATCCAACAAGCCTACTACACCGTGTTTTCTCTTTCAACTGCAAAAAATAAAAAAAACTGTCAAATATATGAACTTAAACTAATATTAAAATATTTGATGAGTTAATTTTCTTTTATAAAATACTAGTTTACATCTCAGAGTTCGCATTTCGCGTTTGTATTCTTTTTTTGATTTAAATGTGTCCACGGTTGTCTCATTAGCATACTGTAGTATGAGTCGAACACAGATTTAATATATTCGTTGAATAATTGTTTTCTATAAGCATTTACTTGCTTCTGTATATAACATCTCGTAGATAATCTTAAATGGCAGCCCATTTTCTTGTTAGGGCTTTATTTCTGTTGTCGTGTTGGGAGAGGTGGTGATATTTACGCCCAGATATTTAAAATTGAGCACTTTTGTTCGATAATTTTATTTTCAATAGATATTTTACATCTAATAACTAGGTTCTTTCGAAATAGTCATGATGGATTTGATTTTTGTTATATTGTAAAATTTAGAAGTTTCGCTAAATTATGTTCATATACATAAGTTCATATGCATTTTCTGCGAGTAATATAGCGTCATCTCTGTGTAACATATGATAGGTGTTACTGTTAATTATATATCTGATTATTTCATTCGTTATTAAGTTAAACAGAGAGTTGGACTGAGAATATCACCACCCGGTGTAATACTAATACTTGTTAATGTTGCTCGTTGTATATGAGTTGATTTTTGTTTTATTATTTGTATATAAATCTTGTGTCAGTCCTATTTGGCTGCGATTGACTTCTTTTTCTGGTAATATTTGGATCAGATCATTCGGTTGTACTCTGTCGAAAGCTTGACCTAAATCTACAAAAGCACATAAAGATAAGTTAATTGAGTTCGATTGATTTTTCAATGAGTTCCCTATGTGTAAATATATCATCTATGATGAATTTGGCATATTCTAAAACTTATAAATTAATTTATTAAAAAATACCAAAACAATACAAGGATCATCTCAAAAATTTAAAAAAAATAACTTGTAAATAAATTTTTAAAACGCAAAAAGTTGAAATTGATGATAGTTAAAGTTTAACAAGCATTTTCATTTTTAATATCTAGTATCATCTTCGAAATAGTACTTACACATAAGTGTTAGGGACCGACTCAATCATATTTGATCACAATCACATAATTAATTTTTAAATCACATATTTTACACTTAATTGTCAACTCTATTTATAATATATATTTTTGTTAATTTTTGGTTGCGTGTGTAACTTAAAAAAATATATATATTACTATATAAGAGTAGAACCTATATTGTTTTATGAGGTCAAATCAATGTTCAAAAAGGAATACAAACAATTATGATCAGACTAACTCAAGCTGATTCTCTTGTGGTGTAATTAATTGATCAACATGTACATAGGTACGGTATTCGAATGTTTTCAAAAATCAGTTTAGAAAAACAAGTCATAAAGCTTTTGTATCTATCAGATAAATCCAATTAAGATGTTGAATACAAAAGAATTTAATTGAAGTTTCTTCATTATGTGTAATATTATATTCTTGATATTGGCACGTATTTTTACGTGTTGTCTGTGTTAAAGTTTACGGACCATTATTTCTTTTATATATATTTTGTTTTTTTTTTGCTTATTTTTTAATCAACAGGCATCACAATAAGGATAGAAAAACGACAAAAAATAAATAAAACCAACAAAAACAAAAAAAAAATAAAATTAAATAAACTTTCAATAAAAGTTCTTTTACAAAATTCATCTCTAAGTAAAAATTAATTTTGATTTGGTAAAATTCTTGACATTTCAGATGAGTATAAACTTTTCTCCGCTCACAACACAAGTTTCAATAAAATTCAAACTCATTTACATTTTAAATTGCTTTCCGAAAATAACATTTATTTGATTCATCGAATGAAGCAATAAAAAATGTAAAACAAAAAAACAAAACAAAAACAAAAAAAAAAAAAAGGATTTGTAAAATATTTTTACTTGGTACTATATTTAGATTTTCCAATAGGAATCTAATTTTTTATTAGATTTTCTATTTTATTTTTTTGCTTCTACAGGAATAATATAGCAATACATTAAAATCAATAATATTATAATATTGTATACATACATACATAATATACATATTATATATTTTTTAGTCCTTGTGTATATAATATAAATATATGTAAAATGGTATATTGATATGTGCCACAATTTCATATCAATCATTATACTCAAGTACATCAATTACATATTGAAAATGTTTCATAAAAAGCCTCAAGTACTCTGTCAACAAACGAGGACAACATAAATTTTCCATTTAGAAAGAGAAATAGAAAAATTTTTAAATTTTATTTCCTGATTTTTTCATTTAATTTTTATTATTATAAAATAGAAAATGAAATTCAGACATTGATCATTCAATTCTTATGGTATACTAAACTTGAGTTGAGTTATTAGACAGATATTTAAAGTACATTATTGTCTACCATTGAGAAGTGATATTATATCATATATTAAACAAAAATGTTGACGTTTATTCGTTTAACACTAAGTTGATTTTTTATTTTTTTTTAGCAAACTCTATAAGGATTATATTTTTAATGGAAATTTTTAATGATGTATAGAAATTTAACACGATTAAAAATATATGTATATATAAATGGTTTGATATTCTAAAACATTTTTTTTTTTTTCAATAACTATATTTTTCTACTTATAATAATAGTATGTTTTTATTCTTGATAGTTATTGAGGTAGAATAAACTTTTCAGACAATAAGTATGACACTGCTATTTTTATTACATAAATTGGGAGCTAATGTTATTTGAATATTTATTTATTTATAAATTTTTCTCAAATATCAACTTACTAAATTTTTAAGCCTTCTTAAATAGCTTAGTTCCGATTTATTTTAGTTGGTACCAAATTATACTCTTAATTAATTTTTGTTTTATGTAATTTATTTTATCTCAATTACCCAAGGGTACTGCACCAAGTCGATAAACCAATAAAGCATTTTTCTTTCATCGGATGTCAATAAGTTTTATTAACGTACAAAACAGGGTCGAATATAAGTTTTCTAAAACTGCATAACAGGATTAAAACAGAATGTAATAAGCAATACAAATGCAATAATAACACTGGTTTCTATTGATTAGGACTAACATATACATACATATTATACATTTCGTACTTTGACTATCTTAATAGCAAAAATTTAATCGCGTCGAAATGTGCACTATGAAATTACTAGGTAAATGAATATTAAGGGTTATATTATTGTTGATCGAATTGAATAAAATAAAATAAAATAAAAGACATTTCAGTAATTTTTTGTATTAATCTTTTTGATTTATTGATATTAACTAATCATTTTTGTTAGTATGGTAATAATTATGTTTGTTTTACATTAAAATTGGTTGAATTGGTGCATATTTTATAATTTAAGGATATATATTATAAATACAATAACATGCATATTGTGCTTAGATACAAAAGTTTTTTATATAGATTTTGTACACTAGAAAATGTAACTGAATTCTAAACTATAATTTGTTGTGCTATTTTATATCCACTAGAAGAAACCCCCGGGTACATACCCAACCGAGTAAAAGAAAGGAATTTTTCTGTCAAACAGCAAAATAAAATGATTTTTAATAAAGTTAAACATTTGACATGTTGAAAGTATCTGACAACAATATATAGAATAGTAATATTAGCAAACCACAAAAAAATAAAAAATGCTCAAAGTTTTATGTTAATATTTATAAAATAAAATAAAAAAAATATCAGATAGAATTAAATTTTTTTTTAAGATTTAATTTGTTTATATTTCTCGATAGAAGATGAAATCCTCGAAAGATACTAAGCAGACCGCGCACGTTGCTACTTAGATATGTGGAACACTAACTCACTAAAACCACCCAAACACTTTACCATAACTGATATTATTAACCGATTAATTGATTTTTCGCATTAATTGGGAAAACGTAGTAGCATATTAGTTTCTAAAAATTTTATAAAATCATTAATCATAACTATGACTTAGATCATTACTGTTACCCAATTATTATGAGCGAGTTTTAAAATTTACCATATAGTTAAAATTGAATAAAATAGAATATTCTAGAAAACCTCCTGATATGCAACATTGTCAGTTACAGTGTCCCTATCAGTAGTTTTCCCCTGTCTTGGTCCTGCTAGACTTTTAATTTTTAGAGCAGTAGATTGTGCTACTCTTGACATTCCTGTTTAGAGCTGACCATGGGTGAAGGTGATAAATTCCAACTCTTTGAAATGTTTCACATAGTGATTTATTGTTTGATATTGCATATGCAAAACTCACTAAAAATTAATGCCTAATAAAATTTTATAAAAAAATTTTCATTCTAGCTATCTGATATTTTTTTTTATTTTATAACTTAAAACTTTGAACAATTTTTATTTTGTTGTGGTTTGCTATTAATATTACTATTCTGTACCTTGTTTTCAGGATACTTTAAACATATCAAATGTTCAAATTTATTAAAAATCATTTTATTATGCCGTTTCACAGAAAAATTCCTTTTTTTTTGCCCGGCGGGAGATTTACCAGGGGTTTTCTAGTATGTATATATACATATAATCATCAAATCCAATATCCGCTATTTAGTTATATTTTTAAAATGTTTTTATAATTATTAATAGGTATGTTTAATTTTTAAAAAAAAATTGATACTCAAAAGAGAATCGAACTCACAAATTTTTTTTATATGAACATGACATTTTACCCAACTGAGCTAACATATGATTACAATTCTTTCACCATAATACAGACATAAACTAAAAATAGATTTTGATCCCTACGGCCTACATCATTGATCGATTGAATGATACGAAAAACCACGAAAAGTGTGCCTTTACTAATCGTGCTCTTGTGTATTATAATATAAATGTAACTGATGGAGTAACTGAGTGGAGGAACTAAAAATTTTGTGTCTATTTTGGAAAAGCATTTGAAGTCAGTAACATATTTCGAGTCTTTAGCTAAGATTTTATTTATGCTTTTTTCAACATATTCTTTCAACTTTCGAGCTGATCCATTTGCCACATGCAAAATTGATTTCAATCTTTAGCTGTAACTGCCGATGATGATAAGTCAAGAGAAAATTGTAATTTGGTTCAATCAATGATTCAAAAAATCAATATTACAAACTTATAACTTTAGTTTAAATGTACCTTCTGCTTAATCTATTTGCGTAAGTATACCTATATGTATCCAGAACAATTGTTTACTGACAGTATAAGATTCTCACATCAAATACTAATCGTATTTATATGAAATTCAAATAAAAATACCTCATGTTCCATCAATAAATAATTTTCTTTTTCATTTTAATTAAAAAACGGAGCTTTTTGTATAAATTTCACAGCATAATATTATGTAAACATGTTATTTCTATTGAACCATCGAATTAAAACAACAATCTTTTGTGATTTCTCTTTAATATAAAAAAAAAATAACGACAACGAGAAAAATTTCATTATGCTCAATTTTTATTATTCACAAAAAAAGGTTTTATAGCCGCCAAAATAAATTTTGAACCATTCAAAATTTAACAAAAATTTCAAAAACAAATTCCGCGCCAATGCAATCATAAATATTGGATACTAAAATCCAATTCCCATTAATTTTCAAATAAAAAAGATTTTTAATTTTCAAATTATTTAATGTTCTATTGTACCATTCTTTAAATTAGTATTATTAGGTCGACCCACAAAAAATGAGAAACAAATAAAATGAAAAAATGTAATTTTAAGTCATGACCTCGAACTTGATGCTTTCTTTTGTTATTTTTCAGATAATGTCGATTAAAAATTTCATCACCTCACAACCTACACCCTCCTCTCCATCCACAAAAACATGTTAATTGTTGTGTTTTATTGTTTTCACTCTGAAATGGCAAAAATTTCTATTATGTCTAGATTTTTAGATTTTCTTCTACAGTTTTGAAATATTTTTTTTTTTTATAATTGTATGTGTGTTGCTTTTATCTAGGATGAAAAAAAAAAAAAAAAAAAACAATAATTATATTTGTTTTAAATTAACTGAATATTAACAGACCATTACATTTAAACAACGATTAATTTTTATTAGCAGGTAATAAAAAAAATTTTTTTTTTTTGTTTGTTTGTAATTATATCTCTCTCTTTCTTTTGTCTATTATTTTGTCCTGGTTTGTAATTTTTAAAATGGTCCCTTGATAATAACTTAAAAACAATTTTCTAAATAATAAGAAGCGATTTTGAATCTAATTAAATTTAATTGACTCAATAAAATAAATTTAATATGAAGTGTTTTAGGCTAGATGGCGTATTTTAATATCTATAATTTATAAGTTTAACTAATATTTTATTAAATAATAAATATAAAACTTGATCCAAAATATCTATATGTTGTATGAAATGCTTATATTGGATATCTATATTTTCAATTAAGAAATATGTAATATGGAATTGGAAAGTATTTGAATTAGAAAAATTTTAAATTTGATATGCTATATAAACTTTTGATATGCTATATAAAAGATTTTCGTACGACACTACTGAAAGGAAAGTGTATCTATGTGTAGAAGTTATTTTGGTTGTTGTTTTTGCAGAAAAAAATATTACAGTACTGCAAAACATAATAAATTCTGAATGAACTTACATAAACTAACTGTAAATAAGAAAAAAACTAAGTCAATGCTTATTAGGTCTAAAAACAAAAACCTTTAAATTTTGGATGCCCTGGAAGTTAATTCAAAAATCAGTAAAATAGAAGGAACATTTAATAAAGTATAGAAAAACGTGTAGGTATCTAAACAAAAAAGTTTCAATATTTTATGGTATTTTTCATAGTACACTAACACAAAGGAGTTGGAATATAGAATAACATTTTTGGAAAACCTTACAAATAATACAAAGCAAAGCGTTAAAAATTTCTTCGGGTTTCAAAAAAATTTGGGCGACAAATGAAAGTTACAAGAACCTGTAAACATTTAACTTAAGGATTCCATACAATTGACACAAATGACACACATACACAACATATACTAACTCTTCTTTTGTTCATTATTTCTTTACTAATTACTTACTTACTTACTTAGTGGTCGCTACAGACCTTGAAGGTCCGGAACCTGGCGCTAAATTGTCCTCCACTGATTTCGGTCACTGATTTCGGAATCTGTCCAGTTGGTGATTTAAAGTTTTTTCATATCTGCCGATACTTCATCTCTCCAACGAAGGTGTGGCCTCCCTCAACGACACGTTCCCTGTGGCTTGGATTCGAAGAGTTTCCTAGCGGAGCATTTTCACCTATACGCTCAACATGGCCTAGCCAATGAAGCCGTCTTATTCTGACCTTTTTAGCTATGTCCATGTCGTTGAAGAGTTGGTATAGTTCGGCATTGTATCTTCTTTTCCAAGCCCCTTCGTCAGACACAGAGCCATAAATACGACGAAGAATTTTTCTCTCAAAGATACCAAGTGCATGGTCGCTTGCTTTTGGTAATGTCCACGATTCAGAACCATATAGCACCGGAAGGATGAGTGTTTTGGATAGTTGTGCCTTGGTATTTTGGGATATTTTTGGTAATTGCTACTATATATATAATTTGCGAGGATAATTCTTTTTAATTACTATCCTTCTTTCTTTTAATCTTTCACATGGCTTAAATTGTGCGCAAACAGTTAGGGTGTTTACCCCAGTTTTGGATTCAATTAAAAAAAATTAGAAAAATAAAATTAAAACAAATTCTGAAATAACAATCGGAACTGAAATACACAGCTAAGCAATAAGAAATGCACTTGATCTCACTTACCGCAGCACTAAAATTTAGCTAATATGTTCATAAAATGAATATGACTTTACCTGAAAAACGGCAAGTCTGATATGAAAGTTGGGTATGAAAAAGTTGTAGGAGATGATGTAGCGCATCAACACAATAAAAAAAAAATTAGCGAATTTTTTCGAGATAATCAACGTTTTTTACAAAATTTTCAGTTTTTAAAAGCAAAATTTTAAGTTTATGCAGTTATTATTCAAAAACAGTAAGTCTGATACTCAACATATACCGTTAATTAGGTATATTCATTCTAAAAAAAAGCTATGAAGAAGATGTTGCTCTAGTTTCAATTTCTTCTGAGCTGTAGTGGATATTATTTAGACATAATTTTTCTAATCCGATTTTCTTTAACCCTCTGTAGCCCAGGTAAATTTAGAGATAGACCCCGCTTCTAGGACAATTTTTTTCCTAAAATACTCCAAGGAATCACCCCTTAAAAACGTTTTGCTTTAAGCCGGACCACCCTGTATAGATACATAAAAAAGCAGTTATACATATAAGTTGTAATATTAATCGTATAGTATAAACTTTAAATAAAAATTAGATATTATTTGACATGCTAGATATCTCTAAATTTTACATATGACATAGTAGTAAGTTGGCTAGTTGAAATACAATTCACATATATTTATTTATTTAATTGATTATTCATAACTTATCTTCTGAACTATTCTACAAAGACATAAAATGTCTATGTATGTACAAGTTATAGAAAAATAGAGGCAAGACTGCATAAATATTGGGGCGTTGTATGGTAAAATCTTGAAATGTCGTGTTTTTAAAGAAAAATACTAAAGATTAATGTTTTTTTCAAAAACTTTCTAATTTGAACTACAATATCTCCATGACGGCAGCACCTATCATCATTAAATTTTAAAATAATATGCTTCTCACCGTTATCTTGCTACATGAAAAATATAACGGATATTTAACAGATCAACAGATATAACGGTTTATATACAAAAGCATCAACACAATAACCATATTTTCAAATGTCCTTTTCGTCCTTAAAGGATAAGATGCGCCATTAAATAGATTTTTGAAAAGCTAGAAACACCAGGTATACTTGAGAATCTACCTTTTCAGTTATAGACCAGTTTAAAAATTTAAATTGAAATAAAATCAGCATTTGGAAACTAGGAAACAACGCATAATTCATTTTGAAGTAAATTAAAATTAGTCTGTATTAATGATTTAATTAATTATTTTTTTTAATTTTTCTGTATATCATGTTTCATTTAAAAAAACTTTCAAATTTGAAGTGATTATGCATAATATATAGATACATATACAATTCAAACAGATTTTATACGGGGAAAATGTTACAAATCCAATTTCAAATTTAATAAATAAGAAAACCAAAAGTATTTAACTTAATAAAAAAAAACTAGAAAAACATTTAAGTTTATAAATATTATATAATCATATAATATACAACATTATGTACCAGTTTTCTATATATTTAGCAAAAATAACAATTTAGCTACAGATAATGGGATAAACTTTTCAAAACTATCTTTCATAATATCTTTTTTTTTTATTTTCATATTCAGCATAATTTCATATCATAAATGAATATTATGATTTTAGTTTTACATATGTTATATATTTTAATTTTATATTGTACATAATAGTACATTAGTACATATGTATATTAATAACATCATATCGTATAAGACATTCAAAGGCGTCAACAATATTCAACACAATAGCTAGACAACATTTTTTTTAAATAAATTTTTATTGTTTTTGGAATGTATTGTATTAGTAATATTATGAACCCTTGTTATATATATATGTATCAGTATATATATATATATATACATATATGTTACCGATAAAAGTGATTTTGTAAATAAATCAGAGATGTTGTAAAAATTAATTAATAATAATTATTATACATATCTTTGTCTCTTCATTGTATCAAACAAACTAATTTTCAAGTATAAAAAAAAAAAAATTGGGTCTCGTAACAAAAATAAATCTAAGCTTCTTTGACAGAACTAGATTTTATCTAAAAATCTCTTAGTTTAATTTAAAAACACTTTTACTTGTAATATGATGTACATTTCGTCAGCTGATTCCATACTTGTGGTATGTCGATTTTTGCGGTTTTCTGTTTAAAATTGATATAGAGGTTTTTTGGAGTGCTCTTTCGAATGTGCTAATCAGTTTTTCAAAATTTCATTTTGTTTTAGAGATATCGAATATTCACTTTGTCGTATCTCCACAGTGCTTAGTCACTATTTTGTTGTATGTTCCGAAAAGGGAGCTACATATACGACAAATTTCTATTAATTTTCGTGATAGTGTGTATTTTGTTGTATGTTTATTACAAGTAGTTACTTCCAAAGTTCTGTAAATTTTGGTCGCATTTCAAATATTTACGTTAACATGCGATAAAGTGTTATCATAAATAAAAACAAGATATTATCGTATATTATTATGCTTTTAGTTAAAAAAAAGGGCTTATTAAGAAAATCCTATTCACATACAACAAAAATTTACTCAATTGACAAATAACATTTTGTTGTATGAATTCTCATTTTGTCTTATGTCCAAGAAGTTCTAACAGATTTGCTACAAAACACGACATACAACAATATTTTACTATTATAATTTTAAAATATTTTAAAATACATTGATTTTAAAAAACTTTATGGGTATGATGTGAAAAACGGGTAAAGTTATTTTTCATTCTATGTAAGTTTGAAAAAAATCTGATGTTAAGAAAAAAGTTATTGATGTTTGAACTTTCAAATTCAATTTGCCATGAATGGAGTTTTTGAACATACGAGATGTATTGAATCAAATGACGATATGTATGTATATATTTGTAAATAAGTAATAATGCTTTTTTGGAATTTTTCGCTTTGTTACATACACTCTTTCTGTCGATTATTTTATAATCACACAAATTAAGAACGTTGCTAATATGTACAATACCTATACCTACCCGAAATTTGATTAAATAGAATAAAAAATAGAATACAAATTTTACAAACAGTTTTACTTGTATTCTGTATTCTAAAATTACTCGATAAACCGCCTACTATATCTGATCGATTAGTTGTTCGAACCTTGCAAAGGGTTTGATTCTGGGGCACAAAATAACATAACTAAAATATCAAATATCTATTTTAATAATATTTATAATAATTATGCTTTAATTGAATTTAATATCGTGAAAGGTACTGTAGGTATGTTTTATATTATTATGATAGTTCAAATATTAACTATTTCCAAATATAACTGTAATTTTTTTTGAAATTTTCCTCAATTTTCTATTGACGTGTTTTAAATTTTTTAGATAAATAAGCAAAATCAATATTGGATTGAAAAAAGCAGAACGAAATCAATTGCACATAAAAATTGTTGTGAACGCATCCATTTGGCAACACAAATTATTTCTTTATATTTACTAAACTCATCCTTTATGGAGATAATATGATGAGAATGAAGCTAATATAATGAAAATTATAAATAATAATATGTTTGTTTTTTTTTTGTTGTTACTTTTAAATTTATGAAGTTATTTATTTTATAATATTGTCTTTGTTTTTATAGTTAGTGTTGTAAGAGAATTCAGAACAACACATAAATAATACACTTGAGTCCTTACAGAGAATTATATGAATTCATTACAGAGTATTATAGTATGGTTCATAAATTCACTTAACTCCATGCCCAATTTGAGTTCAATTTGATGTCTTACGGATGATGATGCTATATCTTCAAATTTTTTTTTATATTTTTTAATATTATATTGTTGGTTTTTTTTGTTTATATTGCTATTTATTGACTTTTATTTTAAATCTTTGTTGAATTTATTATTATTTAATTTTTTTTTTTGTTTTTAATTATGTGTAGATGTTCTGTTGAAAAAAAATTGTGCGATATTTTAGTGAAATTTTGACACAATGCATTACAATTTTTCAGTCCTTTAGAAAATTGATCTATCTCATCCCTTAGTTGATTCGCTAAAGTTGCCACTGATCCAACAAAAAATTAGGTTAAACAAAAAACTAGGTTTTGTAATTTTTCTGCCTGCAGAAACTTTAACATTATCTTATCATGGCTTTTCCAATTATTTTGTTCAAATTAAAGGTTAAAAACGATATTGAAGTTCTGGACAGAAAACCTATAGCAGTTCTTTTTTAGCTTTTCTCTTCACTTCTAGTCATATCTACACTCAGGGAAAAACATACTCTTAAATGTTTAATAGTACAGCTATTGATTCAATACGACGTATCAATAAGTGTTTACTATAACAACAATAGTTTTCTGTTTAAAACAATATGTTTGTAGTTTTGATTTAAAAAGATGCATACTATTATTATATTAATAGTAGACCGCATTAATATAATTAGAAATACTATAAATTTAAAACTGTTCTACTCATTATATTTATTAGATTATACTATTACTTCAATTTTAAAAAATAGTTAATTCTTAATAACATTACCAGAATTAATTTAATGGTATGTTTAACCACATGTACTATTAAATATTGTACGCATAAGCCACACTTTTTCTAAATAATGACAAAATAGTATATACTATAAACACAACGATACCATTCATAAATCATTCAAAAAACGCGGTAAAAATAACCTATATAGGACCCAGTAATGCAATATTAGTTCAAAAGTAAAAATCTGTATCACCTGTTCGAACTTGATTTGCTTGCATTGAGGAATTAAAAAAAAAGATTAAATAAATAAATTAAAAAATTAAAGTATTAAAGGAAATTTAAAAATAAAGATAAGAATAAATTAGAAATAATTGAAATAAAAGAATAAATAGAAAATTAAAAAAAAAAAGTAAGCTTTAATAGTGCTTAAGTTAAATGTTATAATATAGTTTAAAAAAATCGAATTTCGATAAAAAATGTTTACTAAATTAAAGTTAAAAGTTAATAAATACTGTATTGTGGACATTAAAAATAAAAATAAACGTTATTTAAGTAATAGTGCTTAAACAAAATATTATAATATAGTAAGAAAAATGATAATTTTGATCAATAATTTTTGCTAAATCAACTATAATAAAGAACTAATATTTCATTTACACTTGCAATCAAAGGTGGTCTTTAATTTTCGTATCATTTTCATATATCTCATAAGTGTTAACACTGGTAACGTGTAAATTTCTTTGTAATTATCTTACAAAATTGTATTAGTGTACAACTTTACAAATCTTAGAAATTAGGAAAAATAATCGGTTAAGGCATAGTCAAGCCTTATGTTTAAGAAAATCAATTAATTCTGGTATTATTTTAGAAAATTGGATTTTTCTCTTATTAAAATTAAGAAAGGGTTGATCTAAGATGTTTTATTAATGTAAAATAGCTTTATCAGTTTGAAATTTAACCTGGAGATAGAACAACTTAGTTTATCTTTACTTTAGCTTTATGCTATATTCACTTGGAGATCTCTTAAAACTACAATATAAAAACTTTAACTTTAGATATATTCTGGTGTTCCAGCTTGTCAGAATTTATTTTTGAAGAGTACTTAATTTTTAAAAAGTTCGATAGAATTTTTCTATGTTAAGAGTGTGTTTATGAATGAATATTATGACCCCAGCTATATTTTTTTTTGTAAATAATTTTACATGAAAAAGTTTGGGAATAAAATTAATATATTCAAAAATAAATTTTGTCTGTGGCTAATAAAAATTGCGCGTTGGTCACCTCTTATTGAAAAGAAGAAATCTGTAAGTCTTAAATTCTATTTATGAGTTTGTTTCCATCTAGGTGGACGAAACTGTTTGTTACAGAAAAAAATTTTAAATCTCAAGAAAAATAATCGAAAATAATCCTATTTTTTTACAAAAGTTTTTCGACAAATTTTGAACACGTACCTATATTTGAAACTGAATAAACTGACCATTGTAATATTTTTGTTCTTTATGTTGCTAATATCAATTTAATACACATACACTATTATATATTTATACTAGGGGTTCCTGTTGAGTAATAATATTTCAAGTTGAAGTCGAATTTAAAGTTTTTAAAAAAACAGTAATTTACGTACTGACATAGATTTCGCACGATATAGCAGAAACCACTAGTGTTTAATAAAAAGTTTTGTGGTTAGTAAGTTTTATTTAGGACATATAAATACACGTCCCTCATAAACTCTTTCGTTTCCGATATATTCCCTATAGTAAGTGGCATTTAGTGGATAAAATTACTAAAAATAAAAAATGTTGTCATTAAAGAGGTATGTATATATACACCTACATAATATATAATTTTAATAAAAATTATGTTCATACTACAAATAACCAAAATTTAGAAACAGTTACTTAAAAAGATAAAAAATAAAGAGTTCAAATGATTTATTTTTTTGTTGTGATTATACTTTTTATTTTAGAGGTATGTATTTGTTTTTTTGTTTTTATTTTATAGATGTACATAATTTCAGATGAATTTGTTTTTTTTTTGTTTTTATTTGATATATGTACAATGTACATTATATTCACTGCAAGTAATTATAATAACTGGTTTGTCTGTTTTTGTTTTTTATTTTATTATAAGAACTCAAATATGCATAATGAATAGTAAAATCATATGAGTAAAAAAATTTCAACTGTGTGCGCATTATTGTTTTTTATACAACTTATTTATTATATTAGGAGTTCATTAAAGAGAAGCGAAATAAAATGAAAACGTATCTACCGCGCAGGTCCTTAAATGCTTGTCAATTATAATTATAGATGTTACTTACTGCCCTGATGGTGTGATGTAATCTACAGTCATGTATGGCAAGAGTTGTTTACGCCTTGAGATCGCTCTTAATAAATGCAATCATATAACAAGACTTGGCCACAAAGGCCTATCTCGTACAATAATTAAATAATAAGACGAGTTATTATTTCTATAGAGTAGTCATCTTTAATGACAAAAATTAACTAATTCAACAATTTATTCATGCTATTTATACAATAATTATACATTGGATACATTGGATTGACTAATGAAACTCTATATAAAAAAAAAGTTTAAAATTAATTTACATTAATTCTTATAGAATGCATTTATACTCTATAAAATATATGTAAAATCAATTTACAAAAATTACAATACAATTTACATATTTTTGTAATATTCAAAAATTCTTAAAATTATGTAGGCTAGGCTAATGTAAGAATGTAAAAATAGTAGAAAAAAATAAAATTTATATAAAAAAAAAATATCAAATAGATGTTTTAGTTAAATAGATCAATGAAAATAGTATTTTCATTCATTAATCTTTACAGATGTGCAATAATTATGCCTCTGAAGTAAATACCACTATATTGTTATTAGTTTAAAAAAAATGTAAAACTTTTGTGAAACTATTTGGTTTGGTTCAATCTGACAATAATGTCGCCTTTAGATCGTTATTTCGGTTATCATAACTGTTGAAATTTGAAAATGAATTTCTTTTTTTTTAGAAAAATTTGTATCATTCCTATTTCGATGGCTTAGAACACACTTACTATTTAACCGAAGTATCGAACAACGTTTTGTTTTTGTATTCTGGTCTTTTCTCAAATAATAACTAAAAATAGTTTTTACGATTAAATGATTTTTTTTTTTAAATTTTGTATTTTCTGTGACAGATTTTGCATTTATTGACTTGAAATTCTTCATATTCTATTTAAGCACTAACTTAGCATATATTTTGTGTTAGAATAGTTGTAATTTTTTATATGGTTAATATTCTAAATAAGCACTTAGCATATTTGTATTGTATTAGTAAAAACCTTTCTTTAGATCTAATATTCAGAGTAAACCAATTATACAAAAATTAACACTAACATTTTTACTTAAACTATTATTTAACACTCCATATCTCGGAAAATACGTATTAGAATGTCTTAGATATTTACACGATGGAAAACTGCCACTTTTAAAATATCATATTTGGCATAATCAGAATTTTGAGAAAATTGCACTTAGCATAAGTGTGTTCGATATATCAAATTTATATTAGCCGGTTGCAGTGAAATTGTATTATCACTATAATTGCGGCCTAATGTAGTGAAAAATTAAATTTAAAAACAAAAACAAAACAAAATATTTTAAATTTCGAACTGAGCTTTTCAGAAATTTTTTATTTCAATTTTCGAGCAATTCTAACTTTCGAGGTTTATAACGTTTTTGCCAAATAATAAAAACAAAAAAAAAAATAAACATCAAATAAATAATAGTTATTTATGTTATAATAATAATGTTATTACTGCAATGTTTCTTCTTATTTTTTCAACAAATAAATAAAAACTTGAAAATCAAATAAAATTTTTCATATTTTTGATAATATTCATAGCAACTTGCGTGTAACAGTTTACTTATGTATATGCATATTATGTGAAAAAGAAAACTTAAAGAACTTAAGAATTAAATTTCGAATTACTTATAATATATTTCCTTAAAGAATAAATCTTTTTGATGGTATCAGTAAATATTATGTTACAAGGCCACAAGAGTTATGAGTTTGAGTATCAAAAATTAAGACTTTTTTAGAATATTACTCGTCCAGCCATTTCGATCTAGCTATATATATATATGTTATTCCGATCCAACTAAATATAATGACAAAATATGAAATCGAATTATTTTATTCGATTAAGAAATAATATAAATAGAAAATAAAATTTAAAATTTAAAATTTAAAATATTTTTTAAAAAATGCCATTTACTCAAGAAGCTTCAGTTTATTTCTTAAGCCTTTGAAAACGATTTCATATTTTATTTTCTTGTAAGATTTTATCTTTGGCTAAAGTTTCATCTAAGCTCTAAGATTTTTTTTCTTCCTTTTTCGTAATGTTTTATTGCAAGGATAATAATATGTATGTATACAACAGTATGAAAAAGGATAATTCTGTATGATTTACTTTATATTTTATTTTTATATATGTATATAGCTAGGTCATAGGTATATACAATATTATTTATTCTTATTTCTAACATAACATAATAATGTTAGGAATGAACAAGACAATTCCATTTCTAAATGGATAAAATTTATTTGGATCTTCTTTATATAGCTGTACATACGTATATATAATATATTTATATAGACTTATATGCAATGTAAATGTATATTTTGTATTGTATTTATTTAGATGAAAAATAAAGATAAATAATTGTAAAAGAAAATAAAAATCGGTTCTTCATGTTATTTCGCGTACTTGTACTATAACTACTATAATATTATATATAATAAGGATCAATGAAAAGAAATGTGAAAATAACATATAAAGCTTTTTACGTCAGTATCATATTTTATGATGATATCTTTGATTTTATTGACACAATTTGAAATCCTTCATTGTGAAGTTGAAATAAAATGTTAACACTTCTGGCTGTTCTTGCTACTACTTGTTATATTGTTTGAATTTCTATCTATCTTTTTTTTGTAGCATTTATAGAAAGTAGATAGTGGATTTTTTTTTTCTTATTACACTTTTGTTAATTAAAGCAATTAAATTTAATTGATTTACACATTTAAGAGAAATATTTTTCTATTAGGGAAATTAAAATGAAATTTGAAAAGTTTTTTAATAGAAATTAAAATTTATTAATATTTAAAAAAAAATTAAAAAATTAAATTAAAATACATTTTTTTTGTTAATTTTCAGGTAAATAACAAAAAAAATCAAAATTTGTAGAGTTAATGAAAACGCACTGTTTGCAGGAAAAATGTAAGTTTTTTGAGAAAATTAAATAAAATGTAATTTCTGAATGTAAGAAATTGTGATTTGACTAGCTATTTATTTTATTATTTTGAGTAAATGTCTCTGAAAGTATGTTTCACCGTTCTGAAGAAATTACCACTAGTTTTTTTTTTTTTTTATTTATCTGTGTTTACTTACAGTTTAAATAATTCAAAAATAGTTACAAATTAATTCAATATAATTGCAAAATAATTTTAAAGTTGTAATTTTGACACACATTGTACATAAGAGTTTTATGACCGTAGCCGAAGCTGTCTGGTCTTATAATTTATTAATAATATAAAAATTCAATTGTTTGACAATAGTTTTTTCTTTCTTTTAATATAAAATAAATACAATCAGTTAGAAATTCATTAAAAATTTACATTACATTAATTCAAATATATTTAAAAATTGCACATTTAAACATTAAGAAGTTCGGCGTTTTTTTTTGTATTGACTGAAATTATCAATTGACCAGGTAGATCATTAAAATTGTTTAAATAATTGTAGAGACAGTTTGTCTTTTGACGGTTTGTTTTGAACAATGATGGATAAAAATTGCATTTGTTTCGAGTGTTATAATTATGCACATCTACATATTATCTTTGCAAAATGAAATAATGCTTAATTTGATTATTTATAATTTTAAAGGCCAGAATGTACAATTCACGCTTACATATATTATGGAAACTAAGGTACTTATCAGAATAAATCATACTCGTTGGGTGTAATATTGGGTAATTATGAATTATTTTAATAGATTTTTTCATTAGTTTTTCGATTTTTTTTTAACTAATTTTTGGCGCTCCACTCCATATAGTCAACCCCATAAACAACATTTGACAAAATATATGACGAGTATATAATAAAGAGCGTTTTTTTTATCGAGAAATTTTTTTAGTCTGCGTAGAATAAAAACATAAGGAGAAGTTTTTTTTGCAGACAAGATCAATATGATCTTCTCATTTAATTTTGGAATCTACTACGAGACCTAGATAGTTATGACTTTTTACTACATCAATACGTGAGTTGTTGTGTAGAAATGTTGAATCAGAAAATAATTAATTTTCAAATAACAGGATTTTTGTTTTTTTGATGTTTAACAGTAGTTTATTTTTGAAAAGAAAATGTTTGATTAATACCAGGTCTTCTAACATCGCAATCTTCAAATCACATTCACTGCTTAAAGAGTACTTTATGACTGCATCAGCTGCAAAAAGCGAAACAGAGCCATTGAGATTAAGCCGCCAAAAATCGTCAATGTATATTTTAAAGAGGTCAGGACCAAGTATAGAGCATTGTGGAGCACCTTTCTTTATTGTTGCTGTTTCACTTAAGCAATTAGCAATGCGGACACATTGTGATCTTTCTGTTAAGTATGTTTTAAAAAAGTTAATTTGATCGTTTGTAAACTTTAAGCAGGGTAGTTTATGTAAAACGACATCATGATCAACACAATCGAATGCTTTTTGCAAATCTATAAAAATACAACCAGCATATTTAGCACTATCTGTGCTTTTAGTTATATACTCATTTAAAGATAGGCATGCGAACGTTGTACTTGAATTTTTTTCAAAACCGTATTGTTCTAAGGTGCATGATATTATTACATTTTATAAAAGAAGTCAGTTTTTCTTTTATGATTTTCTCAAATATTTTGGAAAATGCACACAACTCTGATATTGGTATATAATTAAGCGCATTTGTAGCGTGCTCAGATTTATAAATAGGTGTAACAATTGCCTTTTTAAGACAATTAGGAAAACAATAAATTTCGAAACTTTTATTGATAAATTTGACTAAGATCGGTGCCAACGTGTCTATAAATATTTTAATTAGTTTCGTCGAAATGCCATCATGCCCGGTGGAAACCGATAATTTTAGCGAGTTAATCGCCGCCTTTGTTTGTATGTAAAATAATGTAATGTAAAAGTTTGTATGTATATTGCGACAAAAACTACTAAGATATTGATAATCTAAATATTCGTTTGGTATACCCAGACTATCTGTTATCGTTCTAAATGTTTCATTCATGATTTCTGATATTTGTTGTGAAGATGAAACAGCATGGTTGTCATGGTGGATAACTTTAATACCACTATTAGGGTTTTGGTAAGACTTATTTAGCATTATTGATTTGTAGGTAGCCCACAATTTTTTTGGATTTCCGGGATCTTTCATAAGTTGTTCTGAACAGTACTTTGATTTTGCTGCTATAATGAAACTTTTTACTTTACATTTGAATAAATTAAACAAGTCTACAATATGAGGATTTTGCGGATATTTTTTTTTATATTTTCCAAAGGAGTCACGAATCTTTATCATTTGTGAAATTTCCTCATTCATCCACTCATGTTTCTTGTTGAAGGTTTTGCTTGGGAGAACACGGGTGTATTTTTGAACTGATTCACTTAATACTTGAACCCCTTCTTCAAAAGTTTCGTATGAGCTCAGACTATTCCATACTTGGTCTGACCTTCATAGTTTAGAACTGTTTTAGTATTTAATGGAGTTTCTTTAATTGGACTTAAATTAACACTAACAAATAACATTTGATGATCAGATAAGGAAGTATCTGCGATATGCAAATGGTACTGTAGATTTAGTATATTGGTGATCAAATGATCAATTATTGTTTTCGAGGAGTTACCAAATCTTGTCGCGAATTTTTCTGACACTTTGTTGTAAATGCAGACCCCATTACTAAAAAGAGTGTTGCAATAGTCACGTACATCTTTGCTAGTTTCGTTTAATAAACAAATAGTTTTGAAGAACTTTTTTTTTAACTGTAATCAATATCCATATTCATTTCTACGATAGCTTTTAGCATGCTTATAAATCCAAAAAAAATACGCAAGCTGGAAAAATTATAATTTTTGATATAGTCAATCTAAAATTTGGATTAAGACAAGAGATATAGATATAATAATGTAGGTATATATATACGTGTGGGAAATGATCGTCCCACTACTAGATTGTCTCACCACTGTTTTGCACTGATTGTCGCATCTGTAAATTTGAATGTAGGTGTGAGTGGGGGTCAAAACAGGAAAAAATTTGATTTGTTTTTTGGCAGTTAGCAGACGACCGTGGAAGTGGAAGCATGTTTAAATTATTGTATCTAGTAAATTACATTTGTTTGATTCAATTAATTATACTCATCAATTTTCATTAATTACACTAATAACTTTTCATTAATTATACTTTCAATTTCTAAATCCCACATACATACATATTTGCAATTAAGTTTCCCAATACAAGTTTGTTTGCAATACTTGTATAATGAACAACAAAAATATGATTATTTTTAATTATTGTGTGTTTATTATCAATTTGAATGTAAACAACAAGTTAAATCTATTCCATTCTGGCTCAACAGCATCAGTTATAGGGACTTATGGCACCTAATAGGTGAAGCATTAGCAGTGAATCAAATTAAGCGCAAAAAATGAAAATGGATAGATCTGGGAAAGTCACCATTAAATATAACCATAATGGCTTTATGGCAATATAACCATTACATATCCGTTATTTCGATCTGTATACACAATATATTTGTTTTTTGTTTTAGTCTATATTTAGCGAGACTCAACAATAACGAGTGTAATGATTGTTGCTTCTTATTCTATTAATAAACGACAGATTAGTGCAAGCATATATAAATCGGCTGAAAATTATACAATTGAAACAATAGTAACAGCGACTGCAAATCAAACGGCTAAAAAAAGAAAACATATAAACGTCAAAGGAAATAACATAATTGATCGTTATTTAAGTGACTACCAAATTATATTTCTGCAATTAATTCAAAAGAATAATGATGACGTTGATTAATGGTTAACCTTTCCTGTAAAACCAAAATCCCGTTTTTTGAAAATATTTCTTTTTTAAATGTAATTGTTCAAAATGCCCTTTTGACTCAGATTTAAAAAAACAGGATTTTGATAAATTGGCTTTCGTAGCTGAACTGTAATTGTTATACTGCAAAAAACATTTATTAAATTTCATTCAAATTCCTATTAATAATTGCAAAAATAATTTATTGCATATAAATGAAAATTTAAATTCTTTAAAAATAATTATTAATATAAGGTAAGTGAATTTTTGTTATTATCTAAATGTCAAAAGGTTAATCGCAATTGAAATACGAACAAGGATTATTATTATTATTTTTTATATTACAATGAAATACATTTCAATGACATTGTTTCATTATACAAAACAAAGGAATTCTAATCGTACTTTATTTTTCTACATTATAAAAATTTTCATTTTTCATAATTTAACAATTAAAAAAAAGAAAAACGTAATAAAATTAATTAGGAAATAGACAAGTTTTATGTCAAGGCCGATTTAAATTTAATTGGCATATTTTATACTTACAAGATTTTATTTTACTTAATAGAGTCATTTAAATTTGAAATAATAAAGAAATTACATTTTTTTTTTTTTTTAAATATTAAAATAAGTATGTTACTTAGTATTTTTATTTACTTATTCTTCTCTTTTTTTTTTGTTTTTAAATAATATTTTTCTTTCTTCACTAATGACTTCATTTGGCATTGAGGAAACTGAATTGAAAAAAATTAAATTCAATGATGAAAGAATTTTCCGTGTAATATGTGTAATCTATATATAGTAAACATATATAGAATATATGTATATATGTATATTTTAATGTAATATACCATTCACCTACATTTAACTTAAAAATATATATATATATTTTTTTATAATGAGAGATTGGATATACATCTAGTAATACTCTGCATATCATTATACATACATAATATTTGAAAACATATTATGGCAGTGGTTAGCAGAGAATTTCACAATAGGGATTAAAAGTTTTAACAATAACATTCTCATATCTGTAAGTAATTTTCTACACGAACGAAGCTCTCTTCGTTTCTATATATTTCTTGCATCCGCTATCCATCAATCAATTATATATATACATACATACATACATATATATATTATGAACAGTTTAACAAAAAGTAGAATGTTTCTTTCTGTAT
Organism: Argyra leucocephala; assembly: GCA_963942445.1. Classification (NCBI taxonomy): domain Eukaryota; kingdom Metazoa; phylum Arthropoda; class Insecta; order Diptera; family Dolichopodidae; genus Argyra; species Argyra leucocephala. Next base: position 97,885,471 of record OZ012677.1, read on the forward strand.
TTGTAAAAAAGTTTACTAGGAACCAGCATAGAGGTGAAACTCAATTTGCATAATTCCACTTTTTACAAGCTTTAATTGCACCCAATTTAGAAAAATATACATATATTGATGTACACAATACATAGAAGCGAAAGAAAAATAATAATAAAAAGCAAAAAAAAATACTAAATTTTTGCATAAAATTTTCATATTTTTATAAGAGTGTCTTAATTGAAAATCTAGAAAAACCAAGATTTTTTTTTTTTGTTTTTTAATTCATGGAAATAGAAAAACACACAAACCATTTACTGGCGAAACGAACCTGAACCATGAAAAAAAAAATTTAACCATAACTTATTCAGGTAACTTTGGTTTTTAATTTCTAGTACCTACCATTTCTTTTTTTAGTGTTAAAATCTTAACCATAACTGAATTGTATAATTAAAGTTTTTTAATTTTTTGTTTCGACACAATACACACACCCACGTCCAAATACATATTGTATAATTTTGGTACATAATCACGAATTTCAACAATAAAATTGCACTATCATCAGGGTTCCAAAATAAAATTTACTAGAAAAAAAATAAAGCAAACAAATGAAAATAAAAAGAGATTTTTTGAATTCGGCAAGTGTTGAGAAGTATCTGTAAAAGGAAAAAAATATTAAAATAAGGGAAGGAATATAAAATAATGAAAAAAAAACAGGTTAGTTAGTTAACTTAACAATGTTTCAACTACTGTGACTACTACTATCTAACAATAATATTTTATTAATTTTTATTCTAGTTCGAGGAAGACTACAGTGTTAGATCACTCGTATTTGTACAACGATGTATTTTTTTTTATGTTTCATCTTTTTCATAACTAATTTAATTTTGTTTTTTTTTTTTGTTGTAATTAGCATTTTTGCTTGTGTAGGTTATTACAATATTAATACATACAGAAAATAAAAACAGTTATTGTTGTGTAAATCTTTTGAAAAACTTGAAATTTTACCATTATTTTAAAATGTTTGTATAAACAGTTTTTGTGCACTTCGTTTAACAGTTCTTTTTTTTTTCTAAATTAAAAAACCATTTGGAAATTTCAAACACTATAAACCTTATTTTTAATAAATAAAATAGTCGGGTATTTTGTTTGTTTTTACTAAATATTATTATCATAGAAACACGTGTATTTTCCGCAAGTGTACGACGATTATTATTTGTTTCCATATTTGATAAAATTTTAATCTGGTTAGCACATGCGTGAAACATTTTCTAACTGATATAAAGTACGTAATGTGCCACATACTTCCTACCACTTATTTACCAATAACATCATCTGTGCCAACAAATCAAAACTCCTTATGTCGCGATAATATAAAAATCATATAAATAACCACCATATTTAGATTTTTGAAAGTATTTTCTATCAAAATTTGGTTTAATTCTGACTACTATAAGTTGCATTTTTGCTAGATGACCTAAAAATGTTTTTTGTCATAATCGCAATATATAACTTAAAATATTTTAAATATATTCCTAAAACTATCCATAAAAGCCTGTAAGCATTTTTTTACAAATTTGGAAGATCATTTCCACACTTTCAAATGTATGGAATGCTCAAACAGCTTATTTTGCTTAAACGATTTTTACAATTAATATTTTACAATAACTTTGCAAAAAAAAATTTGCATTTCGAATGCTCACATCATAATTTAAGCGATTCTAAAATATTAAAAACTGGTACACTCCCATTACTATATTTTAAAACTCTTATTCAAACTTTAAAATTGATTTTACTCGGAACATCAATTTCAGACATTAGTGGTTACGACTTGTTGCCATGGATATTATGTATTATATTATACGTAATGATGTCCAGATAAGAAAAAACACATCAATAAAAATAAGACCATATAAAGATCAAAGAATTTTTGTGCTTTTCAATTTTTGAAAGTAGGTTGTAAATTGTAAGGAAGCGAGATTTTCAGGATTAATAAGGCATATTAAATTACCTAATTGTATTTATAGAAAAATTTTGATTTGCGAGATTTTGCACACGTCACCCGTCACCCGAAACAAATAATTGATATTTCATAGGATTAAGCCCATATCCCATTAGCATTCGAATGACAAAACGACTTTTAATCGAATAATATTATAATGATAACTTTAACTTATTCTTAGAAGTTTATACCGTCATTATTTTTTTATTTACGTCCCATTTTGGAAACTATATATAGATTAAAATTTGTTTAACAAATTATTTGGGATTTGGTTATCAAGGTTATCGGGATTTAATCATAATTTTAAATTAATTTTATATAGAAATTTCTAGGCGAAAATGAATGATAAAACTCTTTTACTCAACGAACTTTTTCAGAAGGATATGAAATTCAATTTAGAGTAATCTTATGTAATTGAAATATTGTTTACCCTTATTATAAAAAAGCTAAATGTTGAATAGTGTGATTGAAATAATATCAAAATAAATTTTATGCAACAAATTATTATCACCATTAAATATTTTTTCACAAAATCTACTTTTAGAATATTATACATTTAAATTCGTATACATATTCGTAAAACTCCAGTGCTTCAAATATTCAATAATTTTATTTTCAACCGCATAAACACAAGATTTTTGTGAAAATTTAATGAATTTTGAAATTAAGCCAAAAATGTATAATTTAAATTAAACTGTAAATTTACAAATTGTGATAATTTTAACGCTTTACAGAATTAGAAAAATTGTATAAAATTTTTATTTTGATTATGGTTTTGAGGTTTGTCAATACCAAAAAAAAAAAAAAAAAACAGAAAATTCAAATAATTGGACAAATTTAAATTCCAAATTTTCTACATAAAATCTTTTAAATCTATATAATTGTCACAATATCATTTTGTATGTCCGATCAAACCAACAATATTGATTAGTATGGATATTTAGAAGAGTTAATAAACTCGGTTTCAACTTTAACAATTACAAATAATTTAACATTTTTAAAGTATTTAAAAACATCAAAATAATTGCCCTGTCCTTCAGTCTGATATGATTCAACTTTTATAAATTAGCCAAGATTTATTTCAGATATTTTAAGTAAAACAAGTCTGAACGTCTTGAACGAATAAAATTTTCAGAAAATCAAGTTTATTGCTAAAAACTCAGTTCCTAATTTACCTTAGAGAGCTCTGTTTTTCAAATTACTGAGCTTGTAACTATACGGTACAGTATGCTCAAACCAATATGTGTGTCTAGATTCTAAACTATTGAATAAAGTCTTCAGCCAAATTTTTAAATTGTAATTTACTACTAAGGATATATTTAAAATAAAATATTTTGTTTAACAATTATTATTTGGTCGTCTAGGTAGCCGAACTAGAGCAGTTTAAGGTTAAATCCTAACTATTTGCACCTCACTTTTTTATGGATTGAAAATTACTGAAATGAGTTCATGTTCGATTCCTTTGTATTATTTTTGTTTGTGTTGCATGTTATGTTACTGATTCATTACCTGAGCAGAAAAAGTTTTTACAATCTAATATATTAATATGCTAATAATGTCTGTAAAACTTTCCACCTCGGTGAATTAAAGCCAAAAGCAGGGACAGGAACCCAAAAACTTTTAATTATTTTATCGCAAAATATTACCGCAAAAATTACCGATTCAGAAGTTAAAAAAATTAATAAATACTAATTTTTATGCCTTTCTTTAAAATAAATTTTTTTTTAGAAAATCAGATTCAAGCTCTATAATTCTATATAGGAAAGCTATATATTTAATACAAAAACCTAATAAGATCATTCGAATAATATAAAAGCATCATAAAATCAATAAAATGTGTCATCAAAACAATTGCAGTTATAGTTACAGAATTACAGATTTAAACAGATAATTACAGAAATAAAAAACTTTGCTTTGAGTTAAAAATTTAAACGAAGAAGAAAGAAATATTTTCTAATGCTTGACCGGCGAATGTTACGCTGGCTAGCTATTTCCTACAAGTATGTTAAGCTACTATTGAATAAAAATCTATTTATTAATGTCAAATTAATGATTTCAGCAAGCACATCATACAATATCATCAGCAATATTTAATCATCATTCAGTGAGATTAGTAGAATCCAAAGCCGCTAGATTAAAAAATATTAAAATAAATTAAACCAGATATATGCTGGTTAGTAGAAAGCTAGGTAAATATATATGCTAATAAAATACATTATAGATTGAAATACTTTAAAAAGATAAGCCGAACTAGTAAATATCAAAGAAAAAGTTAAAACAAAAGTTGTTAGTGTTTGTTTCAGATATAAGAATGTTATAATATTAATTTTCATTGATATCTATTGGTTTGTATACATGGACCCCCGGAATACTCTGCAGTATATTCTGATTAATAAAACGAATTGTCACATTTTTTGTAGCGAATTCACATAGTCATGTAAAATTTTTATACTGATTCCTAATATTCGGAAATACTTTTCCAGTCAATTCCTCAATACTTTTTATAATTGTACTGATCGTTGCTATTTCAATTTTGACATTTATTCTCAAATTTGGCCTTCATCGAGCTGTATTGCAATTCATTAGCTTATTATAAATGTTATTTATTCGAAATCGGTAGCAATTGTATTTCTTTATTTGTGACAGAGTATCTAAGTGTGAATATCTATCTATGAGTATCTATGCCTGAAACTTTCTTGGATTTCTACGGCAGCAGCCCGAACCTTTCCAAATTTTCGAAATCGTTAACAGTCGTATTTCTTTTTTTGTGAAATAATACCCAAATGTAAATTTTCAGATTTGTAACACAATTGGTTTTGAAATGTTTCTGATAAATGCTGGGAATTATACAGCAGCAACTCGAACCAGTCTAAATTTCTTAAATCGGTAACAGTCATATTTCTTGATTTGTAAAGGAGTACCCAAAGGCTAATTTTCAGATCTGTAACACTTTTGGCTCTTGAAAGATTCCTGATAGGTACTAGGAGTTGTGTGGAAACTACCCAAACCTGTAATTTAATGACTTTGTAAAGTACCGTGTTCGCTTCCTTATTTGACCATGAATAACTGTGCAATTTAATTTCAGAACTCTATATTTAAAACTGTGGGCGTGTATTGTGAACAAACAAACAAACAAACTTTCCTTTTATAACTGTAGAAGAAGAGAAGATGAACGATACAAGACTGACAGAGAGACACATTTGAATTTTTAAGCTAAGATTTGTACTTAAAAAATAAATTGAAATTTTTACATTATTTCAAAGCTTCAAAAATTCAAATTTTTAATGTCCTATTTAGATATGTACACATAATTCATTGATCATAATTTACATTATTTTATTACCTACCTAATATTATTTCAGTGTAGATTTTTGAATTTGAATAAATTCGGAAATTCAATAAACAAACACATAAAAAATGTTACAACGACGGTGGCTGATGGTACAGGTGCTTTTTTCAACTTTATATTTCAACAATGTTATTTTTTCATAAATTTCAACAGTACTAGTATAGTTTTTCTGTTAAACCAAAATAGTATCTACTATATCTAACATTATTTTTATATAGCTATTCTATATTATTATGCTTGTGTTTTTATATGTTATTATTATTCATAATTTACATAGAAAAGTGATATGGTTAAATCATATGTGGGAACCTACCAACCATGTATTTTTTAGTTAGCAAGCTCCATTTACAAAAAAAAATTATAATTTCGGAGTACTGACGAATATTTTTACAATTTAAGCAAAACATCACTTTCAATATAAAAAAAAACTGTTTAATATATAAAACGGTGACTATATGTTTCTTGTAGAGAACTACAGAGAACTAGAGAAAAATTTTAAAAGAAAAAGAAAATATAATTGAGAGGGATCGGATAGATACATTTGTAGGTACATAGATTCATATAAATAAAACGAATTATTCTCATGACTTTTTATTAATATTACGTAGATACTGTGTATTTCATAAAATTAATATTCATAATGTAATATTTTCATAGTAAGTCATACAATGACAAATATTTTACGTTTTTTAGTATTCACATCGTGTTTAAATATAAAAAAATGTTGGTATGTGCAAGGTTTGAATATACACAAATTTTCTTATCTCATGGTAATGCAATAGGAATTGATTAATTTTATAATTTGTTTTACAAAAATTAATGAAAATTTAAAAGTAGAATGTAAATTTATAATTACTATTGAACGATTAGAAAAGAATTAATAATTTATTGTGAAAAACAGGTAAATATCGGATATAGTGATAAAAAATTTTAAAAATCGGACTCAAGTGATAAAAATATATTATATTCAAAACAGATACGTAAAATAAAATACAACATCTTTATAACTCAGACTGCCTACGAGAGCAGAAAAGAATGTAATCCAGCAATATGACAATCTAAAATACAGAGAGAGATATTTCTTCTATTTTCTATACTAAAAAAACTCATATACGTTGTGAAAATAGTATTAGCTCTTTTAAAATAATATTTAAAAAAATAAAAGTTAAAGCAAATCATGTGGAATTAATAAGATGGTTGTAAGAAAAAGTTAAGAATTAACCCGAATTATCCCAGATTACTTTTTTTTTTAATTCTAAGGTTATATTTAGTACAAACTACTGATCCTGAGTAAAATAATATATTCTTGTATTTCTTTTGGTTTATGGAACCGCCCTGTCGTTCAGGAGGCATGTTACCGCAATGCTGGGCTGTGATAAAAAGATTAAATGAAATACACATTTTAGGTTTCGGAATAAAATATGTTGGTAAAATTATAAATGAGCAATATATGAAAAATTTATAAAAAAAATATTTAAATAATGGATGGAATGGAACACAATATTATTGCTTGTGATAAAATTCAAAACACCGTATACGCAATCCTTTATCATATTTGATAAATATACTTCTGCCAACTGGTTTACAATAATCGCCAGCACATCTTCATTTCTTCTCCACAGAATTTAAAAAGTGTTCAGTATTATCATAACATAAAGCTTTTGAGAGGAATCTTTTACGGTTTATATTTCCAGCAGATAGCGGTTGTGTGTCATAATGACCACAATAATATTTAGCAATATATTGATACATCAAGAGGTTATATAAATAATGCTGTTCCATCATTACTTTCCTTGAATCCCAACCCGATATAAACTGATGTTCTCATCCATTATATCGACGCTACTTACATATGTACTTGTTATATTCGCATATGCGCGTGAATTTTTTTTTTGGAAACGGTAAAAGAATATCACTTAAATCTCCAATTTCATATGATGGTTCAATAAAAATAGACTTGGGTACGTAAATAATCTAATGCTTTTTTTTACTGTTAATTGTCTATAAAATCACAAAAATAAATCACATACAATAATATACTCTGAACAAAATGTGTTCTATAATAGATTAGCCAAGCGTTGCCATATGGCAACAAACAAATACTAATGAAAAAAATTTGTATAAAATACTTTTTGAACTGAAAAGTTTCCATTGAACAAATAACTACATTTAGTTAAAATAATTATCCAAAAATAAAATTATATAATTACAGTTTAATATTTAGAAAAATAATGCAACTTATTTTTTCATGTCATCAATTTTTTACAATTTTTTTTCACTAAACTAAAACTGTATGCTGCACTATTTCTATTTATGTCATTTTAATTTTAAAGCCTAATATGAGTAAGTACATATATAAATAGGTAAAAAAAGTTCAATACTAGTTTTATTAAAATAACGGTTTTTATTTTAAAATAAAACAAAAATACCTATATCTTAGCTGTTGTCATATGGTAATACGACTAATTCGGGTTAATGCATTGTTTTTCAATTTAGAATCAATAGATATTCTTATCAATAAATCAATAAAATTAAGAAATACATCTGGGTCTCAAAATTCGAATCATATGTATATTTTTGTATGTATATATTTATTCGTTATGGTTAGTATATATAAGATGATGATTCTTGACAAATGTATTCCCAAAAAAGCTCTCCAACTCTAACAAAAACAATGAATATATAAATTTATCGTTATGACGTAAAACAATTATCTTTACACCTCTAGGTGATCTATCACATATCACCTTATTATGTAGATAGACAGGTCTGGTTTCGAAACGATTTGTTGCATGTATAGATTATTTTGATATATATATATTTGAAATTCAAGAAATTTGTGAACGATCAGCCTAGTATTAATTAAGAATTCTAATACTATCATATCTACGACGACTGGTAACAAAGCGGGTACTTGCATTAAAGGCAACATCTGGACAGGTCACAAACAATTATTCCCGCGTAGACAATATCGCAGTACGTAAAAACTGGCATATAGTTATTGATAAAACTAGTTTTTTTGTACCCATTCACTGATATAATACGAAAATTTCCAAAATTTATGGAGGCGTGAGAAAACACCATTAGAGATGTGATTTATTTTTTTTTATTTATATATTTCATTATGTACATATACATGAGACACGGTAAGTTTCTACAAGAGCATATGATAAAAAAGAATGTAAATGCATTGTACTTAAACTAATTTAATCTATGGAAGTTGGAACAGTAAAGCAAAAGACAAATAGAAAAAGAAAAAAAATAATAATGATAAAAAAAAGAAAATTTAAAATGTATATAAAATTTTTGAATGCAAAATTTCTTCTAACAAAAACACCTTCTAAACATAACAGACATAATAGACATTACTTCAAATAATAATTCTCAGTGCCTTGGAATAATTAAGCTTGGACTTCTTAGTGACCTAGGTTATTTTGTCATAGAGATATTCTGGCGTATTTTTAGATATAATTTTTCCGATAAAGCATGTATATTTATATTTCAGATAGTTTTCAAAGGTACAATCAAGTATGACTTTGGAAACATCTCTAATACTGTTAAGCTTACGCCGGCTTGTGACAAAGCGTGTACAAACATTAAAAATTACCTTTAGTCTGGAAAACTGTCCTGCACTCATTCCAGAATCGCAATAAGTTAAATGTGGAAAGATTAAAGACAGAACCAGTTTCTTTTTCACCCATTCACTAATAAATTTTCAGAGCTTACGTATTTTAAAAAAACATTTTTAAAAATAGCATTAATGTGATCATTCCACTTAAGAGTTTTATTTAACACAACACCTAAATTTTTAGCACTATTTACGAATTTTACTATAGAATTATTAAGTTTTACATTCGGAAGATTTGTTGTGTCGATATTTCGAACATAAACAACCAAAGCTTGGGATTTGGACGGATTTAATCGTCGCCCATTGCTTAGAGCCCAGAAAGCTGCGGCATCAAACTGGTCATTAATTTTGGCGATCAAGTGATGAAGATCAGAAACTGGACCACTTATATAAATTTGGGCATCATCAGCATATAATCTACAGTGGGCTTCAGACAAACAATAGGACAAATCATTAATGAAAATAATAAAAAGCAAAAAACCCAGTATGGATCCTTGATGTACTCGACATAAAACGGGTAAGTTATTAGATTTAACACCAATTATTTATGTGATCGTTCTGCGTAAAGCTCTTGTTAAATACAATACCTAAGACACTTGATTTATTAACATACTCAACGATACGATTACTATGATTAATTTTAATTTATGGGGGTAGTTTGGGACATACAGAAATTCGGACGATTACAATTCCCGCCTTCGTTGGTACAGTTCGATTTAATATATACAACATTAAATGGTTATCTGTTAATCAACGCGTTCTAATTCAGAATATTTTGATTAGGAAATATTTAAAGTATAAGTTTATTTACAATATCACAAGCATTCCTTTTAAAAATCTTTTTTTTTTTTGTTTGTTATATTGAAATCACCCAAACTATGTAATTATAACTGATGTAAACTGTTATAAACTTTACTACACCAATAATAGTACAACATTCTATTTTGTTTTATTCTCTTAATTTTATTATTCCTTATATTATTTTAAAATCTAATTAAACTAAAGTTTCTAAATATAGAAATAAAAAAATATAATATAATAAATTGTAGACTTCCCTTTTATAATTTTCAATCACTTTCTTGATATTAATTTATTCCCATTATTAAAAATAATTATAAATTTGAATTAAACTTAAATCGTCATGAATACAACAATTTATAGCTAAGTACATATTTCTGATGATTCTGATAAATAAGAATTATATGAGTATATGTATATGCTATTATTGAATTTTCATTAAATTGAATTTGCACAAAAAAAAAGATGAAATGTTAGTCTTCGTTAACAGAAAATATAATTACGATATCTGAAAGTTTTAACAGAGTATTGAAAAAATGATAAATTCAATTGTATTTCATAAACAATATTGTATTCGTTCAAACAGATTTTATTCACTTACAGATTATTTAAATTTTTATAATATTACTACAAACATAATATTAATACAAAATATCCAAAGTAATAATTCTTATCAGGGGACATTATAATAGATCATCGGAAAATACAGAAAATAGTCTGATTAGTCATTGCACTTTCGCAAAATGATCAATACATTGCAGAAACACTTCGCACAGAATTTATAGCTCCTGAAACAATCCTTTATCTTAATAAAAACATTTACATTCAATCTCCGGACAAAATTTCAATAATCTATCACTCTCACAGACAAGCCACCGAAAAACAATTAGAGATCCCAAGACGTGGCAAATTGACTTTAGCTTAATGTTAATATAAGATCATTTATTTTAAGTTGGTTTTGTATGATAAATTAAATGTGAAGGTAAAAGTAAAAAGTGAAAAAAAAAAACTATAAAACAATACAGTTTTTAAATACAAGTCATAATATAATTATCGTACAGTTTCATAGCCTTTATATCGACTTCGAAATATTCATTGTGACATGATTGAAATATGAAAATCTAATGTTAAGACAGTTTATATATTGTTGTCGTTCAGCTGAGTCATTTTTTAAATTTTCAATATATATCCTATATATATATTTAGTTTTCAAATGCTACATTTTAATTAATTTAAATGTCGCAAATGTATAGAATAATGTACTCCATTGTACGGTATAAGACGTACGGTATAATGTACTCCATTGTACGGCGATAAGACTTTGAGAAGAATATTAAATTTAAAATCTAGTTATAACACTTATGAATTTTGTTATAAACTGCACGGAAGTCATGGTTAGAAAATCAGAAAGTAGGTTTCTAGTTCTAATTTTTAGCAAAATCCAGAAGGAAAGCTATACTTTAAAAACATTAATTTTTTTTTTTGTTTTTTTTTTTTTTTTGCGAAAGATAGGAGGTAATCCCTGAAGGACATCAAGAGCTCCAGCCGCGTGTGCATCTTGATAGTGTAGGAATCGAACCCACTAAAGCCCACCTATCTTTTTCCGTTATAACCAATCTACGTAAGATCGACTAATGACTTTTTTTTTCGTAAATTTTCGGTCGCGTCTTTAGGAAATTATTATAGTGATAGTGTCCGTGGAGGATCGCTAACATCATAATAATTACCGTGTAGGAACTTTATCACTATGATATTTCCCGTGAAGGAGATAGTCACAGCAATAGCTCCGCGTGGGAAGATTTTTTAGATTTTTTCGCAAAGGAAAATTATTGAAATAAAAATTTCCGTAAAGGAAACTATTATCGTAGAATTTTCCATTTTAGGTCGTGACCAGCTCGTGGGGTTTCGTTCTCTTGAGTCGACGGATACTGCTGTCGATATGAAGAACTACTGCCATTTCCGAGTTCACATGAGTTTGCAGTCTCTGCTCGTGTTTGACTGCATGTTTCTTGATCTCTTCCGTGACTGTTTCAATGCGCAAGTCACGGTGGAGATCTTTGTTACGTATGTACCATGGTGCATTTACTATACCACGGAGCACTTTATTTTGAAATTTTTGCAACATTTCAATGTTGGTTTTCTTTGCACAGCCCCATAATTGGATACCGTACGTCGACACAGGTTTTAATATCTGCTTATATATCAATATTTTGTTCTGTACTGATAACTCAGAACCACGCCCAAGTAACCAGTAAAATTTTTTGAGTCTAATGTTTAGCTCTTCTTTTTTCTTTCTTATATGTTCCTTCCATCTTAGCTTAGCATCGAGTGTCATTCCCAGATACTTTGCTGTATTGGCATATGGTACTATTTTGTTATTGATTGAGATAGGAATGGTTGCAATCTTTTTGTATGTAAAATTTATATGAGTTGATTTGCTTTCATTAAGTTTAATGCGCCAACGTTGGGTCCATAATCTTATTTTATTCATTGCATTTTGAAGTTTTGCTGTGGAGTTTTCGACAGATACGTCAACTGCAAGAATCGCAGTGTCGTCTGCAAAGGTAGCCATAAAAATGTTGTCAATTTGTGGGATATCTCTTGTATATAGCAGGTAAAGTATTGGACCAAGAACACTTCCCTGTGGGACTCCAGCAGATATTTCTTTTACTTCTGAATATTCTTTGGCATAACGTACACGAAAGCATCTATTGTTCATATATGATTTTAATATTTCATAGAATTGTCTTGGTAAATCACGATGTAGTTTAAATTCAAGGCCTTGGTGCCACACTTTGTCGAAAGCCTGAGCAACATCTAAGAAGATTGCTGAAAACATTAATTTGAAATCACAAAAAACTATTATTTTTTCTTTTTTTAATACTATGTAATAGAATATTAGAGAGTAACATCACACAAAATATGAATGCCACAAATAAATTACAAAATGTTATTATATGGTTATTTTGTCATCATGCTCTTCCTCGTACTATTTGGTCATGTTCGTTTTACTCTTTCTTTATATTATGTGTGTATGTGTGTGTACTAATATATTATTTTTTATTTTTATTTTTGTTGGAATAATTTATTTTCCTCAAAAATTTCAAAAATATAAATTGAAGAATTAACCTATCAAAGCTTAAAAGCTCAAAAGCCCAAAAGAAAAATAATGAACGACAAGGTAAGCCATAACTTAGTCAAAATTTTCGACTGGGGTAAAGCAAACAGATTTGACACCATATTAACCACTCCAAAACTCAAAGCTGTATAGTTACGCAAAAACTAACCTCATTTGAACCTATTCTAAAATTTCAACATTAAAGCTTACAGCGACTGGAAAACTTAAATTTTCTCTGAATGCGCGTAAATCAAAATATGGTCTGGAAAGACCTGCTTGCTATGCTGGATATGTTGCGGAAAGCGCCGGTAAATGGTTAGGTTTTGTAAGTCGGTGTAAGACATATTTTGCACCTAAAGATCTGCTTAATATCTATAAAGCCTACATACGACCCAAGATGGAGTATAATTCGCATATATGGGCGGGTGTTTCAAAGACTACTGTAAGCTTTCTTGACAGAGTACAAAAACATGCCTTTCGCCTCATAGACGATGTAAATGTTTCATCACCTCTTGCTGCTCTTGGTCATCGTCGTATCACTGAAACACTAACTCTGTTTTATAGATATCTCGTGGGAGTAGGCACATGCTCGGAAAAACTATAACTATAAGAGTTTTTATTTGTTTAATTTACAAAAATTCAAAGAGAATATCAATAACATAGTTTGAAAATCCCCGCCGAACCTTTCTCCTACTTCTTTTTCTTTTTATTCTCTTTAATTAATCATTTTTTTCCAAATGACACTTGTACGAAAGTGTAAAAGTTGTTCTGACTTAAATTTTGGTCAATAATATAAAAAAAAACCGGCTTAAATGTTATTCAAATCATTTCTGAAAAACTCATAATATTAACGGTACAACTGATACTTAAACGGGATGTTCATACATACATAATGTATTTGAAAAGTATAAATAAAAGCAGCTAAAAATTATATTTTGTTGAAAAACAACAGAAATCAGAGCTCTTTGGAAATTTGTTTAACAATTGTACCTGTTCTGTTCGAAAGGGCTAAGGATATCAAGATTATTTTGACCCATTATCAAATACTATTACTAAGTATTATTTAATTTATTAAAATGTATCTGTAAGCCTGCATTCTAAATTTCTTTCAAACAGCCTGTACTTGAGTTTGAATAATTATTAAATAAAACATTTTCAAAAAAAAAAAATTAGAATAGAAAAAAGAAAATCTTAAAATATGATAATGACAAGAAAGTTTAAATTATTCTTTTAATTGCTGAATTATTTCCTTCCTAAGGACTTTGTAATAGTGTAATATAACATTATCCTTCCGTTTGACGACCATTATGGAGTGTATAATAAAACTTTAATATTATAAGCTAGGGTACAGACATTTTTTTACAGCTATAAAAAATTAATTTTTAAGAAAATCCATAGTTATTTTCCTTCTTTAAAACAACAAAAACTTATTTTCTGGGTTTTGAATTTTTTTTTATTAAATCTACCTTTCTTTGTCCTCCATACTATCTTTGTCTCTCACTAAATTATATTTAAAAAGATTTCATTAGGATCAATTTTTAATTATCGAGAAAAGTTCATTAAAATGAATGTGAACAATAATGTTAAAAAAAAAAAAAAATAAGAAGAACAAGAAAATAAAAAGAAAATTTACAAAAGCACTCTAAGAAAATACTTTGAAAATTTTTTAGTTTTTCCATTTTTTTTTTGTTTATTATTTATTTCGATTTTCAAAGAACTATCATTTCGCACTTGTTAAACCTAATCGAACAAAGGATAATTCTCACTCAGACAAAAATAAGAAAAAAAAAAAATAAAATACTTTTAGTTTCGTAAAGTGAAATAAAGTAAAGTATTAGGTTACTTCTGTTGGAAAAGTTTTTAAGTTTTCAAGAATTTTTTATGGTAGTATTATAGTTGCGCATTTATTCAAACTCAAGTATATGCAATCGCGGTACGTATTGCGATAAAAAAAATTCACAAAAATAAATTATTGAATAAAAAAAAATAAAAATTTTGCAAAGAAAATGGTGTGATCTGTTATATGCCTCTGTATATGTATGCGTACATATCGACCTATTCAAAGTAAAGTATGACAACTCGACTTATCTGCAAATTGGGTTATGGTATACATCTGATTGCATATATTCCAATCTATAATCTGTCAAAATTTCACAGCGATCGCCCTAAAATTAAGGAAGTTATGCTCATTAACATATTTTAACTAAAAGGAAAAACTGGAAAATCTTCCGAGCAAAAGTAATCTAAGTCCAGTTGTATTAATTCTCGTAAAATTAAACATAAAAAACAATCAGACAAGGCGACATGTAATAATTAAATTTTTTTTTTTAGTAATACTTTTCGATTTGTCATACTTTTATTTATAACATATATGTTTCAATTCATTTATTATATTTACCGTTTGTATTTTTTTTACTGGTTGTGGAGAATTTTTCTTTTACGTCAAATTCGGGTTGTCTATTTCTTACATGGATATTTTGGCGCGAATTGCTACTTCGTCATAAACAATATAAGTAAATAAAGCTTTTCCAGATCAATGAGAAAGAAATAGGTCTAAAAAAACGTTAAATTTTTGTTTAAGTGAACTGAAGGAAAAATTAGAGCTGCTCGACTATTAAAGAATAGCTGTTCTTGCCAATTGAATTGTTAGAAAAATGTTGAATTTGATGAATGTCTTAAGATTTTTGATAGTTTTGGAAACTAGGTAGTAACATGATGCAGTTACAATTTATTTAAGAAAGTGCAAAAACATTTGTTAAAAAGACACTAAAACCAAAGTAAAATAGAAAATTTATAAGAAACTATTTTTTAAAAAAGAGAAACAGTGAAAACATAGACGAGATTCGGGTTTGCCAGTTAATGCTTATGAATACTTTGAATACTAATAAGCAGTTGAAAACAACAGCTTTCAAGAAACTAACTTGAGAATCATCTTGGAATTTTATTACCTGAGTCAAGAGGAAGACATAAAAGAACTGCAAATGAAGTCAATGAGATTGCAAAACCGTATAATATAAATAAAAACACCGTTATTTAGACCAAGGCCATACATAAAACGAAGCTGATAGTGCTCACGCCAATATAGAAAGAGAAAAGGGAAGCAAATATATATACCTAGCCAATGGTTTATGTTAATACAATGTTAAAAAAAAAACTGGAAAACCATACATGGTTATAGAAATGGTCCAAGACGAAATTTATAATTTTAAGAATTTAACTCAATGTTTACATTTAGATAAGGACATCAATTCAGAAAAAGTTTTATGGAGCCAAGTAAGCAAATATGATTTAAAAGATGCATACAACGCTATAAATTTAAAAAATAAAAAACGAGGCAAAAAAAAGAAAACGTTTGCAATGAAAAAATTATATACCTACACCAGTTTTACCAATAAGTTAAATTCGAGGACCAACATGATTCAGAAACAGAAAAAGAAAATTAAAATGTGAAAATTAAATTGATGAAACTAAATTTTGTATCAAAGTTAATAGTATATAATGTGACCAAAATTAAAATAAAGCATGTTATAAAAAAAATCAAAGTTAGTATAGAAGTATGCAAACTTTAAGTAAGATTGAAATAGATATTTTTAGCTTTTTTCCAAGAAATGGATATCTGTTAACTTAATGTTATTAATTCTTTTTGCTAATATAATAAAATTTATTTTTCTTAAAATGTACCTAAACTTTTTTATAATGACTTAAAAATAACACTACAATTTAAAACTTTTATATATTATTTTATAGCATTTTGTTGAATTATTAATGTAAAACCAGGTAGCTAGAACTATTATATTAAGAGATGTAATAAAAATCCCGTATAATTATCCATGTAACTTTACTACGTTGAGAGATATAACATAGTACGGAATTATTTTTCCCAGCAAGACTATGACATCTACGCTTTATCGAACTTTTGTTTTCCAATTATTCCATGTTAAAGTATTACATCTTAAGATGTTATTATGTTAATAAAAAACAAGAGTAAAAATTGAACTAGTACAATTCAAATATCTCAAACTTAGCTAATTTTGAAATTAAACCTAGTGCAAAAATTCATAACCTTAAAATAATATGCTGACAAAAATTTGGATCATATTACGCATCAGTTAATGATTTTAAAATAGATTCCAAATATGATTTTAAATTGCTCCTCCGGTAAAATTGACTTTTCTGAGTTGTCATACTTTACTTTGGATAGGTCGATATATATAAACTGTTATATACATTTTTTCAGTCTAATCAAAGTGTGATATAATTGAATATTGGAATATAATCCTCCTTTATAAGTTGTTTTTTTTGTAGAAATGTATGGTAAGGTAACCCAAACGTTCAGCAAGAGTAAAATAAAAATTAACTATCTTGAGGAAGCCCTTGGCTCAAAAATTTTAAATAATAAATATTATTATTTATTTTATATTCCATTTCTTTTTACAAATATAATAAATACTGTGAACATATTTATAAAATTGTTTGAAATTCTGCTGGAGACTATGGCCAATTATTAGGATCTTATATTATCATATACTTCGTCAACATGGTATTCTAGTATTGAAATATTGACAGAAGAACCTCATTTGATCCTTTAAGAGAATGAAGCTTTTCTATTTTTCATATTGCAAATACAGAATTCAAAAATCCATAACTGCATGTAGTAAAAAAACTCCTGAACTGGAATATTCGGCACAGGAAGGTTCTGCATATAGTCTATTACTTTATCCAATATTTTTATATATTATACATACGTTATTTTAAAATCTATAACGTTATTTTATTTAATTCAAATTAAAATTGCTGTAAATATGCAATTTTTAATTAAAGCTACTACTCAATACGTTGGAAAAGGCCGGAAATATATCTTTTTCGAATGGACTGAAAAAAAATTCACTTCAATTTTTAGCACATCGAAACTATTTAGATATGCCATTTTCACAGGAATCATACGTTTCTTTATGAACTTTCTTGTAGTCTAATAAAGTCATTATGACGAAAATGTGTAAATGTGGTCTTTTCGAAATGACCGATTCAATTGTAGTTCTGGTTTCCACTTTATGCATCAAAATTTTCGGATTCTGCTTTATATATCAAAATTTAGTTACGAATGAACATCAATTTGATGTTTTAAGGGCCAAGAACTAATGTCGAACTTTATGTTTTGTATAATTAGTTTGACTTAATCAAGTAGATTAAAATAAAAAAATATTCAAGTACCTCTGATACCTAAAGCGGGTAGAATGCGGTCTATTCAGCAGAATTTTTGAATCCAGACTTGATGGAACATTAAATCGTTTTTAATAATATAGATTTTAAATTTAGAATTTTGATGTTCTAAATAATACTTTATCTGTAGAACTGTAAGACCATTAAGTCTAGAATCTTAATACATAGTTCGTAGCTTGGATCATGTAAATAAATTAGTATTGTACATTATTCTGATAATTGATTATCATTATTTTCTAAAGTTATAAGCTCTAGTAAGTCTATGCTATAATAAGATATTGCGTCAAAGGGATTTTTTATTTAAAACTGTTTAAAAAAAAAACTATTAAAACCAAAAGACTAATGAATATTGATATGTCATCTGTTCGATCAAATCAAACGACAATATTTTGTCGAATATTTACTTTTGGAAATGCACATTTCTTGACTTTGATTTTGTGCACTATTAAAAAATGTTTAAAATACATAGTGGAAACAAAAAAGAAGAGCAGAATATGTAAAGAAAAATTTTAGACTACATCTTGTACACAATATCATAGATAAAGTAAAGACTATCAGGGCTGGAATTCTGTATTGTGATATCACGCTGCGGCTGTCGCATATCTATAATTGGTATTCCATATGGCGATCGTCATGGTGATAGTCGCTTTTTTTGGTGATTTTAAGTCTTTTCATTTTATATATGAACATTTTATATAAGTCTTCTCCATAATGAACTCTTAAGTAAGTTGTAAATAAAACAATAATGCGCACTCATTTGAAAATTTTTTAATCATATGGTTTTATTATTCACCAAATACATTATGCGTGAGTTCTTATTAAAATAAAAAACAAACAAATCAGTTATTATTATTACTTGCAATCAACCTATATGTACATATTATGTTCAATAAAAGCAAAAAAACAAATTCATCTCAAATAAAAAATATAAAAAAACAAAAACAAAAAAAATTCAGTTGAACTCTTCATATGACGGGTAATTTCAACTTTACATATTAGAGTTAAAGTAGCTCTCTATAATTATAATTGACAAGCATTTTAACTTTATATTATTTTTTCAATTTACTAAAAATATTCTTAGTTTATAAATAAACACCGTGTTGGTTAATGAAAATATAAACCCAAATTTTATTAATTCTTGCAGAGTTGTGAGCTTAATCTGTTTTGAGAATTACATACATACATAGTACATACATATTTATATACCTACAATTTTCACCAAAATTAATTTTTGTTACTTTTATGAAATTACGTATCTATAAATCTACTTCACTCATATGTAAATACATAGTATATAGTATATAGTATTTCGAACATTTGGAGTAGAACTCAGCGGAAAAAAAGAAGGCCTTCTGTGGAAGCTTTGTAGAAGCACTGAAAAAATGAATCATAGATTCTAGTTTATTTTTATTTTTATAACTTCACTTTATTGATTAACATTACACCTGCGCTAATAAAATTTACAACTGTTTTGTTTTCTATTGTTTTGAATCACTTGTGCTGCCATTTCCGAATTGTAGTTTTTAAGATGCTGCCGTTTTCTTAAATTATTCAAGTGATCGCAATACAGAATATCAAAAATATGTATAGTGTCATCTTTGACTGTCGCAAGGGTGACTATCGCTTATCACAATACAGAATGTCACTCCTGAATTAATTAAATTATAGACTAACATATATTTTCGGTTGAAAAAACAAAATGCATTGCCAAATTGTTGCAAAATATGTTAATAAAATATATTTTTCCGCCGTAAATATGTACTGACCCATGAAGGTCTGGCAATATTATTTTTCATGTAACGAAATGTCGAAATATAAGTTAAAAGTAAATTTATGAAGATAAACAAAAAATCAGATTATTACAGGTTTATATTACAAAAGCACAAAATTATAATTGAAGCGCTGAAATGTATGTGGGTATTTATATTGCGTTGCATTTTTATACTGCATTTTGTAAGTCACCCATTATCGGAAAACTTTATTCAAATTCAAATACCTTATTAATATATTAGTTTGATCTTAGTTTAAAAATGTTAACTATTTATTTGAATTGATTTTATTTAAAATTGAAATTGACAAACAAATTATTTTTCCTTAATACTAGCGCTAGTCTATAATGGACCAACAATGTAAATAATATAAATATGTAATTATTTATGAACTTCAAAAATATAAAAAATTGTTTTGTTAAAAAATTAGTATTCAAATATAACAAACATATTAATCAAACTAATTTCATATATGGGATATTTATCAAGGACCATTGCAGTCTAAAACCTTCAATATTACCGATTAAATCAGTTAACCAAAAAGAGAAGATCAAATGTCAGAACATTAACATGGGTTAGGTATATAATATTATATTTAACAAATACATAATATGTATATGTTTAAAATTCTTAAGCCCAACATAGATAGATACAAATTCCGTTTACGATAATAGAAATACTGATCTCATTTTCTGTTTGAATGCTATTATGTATATTATACATTGTGATTTACTGGTTAGAACCATCATTGAGGAGGATATGAATAACTTCAGCACAAAATACCAAATAAGACTAGCTACACATCAAAAGAGACTAGCAAATAGCTTGTTAGCTTCACGTGGTGTGCATCGTCTCTCTCATAGCATTCTTTATGTACCCAATATACAGTAGCAGGAACGGGGTAAGGGTCCAGCAACATAATGTAGTATAATGTAAACATATTGTCATGGATGGTTAAAAAAATGTCATACAAACCACTAAATGTCTCCTTCAGGGACAGATTGTATTGTTTCATAGGAAAAACAAAATATATTTTCTGTTACACACGTAACTGATTCGAACATTTACATTATCGCAATAATAGCATTAGCTATTTTACATTATCGCAATAATAGCGTTACAAAAAGTAAAACGAGTTGTTATTTGTATTGGAAAAACAGCCAAGTATTATGGAATATAAAACAAGACATGTGCCACGAAATTCTTTCATACAGAAGCTCTTCAATGAAGCATAATCTTCCAAAGACTTAGTTAAACAATGTTGTTCTGCAACATTTTAATCAATAGCTGCTATAGAAATACGAGATTGAAGAAAAAGCAATTACTTCTTACAACAATATACTCTTTTTAATATACTTCAACCATATATTTTTCATGGTTTTCAATTATTTTTATTTGCAAAATTAAAAAACAAAAAAAAAAAAATGTACATAAATCTTCTCTAGAACAATCATTTCATTTTGGCGATTTATTGTCACAAAATGTAGATTTTTTTTTTTTTTAAATTAAATGTTGAAATGTGTACTTATTTAAAAGAATTGAAATAAAAGAAAAAAAAAACCAAATACAGCAATAGGTCACTAATATTAATCCAAATATATTTCTATATTATTATTTTTATTATTGTATGTAATAATTTTAAATTACATATATAATTATGTGTACCTACATATTACATAGCAATATGAATTTAACAATTTCAATACAATATAATATTGTATTATTATAAATATGTATTAGTTTATATTTTCCGGCAGCAAATATGTTCTCCTTGCAGCTATACTTAAGATTTTCAAGTACCAAAAAAAAATATTTTTTTGTAAAGAACTGAGCTGAGCAAAATAATTTATTGTTATTGTTGTTGATATTTTTATTTTCAGTAATAATCCTCTGGACTCTCCAATTTAACAAAAACAAAACAAAACAAGGATATATGCATATATGTATATATATATTTATATATAATACATTTTCATTTTCTTTAAAAATTTGTCCTTTAATCCAAGATTTAACTTCTCGTTAACTGGCAATTACTTTGAGTGCACTTTAGATAACAATATTCTAGGAGCAAAAAATAAAAATAACAAAAAAAGGACGTCTTGTTATCTTTATTTTGGTCTATACATGTTTATGTATATAAATTTGCTCTTTTCTTTTTTTTTAAATCTTAATAATATACATAAATACTGTATAATAATGAAAATAAATATATAATATTTATATAGGAGTTATAATAATAATAATATGTATATAGAAGATTTCAAATAATACAGGAATTTATTTATTGTTTTTTTTTTTATTTTTTCTAATATTTTCAACATAGAAACAAAGAGTAAGAAAATTCTTTTTCATTTTCTTTCTATAATCTTAAATGTTCACCATCATCTACAGAAATTTTTTTATATTATTATTGTCTCCTTTGACTCCGACTGCTGATGCTGCACAAAATAAAAGAAATTCGAAAACGGAAGTAGGAAGAGGAAATATTCAACACCAGCAAACCAATTCAATTTGAAAAAATAAAACGACCATACTAAAAATCTTTGACTCATTTTAATATATACAATATAAATGTAGATACCTACGTAAATATTATAATGTTATGTTAAGTCTATATATGTATGTATATAAGATATTATTTTATATCCTAAGAATCCTTAATATCTAATAATATTTAGCAACGGTTGCGAGGTGCTGGATTTGAAATTAATACATATATGCATATAAATGTATATATAGTATATGTGTTTTGGTTTGAGTAACATCCGGTGAATAAATAAAAAAAAAATAAAATAAAAAAATAAACAAATAAAAAAACAGGAAAAATTGAGAATTCATTTTTTTTTCTTTAGTAATAGATTTATTATTAAAATTCCTATTTTGTCATTTTATGGAAAGCATTATTTTTTTTCTTTTTTTTTTTTTTTTTTTGCTTTGAGAAAATAACAAACTAATTTGGTAAAATTTCAAAAACAGAAAGAGAAATTGATTTTTATTTTAAATCTACAGTATTTCAAAATGATGACAGCAATCAATTGATTTCATTGCTATTTACAGAATGATTTTTTAATCAAAAAATAATTTTGTTTTTTTGATAAAATGAATCTATGTATTTATCATCTATGTGTACACCATTGTCATGATCTTGTAATGTACATATAAAAAAAAGTCTATTGTATCTGTAAAAAATCCAGTCATGGGACCGCATTTATTGCGGTTGAATCTTAAACACCTACGTGTGTTTTATAAATCTTTTATAATACTTGGTTTCAACAATTATTTTGCAAAATTGAGTTAATTTTTATGAAAAATTCTATTTGAAATAATCTTGATAATTTTTTGAAAATTATTTTATTTATTTGATTTTAATTTTAAATTAATAATCAGAAGGACTAGAATGGGAAATTAGTAAAAAGTACTTAATATGACGATAACAAGTTAGAAGTCTTAGAAAAATATAATATAGATTTTTCCATCTTGTAATAAGATGTTTCACTTTAATTCTATTAATATTGACGGTTGTCAAATCGGATGTTGATATCTTATATATATTACTCAAGGAAGGCCATGTGGGAAATATCTTATATTATAATACACAAGATGAACGACGTGGTGAGTAAAAAAGCAAAAATAATTGAATAGTAAATTATTTACACCACAAAAATATTAAAATTTTAGCAAGTTCTTGGTGCTGAATACTTAAAACATTACAAATATTTACACCAAATAGTTACGGTTATTTCCAAGTTGAGCGCCATCTGTACTCTAAAAGAAATTTCAATTACGGACAATTTTTAAAAAGGCTTCATAAAAATGTTGTCATTTTAAATAAACACACAAACTTATAGAAAAAAGTACAAAAACAAAAGCACAAACAAAAATAGAAAACAAAACAGAAAAACAAAAATCAGATCAGATCATACTCTTCAAAAATGATATAATAAATGTTAGTTCATTTGCTTCTGCTATCATTAAAAAAAAATATATGCAGTAAGACACGGTTATAGTTATTCGCTAAATATCAGTAATATTTCTGACTATAACCGTTTTGTGACTACGAGGCGTAGGTAATCAAAAAAAAAATCCATTTTTATAAACAAAATCAAATTCAATATGTCGTATAACAATTTTAGACTTTCTTTTATTCATAAATATCAATTCTGTTATGTAATCACAGAATATACATATTTGTAATAAAGAACAGACAAAAACTAAATATAAATCAGTTTTTTAATAAAATAATTCACTTTTGACTGTTTTATTGAAAAATTGCAGTTATATTTTAATGTGACTTATAAAACGACATCGATTGTATGAACTTATGAAGCTTATTACTTTCTTTCAAACAAATTGTTGACTATTGCTATAACAGAATTGTGACTACAAACGTTTTTGACTATAAACGCGAATTAAAATACATCGATCTACTACATTGAGTGAATTTATACTAATCGACATTTCTCTACAACTATTAGAGAACTATACCTATTGTAGATATCTCGTTTTCAAATTCAATAATTTTTAAATTAATTTTCAATTAATTTTTGTTAATAGATATCAATTTACTTACAGATCGCTTTAATTAAAAAAATAACTTGAAAAAAACTATATTATTACTTATCTACTATATATTATCTATATTAGAGATGTATTTAAAATAGATACATATACCTATACTCAAAATAGTAAAATTATTATGTTAAACACAACAAAAATAGTTTTTTACTTGTCGCAGTTCATAACGAAATTTATTTATTTCACAAATTTTATTATTTTTTATTTGCCATTCCAACAATACGAATAAGCACACATTTTTTAAGTGTATTTACAGAAAATCTTATTTCATTTTCACAACTACAACATAATAAGTATTTACTCACCGTAAACTTTGTTTTGAAGTTTTGTTAATTTAAATGTAAAAAATCGCATCTCTTTTATAGAAACCCCATTGAAATAGCATAGAAATCCTTCTTATAATGGTGTAGTTTCATTTTATTTTCACAAATAATAATTCACAGACTAATTTTTAAATGTTCAACATTGACCTTTTGAGATAATTTATGTGGTTTCGTTTTTGTATATATTTTATATACCAATTTTGTTTCGCTGTCTGAAGCCTTCTAAAAATGTACAGCTATAACACAATATCATAACAACTAGTAGGAACGGCCCATGCTCACGCACGGTTTTATCATTTAAATAAACTTTATCACAAAATTATATCTTAATTTATCTAAACCATCTCTGTTTCATAAAAGGAATAACAGACTTATCATAGAGAAAAAAGAGATAATAGATCGCGCGGTAATTGGATGTGTTCACATTGAATTGCAATTGCATTGAACAAAATCTGCTGCAAAAGCTAGCTCTTAGCGTTTATATTATGTCATCAATTGCAATTGCATCTTCATATGCGCGCGTAAATGTTATCATTCCAATTTTTTTTATCAGTTATTCAGTTCATCAACGTTTTGAATTTTGTATTCTGTAATTTTGATATTTTCTATTTTGACAATTTAAAAAATTTATTTGTAGCAAATAATTGTTTATTTTCAAGTGTACTAACAAAAATTATTTATTTTCATCATTGTTACATATTTAAATTTAATACATAGGTATAGACATTTTGACAATTTTGTTAATTTTGAAAAAACTTTTCACTGTTTTAATTAATCCTACATTTCCAAGTTTATTTGAAATAGTTTAGTTACCCTTCAATTTTATATACAAAAAAAATTCACATTGGTAACACTCGCTCTCTTTATGTAAGTGCTCAACTTTAATAACTATTTATTTAGACGGTGTTATATATTTATGTTGACAAATGATAACACAACAATTCAGTGATTGATTCGTTCTGTAGTTAACACTTCAAGTAGTTAACACTTCAGTAGTTAACACTTCTAAATGTTTTTTATTATAGTGTAAGAGTTTGAACTTGGTAACATCGAACATTATATAAATTAGCCATATTTTATGATTTTTAAATTTTTATGTTTATTTTATTTTTAGTTTTTATTAAAACTGTACCACAAAAACTAATACTGATTTGCAATATGTACATCCTAATATATAGATACTAATTTGTAATATGTATTTACATAAATTTTTTTTTTTTTTTTTTTATTTTCAATAATTTTCCTTTATTTTTTATTTTTATTTTGATGATTTCGCCGAGAAAAAAATCATATGCGTTTGTAGCTATAATAATATATAATCAATATATAATCAAACTGTTTTGAAAGAAAAATAACAAAAACAATTTGAACTCATCCAATCATCTAAGTATTTCATTTTTGTTTTACATTCCAGGCCAGAAGATTGGTTCAATGGTTGATATATGAATAATATATCATATTATATTATATACCTACATATAATTGGCTTAATTATAATTGTTTAATATAATATTTAATAGTTTTGATGTAGGTATGCATAGGTAAAAACTTTTTTTTTTAATTCATTTTTGGTGTACCTATACCTATCTCATTTATTATCAATTCTTATTATATTATAAATCATTCACCCACACTTATATGGGTGGATATTTCTAATTCATATACATTTTACAAAAAAAAAGCAAAAACATTATTGTAATACTGACCAAATTGGAATAGTTTAAAAATTATGTTGCACTCCTTCTAACACATAGAAAAAAGTTCAATATCAATTTTAGTTAGATGTGCATTAAAAAAAATTAATATAAAAAGGAGGTTTCCTTTTACTTCTTTCCTTTTATTTCTTGTGTAGATAAAAAAAATAACAATAAACAAAAAAACTGAAAAAAAATTTGGTAACCCATTCAATGCATCACCTTTCTCGGTCTGGTATACGGTTCCAAAAAAAAAAACGTAAGCAAAAAAGAGAAAGATATAAGAGCTTAATATGATATTTATATTTATATATGCATATAATTTATTTCAATTTTCATATTTTTCTGATTTTGTGAATTAGTTTGCTTGTTTTCCGCTGCTCTCCTATTACTATTGTTTTACGAACCAATGACGCAATCTCATATTTATCACAAAAAAAATCAATTAAAAATAAAACAATTTGTTCGTTTTTTTATTTTATTCTTTTTATTTTTTCATTATTATTATTATTTATTCATTAGCCAAAATCAAAAACAAAATAATTATTATGACCAAATGCATATGTAGGTATTTAGTACATACATAAATTGAATAAAAAAATTTGCTGAAAGAGAAAGAAACATTGGAAGTAAATAAAAAAAAAAACTACAAAAATTATGTTTGGAAAGAAAAAAAAATGCGCGTTCATTACCTATAATCCATTCCGATTTTAATTTTACACATTAGTCTATGGAAATGAAGATTGCTTATATGTATCATATCATGATTGTTTCAAGCTATGACTATGAGTAGATATTATATATGTATATATGTAAGCACTTTTTTTTAATTCATTTTGGTCTATGCCTACTCTTCCTTTAATTATTTCAATTATTACATATATTATAATTTATTATAGGGTTGCCACTTGGGTCCAATAATTCCGATTCCGATACCAATAATACCAAATACACTTTTTTTTATACAGCGATATACTTTTTTTTTAAATTTTTATTTTTCATAAATTTAATATTAAAATCAATGTTTTTTTCAATAGTCTAAAAAAATTTAAAGAAAATAATTTTTATTCAAAAAATTTTGAAAAAATATTCTAAAATTGACATTTCTTTTTTATATTTAAGTAGTGAAACTGAACTTGAAAAGAGTTTAAAAAATATGCTTCTACTAATTCAAAAAATTAGATCCGAATATATTCAAATATATCTTTTTCTTCAGGTTACATTTTTTCAGAAATTTATATGAAGTTTTTGTTAAGTGGCAACCATAAAATTTTGACTTATATTATATATTGTACCATCTAAATGTGGTTTATGTACACAAATATATAGAATAGATGCATCCAGAATCAAATTGATGAATAGTTTTATACTCCTCTAACATATGCCCTAATACAAAAATTCAATTTCAATTAGCTATGCTATCATAACTGTTCAAGATTATGTAGGTACATACATATGAACATGGAAACACCTTTTTTTTTTTAATTACGCCTAGTATATTTGATTTATATAATCTATAATTATAATTGACAAGCATTTAAGGTCCTGCGCAGTAGACACCTTTTTATTTTATTTCGATGCTCCTACTCCTTAATGAACTTCTAATATATATAATATATAAGATTATATATAAAACAAAAATGCGCACACAGTTGAAAATTTTGTACTCATATGATTTTATTGTTCAGCAAATACATTGTGCATAAGTGAGATCTTATGAAAGTAATAAACAAAAGTTGTTATAATTTACATATGTACTTGCAAATGAATCTATGTACATATGCCAAATAAAAACAAAGAAATAAATTCATCTCAAATAAAAAATATAAAAAAGCAAAAACAAAAAAAATCAGTTGAATTGTTCATATGACTAGCAAATTTATTTTTATATAGTAGAGTTAGAGTACTTCATTTTGATATAGTAGGTCACTTGAATTCTTCATTTTTATGTTTTTAAGTAACTGTTTCTAATTTTTTGTTATTTGTAGTAATAATATAGTTTTTATTAAAATTATGTATTATGTAGGTATATATATACGTACCTCTTTAATAACAAAACTTTTTATTTTTAGTAATTTTATCACTAAATGCTTCTTACTATAGGGAATATATCGGAAACGAAGCAGTATATGAGGGACGTGTATTTATGTGTCCTAAATGAAACTTACTTATTCATATTCATTCAATATATAGAAACCACGCATCAATTTAATATTTGCTGCAAGTGTGGATTGTGAAATGAGAATTTCAAATTTTGTTTGTAGTTGTTGTTTTTTTTTTTTTTGCAAGATTCTTTTTTTTGTACCGGGTGTACCAGAGCATGCGTATCAGCTTTTTAAGAGGGGAAGGAGCCGTTATTTTAAAATTTAGAAAAAAGTTTGTTAACTAAATCGAGAGTGCTCTATCGATTGGTGGTATTTTCAACTTTCGGAAAGGACCGCTAATCGGTTTTTTAAGACCAAAAATCGCCGAAATTGGCCGAAATCAAAATTTTTTAATGGGAAGTGGTACTTTTTAATGCAAATTCGGATTCTACATCAAAAAATAAGAAACTTTTGTAAAGTAAATTTTTTTTTCGTTTTTTTTTTGTTTAAACTTTGTAGGAACCCAAAACTGAAATAAAAAATATGATAATATGAAAATTAAATTAATTTATAAAAATGATTATCATTAATTTTAGTTTACCAAAGGAAGCTATTGAGCATTTTTGTTTTATTGTTATTAATTTTGAAGAAAAATACTAAGAAAACAAAAAAAAAATCATTTAACATAATTTTCTTATTTTTTGTCATAGAATCTGAATTTGCATTAAAAAGTACCCCTTCCCATTTGAAAAACTCGATTTCGGCCAGTTTCGCCGATTTTTGATCTTAAAAAGCGGATTTGCGGTCCTTTCCGGGAGTTGAAAATACCACCAATCGATAGAGCATCCTCGATTTAGTTAACAAACTTTTTTCTAAATTTTAAAATAACGGCTCCTTCCCCTCTTAAAAAGCTGATACGCATGCTCTGGAAAACCCGGTATATATGTATTGTATATTGTTATAATTGTATTCAAAAAAATAAATGTTTTCTTTTTTTTCATTTCTGAGAGCCTAGTAATTCATCGTTTCACCAACGATCTACACAACCCTATTTGTTTTAATATGATGATGATAACAGTTATAACAACAATAATGATAATGAAAAAACAGTTCATTATGAATGAAAGAATGATATGTGTGAGAGAAATTAATCAATTTTATTTTAAATCTATTATGAAAGTTCAAGTAGAATGTAGTGAGAGATATTAATGCATTATGATGAGAGATGATACATATACCTATATATTTAGTTTAGAATTTAACTAAACTAACTTAATAATTTAGTAATGTGTGTGACTAACGCTGTATGAAAACGTGCAAAAAACAAATCAATTCTAACCCAATTATAACAACTACTTCAGAAGCAAACTTCTAAATTTATTTTTATTATTGTTTTTACTTTATTTTTAACTGCAGACTCTGAAGTAGAATTGAAACCTCTTTGATTAGTATATAATAACTTCTACAGCAAAAGAGTGCATAGTTTTTTAGACAAACTTTACTACAGCCGGTTAGGTTGGCATTATACTAGTATATATATTTATATATAATATATGTTTTCACCGGTTGTGAATCAACATTCTAAAAAACCATCAACGTCTTGTCGGCTTAAAATGGTTCCTACTTGTTTCTTGTCATCTGTTTGAAAGTCAAACATTAATTAAATTTTCAAATACAAACATAATTGTTGTCATTATTCGGATTGTCTTATATTTTTTTTTATTTATTTAGGTATATCGGTATTAATTAGGTTTTATTTATTTAGGAACTGTATTAACGGTTAGTCTAAAAGACTAGTTTTAATATAAACAAAAGTGCGTTAAAGTCGACACAGTCCTTCACAAACAATTTAGGTGTATCGAATCTTTAAATTCAATTCTATTAAATAAAGTTAAATTAAAGCCAAGCAGTTCCAGATAAAATAAAATATAGCTTATAAACTAATATACATAAATTGAATATTTATAAAGATTTAAAAAAAAGTTAGAATAATTGACAATGCAGCCACAACTTTAAACCAGAACGATTGTAGTATTAGCTATATAAATAAGTAAGAGTTATTAAAATTCTGACAGACACTGGATCAGTATAATTATGTAGGCTATATTTTGTGTATTTTGTGTACATATGTATGTTGCATTTTCATTTAATTATTTGAAATTTGGATACGTCCGTTATTTATTAAGTTTGGCAAATCTGTTTACAAATTTAAGGATTTGTTTAAAGCTATAGTAAAAAATTAACACAAATTTGGATAAATTAACATTAACCAACCTAAATAACATACATTATTTTTATTAATTACTCAAGAGTTTTAAAAATGAATAAAAATTTTCCACAGGTCGAATTTTAATTTTAAGATTTTAACGATATTAAAAAAATTAAAATAATTACAAAATATAATCATATATATATATGCCTATAGTTTTATGTATTAATCTTAAAATTAAAAAATGCAAAATTTTATCTAAAATCAGAAAGTTAAAAAAACACAATTCTGACTTTCAACTCAATTTTATCTTTATTAATTTTAATTCGTCATCATCGTAACATCCTTTTTATTATAAAATGTATACACTATATATGTATCTAATATTTTTTTTTTTATTATTATCCGTTGTTCAAAAACACTCAATTTATAAATTTTAAATAAATAAAACGGACACCATTGGTTACATAGACGGAAAACTAATTGGCCAGTAAATTATAAAGAAATTTTGTGAAAATTTTTATATCTTTTCAATATTTTTTTGATGTGATAATGTTTTTGCTTGATTACTTATGGGTCCTTATTGGTAAGAATTTTGAAGGAAAATTATATTGAAATTTTCTTTTTATTACCTATAAAAAATCTATATAAAAAAAAAATTCAAAATTAAATCGTAATTTTTTATTATTATAGAATAGTTAAAAATGAAATCGTAATAAATTTATGTATTTCGTCTTTATCACAATGTACATAAGTAGGTATTTTTTATAGCTAAAATTGAATTTTTAAAAATAATTAAATTGATTATGTATAGGTACCTATTGATATATAATATACATAAAAAAAAATTATAGCTATTAAAAAAATATAATTTGAGTAAAAAATTATTAAATTATTATAAAAAATTTCTATTTTCTAATATTATTCAACAAAAAAAACTTATTAAATTGTTTAAAATCTGAAATTTTTCATAATAAAGCTTAATAAATTGTTAAATTTTTATATGGATTTTATTAGAAAAGGAATACCTAATTATTTTCTATAAATAATTTTCAAATAATATCTTGTATTTTGGATATTCATATTAAATCAATAATATTAATGGAACAAAGAAGACCAAATAATGGTTTGAATAAAAAGTTTGCTATCCTAATTAATATTTGATTGTTTTACCTATTCAATTACAGTTGGAACATAATAGACTTACAAATCGTTAGATCAGATAAACTTTATACCTATATATTATATCTACGTTGATCAAATTTGAATTTCAAAAACTGAATGAGAGATTATATATTATTTATATGATATCACCATCTAATGACTATAAAAGGTAAATTTTAATTGCTCATGCTTGTACCTATGTAAGATCAGAACATTGACAAGCATTTTGTTATTTTAAATTGCTGTCGATCAAACTTTACTACACCCGAAATAAATTTCGACTAACAATTAATTTTATTTTAATAATTTTAAAATAGTCTGTAGAGTAAAATAATATTAGTAAAAATAAGGTTAAAATTGATTCTTGCAATTTTTCATCAGATAAATTTAAAAAGTTTGAAAATTTTTTTTTTTTAGTACTTTTTTTAAGAGCTGAACAGCTTCAAATGATTTAATTTTAAAGTATTTGTTTAATAATACTAATGTTGATGTATGTTGTTATAGGTGTTTTAGGATTTGGTAAAACTTTAAGTTATAATAAATAATAATTTTTTTAATTGAAAAGTTAAACATATTTTGTTCGAATTCTTACAAGAGTTCTGACAGTAGAATTTTAAATTAACGGCAGTGGTTTTTGTTCTGTATTATTTTCAGTCAAATTTTTGTACTGTTTTTCAATGTTTTCTCCCGAATACGTTCCAGGTATCCAAATTTTGATCCTCTTAAATTATTTATAAAAACTTTTGTAAAAAAAATCAAATAGGTCTGATTAGCCTTGCTTTGTCGGCATCACGATGTAGAGAGCGCGAAGGTACCGCAGGTCTCTAGTTCAGTATAAAACAATTTTTTAAGGAAAATGTATAGCTAATGAGTCTTCTGGAAGCATTGACAATGTTTCGCAACATCTGTTTTTTGGAACATTTGTATAGTTTGAATATGATGTTGTTTACCATAACTCCATATTTGAATACCGTATGCCCAGACTGGTTTTAACCCTTCTGTTTATTACCAAAAAATATCCGTCTGTCAAAAAATAAAGTTCCATCAATAAATAGCATACCTGGCAATATATTTTATATGAAAAATTAATATAATATTTTGTTGCCAAATGTTTCGCAACATTTTTTAAAAGTAAAGCTGCAGTTTTGATTAAAATATTATTTCTGGAAGTTTACTTTTTCAGTTTGTTTCTATTTGGAAATTCTTACGTGTAATTAAGCTTAATTTTGCTGAACAAGTTTTTCTGCAGAAAAAATTATTGTCTTGAAGTTTTTTCAATTGTGTTTTTTTACTTCTCTGAAACTAGCTGGGTCATGGGATTTTATTTTAATTGGTTGTCTGAGAAAAAATAAGCCATACATATCACAGAGGGTTTTCTAAGTTGTACCGAAAGAGAAGTATATTATTAAATAATGATTAGCACTTTACATAATGAACCTATACCGTCTGGTCCAAAACGTAGACCGCCAATTATTTTATATTATAATAGCAGAAAAGGGCGGTGTAGATACAATGGACCAATGGAAATGAACCTCAAAACGACATACAAAAATATATCCTTTAACTTTATTTTATAATATTATTGATGTTTGTGATCTTGTGTTTATAAAATTCATCAAATACAGTCGAAACATTTAAATGACCTAAATTTCTTCAAGATTTGGGACGTCCTTTAGCACTAGCTTATTATATTAAAGAAAGGGCAAATAATATACAAGTTATTCGGCATTTCAGTACAAAAATTGCTATTGAAGCAATGATTGGGACACCTATAAACTCGATTTCTACACCAACAACCACATCATCATCTTCATCTGACTAACGTGAAAAAGATATCAGTGGAAGAACAAAAATAGTCGACAATTTTTTCCTTGCAGGTCTGCTCTAGAGAAGAGACGTAGACCAACTAGAAAAGCATGTCTTACGTGCAATCGCCCAATGTGTAACGAACACAGGATTATAATTGAAAAGACCAATTATGTAAATTACTTCATTGATTATCAAGCCAAGCTGAATAAGTTATTTTTATTACGGGAAAGTTTTAGTATTTTTATGCTTTTATGCTAGTGTTCTGAATACTCCCTTAGGGTAGTTCTGCATATATATTGTTTCACGTATAGTATATTCTTCTACTTGATGCTTAATATGGATGACTATTTTTGATAATTAAAATGCAATTATTTCGACATAGACTTTCGGTAGAATACGGTGCTATACTTTGTTCAAAGCTTGATGTGAAATATCAAAGAACTTGTTCATCTGTTGAGTGTTTTCTAAACCCGAATTGGTTATTTTTTATGATATTTCTATTTACTACTGTGAAATAGGTCTATAAGAGATACTACTGGAAGCAGTGAAATAGGTCCATAAGACTTGGCGTCATTCAGTGACTTTCCAGTTTATGAATCATTATAATCTCTGCGACTCTCAAGGTAGTTGTAACATATTTTGGATTAAGTACTGTTATTCAATATTATTAGTTAGGTATAATTATTAATAGTTAAGTAATATAATTCAGTTATATTCAAGACATTTATACAAAGTCAAAAAAAATTGTATGCATGTATGTAGAATATAATATTAAAAATTTAAATTTAAAAATTTTTTAATAATGTTTGTTTTATTTTTAATTATTTTGAAAAGTTACTTCTTTGAATTATAATAACAGAATAAAATTTAAACTTATTACAATTATTTTAACAAATCAAACATTTAAGTTCTAATGAATTAATAAATTTGGATTATATTCCGAGATATGCATTATTAGTAGTACCTTCAAAATTTTATTATCCAATTGTGATGTTTTGAGGATTTCTATTTTATTGTGATCTTGACATCCTTAGACATTCTGTTTTGTTCTCATTTATTTTTAAGTTAACTTCATGCTCAACTTTAACAATTTTTTCTACTCTATATCTATAGATTTGTATATATGAGTGTTTTAAAATTGCGCTTATGTCGAAATGTATTTTGAAATTGAAATATCAGCAACGTATTGCTCGTATTAGTTTTAGTCAGAATTCGTCGGATTTGTGGTAATTTAGATTATAAAAATTTTTTTTGTTTTTTTTTTACTGAAAATATTTTTTAAACTTTGCTTTTAATTCTATAACAATTGTATTAGTTCAGAATAATGAATCTTGATTACTGTATTTTATGAAAATCTACATATACATATGTATAATTTTCAGAATATATTATAACATAAAAATACCCATCCCGTCAATGGTGTAATTGTAATACACTGGTTTTTGTAATATTATATTTTCTCTCACCGAATGTATGTGGGAGCAAGGACGGAAATAAAAAAAAAAATATAAATAAACAGCAAATTGAAAATAACAAAGAAACAAAAAAGAAAAACAACAGCTGAAAAAAAAATTAAAATATTGCAAGAACAGCAAAAATTGATAATTTATCCAATTTTTTTTGCAAAAAAAAAAAAAAAATAAAAGGAAAAGAATGCCAGAAAAGATAAAATTTTGAAAAATTTTTCTTTCTTATTCCTCCATTATTTAAGACTCTTTTTAAAAACAGAAAAAAAAATAAAGAAAACAATAATATCATAATGTAAAGAAAACAAACAGAAAATATGAAATTAGAAAAAAGCAAACATACCTAATAATAATAATAGAAGAGAAAATCGCAAAAACCTTCTGTGTTAAAAAATAAAGGAAAAAAAAAAACGAAAATTTTTAAACTTCTTTTTCATTTTTCTATTAAACAAAAATATTATTACTAAATTCCCTCAATTTTTTTTTCTTCTTTTGTTTTGTGAAAATTTTTATCAGGATTAGACAATCCTTTGAAAGAAATATTCATATATGAATACAATGGGTGTGATGAGAAGATTTTATTTAAAAAATAAAATAGAACAAAATAAAAAAAACAATGAAAACAAAAAGAAAAATATTTAAAAGCAAAAGTTAATCAACTTCGACTACACTTTTCTTGTAAAGAGCTTGTTGATATAAATTAGCATATTAAATTTTGCTGAAAAATCTTGAATAGATATTTTAAAATCCTTTTTTTTTTGTGTATTAATTTATGAATAAATTATTTATTTATAATATAATATATAACATTTAATAATCAACTTTTAATCAAAATCAAAAAAATTAAATCGTAAATAAATTTTAGTTTTAAATTTTAAAATAATTTGTTAAAATTTTTTAGTAAATGTTTCAACTAAAGTTGGAAACACGTTTTGAAGGGACTACAATTTTGAATACTATGCTCTCGATATTGATTACAGCTCTTCGATTTAATATTGAAACCGAAAACTCGATACAAAAGGTATGGTTGGTAAAAATGTTTATTAATAAATGAAGTTTAATAATAAACATTTTTGAAGACAAGAAATAATGAAGACAATAAATTAAATTTAATTAAATAGAAATCATATTTTTTTAATAAATACTTTATTATACTTTATTTCATTTTATTATACTTAACACAACCATATTACAAAAAATATTTCTTAAAATTAGAATAAAAATTAATATTAAAACAACAAACATAATTTTTAATTTAAATATAAAAAAAGAAATTAATACTATCATAATTTTTAATTATATATTCCAATAACTTTTATTTATTTTTGGTAACAAAGAACACAAGTTAATTTTAAGTTGTTCCTTATTCATAGAAAGATTAATATTGCCTCTGTATATGTTAACTAAGATAAACATTCTGTTAATAAGTTCGAACTAACCATAATTTGTACGATGATGAACAACATTGAATATTTTTTCGGAACGAAAACGTGTACTAAAAGTACAATGATGATTGATCTTATCTTTGATAATTAGTGAATCAGTTTTACCAGAATTAATCATTAAAATAAATACGACAACATTAGGGCTCGCAATACCGGACCATTTTTCAAAACCGGTATTTCGGTATTGTCAAAACGCTAATACCGGTATTTTTAAGGGCTAAAATTTTGGGAAAAAATATGGTTTTTGGCCAGCTTTTTAATGGAACTATCAAAAAATATAAGAACAACAATTTTTTTTAAACAAAATAAATAACATTCCATTTTTGTTAAAATAAATAAAAGAAAATAATTTTTATTTTTTCATTATTTTTTTTATTTATCACAAAATATTAGTCTTCTTATTCAGTCTTTTCATCGATGAAGTAAGCTCTCAAAAATGTTACAGCATCTAATGTTTCATCATTCATTGCGATTTTGGCGAAATTGTTTAACGGTCGTTTTACTAATGGCCATATCTCAAGCTTTTCTTGTAAAGAAATATGGGCTGGAGGGTTGAATTCATGTTCGTCTTCTTTGTTATCAATAATTTCAATATCATCATCATTTTTTCCCTCATCTACCATTTTCTTATTTCCTTCACAAACAAGTCCTATAGCCTAGGTCAATGTAAGCAGAACTAGTAAGTGCAAAGGTAAAATTATATTTAATATTTGGGTAGCCCGTGTTTTAGTAAGAAAAATAATAACTTAGAGTTGAATATTGTAACAATTGTATTTTTTAGGCAAAATTAGTCAAAATTACTGAAATTAGTTAAGATTACTGAAATTTTTTTTGCCGTTACCTGAAAAACGGCAAGTCTGATATGAAAGTTGTGTATAAAAAAGTTGTAGGGGATGATGTAGCGCATAAACATAATAAAAAAAAAAATAGCGAATTTTTTCGAGATAATCAACATTTTTTACAAAATTTTCAGTTTTTAAAAGCAAAATTTTAAGTTTATGCAGTTAGTATTCAAAAACGGTAAGTCTGATATTCATTCAACATATACCGTTAATTAGGTGTATTAATTCTAAAAAACAGCTATGAAGAAGATGTTGCTCTGGTTTCAATTTCTTCTGAGCTGTGGATAGTGGATATTCTTTAGACATAATTTTTCTAATCCGATTTACTTTAACCTTCTGTAGCCCAGGTAAATTTAAAGATAGACCCCTCTTCTAGAACAATTTTTTTCCTAAAATACTCCAAGGAATCACCCCTTAAAAACTTTTTGCTCTAAACCGGACCACCCTGTATTACATTTTCTTTAAGTACAGGAACTAAATTCGATATCGATCTTTAGCACCATCGTAATTAGTTTTTATAATCAGCTTCACGTAGGTATCTCACTATCGTTGAAGAATTCTTTATAGCTTGGTTGCTCGGGATATAATGAATAGATCCGTGCCAATTACTGAATGTTATGTTCCAAACAAACATACAATAATTTATCAAAAATGTATGAAAATACCGGAGTACATCCAAATATGCGGCATATATCACAATTTTCACTTACAAATAGTGGATATGGAAAAAACTATCTCAGTATTAAGAAATCTGGTAGCAGATTCTGCAAGAATAGGATCTCAGACCCTGGAAACTATTGTTAGGTTAAAGATGACAAAAGTGGCGTATGGCACAAATAAGCTCTGATGCGACGATAAATCTAATAAAAATTATTTCTAGTCCTAATTTAAAAATAATTTTGATTTCTTAACCACTAAGCTATACCTATCTTAAATCAATGAATTGCTTCAACATATTTCATTTCTATTTATCGCTCCACCCAAATCCCAGTACCTATAAGAAATGCAATAATCAACTATTAGCTTCAACAATTTTTCACTTACGTAACGTAAATACAAATTACTAAATCTACAAAAAAATTAATTTAACTTCAAATTTTAAGATCTTTAAAAATTCTTTTACCATATAGATAGAATGTAAAAATCCTGCGCTTTTATAGTTAAAATGTCACAAATAAATATAAAATTATTTTTGAGCTGACAAAAAAAAATTCTTTTGTTAAAATAAATTAAAAATTAAATTTCAAAAGTTCAAACTTTCACTATTAAAATAAACTTTTATACGAACAGGAAATTTTTAATTTTTTTTTTTTTAAGAAATGACTTATATACACACAAACACCCAAAATATACAAGGAAAAATTAATATAACTGTATACTCCTTTTTTTAAAATTTTCGTATTTTTAAGGCACAATATTATATAACTTGATAAAGATGGAAGGAAAACTTGTTTAACTAAAATAAGCCTATTAGGATTCTTAAATTTTCTTTTTCTTTTATTTTGCGATGTTAAAGGAACTGCTCAAATGTGTGTGTGTGTTGCTTTTTGTATGTTTAAATTACACATATCCTAATAAAATACAGATTTTATACAATCATCTTATGCCACTTTCTTTGATAC
Source organism: Argyra leucocephala (assembly GCA_963942445.1). Lineage (NCBI taxonomy): Eukaryota > Metazoa > Arthropoda > Insecta > Diptera > Dolichopodidae > Argyra > Argyra leucocephala. The sequence goes on from OZ012677.1 coordinate 97,924,558, forward strand.
TCTCATTTATTTTATATTATATATATAATAATGTATATATATAATATTATCTATGTATTATTATATAGTCATTTTATATAGTTTGTTATCTCAGAGAGTTAGGCTATAATGAAAAATACATAAGTTTATAAAATTTTTAAGAAAAAAAGAAAATATAATGAAAACAAAGTTTGTTATTCATGAGAATAACAAAAAAAACATCAGACAGAATTTCTTGTTGAAGCACTTCACATACGCTTACTTAAGACCCAGAAGCAAAAATCTTTAAACGCACTCTTTTCATCTAAATAAGAATTTACTTTGATGTTTTTTTTGTTTTTGTTTTTGTTTTTCGTCAATTGCATTCCTAATACAGTTTTTCGTGTATATATAGATATATATAGATATAGGTAGGTAGGTACACAAACATTCTAAACAACTCAAATTTTTCAATAAAAAGGTTTTTTTTTTATTGTAAATTGTGTCACATCATATAATTTCTATGTATACTGCTCAACCCATATAGCATTTGCAAAAATTAGAAATTAAATTTATAAAAATTTAAAAAATTCAATATTTGCCTATAAAAGTATTCAATTTTATATATTGAAGAGTATTCGGCAAATTCAATTATTTATAACTTCATGTATGTGTAGTTGCTTACCATTATAATTTTATTGTATTTCCCAATTAATAAAGTTATTTAAAATAAACTAATAATTTTTTGATAGGTAGGAGGTTGTAGTAACTTATTTATTCAATTTATTAAAAGTAAATCAGTATTAAGTAACACCTTTTTGATACTGGGACTCGAGTGAACTATTTCATATTAATGCTTGGTTTTAGAAAATTTATAGGCTTCAGCTCACCTCTAGAGTAATAATATACATTTACAAAGTTATGACATAAAATATAATGTTGTTTGTATTTTTAATTGAGTTCGCCTCAAAGTAAAACTTACTTGGTAGAGGAGAGAAATGATGTCAAAAAAATATTACATAATTTTTACCTTCAGATGTCAAATTAAATTATGCTGTTAATATTGGTCCAAAGCTGTTTATAATTTTTTATATTTTCAGAGCTTAATTTTACAATATTTTATTTATTTATTTATTATTCATCTCTATATATATAAACCACTGTCTGGTTTTCTATAAAGTTTCTTAAGTTATAGATTCCATTTCTGGTACTCTTGCTTTTATTTTGATCAAAATGTTATTGAATTGTAAACTATTTACCTTTGGTCGTAATCCATAAATGATAATGTTGTATTTGCAACTGGCTTATCATCTTATAAGATTTTGAAATGTGTCAGTCGGTTCGTGTTTGGTGACGCAACTGCATATCATCAGTTTTTTGTAACGATATCAAATCCTATTTAAGATATCTATATAATTTGTTGTATGTTGATCCCTTCCGTGGCCTAATCAGTTAGATCACAGAAAAGTGTTTGAATTACGATGTGGTAGTCACGGGTTCGATTCCCGTGGGGGATATAAAATATAACTAAAAAAAAATAGCAAAGTATTATATATAAAATCAATAATCAATAAAAATAATTAATATAATTAATACTTTATATGACTAAAAAATATTACCTATATCAATATCTATATCAATACTCATATATATCATACAACACAATAACCAAATAACACAATAAATAATATTGGACAAACACTAATAATAATTACACAATTGTCAACAATTGACAAAAGTATGTGACATGACGTACCCAGTAAAACATAGTAACGTCAGGCATCTTAACGTCAAAGATGGATAAAATCGCAGCGATAACTTTCCGAAAAATATGACATCGTTTTACCACGTAGGCGCAGGTAAAGTTATCAATGTGTTCTTCTACAGTAGCCCAATCCCCTACTTAGACAGTATAAACAGGTTAAAAATGAAATTAGATATTGCCTCGGAAATACAAGTGAAATTAGCAGCTAGAAATCGAGTACGATGGAAATGTCAAGTGGAATATATATTTATTTTTATCCTTTTTTTTTTTTTATCTTCTTGACAGTAACTTATGTAGAATCACCTTTTCGTGCTTAATTAAGGTACGGTACTGCAAGTTTACACTACAATATCTATAAATATTTCGAGTATTTATTTAACAAATTACTGGCTTATCAACTCATTAAATGTGGAAAACTACTACTATTGTCAGGAACTAAGCCTTCTTAAATAGAATAGCTTTATTTTATTAAAGGGTTACCAGAATATACTCTCAAATTTATTTTATCCCAATGACAAAAGGTACTAGACCAGGTCGAAAAACCCGTAAAGCATTTTTTTTTACTTCATCGGGAATCGAACCTGGGACCTTTCGGTTAAAAGGCAAGCGCTCTACCTACTGCGCCACCCAGCGTGTAATCATTATTAAATTATAAGAAAATCATTATTAAATTATAATTGTGGGGTCCAATTATATATAAAAAATAATTATTTAAATTTTAAAAGTAAAAAAGTAAACATAGCTATTTGAATGGCCTTCTATCATAATTTTAAGTATTTTTTAATTTTTCTCTTTCAGATGCAGTTCGTTATGTCCCTCTTCCCAATAAACTACCTATACTCTCAAATTTATTTTGTAATTTTTTTTTTTACAACCTTTAGGATATTATAGTACAATCTTATTACATAATAAATTTTTACTATATCTAAACAGTACTTAAAAAGCTAGACCCATGTGGGTTTACAGGAATCAATATTTCTGCTCGCCTATGTTTCATTTTATCTCATTAAATCGTGGTGTTTCAGCCTTCTTATATCTTCTGTTCTATTTAATATCTCAATCGCCTTTGAATTGATGTGTTAAACCAATCTGTGTTCGTGCTTGAGAGCTTGGTTCCTAATGACTTCATTAATTTTTTTTATCTTAAGACTCTGTGGATATCATCATTTGAATCATACCGGTATGCGTTTGTTAATTTCGTAATAAAGAATAATATTTTTCCAGTTTTATGTTCAACATAATTATCGGTATTTCCTTTTTTAACACACACTTTTATTAATTGTTCTTGATTTTAAGAAATTGTAATCCCTGTACTTTTACTGCAACAAAACAAAACCTGAAATTAAATTCAAAGCCATATAATTTATATTTTTGAATCATTTAGGCACATGTTTTCATAGTCATCTCACTGTCATTTTTTATGAAAGATAAATTTTCAAAAAATAAAGCTGCAATATTAAAAAATTTACAAAACAAGCCAATTTAAATAGTCACTATTTATGAGTATACAATAATCCCCCGATTTACGAAGGCTCGTTTTATGAAATTTGGAAGTTACGAACATCATTCGTAAAGTGCAAAATTCGTTATACGAATGAAAAATTCGCTATTTCGAACAAAACTGAAAAACAAAAAATTCGTATGAAAAATAAAATGAAACGAGCAGGAACTACGAATAACGATTACATTGGAGGTAAATCTTGATGTTTTACAAATGCTCGAAGCAAGTGAGAAAAATAATGAAATAGGAAAAGTTTTAGATTTGGCTACTTCAACTGTTTGTACAGAGAGTGTAATACAAAGAGTAACATTTTTAACGGCAAAAAATATTTCAAAACAAAGAAGTTTGGTGATGAAAGATATGGAACGTATGTTTATTGTGTGGATAGACTATCAATCCCAACAAAATATTCAGATAAGCAAAACTATCTGCAAAGCAAACTTAATTATTTTCTTATTTTTCTAAAAAAAAAAATGCGTTGCAGCTCCTAATATTGAAGAACCTAATATTGAACTATTTCCGGTGCTAGTTCAGATGAATTAATCATTTACTGGCTTAGATGAGAGCTCATACGACACATCAGATTAAATATAACATTTATAATTAATATTTTTTTCTTAATATGTAATATCAAATTTTCTTTTTTAATGAATAATGTAATTTTTTTTTTATTTTCTAATCCTACTGTTTTAAATGTCTCTAAAAAAAGGGTTTCGTATAACGAACATTTTGGGTACGCATCTATGTATTTTTAATACAAACTTATACTAATATGGATTTCGTTTTACAAAAATTTTCAGTCTCCAGAACGTATCTTTTTATATTCAGTAGGATGCCATTCTAATATTGGTCTCGCTTTACGAATATTCGATATACGTACATTTTCACAGAACTGTTCGTAAATCGGGGGATTACTGTACTCGGAAAAATGTCAAATTATCCTAAGGGTGTATCCTGTTCGTAATGGGGGGATTATTGTACTGGGAAAAATGTTAAATTACCCTAAGGGGAAATTTGTGACTTATAGTTTAGTACTGTTGCTCTCTAACTATAAACATTTTTAGTTTTTCGTATATTAAGAAGAAACTAATAATTAACTGTAAAAATTTGAATTCGATTCATTAATATTTAGAAAAGTTATTTATTGATACAGCTTGATTTGATTTTATTGAAGCTTTCAAAGAAAAATAACAATAATTTTAGATTAATTTTCTTTTTATATTTTAAAGGTTGCAAGAAGAGTTAGAATCTTATAAATAATATAGTTTTTTTAAAATTTGGTCTGCCACAACAGACAGAAAACTTTGTTCATTTAGCTAAATTGAGTAAGTTTTTTTCTTTAGTCTATAAGATGGTATAGATTTATCAAATTTCTTGCGGGCAGGTTGGGGTGGTCTACTATCTGTTTCTGTTTCAATAACTTCTATTCCGTAGGTAAATTTAGCTCCTTATGAACGTTGACATTTTGAATATACCATGGTGGATTAGTAATCATTCTCATTGTTGTCGACCGCAAATTTAGGATCAGTATTTTGATCTCCTGATTATTTTTTGACATGTGTTTTTGACATGTCTTTATCTATAAATAAAGACTTTCAATTCCAGCCTCAACGATGTTCTGTACTCTCAATTAGCCTGACATGTCTTTATCTATAAATAAAGACTTTCAATTCCAGCCTCAACGATGTTCTGTACTCTCAATTAGCCAGTACAGAGAGATAATTTCTAGTTTAAGCTGCATCTTTTTATTTCTATTTCAATTTGAAAATACAGAAAACCCAATTTGTTTCATGGGAAATATTTTGAAAAAAAGTGATGTTGAAAATGTTGAAGTGATGTGTTGAATCAACATATTCAAAAAATAATTTTGTTTTGTATTTCACACTGAGAAGAAGTTGGCAAAAAAATACTGAAAAAATGTAATATAAAATCACGTGAAAAATTTTTAGAGGACACAAAATAAAAAACAAAGAAAGGACTTTTTTTCGTCTTTATTTTGTATAACAAAAAAAAAGAAAAAAAATAAATAATAAAGAATAAGAAAGAAAATTTCACATATGAAACAGTCTTTTAGGAAAAAATTTATTTTTCTTTTGCTGTTCTTCAATTCTTCAACGAAAATTCTTTAATTTTCTTGAAAAGTGTTAGTTTGTCTTTTTTTGTAAACATTTCACACTTTATTTACATTTTATTTTTTTTGTCTCTTCTTTTTTTTTTTGTTTTTATCTAAATAATTGAATTTTTTGTATGGTGCAATTTCTTTAAATTTTTTTTTTTAAATATACATTTAAAAAAAGAGCTTATTTTGTTCGTGTGGATATATGTAGGTATTAACAAAAAAAAAAATAAAGAAAATTTGTGAGATGAGAAAGTGAGGAATAAATATAGAAAGTATATAATAAAAGACATATATGCAAAAATTATATGTTATGTACAAAAACCCAATTTAATTACTTTGGATAAATAACAATTACGTAGTTGTTTATTCTAAAAATCATCGAAAAGGAAACTAAAGTTTACATCTAGAATTTGGATCCTAACATACTAAAATAATCATTTCCATCGATCATTCATTAAATTATCGCGCTATTTATCAAAACACACAATATTATCAATTTTCACATAGATATCGGAATACGTTTAAGATTATTTCAGGGGTGTGATTTTTGTACTTAGCAACATAATCACCGATATAGTTAAATGTCAGCGAATAATGTAAAATACTTAAGGAAAATTTCATCAAAGTACATTGATGAAAATTAACTTCCAGATAAAAAGGAACCATCTTATTTTCAACGTCTGCTTTGTCAAAAAATCAGTTTTACATTTACAGAGTAATTTTTTAAAAAGAGGTGACGGACAAAAATTATTCATTTTATGTTGATGTTTAATGTGTTTGCGTTTTTGTCTCTAATGCTTAATTTCCAGATTTCTTACAAAATTAAAATTTTTACGCATTTTATTAAAACCAAAATTTCTAATTTAGTTTTTAGATTTTTGTAAACGTTTATGAAAGGGCTCAGTTTATGTAGGGCTCAGAAAATTAAAGTATAAGTACTAACCCTTATGTAAATACTATTATTTCAATGTACTTGCCTCAAATTTACCACCTGTAAATTTATCAATGTACTTGCCTCCTGACCACATAACAATGTTTAGTTTTCAATTTTAATTCATTTTTTCATAAAAAAAAAAAAATAAATTTAATAATCGCATACTATAAAATGTTAGATAGTTAGCTTAACATTTGTTACATCCAGGTACAGGTAATTTTATTAGACCATATATAGATATTATTTTTCTTTCGTTTTTTATTTTAGTAACCTTCCTACTCAATATCACATTCAAAATATCCTTTTTGAATGGCACTTGATTTTTTTTTTCCACATTCTGTTGGGAAAGGACAAATTTAACTTTTTTCCAAATTATATAAAAAAGAGAAAAAGACAAATAAAAAAGAATTTTGAAACTTAAAATACTTTTTGTGACAATATGTTAAGTATTTAAATAAATTTAGCATTTAAAACAACAACAAAACAAAAAAATTCAAATAATTCCTAAAATCAACAATAAATTTAATTAAGGCTCAGAATGTTTTAATTGTGAATATGAAGAAATATTTTTAATGATGCTTAATTAGACTTTTAATTATTTAAAGACTTAATAAACATAACAACAAAATTTTTTGATATAAATTTAAAGAGTAAATAATAATAATTATTACAAAAGATGTTCTGGAGGAACCATATTTTAAAGTCAAAGTAAATTTATAGCTTTAATTTATGAAATCTTTGCTCAAATGAGATTTCATAATAATGTGAATATTTTTTTTTGTTAAAATTTTATCGGAAAGTTTTTAAAGCTTGATTTCGTCAATTAAATTGATAAAATAATGCATGTGTTGAGTTTCAAGTTAAAATTACATCTAACTAAAATTAGAAAATTCTTCTGATATGAAAATATATCGCTATCTAGAACTTGAACGCTATGACGGAAAAATAATATAATAATCAATATTTTGTTACATTTTCTCTTCATGGACGAACGTACAATTTTATTTTACACTATAATTGGAACAAAAATACAAGTAAAGAAACTTTAATGATTTCCTCTCAATGCGGGAAGGACTGACATTTGTTATGTAGTCAAAAAAGGTTGACGTTTGAAAATATGTTTGCATGCGTTGATATTATTTTTATTAAAAAAATTTTAAAATTTTGTTAAGAGTAATAATGATTAACAACATTGTAATATTCGAAAAAATAAAACATAGGGCTTTGCTTTTATCTTAAAATATAAATAATTTGTTAGAAACAAAATATCTTATACCACTAAAAAACAAAAAACAAAAAAAATTACATTTCATGTCTTTTTCTTAAAAAACATTTGAAATTCTATAATATTCTATAATATTCATACATAAATCGAGATAGCAATAAATATTTATCAAATAATTATATATCTATCTTTTCTTTTACTTCGTCCTTCAGCCAAAATAATTAAAAATATTTTAACTAAGAAATTGGATTGTAAGGATGAAGAAAATTGTCCGGAGAGAATTTTTTGTGTATGTGTTGGCAAAATAAAAATTTTTTATTGGTTAAAAAAATTGTCTGGACGTTTGTCCATTCAGAGAAAATCCACCTTTACTGCACAATATAATTTATTTTAAATTTATATTTTTTTATAAAAGTTTATATGAAAAACCAACGTTTTTATAATAACAATCTATGATCTTTAAGCCAGATTTAGACTATACGGTTTGCCTAGAAATAATTTTGAGAATTCATACAATATAAGCATGACAAGTAGAGAGACATGGGAAATCTGCACACTTTCGTTCGACAAAGAATCTTTAGTATGGTATACTGACTACTGTAAGAAAATGGATGGAGTAGGATCGGGGGTATATGGAAAAAGCCTCAGAGCCAATATTATTTTATTCAAGTGTAAACTATACAAACACGGTTTGCCAAGCTGAAGTACATGCTTTAACTCTGTGTGACAAAGAATTTAAGAAAAAAATTACAAAAAACGTAAAATCTACATTCTCTCGAAAAGTAAAGCAGTCTTACTAGCTATTAATTCATATACTAGTATGGTGTAATGAATATATGAATATAACTGTGTATAAATTTTTAATAAAAAACTCTATATTCATTCATAACTTTTCCCAACATATGATAATTAGTACATAATATGTTAAATATTATTTTCATTTGTAAAATTATGCTGACCAACATAAATATTATGGAATTTTCTATAGTATTATTCTGAGTTCAAATGCACTAAACAAAATTGTTATTCAAATTTAATGAATCATGTAAAGCAATGAACTTTGTTTAGTAAAATACTTATTATAAAATTAATGTAATTTATTTTATACTTGATCAGCATATTTTTAATGAATTTATTATTTTTAATTGTAAATAATAATAAAGACTAGCAAGTTCTGAGGGATTCGCTTGAGCACAGCTAAAATGCAATTAAAAACTTGAATAGAACAAAAAGCTACGGATTTCTAGGCCAATGTTCCTGGAAACCATTCGCTCAAGAAAACTATAACTCGTCTAAGTTTCAACAGGAAACAGGTACGTATCTTGGCAGAGATAACAACAGACCACTGCCACTCTGAAAGAATCTATTGAACATCTGTTCTGTCAATGCGAAGGTATCCGTCGTAATAGATTTCACCACGCGTTCTACGAACAATGGGAACTGTATCCAGCATTAAATTGAAGAATATCCTGAGTATGATCACAAAATTGGGTGTGATAATAGGGGACAGACCCCTTCTGAAATTACATAATCTAATCTAATCTAAAACAGATTTACAAGTTGTAAGATAATAATATTTTATTCTAAAACCATTCCTTTTGTTTTTGTTTTTTCTAAGCATTTTTAGTATCTTCCATACAAACAATTTGCAGAACTTTAGACTTGCTTATCATATGCCGTCTGTAGTGGAATCGACTATAGAAATCTCAAATCTACTGTCATGTATTCGCATAAGCTTAAAAACATTATTTAGCCACCCGTTCATTTTTGACCACCCGTCGCATATATTCATTAATAAACTTGTTCTAATATCAAAACAAAGAGTCTTAGGCAAGCGTTCAAAATGTGAAGGTACGGTTTTTGTTTTTGCTTTGATGTTTCAGTTTTAATTGAAACAAATTAGATAAAAACGTCATATAAACTGAATTTTAAAGTGAAAAGTTTTTTTTTATAAACGTGAAATTCTGAAATTATTGAAAAACTCAATAGGATAGGAGTATTAAAGTTATTCAATTTAGACTCAAATACAAGAAATAAGAAAAGTTTCAAAAATAGCATAACGAGTAGAGTTACCCTTAAGAGAAAAATAAGTTTCGTAAGCTATAACTTTATTAAATAAAATGTTTTGTTAGTTTAATTATGTTTAAATTCATTATTCTAATTTCTAATTTTAATATTTATTAACAATAAAGACTATAAAGTTATAAATAAATATAGAATTTCAACAGTTTCTAAAATATATCCAAAAAGTGCAATTGTTGACACCTTCGCATGGTTGTTGACACGGTCTAAAAAGTACAGTGTTGCTGACTTCCCGCTATAATGATAAATTTTAGCTCTTAACGAATAATTTTAATATTTCATAACGTATTTTAATTCAATTAATATGTTTTAAAATGAATAAAACAAAACTAATTCAATATCATTTAATTTTTAACACAATAAAAAAGTACAAACAATATTTTTGAGATATTTTAATATTTTATAAAATAAATGAAACAATAAAAAACGAATATTAAACACATGCAAAAAAGCTAGTTTAAATTATATTAATTTTTTCGACATATAGATATTCTTATTTTTTCGGTAGGTCATTTATACGAATAGATAACCATAGGCTCCAGCAGCACAAACCGAAAATATTACTATTGCGTTTGCCATTTTTCTATCTATTTCGTAGTTATTTCTTGCGACTTTCGCTGCCAACATAGTTTTCGTTTTTGGCACATCAAAAAGTTTCTTTCGTCCCCGTTATACACACGATCGGGATTTCGCAAAATGCTCATCCAATTATTTTCTTTCAGATATGCTTCAATGTTATTATTCCAAGATGCAATATCTGCAGAATGAACTGTGGCACTAGCCATCGTTACAGCATCCAGTGTCCTCAATGATATTTTTGTATGTCTTCGTAATGAATTTTCATTAAAGGGATGTTATCTTGGTGTATTCTTTAAAAACTGCTTAACAGCATCCAAATCATCTTTTCTTCTCGGAAATCCCTTTCTTTGCTATGTAAAGATATGGTCTTAAATTTTTTATCCCTCACCTTCATTTTAAATTGTTGCAGAACCGTGGCGAAATTTAGTAAATTTTGGCCCTAATCTAAAAATCAAAGTTTACCTTGAAATTTGTTATTTCTTTGTTGCTGATTTTTTTTGATTATTTTTTAGTTATTTGTAGTGTATTTTGTAAGTCTTCCTCTTTATACGTTTTTTTTGGCTTTTTGATATTTTTAAAATAACAAAATTGTTTAAATTAGCTGATTGATATCAAAAATATTTTTTGGCTATATAGAAATTCCAACGGTACATTAACTGACACCCACAATATGTATATTTAATTAGTGACACGATGTCAATAAATGTACTTGCATATAACACAGTTATTGACACCTGATGTCAATAATGGAATAGGTATCCAAAAAATGTATCAATTATTGACACCAATATTATTTAATATATTATGTACTATTATTACATTTTTATGCTCAAAATAAGCTAAAAAAAAACATTTAACTTTTACAAAAAAATACTTAAGTTATAATTTTTGTATGTATAAACATAAATAATCCTCAACTTACTTCAAGAGGTTTCTTAATGAATTTATTACGTTTTTGTCAAAATCCGTTTTGTCACCTTAAAGATTATAAACCAACTGAATATTTTAATAAAAAAGGTTTTATACTACATTTAAAGGGGAAACCCCGAATTATTTTTACAAATTTATTCTCTATAATAAACTTATACAAAAATTAGCAGAAAAATGCTTATAAAAATTTGGGTAAATACCCGCTACGCTATGATTTCAAAAACAATACTTGTTAAATAAAACAAAAAATCCTTTTCCACCAGAGTACAGGACTGAGGCTAAAACTATGTAAATATAGGAATAAATTAAGACATAATTAAAATTCAATCAATTTTATCATTGAGAGGATTCCATCTAGTTTCGAATGGCTTAAAATGTTAATTTTGTGATTTGTTCATAGAAGTAAAAAGTCAAATATTTTTATAAAATGCCGCTTTTTAATTGGTATATGACAGCGAAATTATTTTTCATCAACTACATATACATAATAATATCGAAGTAATTATTTCTCCATAATTAAAAAATTAATTTAAATTCTTATATATATCTACTGCAAATATAATTAGCAAATATTGCTATTATAATATATTTTTTTAATTACTCTACAATTATCAAAATTAACCCATAAAATTTACTAACAAACGGCAACATAATGAAGGGATATTATTACTTCTATAAAATAAAAAAACAAAACCTAAAAACTTTTTACATAATACCCTTAAAGAATTGCATGATAATTGGATACAGCAAGTTATAATATCATTTTTATTTTTAAAAAATTGGTTAGTTTCTTTTTCTTTTTTTTTTCAATTTTATTTTTAAAAATTTCACCTATTTTGCTTCTTTACATTATGAATAGGTAAGATTTTTTCTTTTATTTTCATTTTTAATTTTCATTAAAAAGAAAATGCCTAAAAATAATAAACGAGAAAAAATGGGGATACTAAAAATTAAATTAAAAAAGATAAAAACAAACATCATATAAAAATTGTTCAAATAGGTTCTAAGATAGGTAGGTAGGTATATGTTGCTTATGGTAAAATAGCAAACCCTTCATAATAATAATATATAAAAAATAAATCAAAAGAAACCCATAAGCCTAAAAATATTGAAAAACAGAATAATAGCATAAAATAACTAATGAAAAAAAAATAACAAACCGCAACCTCCTTTCATTTATTTTTGTTATTCTCATGAAATAACCCATTGCTGATCTTTATTTATTTGTCTAGATATTTTATATATATATTATTATATTGAAGTGATTCACAAAAAAAAAACGAATAGGAAAGAATTTTTTACTTGAATAGTCGATAATAAAATTTGTAAAATTTGAAGCATGAATATATATACGAATCTCTGAACTACATAAATCAGTTACAATGTCTATAGCTATAATTAAAAAAACTATATCAGCAACATTGACTTAACTTTATCGTCATTATCATCAACGTTATGTAATTATTTTCTTATGCCGAAGCAATAATTATCTTAATAATTCTATAACTTGTTATCTATATAGGTATATTATTTACATTACCTATTTATTATTTTTATAGAACGTGTTTAATTTATCAGGTATCTAAAATATGTTCATGGTTTGTGTTTAGTGTTTGCGAACAAATTGTGGCTAAAATCTGTATAACACTGGAAAAAGTCAATGTAAAACAACAAAATTATGCACACAACTCAAACAGCACAACTTGAAGATTTAAAATAGTTTAACTACCTGGGCAACACCATGTCATATGACGGATGAACCGCGAACTGGATATTTTATTGTTATATTATTTATGTTTATATTAGATAAGCCTGCATATAGAATGCTGCCAAAAAAATGTCAGTCCTATAACATGTTTTTGGACTCTAAAATTCGGAATATGCTCTAAGAGTTCGCGCTAACTAGTTCCATTTCCATTTTCCACATACGTCGACCGTTCATTTTAAGCGTCCATCAATATATTCTTGCGCATCTTAAAAATTCGTAAATGAAATTCAAAAAATAATTAGTTTTTAAATTCGGTAAATGAAATGATGTTTACATATAATCTGATAAAAACAACATCGCGAAACAATATTTCAATTGAATGGATTTTTATAACTGTAAAAGTTATGTTGGTAGATAAAGAAAAAATTTTTTTGGACAATTGTCTGCAGCAGCGTAATTTTCTGCTGGTTCCAGAGCTTGAAGTGAACTCCTTTTCGACTTTGCTCCATTCTGTTCTATCTCGTACAACTGTTGTTTATCCATTAATTCAAATATTTCGACAGTTTTCTTCGATTTGATCCAGTCATCTAGATTATGGTCTACCTCTTGCTCCATTTTTCTACGGTACTGGGTCTAATATTATTTTTGGAAAATTTCAATCATTCATATTCAATACATGTCTTGATCATCTTAGGCTTTGCACCTTAATAAATTTTACATTAATAATGTCAAAAAATTAGTGCTTCTAGCTCGTTATCTGATTTTATTTGGTAATCTGATCTTATTTGGTATTATTGTAATTGATTTTGGGACCAAATATTTTTTTTTTTCAGTATTCTTCTTTCGAACGCTTTTAATTTGTTTTAAGCTACTAATTGTCATTGTCCAACCTACGCAGCTATAAGTTAAGACCAGTTGTATTATAGTTGTATAGTTGTATAGTTGTATGCGTTGGATTATTTTTGTAATGGTTGAATATTATGATTAATATTGTAAAGTACATCTAATTAATTTTGAAGCCACCTAGTTATAATGACACTGTTTTCTTCTTAAAATATTAAAGTCATTTTTTGCTTATTAATTTTGTCTTTTTTCTGTACCACATTCATATATTTGATCTTAGTTTCATTAATCTTGAATCCTAATCCGATAGCAGCTTAATTACTTTTTAAAGTCAGAAATATTTCTTTTAAAATGGTTGAAGAATATAATTATCAGCAAACGCGCTTAGGAAAACAGTCTTAGTGAAAGGAAATACCCAATAAATAATATAACTACAACAGAACAGGTTTAGCTTTCATCCATTGCTTCTTGAGAGGGTCTTAGGACAATAATGATATTTTTAATGAAACTAATAAGTGCTATAAGTAATTTTTGTTAAAGAGAATATATTTAGAAAATAATTAAAATCAATATTTCCAAAGTATAAAATATTAATGTTACATAGTAAACAGTTTGCAGAGTCTCCAAATTGAGATAAAATCATATAAACAGAATTGTGTTGTGAAGGAGAAGAAACAGACCAATACCCTAAATCATAAATTTTAATTTTTTATAGAGATTGGTTCAAATAAAAGAGGTCAATGCGTTTTACAAATATCTATGTTTTCTTTAAAAGATCAAAATTTGCATAGTACGGGATCTGGGAGTGTACCTATATTATAATATACTTCATCGCAACGATCATTATTAAAAAAAAATCATTTTTAAAATAAATTTTAGTAACCACCAGGTATTTTTTAATAAAAATTCCATAATAATAGAAGAAGGTAAGGGCTTTTTAAAATATGCTTACAATTTCAGTATTAAGAACCACCGTAAATAAAATCCTTAGTTCTTCGAACTGTACATATTCAAACGTAAAGGATTATTTTATTTTTATTTTTGAGAGCATGCCTTTTCTATTGATATCCTTTAACATTAGAATATTAAAAAAAAAAAAAAATTAAAAAGTTAAATTAAAAAAATTAAAATAGAAAAAAAAAATTGGATTAAGAGAAGTCATTCAACTAGGTCAACCACTGGTCTGTTTAATATTCTTTTAACTTTCTTTTGATATTGGTTTATGAACCTATGGGTATTTGTACATAATATTTTTTATAAATAAAAATTTCTTTTATGTTCACATGTGATTTAATTAGTATTGCCACATTTCTTTAGTAAATTAAATTTTGTTTGTTTTGTTTTTGTTATTAACGAATTCGGTTGCACTAAAGTCAAATACTCTGTTAATCTCGTTGATTTTTTTCTGTTTTTTATTTAAATTTTTTGGTTCAAAAGCAAACTAATTCAGAGGATCTAAAGTTATAAAAGCTACTTAAAATAAGTTTTTTTTATTTTTGTATTTTTTCAAATGGCAATTCTAATTCAAAATTTTATAGAGATTTACAGAAAAAATCAGAATTTCATTTTTGGAGTAGTCAAAAGTGGAAAAATGCCAGAAAAAAAATATTAATTAAACATTTAATAATCCTCTAATGATTTTTAAACTTGCTTGTAATTCCTAGTTTTAAATTTTACCATAATATAATAAAATATAAGTACATCTAATATTTGTATTTAGAACGATATTGGTACATAGAAATTTTATATACTTACACCATATTAAAATGTTGAAACATTTTCATAGTCCCCTAATATACCCATTTTAATATATGAGGGAATTATTCGTATAAAGTAAAACAATTTAATGCAATTTACTTTAATTAATTTCTTTAAAATCCCTAACGATTTTACATTTTATAATCCATCACCATAGAAAATCATATAGCTAGTTTATAAAATTTTTGTGCTTTTGAAAGGAATAATTTTTTGAAAAGTTTTGTATTGATAGGAGATGAATTCACGCATTAGAAAGGAAAAATTAATTGGTTGAAAAATTAATGAAAATAAACAAATTTTAGAAAGTTTTTAGTTTTGTGTGTGAGGGTTCAGTTATGGTTTAAAGAATTTTAAAAATGTGTTGTAGAACTTTAAAAATGCTAAAGTTAGTTATATTATGTACCATGTTGTTAAATCATTTTATACCAACAACTTTGGTTTATATAATTTTTCTACACATACCTATATATAGCTAATAATTATATCCTTTAGTTATGTTTACAAAACTGATTATTTCATAATATTTTCTATTTCACATAATTTGATGGAGGTTCTTTACTATCACTTTATTTCCTGTCTATAATATTAAGGTGTTTCATCGCCTGATTGGCATTGTTAAAACATTATACGTCATAAAGAATATAAAATTTTTAAATTAACAATTGAATTTTACCAAAATTCTTGTTGAATATAACTATCACAGATTCAGTTTGTGGAAAATTTTGGATGTAAAATTTGTTAGTTATTCAAAAGCAAAAATTTTTGATAATTCTGACGTAAAATTTATCAGATAAACGTTCATTAATTAAAACAATGGTAAATAAAAACGGAAAAACACACAAATATTGGGACTTTAAGGACTTTCTTTGGAATATTAATTTTCTAAATGTAGACTAAGCAAAACAAACAATCAAATGATATTGAAGACTTGTTTTATTTGCAAAAAAACAAAAAAATACATAAAGGGATTGATTTCAGTAGTTAAGAGTGAAATTAAAAGGAAAAGCTAATTGCATTTCATCCAGTTACTGCCCCTATCCCTTAACAGCCATTATCATTACTTCAAACCTATTATTGGAGAACATAAAATTTTTAAAAAAATTTCTAATGCACCATATTAACTTAAAAACAAAGATATTCGAAAGTTTGAACATTGTAGAAATTGATTCAATATTTAAGCCTCATTAATAAAATCATTAGATATATGTTGGTCACTTTCTTCACTTGTATATTATGATTTTTAAATAATTTAATCCATAACAGTACTAATAAACTTATCATTCAGTAATGCCAGAAACAAATCAAAAACTAACAAAGATAAAAATACCTACTAATATATAAAATATAGGACATAAAACAGTAATAAATAACTAAGCATTGATAAAATAATCAGTAACCTGATGAAAACAAGTGTCCATAGTCAATTGTCCAAATATCTTACATAAAATCACTTAATTAAACAAACACAATACCGATTTACAAAAAGATTATGATGCTGCAATTTTTGATGTAATTATTTCAGTGCAAAACCAAAAATGTAAAAGTCACCAGGTATGCCTAATGTTCTTTGACCTCAACAAAGCATTCGACTCAGTGGATAGAAAAAATTTATTGAGAGTATTATTTCAAATAAATTGGTGTAAAAGGTAAAGATCATAAGTGGTTCCAAAACTAAATTTTAATAACAAGAAACAGTTCAGTTAAAGTGAAGAAATTCAAAGTCAAACAAACAGCATTAACAACTTAGTGTTATTCAGGGCAACTAGTTTGGTTCACTACTTTTTGCGTGCCATATGTTTAGTTTTGGTATATGTTAAATCTAAATGGTAATGTTTTTTACGCCGATGATTTATTAATGGTATCTATATGGTGAAGCCGATATTAATAGTTGACAACCAAATATTACTAAATATATTGAGAAAGTCCTTAAATGGATAGGCGTGTTAATCAAAACCCAAAATATTAGCTTGAAGATATACAAATATTTGTAGACATAATTTTAATTTTACTTTTCGAGATATCTAAATTTTTAAAATATAAGTAAATTTCTAAAAATATCTGTCAATATAATGGCAGAAAAATGACATCAAAAGATGTGGCAAATACCGGTTCACTGAATTGTTCTTCTATACAGGACGATATGACCCACTTATCGGAACTAAGTAAATTTTATTTATCCAAAAAATTGGAATTATCAACTACTCTGTCAAAATAATGATTATTGAAAACTGAAGAACTCAGAACCAAGCTATCTGACCTATACCAAAGCCTTATACACGCTAGCAGACTGCAAAAAATAAAAACAAGAGTGAGTTTAATACTGTATTTTATTGAATTTAAAATTATATTATTAATTTTTATTACTTTAATAATGATTGCGAACTATTTGTTTTTATTTTATCTCCGAATATTTAAAAAATAAATGCTTTTTTAATTCATCCATTATCATCGTTAATGGATATTGCATATTATATGTGTCGGCAGTATTAGGAAAATATTATCTTTTCATACTTTAATTACAGACAGTGGGACATTTTTTACTAAATAAAGTGGCGTGTAATGTTTTTCCAATATTTTTCTATTTTCATTAATTTTCTGGAATATTTCATTAATTTTCTATATTATTGAATGTGGAAAACTACTATCATATTGTCCGAAATTAAGCCATCTGAAACAGTGTAGTTACCAAATTCTGCTTTTACCAAATTTCTTTTCGATGTAGCAGTAAATCATTGAAAAAAGTTTTAGAGATGCTCCTTATCAGAGAAAACAGTTTGGAAAACTGTGGAATTTTAATCCACCAAAATCTCGTATCATTATTGCAACAGAATAACCAATAATCTTCTCTTAACTCAAGTAAACTAAGATAGTTTTGATCTTCCAAAATCCAATAAGGTTTTGGTAGGTACTAATCTGTTTAGTCGCTTAACAAAGTTTTAGTTGCATAGTTGTGCTAAATACTTCGGTATTGGCATACGATTATTTCATTACCTACTTCTTATTTTATAAATGAGATCGTAAAATATCAGGTAATATCGCAATTGCAAGCATAGTACGGATCATATGTTGCACAGAGTTCGTTATTTGAAATATTTGCATGATTCGAAAATGGGTTTGCTTAGCACATCTACATTTATTTGAATAGCGTATGTCCAGATTGGCTTAAAAATTTGATTATACTCAGATAACTATATTAACTAACTCAATTATTAAATTCTGATTTTCATATTAATGTACTTTTTACTATTTCAGCTTTATATTCAAGATCGATTCTTATTTTGTCTTCTTATTTAGTAGAAGCAATCACCATCAGCTCTGTGTCACCTTTTTTGATGGGGAGTTGTAAGCGCGATCTCTTCAGATCTATTGTACTTCATCGTTTATTATCTCAGCATTGCAGGTCTTATGCATGTATGTAAATATATATAACTTATGTAAATATATATGTATGTATACATATGTATATATATGTATGTATATATTATATAATAAGTATAGTATGTATATATATAATAACTTATGTAAATATTTATGTCTTTTTCGAGCTACAGCATCGCAAACAAATATAACAAAATTTTGTTGTGTCATCTCTAAAGGTTACTATTTTTTATATTTTCAACTTTGAGTGTGTCGCAGCTATATTCAAGGTATATTGCAAATATCAAATTAAAACCATTGCACTTCTTTGCGGTGTTCCGGCAATTATATTTTCCAGAAAGGACTATTCTTGACAAGAAAACCTCAATTTGAGAAGTTTGATTTTAACATAGTTTTAGGAAGCAAACAATTTAGCTTCAAATTAATAACTTTTAACTATTCTACAAATAAACTAATAAAACATTTTGAGAATAATGAAAGAAAAATTCGATTAAAGTTCCATTTTCGTAATATGATGCTGCGAACCGTGGGGCTTTAGATTAATAGTCAGATGACTTGTGTATACAAAGGTATTTATATAATTATCGAATTTTGTCAATAATAACATAATAATATTATCTAAATACGAAAAGCTTATTATTAAAATTAATTCAAAATTAGCTTTTTGTTAATGAATTTATTATTTTAGTCAAAGTAATAAGATGGAAATTTCCACAAAGATACCCACACAACAGCGTTAATTAATGTTTTATAATTAAATAGCAAATCCTTTCCATGAATGCTTATGTACATATTATATAACAGTTATTATATTACTAATATATTTATGTTAATATCTATATTCATAAAATATGGTTATCATCAAAATAATCAAATTTGAATAAATTAATATACATATATATAAATAAATTAAAATGCTATACCCACTAAAGCCACACATTTAACAACAATATATTCCCGTTAATTATAAATTTAACCAAATAATTGCGTTTAAAAAAATAAAAATCGAGGTTATTTTTTAATGAATCAATTAAGTTTATAAAATTTTATAATTCAGAAAAAAAAAGTTATTCATAATCTATATTACACGTATATAATAATATATATTATAAATATTAAAAAAAAAAGAATACAGAAATATCAAAAAATTTCAAGGATCAACCATAAAAATTTTCAATTCGTTTTTTTTACGCTAATTAATTATTCAATTTCAATGCACCAGAAATAACAAAATAAAACAAAATAACTTCATAAAATGTGCACATAGCACTATGCCCACCATACAACGGTTTATAAAGAAGTTTGCATGTGTATTTAAATTTTAATTAAAATTTTCAATTAGAGCAGAATGATAATAAATTGTATACATTTATATTTATGATTCTTTTTGTTTTTTACTATTTTTTTAAAGGGACTTATCGAATCAGAACAGAATTTTAAAGTACCTTTTTGTTTTCGAAACACAGGTAATCAAGCATTTTAAATGGGCACCTAGATACCTTTTTAAAATATTTTATATTATATACGACTTTTCGATAATATATCCTTTGAAAAACTATAATATATTGTATACTGGACTTCCGCTTTCTTGATTTTTATTTTTACATTATATTGTGAATAATATATATTTATTTAGAGTTTACTATAATTAGGGAACTGTCAGGAAAAGTGTATATAAATTTCAATATTTTCATTGATAGTTATTTTTTGTTTTTACAAAAACATAAAATAAAAAATTTTATTAATAAATTATATTTTTATACATTATTATTTAACAAGAAAAATAAAATTATTGAATTTCACAAATTAAAAGTGAAGTCTTTTGTATGCAATTCTGTAACCATATATTTATTTAAAATATTCTGCTTTATTAAATTTTTAATAAATTGTAGCCAATTATAGGAATAAAATATGTAACTTTCATTCAAAAAGTTAAATTTAATCAGAAACCAAAAACAAAAAATCAATTAAATAAAAATAATATAAAAAAAAATTATTAAATGATTTTAAATTTGTATAGGGATTTTACATACTATATTTTAAAGCCTTGGAAACTAGTATAGCTAAATACCAGATTGGTGAATCAATTTAAGTAATTTTCTTTGCTATATAGAATATTTTGTAGTAATAAAAATATTTTAATATTTTCTATTAATATTAATTGTCTTTTCACAAAAACTACCGAATATAAATTTAATTATTTACAATTATTTTTCTTTTTTAATCCTGATTATTCTGAATCTGATGTAGACGTAAATCGGTAGGTGAGGTGAGGTAGAAAATACCCAAGTAGATGGTCAAAAATCGTCATTTAGAAGAAAAGACATAATAAAAGAAATTAAAAGCTTAAAATCAAACAAGGCTCCATGGTTCGATTTGATCACAGCTGATATCTTAAAGAAACTCCCACCAAAAGCTTTAATAGTTCTAACTAAAATAATGAACGCAGTCCTCAAAAAAAAATTTGTCCCAAGTATATGGAAAACTGCTGAGGTCATGATTCAAAAGCCAGGAAAACCCCCAAACGAACCCAAGTCCTACAGACCTATTTCATTGTTACCAGTAATATCTAAGTTGTTTGAGAAACTACTTCTTAAAAAAATGCAACCTCTGACTGAAATCGGAAACATTATACCAAATCATCAATTTGAATTTAGAAAACAACATTCGAACAAGCGCATAGAATAACTGACGTCATCGAAAAAACATTGGAAGGAAAATGCATTTGTTCTTCAGTGTTTCTTGATGTTGTGCAAGTCTTTGACAAAGTTTAACTAATAAATAATTTTATTTAATGTGTAAATTTAAAAATGTAGATTTTCATTATTATTCTTTTAAATGATAGATATTTGAATGCTAGCAAAGGAGACTTGGCGAATTCAAATATTTTTTCAAATTCGAATTAGAAATTTCAATTCTAATTTATTTAATTTTTACATCAACACCCGAAATTTAAATTTAACTTTTTGTTGCTTGCGAATAATTTAATAAAATAAATAGTCGAAACCATTGATGAAGGAAGTAAGTTGCTTCCGAAATATCGATTCTTGAAAAATAAAAATTAATTGATTAGTCGAAAAGAAATTCGTCTTTATTGCAAAATTCAGCAATTAAGAAAGTTTTTGAATATGTTTCCAAATACGTTTCACCTAATCATGTAAGATTAACTGTTAACCGCTGTTTAAAAAAAAAATTTTATGAAATCTATTTTACGTCTGTGAGACGTCGGCCAATTTAGACCCTGAAAATATTATGGGCTTCAAATTGTCTATCAAAAGTAAATCGTTTTTTTAATTTTTTAATGTTTTTTTTATTGTTTATTCTAAATCATATTTTTTTCAATATCACATTTAATTCTTATTTTTAATAATTCAGTAAGTAAAAAAACAAACAAAAACGTCAAATCACAAATATATCTATAAATAAATAAAAAATAACACAAATCAATTTTTGTCTTCATAACCAGTTTCTTAAAACTAAAATTAATAAAGCAAAAAAATAAAAATTCAGAAACTTATATTTCTCCATTTTTGACAATTGCACTTAAATTGAGCAAATTTTACATATGTGATTGCAGCATTGCAAACACATTGGCATTTTGCAAGTGTATGATGTTTTCATTCTTGTTTGACCATTTAAAACGATTTTTATCTCTAAAATACATCTCCGTTTCTGCTTCGCTTTCCAGTTCAGCTTCAATTGTTTCTTCATCTTCTTTTTCCAAAATTTCATCCTCTAAATGCTCGTCCGAAAATTCTGAATCTGAATCACGTTCAGAAAAAATCTCGTTATCAGTTTCATTATCTGAGAAATTTTCTTCTAACCGGTTGTTTACTATTTCATCAAAATTGTCACAATCAGCGCTAACGTTAATTTTTGATCTACTTGTAATGTTTTTTCTTTCTATAATTCCAGAAAAACAGTTTAAATCTAACCGACGTAAAAAAAATTTGTCTAACCTAATAACATCCACAAAAACAAATTTCCATACACGTGCCAACTATGAATTATACACTAACTTGAAGGTATTGGAAATTTCAGGAATGTATGTAGCAAAAATAGGGAGAGAGAGAGAGAGAAAATAAAAAAGTCTGTGAGACGTAAACAGCGGTAAACAGTTAAGTTGAACGACGGCGATAAAAAATGACACAATTGAATGAACTAATAACAGTAGGGTTCACTAGTTTAGGTTTTTATTTCAATTGGCTTCATTTTCAATAAAAGCGAACTTTGTTAGCATTTTTAAGCATACAGCAATTACTATATTATAAATAAATTGAATCACTGCAAAGCAATACATTTTATATAATCGATACTGTAATATTACGATTAAATTTTTCAAAATTTCAATTGAAATAAAAAAAAAAAAACTAAATTAAAAACTAAAATAAAATTACCCATGATTGTTAATAATGTGAAAATATTTTTCTGTAATCATCAACACAATCATCACGAAAGAAAATTCATTTACCAAAGGAATATAGTAATTACCTCGTTTTTTAATTAAGTCTGTTGCTATAAAATGAACATTTTTTTTTTATTCATTCTATTATAGCTACATATACATATTCACATAATATTAATTTTCTTTTTCGTATTTTATTATTTACCTTTGTCTACATGTTGTCTGCTACCTGAATTTTCTTTCAATTTTATATCAGATTATACCATTTTTTTTTATCATTAAGAAATAAATGAACGAAAATGTCTTCTTCTTCGATCCAAATTTTTGTTCGAGACAATAAAAAAAAAAATTAAATAATAAGAAAGAACATGAAAGCACAATTTAAAAATATCAGTTCTGTATATTCTATATTATATTATCTGTATAATAACACTTATCCAAATTTCAATTTCTAACATAATAATATATGAGTATATTTATAGAAAATTAAGAGGACATTTATTATCCTTAATGAAAACTCAAAATAATTTGATTTTTCTTTGTATGCTTGCATGAGTGAATTTATATTGAAATTTTGCTGCAATGAAATCAAAAT
Source organism: Argyra leucocephala (assembly GCA_963942445.1). Classification (NCBI taxonomy): domain Eukaryota; kingdom Metazoa; phylum Arthropoda; class Insecta; order Diptera; family Dolichopodidae; genus Argyra; species Argyra leucocephala. The sequence goes on from OZ012677.1 coordinate 97,948,338, forward strand.
GGCCACAAAATAAAAATGTTTAGCAGACATCTAATTTGTTAAAAAAAAAAAACAAAACGCATTAAAAATCTAAAGATTTATATGGAACCAATTTTTTAGTATTTTTGTTTTTGAATGACTTAAATTAACTTCTTTTCAATTTATCTACAACATAAAACACATAAACTTGAATAGTACAGCATTTCTATTACTCCAACTTTAAGTACAACAATGCTAACGATTAAGGTAAGAATTGAAACAAAGTACACCGAAATACAATTTCTAACAACTAAAAATGATAATAGGTAATTCCTTATTTTGTACTAATACATTTTACAGTTATAGTTTTCAACAATGTGTGTACCTATGGTACATTTATATGTATGGATTATAGTACACATAATAAGTACCTATATACAAATTATTGATTGTATATCTCTACGTATTGTGCGTTTGTAAAATATTTAACTAATTTAAATTCTTTTGTTAAAACATGGTAGATACACCATAAAATATTGAAAAAGTTTAATAGGATTATTCTTCTGCAAATAAAACTGCATACCTGTATTTCTATACAATCGAATAATACATAAGAAATAAAAAAAAAACTTAACTTTATAAAAAAATTAAAAGAAAATAACAATGGAAAAGCCAAAAAATTAAGTTGAGTAAAGAAAACAAGTACATACAAATAAAATTTATTAATGAAAATGTACATCAGTACCTACATTGTTATTGTTATGCATTCATTAATTTTTATTCTAAAAGTAAAACGGATATAATTTGTGTATTCTTTGCTCTTCCTTGAATATTGGTAGCTTTCAATTTAATAGAAATTTGTTAAAAAATATATACAAGAAAAAATTTAACAAAACAAAAATCGAATTTTCACATTATTTTTAATATCTAGTTCTTTACAGTACTCGTATATATGATGCAGAATTATTATAAATAAAATTGGGTAGACACAAAGAAAACAGAATTAAAGATCGAAAATTTTTTTTTTGTTTTTTAAGTTTTTTCCTAATGAATAGAACGATAATGCAAAATATCGAATAAAAATATTGACTCTTGAAATGCCTTAATGCGTTTGAAACTTAAATTTTGTTATTAAATTGGCAATCAACATTGTATAATAAAACAAAAAAATTGTCGTTCATTTTATCTGTGCAATCAGTTGGATAAACGATAAATATTCGTAACCACATATTTTTAATGTAATAAGTTTTAAGCTGAGCACACACACACTCTAAAATATAATGGTTTCTACTTCTAATTTGATATCCTAATTAGAAATCTATATCCTAATCTGAAATCTAATCAAATCCAGGCTCCTAGTACATACGCAAATAACGAGGAAGATTATCACAACCTGCAGCTGCAATAGAACAACAACCATACGACCTCGTATAAAAATTGTACTGGTAAAATCTTCCTATATATGAGAAATTATGATTGCGGTTGTCACACTGATTTTTATTTAATATTAGTAGGAACGGTCCATGCTCACGCACGGTATTATCATTTAAATAAACTTTATCACAAAATTATATCTTAACTTATCTAAACCAACTATGTTTCATAAAAGGAATAATAGACATATCATAGAGAAAAAAGAGATAGAGTGTTCACATTGAATTGCAATTGCATTGAACAAAATCTGTTGCAAAAGCTAGCTCTTAGCATTTATATTATGTCATCAATTGCAATTGCATCTTCATATGCGCGCGTAAATGTTATCATTCCAATTTTTTTATCAGTTATTCAGTTCATCAACGTTTTGAATTTTCTATTCTGTAATTTTGATAATTTCTATTTTGACAATTTAAAAAATTTATTTGTAGGAAATATTTATTTATATTAAAGTGTAGCAAAAAAAATTATTTATTTTCGTAAAGCATTGCTACATATTTAAATTTAATACATATAGACATTTTGACAATTTTGTGAATTTTGAAAAAACTATTCACTGTTTTATTTAATCCTACATTCCTACGTTTATTTGAAATAACTTAGTTACCCTTCAATTTTATAATTATACAAAAAAAATTTCACATTGGTAACACTCGCTCTCTTTATGTAAGTGTTCAACTTAAATAACTATTTATTTAGAGACGGTGTTGTATATTTATGTTGACAAATGATAACACAACAATTCAGTGATTGATGCGTTTAGTAGTTAACACTTTAAATGTTTTTTATTATAGTGTAAGAGTTTGATTCTGAACTTGATAACATCGAACATTATATAAATTAGCCATATTTTATTTAAATATGAATTTTAAATTTTTTATGTTTATTTTATTTTTAGTTTTTATTAAAACTGTACCACAAAAACTAATACTAATTTGCAATATGTATTTGCATAAAATTTTTGTTTTTTTTTTTATTTTCAATAATTTTCCTTCATTTTTTATTTTTATTTTGATGATTTAGCCGAGAAAAAAATAATATGGGTTTGTAGCTATAATAATATATAATCAATACAAAATCTGTTTTGAAAGAAAAATAACAAAAACAATTTGAACTCCTCCAATCATCTAAGTATTTCATTATTGTTTTATATTCCAGGCTAGAAGATTGGTTCTATGGTTGATATATGAATAATATATCATAATAATCATATTATATTATACTAGTTAAATACCCGTTACTACGTAACTTTTTGCTACCATTATATATAGTGAAAAATCAAAATAAGAGCATTCTAGGTTGTACTACATTATAAATTATAGAAATCAAAAATTCCCCTATCAACAATATTTTAGTAATAATACTTTAGTTAAATTAGTAGATTAGCAGACAGATTATATAATTGGATTGATATAGATTGTATTATTTAATCAACTAATATTTCATTAAAAACTATATTTCTAACAGTTCTATTCTCTTCGGTTACAATTTTCAAATGATTTCTATTCCCAGTGCGCGACATCCCGACATATAGTTGTCCATGTGAAAAACCTGGTGCATCAAGTAAAATACCAACCTTATTGAGAGTTTGACCTTGCGCTTTGTTGATGGTCGTTGCAAAGGCAGCTTGGACCGTAAACTGGCGCCTTACTGTTTATTTTTTTTTAGAAATTAAGAAAATCAAAAAAATAAAAACTACTGTTTTTTTTATTTTAAAATACAAAAGACTACAATATCAAATATCAATAGATAAATATAGGATATATTCATATATTACATAGGTACATTTATTATTTATCTATACTGTTTATTTTTTTTTAAAATAAAAAACACTAAAATACTAAAAATAAAGTAAACTTAATATACCTAGCTATTGTTTTTTATTTACAAATAAAAAACCGCTAAAATTAGGTACTCACGATTAGATACCGTTTGGACATCAAGATCTAGTTTGTACTATTGAAAGTTTGACTGTCCTGTAAACGTTGTTCCAAAATTTTACATTCCGACTTTGTTTAATGAAAAAATAGAATATTATCCTATTATCATCAAACATTTTTGAAGCAAAAAATGCTGGAAACTAATTTTTTGCTTTAAATCGAAATCGACTCTTGTCATTTGTTAAACTTTTTGTTTAATGTTTGTTTGTGTTTGATTATTTTTGTTGTTATATTGATTGTTATAAATAATAGTATTGATAATAACAATTAGTAGATACTAAACTACCTACATTTATAAGATTTTTTCAACTTTTTCTTAATTGTATTTATTTAAAAATTTAATAGGTAAATTTTTTTTTTCATTTTGTTGTATTTTTTATTTTTTATTTTATTTGTTTATAATTTTTAATTTATATATAATTAAAATCATTGTTTTTTATTTGAGCTAAATAAACCTTAAATAAATAAATAAGTAACTTTTATCAAATAAAATCTGATATGTAAACGCTGCCCTAAATACTATTGCGTCAACATTTATGTAGCTGATAATATAAATTGATTAAAATTTTTTTGATTATTTTTCATAAAAAAATATGTAATAACTTACGCTAATCAATGTAGTCAAAAAATTATTTTAAAATATATTTTTCAAGTAAATAAGAATGTATTCAATAGCTTTGAAATTATTATTCTAAATATTTTTAATCCATTTTGTTTTAGAAGGGGTGGGAGGAAACAGAAAGAATAACATGCTCATTCGACATTTATTTGTTTTTTTTGTTGTTATTTTTTCTTTTCTCTTTTCTCTTTCCTTTGTGTTAAAGAAATGTACCCATAAAACAAAAACAATTCTCAGTAGACTGAAATAAATAGGGGAAAGATTATGTAGATAAATTATTATATAATGTAAAGCCGCACACGCATCTACTATCAAAGGATAGCCATTAATAAGAAAGTGCACTGGAATGAATTTTTATAATTTGTCAATTTTTGGTTACCATTTTTCTAGTCGATTTCCAAAATTGTAAGAAATAGATAGTAATAAGAATTTCATTTGTGAGAGAGAGATAAACATTTTCCAACGACTTTTTTTGTCTCAAAGAATTATTGTTGTATTTATTCAATAATTAAGGATGTTTTAAATTTAAAAATGCATAGCAATAAAAATATTTAATATCCAAATTTCTTTCCTATTTATAAATTCTAATATTATTATAATAATTAATAAATTATCATTGATTATTACATGGCAAAATTTAATTTTGAAGGAAATAAAAATGCATCAAGTCATTCATAAAAAAAACGATTGGTTCTTGGTATTCTTTTTAACTACCTGGCTCAATACCTGAAAAAATTTATATATTGAAAATACTTCAATTATAATCTGTTTGAAATAAAAAAAAATTTTTAGTACCCTTATAAGACAATAAAAGAAAATAACATTATGTTTGAGAAATAACATGTTTTTGGAACCAATATTATGTTATATAGGTACCTGTCAAAAATCAATCATTCAAAATTTCCTTACTCTCATACCCTAATAAATTTAATACGTTCATTTTTAAAAAATCGAACACAAAATTTCAGACGGCCATACACATGAAAAATCTCTTCTCCCGTGGGCTATTTAAAATTACATTGCAAAAATTAAATGGTTTTTTAATTCATTTTTTTCGAACTCTTTCTTCCTCACAACTGATTACATAACGAAAATAATAGTTCTTTGCTTCTTTAACTAATGAGGTTTTTTTGTAAAAGGCGTAGTAAAAATATCTTGACTTCCCCACCCCAGTGCATATCTTTAGTATATGATTTGATGACATTAATAAGATGAATATTCTTTCCTATTATGATGTTTTAAGAAAAAAAACAACAAAAGAAAATAACAAAAAATGTCTACAGTATATTCCGTTTCATTTAAATCAATTTGAGCAAAGTTTGATTTTTTTCTCCTATATTAAAGGCATTCTTGATGAAGTGTAAGAAAGAAAGAAAAAAATTTCTTCCAATTTGTTTGCAAATTCACTTCTTCATTTATGTTAAAAACAAAATGTATGCATGAAACAGAATCAATATTTCTCTTTAAAACAAAAAATTATAACGGTGCATGCTGGCACCGTCGAAGAATTATATATAGATAAAGATACCAACATATAATTGGCTTAATTATAATTGTTGAATATAAAATTTAATAGTTTTGATTTATAGGTAAAAACTTTTTTTTTTAATTCATTTTTGGTGTACCTATACCTATCTCATTTATTATCAATTATTATTATATTATAAATACATTCATGTACTTATATTGGTGGATATTTCCAATTCATCTACATTTTACAAAAAAAGGCAAAAACAATTTGTAGCTATATTTATTTTATTCCAATGACAAAGGAAAGGGTACCGGACTCATAAAACAAACTTTAAACAAAATATGAAATAATTATGGAGGTATTTAACTACGTTTATGGTATGCAAAATTTTATCGAGAATAATAAAAATTCTTTATATAGATATATAGTTTAAGAATATCCAAAGTATTTTAGGAAAGAAAGATAAACAACAAGCAAGATATTAAGTGTGAAACAACGACAACAACAAGAACAACCAGCTGAAAATTTACCACCAAAATGCGCAATAAGCACGAGTGGTGAGATAAACAAATCATTAATGACAGTACCGTACGCAAACTGTGATATATTATGGTGAAATCACAAGCTGAACCGATTGAAAATGTTCGCTAATCGAAACATAACCAGCCAAAGAAATAGATTTGAATATAAACGAGAATAAAACAGAAATTATGACACAAAGGAGAAAACTTACCTAGAGAACAAAAACAAGTCCAAAAATAATTGACAATTTTGAAAAAAAAAACAATAATGTTAATAAGAATTTTTTGAAAGTCAAAGAAACTCTGGGTGAACTCCGTAACCACCCTTGAAAGTAGGAAATCATGCAAAGAGGAGTGTAGTTCAAACAATTATTTGCCAGTTAGAGTACATAGTCTTTGATTTGAGAAAATTAGACGCTGGAAAAACAGGTCCTTAATTTGTACTGTCGCTCCCACTTAGCTTTTGTTAAAATACAATAATTAATTTTTTTCTGCTGTGAATGATTCTAAAGAAAAAAAATTATAAACGTTTTGTTGGTACCAAACCATATACATTGCTATTAACCTATGGAAGCATATTATAATAGTCAACATACCCAATGGAATCCAATTAATTAAAATAAAATAATTTAAAGTAAATTAAAATAAAAAATAAATACCTTTAGATACATTTTGTGAAATTATTTTTTACTGCTAAGAATACAAATTTAAAATAAATAAAAAAGAATAGTTTATGTTTTCATTTTAAAATTTCCCAAGTTTTCGACTTTGTATTTTCGATATTTAAAAAAAAAAAAATTCAATTTATAATTAAAAATTTCTTTAAAAAGTTACTGTATAGAAAAATTGATTTTTTTTTTATTTACATTCAAGTATCGATAGATAAAATATATGACTTGGATAAGATAGCAATAGACTAGGATATTACAAGTTTTTTGTATTCAGGTGTACTATAATATTGTAACTGTATATATAGATAAAAGTTGTAAACATGTTTCCTTTTACAAACATAACAAAATTTGATTACAATTCATATATTGTTTGGATGGTTCACTTGGTACTGTATTTACTTTACAAAAATCTGCATAAAAACTATGAAGAACATTCTGTGAATTTAATTTACAACGCAGGACGAAGAGTTGTTATAATAGAAAAAATGAAAAACAATTCAAACAATTTCCTTTTAAAGTGTAATTTTCGTATTTTGACTTTTTCATGTGCATTTTGATATTTTTTATTGTTTTTCTGTTTGTTTTTCGATTTTTTTCTTTTTTTTAATGAAAATAATCGTATTAAATAGAAAACAATTAAGGTTTTTTATTTTTTTTTAGAAATTTGCGATTAAAAAGATTCTTGATTACATCGATGAATATTGTTAGAAGAAGAACAAAAAAAGTGTTTACAACCTCCAAAATTTTGTAACTATTAGGGTAATGATATAGCAGGAGACTATATTATATTCCTAATGCCAGTTAATGTTTCCACTGAATAACTTAAATCTGGTGAATAAAAATGGAAATTAAAAAAAATTAAAAGTAAAGTGGTTTCCAAGATCCAAAAAATTAATTATATCCATCTGCCCAAATACGACAAGTTCTTTTGTCCTAAATAAAAAATCATAATCATTATATTGTATATTATTATGCATCATCAACAACGCAAATAACAATTTCCAGAGCTCTCAGCATAGTTTGCTCAAAATGACTTCTAAAGCGCTATAAAAATACACTGTAAGCTCTACAATAAAATAATTGGCTCTGTAGGTGTGTAGAATAATTTTTTTCTACTTTCGAGCTAAAATAGTAATTTGTTTCTTATATAGAATATTTGCTTTAGTAATGTAGTAGCTTTGAAGGTGAATTTTTCGACGAATCGAAGTCTTTCGATTCTGTAGTGTTATGGGAAATGAACTCAATTGGTTCAAAAGTTATCTTTCAGGAAGAATGATATTTACTAAATGTTCAGGAGTAAAAAGCAAATTACGTAAAAATATATGTGGAGTTATACAAGGAAGCTCTCTTGGCTTGGAACCTTGTTCTCTCTTTACATTAGTAGCTTATTAATTTTGAAATTGTATGGTAAAACTTATATGTTTGCTGACGACCTTGTAATTGTATATATGAATGATTCATTAGACATTTTACAAGACATAATACAAAATGATTTAAAAATTATTAATGAGTGGATGAATAAATCCAAACTGGAAATCAATAGCAAGAAAACGAAATATATGATATTTAAAAACAAGTCAATCGACACTATTAATATAAGTTATGATGCATGCAAAATCGCAAAAGTGAAAACCTATAAATATTTGGGAGTAATGGTAGATGACAACTTGAATTGCGATAAATAAATAGAGAAACAAATGAAAAAGGGAGAAGGATTGCTGGAATTTTTGGTATTATTAATAGAAGAGTTCCTTTAAAAATGAAAAGGCCACTGTTTTACAGTATGTGTCACTGTACTGTTATGTATTATACAAATATAGGGAAACACTTTCAACAAAAATATTAAACTCATACAAATAATACAAAATAAAACTATTAAGAACCTATATGGCTATTCTCAAAGAACGCTAAGTAATGTAATACATAAAAAACATAATATTCTACCAATTGATCTGCTCATCAAAAGTAAATTGGTAACCCAAACACAATTGTTGGTTACCGGAAATATCAATACAAATGTCCAGCATAATACTAACGATTCTGTTCACAGTTATTCAAAACGAAGTGCAGATAACATTACGTTAGTCTTGGACTAGATTTAATAGGCAGGATACAATATATAACTTAGCATTTAAGAAGTACAATAGCTTACCCAATGACTTCAAAGAAGAAAATAATATAGGTAAATATGAAAGAAAATTAAATTAATATTTCATATGCCAAATTTGAAATCTTTTTTACCATGTGATATGTTAATTTTATGTTATAGGATCTAAATTTTACAATTAATATTAAAAAAAAAACAAAAAAACTTCCGATTTGTTTATTTAATTTTTACGTCTTTCTTTAATAAAATTTGAACAATTTAACTATGAAGAAAATATAAAAAAAAATATATAAATTCTTCTTTTCTTTTGACATTTCATTTTAAATTAGTGTAATGAATTATTATATTGTTGTTATTTTTGTTGCTCGTACAGAGTATTTTATTATTATAATATGATTAGTAAAATAAAATACACTGTACGAGCGACTGAGCGCTTTTGAGATACTGAAATAAAATAAATAAAAAACTTGCACCTTAAGAGTGTAATTATATTCTGTTTAAAAGCTAACATATTACTCTGAAATACTCATATTACTCTGAAATAGAGAGCAGTTACTTTTCAAGGCTCTATTGATTAATTTGTTACGCTATTTAAGAGCTACAACAATATTTTTTTATTGATGTTATGATAAAGAGCCGGAACAATCACTATATTATTAAATGGATCTTGTATTAGGTGTGTATTTTTATTTGATATAGGTGTATTTTTTTATTAATATAGGTAAAATAATGCCTATAAGGCTATTGACGATTTAGTTTATTTCATCTTATTAAAACTACACTTTTTTGGGGCACATTATTATTTATGGGTTTTAGCTTTCTAATTGCCCAAATTGGTAGATACTATTATTTCAAAAATAATATAATGATGATTAAAAAAATTCAGAAGCATTTTTTAAAATATAAATTTTGGATTAATAGGAAAGAATTTTTAAAAAATACAGAAATTTTATTTCGATCCTTTGGTTCCATTACAAATGAAAAAATATATCTAGCTTAAAAATACATTTTGGAACTCTCTCTTTGCATTAATAGACCACTTTGAGGCATGCAAAGCTCTATATTAGTGAACAAAACCTCTATATACAACCTCTATGCCATTTTGCATTGAAATTAATATTGAATTAAATTACATTTAAGAAATTCGAAATGAATTATTTAAAATAAATATTTTGAAAATTATAAAAAAAATTGTAGTTTTGTTTTATTTAAATTTTAGCAAAAAGTTTTGCAAATTAGATATTACTTTTCTTAAAATCATTATGGTGTGTTGAAAATTCGAACCAATATTTACAATAAATTTGAAATGGCAAGTAAATTTAATGTTTAATTAATCTAGAAAAATATTCACTTTTTAATAGAAATAAAAATGTGTATGTGTGTATCACAATAAAAATAATAAGTGTAATAGACATACACTAAAGACCACTATTTACTAATTATAGTTCAAGTTAAAGTCAAATTTAACGTTTTTAACAGAACAGGGATTTAAATTACTGATATTTTTCAATATCAATAAATAGGTATAAAAAAAAACAATAATAAATTTGTCTATAACTGACTACGATACACATTACATTGTCTATACCTAAATACCTACCTACATTTAATGATGAAAATAAAACTCATGTGTGACCTGTGCTATGCACTCTTTTGAAATTTGTATAAATAGGATGCTGTACTGGTGTAGGTGTGGTTGAGGTGTAGTGATTTATTTTCTCTCATTTTTGGTACAATTTTGAGATGAAATGTTGACAACTAACTCTGTTATAATATATGATTATAACATTATAACATTTCCGACTATTCGCTTTATATCATCATACTCTTAGCCATCACCATACAATTAGCTCTATAAGCGACACTTTTAGCCTAAAAGAGCTCAAAGAACGGATATAGAGTTAAAAGTTAAAAAATGTTGTTGTAGTGCAACAAGTTACTCTATAATATACTGTTACTTGGGAGGACTATACAGTTGTACGTTGTTAAAAAATATTTTTATTTCATTCATGTCAAGTAGAAAATTTGGACATTTTTGCTATAGTCTTCTTATATTTTGCTATAGTCTTCTTTCTTTCTTCTTATATTTTCTATCTATTAGATCTACTATTGCTAATTTCCTTAATTTTCATTAAATTAAATTTAACATGAATATAGCTACCCCTGAAAATAATAGAGGGCTATATTATAAAAAAATATAATAATAATGAAACAATAAAAAAATATTATTGATAGATATCAAATTTCTAAATCGACATTTTCATCATTTTTAACAGTAATTACAGAAGGTATGGATGAAATTTCTACAAGTAAAATTTATATACAGAAAAGTATTTTCCAAACTTTTTTGAATAAAATGAAAGGTTAGAAATTGTATATACCAACTTTCATCTAATTTAAGTTAATTTTTTTTTTTGTTGATGAAAACTTTTAACTCATTGCTTTAATTTTTTAAAAGTACTTAATTCTACGTTACATCGTTACATATTTAAAAATTATAATTATTAGAAATTTTTAAATAGGAGTGTCAAATATACTGAAGAAAATAAATAGATAAGTCAGAGTAAAAAAAAATTAATTAAATATGCTAATCTTTAAGTAGTTAAATCTTAACTAAAATGCAGAAATTAAATCTTTAGTAACAAATTGGTATGCAATTATTAAAATTAGATTGTTTACAATAGAAATTTGTTTCACAAAAATTTAGTTTCATAACATATCGAATATTAATGTATCGTAAAGTCTATGTAATTAAAAATAAATAACAAAAAAAATGCAAAATACCAGAGGTTATCACTTTCAACTTTTTTTTCGTTTTATATTAATAGATTTGGGGATATAAATATTTTCACTATTATAATATGCACACAAATTAAATACTGAATGAACATTTGATTACAATAATTAACTTTAAGATTATTCCTATTACATAAACCCCTCTACAGCATATATTGTAAGCTATTAATTTTTTTCCAACTTATTTTTTATAAGTACTAAAGCACAAATGTATCAGCTCGAAAGATTCAATTATTTTTAGTTTTTCTATCAGGCCTTCAATATTTTATACTTTACTATATTATTCTTCTATCTCTTCTACAATGTTGAAATTGTAAGATCTAATAATGTAGGTTTTCATGGTAAACATACCATACGTCAGGTTTAGCTGAATCTTATTTGGAAAAGTTTCAATATCTTGAATATCTGCTTGTAAATTTAGATTTTTTTCTGTATTGGTGGGGAGTAATTGGGGTGTTTCAAATAATTTATTGCACCTTATTTAAATTTGAGTTGTTGCTTTTTATCAGGCTCTCTTATTTTAAATTTCACGAAGAAGTTTCTAGAAGTTATTGTTGTAATTTTTCAATTTTTTTTTTTCAATTCAATTCAATTTATTCGTTCATTTTCTTCTAATATTTCATTACAAAGTACTCATATCTACAAAATTAAAAGAAGAAGCAAAGGTTTAGAAGAAGTAAAGCTACTCATATCTACAAAATTAAAAGAAAGCATTGACATTTTTTATTTTTATAAAAAAAATAGTTTCAAACATCACTTCTTACAAAATAAAATAGCTTAAAAAATAGTTGTGCGGTAATAAATAGAACATACTTATAAACAAAATTCAATCAAAACTTAAATTTAAAAGGGAGAACATTATTTTTTTCAAAAGTAAAAAAGAAATAAAATTAAAATTTCAAAATCAACTCCAAAAGATATTAAATTAAATTCAGCAGAATTAAATACAAACATAAATCAAGCTAATATCTAAATAATAACCCTAAGTAAGCCACTAAAACTATCAAAATCAAAATTAAGAAGCCATTGTTTCATGTTTTTTATTAAATGCATTACAATTTCTAAGTTTTCTGATACGTTTCGGTAATTGATTATATAGATTTGGGTAGAGTTTACCTATATCTTAATTTGTAAAAAATGTATCACAAATCATGATAAAAATTATCTGGTCATCCCATTTGTAAAATTAAATTGTATGTACAAAATTTGATTTCGTATAATTTTTATTATCAATTTTTTTAAATACGAAAAGTCATGGTCTAGCTTCGTCAAAGTTCAACATAAGGAGCAATAATATAGTTGCGTTTTTGAATATTTATTTAATTATTTATTCCATTTATTCAACTCTTGAAAAAACTACAGCTCATATAGATGTGATATAATAACTTTATGTAAGAGTGATAAATTACAAACACAATTTCGAAAACAATGTACATCTAAAACCTAATGCTAACCATAATTTTAAAAATGAAAAATTCTTAAAAATAATTCTAAAAATTTTAAATTTTGTTAACGGTATTCATTATTTTGATATTTGAATAAACTAATCTTATTATTATTTTTTATTTCATTTGGTAGATCATTGTATCTTTTGTAATTGCAGTATTATTTATGCAGAGTCAAAGTTGTTAAGCCTGCCTCTCGATGATATAATTCTTATATTATTTTTATTTAATGTTGTGTATGCGTGTGTATCCATCACTACTTAATGCGGACTTAAAATTTGTATTTATATTGTTTGTCACCATCAGATGCGCCTGCATGATCAGCTTTGTTTTTATGTATAGATTTAGTGGCCAGATTTTATTTTCTATGTAAATTTTTCGTGTTGCATTTCTGTCCTATGTATTCTATCTATTGATCATATGAATATCTATAATTATGTTAATATATCTGAGTCTCTAGTTTTATTTTATTTTCTTGTTGCTCTTGACAGTTACTTAGGTAGAATCACCTTTTCGTGCTTAATTAAGTACGGTACTGCAATTTGACATTACAATATCTACAATATTTTGAGTATTTATTTATCAAATTACTGGTTTCTCATTAAATTTAGAAAACTTCTGCCATTGTCAGAAACTAAGCCTTCTTAAATAGAATAGTTTCTATAATTTAATTTGTTTCGATAATTTAATTTGTTTTTATATAATTTAATTTGTTACCAGATTATACTGTCAATTATTTTTTGTCATTTATTATATCACAATGCCAAAGGGTAGTAGACCAGGTCGAAAAACAAATACGGCATTTTTTTTTTGCTACATCGGGAATCGAACCTGGGACCTTTCGATTGAAAGGCTACGTACTGTGCTACCTGGCGTCTATTTATGATCGTATATTTTATGATCTTTAACATAACAAGACTTCAAAGTGAGCATCCAAAGAACTCTATACACACACTTCTCGTGTTGCAGTTATTAAAGAAATCGAATATGACAAATCCACTTGAAAGATAAATCACATCTTTTTATTTCACTGTAAATAAACCGATTATTCAATATCACACTAAATCATTAGTTTTAAAAAATATACAAATATTTTATTTTAAATTAATTTTAAACGAAAAAATTCAAATGTCAAAAAATCAAACTCAGTTTTGAGTATAGTCTGTTAAATGTTTAGTCTGTTACAAAAAGATGAATACAATTTGCATAGATTAAAATTTCTCATAATTTCATAAAAGATTTCAATGAAATTTAAGTAATATAAAATCTTTTTACACAATAAAATAATTATAATCTGAGATTTTACTTTTCAAAGGACGTGATTTAAATACCATTAAAATGATTCAAAATAAAGTCCTTATTCACAGTTGACTCTTTTTTTTTTCTGATTTGTTTTTCCCTTAGAAAAAAGCAATTGAATTACTCAAAGTCAATGGGCAATAAGTATTTCTTATAAAAGATTTATTAACCAGAGTAGCCTCTTACAAAAAAAAATGTTGCTAGCATTATAAAAGTTTGATTCTATTCCTGTGATACAAGCAAAAAAAAACAAAAATAAAAAACAGTTATAAGAAAAAAAAAAGGATTCTGTATTTAGGTTACTTAAATTTTTTTGCCTCAAAGCTACGATGAAAAAAAAAAATAAATTAGGAAAAAACTGAGTTCAGGAACCTTTACAGAATTTTTTTTAACCCTCAAAAGGTATGGTAAATTTGTGTGTGTGTGTTGAAGTGAAAGATGAATAAATAATAACTCATCTATACATTTAGGTTTATAAAGTATTAAAAAATAATTTTTAAGATTTTATTTTTGTGTTTTTCAAATAAATTTAATATAATTATTATTGACAATAGATATTTGATTTTAACAAGTGAAAAGCAGTACTGTTAATAATATCATATTCTAGTATTTTCGTTTGATTAAATATGCTAATTAAATTCTACTACTTACAGACTCCTTCAGTGTTTTTGAATACAATTTCGTCAAATTTAAAGAAAAAAATTCATATACGACATTAGTCTTAACTGTATGGTCTTATAGCTTATATTTATATTGGTCTTATAGATAAACTATGGGTGGCGCAGTAAGTAGAGCGCCTGTATTTCAACTGAAAGGTCCCAGTTTCAATTCTTTCTTTTTTCTGGATTTTTTGACCTTGTTCAGTACTCTTTTTCATTGGGATACAATAAATGATAAATAGTAGTTATCACTAAAAACAAAATGGAGCACTATGTTATTATGAAGGCGAAGTACTCTATACAATAGATATAGTTTTCCACATTTAAAATTAGTAGAAACACCATTAAAAAAATTCTAAATATTGTATCGGATTGTGTATTACAAATCTCTGTCTAAGATCAGTTAGGATGTTCATCCCATAAACTTGGAATTATATTTAAAATAGAAAATACAACAAAAATATTATTTTAATGATTTTTAATTATATTTTCTGATAAAAACCATTCATAGTTTAAAAAAAAAATTATTACATAAAATATTGTCAACAATTCTATTCAAATAGTTAATCACCCGATTAGCTATATTATTATCGATACTTCTCGGACCATGGAAATCTATTATTGAACTTCATAACAGATCGTACCTGTAACGGCAGCTGGTCTTCAAGATAAAATATATGTAGTAGATAGAATAATGTAGGTAAGGAATTAGATCCGTATCCTCGGGATAAAAGTTGCCACTGGAGATTTAAGAATTCGGCCTTGAATGCGAAACAATAATGTATTGCATGAACTAGTTCTGAGTAAATAGAATTTATTTGCATTACACTAAATTTGACACTAAACTTTAAATTTTAAAAATGTTTTTTAAAAATTTAAATGACAGTGTATTAACAAAGAAAATTTTACATAAAAACACTTCTGTGTTTGCTCAAGGGATATACTTGGACTTACAATATGGTAAAAAGACAACCAAACCACAATTTATTGTTATCTTAATTTTATTCACATATCTACTTTTATTTTACCAATATCTAAGACAAACAAAAATTTAAAGGACAGTATAGAAGTCACATCCATCGTAAATGTCTCAACACAAAGTTGAATACAACGTCCACATGATCTTAAATGTATAAAAAAGCTTAAAAAAGTTTATGACATTGTCTACATGATCACAATTGTTGTTGACGATGTCTCACCGCCCGGTTTGACAGGTATTTGGGTTTACAAAATTTTTTAAAACCCAACTTTTTACAGTGTTAATAAAAACTGCATGTTTATTTTGATTGATCACTTATGAATTAAAACACTATGTCTCAGAAAGCTCTTATTACACAATGTTGCCAACTTATTTTTCGGATAAAATTACAACTTAGTTTTTTTTATACTGTATCAAGTTTTTTTTAAAGACATTTACGATGTCACCGAATCATAACGTATTTTCAATATCAATTAAATAAAAAACGAACGAGATCAAAATAACTGAATCCTTTTCGAAATCCTCTTTAAATTGAAATAAAAAATACTTTTTTCGTATGAGTTTGTATGGATTAGCTTAATTGCATCAAAAAATTAATGCTCGTCTCGAGTGTTGAATTAAGAAAAATTTATAAATATTTTACTTACATCTATTTACATACAACTAATTTACAAATTACTTACAGTTAATTCGAAATTGTTGGAATTATTTTCGGGGTAGCCCTTACTTAATAATTTTAGTTACTACAAGTTAAATTTACTCACAGTACCTTTCCAGGGTTAAAATAAAAACATTTCTTAGTTTTAAATGTCGTTTTTTTTTCGTTTACTTCTCTTTTTTTTTTTTTTTTTTGATAAAAATAAGATACTAAAAATAAATTCTTTAAATATTCTCTTGAAAGCCTTTATCAAAATTTCATTTCACATTTTTGTTTTTGATTTTTTCTTTTTCTTTTTTTTCTTTCGTTATATTCACCAATGTGACATTTTTATGGCGTATTACTTACTTACTTGACTTTATAATATGTTTTTTTTTTTTCAAAAATTGTAGATTGTTATATGAAAAAAAAAAAATATTATTATATTATGTATCTGCTGTTATATTCGGCCAAGAATGACGAAATGAAAAAAAAAAAATAAATATAAGCAAATAAAATGAATTAAATTAACAAAGAAAATCCATGAAAAATGAACGAAAAAAGAAAAGTAAAAAAACAAAAAAAAAAAGAAAAAAATTATACATATGAAAACTGCCACATGAAATGAATTTTTATTATCTTGCACGAGTAGTCTAATCCTAGAATATTCAAAAAGGTAAAATATTAGAAATTCCTTTTGAGAATATGAAGAAGAAAAATAACAGTTTTTCTTCCATTTTATCTTTCTTCCAATTTTTCTAACTTAATAATATACTCTTGATGGGTGACTTTGTTAAGTCTTTTATTTTATATGAATACTACATATCAATACAAACAGAACAGAACAGGATATTGTGTAGATATGTGTTTAGAAAATTGAATAGAATGAAATAAAACATATTTGATCACATTCATCGTACATAATAATATACTCTTGTAAAAATGTTCTGGAGTAAAGTCAAGAATGTGAAGAGTTATTTTTTTATTAGTTTTTAGTGCACTGA
This sequence comes from Argyra leucocephala, assembly GCA_963942445.1. NCBI lineage: Eukaryota > Metazoa > Arthropoda > Insecta > Diptera > Dolichopodidae > Argyra > Argyra leucocephala. The sequence continues at coordinate 97,965,878 of OZ012677.1, forward strand.
TTTGTTTTTTTTTTGTTTATATTTTTGTATTATATAAATTATCTATATGTTTATGTTTAGATATCTACATGCTTATAACAATATTTTATTTTTATTTAGGATACAATAACTAGAAATGTTTTTCAAGAATTTTATTATAAATTTCTATTTTATTTTTTATTTTATTTCTATTATTATTTTTCTTTTACATTAATTTTTAAAACATTTTTTTTTTTCTTAAAATCACTTACAAACAACTAAAAGTATAGTACATAATATTATCTAGCTAAATTCAGTTTAATATATTTACTGTTATCTACTTCTGAACATTATATTATTACGGTATATCTATAATATGAAAATAAGGAAAACTGTTGAATTCTTTGAAAATAATAATTGAAAATTTTTCGAATATTTTATTTGATAACGTTAAATATTTTATTTGATAGAACGATATAGAACTAGATGTTTCAAGAAAATTGTAATATGCAAAACCGCACTCATTATAATAGAAAATGAATATTAAAATCGATATTGTAGTGTTAACCATGGTAATATATTATCCAAGGAGCTTATATATAATTATTTACGAAAGTAAAACTAAAATATTTACCCAATACCAGACCAATGAAATGTCTTAAGTGTTACGAATCATGCCATAGATAAATCCAACTGTGATTTTTAAATTTTTAAATTTAGTTATAGAAACAAAATGATTTTTAAATATAAAATTTTAATAACTTGAATTAACCCATTTGGCCCCATTGTACTCATATGAGTACAGAAAACATCATAATCTAAATGTAAAAAGTTGATACATTAACCAAGCGAGAGACCCATCCCTGCAAATAATTCTTATTTAACATATAGTTGGGGAAATTCTCTTGTAAAATTTCATTTAGTTTGACGTTCAATAGACGGAGATATAATACATTATATCTGACACATTTGAAAAAAAGAGTTTTAGTGTGTAAGTCGTTTAATTTCATTAAAAGTAATAATAATTCAAGTGAAATTTTTTATCTTTGAGATTGCATTTTATTGTTGAGATATTCATATTTTTAAATTGTGGATTCAGATATATTTAAAAATAAGTGTAGTTCATATTTTTATGCATTTCTATTGAAGTGTACTCGTATGAGTTCAATGGGAACAATACGTGTCATTTTATTAATATTTTATTTTTAGGAAAATTATGAATTTTACATCTATAAATACGAAAAATTTGTATGGAAAAACTTTTCGACATTTACAAACAGCCATAGAGAATAGGATATTGATGAAGATGATATGAAAGCGGATACTATTCCTTTTGATTTACCTGGCGAAGTTGAAATTTTTTCGTATGATGATTCTGACAGTGAAGATAGCGACAATATTCCTCTATTACTTTTACTAAAATCGGGAAGGTGCGAAAAGCTACCAGCTAAAAAGATGTCGATCCAGAAAGATATTGAACCAGAATGGGTTGATGAAGTACAAGATATTACTATGAGTGAAGAAAATAACTATTTAGCTCGCCAAGATAATGTAAAACTAGAAGTTAAAAATTTAAATGCAGTTGAAGTTTTTAAACAAATAATTAACGACGAAATGATTAATGAATTAAAGAAGATATATATAAGATAAAGAGATATGCAGCTCAGCAGAACTGTCATTCGTTCAAAGTAACAAATAATGAAATAAAAACTTTCATAGGCATCTTGTTGCTTTCTGGGTATCATCAACTGTCAAGAGAAAAATTTAATTGGAAATTAGATGAAGATGTAAACATACCAATAAGTTGTAAATGGTATGTCGCGAAATAGATATTTTGAAATTAAAAAATATTTACATCTATCAAATAACGAAATGATTGATAAGAAAGATAAAATGGCCAAGTTAAGACCTTGGATGAATAAATTAAATAAAAAATTTTTGCAATGGGGAATATTTCACAAAAATCTTTCCATAGATGAAGAGCGATGGTGAAGTATTTTGGGCACCACTCATCAAAACAATTTATAAGAGGAAAGTCCATACGTTTTGGTTATAAAGAAAACAATAATATTCAGCAACCTCGCCTTTTTAGCAATTATAACGCACATATGGGAGGTGTTGATTTGTTGGACCAGACAGTAAATAACTATTGCATTTCCATCAGAGGCAAGAAGGGGTGGTGACCTCTTTGGACACATTCTTTAAATGTTGCAGTCGTAATACCATGGAAAGTATATTTAGATGGTAATGGAAAATGGATTTTCTCAGCTTTATTAGAAATATTACAAGGCACTATTTAAGAGCTTTTCCAAAAAGTCAGGTCTCCAAACAGTCAAGAAATGACCCAAATAGTATTAGGAAAGACCAAGTTGGTCATTATCCAAAAAAAATTATGAAACAATTGCGTTGTGCAGTGTGTCTCCAGAGAGCAAGATGGAGTTGCATAAAGTGCAATATTACACTCTGTATAGAAAGACTTCTGTTTCATACAATTTCATGAAAAAAACTAAAAACGAGTTAATTTTCTCTTATTTCCGTTTAATTAATTTATTATTTTGTTGTAATTGAAGCTATTTGTTAATTTAAAGTTATTTTAGTTGAAGTTTTTTTGTTCCTTTCATTACAAGAAAATAAAATGAAATAAAACATTTGTCAAAAAGAGTTTTTACTTATTTTTAATAATCAAATTTTTTGTGTCCTTATGTTCCCATTGTACCCATTTGAGTAGACCTTCTTTTCCAAAAAGATATTAAAAGTGCAATAAAAAAAATAAGAAAATGTAAGTTATTCGTAAAAGTAGCGCGGGACCAAATGGGTTAATTTTATAAATAGTTATTCTATAGAATTTAAGTAGAGTAGTTTGAATATTTAAACAATTAGCTTCGTCTGCCTTGCAACCGTAAGATTACGGTGAAGGGTTTCTGGTGAATACAAAAATGTTTTATTTGTTTTACTTGAGGTTTTGAGCTGGTTTTAAAATAATATTGAGTATAATTTGATAACAACTTAAATAAAGTGAAACTACACTATTTAAGACTAGTTCCTGACAATAGCTGTGGCATTTCACATTTAAAAGGATGCCAGAAGTTTTATAAATAAATACTCGAAAAATATTAGACATGAGTAGAAAATTGTAGTGCCGCATTTAATGTACGAAAAACCAATAATTATACCTAAGTTGCTGTCAAGAACATAAAACAATTGATATGTTTGTGTAGATGAACAAATTTTACAGTTAATAATATTTAAACCAGATTTTGTGACGTAAATGGTCTCTGAAGTCGTTCAAGAGCTTCTGTATCATTTTCATTTCTGTAGCTGAATGGAAGAGCAAGCTTGGCATCGTGGCTCACTATCGGATAATGACCCGTACTAATGGCTACTATACTCTTGATATATATCAGTACGGGACCTGGCTAAGAGTTGTTTGGTTTTTTTATGTTATATGAGGGAGATGTTGTCCTAGAAATCGTATAGGTATTTATTCTATGATACCTTTTATTCGCTATGACCAGATCGAAATTCAAGAGTAAAATATTTTTTTTTATACTCAAATATTTCAATTTATATTTTTGTTGTTTATTTGAATTCACTTACTTTTATTGGTTTTATTCAAACTTTGCTTCTTGTCAAAGACTTACTTCTGTCATCTAGCATTTTTCAAGCGTTATAGTAATTCACAGTAGAAAAAAGTAGTTTACTCTGCAAATGGAACACTATTACAGTAACAGAAAGTTGGAAAATTATTGAAAATTGCAATGTTTACGATAAATAGTGAAAGATTTTCAATGCTGGCTCTAGTTTTAATATTAAAAATTTTCTAAATTTATTTATTGAATTTCATTTCAGTAAAAAAAATATTTATCCTCAATTTCGAAACAAGCAAGAAACAATAATTACTTATTTAAAATTTATTTTTGAGTATACCAATACCGTATACTCAAACTGGTATGATATTTTATTGCCGATTGTAAAGCTTTGTTATAGTTTGAAAGTAAAGATGTCCGATCAATATTGTTCACAATTATTCAAAACAAATTTATGACTATGAGTTATACAAAATGTTCCTTGGACCCAGTACAATAAATTCCAATTCCGTTTTGATCAATTTTTTTTTCTGCTCTTTCCATCTAAGCTTTGCTGTAATAGTTATACAAAGGTATGTATTATGCAGAAATTTCATAATATGGTGACTTTATTTATTTGTTATTAAAATTAACGTTTGTGAATTTGTTTAAGCTTGTGTGGATAATGAATCGGGTTCTGAGTCATTAGTACCAACTACAAATTTTGATTAAATATATAGTGTTGACCCAGAATAATTCTTTGGAGAGTTTTCCACAGTAATTTTGTATATTGTGTAGTGTGGGGTGATATTGTCATATGTAGTTGATTTTGTAATACCCCACCTGGTGAGAGTGATGTTATTTGTTTGACATTGATTTTAGGTAGCCTGCGAATTTTACATATTTTGTAAATAAGTCCTTCAAGCCATCTCTTTAATAACATCAAGATACACTGCAATATTAAAATACATTAAAGCGCAGTTTCAAATTTCATAATACTTTTTCGATGATTTAAGTTATTTGATGTATCTTGTTTTCTAAACCCAAATTGATGAGTTGATATGCTTATTTGGTAATACCGAAGTATTAAAAATATTTAAATTTCATTCAAATATCCCTATTACAAACTCTTTCAAACGATAGATCCAATTGTTATAAATATTTGAGTAAATAGTTTTATAACTTTTAAATTGTTTTTAACTATAATTTTTTGTTTAATAGTGTTGATAGCAAAATTATTAATGATGTGATTCCAATTATATAAAATCAACACACTACAAAAAATTAATAATATTCGAAGAAAATATATTTCGTACAATAATCTCAAACCTCTACAGTATAATTATTATAATTTAATGTTCAGAAAAATAATTAATTAATTATAGAACACTTTATACCTATACACTTTATAACAAAAATTAATTGGAATACAATTTTTTCTATACATTTTTGGTTTCTTGAAATATCTACAAATAGCTAGGTACATAATATATCTAGGAACATAAGAACACAGGCGAATAAAATAATATAATATGTATGTCGAATATTTGTATTAAACTAGTTAAATTGGTGTATTTAAATTTAAGAAAGATATTATTATAAACGTATATAGTAAGCACTACACTCTTGTAAAATACAATAAATGACATTGTTATTAATTTTACTCTTACAGACATTTATAAGTATTGTTATTAGGTTATAGGTCGATATAGATTATAACAGTAGTAAAACAATTTTTAGCTAAATAATACTAAAATAATAATTTTATGGCTTTTCTAATTACATGTAAACAATTGGAATAATTTAAAAACCTATATACATAATATAATTAATATATAGGTATACAGGTACGCATATTCATCAACAAAAGGATTGGTATGTTATATTCAAAATAACATTTTCTCATGAATTATAAATGAAATACCTCCACATGTATATAGTAATAATAATTGTGAATCAATAAAAATAATAACAATGATAATAATAAAAGATAAAAAAAAATAATAAATTAGTTAATAATGAGTTATAAATATACAAATAAAGAGACTCGAGGGGATTTTTAAACGCTTTTTACATTTTCAATGTAAACATTTAAGTTGCTAGGTATGAAGATAATGAAAATATATTGGAAAATGTGTTGCAAATAAATAAACAAATGAACACTGATAGGTACAAATGGATTATGTTGTTTGTATGTTGGTTTTTTTTTTATTCAATTATGTACCATATTTAAAATTCAATTGAACTGGAACTACAAAATTTTCAAAACAATTTAATACTAATTTGTTATTCTGTTAGAATAGAATTTACTGCAACTCTAAATTTTCATAAGTTATAATTAATTGAAATATTTTTTAATTATGTTTTAAAATAGTGCTGATACAAAATTGAAGATGGTAGGTAGAATCTTTAAGTGTTGGATACATCTATTATTATAGTCACAATCACCGTAGTAGTAAATGAAATGTTTTAGTTAGATAAATTTTTTAGATATATCAAACACTGTACCTATAGATTTATCTGGGAAGACAAAGGCGTAATTTATGTAATTATATTCAAATTAGAAATTTCATAAATCCAATATAAGTAGAAATATTTCTTTATTTGTTCTTAAATATTTTTTGTTGATGCGTTGTTGATGTGGATATAACAGAATATTATCAACTGCTATGCGAATTAATCAAAGTAAATTATTTTAACTTGTTTATGTCGAATAAAATTATTAAGTAATTATTGATGAAATTTTATTAAAAATAAAATGGAAGCTGGTAAAATATGAATACGAATTTTTTATATTTTGATTTATTTTTATTACAGACACTGGTCATTAGGCAACCAAATATTTATTTCAATAAAGCTTCTATTTACAAAACAAAAAATCAAAAAAATATTAGAGAAGTGATCGTACCCACATACCGCGCCATATAAATATAGAAGGCCACCATATAAAGATATCTGATATAGGCCAAGATAGACCACCATATAAATATACACGGATCTTGTTTTTCGCTAAGAAGTATTCGAATTTTTCACTCCAAAATTAAAATGATTTTTTTCAAAATACTTATTTTTGAACACAAAACTAGTTTTAATGTAAATTTACTGTAATCTTTGTTATTAACAAGTTTCATTTTAAAGACATGGTATTTTATCATTAAAAATATATTGTGATTACCAATGCTTAAAAGCGTACAACTGGCAATCCCTTCCTAGGCAGTTCGTACTTCTGTAAACATTTCTACAGAACATTTTTTTAAATTTATATTACTATATTTTCGAGATAAAACTTTACAAACTAAACACTTTAAAAATATTTAATAAAAGAACTTGTGAGGGAAAAATTATATGCTTCATTTGTTCAAAAAAAATATTAGATATTATTTTGTTTTTAGTGGATCTTCATAGTATTAATCTTCTGGTTGAAATCCTCTGAATTTTACAATATAATATGATAATTGGCTGATCTCATTTGTTAAGATATCTTATTAGGAACTGTTAGGAACTATTAGGAACTGTTGACAAAACGATTTTTTGGTCTAATTTGTTTTTGTGTATTTTTGGGATTTCTCAGAGACTTGGATCAATTATTGTTACTACATTTAAATTACAAGCAGATTTTCATATTTCTAGAACTTATATGTCCATATGGGTTTAAGTATGACATTGATAGTTGTTGGAGCTTCGATTCTAGTTTAAAAGGTGTTAAACATTGCTTTATTATTATTTTATTATTTCTACTAGGTGAGATCGATTTTCAATTTCGTTAAATGATCTACTAAGCTTAAAGTGGAAGTATAGCACAGCTGGGTCATCTATGATGGTTGTGGTTGTAGCGTTAGCAGATTTTTTATACATTTTGAAGGGTTATGTAAATTTTAAAAAAAATATTTTTTTTAAAATTACATTTAAAGTTTATATTTTGTCTCTTAATTAAAATTTAGTTTTAATTTTGTAATTTAGTTAATTTTTTCAGTTACGTCACGAAAACAGTTTATTAATACTAGAAAAAAATATATCTAATATCCTTACAAAATAATATTATATAAGTGGTACTATACAACCTATATAGTTCTAATAATATTTATTATGTTTTTGTTTTTAATTTTTAACATTAAATGTTAAATAAATCAGTTTTATCAATGAAACCACACAATTAGCTGTTGGTGTTTTTGAGCAATTTGTAATTTAAACTTGTTAAATTAAATAAAAGTTTGCAATTGTGTTTAAGCGTAATTTTTTGTCTCTTTTGCTATACTAAATTCCTTTTATTGTCTGTTGAAATATAAAAGCAGTTATATGTAACCATGAATGCGGTTTTGATCAATTATAAATAATAAATAAACTTGTATATATTTTTAGAAATTTTCACCTTTTAGTATATTTAACTACCTTTTTTTTAAATTAGATATTCTGTGTTATTTAACTAATATTATCATGCAGAAGAGTTAACTTTGAAACATTTATTATGTTTATTCAAAATTAAATACAATAATACATTCAATACATAATAATATGTATTGAATGAATGTATGTATGTATATTATGTATGCATGAATTTTGCAATAAATGGTCTACAACATTTTTAGACAATTTTAGATAATTTTGTATCTGTATCCATCAGCATCATGATCTATTAATATTATGTGATAAAAATAAATCAAAAGGATTCTAGAAATAATTATATTAGTTCTTTATGTATATACTTTGATAATTATATAAGAGATATAATAATTATAGAGGATATTAATATAAAACTATGGTTTTCAGGTTTGGTTTTTAACTATAGAAATTAGAACGATAAATTTTAAAGGAAACCCGAAAATGGTAATTTATATTTTCTAAGTCTAATATTAATTGCTATTTATCCTATATAGCTATCTATTATACGAGGACATTCAATAAGTTTGAGTAATGTTAACCACTGTTTTTGTTTCTTGTACTATTCTATACTATAATAATTAGTTTTCTATATTTTTAAATTGTAATTTCAGTTATACCTAAGAATAATAATGTTTGTAGATTTCATATTTATTGAAAAGCACTTTAAAACGCACTTTATGTTATATTATTTTACATACAATTTTGTGAAATTTTAATCGTTGATTAATAAATTTTTATTTAATTGATTTTTAATACATAACAGTTAGTATTATCTTATTTTAAATTCATCTAAATAATGTAATAATAATTTCGAAACCACAGGTCTATTTTTATACCTACTACTAATTAAATAACTTGTTGACGCTTCTTAATGACGTTTAGACCAAATAAACGATTATTTTTATTTTCACTATTTCCAGCTGCAAAAATCCGTATGGCAGAGATACACTTGAATTTTGACACAGTTCAGAGTTCAAGTAGTATGAATAGAAGTATGATAACGTGGAGAAAAAACTTAAGAGATTTGAGTAACTTCCATATTATTGAAGGTTGAAACTAAAATCGAACTTTAGAGTTCTCTAGATCGGGTTAGAATAAATAATTATGCATTTTGGTCTTTTGCCATCAAATTTTACTCTGCCGATAATTGAGTAGATTGCATTATTAACGTACAAAAAATGTTTATTATTATTTTATTTTTATTTTACTTTTGTTCGAGCTTAAATCAAGCAAGTCACAATACATATTATTTATTTATTACAACTTAGGTTAAGTTAAATTAACAAAAGATTACAAGTTATGAAAAAAGAATAATTTATAGCTTTATTAACAAACAAAATATGTTTAGGAAATTGTTTCGTTCATCAAAACACTATTAGAACTCATCAGTAGGTATTTTTAATGTTAGACTATCTATACAACTCCTATTTTCATTTTGATTGATTTTATAACTTATTAGAAGATGTCAATAGAACATCTGTGAGTTATAAAAATCGACCAAAATTTCATTGTAAAATGTATCATTGTAAAATATAAATTTTGTAAAACATTTATTTACATCATTTTACTTTTAATAAAAAGAACAAATTCGACTTATTAATTGATATTGTGATACATAGACGTTTTATGTTACCATTGTACCACCATTAGAAAAAATAAATAAATAAACATAACGTAATAAAAAATATAAAAAAAAAAATAAAAATGAGAAAAAAAAAGAATAGAAAAAGCAAAACTAAAAACTTATTCTAATTAAAAAAAAAAACAAAAAAAAAATAAAATGATAAAAATAAATAAATAACAAAATACTAAAATTAATAATTATATAGGTAATAGTGATAGAATTGATATGCGGAATAATTTAAAAATATAATTTTAGCTACGACGATTACATTATTATGTTATGTAATCTATAAAATAATATACTAAAGCCAAAGGACATCATAGAATACATGTTCATCGACACAAATATAAATTATTCTATAAAGATTGCTTTGTTAGTAGTAGGTTAATATGAGAATAATATTTGAGTTACATGAAGACATAATTCTATTTAATGGTTCATACTTCCCATAATTAGTTCTATGAAACTGTAAAGTAAACAAACATAGATCGTAATCTAGAATTAAAACAAAAGTTGAGCTGAACCAGTAGTTGGATAGAAGAACTGTTCCCTTTGATTTATTCGATTAAAAATACTATATAAGCGATACTTCTACGTTTTTCAAGTGTATTGAAATGTAGTAAATTCAATCTGTGCTCATATGGAGGCGATCTTAATGGATCCTCCCATGGTAGATTGCGTAAAGCAAATCTGAGGAATTGTTTTTGGACTAATTCCATTCTGTGTATATGGACATAGTAAAATGGACTCCATACGTGGCTGGCATATTCCAAATTAGGTCTTATTAAGCTGGTGTAAAGAGATTTCAGTACATATGGATCATCAAATTATTTGGCCTAAAAATTCAACGTTTAATAAAACCAAATAAAGAACTCTATTCAAAATGTTAGTATAATGAAGATGAAATGATAGCTTACTATCAAAAAATACACCCAAATCTTTTATTGATTCAACTTTTGGAATAGTTTGGTTATCAAAAGAATATAGAAAAAGCGACGAGTCAATGTAATTAGTGCACATTTATTTACGTTTAATTGGAGATTGTTATTTGTACAACAACTATGAAATCGATTTAAATCAGCTTGTAGGACACCGGCATCTTCCAAGGTAGTAATTTTTTTTTATAAATTTTCATACCATCAGCGTAAATTTTAACATGACTGTTGTGAATTATAGAAGTAACATCATTGATGGAGATAATAAATAATAGAGGACCAAGATGACTAGTGTGAGGAACACCTGTCGGAGCTTCAAACTCCGAAGACGTCGTAAGTTTAAAAGACACTCTATATCTACGGTTTGAGAGGTAAGAAAATATCCAATTAAAATAAGATAGAAACCTATATTTTTTTAACTTAAAAACCATTATGAGGGAGAAGATCAAAAGCTTTGCTAATATCGGTGTAAATTACATCCGTTTAAAAACTATTCTCCCTATTATTAATAAATGTAGATGTGGATTCAATAAGATTTGTAACTGTAGATCTTAGCTTTACAAAACCATGTTGAGAGGATGATAGAAAATTATTGCAATGGTCATAGATTAAATCAAACACAATCAATTCAAACAGTTTAGGAACAGATGATAGTTTCTTTTAGATAGGAATAGAAGGTAGTTCTCAATTGGGCGATAATTAGTTACCTCATTTTTTAAGTTTTTCTTGTGAACAGGTTTAATAAGAGTGGTTTTCCAGATTGAAGTTAAAACACCAGAAATTAACAACGAATTAAATAGAGAAGGAAGTGAGCCCGACAAATAAGTAGCACATCGTTTTAGGAATAAGTTAGGAATACCATCAAATCCAGGACTAGAATTGTCATCAAATTTAGTTAGGTAATTAAAAACCATAGTAGAATCTATATGAATATTACCAAATGTTGTTTTTGTTACGTTGTTTAAATGACAAAAATTCGATTCATTTAATGAGAAAGTTGGAAGAGAATTCAGAGAATTCAGAGATATTTTTAGGGTCCTTATTGCTAATCTATAATTATAATTCACAAGCATTTAAGGTCCTGCGCAGTAGACACCTTTTTATTTTATTTCGATTCTCCTACTCCTTAATGAACTTCTAATATAATATATAAGATTGTATATAAAACAAAAATGCGCACACAGTTGAAAATTTTGTACTCATATGATTTTATTATTCAACAAATACATTGTGCATATGTGAGATCTTATGAAAATAATAAACAAAAGTAAACAAATCAATTATTATATTTTATATTATGTACTTGCGAATGAATCTATGTACATATGCCAAAAAAAACAAAGAAACAAATTCATCTCAAATAAAAAATATAAAAAAGCAAAAACAAAAAAAATCAGTTAAATTGTTCATATGACTAGCAAATTTATTTTTATATAGTAGAGTTAGAGTCCTTCATTTTGATATAGTAGGTCACTTGAATTCTTCATTTTTATCTTTTTAAGTAACTGTTTCTAAATTTTTGTTATTTGTAGTAATAATATAGTTTTTATTAAAATTATATATTATGTAGGTATATATATACGTACCTCTTTAATAACAAAACTTTTTATTTTTAGTAATTTTATCACTAAATGCTTCTTACTATAGGGAATATATCGGAAACGAAGCAGTATATGAGGGACGTGTATTTATGTGTCCTAAATAAAACTTACTAACCACAAATATTTTTATTAAACACGAGTGGTTTCTGCTATATCGTGCGAAGTTTCAGTCAGTACGTAAATTACTGTTTTTTTAAAAACTTTAAATTTGACTTCAACTTGAAATATAATTACTCAACAGGGGCCCCTAGTGTTTTTATAATTTAAACAAGACTGATATTGATCACCTTTTTCTCTTTGAATTAACAAATTTCCAAACAAGTTTCAGATTCGTTTTGATATCTAAAGACATGTTCTGTATATAGTTGGAGTAGAGATTATCCGATAATAGCTTGAATGCATTAAATAAAATTAAAAAGAGGTTATGGTGACTATTACAAAATTTGGCTTTTTCAGATCAACACCACCATATGCCAGAAAATACTAGTGTAGATATTAAAAACATTGAAAATTTTAAATAACATCTGCAAAAATTGTCACCTTTACCAATAAAAAAGTAGCTAAATATACCTAGGATTACAATTACATGGTAACTCAGATTATATTGAACAAATCAAATCAAATAGAGTATTTCAAATGACGTTTATGACTTCAAAAAAACTTTTTTACAACAAAATTATTAACAAAAGAGTTGCAATAATAATTGTATAATAAATGTTAATGTTTTATTTGTAAATAAAGAAGAAAAGAAGAATATTTAAAATTCGAAATATTCATATCAGATAAGGACAAAATAATTAAATCAAAATATTGGTGGTTGGAAAATTTTAATTATAATTAGCAGATTATGTTATGTATTATACATTATTTTTCTCATTAGGTTAACTAGTTTAAGTTAGATTAACCTTTATTCAGCTGGAAATGTACACATGTACCTTTTGAATTTTACTTTGTGAATATTTTCGATGCAAATTGACTTGAATCCTTGTGAGAAGTCATTTTTACAAAATTTATATTTTAAAACTTTTTTGAAGTAAAAAAAATAATTGCGGGGTGGGTAAATCAGCCATTTTTTTTGTCTACGTGGTCAGCTGGACCTATATCTGTACCTATAAAACATTTTATATGAATTTTTCTGTTAAAATAAGAATATATTATTTTTTATATCACAGAAATAATTTATTATAACAAATTTTTTTTTATATAGGCAAATTATTTTACATTTTTCATTTACATAAAGTTTATATAACAAATAACGGTACTTGGGTTCCCAAAGGACAGTTCATCATCAAAATGAAAGAAGAATAGTTCGGTACCTAATGACAATTTTGTTATAGAAATGAAATAATTTTTCTTGACCTGAAATGAACATCATCGTCAGTAGGAACATGAAAAAAATAAAAATTCTAACGGTACTTGGGTACCCAGAAGATGTCCTATCATCAAGATATAAAATAAAGAATAGTTCGGTACCTACTGCTGCATATTAAAATATTATAAAAATTTATATTTTGTACCGTTTTTTCTCTAAACTTTTTGTTTTTGTTTTTTTTTTTGTATTGTTTATAATTTTTTTTAGTAAAAACTCCATGAGAAAACAAAATTAATGAAAAAACCGGCATTTTTTTGTAACTTAATGTTGTTTGAACACTTTTGTTTAAATTTGAAGAAATTAAATAATATTTACAATAAAATATATAAAATGTAAAAAATAGGTTTTTTGATGAAAAAAACAAATTTTTTGCGTGTTTTGTGTTTTTACGACAAACGATATAATTGACTTTCCTTGCTACCTAAGCGACAATTAAAATTTTAAAGTTGTCCATCTGGTTACAGAACTTTATAGTATAATCAAATACCTTTCTAGAGCAATATAAATATTTTTTTGTTTTAGTAATAGTTTTTGAATTAGATGCACTTTTGCTGTTTCAAGTCCGAACTTTATACTTAATACCCCGCTACAAACAGAAATGCTTAATAGACCTTCTTTTTGATAAAATAGCATTACTTCAAAAAAAATATTTTAGAGAATAGATTCCCACAAGTAATAAAACTAAATTTAAGGGTTAAAGTAGAACAAATACAAAAATAGTCACAATAATATAACAAAAATAGTGAAAATCATATTAAAATCCATACAAATTGTTTGAAGGTAGAGGTGTAGGTGTACCTTTCCAGCTGAAGTAAGGGTTTTGAAATGCCAACTGAATAAAGGTTAAGATAGATTAAATTAGACTAGCTTTTAACAAGACTAGTTTTCAAGTATATATTATTCGTTTTGTTTAATCCCTGCTTTTCCAAAGACCAGAATTTTTGTAAAATGTGTCCCTAGTATATTAATATTTTGTGTAACAAAATCGTTAGAAAAATAAAATGTATATAAAACAAAAAACTTAACATAACATAATTTGCGGGAATTTTTTTTCCTAATCGTGATTTTTATCTGCCTTAGAAATTTTGTTTTTTTCAAATACTACAAATTAAGAATCTTACAATAATAAAAATTCAAATAACGAAATGTTTTCCAATGTGTACTGTAATAATTGTAAAGCAAAAATTATTGTTTTGATCTTTGAGTTCAGGTTACAAGTATATAAATTATTATTTAGAACCATAATATCTCTATTCAGTTGTATCCAGTAATTAATTAATAAATATTTTTTATGTTTTGCTTATTTTTAATTTAAGCTCATATTAAATATCTAATGAAAATGTACTCATGTTAATGAATTTATGAAACAAAAATAAAATGTATGAATTAAATTATTGGAAACTCCTTGTAATTAATTTGTATTCAAAAATTATAATTAAATTATAAAAAAATGATTTATTATTCTTCACAATAATAAACAAAACTAAAAATTTATGTAAATTTGGTCCTGTAATGTCATATGAATATCTACGTGTACCTATATATCCATCCCTTTTTTTACTGTTTAATAATTATAGTCACATTTTCAATTCTTTAACTGAAGCTATTTTGAATTAGAAGATTAAGTAGTATATTCGTTTCAAAATTTTTCTGACAAAAGTTTGTGTGCGGAAAGAGGTTTTTTAGCCAGTTTCACTTTTACGTTTGGAAAAATGTAAAAAGAATTTAAATTTTATATACCATAGTTTATATTGTAAACCAAATGTTTGCTGAGTCTTTAATATTGATTTAACTATCGCGGTAGCAGAACAATTCAACTTTGTTTACCTTCGTTACGTTTATTCATAAATTTTTTCGACCGATCTTCTATTGACCAAATTCATACTGTATAATAAATAAGACGCCTAAAATAGCTATTTTAAAAAATATAATTAAATAAATAAAATTATGTCTTATTGTGTTATACATTTTTACTTATATTAAAATAAAAAATATTTTCTGAAGTGATATGAAATTCATATCCTAGCATTAATTCTACTTCAGAACTGGGTCAGATTGACCCAGGCTTATGTTCCAACAATAAGAGTTACTATTGAAGGGTTAACATTCAGCAACATAACAATTTCGTTTACATACTTTAGAATGATCAAAAACTTGTAAGATAATATACATATATGGATATTAATTTTTTTGACACTCAAACGAAGTATAAAAGAAAAGTTAGAAATTTTATTGAGATATTCTTCGAACTTAACAATTTTTTTCTATTACAATAAATTATAAAAAGTGTCATAGTTTTAATATTTTGTTTATGTACAGGCATAACATGTAGATAATATTATAGAAAAAAAAATCAATTTCATCTTTTATTGTCATATGAATTTAGTTGTAATATTTTACTTGTATGTGTGAATTGATTTTTGCGATATTTTTTTTGGAGAAAAAAAATTTAATTTAATAAAAAAGGACATTTTTCTGAACGTTTTTTTTTTCTTTATTATTACTTTTTTTTTATTTTGGATCTATTGAAAATGATTAATTATTTTTTCTCTGCATGACATCAATAGCATATAAGGAACGTGACTAAGCCAGTATAATTCTGACCGCTTTTAAATTAATTTTTATTCACATCATAGCTATTATCATAATAAGCGTACACACACACACACATCTAATACACATATCTACTAATTTTTGTGTAGTTTGGTGAGGCCATTATTGTATGAATTGAACCAGAAAGAAATTACAAAATAGAAACAAAAAAAAAGAAGTAAAATGTTGAAAATTATTTGGTAAAAATTGAAAAGAAAATTAAATGAAAAATAAATTTTACTATAGTGAAAATCAAAATATTTGTATGAATGATCGGAATGTTATTGGGTGTACCTACCTATCAATTTAATTTGAAATATTAATTTAAATCTAGAAGATATAGTTGAAATTTAACGTTTAATAAATACTTTGCTTCCAATGCTATATATATCAATTATTATAGGTATCAAGTGATTTAAAAGTTGCCTCTTTATGGTGAAAATAAAAGTATGTTGAAACAAAAAATCGTGAAATTATGTTAAAAACGAAAATTTGTTAAATAACAAGATTTTGGAAAAAATGTATATTAAAAATTTTACGCGAGAAAATATTAAAAAAGAGCTTTCTTTAAATTTATTATTCTGTTAGACCCATCTCGCGAGATCGCGTGAAAATATCTCTGATGAGATAGTTTTGTATTCTGTTAGATACCACAGATAGCGATAGCAAATTGCCGCGACGGAAAATGCCAAAACAGTCTAGTGAGTAATTTCTGTTAGACCTTTGACGAGACGATATAGCCACTTTTTATCTAGTCAAAAATTGTAAGAGATAGAGTATCTCGTCAAAGTATTTTGTGTTTTTTATCAAAAAATTGAATTAAATAAATAAATTGAATAGATAAAATAGTTATTATAGTATTATTAAAATTTTGTTTTCGTTTTGAAAAAAAAACCATCTTTACTAATACTGTTTTACTACTGTTTATGTAGTAAACTAAAAAATATTTAAAACATAAATATATTTATATTTATTTTTTATTTAAAGAATATTTTAAAACTTAACTCCACCCTCCCTATTTTGTTTGTATACCAATAATTTTTATTGACAGTAAAAAATGATTAGTACTACCAACAAATAAAATGTTCTCGCGTCGCTTACAATGTTTAACAGAAATGCATATTGAGCTAGACGAGACGAGATCAATTTTTTCTTCTCGTCAACGATGGGTCTAAGAGAATATGGATGATAATAAAAAAATATTTATCGTGTCAGTTCTTTTTCTTTGTAAAATTTTAGAAAATGTATTAGAAAAAAATACTGACCTTATAATGAGTTTCTTATTTAAACTATTCTTAACATACCACTTGTGTTTGTAATAATGTACACTGATTATTATTTGGTGAATTATGCAAATTTTTATGTTTTCAAACTAATAATGATATTTTGGGTTTTAGGGTCGCTCTATTAAATGCGCTTACTTTGTAGCATTATCTACCATGGTTTAACTTTTACCTAGCATCAATTTTGTTCCATATCCAAATTTTTTTTTTTTTATTTTATTGAAATTTGTGACAAATCCAAATTTATCCAATTTGTGAAACATATTTGGCCAAGTTTGTTAAAATTTTTGTTATTATGAATAATTATCAAAATATCCATGGTCAATATAAAAATTGGACCATAGTATTAATCACGCAAAGAATATTTAAAGAGATCAGGTTATAACTCACTTTATCAAATTATCCACAAACGTAACTGCTACATCTCATGAAAATACCTAATGTAGATTTGAAAAAAAAATTATTAAAATATTTTAGTTAAAAACAAACATTATTTAAAAAATTGTAATATTCATAATATTAAGATATTTATTAATTAGCTTAACTCAATATTAAAAAATTATGATAATCTTAGTATCCTGTTTTGTTGAATATAATTTCTAGTGGGTCATTGTCATTGAAAATAATGTATCGTGTTTTTTTTAGTGTTGTTTCAGGGCTTGACCTTCTCTTTCAGCAAATATTTTTGTGTAGACTCTGTGGTGCTATTCAAACTAATCGTGAAAATTGATTGATTTAAGACTGAGTTGATTGAGTTAAGACTATTTACTATAACGCTAAAAATCATACGAATTTTTTTATTTATTATATTCAAATATAACATTCTATATTTTCAATATCTTATTCTCTATTCGCTTGTTCCATTTTGCCAAAGCTCACTTCAACCACAAAATGACATACTTCTTTTAAATTGAGCTTATTAATCAATTTGACTCAAGCTATGAATAGTATTCGAGTATTGTATATTAACGAATAAAATCTTCACTTTGAACAACTAACGGTATAACATTACATTTCACAATATATTCAATAAAAATGGCTATCTCACGAAAATCAATTGTAAATACTTTATAAATACATTACTTTTGTTCAAACTCACCATATTTTGTTTTAAACCGTTTTAAAATTATAATTAATCAGTCAAAATTCAAAGCAAGTTCATAAATTTAAAGCTAAAGTTTTTATTTTTAATTCCTTGTTAGGTAATATTTTTTATGTAAATTTTTTAATATATTGCTAGATATGTATATGCTATTCTTATATATAATACACAAGATAAACAACGTGGTGAGTAAAAAAGCAAGAATATTTGATTAGTAAATTACACCACAAAAATATTAAAATTTTAGCAAGTTCTTAAGCCTAAGCAAAATGCAAAATGGTGGTGAACACCTTATTCTTTTTAAGTTTTCTGTCAATGATGTTTAATATGAATTATATGTAAACTATGAGCACTTGTATATCAATATCAATAGCTATATTATTGTAAATGCTATATGAAATTATGAATATGTATGGATAATAATTTTGGATTTCAATAACTTTATTTTTTAAATGTTTTTAATCAAAATAACTATGTTATAAAACTTCGTTTTGCTTAGAATTCATTCTATAGTATAAAAAAGGTTTAATAGAACTAACTGGCAATAGAATAAAATTTATTTAAAATTTTTCTTTACTTAATTTTTAGGGTATGAACTTTTTTCCTCAATTTGGGTACGGGATAAATCAAATAGGTACAAGCAAATTAAAATCATTATTTTTTTATCAGATTGTTTATTTTTATAATTTCGAGACTGAACGATTAACATCCTAACTTCTTGAACGGCTTGGTATTTACAATAATATTTACAAGAAATCGCATAGACAATAACATAGTCTACTTATCAATTTTTTAAATTGTTGTATAGCAGCCAATTTAAATGTGGAAAACTGCATCTATTGTGAGATAAACTTTGCCATTATAATATCAAAGTTCCATTTTATTTTAAATGACAACCAACATGTATTCCAAATTAATTAGAATAATTAAAGAACTTTGTATGTACATTCATGACATAAGCGGAATTCGAACTCGAAATTGTCCTTTTGCTATTAGATAACATGGTGGATAACATAACCATTACACTATCTTATAAATTAATAGCTGTCTTTATTATTTACGAATATATTTTGATTATATAAAGAACCAAATCTGAAGAATCAAGCCATTCAGAAAACAACAACAATTAGCTATACCAAAACTAATATTTTTTTTTGCATAAAATCGTGTCTGAAAGAATTCACTAGTGTTATTTTATTTCTGTATATTAATTTTTTGAAATATATAACTTAATTTAAGTGTTTTGATTTCATGTCAGTTTTAATGTTTTGATTTTAAGAATTCCAATTCAAATCTAGTAATTGCGTCACGGTCATCCCTCTTATTACCTATAATAAGTTATAATGTTCATTAAGTAATCATCAATATAATAATAGAATTTATTCCAGCTTTATTTTTACATGAGTATAAGGATACTATATGAAAATTCAAAATATGTAATACAAGGTGTACGCACAAAATTTTGTTTTTAAGCTGCCGTTATGACAATTAGTAACGTAAACATGTATTCGTAAAATTTTTTATTACATTTTTAGTCACAAATTATATTAATTGTAAAAATCTTCTAAACAAATAATTCAGTTTCAACTCTTAACATTTGGAGCTTAATATTTCATTATCATTTTACGGTTCAGTATTTATTTGACCTATTCTGACAGAATGTGGTATTCTATAACTGATACTTTAAAAACCAAATAAATGTTAAGATTTATCTTCATCATCAATGTCCTACAACCCCACCCGTGGGGCATAGGGCGGAAAGAAATTCTTTCCATCGGCTCCGATCTGTGGCTAACCTTTTCAATTGTGGCCATGTTCTTTGCTGGGTACTTACTTTGGCTAAAACAGTTGCTCTCCACGTTTTTCTTGGTCTTCCGACGAGACGTGTACCCTGAGGATTCCATTCGAAACATTGTTTGGCGATGTTGTTGTCAGGTCTGTCAGGAGTATGCCCGATCTAACGTCATTTCCTCTGTCGGATTTCCACAGCGTTCTTTTGGAAATGGTTTGTGGCCAACGAATGTTTAGGATGCGCCGGAGACATCTATTGATGTACGCTTGGAGTTTCCTGGTGATGTTTACTGAAACTTTCAATGTTTCGCAAGCGTACAAGAGAACTGGTTTTGGTTGAATATTATTATTTTTGTGGGCACAAATATGTTGCTTGGCTGTCATATTTTAGAAAGCAACCCGAAAGCAGTACAGGCTTTACTGATGTGGGCTTCAATATCCAAATCGGCACCTCCATTTGATGACACGATGCTGCCCAGTTAATTGAACGTACTCACAGATCGGATGTTTTGATGTGTGAGTTGTGAGCATGATTTTAGCTTTAGCTGAATTGACTTTTAGACTCGCACTTTTTCCAGTGTTAAAAAGTTTTTGGCACATATCGTTCAAACCTCCATTCTTATGTGTCAATAAAAAGTTAAGATTTATATGAAATCAAAACTATCATAGATAATAAGAATAATGAGATACTAATAATAGTGTTAAAATTAGAAAAATTAGCATAGACATTTTTTCTCGGATGGAAAAGGAAGATGACCTCAGTAAAATGAAAATTACAATATTTGTGATTCAAAACAAAGCAGGTAGCCGTTAAAAGATGAAAGTCTTAAGCCATTGAAAGAATTATCATTTTCTTAGGTAAATAACCAAACATACCTAATTAAATCATAAACAATATTCAAAGTAATACTTCTTGGAAGGAATTAATTCAATAAGGGGCAAACCGAAATATTTATAATATAATATTACGAACTAAGTATATAAAGAGTGGAACTTAATACTATCTATAAAATAACCAACCTAACTATTATTGTATAATATTTTAGAATTTATTTTGAATGATATTTTAATTTTATATTGGTATAAGAATACTGTCAAATACTGTCAAGTCAGAATGATTATGGTAAAATATTTTGAAATATGATTTGTTTTTATTGAAATTTACAATTATTATTATAATCTTATGACCTCTACTTTAAAAAATTCAAAAAAATTTGTTGGCAACCTATTTGATTACAATTAAAACTTTTGAGAAATGATGATGAAATTTTTTAGCTTTAAAAACCTCTAATTCTGATTTTTTAACTATTTCAGAAGAAATTAATTTGTTAGAAAATGTTCTACCTATAAGATAAATTTAAAAATCTTTTTAATGTACAACATATTTCTATAATGAAATTCTGAGGGTTAAATATTGTTTATAAAATTATTACTTGTGAGATAACTTTTTCTTTTGACGAGTAAATATTAAGTGTCAAATCAATGGACTAGACATTCCAACTTTTTAGATTTTTTTATAATAATAAATTATTTTTTTTTTCACTTAGAAAGATTCATTGAATACAGTTAATAAGGAAAAAAAATTATATAACACTACATTTAGATTTATTAATATTGCGTAACAGAATGTATTCAAAATTTATAAAGAAATATAATGGAGAAAATAATCAACCTTTCTACTATTAAATACACACTACATAACAATTATTTTGTATTGCACCAATATGCTGTTATGCAATAGAAATTATGATATTCAAAGTAAATTCATGGTAATTACTTTTTTAAAGCTTTCTCTTAATTAAGTGAAACTGATATTGGGATCGCTATCAGATAGTCATCAGAAAAATAATCACTAATGGTTAGAATTACACAAAAACAAAATTTAATCCTATATAATCTAATACTTTTATAGCTGACGAGTATGTTGTACATGCTAATGCAAGCTTGGATGTTCCTATATAAATTTATTGTAGTAGGCTTTGTTATTATACACACACACCACATGTTCTTTTGAAGTCACCTACTGTTGAAAGAACTAAAGAGTTGCCAAATTAATAGGCCTTCAGGCCGCTATTAGAAAAAGTTCTATTGCACTAGACTTGGCCACAAGGCCTGAAATAGTGCAACAGATATGGTAAATGGGATTTGGCCACAAGGCCTGATCTCATTCAATGTTTAATATCATAAGACTTGGCAACAAGGTCTGGTCAATTATAATACGCTTACAATAAATAAAAGACTTATTGTTTATGATCTGGTCATCTTCAATGACCCAAATTTACTGTGTTTATTTATTAAATTTTCACTTTATTTATAAAAATATTTTACATTGAGCCTTATGGACTCCATTTGAACTCTATACAAAAAAAAATGTTTGAATTCAAATTTACATTATTTCTTATGGAATGCATTTGAACTCTATATAAAAAAAATATAAAATTAATTTACAAAAATGCATTCTTAATATTCTTAAAATATTAATTCATCATATTCAAAAATTCTTAAAACTACGTCGCATAAATTATTGTTATTTATTAGGGTTAGTGACATTCATATAACAAACCTAAAACAAATAATTTACTTAAAAACAAATCATAATATTGCAACAAAAAATTATACTGGCACGAGGTATAGTAATTTGATGCACACAGTATTAAACAATAAAAAAATTTAGTCTTTCTTTTCAATAAAAATTTTTTTTTATGCTAAAAAAATATGTTATGTTTAATAATAGAATGTAATAGAATGTTGCAATGCATATCATTTTTGTTTTACTTGGCGATAGGTCTAGTTATAAGTGTACCACACAGTCCTAAATTGAGATGATGACAGCCCTAAATTGTAATTCATCAAAATCGTTATTTTTAAATACACAAAATGGGATTGGGAATGAATAAGTAAAGATATTATTTTACATGCGTAAGATTTAACTTTTAATAATTTCATATAGAAAACTGTACATAATATAGAAAAATCAGTTCTACATTCTATATATCGGTAATTTTGTATTTTCAATTTGTATAATTTAAAATTTTTAATAAACTTTAAAACCATCCTAATATTAACTTTAATTTTATCTTTTTCTTTCAGGTATGTCAAAAATACGTAATTAAAGATGTAATGGTAAGTGATATAAACACAAATTTACATATCTAATACTTTTAAACTAAATTTTCCGATTGATACTATTTTAAAGGTGAATTAAAAACAGAATAACAGATTTAACAACAGAATATTTTAATTGATTTATCGGAAATATACTTAAAAAAAATAAAATTTATACTTTAAGAAACAAAATTCTATGCAGATATTTCGCCGTAAAATTTTTGTTATCAACAAGTAATCGAAGCAATCAGGATAAGCAGGCTGATCGGATTTTAAAATTAATTTTCATAATACATATTCCGAATTTAATTTTTTTACTGTTACAGTTTCAATTACTTTTTTAAAATCTTTGACATCATCTTCTTAACTATAATTTTTATTTTATTCAACAGCACGTCCTCTTCTCCTGGATGATAGTTTAAAAAAATTTTTCCATATATTTTGATATTTTTCTACTGGATAGTCAGTCCCTTTGATACTCTCTTGAATTGTCTCTTTCAAATTATTTATCAATAAACATTATTTGTAAACATTATTTTATGAGTCGCGAGGCAATGTAAACAATTTTTTTTTTGATATTTAAGATCATACGTCAATATGTTGGCGACGTTGTCGATACATTTACGATGTCACGGTATGTTATACTTATTTGTATTATTGTACAATTAGGCGTCACAGAAATAAGTTTAGTCACATATTCTGTGTGTGTAGTAATTTTTTAGTTTGGGAAGTATACGGTAGTAACACATTTTTTTCATCTCTACCCCATAGAGCTTCAAAATATAGCTTAGAATTATTAATTTTTTTAAATCCATAAGTTTTTCACATATTATAAGTAGATTAGTCTACTCCTTCCTGAATAGTGTCGAATAGAATACAGTTATATTGTTAGATTGAAATGTTTATATTTTTTGCTTCTACATTAGATACAACTAAATTGATTCAAATATGTATCTAACATTGGTAAAAATAACCGTTCAAAAATGTGTACTAACAATATTAAAAAATTCCACTTAAAAATGCTTGTATTTACTTTGACACTGTTGAAACACATAAATTACAGAATCAATTCAAATATTAAATTTTCAATTTACAAGTTTTTTGTTAATGAATGAACCAATGAAACCATTAAAAAACCTTGAAAATTATATATTCTTTACTATATAACTATATACAGTTGGTTCTCACAAATACACACATTATAGAAATGTTATATTAGTTTTCTAATTTTTCCAGAATAATATCCTTCAAGATCCTATGTATAGTTATTCTCGTAAAATCATATAATAAAAATGTTCTTATTTAATAAAAAAAAAAAAAAAACCATAGAAAAAGGAAAACAACAGAAAAAAAGGAAAATATTATCATTCTATTGTTTTAAATATATGGCCATACATAAATTGATTCAATTTATGTAATCTTACTTGTGTATAATATAGTATATAGATAATATTATATTGTATATTATAATATCGTAAATATATATATGTGGTTTTTATTAAGGATGTGACCATGTCCTTACTTGGTTATCCGTCAACATGTTGTTGTTACAAGTACAAAGGAAAAATTTTTAGCCAATTCGGTTGATCTTTTGTGGTAACAAATTTTTTATTTCTTCCCTAGAATTTTCTCTAGATGATTTTTTGTTTTGTTTTTGGTTTTGTTTTTGTCCTTTAAGAAAACATTTTCTGTTTTATGGCATTGTTTTTGTGAAACATGTATATTTTGATTTAAAAAAATAAATTGAAGAAAACTATTCCTGTTCATTTTTTTATTATGATGTTATGTGGCGTAGCTAGTCTCATACATATATGGATACATTAAACAGTCATAAAGATTTGTGTCTCTGGTGAAATTTTTTGCCATTTTCATTTTTTTTTTATTATTACTTTACTTTTTTTTTTGGCTTCCGGAAACATTTTTGGTACTTAAATGAAATAAAAATTTTCCGTCTTTAAAGTTTTATCGGAAATTTATTACGATAACGGAAGTTGGTAAAAAAAACAAAACTAACAAAAACAAAAAAAAAAATATAAAAAACACTGAAGAAATTAAAATTATTTTCAATAAATTGACGATTTATTTTAAGGTTTTTAAAGAAAACTAGGAGAATAAAAGTTTTTGAAAAATCAATTTAGTAAACACGGACATAAAATCTTTTTTTTTTTTTTGTCTATTTCTATGAAATCAAATTAAATAGTATTATGGATTTGACTTTTGTATTGTAACTATTTGCTCTAAAGCTTCTTTACAATTCTAAAATATGAAACCTGAAATTAATTCTAAGATGTTAAACCTGAAGTTTTGAATAAACTTTTAAATTATATATTGTTAAGCTGCAAGTAGCTTTGTGTACTAGTAATTAAATTAAGATCAGACTATCAGTGTTTTTTCAATGGCTAATATTAATTTAAAAACAAGTTTTTTAAAGAGTTTAAGTATATGAATTTTAAAATTAGTGTAAAGAGCTCTATAGATTGGCTTTTGAAATCAAGAAGTGAGTAAAGAGATTTAAAATCAATAAAACAATAACTTGATATACAATTTTAAATTATTTGACAGGAAGACTTATGGAAATTAGTCTAAATATTTAAGTATAACCATTACTGATAAGTTTAATTACTAATATTAATTGATCTTTAACAAACAATTACTAGATTTATACTGTTATTGTACAATATGGAACACATCATTCTTTACGATAAAAAATAGATACTATTTAACCGAAACTTGCACTTATCATTTAGCTTCTAATTGGATTCATGTTAACGTTCTAATGATTATGAATGTACTAAAATACAAATGCATGTATGATGGATTATTTTTTTGCGCTATATAAAATTATCTTATGTTCTTCTCTACCATTTATTCCGTTAATAATATATTGTGTACCAAAGAACTTTCTGATTTATAACTGACTGTTTTCCTTCATTTTATATATAAACTCCAACAACGATTAATTTTTCCTCATTTCTTTTTTTTTAACTTGCTGATTAAATTTTATTCGAATGTTCTCCAATCTACATACTGTTATTCTTATATAAAAGTTTTAGATGAACCCGTTAGTATTTTTCATCAAAACTAGTTTTCAAATTTTGTTGAAATCTACTGGTACTGTCATATTTTCAAAATCGTTTGTCCACGTTTCTGCTGCCGGAAAATTTATCAATGAAGTATTCAACATCTATCTAAGTATTCAACATAGTTCCTTTACTCGAACTCATTCTGCACTTTTTTCTAAAACTTGTTTTGCAGCTTTGCTGAAATTTCCAATTTACTTCAGCTTCAACTTGATTGTTAACCTCACTAAGATCATCTAATTTGTTTATTTATTCAATTCTTAATGTTAGTATACGTAAGACGATTAGTCTTTATAAGAGTATACAAATAAAAATTATTAAAAGAAATTATTAATTTAAATACATACTTAACTTACAACTAAACCAGCCAAATAATTTACAGATAATAAAGCAATTAATTCAATTAGACTAAATTAAGCAAGCTTAAAAAGAACACAAAAAAAAACAAAAAAAAATAAAATAAAAAGAAAAACAATAAAAATTTTTAATTCAATTAAAGTAAATTCAATTCAAAGCTATAATATTTTTTCCTCCTTCAACTATAAAAAATAAAATGTAAAAGAATACCAGCTAAACCATGACTACTGGCATCAGTATGGACCTCATGTTCCGTATTAACGTCATACAAAACTAATAATGGCCTATTACTTAGATAGTCTTTTAGTTTCAGAAATGATTCTTCATGTTGAGAGTTCCACTGAAAATTTACGTCCTTTTTCAAAAGTTGGTTCAATGGTCTAGCAATATTAGAAAACCCCGGGACAAACCGTCTAAAATAACCACTTAACCCCAAAAATTGCCTTAATTCTTTAACATTTTGTGGTGTTTTAAAATCTTGTACTGCTATTATTTTGTTGTTACCAGGTTTAATTCCTTCACCTGAAATTTCATGTCCTAAAAAGTTTATGTGGGTTTGGAAAAAGTTACACTTAGCTAAATTTAGAGTTAATTTAGCTGTCACGAATTCCTGTAGTACCTTCTCCAATAAGGTTAAATGATCTTCGATTGTTACTGTTGATATTAGTATGTCATCCAAATAGATTATAATATCAGAAGATTTTATTCGTTCCTTAATAATTTGCATTAACCGCATAAAAACAGCTGGGGCATTGGCTAGTCCAAATGGCATACAATTATATTCGTAATGACCTTCGGAAGTTATAAAAGCAGTGAACTGCTTGGAATTATTTTGAATAGGAATTTGATGATAAACGCTCAACATATCTAAATTCGAAAAATATTTCTTATTAACTAAGGAGTTTAGTGTTTCTTCTATATTTGGTACGGGAAAATTTTCTTTTTTTGTGATCGAATTCAGTTTTCGATAATCAACGCACATTCGGTAATCTCCATTTTTTTTTGGAACGAGCATAACTGGACTCGAATAAGATGAACTGGAATTTCGAATGATACCTAATTTTAATAATGTTTCTACATGATCTTGCAAAGTTTTCTTCAACCCGTATGCTATTTTGTATGGTCGATGATTTATATTTTTATTTTCAGTTAGTGTTATCTCCATCTCTAAGTAATCTGTCTTACTGATTTCATCTATTTTTATTGCGACTGAATTACGATATTTATTTATTAAATCTAAGGTCATCTGAACATATTTTAATCCAATTTCCTCATTAATAATTATATCGGATTTATTTATAATACTTTTACATGTGTCATTAATTTGATTAATATTAGAAATTAACTGAATCTCAAACTTTCCAGCAGTTTTTATTAATTTAATATCAGGTCTGTCGAATACATTTTTCCCAATTATTATAGGAATATCTTGTGCATCATCTGGCACTACAATTAGATAAACCTCAAATTCATAACCCATTAAAACGATTTTTTTTTCTATTTTTCCTACAGATTTAACTTTTCCACCACCAAACCCAATCAAAACCAACTCACAATTGAATAATTCCCAATTAAAATGTTTAACAATACTTAATTTGATTGTAATACAAGAACTACCTAAATCGAAAAAATAAATAATAAATGAAAGCTACTATTTTATGTTTATCTATGGTTATAATTGGGTGATATTCGTCTTGTGGATATCCATCTAGTCATAACGTTTCGTTAATATTACACATTTTCTTCGTGCGACAATCTCGAGAAAAATGCCCTTCTGTACGGCAATTATAACAAACCTTAATTTTAGCAGGACATCGATTAGCCAAATGATCTTTACTATTACAGTTAAAACATTTCCTTTCTCCTATTTTATTCTTTTCTTGATGATCGTTTCTTTTACTAAAAGCCCTTGAGTCAGTATTTAGTCTATTTTCATTAACTTTATTATTTCGATTTTGTGAACGATGGACATGAGGGTAAGGAACAAATTTAGAATTAGTAAAATTTCTATTAGTTATCTTATTTCTGGTTATCGTTTGTTTTTCAATATCTTCATATCTCTTAATTTGTTCGAGAAGACTTATTGGATCTTGACAGTTACTAGCTAATAAAACACCTTTTAAATTTTCGTTTGGGAGTCCCGAAATAATGTATTTTATTATAGATTCATTAGAGAGATTGATTTGTTTTGCGAGATCCAAGACTTCATAATAATAGCCCTCAATACACTCTTCAGGGTCTCTTCTCCGAGTCATTATTTTATACAAAATTTCACCATCATCATGAGCTTCCGGAAAGCTTTTAATTAATTCCGACTTAAATATCTCCCAAGTGGACAATTCTTTTTCGACACAGCAATACCAAGAACGGGCCGGCCCCTTTAATCTTAATGACGCATAATACAGTGTCATCTGATCAGTCCATATATAATTTAATTTTAATTTATCAATATTTCTTACCCAAGTTTTAACAGATATTGAACATTTATTTTGTGGATTAAATTCAGATATCAGTGTACTGATTTCATTTAATCCCATCATAACAAAATTTTTACTTATCTGTCGAGAGTCTGCGAATTCCGATCGAGCTTCAGGTCCAGAAATTCCTATAATATTATCCACAGCTCTATTTTTCTTTGCTAATGTTAGGTTTTCGTTCCTTAGTTCTTTTATTTCTTTTTTTAACTTCTCCATTTCATTCAATATTTCCTGCATCTTATTTCTTTTTTTTGTTACTGTCGTCATTTTAATTAAATTAATGTTTTAGGTACTTATGTATTATTTTATTTACTTAATTTTTTTATTGTCCAGATTCAATATAACTTTATTATTATTTATTTCAAATTTTTTTGTTTTAGCTATTGTCCAAATTCAATACAACTTTCTTATAATTTATTTCAATTTTTTGTTTTTATTTGAGCTATTGTCTAGATTCAAGACAACTTTATTATAATTTATTTCAATTTTTTGTTTTTATTTTAGCTATTGTCTAGATTCAATACAACTTTATTATAATTTATTTCAATTTTTTGTTTTTATTTTAGCTATTGTCTAGATTCAATATAACTTTATTATAACTTAAATTTTTTTGATTTAGCTACGGGATTTAACCCCACACCTGAACTGTAACTTTTTTTTTTTTTAATTACTAACTTCCACTAGTGCCCAATGCTTGCTATCCTACTAGCATGACTCACATAACTTGATTGCCACCATCATCGTCCATTACCAATTAATAACTTGTCACGTTCGCTCTTTTATTTTCTACCTCTTTCTAATACCATGACTTATTCATTCATTCATATACTATTTCATTTTTAATTTATTATTATTGCTACTCTACTTCATTCAATCCTTTTACATTAACTTTACTAATGCTATTTCATTATGATTCATTATTGCTACTACTCTACTTACAATAACTATATGACATATATTTGTATTTTTTTAGTTGCTACATTACTAATGCTATCTCATTTGTCATTCAATTAATTTCTGACACAAGCCACGGCATGTTTTTCAAAATAGCAAGCCACTAGTGGAAGGAAGCCGCCATAATACAGATTTGTAACAGAACAACATAAATGATGGGATTTTATCTGTTATTCATGTTACACTATTAAAAGTTATTTACAATATAAAGCAATAAGAAAATAAGAAAATTAAAAAATTAAAATTAAAAATTTAAAACTGTGGATTATGATATTATCTTTAATAGATTATCTTAGTCTCTTCAAAATTCAGATGTTATGTAACTAGGTTTTGATATTTTTGAAAAAATAATTGCCTTATTTTAAGATCTCGGTGCGGCAATCACATCATACAAATTGCAGAATTAATTATTTTTATTAATAGGAATAATTAATAATCGGCTTGACTTTACTCCCAAATTATAGGAACCAGAATATCAAATATTTAGATCCTCAGATTTAATAAAAAATAATTTGAGAGTTACTACAATCTATCTTACAGCAAAATATATCGTATGAACTTTTAATACGAAGATCAACTGCAATTAATGCTCCTCCAAATAGAACAAATATATAAAGTTACTATACTATAAGGCTATGCATCAACAAAACATAACAAAATAACTGGAAAAACTTTGTTAATAAATCGTCAAAAAACTTACCTCTAACTAACAAAAAAGTCGTGAAATATCTCGGAACTCTACAACATCGCAACTTGAATTACTCTGAGCATGTAAAATATACAAATTCCAAACGTAAGAAATTCTTCATGGCAGTAAAAAAACTGTTTTACAAAAAAAACCCAAGTAATATGGTAAAAATAATTTGCTATCAAACATTAATTACGCCAATACTTGTGTATGGTATACCTGTATGGTATAATATCAGCGCAAGTTTAATGGAAAAAATCCGTAAGCTTGAAAGAAACTGCATGAGAGTTTGTATTAATAAAAATCGAAAGCCTCGGGCTTTCCGATTACAAACATTTTTATTCAAATAAATATTTGCACAAGGAATCTAACATAAACAGAATCGACAGTTTTATGATAAATCCCGTTCGAAAACATTATGTAAGAGCACAAAATACTCCAGAAAATGGTTTAATATCTCAAATATTTTACCACAATGATGAGTACATAAAAAAAACTTTGCGCACATGATTTATAGCCCCTGAGAATTTTATATTTCTTGATCAAAATGGTTTTATCCAAAACCAAAATCATGTCCCCATGCTATTTCATTATAGTAGAAATGTAAAGCGATAGAATATGAACTGGGCAACAGTAACAGAGATAATTTTCAATTTGATATGTCCATACCAGACAGAGACAAAAACATTAAAAAAGCATATGGGTGGTTAGAAAGCACATTCAATTAGTAATAAGTATTATACATGTGCATTCTAGGTTTAAGAATTAGTTGAGGTTAGTTTAGATAGGGTTAATTACTGGTTAAGTTAGGTTAGTTAGATATATACTAGGTTTTATTTAAAATAACAAGACATAATATTGATTTTTTCAGCCTTATTTTTACAATATATTATACAATATATTATACAATAATAATTATTAATGTACAAAAAACAAATAATTCAGCAATTAGATATAACATAAACATTTAACATTAACTTAAATGTTAATAGTAGCTAGTTCCATTAAAGCCGTTTTTCTTCATTTTTTTATAGGCTAAGATAGTTTTAAGTTTGTATAGTAAACGCAACTAATAAAAGTTTAATTAAAAAAAAAACAAAATATACCAAAACAATTAAACTAAAGTTAAAAAGTAATTCAAGTGCAGTAATTGATGACTATATTTAATAAAAGAATCAATATTTAAAAAAACAATGAATTTTATACGTACTTACATTAAATTTTAAAGCTGATGTAAAATGGATAAGCTACGTAGTGATATGTCAAATTTCAAACTTTATATATCTTAAAAAATTCCAATCTAATATTGTGATATGCATATTATAATTTCATAAACAGTTTCAATTATTTTATTAATTTATCCAGCTTGAACATACTTAAAATTAAAACAATTATTATAAATACTGTATGCTAATTTATATACTCTTTAATACTACACTATATGAGCGAAATACATAAAAATGTACTTAAATTCAAAATTTAAGAATTTGAAGTCTAGGAAAAATTATTCTTTAAACTAGATTCTGTATGCAAAAAAGTAAGCTAAGTCTCATTTAAAATTATCAAAAATAGTGTATTAAATCTCTTAATACTAAGTTAAACCTATAGCAATATTTTCTTACTGAACAAAATCTCATTCTTGGTCAATTTAAGCTGAACTTGATTTTTGCTCATATCAAAAAGAAATTTTGCTTTAAAATGTGAGATTTGAGATCAATCTATGCATTCCATCCTGTATTAGCGATTACATTTCATTTGAGAATTGAATAAACTTAAAAATAAATAAAATAAACTAAATACCTTGCTTACAAATAAGTAAATTAAAAGTCAAGAAAAGAAATAAAAATCCATCATACCTTTGTTTTTGCAAAATGAATGACATTTTGCCGGAAAAAGTGAAATTTAACTTTAAACTCAGTTTAGTGCATGTGACATTAAATAGACAAAATTTAATTGTACGAGCTTAAAAAATACAAAAACCAAATTAAATATAAACTTAAATAATTATTTTTTTTATGCTTAAAAAAAAATAAAAAAACTATATAGAACAAAACAAAAACAAAACCATAAAAACCGTATTTTAACAAAAATATTTTCCAATAAACAAACTCTATTTAATAATATTTCCTAGTCACATATAATTTTAAATAAGATACAAACGTATTTACACAAAAATATCCTTTCATAATCATCTCCTTAATTTTCAATAGAAAAACTTCTATACATTTATTGTGTATACTTATATTTCTATTTATGTATGCCTGTGAATGTGTTGAATTTAATCTGTGTTATACATATTTGTTATTATTATTTTTTTCTATTTATTATTAACTAATACATTGAAAATATTAACTTTCATAAAAATAAACAATCAAAACATTTTTTTTTTTTTGAAGAATTGAAAACAATAAAATTACCTCTAAAAAAACAAAAACAATATACAAAAACAAAAATGAAATTTTTGAAAACAGAAAACAAATTTACCATTATTGTATTGGTTCGTCTATCTACTATCCATATATATACTTTAACAGGTTCCTGAGTTGTAATAAATCAAAATTAACTTTATGTAACAATAATTTTAATCTGAACCATTACAAAACCATCAACATCATTATCATCATCATCATCATCATCATGATGATTATCATCAAAATCATTATTGTCATCATCATTTTTACTGATATTTTAATTATCATCGTACCTAGTGTGTATATTGTAATCAACATTCGTATCATCAACAAAAATCCAATCATTTTAGTATAATTCATTCTATACTCGTCATTCTTATCGTTATCATCATCGAACTAAAGTAGCAGTTGTAGTTTGAATTGTTATTCATCTTAAAAAGTACTAAAACGTATATATAGTAAAATCAAATAGATACAAAATAGATATAAACTTAGATAAAATCGATAAAACAAATAGCTAAATATCCTTTCAAAACTTCAGATACTTTTACAAAAAAAAAAAAAAAAAAAAATTAAGCAGTGGCGATTCAATCAATCATTATTGTAATAGATTGTAAGTTTATTCTGTGTAACTCTTGAGTAGATTTAAGTAAGTTATAATTTTTATTTTTGAGGTTTCAAACTTCACTCAATACACGGATAAACAGCATGAAAATATATCTATAATATTTCTGTTGAATTTTTGTAGATTGTATGTTGGCATATTTTTGAATTTGGGCCTCCTTTTTGAAAAATGGTTCTACATTCAAAAAAATTTAACTATAAATGAATTTCCATAGGCAGTAACTTAAGTAAAAATTGTAGACGTGACCACTTTTTTTTATGTTTTTGACAGTAATTTAGGTAGAATTACTTTTTTATGCTTATTAAAATGGGAAAAAATTTTAGATACTATTGTCGGGAATTAAGTCTTAGTAAATATTATTCTACTTAATTCTACTCTCAAGTATATTTTTTCAATTATTATTAGAGGAGTACTGAACCATGTCGAAAAAGCCATACAGTATTTATTTTTAAGTGGAAGTGTTTCAATAATGGCATTAAGATTTCCATTTCGCCTGAGTAGGTACCTCCACCTATACTCAATATCTATAAAAAGAAACTACTGCAACAATATGATGACTTGCCAATGATACAAATGAGCATATCATATAAAGTTATCCATAAGACGAATGAAATGCCTTTTCCAAGCAAATTTTCCCAGATTTGTGGTGCACCGAAGAATATGGTTATGATGACCTCAGTTAAGCTTTAACTGGTAGCTTTTGTTAAAATAAATTTGAAATTTTAACATTAATATTGTTATATGATGGTACAGAATATAAACACCTATTCTAATATACTATTCTATTATAATTCTATTTTGGCCTATATGCAGGCCACTCACTATGTATATACGCAGTTTCCAAAACTCAATCAATATTTTTAAAATCTGAAAACAATTAAATTAACGTTCTTATCGCCAATTCGATATTACCAAGAGATGCTAACTATGTTTCTGATTATTTGATCCATTATTAGGTTGAACAGAGTTTGACAGTTGTTGAGCTATCTTCGGTGAGCACATTATTCGATTTGATTTTTATTTTATTATTTTTATACATATTATTCATTTTTTATATCTGTCCTATTAAACTGTGATTGACTTCTTTTTCTTGTCATATTTGGATCACATTATTCAGTTGTACTTTGTCGAAAACTTGACTCCAATCTACGAATCACATTTATATTTATTGAATTAGTTTTATTTTTCAATGAGTTGCCTGATTATAAATACGATATTAAAGAGTGGACCTATTGATAATGGAGAATAAGTTTGAACTATACTATAAGTACTCTACATGAGCTTACGGGTGCTAAACCCTAAAAATTGGTTGTAATTGACAACTTTGTTGTCTTTCTCTATTCTCATTCAACACAACCTAATTATCTGTCAAAACTACACAACATTATTTAAGTTGTATTATCTGCAAATATAGCTATTTCGATTGACAACAGCTTAAGTTTAAGTTGTATGAGACAACTAAAACGCTACAACTGGTTAAGAACAGTTGTGTTTGTGTTGTGTTTATATTATATTGTTAGAATTAAAGAAAAAAGAAAGGTATATAGTAATATTCTATTATTCTTAAAAATTATATTTTTTCTTAAGTTGTCATTCAGAATAGCAAAATTCGGTTGTGTTGTCTATTGGGTTAAGTTGTGTAGAGACAACTCAACTAAATACTGTGAATTGGAATAGCACCCTACATGTATAGCTCTTCTGAGATTATTTTTTTAATAAATAAATAAATAAAATATCATAAGTTATTTTTATTACTTTTTGAACTGCACTTAATATAATTTTCCTTCTATAACTTTTTGCATCATTTTTTTCGCTTTTCCTGAAAATAGGGTACTTGTACTTGTTTATTATTCCATCAATTTCGGATGATTTTCTGTTTTTTAGTGCTTTTATTGTTTTTTTCTGTTGTAGTTATTTCTTATGTAAGTTGATTTTGAGTCTAAAAATTATTTTTTATCACATTATTTTGGTTTTGATTTTGATATAAGCTGAAATATTCCACCTATTCGTTTAGTGAAATTGAAAATATTTTCACATATTCATTGTCCACATTTCAATGTTGGAGATATTAAATATACAAATACAGAGTCATTGAACATAGTAAAATAATTAACACTTCGCCACTGAATGTAGTTCACCTCTTACAATAACAGGAATATACAAAACACTTAAAACTAATATATCTCTTAAATGTTACAATGAATTCCCTTTGGCTTTCATTCCAACTTTTAAACTACATGCGGTTTAGGTTTAGGTTACCGGTACCACAATTCAGCATGATTCAACCTTCAATAAATCTATGTATGACGAGTGTACTGAAAGTTTTTATTTCAATTTGTGTCGTTTTTTTTTTTTTTTGCTTTTCTTGTTTTCTTATTTTTTTTCTTTTTGTAACTTTTTTTATTGTTAAAATTGTTTTATTTGTGGTGCTTTTAGTTTTTGTTCTTTTTGTTTTTGTTATTTTTTGTTTGTTTTATTAAAGAAAAAGTTCAGTCATATTTGAAACGAAGGTCATCAATTTTCATTATAACCTCAATTGGAAAAAATGAGGAAAATAATATTTTTTTTTTGAAATACATACACTTCAGTAAAACAAAAACAGAGAAAAATATAAAACTTTTGTCTATAAAGTAATCATTTGCAACAATAATAAAATAAAACACAACCATACAAAAACTTTTTTTTTCTTTTATTGTCGAACATTAAAAAAATCTGCCACGCATCTACACTCATACCGATATTTTCTCTTCAATTATAATATACAAAGTTGATAAAATATGTAATATAATGTACATAACTATATATGTGTATATGAAAGTAAGCAGTAAAGTAACTGTTATTATTAAGGTAGAACAATGCGTGTAAACGTATGTGGTATACAAACATAGCATACCTACAAAAAATGAAATCATTAATTTATCCATCAACATAACTTCAAATTTGAAATTCAGTGGATGCTTTTATAATACGGATTTTCATATAGTTGGTACACAGTACCTACTATTGTAATATCTATTTAAATAGGAGAAAGTCACACATACTATTGCATATAATGTAACTTGATAATACAAGTGGTTAAAATTTGTTACTTTTTAAATTAGAAACTACAAAAATAGGGTATAAAACATTTCTTTCCTAATTTTATTTGTTGTGATACCATAGTCTGCTATAAAATACAATCCAACTTTACTAAATTGTATTTATTTTCATCCTTTTTATTTCTATTTCTATTACTATGTGTCTTTTTTCTTTTAACAACAATACTGTTTACAACTTACTGATGCCATAAAAAAATAAATATATATTTACATACATAATAGATGATATGCATGTATATATGTGCCTATATGTATTTTTTTAATTGTTGTCAAATTAGAAAATAGACAATGGGACAATCTTGTTTATAATTGGTTTTAAGTCGTTTGAAAATACTCACCCCAAGTAATTATTAATGAAGCAACAGGTTATAAAATGATTTTATTAATAGAATAATAATTATTTTCAAATATGTACCAACATAATAACTTTTGATCAGCACAAAACATGAAATTATTTTTTTTCTATTAATAATTACGTGAAATCAATCATTGGAGAGACATTTTTAAATTAAATGTTTTTTTATAGAAATTCATAAATGGAAATGATTTTCCTATTAGGTATAGATATTTCAAGAATAGTAGGCCATACACCACAAATTCTTACTCGCGCACAAACTTGTACGCGAAAGTGTTTGTTTTTCCTGCAATCTTGCGTGGCGTGTTGTTTACCCATACACTGTACACTCTTGCCTGCGCGAATACTGTTCGTTTTAAAGCTTTAAGTTCAAGTATACAAATTGTTATTGTAATTAAAATTTGGAGTGGCGTGTGGTAAAATTTGAACACTCCAAATTCAAATCGAACAGTTTTCTGGTTATTTGAATCATGAGTGCAAGTAAAATACCTGTAGTTTTTGCTTTAATTTGTTTAAAATATATAAAACTTAAAAATTCAAAAAGGAATAGTAAAATTTGGCTAAAACAGTAGTTAAAAAATAGAAAAAATTATAGTGAAGTGAAACTACTGCAGACAAAATAATCCAGAAGATTTATATAATTATCTGAGAATGGGTGCGGAAATATTTGATACTCTTTTAAATTTGGTCAAACCGTACATCCAAAAACAAAATACACAAATGAGAGAAAGCATATCGGCAGAAGAACGGGTTATAACTACTTTAAGATTTTTGGCAACTGGCCGAGACTATGAAGACTTAATTGGCCATTTTCAATGGCCATTGCTGCTCAAGCTTTAGGTCGTATTATACCTGAAACATGTAAAATTATTTTCGAAGTGCTTCGTAAAAAATATGTGAAGGTAAAACAAATATGAACAAATATGAACTAACATAAAAAAAAACAAATTGTAAAAATTAAATGTTGAAACAAAGAACGTAAACTCCACGCCTACATGATTGAATACGGTTAATCTTGCATGTGTATGGTAGTCAAACTGTACAGTTTTAATTACAGTTACAGAAT
The DNA here is from genome assembly GCA_963942445.1 of Argyra leucocephala. Lineage (NCBI taxonomy): Eukaryota > Metazoa > Arthropoda > Insecta > Diptera > Dolichopodidae > Argyra > Argyra leucocephala. The sequence goes on from OZ012677.1 coordinate 98,004,298, forward strand.
ACGCGCACGCAATCTTCAATGTACACGATTACTTTCGCGCAAACATTTATGTGTATGGCTTGCTAATGGACTAATACATCTGACATTAAATTAAACTTTTTTACTTGATGATAGGTTAGGTCAACGAAAAGGAGTAATAACAGTAAGCTAATTAACTAATTTGTAAAAACAATGATTGCGAAAAACTGAAACACAGTCTTAGAACTAATTTTAGTTAAAGGCGCGTTTATACTTTCAGACCGTTAAGATATTTTTATGTTGATTAAAAAAGTTTTTATTTTTATATTAGTTTTGGTGAATATATAAGAAAAAACTGACAAATAGTTTGATTGTTTAAAAACTGATATGTAAACACAAATGTTTTTCTCTTCAATCTAAAATTGTCAATAAATTAATATTGAAGAATATTGTTGTGTAAACGCTGCGTTAAATAAATAAATAAATAAATTTATACTAATACTTTTAATCTAAATATTAATTTTATTGTGAATGTATATATTTTTGACTATTAGACATGTTTTTATTTTTTATATTTTCTACTTTCCTAAATTACTAAATTTTATTAATTGATTCGTTACCAAATAATCTTTATACATACATATTTTGTTTTTTTTTTTTTTTGCTTATTAAATTAAAAACTTAGTAAATTATATAATTTCATTTAAATATTTTTATTCTTAATATTTTTTTTTCTCCTATTACTCCGCGTGGTAGCATAGGGCTTCGATAGTGAACCTCCATTCCTCTCTGTTGAGTACTACTTCCTTAATATCGTCCCACGTATAATTGTTGATTGTTAATTCTTGATCGATTGTGCGTCTCCATGTGTTTTATGGTCTGCCGGGTCTCCTTTCTCCTTGTGGATTCCACTCTAGAGCTCTTCTTGCTATATCACTTTCTGATTTCCTTAGTGTATGACCTATCGATTTTAATTTTTTCCTATTTATCTGTCTGTTGATAGATTCTTCTCCAGTTATCATCCATAAATCCTCGTTGCTAATTCTTGCCGGCCAGAATATTCTGCATATAATTCTCAAGCACTTGTTGATGAATACTTGTAGCTTCTGTTTGATTCTGACCGAAGTGAGCCATGTTGCACTGCCATATATTAATGTTGACTTAACACATGCTCTGAATATTGTTAGCTTTGTTGTTCTCGATATTTGGTTGCTCCGCCATATCTTCATTAGGCTCCCAAATGTTCTTCTTGCCTTATTTATACGGCTGTTGACATCTTCTGTTGTATCTCCTCTTGATGTTATGATGCTCCCCATGTAGTTGCATTCTTCTATGCATTCTATCTGTTGTCCACTTACTGTTATTGGCTCACTATCACTGTTGTTTGTCCTCATTGCCTTGGTTTTCTCGATATTTAATTCCAGTCCCGATTTCTTTGCTTCTTCCTGTAATCTGTTGACTTTGTTCTGTAGGTCCCTTTGATTCCTTGATATGAGACATACATCATCTGCGTAATCTAAGTCTTCTAAGTTGCCGAAGAAATCCCATTCTATTCCGTTTATTCCAGTGCAAACTTTTCTTAGAATGTCGTCTAGTATTGTGTTGAAGAGAAGTGGAGATAGTGGACATCCTTGTCTAACTCCTATATTGGTGTAGAATGGATCACTGATGTTACCTCTGTGTTGAACTGTTGTCTCTGCATCTTTATACCTTTATGCCTTTATTCTTAATATAAAATTACTTAATTCATTTAAAATAATCTTAATCCAATTTTTTTTTTTTGCAAATATTTAAAATATGAAAATTTAGCTTAAGGAAACATAGAGAGAAAAAGGAGAAAGATTCGCCGAGCAGCTCCGAAAAATATTTTTGATTCTCATTTCAAATTTGTAAATCTAATTAGTGAAATCAATCTCACCTTGGAAATGACCGTAATGAAATGTAATTCTTCTAGACACTCAATCAATGGAGCCAATCTATAACCAATATTATAGAAGCTTTCCACATTGTGGGAATGGGCATTTGCCGTTTCTAACGTCCCTCAACGGAATACTTAAAGGATGGAAATAGTGAATTTACTTCTTGTAAATTGTATACCATCTTGGGTGTATGTATTAGTTAATTAAAATATTTTCAATGATTGACGACGAATGCTACTACGTTAAAATGAAAGAAAATTTACAAATGTGACGAAAATTTGTAAATATCCAATAAAGTGAAATACCAGTATGAAATTGGGTGTAAAAGTTTTAAATGCTTAATTTTTTAATGGTGTTATTATGATTAAGAACGCAATCTAAAAAAGGTTATAATTTACAACTTTGTTATCTTTGTCTGTTATGATGCACAACACAACTTATTTGTTTGGGTTGAGTTTCGTGCAATTATTTAGTTGTTGTGATTGACTACAGTGCATGATTTTCAAGTTCGAGACTGAGACAACTAAAACCTTACAAGTGGCTAAGACCAGTTGTGTTTATTGTTGGAGACATCTATGTTAGTGGGTACTTGATTTTGAAATTATTGAACTTTTGAATAAAAGTTGAAAAGTTAAAATAGAAAAAAGTTTGTACTTAAAAATAATTATTAAAAAATTTTAAGATTAATATAGAAAAGAAGACATAGTAATACTTTAATATTTTAAAAAACTTTATTTTTGTTAAAAATATTTTACATTTACTAATGAAATAAAAATTACAAATGCGAGACAATTTTTACATGAACTAATTATTTCAATCACTATATTAAACAGAACTTGTTTTAAAAATGTACCATACAAGATGAAAAACTTTTAAAATTGTAAATTTAATATTAGTTTTTACTATTAAAATTGTCACCGTCAATGGCAGCTGTACTACTATGATAGATAACATCATCATCATCAATGCCCTGCAACTCCATCCGTGGGGAATAGGGCAGAATGATAGATAACGTGCTTACAACTTAAGTTTAAAGTTGTTATTCATAATACCAATATTTGGTTGTGTTGTATATTGGGTGGTGTAGTGTGGTACAAAACACAACTACATTATATTTTTTTCCTATTACACGTCGTGAGACAATCTGGTATCAACTTGCCTACTCCATTGTTCTGTGTTGTACGCAGTGATCTTTATTTCCTCCCAAGTTAATACAAATCCAGTTTAGAAGTCGCAGTTAGTTTGGAAGTCGCAGCTCGACGCCAGGTGCTGTTGTGTCTTCCTGCTACTTTGGAGTTTCCATTCTAGGGCCATTCTGGTTATATTATTTGATTGTTTTCTTAGAGTGTGGCCTATCTATCTCCATTTTCTACGATTAATTTGATACATTATTGATTCTTCATGTACCTGATAGCTGTCATGCTCTGTATTATTCTTCTTTGGCACTTGTTTGCATATACTTGAAACTTTTGACTTATGTTTTTTTGCGGTCATCCAAGTTCCGCTACCATACATAAGTGTTGACATTACACATTTTTTGAATATTCTAATCCTAGTTATTTGACCATTCTTCCATATTTGATTTAATTCACCACCCGCAGACTTACTATACACTATACACTTACTAAGTCTGCTGTTGACATCTGCTTTTATTCCTCCGTTTTTTTGTTAGATTGTTACCTAAGTAGGATATAGTAGCTTTTCACATATTTGGTTGTTTGACCTTCTATTTTGATGGTGTTCGCATTGATGTTATCCATATGGCCTTGGTTTTATCCAAATTGATTTCAAACCCAACTCTACGAGAAACATAATAGCATCCTAAATGTCCTTAAAAATCTAACTGATTTTTTTATATTTAATTTAAATCAATACAATTTGAGTTAAAGGACATTTTGATCATTAAAGCTTGTATATTTAATTCTATTTCGAAAATTATTTTATTTCCTTCTATCAATCATAAATGACTTTTTTGTTATTAAACATTATTATATAGAGAAACAATAATAAGTTTGAGGAGCATGAAAAAAAAAAATTTCAAAAAAGGGACAAACCAAACTACTTAATTTTTTAAAATCAGAACCTTATAATTATATCAAAATTACGAATTGTCCATAGAATTTCCCCAAATATTCCAACAATATAACACAATGAACTTCTGTAAAAAAACAAAATAAAAAAAAACATAAAAATTCTAAACCCATAGGAACCAACATTCAACGTTATCATTTACTTCTAATTGAACCAGAAAATTTATAAAAAACAATTCTTTACAACAACAAAAATTTATACATAGACATGCTACCTATATGCATAACAATAATAATAAAAAACAGAAAATTTAAACCCAACTTAAGGGTTTAAATATTTATATTTATATAATTTATCGTATACGTATATAGCTTTACTGCAGATCAGTATTTGCAAGAAGACATACACAATGTATTATAAATTTTCTCATTTGGTTTGGTTCATTGCTCAAAAATTGGAAAATTTTCTCTGTCACATAACCCCTATTATAAATTGTATAAAATATTAGCTTAAAAAATACAAAACAAAAATAAACAATAACAGAAGAAAATAAAAAAAAAAAAAAACCAACATCCGACCACTTGTGCACAAATGTATGTCCTTATATTCAAAGAAAGAAAGAAAGAAAGGTACTTGTATATGAAATTTTTTTTATGAAACAAACGAGAATTTTTGTAAACTATAAAAACTTATAATGTCTATTATAAGAATGTATGTGTTATTTGATAGCCTATATATAAAAATTCTATTATTATTATCATTATTATCCTTTTTTCAAATATATACGTTTTAGTTATTGATGTTATTCTGTTTCTGTTATTCTAGAACTAGACAATTGTTTTCCTTTACTGAAATATACATACAAAATCGGATAATTGTGAAATTTTCAAACATTCATTGAAATATATATATACATATATATTATGTACATATTCGTACATACGGACATACATACATTCATACGTTAATATGTAAAATATTATATGTATATTGTATGCCAATTCGTGTACGGGACCATACACAGAAAATGAAATAAAGTAAAAGGATAGATGAAGCAAATTGCAATAAAAACAACAACAAAAAATAATATCTAGTACCACACGAAAAAATCCTATAAGTAGATTCAATAGAATTTGCCTTCAAAATTGATTTTCCTTCTGTATATAATTCTTTTGTTTTTATTTTTATTTTTTTTTTTTTTTTCAAATATTATTCAAGAATCAGAAAAGTGAAAAAAAAAACAAAATAAAAAATATATAAACAAAATAGGAAAAAAAAATGTTTTTACTATAAAGGATATTTTGCAAATTGAAAATATTATACTACATATAGAGAACGTAAACAAAATCCGATTATTTAAAAAAAAAAAAAAGTGAAAACAAAGAAATAAAATGAAAATCTATAAAACGATAAAAATGTAAATTATTCAATTATCTTTCATAGTTGTTGTTTAACTATACACAAAAAGGTTGAGTAATGCACACACATTCATATATATATATAAACATCTAATATCACACAAATATAAAGTAAAATAAGATGGGTTTTCATAACGATATCTACTCATTTTGTAGTAGGTTTGTACTAAATTCTTTTATTATTTTGCATAACTTAAACTTGAAGAAAATAAAAACAAATAAAAGAAAAATAATAATGAGAAGTTTTCCGGTTTTTTTTTTTTTATATTTTTATATTAAAAATCTTTTGTTTTGTTATTATTTACTTGTGTGAATGTGAATTGATTTGTAAAGCAATATACAGATGATGGCCCATTGAATTTTAGAGAATTTTCAAAGGATTTTCAAAGAAGTTTTAATTTTAATTTTTTATTTTTTATTACTGTACTTGTTCTATTGATTTTATTTTGAGTGTAAAAAAAGGATTAAAATTAAGAGAATTTTCATATTCTAAAATAAAATTTTTATTTTTATGTTTGTTTTTGTTTATTTATAGCATTGAAGTGTTTGTAAAAGTTTGTTTTCCGGTAACAGGTTCGTAGATACGCAGCGTGATCCAATTTTTTTTACCTATTTAACTATTTAGTTCTACATGGAAAAACCGAATTATATACAAGAGTGTCAAAAATAATGCAATCATGTGGATACATTTTCAGTATGTATTTAATCTGTATACGTAAAGAAGGTAAGCTTGAATTACAATTCACGAAACACAAATTTTTGGAAATTTTTGGCAATAATTAAAGTAAATTTTCGTTTTCTAAATTGAAAAAATAATTCAATTCAATTACACTGAAAATAATGAAATACAGTGTGTAGGTGGAAGTGATCATTGCTTCTTGAAAATCCATTACCAGTTAACACTGTTCCTTCGTGTGATGCCATAGCTGTAATTACCTATTTGTCCTTTTTTTTGGTTGTTTTAAGGAATGACTATCCCTTAATCTGCCAAAAAACTTTATACTAAAGCCACCCTGTGCGGATATATTGTCAGAGACACCTGCCAAGTGCTTCTTATTAGTTTTAGCTAGAATTATATACAATAATTGTACTGAATTTTACATGCATTTAATTTTGATTGTAAAACACTTTATACGAGCTTTAGCTCTCTTGAGTTCAAAAATGAAATAAATAAAAAAAGAAAATTAAGTATTCAATATTATAAAAAATTTTCTATACAATTTAATTTAATGCATTTTACTTTGATTACATAATCAAAAAAAAAATTCTCAAATGTCATAATAGGACCAAAAGACATGTAATTTTGTTAATGTCGTTGTACTTTTGTTAATATTAAAGTGTTCAGTCATTCCGTTTTTAATTTTCTATGACTAGTCATGTTTTAATACTTTTATTCAAATATAATTTAGTTTATATAATAGACAATTAAATGAAACCGGTTTTTGATTTAAATCAGTTGAATATTGTTGATCATTTACAACATCAATTTCGTTAATTTGAATCCAAATTGAAATTCGTTTGTTTGCCAACACTTTTCAAATTGTTCATATAGGTATATCGCTTAATATCCTATTCGCACTAAAGAGTGTATAACATGTTATTGAGCTCGGATAACGTGTTATAGAAATTGGTATTCACACTACGAATAATGTGTAAATTTATGTAAATAATAGTTTCATTGGTTGAGTTCTGAAAGGCTCCATGAGCCAGTTTCACTTTTTTTGACTTAAGGTAGATTCTTAGGTCTTGCGACACGCTCTTTCTTTTGGCCCGAAACGTTTTTTGCTATGTTTTATCGTTTCGAAGGTAATTAGTTCCGGATGAACCCATATCTAGCTTTGTAATACTTTCTAATTATAAAATGACCCATACGCCAATTTTTTGGATATGTTAATTGGCTTATTTCTGAAATGCCCCATATCCATATGCCTGACACATGGGTCACAATATTTTAAAAAATATTGAAAATTAATTCTTGAACCAGGCCAAATTTTCAGAACCAGGCCACTCTCTTGTCCAAGCTGTGCATGCTGTTCATGGAGTTATGGACAGATTTTTCAAAAAATATGTAGATTTATAGTCCGGTTACTTTGGTAAGACTACTGGTGAATATGAAGATTTTAAGGTTTGTAGATTTTAAGGTTTGCTCTGGTATTGCTAACAATTTGAATTACAGTGCTGTATTATTTTCGAAAATTAGAATTATTTTATATGATGAATTTTCTGTTAAATTTAAAACGTATGCAGCAGAAATAGAGTACAATACCAAATGCATATTCCCTATCGTCGAAATATCGAACTAATTTTAAATTTCAACACTTTAATTTTTCGTAATTTCCCGGAAAATAAGTGATACTTGATAGCTTCATTTACATACAAAATTTCCTAGTATAACACCACTTGTTATTATATGGGGATATTTACATGTATTTTAAATGGGAAAAAACTTTAAGTTAGGCTACGTACTGGCATAATGAAATAAAATGTTCACAAACATTTTAATTTTTGAGTTTTCAGTTTTGAGAAAAGTGCTTGCTACTGAGCTTTTACAATATATTAACTATTTTTTATAGTTATAATTCCAATTAAACTGAATACCTACTCAAATGGTTATTTTATTAGTAATATATGAGAACAAAAATGCAGGAAAAAAGTCACATCTATATTAAGATAAATGTAAAATATATTTAAAAATTAATTAATTTAAAATATAAATATGAATTTCGTTCTGTAATAAGACGTGTGTCTGTACTGAAATCATAACTCCAAAACTATACTACAAATGATTGTTAAATAATTGTACTCTTATAGTAATTTTAGCGATTACATTAAATAACTGTCTTAATTAAGTTTAGAAAAATTGTATAAAAAATAAAAATAAATTGTACGTTCTTCTTTCATATGTTAATTACTGCAAAAAATATTTATTATAGAATACATTAGAAAATTTAATTGAGCTTCATTTTAAATACATTTATCTAATTACAAAATTGTTTAAAATTTTAATAGTTAGCTATTCCTAATTTTGTATAATTAATACATTCTTGTTCCAAATATTAATATAAATCATAGTAATTTGTTGTAGTCAGCAACACAATAGTTTTTCAAACTTATTGGGCGTAACCAGAAGATTCAACTTTCAACATATTTCATCAAAAACTAATATCACTTTTATATATGTTAGTAAGTATTTTATTTGAAAATAAAATTTGAAGCGAGAGAAAAATATTTAATTATAGGTACGTAAAATTTGTAAAATACATTTTTGTATTATTCATTTGTGTTTGACTTAATATTATTTAATAATTTAATATAATATTTTGTACAAGTAGGTTTAAGATTACATATAAAAAAATATAATTCCTCCAAAATGGCAAGATAAGCTTTATTTTTGGCTTTACTTGTATAACTGGAATCTAAAGGATTGTAGAGTACGCATGTTTTTGTAATTCAGTAATCCAGAACAAAGTTTGATTTTTCCATTTCCACCGAATTTCGTTTTTCTGTATTTTCTAGTTAATTCAACATTTATTTAATTAGATAGCTGTACATAATTTGTATACCAACAAAAACAAATTAATATAAAGTCAGATTTGATGATTAAAAATTTGTCAACACAAATTCTAACCTTTTAATACTATATTAACTCCAATTTTTCTTAAAAAATTAATTTTGTTATATTACCGATTATTAAAATACGATATTAAAATTAAAAAGAAAACATCTTACGTATTGACATAATAAAGCTTAATAATTTAACCTATGTTTATGTACATTATAATACCTATAAAAAGTTTTTACATATATGAACATTAGTTGTAACCGCTTCGGTTGAATTTCAAAATAATAATAATTCCTGCATATACCCAACATTTTTCTGAACATCATAAATTTTTTTTTTTACTTTTTTGCTTATATTAGTAGGTTCCAGCTAAAATTTTGTCAACAAAATGATGAACGAAAATGGCTGCCGCAAAATTAGTTTATAGAAAATGGAGAATGAAACGAAAGGAATAAAGTGCTGAAAGTTGACACGTCTGGAAATAGGCATTAGTTTCCTGATATCTAGTCATGATATTGTAACAACAATATAAGGTCTCGTTGTTAAGTCAAATTTATCCAAATTCCTGTATGTTAATTTTTTTGTTTGCTAAATTTCTCTTCACAAATTATTGAGAAATATAAGAGATAATAGAGTTTAAACAAACTGTGAGCTCTCTCTTAAATAATTTTTTGCAAAGGAATTTTCAATTTGCAAAAAATTTTTAAAAAATTTGTTGTCAAATTTTTGTTGTTGTTTGAAATATCAAACCAATATTCTTCATTTAAATAAGATGTAGTCAACCCAACCCTAAAATTTATTTTTATAGTTTTTCCAGACAAAAAAACAAAGCCCGAGAGATATATTTTAATTTAAAATTATAATTAGTATAAAAAATTTCACAACATTACTAATTAATTTTAATTTAAAAAAGGTCAACCCAAAAATTAGTTAATTTTTGACATGTTCAAATTTTGCGTATGTTTACTTTTTTTTCAAATGAGATTATTTTCACTGTTTACATCAGTGCATAAATTTATGAGCATGTACTTTTGCCTCTCAATCGCAAATTTTTGCAAATAAAAGTAAATTAAATACCCATATACACTCATATTCTCTTAGATCCATTTTGCGCTATATGCGCTCTATGCGCCATGCGAACATATGGCTGAAGCGATAGTTTTGTACTCTGTTAAACACAGAAGCGATAGTTTCAAATTGGTACGAGGTTAAATCTCAAAACAATCACGTAAGTAATTTCTGTTAAACTTTTTAATTTTAACGGGCCATTTTTGTGTATCCTCAAAAATTGTAAATGATAGAGCATTGTCCCAAATTATTTAGTTGTTGTGTGTATAAAAAAATTGTATTAAATAAATAAATTAAATTAGTGAAACGGTTAAGTAAGGATTAATAATTTATACGTAATTTTTCCTTACTTTCTAGTATTTTTATTAAAAATTGTGAGACAAAAAAACTCATATTCAGTATTTTATACGGGTTTACAACAACACGTAAGTATAATAATTTTCATAATATTATGTACTATACTATAACATTTAAATAAACTAAAAATTTATTAATAATTTTTATTTAAAAAATATTTTAAAACTTTAAACTAAATCCACACAAATAAAATATTACCCAGAAATATTATAGCGTATTTTTTTAATCATTTTGGAAAGTAAAACGTGGTCAAAACTACCAACATAATAAAAATTTCGATCACTTCACTTACAGTGTTGAATAGAAATGCATATTCAGCTATATTGGTTTTTTCGACTCATCAGCGATGCGTCTACGGGAATATGAGTGAATATTATTCTGGCATGAGAGTCTAATTTGATACCCACTATATTTATCTAAACATGAAAAAGGCCTGATTTTTTTTTTGTTATGTTTAGAAGAAGAATGTTGCACTAATTCCAAATTTAGTTATAATTATTTAATTATAAATATTATTTATTTAATTTTTTTATAATTTGATAAAAATATATTTCAAAAGTTTTAATTTAATTCTGGATAATAATTATATATTTATTATTTTAATATTAGATTAAAAATTTGTTATCAATTAAGTTAAAATGTATAGTGTGTAATTAGTTTGTAGTAGTAATTAATTTGTTTAAAAGAAATCGCGAAAAATCTGTAATTACTAGATTATAGTATCTTCATTAATTATGTCTCCCTGATGTTCATGTCTTATTTGTGAATCAATAAATATGTTTTCCAAAGAACACAAGGAGTTCTAGCGGATCCATTGAAATAAAATTCGTTGGTGAGCTGTAAACACTACACACTATACATTTTAACTTAATTGATAACAAATTTTTAATCTAATATTAAAATAATAAATATACAATTGTTATCCAGAATTAAATTAAAATTTTTTTTAAATATATTTTTACAAAATTAATTTATTATTAAATTTAAAAATTAATTTATTATTCAATCTTAAACTTTATATACCAATTCTTAATTTAAAAAAATTTAATATTTCTCCACACTTCAAAATATTATTTTAGCAGTAAATTCTTTTTGAACTTGAAATTTTATCTTAAAATAACAAAACTACATGAAATTGAATTTATGTTTTGAAAATTTTGGCAAGGGCAATATGTACTAAATAAATAAAACAACAGCTTTGAATTATTAAAGGAATAAAGTAAATTATAAAAATAAACATTGAATAACAAAATTGTAAAAAGAATATTATTAATAAATACATCGTATATATATATTTACAATTTAAATCAGAGGCGATAACAATTTTTAAAATCAACAATTTTTCAATGAAGAATTTTAAATTTGAATTAATTGGCTTACTTTAGTATATTCTGTTTTATTAAAATTGACATTAATTAAATCAAAATTTTAAATGGTGATCTTGCACTCTTCGAAACTTTTATTTTTATATCACTATCAAAAAAATGTTATTTAAATCAAAGCAAAAGAATTAAATTTTTAGGTCCATCAGTAGAAAAGTACATTAAAAAAAAATCGATACCACTAAAATAAGAATTTCATTATCGTAGGAAAATCGTCATTTAGCTACTGTTTGGTTGTAGGTCAGGTACGTAATTATTATACTTTTATTGTTTTCGCATATGTTATCAGCTAGATGGCTTGCTGTAGTTTCTTTCAACGCAATTTTTTAAAACTCCCTTTGAACTAGTCATTTTAACAAAACTAAAATAAAAAAAAAAATAATTAAAAAATTAATATTTAGATTAATTAATAAAAGAAAATAACATGGTTGACACTATTGAATCCCAATTAAAAATTTTTGTATATTGTTTTTTTATTAATTCATCGGTTCATCATTTTACGCCAATTTTTAGAATTCTTTATTATAATTTATATTTTCGTATAATACAATTAACTAATTAATACCATAACATTCAATTAGATGACAAATGTGTATGAAACCGATCCATTTAGAGGCAAGTGAACATCATTCATATCAGATATGCTGTATTTACCATGTGGTAGAGCTAATTAAAATTGTTGTTAATAAAAAACTGTGATATTAATTTTATACCTTAAATTCAAAAATTACATCTAAATTGAAAACTGGTATATTAGGAGTATGTAATGCATATAATTTTATTTTTTTAATTACGCTTTATAAATAAATAAATTAATTTCATTTTCAGAATAAGTAGTTGCACTTTTTTTAGCTGAGCAAACTACTCAAAATTGCAAAAAAATTGCTCACACCTACGCAAGCTTTGTATTTGCAGATCTCTGAGCAGTTGAGTTTGTATATTAAAATTCAACTTGAAGTTTTGTACTATATAAAAATTTATAGATGGCCTTTCAGTTTTGAAGGTTATGTCGATAATTTTTGGTGCTAATAAAATTCTAAAATATTTTTCTGATTATAATAAATATTTTAAATAATTACATTTTTATACATATCAGGCTATTAATTTCTTGCCAAACGAAAATGTTGTTTAAACTGATTATAAATGAGTACTTCTCAATAACTTCTATATAATTTTAAATTTTTGATATTTTCTTACATCGATCTTCGATTGATGAATCAGACGAAGATTATGAGGAAGATGAAGAAGAATTTGTTAGTGAACATTTATCAAAGCTGCTTTCATCTGATAAATTCTGTATAAATATCTTAGAAATAAGTTAACTCTATATTTATTAATTTCGTAATTTACTTACTTCGAACCATAAGTACCTTCCATAATTATATTATACAGGGTGTTACAGAGTATGCGTATCAGCTTTTTAAGGGGAGAAGGAGTCGTTATTTTAAAATTTAAAAAAAGCTTGTTAACTAAATCGATGGTGCTCTATCGATTGGTGGTATTTAACTTCCGAAAAGGACTGCAAATCGGTTTTTTAAGACCAAAAATCGCCGAAATTAGCCAAAAGCCTCTCAGTTTATTTTTATTACTAAATTAAATTTTATGTTTCTAAACAAAACGAACTTTACACATAAAAAATTAAACGTCAAACCAGTATAAATTCTGAGGTTATGTTTTGCTCAAAATCTAACTTTTTTCATTTTATTTACAAACTGCTCATAAGCGCTTCTGAATAGTTTGCTCAGTTAAAAAAAAACGCAACTAGTTGTATCTTAATATATTTTTATTTTTTATATTTCTTCTTTTACTTGAATTGGTTTTATTTTTGAATTTTATTTAAGTTTTAGTTTAATAAATGTTATTTACTGTAATTATGCACTCATTCATGTTTATTTTGTTTCCAAATGTTAAGATTATGGGTTCGTTTGTATCTGAACCGCTATTTTGGGCGGTAGAAATATATTGGTAATATTGTTGGAATATTCTAATATGTAATTTTTCCTTGTCAGAAAAATCGATTTGTTTGTTGATTGCAAATTTTTCTAAATTGAAAATATTGCGATTACAACTCATGACAACTCAAATGATAACTAACCTTTACAACACTGACATTAGTAAGAAATGCATGAAAATAAAATGCTTTTGAAGAGATACATATAGGTTCAAATTAAATATACACAATGATTTGATGTACAAAATTGTAGGATGCTTATTTGAAAATAATATCGTTATTACATCTTGCCATACCACAATGGCACCCACTCAAATACCTTGATCTTGGAATAAACTTTGAATATATCTAAAAACGTAGATGGATCTGTATATCCATTTTCAGCACAAATTAAATTAAATAATTCAAATATTTTGTTAATAATTATTTACTCTGTGAACTTTGTAGTTTAATTCAAGTCTGGTCGCTGTTAAATATTATTATATCATTTAAATGTACATTCATAGATAATGGTATAGCCAGATCAACGTGAAGTAGAATATTATTTTGTAACCTTCTGCACAAATTAAAATTTCAAAGAAAATATAATAAAAAAAAACAACAAACAAAAATAAAAAAACGGAAATGAAAACAATAAATAAAAAAAAATCTCATATTATTTCGCCTCCAGCATCCTAACAACATCAATTTCGGTTCTTTTTTTTTTGTAATTTTGTTTTTGGGTGTTTTTTTTATACTTCTAAGAGATTTTTACAAAAAAAAAAAAAACAAAAAAAAAGTATATTTAAATTTTAAACTTGATTATTTGAAGATCATAAAATGAATTTAAATTGTAGCCGCCAAAATAAAGTGACTGACCTTCTTTTGATCTTCTTAAAATTTTTAACAGCTTATGGTCTTGTTTCAATATTCATTGATTTGAGAAATTATATCTAATTTTTGATTCGTTTGCAAATTATATTATTATTTTTTAATATTTATTTGGTCACTTGAATTGTAAAATTTATAAAATTAAATTTTTCAAAAATGTTGATGATAAAAAAATATAATTTAAATTTGTTTCACAGAATTCTAAACAGACTTTCAAGTGTTTTAAATGATTTAAAACCTTAGGCAATGTTTACATTCAGTTTTTTCATAATTTTGTATAATTTTTAATATTTTGTTTGCAGTTCTTACTTGTAAGCACGATACAACAAAATGACATATTTTTTGCGCGGAATGGAAAAAATAAAAATTTTCTCTGCTCTTATTATTATCAGTTTTTTATCAATTTCAATATGGCAGAATCTAATGTTTTATGTTTTCATATTGTTTGACTTTTTTAAATATTTGATGTTTTAGAATATTTCTATTTGCTTTAATTTTGAATTTAATTCATCTTTGGCAAAATTAATTTTTAGCTTAAATTCGTACGTATTAACACTAATTACTATAATTTACTTAAACGTTGAACAGAATGTATTGTTGTCGCTATCGTCTTTCGTTTAGTTTTTCGGCCGATGATGTTGTCGCCAACGTAGTCGTTACTAAAACAAACTTATTATGTCGCGACGAGATTTTTTCTCTTTATATAATTTCTAATTACTTGTATATTAATTTGTTGATTTTTAAATATACATATTTCAGTTTTTTTTTAACTTTTTTACTGTAGTTATTTTCGTTAGTTATGAGCAGTCTGCCGTGCAAAGTGAAAATCGTGTAACTCAGTTTTGGTTGTTTTGAGAAAATGAAGCCTATGCGTTTGTACTTGACCTGCTATATGAATAAGCTTGACAAAATATCAATATTTAATATGCATTATTTTATTTTTAAATTTTTATGTAATTTCGAACGAAAAAATCAATAAATTTTTTTCATATTGCACTAAATTAATTTCTTTATATATTTTTTTTTAACCGTCTATATAAAAACCATGTAAACTGATTTACATCATTTTTGGTTTGAACAATTTAATATTTTCGTATGTGAAATCAAAGAGAAAATTAACTAAAATTTTATATTTAGCCTTGAAACATGCTAACGAATTCATTAAAAATTTTAATTCTTTGTGTAAATGAAATTTTTTCGAAATATTGTTTTTGTTATATTTTTTACTTGTTTAGCTGATTCTTCATTTTCAGTTTCTTCTAGCCTATAATCAGTAATGTTAAGTTTTCTTTTATTTGAAACTGCTATTGAAAAATTACTAGAAAAATATTTAACTCTAATTACATGGTTTTTACTTTGAATTTTGAGAAACTTATTATCATTTTTAACAAATTAACCAATATAAAAATCATGCAAATTATTATACACTATTTTCAGTTTGTATATTTACGTTTTTAAAACTAAATCAACCATACATTTGCCACGGGACGAAATGATTCGATCAAATCGTCAAATACAACCAAATTATAATAAGAGAGTAATAATATTCTAAGCAAGGCAAGTGAATGTGTGTGCTCACAAAACGTTATACTCAATATTTAAATATATGAGAGACGAACGGAAAAATAACGGTGACTAGAAATAGTTTTTGCATGGTTTTCACTTCGTACTATTGTAGCAAATTTGAAAAAATATCAACAAACACGAAATAAAAATAAGGTAAAATATTTTGTTTATTATATATACAAAGTTTTCACTTTGGAATCTCTTCGTTTTTTAAAAGTTAAAGGATACCGAGGTTTCAATTGCCGGAAGAGTTACACAATTTTCACATTGCACGACATAGACTGTAGTTTCATACTTTCATACTGTAGTTATGAGCAAAGACAATAAATACTATAGATTAACTGACTTATTTTAATCGGATTTTTTTATTTTTAGTGATAATTTAAATTAAATAATTTAATTGTTGTCAGGCTACCATTCACTAAGTTCCAATATATCGATATTTAGGAAGCATCATACTTCCTTTATCAGTGCTTGTAACCAACTATGAATATTAATTATTTTTTCCTCTTTTATATCCTATTCCCTCCGTACTAGATATCTTTTTTACCTGTACTTTTTCAATTTATTTTATTAATTTAAATAGTGGTGAGTATCTAAAATCATTATTCAATCTGTCATCTATCTGTACCCTCGAAATTGCTAAACTCTCGTATGTGTCTTGTTTGCTTTACCTCCTTTATTGATGATAAAATCAATTTTACGGTGTGTTTTCACATCAGTTTTTGATGTAACTACGTTAAAAAATTATGAAAGACGTGAATCTAAACACCACCTAAGAGATGAAATGTAAAAGAAATGAAGTTCAAAATGAGAGTAAATATTTAATACTTAACAATATTGAATCGGCTAATTAAGCCTGTACTCAACTAAATTGTAATTTAACGAAATGAATTGAATATTGTATTAAATAAGAGACAAATTTCCCTCTCCTTTTCATCCACTCTTTTTCCTGTTAGTCTTTTTATTACGAACTTAGGTATATTAGTCAAGTTTGGTCATCTTTGAACGATGTTTATGTCAATTGAATTGTGGAAGTGCAGAAAAATTTCCGAAGACTACTTTTGCGCAACTATCAAAGCTCAAATCGATTCATTTTACTTCTATATGGACATAGAACGAACTGTAATTCAATTAAGATCTTTAAAACTAAGACGTGAAATGGTTAAAGTTATTTTTCTCACTAAACTTGTTAAAGGAAACCTTTACTTTTCAGCAAATTTTGAATAGCATAAATTAATTCAAATGATGTCTTGCAAAGCTAATACCAGTTTATTTATATTAAATTTCCATATGACCTATCCAATTGCTAATTATGAACCAATTCATAGAATATTCTTAATGGGTAACAAACGCAGAAATTATGATATTAATTTAGCACTTCTAAGCAAACTCTAAAACTTCATATGCCACAGTAATTAACAATTTACTAATTTATTTAAATTACCTACACTGTAAAAAAATTGTACTACCATAATAGTAGCAACTGTGTTTCCTAGTATAAATGTAGTATTATTATGTAGTATTATATAAAATATTACTAATTGACGAAAAAATGATAAATTACACATAAGTTGTGTAAAATATATGCGAATTAATATATTATAGTACAGACTAACTAACTTATACAAAATTAAAACTAAAAAACTACAAAAAATTATATTTTTTAAATTAAATTTACTTCATTTGTAATACAAAAGTTGAAAAACTTAAGGTTAAGAATAATTAATTTTTTTTGTGTTTTTACATTCATAATAATTATTATATTAAATTTAAGCTTTTAGAATTTTATGTGTCTGAAATTGTTTTTACTACATTATTTATTTTACTAATATTATTTATATGATTTTTTTCCGAGAATGTTTTCGGTATAGTGTTTTAAAAAAAATCTTGCAATGAATTCCATTGTTTGGCAAATATTTTTCGGATACATCAAATCAAAAATGTAGAAGAAGCATATTAGTATTTCAACCATTTCAACTACACAGAATCCACCTGCCTTCTGCACAAACGTTTTCTCAATAAAAAAGTATGTTGTGACATTATTTGGTGTATCTGCATAGTAACATAAAAATAATAAAATATTAAAATGTGATATAATTAATTTTAAATGTAATACTCCTTTTCCGTTTTGACATACCAATTATAGCAGCCCAAGCCTAATTAGTTGGAATCCTTTCTGATATTTCAGTTAAAGTTGTTCCAAGCTATAATTAAACAAAAATTAAATTTTGAAAACTAAAAAGAATATTAAATTATTAATTCATATATTTATATACCTCAAATTGTTTGAATAACAATTGTTCATCTTCGTTGAAATATTTGAACATTGCTTTTTTTTTGCAAATATATAATAACTTTTTTTTAATCACAATGCACTTGTTACTCGGTTGTATACTGAAGAAATTAGGCTTATTGCGACGCTTATTGATTGATACATACATAACAAGCACAACGGTTAATAAGAACAAGAGCAAACCTGATTCCGCATTTTTTAAAGTAAATTTAAACTTTTTGTGTATGTTTACATTTACTTGGCGTAAATTTGCGCTTTTTTGTTCAATTATTATGTAAAATTACAATTTCACACCAGAAAAACTTAATTTTACATAAAATAATGATTTTACTACTGTAGTGTAGAAATACTCCAAAATTACTCTAATTTTGAAGTTAATATACGTATATTATAATAGAAATTTTACATTCATTTTTTACAGTGTAGGTCTCAGTTAACTGTAATTTTAATTTGTAGATTGAATTCTTATTTTGTCTTCTAAAAAAAAGATAAATTGAATTGAACTACACTAATAAATAAATAAATAACTAATTAAATAAATAAATAAATAGATATACTTTTGTGTTACAAATATTACAATAAAATTAATTCCCGAAACTAATTACGAAATTAAAAACGAATATTTGCACAATGAAAATAATTTACCTCTTTTACGATTTAGTTGTTAATGATTATTTTTACCTGTAATTAATTATTGTTTGTTTATGTTTATCATGATTATTTAGGATCAGACAACTTTATTAGGACTATAGAAATTGGATTTCTATTTTGATGCAAATATAAATTGTGATAATTTTGTAATTTATTTGCCCACTCACTAATATTGATACAATGTACATATTAGCATATTACTAATCAGAATTGATGCATGCGCTCCTGCACCATTTTTAAATGGAAAAATTCGATAAAAAAATTATATTTCGATTGGCAAAAGATGTTGAATAGATAAAACTAGTATTGGCCCGGTTCTCGAAATTCTAGGAAGTTTAATAAAAGAATCGTACACAATTTCATTATGAATATTGTCTTCCATTATTTCAATTTATTCTTTACAGTATATAAAATCTTATTTTTATTGATTTATCATAGACAACAACCTCATACGTAATAATTTATTCAAACAAATAAAAATAAAATTTAAATCGGTGTTGTTGTGACAATTTGATAAATTAAAATTTTTGTATGTTAAAATGACTTATACATGGGAGTGAAATTTTAAACTGACCTTCTAATTGAAAATTAAAAAAATTTGAAAAATATTTGAATTCGCCACGTTTTTTTGAAAGGGTTCAGATATTTTTACCGTACTTTTTTAATTTTGCAGATTAAATTATAATCATAAGCTAGTAAAATTAATTGATTTCAAGGAAGATAGAAAAATTTCATAAAAATGGCTTTAACAGAACTAGAATAGATTTTTTCGGTAATAACTCGAGCTCTACTCAGTTACAAATTGATCACAAATGTTTTGATTAAACTGTGATCCTGTAAACAAAAATCCATGTTTAGTACACAATATAGTTCTTAAATCCTTGCATCTAATTTATGAAGGTCCTATAGGATACAATAAAGTAGATATAAATATTAATAGCCTAGTTGTTTCTTTACTAGTAGCTATTTTTATTAAATATTTCATAGTCACACTTGTAGCTTAAATTATGTAAAAAATTACCAAAGTATAAAGTGAAAATAAGTTTTTTTTCTTATTTTAAACAGCCTAGGAATAACGTTGTTATCTTCAAATAACATTATAATATAATCAAATATATATTATGGTTGATATGAATATAAAAAAAAATATTATTTGTAATACAAAAGTCTGAAATACAATAATCATCATAACGATATTTAAATATTTAAGGTGGCAGGGGATTCGAAATTGTTTTACCCTCTATTTCATTATTATTTTAACATATCCTTATATTATGTATGTGAACACCACGCCATTTTAACGTTCAAAGAAACAAAATTCAAATAAAGACTATAGCAGTAAAAATAAAACATTAAGAATAACAAAAAGCAAAAAAAATTATATTATGTCCATCCAGTAAAGAAGTAATATTAAGAATTGCTAAGTGATCTGGAACAACAAAGCAAAATAATTGCAGAATTATTTTCCGTTCTCTCATTTTTTATTTTCCTTTTTTTATCTTTTTGTATTTGTTTGTTTTGCTTTTTGATTTTAGCATGTTGCTACTACAATAAACACAAGTATGTACTGTTATGGTGTAAGAGCAGTAAACACGCAAAATATGCTATTTTGCTTAATATGAATTGTAATGGCTCTT
Source organism: Argyra leucocephala (assembly GCA_963942445.1). NCBI lineage: Eukaryota > Metazoa > Arthropoda > Insecta > Diptera > Dolichopodidae > Argyra > Argyra leucocephala. The sequence goes on from OZ012677.1 coordinate 98,024,964, forward strand.
TTTATACCGTTATAAACTAATATATACTCCTTTTTTATTAGCGTGTGTTCGTGTGTGTGCATATTATATCGATGTATCACTTTATCGAAGGTTAAATCTTGTATTATGAGATTGAATTTTTATGCCCAATTTTGTATGTGGATAAAAATAGACGAATATTTTTTTTTTGCTCCAGATATCCTTACAGAAAATACAAAATAACGGATATATTACATAATTTTATAATTTTTGTTTTTTTAATTTTTCATTTTTGTGTTATACTATGAATATTTTGATTTTTGCTTTAAAAATTTTTTCATAATATGAGAAAAGTTTAATGTACACACATGAACTAACAACCATTGATTTTTTTTCAACACTTTGAACAAAGCACATCTCTATACGATACGGTTATCTAATGAAGTGAAAGTAATAGCTATTGAAACAGTATATGGCAAATAACGGTTCTTCTCAAACATTGAACATCAGGTATATAAGTATATATTCAAATCACATATTAAATTTAAGTTAACAATAATTAAAGCTTATAATGTATAAGGTATTCCTAGATAGTGTTACAATCTAAACTGTGTATATACAAACACCAAAAGTTCTGTTAGTTGTTAACAAAAGGAAAGGGTGGTTAAGTTTAAAAATTTTTTTTGTGGGGCTGATATGTAAAAGAATTTGTATATGAATGGAAGTTTTTTTTAAGCGGAAAATTTCATCAAACAAATTAAGGTAATTCATTAGTAAGATAATTTATAACTATTAAGTATATTATATAAATATATGTATAAGTAATTCAGGTAAGGTAAGATTGTCACTTTAGATTTTACACTTTTAGAAGCCTTAACGAAAAAATAATTAGGTAAAAGTTATGGGTGGAATAAATAGTTATAGTGGGTTTGTAGATCATAACTAAATGTTCCATAAAAATTAATAGTGATTAAATTAGATTTCTTAATTAAGGCATTAAAATTAATTATTTATAATTTGATTTGTTGTAAAAATAATTAATACACACTGGTTGAATTTATCAGTAGCATCGTGTAATATACGATTTTCTGTATGAGACTTATACGGAAGTAAATATTTTTTCACAATTATGTAGTGTGGTATTTTTATGCTTAATTTCTTTGGGAGCTCATTAACTTTATAAATCAAAGGTTTCTAAATAGTTTATATGAATTTTAAAATATTCTAAGAAAATTAATTTTGTTTCAAAAAATCATAAAAAATTATAAAAAAAAAGAAGAGAAAACTGATTATCATAGTAGAATAACACATTTCGAAAAATTTTGAAAATTTCATTATTATTGCAAACAAAGAAAAACGTTGTACGAAATGTGTAATAAAATTTAAAAATTTTGTTTCTCTGGATATAGTGATTTAAGGACGAAAAGGACATGTGAAAGCATCCTTGTTGTTTTGATGTTTTTTTATTTAAAAACTTTTACATCTATTGATTTATTCGATATATATATATATATATATTGAATTATATATTCTAGAAAGATAACGGTCTGGGGCAAGTTGAAAATACCACCAACGAACTTTTTTTTTTTAAATTTTAAAATAACGGCTCCTTCCTCTCTTAAAAAGCTGATACGCATGCTCTGGAACATCTGGTATAAACGAAAAGAAACAGACTTTTCTAATAAGATAAAAATATTAAGCGTCTCCTTAGCAAAATTTTGAAATATCTAGTTTTTTGGAAAAGGTACGAAAGATTGTTTTTTTTTTTTCAAAACTTTTCAATTTTGACAATATCTGCCCAACAGAAACATCTGTCGTCATAAAATAAACGTTACAATATTTTTTAGACTGCTATCTTACTAGCTAGAAGACACCGAACACATGTAATATTATTATACTATATTATTTACTAGACAGATACAAAAACCCTAAAACAACAAGCATGTTACCAAATGTCCTTTTTATACTTAAAATCCTAAATGAACTATATATTTTAAAAGTCGGCAACATCAATATTATTTTCGAGATACAGTGATTTGGTCACAAGCTTGCTTAACATTTACTTCAGGAGATTGTTATTTTGTAAAAGGCACATTCCTAGTTTTAAATAGAAAAAGGGTGAAAAAACACATTTTTTTTTAATAAATGCTTATAACTTTTAAACTATTCGACGTAAACGTAAAGTATGTATGTGTGAGTTATAGGAAAAAACTATACCTTTCCACCAGTATATAAATATTGTACTGGGTTTTATAGTAAAATATTTAGGTATTTGGTTTTTCAAGAAAAAAATAAAGAATGTTTTTTTTTCAAAATTTTCTACTTCGAACTACAATATCTCCATAACGGCAGCACCAGTCATCATCAAATAAATGTTAAAACATGTTCCAGACCATATGCTCCTTATTTTTCTAGAATATATAACTGAATATATATATATGAAATATCAACAGATATAAAGAGTTTTATACAAAAACATCGAAACAACAAGGATACTTTCAAATGTCCTTTTCGTCCTTAAAGAATAAGATGCACCACTAAGGAAAAATATTATTGCTATTAATATAATAGCAATTCCAGCTATTCCAAAGATATGGTCATTAGGTCCTGCGCCGATACAACATCTCCCTCAGAAGAGCCGATGATTTTGTATATAAAACCGTTATATCTGCAGATCTATTAGATATCTATATGTATAAGATTTTTTCATCTAGTAAGATAATTGCATGTAATATGCACAAAACCAATCAAATTAGAACTACCGAATTAATTGTATCATGTCATTAGCTATTAAAAAAATTGAATGAATTTAATAAGTGTTGTACTATAATATAATGTTGGGAAAGGTATGACACAAAGTTTTAGCTCTTAGTATATAATACTTTCAAATACGAGCCAAATATTAGAATTTAAAGAGTTATTTGAAGTTAAAAAGACTACAAATCATATAAGCAACATAAAAAAATCAAATAGTGTTGTGATATAAGTGTTATCATAATATCTAAAAATCAATCATTAGATATTAGAACACATTTCAATTCTTATGACTATTAAAGTGATATTATTAAAGTGTAATTTAAAATAAAATAAAAATCAATTAAGTAAAAAATTAATTCATCAAAAATCTGATAGTAAAGAAAATCTAAGTATTTTACAGTTAATATTAGTTTTCACTATCTTAAGTTAAATACTATCAACATAATATTACATCAAGAACCGATTGACGAAACATTTGCAATGAAATGAGTTACTAAGCGAAAAGAAGTCATGTATTTTCCTATCAAACTAATTTTGTTAATCAGAATATGTTAGTCAGGTCTCAATACATATAGGATTTCATGAAATTCATATACACAGGATTAAAGCAACCAAAAAAATTCTTAGAATTCGCACTATTTCACCCACAGCAGTTTGGCGCCATTATTTTGCAACCACATGAATATAGATTACACTTAGTCTATCTTGCTATTCTATAGAAAAGACACGAAATCGCCGATGTCATCATTTTTATCACTGAAGTAGTTAAATAAAATGTTAACTCCCCTTATATTTCAAACTTAGCCCAGATTAATACTACTAATCGCTTCTGCTTTTCTAACATATTTATCATTACATTTCATCGAACTAACTATGAAATAACATAGAATGATGATTATAGATAACTAAGAACCGTATTAATTTTTCTCTCTAAAGACACCACCCTAAAGAAGTTATTATATTCGTTTTAGTTAATTCTGACCATCTCTCTTTAATATCTATCTCTTTAATATCCATCTTCATCTTTAATATTTTTATAATTGCTAATTTTTTGTCAAAGTACTAATGTTGTTAACTTATAACAACCAATTTTCAAATAAGAGTATTTTATTGATTTTATTTTTCAAATTTGGTTTATTTAATTTTTAATTATTTTACAATTTTTGCAATTAGTTTTTAGTTTTAGTTTTTTGTTATGTATATTTTAAATTAAAAATTTTCGCTTTTAAAATTTGTTTAAATTTTTATCGTTAATCGTTATCGGTATTTTATTATTCATTTTATTGACTCGCTTGAATTGAGCCTGTAAATAAATAAATATAAATAAATAAATGGTATAATAATATCAGCAAACGAGAGCGAATTAGTCCAGTTTTATTTATTCTAGTAAGAGTCTTCCATTCTGCGGAATGTTTTTATTCTTTTAAAAATACTATACTAATGTAGAATGATGGATACAGAACATAAATGGTATGTCATTTACTTCAAGAACAGAAAAAAATATACTGATTACTAAGAAGTAAAAAACACTATAGCAAAATAAGATTACAGATTGATTAAAGGAAGCCTGCTGAGAGTGAGTCCTGCTTTTATTATACATTAGTAAATTCAATAGAGTACAACTAAATGATAAATTATTGTTTATACATTATGATCTATACCGAAATATTAAATAAAGATTTGGAAAATAAAATAAACGTTAAAAGTGAAAAATGTTAGTATATTGCTACGTCATTACAATATTAAATTAACGGAAAAGGTGTTTCATTATTACTATTACATTTATACAAAATAGCTTCTTTATATAAAAAAATAATATTTTTATTTTTAATGTTGAAATAAAGTATTTTTCGTACAAAATATATCAAAATAAATTAACATTTATAGCTGTTTCCACAGTATTTTTATATACATTTTAGAACTTGTTCTATGAAGACTTTCGAAAAAATATCATACATTTCTAAAAATAGTTCAAAAATATTTTAGCAATTATAAAAAACGTGAAACAAAGTAATACTGATAAGTATTAAGCCTTGTTTATGGAATTTAAAAATTACCTTCACTCTTATAGTTTTACTTATTCTTAGCTTTTTTAATCTGAAGTTTGTAACTGAATAAAGGAAGAATTTTGTTTTGTCATAAAAAAAGTAACATTTTTTCTCTTAAAATAAAATATATTAAGCTTGAATGCTACCTAGTGCCGTCAATTTTTATTAAACGATTTAAGTTTTTGATCATTTTCACCATGAAAATATGGAAAATTCTGATTGAAAAAAATATGTAAAATTATAAGTAGAAATTGAAAAAGTTTAAATATATCGTATATATATAACTTCCAATGACTACATCGCTTAGTAAAAAATGATCAATGCTTTGAAGCTGAAACAGGTATGCAACATTTAGAATTAAGCAAAAAAAAAATAATACACGATGTACCTACATAAAATCAATGAGATAAATAATTGTTATTCTTAGATTTCATCTTATTTTTAAATAATAAATTCCAAAAAGTCATAAATCTTATCAAATCGTATTGTTATTATTTATAATCCTGCAACTTTGAAGGAGATAAAAAATAGGATTGCCATTTTCAAACAAAACTAGTTCTGCATTAAAACTTTCTTTTTTTTTGTTGCAAAATTTATCTATGTATCTGTCTGCTTTAATATTATATTTCTCATATTACGATTCATTTCTTTAGCTTTACATTTGATTTTTTTTTTTATATTCATTTTATTATTTTGTAGCAATTATAACCCACTTGTTTTCTATTGTACTCTTAAATTATAGGAAAATTATTGGAAAAAGTTTTTTTCCCCTTTTTTTTTGTGTTTTTTGTGAAATAAAGAAACTTTTATCATTTTTCTGTTGTCTCAAATAAAATTCTTGACAAAAACAAAAAAGCAAAAAAAAAAAAAACACGATTGAATAAAAAACTAAATACATTTTTATAACTATATTATAAATAATAGTAGCCTGAATGTAGAGATTTTTTTTTTTAACAAAAAATAAAATAAAGAAAACAAAAGAATAAAATTTCAAATAACGCAAAAGAAGACAGGAAGAAAATACATTTCCGGTGGTAAAGAATAAACGACTAAGAGAAACTGTGAAAGAAAAAATTGTATTTTTTTTTAGTTCTTTGTTTTTTTTTTTTTGTTTTTATTATTTTGCTCACTTCATCCTGACAAAAAAAGGATATTAATTTAGCTGATATAGCAAAACAATATTGTAGATATAAAATGTATGAATGAAATCAGAATAATGATGATCGATTTTGATTATTGTTCAAAAAAATTTATTTCTATCGTTTGTTATATTGTATTATTTATATTGTCGTTTTTGTTTTTTGTGTTTTTTTTTATTTTTTTTTTTGTTTTAGCGTTTTTAAAGGACTATGAAAATAACTATATATATAAAAATTGAAAATAATTTTATTTTTTATATTATTATAAATACATATTTTTATACATAATATATAAAGTAAAATAAAGTTTTTTTTGTTTCCAATATTTAGGTAGTTATTGTGAAAAAATATAATGAAGTAATGGTAGGTACCCAAGTAGCAAAATTTTTTCATTTATTCGATTTTGTTTTTGTTTTGTTGAATATTGGAATAAATTTAACATAATTATTTCAAATCAAAGATGATACACCTACAAGTGAAATACATTATAAGTACAAAATATTGAAGCTCGAAGATTATAAGAAATTGATTCAGGTGATACATCTACATAGTATAGAAAAAAGAAAATCTACCACTGAATTAATAAATAGAAAATAGATGAAATAAATAAAAAAAAAAATAAAAAAATTATAATATGGAATAGACACATATAACATACAGCTAGACTCACTTTAAATATTGATTTTGATTTACAATTACTTCTATTTTATGTTTAAATTTACTTCTATTTTATGACATCAGGTTTGCTGTCCTATGTATAGGCCAACCGGCGGTAATGGGAAAAACTAAGCAAGCAAAAAGTCGATGGTTGAATGATAATTGTGTGAGTGAAGAGAAGTCGCAATCATTTCTGTCTAGTTTTGTATGCGATTTCGGGATGAAATAAAAAAGCGAGTTATAGACCAACCAATCTAATAAGTATGATAAATCTTTCAATATTTGTGATTGAAATTTGTTATTCGGGATTTTTTTCTATTGGTTTTGTATATATAAATTTTGCTTATGTGTCTAATATTATTCCACATGAACATGTCTATCATATTATGTAGTTGTCTTTTTTATTTATTTATTATGTATAATATAATGTTTATTTGTTTTTTGTTAATATAGCTTACAAAAAACTATATATATACATACAATATATTATATGAAATCAAAATAAATATAAAAATGGACCCTTTTCTAAATCAATCTTCGAAAGGAAAAACAATAAAATATCTATTTCATTTTCATTTTCATTTATGTTGTATCTATATTATTTTATACTTTGTTTACTTTTTTTTTTTATATTATATTTTTTTTTATTCTTTTATGAATGAAAGATAAATTAGTTTGTTTCCATCCATTTTTTATCTTCATTAGTGGTGAGCTTGTAGGATATAATATTATATAAATTGTGGTTTATCATGCGTAGATAAAACCTTTTGTGAACAAAATTATTTATTATTACGAGTGTAGTGTAGGTATAGAAGCAGAGAATGTATCAAAATATAAATAAATAAAACAAAAAGATAAACATAAAATTAAATTTTTATTACAATATTTATGTTTATAGAAAATTTATATTTTAAATTAATTTAACAGAAAATTTAAGGTTTAATACCATTATAAAGAAATATTCTATTTAACTTGAATTTAAAATAATTTGTTGTTTTTAACAATGTAATTCAATTAGAATAGTAAACATTTATTATAAAATTGCATTTACAATACAAATATTATAATTAGCAGTACAGATTTTGAGGATTAAGAAAATCTAATGGATAATAATTCACAGTCACTTAGCTATTAACAGAGAACATACATGAAATATATTAGATGTACTAAGTTTTAGAAGATCGAATAATCACAGCAATCGCTATTTGGTACAAGCTAATTCCAGATCCAGGATTGGTAGGTAATAATGGAATTAAAAAAAGATATAGGGTTAAGAAAAAGAATACATAAAAGCTGAACAGCCAAACAACAAGAGATTGCTTAAAAAACGTACTTAAAAACAATCTTAAGGATAAAGCAAAGTTAATGGATTATAATAATACCAATCAAATTGAAGATCTTAGGTGTTAACAGAAAGCATACAGGAAATATATTAGATGTGAGAAATTTTAGAGTAGTGAATGCATCCAAAAATGGTTATATAGTACAAGCTTAATTTAGATTCAGGATTGTTAATTCTAAAATCGAAAGGGAATTAGGGCTTTAAAAATGAGAATATGAAAGCTTAAGAGTCAAACAACAAGAAAAAGCGTCAAAACGTAATTTAGAGCATAATATACGACCCAAGATGGATTATAATTCACATATATGGGCGGGCACCTCAAAGACTGCTCTAAGCTTTCCTAACAAAGTAGATGATGTCTATATCTTATCAACACTTGCTCTACTTGGTCATCGTCGTAGCTTTGGAGCACTACTCTATTTAGTTTCTATTTCTCAGAAGTACTAAAATCACTACTTTCGTCTTTTAAAAATTTCTTCGAGGAACTCGGAGAGGCTTCAAATGCCCACCCTAAATTTTAGTTAAAAATATTTGCAAAAAATCTACTTTAGAAAAGCTTGGAAGATTAAAATAAAACATAATATGTGAAGATATTTATGTAAAAAACTTTAAAGAATGAGGGCTTGACAAAACCCACGTGGTTGATAAGCCCATAATAAAGATCTTATAAATAAATAAATAAATAATATGTGAACCAGCATTAGAAGTGCAACAATTTATTTATCACACAGATTATATTATATCATAAACTAAGAAAATACTGAAAAAAAATATTGAATAATAAAAAAAAAAAAATTACAGAAATGAAAGTTGCTGGAATACAAAGTCAGGCTGAAAAGACTCTGGTTGCAAGAAAATTATACAAAGTCGGATGAGGATGAGGTCGAATGAGAATGATTTTAAATGCCAAAATGAAATCGTAAATAAAGTATTCATTAAGAAAGAAAGTTATGAAATGAACGTAGAATCAGCAAAACTGAAATAGCAGAAAGCAAGAATATAACTCACCAAAAGGATAAACTTAATCGGAAATGGTTTCTAACAAAGAACAAATAGTATTAAAAATAAAAAAAAATTAAACGATTAATAAAATAAATACAGTTTTAACAAAAAGAGTGTTGAGTATTTGGAGAGGTGTTAACCATCCGGCAAATTTTGTCAGCAATAACACCATACAAACTATATATTCGTAGTAATGTTATTGAATCAAAGTATTGAAATTAACAATGTAAATTCAGAAATTATAAAGTTTGAAGGTGAAATCTTAGCACAAAATGTACACATAAATTAGTTTGTGTGGGAAAAAATTAAGTGATGTCTAAAGATTATCATAATTTGATGATTTAATAAAAGGAGCATAAACTTGTAATATTCGTGAATTCCGAAATATTTTCTCAATTACCATATTTAGATCATTTAACATAATATTAATAGAATCATCAACAAAGTTTCAATTTGTTATATTCGAACTAGAAATGCCATCAAATAATTTATAGTTTTATTATTTGGAATGATTTGTGAACCGCTTGGGCCTTAAAATAATACTTAAAATAACATAGCAAGTTTATATCTCGTTTTATAAAAATAGTTTTCTGGACATTTTACTTGTATTACATTTTACATTTTCTTTACATTTTAATACCCTTTCAAACTTTCAATAAAAATAGTTTTCTGGACATTTTACTTGTATTACATTTTATATTTTCTTTACATTTTAATACCCTTTCAAACCTTACTTAGAGTAGTTAAATATATTATCTTTCGAATACTTGGCCATTTACTATATTACACGTCTTGATTTTTCCATAGTGAAAACATTAATTTTGACTTCGATTGGTATATTTCTATTAGAATAAAACTATACAGCCTTATTTCAAGAGTATTGAATTGAGTGTTTTACTATTTATTTAAAAAAAAATTGAAAACAAAACAAACTAAAATAAAAAATTTATCACCGCAAACTACTTTAATTGATCAAATTGAATTTCCTTCCCCGATTGTCATCTCTTATAATATCCTTAAATTTTCTCAAATTCATAGATACACGTTAAATAAATTTAAATTCAAAAATATCATAAAAATCGATTTTACATTACTTGTGTATATAGGTATATATTTTTTATAATAAATAAAGTAAATAAATAATTTTTTTTTTGTTTTTAACAAGAGTTATCTTCTATAACATTTTTATTGTATTGTTGTCATGAATAATGTATTTATATGCAATTTGACTTTCTAAACCAGAATTATAGAATAACTCCTTCAATAAATAATAGAATTTTTTTGTTTATATTTGCAAATTTAAAAAATATAATATAAAAAAATAACTAAATTTAAATTTTGAAAATTTATCACGGGTTCAGTTCAGTTAGATAGGCATTCCTGATAATGCTATGCGTATTGTTTTTAAATCGATTCAAAATAAAAATAGCATATTATTGTAAGATCCATTTACTTGAAGAAATAAAAAAAATATAAAAAAAAAAGAAATTTAAAAAATTTGTACACAGTGATATTCGGATCATGAAAGTTAGTTGTTTGTTATTTTTTTTATTTGATTTATGAGTGGTGATGGTACGATGATATTAAAATTCAACCAAATATTAATATAATATATTGTTTTTTTTTTTTTTTTTGTTTTTGGTGAAGAAGGAAGTGTTCTCAGTTCATGACTAAATTTAAATTTATGGTCGTAAATAGAAATGTCGATTTTTCAATAAAAAAAAATATTTTATTTTTTCTGTTTTTTTAAGGAAGTTCAAATTTAATAAAATTGATTGGAATTTATTTTTGATTATCGGTTCCCATTTCATTTCATCCAACGATGATGATTTCATTTATGGAATATTACTTATATGACATTTTTGAAATAAATTTCTTTTTTCTTTGGGAAATTATATAAATACGTAAAAATATTATATATGTATGTTAATAAAAATATGTGGAGGATGTATTAAATAATATGCATAGGTTATATTATTTAAATTTAAATAATTGTTGTTAAATAAAAAACCAAATTAAACTTTTGAAAGGGCTCTGGAACTAAAAAAAAATTGTGTATGATATATCTCGGCTACACCATGTAGGTATTAAGGGGTAATAAATTTTGAAATGTTTGTTTAAGTAGTTTATTTATGCCACAATCATTGAAATTTCATTGAAATAAAAATAAAATGTATTAATCCCAATAATAAGATTAAATATATATAAAATAATATTAATTTAAATATAAAAAAATAAAAAATAAATTGATTTCAACAAAAGTAAATTATTTTAATTATTAATTCTAAAGACTGGACAAGCCTTATGTACAGTCTTTATGTTTGAAATTTTTGAAAAAATGTTCTTGGTTTCATTCTATTTCTGTAACGTTCTATTAAGCTATCTACTACATCTACTCCACCCTCATTTATTTACACTCTAAAAAAATGTTTTTGAATTTCACTACAATTAATGTATTCAACCGAACCACCTTTAAGTGAAATTTAACAGAACATAATTTTGTTAACTTTCACACTAAAAATGTGTATAAATTTTTACTATCTTAAACGTGTGAATTTCCCTACAAAAAAGTGTGTTTTCAACAAAAAAAGGTTAATTTCGTTACAATAAAGTGTACTATCACATTTTGAGTGATTTTCAACAAAAATGTGTGATTTTCAACAAAAACAGTGTGACTGCTCTACAAAATAAGTGTGATTTACAATCCCATTTCAACTATGTCAACTATGCTGTATTTCCCTGCAAAAAAAATTTAATTCGAAAATAAATTAATTTTTTAATCATAATATATATTTTTCAGCTTAACAATAATAATTTACACAATTACTTAAAACTAATTCACAAATATTACATTTATACATAATTTATTTTATAATTTATATATTAAATAATAAATTTTTTATAAATAAACAATAATTAATTACTTAATTCAATATAATTTCAAAAATGATTCAGATTAACTATTCCATAAACTTTGTAGAATTGTTGGTGATTTCAATTACATACTTCTTAAATTTAGTATCTTATTTAATAATAATAAATTATAATAATAATTACATACAACCACAATTAAGCTTTTTATTATATTTAGATATTACTAATTTTATTAAATTCTAAATTATAAAGAATGATTTTAAATTTAATATTTTATTGAAAAATTATACTTTATTAAATATAATTATATTTTCTTGTATCACACAAACAATTATAATACATATAATTAACACCACGTTTGAAATTTGACTGACTTATGAAATATGAATGCTGACGGTTATTCAACGTGAAGTATCAAGTATGGTATAGTGGACAACCTTGCCATAATTTCAGATTTATTTGATTACCATATTTTTGGACAATAATCAAAGTTTCAGTTTTCTTCCAAAAAATGCCACGTTCTTTAACATTTTTACAGATTTTACAAAATTTTCTGAATTTATTATAAAAATTATATTATAATATATTTGAATTATATCCATTTATATATTTTTGATTTCGATGTTTCAAGTATTTGTAAAAACGATATGGTAATACTAATAAATTATAAACTACATTATTTTTATGTCTTTCCACGCATAATTTGACGTAATTCCAGCAAACAAAACGAAACGTGTACATTTTCAATAGATGGCGTGGAATACAACATTAAATGCGTAAATACCAACAGCAAAATGGGGTATATTTCAATCGTGTAAAGCTAATTTACACATAACATAAAATGTGTGATCAAAAGAATGATGTGAAATTACAAATTTTTGTAGTGAAATAACACATTTTATGTTGAAAATTAAACATTATCGTCTAAATTAACTATAGTAAAGTGATTTCACGCTATTTTTTTTTAGTTATTTTAAAAAATACACTTCGAAAGCGTGTTTTCACTCGCTTGATCGGAATTCTCTACAAAAAACGTTGTAAAAAACTACATTGATTGTAGTTAAATCCACACCATTTTTTAGAGTGTATTTTTTTAGTTTGATTTTTTTTTTTTTCAATACAACACACATTCAATTTACAGATTAAAATTATGTATATCTAACTTAGAACTAGTTAAAATACATTGAAGTAAATTGCACACATATTTAAATTACTACAGATTACTTATATAATTTAAGTTTTTGAGTCTGTTTCGAAAGTGTGAAGTCAATATAGTTTGTGGGTTTATTACCAATTAGTAACATTCTATGAATTGGCTCATAATTGCCATAATTGGTCCTATGGAAGCTTAATGTAAAGAAGTTTGTATTTCGTAGTCGATTATATGAATTAATGTTGATGTTATTCAAAATCTGAGCAGAAACAATGTTTCCTTTAATAATTTCAGTAAGATCATAACATCCGCCACTTCTCGTTGTAATTTCAAAGTTTTCAAATGAATTATGTTCAACCTATGTTCATATGGAGGTAAAATTAATGAATTTGACAAATGGAAGTTACGCAAAGCAAATCTTAAAATTTTTTTTTTTGCACTGCTTCAATGCTATTAATATGAACATCATAGAAAAGTGACCAAATTTGACTAGCATACTACAAATTTGGTTTAACGAGACTAGAATACCAAGATTTGTGAACATAGGGATCGTTAAATTTCTTTGAACAACGTTTAACAAAACCTAGCATAGAATTAGCTTTATTGATAATATTACAAAATTGTGATTTAAAGTTAAGGTTGTCGTCAAAGTAAACCACCCCAGCTTTATATCATTGGGACATTTAATTTCAATATTCCTTTTATTCGACTAAAGCAGATAATAACAGAGAAAAAACGAACATGATGCAGATCTGTGTTAAAGTATTAAAACATTAATTTTGCAACGTCAATGAAAATTTTTATGAAATAATAAAAAACTTTTGAAAGAGAAATGATAAAAATTATAACTTAATTAAAAGTGAACATAATTTAAAATATTTTATTAGAACCAGATTTATTAAAACACTAAAGTTAAAAATTAAAAAGTTTTGTTTTAAACCAAATATTTACCTAGATGTACAATAACTAAATATTGATACCTTGAATTATTTAATTATGAAATTCGTGGGCGTATCTCTGTATGTCTTATTGACAATTATTATTTTAAACTATATATTTTTGTAAATACTGGAATATGTTTAACAGTTATAATCTCCAAAAATATTCGTTAGTATTAATTAGTTTTACCACAAATATTTACTTGTAGAAACTAACCCTTTTAATTATCGTTTTGTATACATTTATTTGTTTTTCTGGTTTTTTTTGTTTTTTTTTTTGATAAATTTGGAAAGTATATAACAAGTATCGATTTCAATTTGAATATTTTTAAATTTTTTAACTATTCAAAAATTCATATTTCCAATGAAATAAAGAATTAAACTATAGGATACCAGATCATACGAAAATGTTCATTTCGAGTGTATTCGAAAATAAAAATTTTGGCGCTTGTTTTTCTTTTTAATGTTCCTAATTAAAAACTAAAAATATTTACGCTTAAGTATACTGCATAACTGTACACTGTATTTGTATGCTGCATAAGTTTATAGGGTTAATGATACTAGCACATATTACATAGAACTGTATTTATTTATCCGTGCTTATTTGTCCGTTCTAGGCCTTAGCAAAATTTAATTTTTTGTGTAACGTAACGTGTAATTAATAACGTGTGTAACGTAAGTAATTAACAGTTGCAATGCTTTTAGAACAATATCTTTTTTGAAAACATCAAACGGACATTTGATTAAATTCGGCCAACTTTAACCTATAAAATTTAAATTAGTTATTTCCACTATTATCAATTTATTTGTTTCTAGTTGATTGCATATTTTAATAAGATTAAAGAAGTTAAGGCCAAATTTAATGTTTTTAACAGAACAGGGACTTAAATAGACTGACATTTTCCATTTTCAACCAGTAAACATTTTTCCAATCAGTAACCAGTAAACTTTTTTCTTTAAAATTTTAATTGATATTTGGTAAAACAAAATTATTGAGAGAGAAAGAATATAAAATACAAAGAAAATAAATCCAGGGAGGAAACGAAAAATGTTTTTGTTTTGCAAATGTGGTGTGGTGAATTTAATTCCAATTTAATTTTAGAAGTTCTTTTTTTTTTAATATGTTTTTTAATAATTTTGAAGTGAAATGTTGACACTAACTCTATTATAATATATCATTATTTGTTTAAATTAGGAATATAGTTTTTAACACTTAAGATTCATTTAGCGCTTTTGCGAATTAAAAGTCATTAGTATTATTAGTGTTGTTCATTATTGGTAGTCATAATTAAAAATTAAGTTTAAACGAACTCTCTCGATAAGGCAATTGATTAATTTAATATAAATTATATACTATTATAAAATTATATTCTATTATATATATTATATTATATTTTATTTTTAATTTCTTTAGAGTTACATCGAAATTGAATAGGTGTTAATTAATGTTCTTCTTCTCTGTGACTCTATCACCCAATTCTCCTAATTCTCCAAATAATTCACTCTTCAATACCTCTACTACAATTATTTACCTAAATTTTGTTGATCTGAACTCCGACTTTACCAATCCAGACTCTTAGTCTTCCTACTTAAAGCTTTCCATTACAAATTTTCTTTTGAGACCTTTATTTTTCTGCAATATATTTTTCTAACAACAAATCGCCGCCATCAGTGATATTGAAAAAATTTTATCTGTTTTTTGCATTTTATCTGTTTGTTAGACATTTTTTACTATACTGAATTACCTAATATCGTTATGCATGTGTTATTGGTAGTGACGGATGCGGTAAGTACCATCAGTTTGTTTTATTATGTAAACAGTTTCCTAACTTTCTTCCGTTTAAACTTTTTCAGTTTAATTTTATCAGATTTTGATTCAATTTTTACAACCATAGATTATGACTGATCCAGATGTTATTGGGTAAATCAAAATTTTCTATTTGTTGTTAATTATCTTAATTTTCTATGTAGATAATAAAGATAAGCAAAATGGACAACCGGTAAAAATTTACGAATTAGTGGAACAAAAGTGTCACGAAAAATTCATATTTTATACAAAAATTAGAATTTTAGAAGAAAAATGTATAATAATAAAATAATAAGAAAAATATAATTTGAAATAAAGTGGAAGTTATTGAAGTGCTTTGAACCTTATAATTGAAATCAAAGAATTTTATAAATAAGTAAATAAGACAGAAAACAAAACAACATTTATGACAGCTAAAACAGAAAAAAATAATTTTATTTTACTATACTTACATTTTAGGAAGAAGCAAAGGAATCGGGACTGGAATTAAATATCGAGAAAACCAAAGCAATGAGGACAAACAATAGTTACAGTGAGCCAATAACAGTGAGTGGACAACAGATAGAATACGTAGAAGAATTCAACTACCTGGGGTGCATTATAACATCAAGAGGAGGTGCAACAGAAGATGTCAACAGCCGTATAAATAAGGCAAGAAGAACATTTGGGAGCCTAATGAAGATATGGCGGAGCAACCAAATATCGAGAACAACAAAGCTAACAATATTCAGAGCATGTGTTAAGTCAACATTAATATATGGCAGTGAAACATGGCTCACTTCGGTCAGAATCAAACAGAAGCTACAAGTATTCATCAACAAGTGCTTGAGAATTATATGCAGAATATTCTGGCCGGCAAGAATTAGCAACGAAGATTTATGGATGATAACTGGAGAAGAACCTATCAACAGACAGATAAATAGGAAAAAATGGAAATGGATAGGTCATACACTAAGGAAATCAGAAAGTGATATAGCAAGAAGAGCTCTAGAGTGGAATCCACAAGGACAAAGGAGACCCGGCAGACCATACAACACATGGAGACGCACAATCGATCAAGAATTAACAGTCAACAATTATACCTGGGACGATATTAAGGAAGTAGTACTCAACAGAGAGGAATGGAGGTTCACTATCGAAGCCCTATGCTACCACGCGGAGTAATAGGAGAAAAAAAAAAAAAAAAAAAAATACTTACATTTCAGGAAATTAATTTAAATAACGAAATCTTTAAGGTCATATTTTCCAAGATTTTCCATTTTTCTCGTTAATTAAATCACTTATTATTTTTGTTTTTTCAATTTTATTGATTGTTCTATCCCACCTATTAAATTATTTCTTTAAGTAAAATTCCCAAGGAAACAAAAAAAAAAAAAAGAAAATAAAATGAAAGTTCAAACTTGACAAAAACATTCTTTCTTTATCAGCAGTAGTATAATACTTTTTGTAAAAACAAAAACTATTAAGGTAAAAATTTTCCAAATGTATACCGTTATAACACAACTTTTCAAAAATTAAGTTTTCACCAATGTTCTAATTTTTATTTCTGTTTCTATTTTTTTTTTTTGTTTTGTTTTTTAATTTTGTGTTATTTTTCTATCAATATCTTCATAATAATAATCTATCTAGAAATGTATGTATATGTAGAT
The DNA here is from genome assembly GCA_963942445.1 of Argyra leucocephala. Classification (NCBI taxonomy): domain Eukaryota; kingdom Metazoa; phylum Arthropoda; class Insecta; order Diptera; family Dolichopodidae; genus Argyra; species Argyra leucocephala. The sequence continues at coordinate 98,042,288 of OZ012677.1, forward strand.
TTTTATAGAAATAAAATGTTAGAAAGAGATGGAAAGACTATATTATATAGTTAACGGTAAAACTGTCCGATAGAAAGTCTCTTGTGAGTTTTGTAAATGAAAGGTAAATTTGAGAAAAACTTTTTTTTGTTCGAATATATTAAAACATGCCAGTACATATAATATATAACCCAAAACAGAAGAGAAAGAAATAAGAATATAATAATATAAATTGGGACACATACCTATATAGAAAATATTGAAAAGAATATAAATAAATTGAACAAAAAAAAAGTTTACATATTATAACATAAAATAGAAAAATATATATTATATATATGTTGTAAAATTATAAGATAGTTGTATGTTAGACATATTATATTTAGAGTTAAAGAATGGAAAATGTAGAATAATAGATAGCTATATGCGAAAGTTTGATTGTCCTATTCAATGTTTAGTTTAGATAATGTCCAATAACTAGAAAATCTAGAAAATATATTTTTTTTATTATTATTATTTTTTTTTTTTTCAAGAGTTTAGTTTGTTTTTATTTTATTTTATTTTTTTTTTATTATTTTGGTAGCGAATTGGGATTTAATACAAATCATTTGATAAAAAGGTATGTAGATACAATAAAAATTTAGATATCTTTATTGTATAAAAAGGACACATCTTTATATATATTATTATGTAGCTATGGATGGAATTTATTATGGAAATCAAATCAACAGAATATATAAAATAATAGTTAACCTACAAAAAAAAAATTATTATAAAGAATGGTAAGACGGAAAGATAGAAATAAAATAAAAAAAATTATATTTCTACTCCATTTTGAATAATTTAGAATTTGTTTATCTTGTTTTTTTTTTTTTTTTTTTTTTTTTGTGATTTTTGATGTGTTTTATTGTAAATGTAACTAAAAGAATGTTATTTTAATATATTAATGAGAATTGAAAATATAAATAAAGAATGCAAATATAGATTGAAAATTTAAATAAAGAATATTTTATATATAAATTTAGATTTAATAATATCATTTATTATTTGTTAAATAAAATTACAATAGAAATCTTATTTATTATTGTTTGTGAACAATAAAAATAAATAAAAACTTTAAAATCTCTAAATAAAATCAAATTTAAAAAAAAAAAATTTGAATAATAGTTTGCGAAAAAAAAATGTTTTGCTGCAATCAAAGAACTTTTAGAGAATTCTTTAGTTTTATTTAAAACAATAAAAAATAATTCATAATCATATATTGTAATTATTTAATTTAAAATTGTTGATTTTTGAATTGAAAATTAAATAATTTTGAAAATAAATGGAAAATGGTAGAAAATATGGTTTATATTTTTTGATAAAATAGTTCAGGTATTGAATGAGTTCTAACCAATTAGTAATCAAATAACTTTTGACATTTGATAATCTCATAAACGAATATTATTGTAAAAAAGTATTGAAAAAAATATTTTTTTTTGTTATTTATGAATATTTTTAAAACAATCTTATTAATTGCTATGCATACAAAAGATAATAAGTAAAATTTTTTGAAAAACGAAAATTGGCTTAAGAAGGACAATTCCATCGAAGCGTCGGTTCGGATAAAAAAAGGAACAAGGGGAATTCTCTAGGATATTGTTGGGCTAGTTTGAGATGAAGATAGTATGCTTCTAGAGTTTTGCGATCAAGTTTAGCTCTAAGGGAAGCGATACTATTGCTAATTATTTCATTCTCAATTTTTTTCATTATCTTGATATTAATCGATGTACGAATTTCCTCCAATGCTCCAATGGGAAATCCCCTTTCTCCATTCATCAGTGAAATTTTCATGGCTAAATTGGAGTCAGATTTAGCAGCAGAAGAACGGTTACCAAGATTTTGGAAAAGATACGTAGATGATATTTTTGCTGTAATAAAGGAAAGGGACTTAGAATCAACCTTAACTACTCTTAACGGGCTCCACAGGAATATACAGTTTACTGTCGAAGTAGAAAAAGAAGGCCAACTACCATTCTTAGATCTACTGTTAAGTAAAACAGGAACATCTCTAGAACTAGAGATTTACAGGAAACCTACAGATACTGACAGGGTCATCCCGAATACCTCTAACCACTCCTATCAACATAAGATGGCATCGTTCAACCACATGATCCATCGAATGTTAACACTTCCCATCTCCCAAAAAGGTTTAGTAAAAGAAACTAAACACATATTTGAAATTGCTAGAATAAACGGATATCCGGAAAAAACCATCACGGCCTTACTTAGTAAACGGAAAAGAAGTTTACAACGGAATTCCCTCACTAACCTACTCACTGTGATCAGTAGTAGGTTAGTGAGGGAATTCCGTTGTAAACCCATAAGAAGAGTAGCATTGGAGTTTAGCAAGATTTCTCTCCCACTCAGAACGAAATTAAGAAAACACGGGTTAGATATCGTATATAGCAGTAGAACTAACCAACTCAAGTCTGCTCTAGGTTCAACTAAAGACCCAATCGAACAAATGGAAAAATCAGGTGTATATAAGGTAACTTGCAGTCATTGCAACAAAGTTTATATTGGGCAAACTAGGAGAAACATGCAAACGCGACTCAATGAACACCTGAAAGAAGCAGAACTGGCTAAAAAGAAGAACTCAACAGAGTTCCGATCCAAAGTAGCAGAACACATCATCCAGGAGAATCATAGCATTTCGAAAGAAGACATTGTAATGATAAATTACATTAGAGATTCTAGGAAACTAGATTCAGCTGAAAGCATCGAAATTTACAAAACTAAAAATGACTCACTCCTAAATAAAGACCAAGGCAATGGATATTCTTCTTTATTTAAATTTTTAGTGAAATACAATAAAACAAATAACACCACCCCTACCTGTCACCCTAACGTCGGAAAAATTATTTTAAATACCAATAATAAAATAAATAAAAATATTTTTATTCAACCCCCTACCTGTGCTAATTCATTGGATAATAAACAACCATGCAGCTGCGAGAAACATCAAATTGTTACCTGTACGAATAAAATAAATAAGACAATTTTAGATTTCTTTCCTCAGTCGAGTACAAAACACTGAAGAAGTCTGCAAGTAGTAGACGAAATACGCGTATCTGTATGATAAACATATCAGTAAAATTAAAAGGAAAATATTCGACTATTTTCACTGTTATACCAAAATTTTACTCTAACGCTGGAAAACAAGTTTTTATAAAAAAAAGTAACTTTTTTATTATCTAAATATCTATGAGTCTGATTTGATTATTTAAAGTTTTGTCTTAATGAATACTTTAGGCCTCAATACCTGGTTTCAATCCTCTTGTATAAATGCTATTCAGTAGAACCAACTCATAGGTGAGTTGGTGTGTGGAAATAATCTTTCGTAAAATCTTTTATTAATTTTTTTTGTTATAATTTCTTTCATGCACCCCGTATGGTTACCGCTTTCCTTATCTAAGTATTGCTCACGTACAAAGATCGCTAACAATTTCGTGAAGAACTTTTGCTTGATATTTATCCAGCATCTGAATTTTATAGTTACTGGCTATAACACATCATAGCAATAAGATTCGTACATGTGGCTTATTACATTCCATTTTTGGGACCTCTATATGGTATAATAATATGTTTATAAAATAAAACCAAATTTATACAAAGAATATTTGAATAGAGTGAATATTGTACGAAAACGCAAAGAGCCTGTTGAAAAAATCAGCATCTAAAAATACCAAAGAATCAACTGAAGTAATTAATGTTACTAAAAACATATACCTGATATTGTAAAAATCATCAATAGTGTCAAGAAAGAAAATAAAGTTTGTTTTTTTTCCAAAACTTTGAACTACAATATCTCCACAACGGCAGCATCAATCATCATCAAATAAATGTTAAAATATGCTCCAGGCCATTATTTTTCTAGAATATATAATTGAATATATATATATATCGGTTATAAATATAACGGTTTTTATATAAAAACATCAAAACAACAAGGATATCTTCAAATGTCCTTTTCGTCCTTATAGGATAAGATGCGCCACTAAAGACATATATTTTTGGAGAGCTAGTTACTTATCCTTGGGATATGGTCATTAGGTTCTACGCCGATACAACATATCCCTCAGAAGAGCCTAAAGCCTAATAAGCAACGAGTTATTGAAATTCGAGTATCACGCTTTTGAGTAATATATTTTTGTTTTGAGCCAATCGATTAGTTTATATTATTATAAAGTAGATGAAATTCACATTTTGTTCTTATATTTTGTATTATATTTGATTATGTATTTAAGGGCGAAAGTATATTTTCAATGTTATGTTAAATAATAGTAATAATTAGGAAATTTAATTAAATCGTCTCTTTGTATTTTTGAAGTTCAAACTAAAAGGTTGTGAAATATTATAAATTAATTTAAAATAAATTTAAAAGCAACAATAAGGTTCTATAATATTAAAGAAAATATAAATATCATTGGCCACGTAAGTCGAATGCACGAAAGTAGAAAACAACCATTACTTGTTAAAAAAAACCCGATAGTAGCCGTGGTAGAGGAAGACCACGATGCTCAAACCCTACAAATCCCAAATTGGAGACAAGTGGCACAAAATCAACCTTTTTGGAGAAGCATAGTCATGAAGACCAAGGCTCACCCAGAGCTGTAGCGCTATAAGATGATGATGATGATTTAAATACCATAATTGAATTTTATTAGATTAATTTTCATACAAATTAATTTTGTGCAAAACACTAAAACACTAATCTTATTACCGTACGGTAATCCGATATTTTGCAGTTGTCATTGGATAAATAAGTAAATCTAATTGAAAAAAGTTAGCAAAAAAGATTTGGGCCTATGTCAGAAATAATTCAATTTTGTTTAGGTAATGTAATATGTGCATATCTCTTCCCACTTGCAATAAATTGTACTACCATACTTAATAACCTAAAAATATTTTTTAATTAATGAATAGTGAAATTAAACAATAATTACAAACTTAAGGAAAACTTATTTAAATTTTTATTACAATTCTTGCTAACAAAATATTTGTGGAAAAAATTCAACTGGGATGGGCAATCTAAGATCACCATTAATCTATACTATAAAACTATATATTTTCTCTATGTTAAGTTTAGTCTTATTATCTATTTTTCTATCCTATATAAGAGATTTAAAAATTTTTGTTGGAAATTATTGGTAACAATTATTATTAATACCTAGTTTTACTAAATTTATAATTATTTTAAATATATTATAAAAATTTCCCTTTTTTTAATTACAGGTAATTTTTCAACTTGAATTTTACTTATAAAATTTTATGCAAGTAAAATCTTAAACGTTTTGCAACAAAAACCCATCTCAGTTTTAGTGTAATAAGAAAAAGAGGCAAGTATTTACATAATATAACTAATTTATTTTGAAATTTTGATAAAATGAAATTTGTCACAACCATGTCACAACCATTTCGTAAATGGAATAAAAGGTTTTATTTACATAATTTTACAGCTTTTATATATTTGTCTACGATATCCTAGTGAAACAATTAAGTTACGTTTTGGTGTCACAGCAGCACTTTTCATTTTCAAATCAAAAAAGGTAAAATATACAGTCTTAATTGAGTTACTTTAACTGAACAGTTTTAACTGGATTACTGTATGGTGATGGTTAATTAAATATTTTTGGAAAAAATTAATAAAATTAAATTTTCTTAACACTATATTTCGTTCAAATACTTTCAATAGATTTTTGTTAATGTCCGCCAATTGTTTTCGTGTAAATTATATTTTTCTATTTGTCATTAATTATCTTGACGATGATTCAGATGAATATTATTTCACTATAAATTGCATTGCACACTATTTTTGAAAATCCTCGCTGCAGACTCTTGATCAATGATAATGCCCGACTAAATCTCGTGATTAAACAAAGCACCTTCATGAACTGAAAATTCATGAACGAAATTATCAAAAATGTTTATTTTAATTTTCAATGTTAATAGAATTATTAAGTAATAATATATAGCTAGTCATTATTGTTATTAGTTATAGAATATCAGTGCACATTCTGTCATCAATTTGGACACCACATAACTACTATAATTATTATTTTTTATTAGTTTTTACTAATAATCTACTATTTACGTAGAATTATAACAATTACCTAATTAACAGAAATAAATTTATATCACTCAAACAATAATAACATTTATAACAATTTCCCATCTGTCTTTAACTTTTACAATGACAAGCTTAAAAACAATGAAAAACAAATTAAATAAAAAATTGTAAATAAATCAGCTTGCAATAAATATTCAACTCTTGATACTCTCTGTATCCTGCAAACTAAAGTTAACTTTATTTAAAACTTAACAGGGTATTTTGAGTCAGTCTGAGATCAACTGAAGATTTCAAAAACTTAAAGTTATTATTTTTTCAACTTAATTTAAGTTTTCAATATAACTATTATAGCTTTAAAGAAATAAAATTTAAAATCTTTAATATCAAAATTTAATAATATTTTTTAAATTAAAATTTTCTATTTTATTGTTGTAATCTAACTGATAAAATTATAGATCGTGAAATAATTCAAAGTGAATTATTGTGTAAAATTTTAAAAGAAAAAAAATTGTTTTATTTTGTACTAATTTATTTTTGTTGTTTAGTTGATAACAACATCCGAGGAATATAATAAGAATTGGAGTAAACTTTTTTATATATCTTTTGGTTTCCAATCTCAACTATAAATTCAAAGGATTTTGTTTTTAATAGAAAATATGTATTATTATAATATAATATTTCTTAAAAAGCTTAACCCTAGAGGGGTATAGTAAATTTAATGCACTATTAAAACTTTGAATTATTTACTTTTTTTTCGGATGGAAGCAAATTATCAGAAGAGGTTCAATAATATGCCGACTTTAAAGTCGGCACTAAAAACTGTTATCGTTTGATATTTAAAACTGTTGTTTTTGACTTCTCATTACTATCGTACAATCATAACTGTACTTCAGATACAGAATAACAAATTATTGAGAAACCAAAAATTTTGACCAAACACATAGTCCGAACGTTTACGTTAGTACTACGCAACTGTGAAGACAAAAGGACAAATTGCCAAAAAACCCGACTTTATATGTACACTTTCTCAAAAAATTTTCCACAATTTCAGAAAGAAGATAAAAAGTTAGTCACTGAGCCTGATGATTTAAATAGGATGAAAAATGCTGGAGTTATCTGCATTTAAAAATTTTTTTTTTTCAAATGTAAAGACTAGGCAACGAAATATTAAGTTGCTTAGTAGCTAAACGTATACAAATTTTGGTTTCGTTTAGCAAATTTTTTCTCCGCATTTTATGAAAGTGATCTTGAGATCTTGGTGTATGATCATTGTTAATACACCATGGAGCATTTGACAATGTTACGCAATACTTTGTTTTTGAACCTTCGGGTAAGTATGAAATTTTTTGGCATAAGTGCATATTTCAATACCATATCCCGACTAGTTTCAATATTTGATTATAGACCGAAACTTTGTTGCGGGTTGGAAGCGAAGATGTAATTATATGCAATAGAATTTAATACGTTGTGTGGTGACGTTAACACAATATCTAAGTAGCACAATATCTAAGTAAAAATAATTTAACAAATGAACGACAATATGGATTTAAAAAAGATTCTAATACAAATGCGGCATTAAGGGTTTAAACAATAAAAAAAAAATCTCAATAGTATTTTTTGATTTTGCCAAAGCATTAGATACTGTAGATAGACAGATTTTATTACGTATACTCTTTGAATGTGAAATTCAGGGCAAAGAGTTTATGTGGTTTGATAGTTACTTGAGTGGAAGAAAATAGTATGCCGATAAATTGAAACTACACGGTAAAACATTTTTGTATGCAGATGACATGGTAATGGTGTTCATGGAAAATTATTATTATAAGCTAAAGTAGAAAATGAACTTGGATATTCGATTGGCTAGTGAATGGAATAATGGATGTCTAAACATAAGCTCACCGTAAATGTTAAAAAAACTAAAGACTTGATAATAAAAAAAGGTTTGAATATTTCTTTAAATGTTAAATTTAACGATATTAGGATTCACGAAGTGAAAAGTTATAAGTATCTTGGAGTTGTCATAAACGCAGATTTGAAATGGAATGGACAAACTAATGTGATAGCAAAAAAAGGAAGAAGAATAGCAGGTATGTTAAAACTGACACAAAAAAGAGTTTCAATGGATATGAAAAAAGCGCTTTATTACTGTCTATTCCACTCTACGATCAAATATGGTATCTTAGTTTGGGTAAATACTTATGGGAAAATATAAACATGATACAAAGAATTCAAAATAATGCTATAAAAAATCTTTATGGATCCGCGAGAGGCATACATCTACTGTAGAAATGCATAAAAAGTTGGAAATACTACCTCTTCAACTACATAGAAGAATGTCTCAGGCGCTACAGATTTATAATATGGAGATCAATTTAATTAATATAAATTCTATAATAACGCATAATTGGGAAATTCATCAATATAATACCAGATCAGCAAATACAATACGTGCCAAGAAAATAAAAAATAATTCTTTTGGTTTGGACGGAATCTATAATACGTCTATCAACATATTTAACAAATTACCTCTAAAAATAAAAACTTGTGATTCAAGAAACATCAAAAATAATAAAATAAAAACATATTTCTTAACTATAATAAAAAAAAAAAAATTTAAATTAGTTTAAGATTTTATTAATGAATGAAAGAATGTGATGTTATTAGGATAATTTTTATTATTTCTCTTTTTATTGCTTATTGAACTATAAATAATAAGTTTCAATATTTTTTTTCTTTTGAGTTCTAAATTTGATACATAATGTACTATTACTTTCTCTTAGGCAGCGTTTACTCATCAATTTTCTTCAATATTATTGACGATTATAGACTGAAGAGAGAGACATTTGTGTTTACATATCATTTTTTAGACAATCAAACTATTTGTCAGTTTTTTCTTATATATTCATCAAAACTAATATAAAAATAATAATTTTTTAATCAAGTACTCTGTGAATATAAAACAAATGTAAAATCAAAAAAAAAAATTAAAAATTTACATATGAATGTTGCTTAGTTTTTCATTATTCGCCATATTTAATTTTGTCTCTCTCAATATATATTGAAGAAAATAGGATATTTTCTATTTTTTTCATTGATTTTCATTGATCATTCTATTTGTATTGATATCAATATATGTTTACACATCAATATTTCTTCAACATTCTCTCTCATTAGTAAATGCTGTCAATATATATTGATGTGTAAACGATGCCTTATATTTATTTGTATTACTTACTAAATGCCCTTTTAAATTGAATTTAATATATATCTATAGCTATTACTTAGTTTTTAAAATTTTTGAATTACATACTCTGTATGAGCTCATACTTTTAGAGAAAATAAACACAAAATCAAAAATAAATAAATTTTTTTTTTGACGAATGGAATGGGGGACTATAGTTTTTTATTATTTTCTTTATTTGGCTACATAAATATTTACTTTGTAAAATTAACATGTGAAAATATTAATTAATTTAGTTTAATTCGCCACCTGTTCCACCATCGGATTATTTAATTATGTTTTTTTAATTTATAATGTCATGTTTTTTTAATTTATAATTTAATTTAAATTACTGGACTGGAGGTAAATGTCCAGTTGGACTCTTTTCCTTATAAGATAAGCTCTTTTTATTTTTAATTAAATATAATAGTTTATCAAAAATGATTAACAGGAAAGATCAGTAGTTTTAATCAAATATTTTTTTTATCAATAATTCAAACCACTCTACTCTACAACAAACAACTCTTTATTCAAACAACGCTATGAATCAAATTTTAAGTGTATACACGCGTATTTTCAAGATTAAATTATATAAAAATTATTTAAACAAAAATAATAAAACTTTAACATAAGAAATACCTCTCGAAATTATTAAAGAAAATATTATTTTGATTGAGTAAATTTGCTGACATCACCTTTCTAGGGTTAAAATATCATAAAAATAGTTTTTACTTGTAGTCTTTGTATTTTTTTAAATGCTTACTTTGAGTTCAAAAGTTATGACTCAGTTCAGATATAAACTATATTTTTATATATATATCATATAATAATAATAAATATTATATAAATTTTATGTATTATATTTGAATCAGAATCATATCATAGAATTGATAACTTTGGCAACACAACTACATAGATAATGAAAAATCGTTCGAATGAATATCAATTTTGAAATACATTTTAGTATTTGTAAAATGCGGGTGCATCCTTACAATAATAATTGTAAAGAATAAATACAAAGGTAGGTAGGTATATAAAATATTAAAATACTTAATACTTAAAAGATATTTGTTATATAGAATAAGATTTTGTTCGATGAATAGAGCTTTTAATTTAGATTATTTGAACAAAGAATGAATCGTATTTGACTTTGATTAATAAAAGAAAATACTGTTGAGAATTAAAGAAAATCCATTGATGACAAAAAGACGTATTGTATAAAAGAAATAGACTGAGAAAATTCTTTTTATAAAAAAATTATTTTTTTTTTGTTTTGGATTATTTACAAAATATTAAATTATCAATAATAATAATTATTGATAAAAATGGTTACAAATTAAAACTTTTTTTCCAGTTATGTACAATGTTTTATTTGTCTCGTAAAGGTTAAATACCTATAGATAGAACGTTTTGTAATTTTTTATTTATAAAATACCTATTAAGAATTTAATTGAGAAGTTATAACTAAAATAAGTACCTATATATACTATGTTGAGTGGTGTAAAATTTTAAATATCTACGAGTTAAGTATAGATTTTGTAGTTGTTTTATTCTGTTAACGTATTTTAATGTATACATATCAAAAAAAAGTAAAGTAGCTAGTTTCAAAGTAATATATTTCGAGATTTTTTGTTGGTTTATTTCATATCCTGTTATTTATTTTTTGATTTGTGCATTATTGCTATGAAGTTAAGTTATTTAAAGAATAATTATTCTCACTTTATTAAAATGGTTTTGGGACTGAAGGAGTCTGTGTAATATTATTATAAAAAAAAAAAACTTATAAATTTTTGATAGTAAAAATAAATTAATAATCCTGTTTTAATTTAATTGTATTATAATTAATTAAATATAATATACTATTAATATAATAAAAATAAGCTAAACACAAAATATCCAATAACAATTTTTTTAAATTTAATCATTTTAATATTTCTGTGCGTAACCTCAAAATCTGGCATTAGTCCAAAGTGAGCAAGCTTCTTTAAGGTGTATTTATATTCGTATGTTAATAGACGACAACATTGCTAGTGCAGTTGATGAAAATACAAGACATGGTATATTTTCATCCATTCCACACGATATTGGTCACAGACGATCACCAATTGGGAATAAACAAATCTAAATAGAGTGCACAATGAGATATAAAAATTAATATGAAGATGGTTCGGATATTTTCTCAGAAAAAAAGCGATGAAATCACAAAACAAATTTTTGAGTGAAATTTTCATGGGTATCGTTCGTTGTAAGATAAAGATAATAATTCTATACAGAAACATTGGTCATTTTGATAACCAGTGTTGTTCCTTTACGTGCAATATTTAATTGTCTACATTTTGAATCAGACTTTAGTGTAACCAAGCAATTTACTGTAGGCAATGTAAGCTATACTGTGTAAAATAAAAACCATGTCAATCATAATATAAACAATAATTTTGCAGTATATTTGGTTCATTTCAAGACACTATTAACTGCCTGGCTTGATTAAGTATATAAAAAATGTATTACATCACCTAAGGCTATTATAAGTTTAGAATCAGTTTTATTAATTGATGGGTGGAAAAATTGTTTCATCAATACTAAAACGATTGGTTCAATGTTGCATAATGCTACCCGAGAACAAACTTTTTCATATACTTAGGACTTAACTGGAGATTTTGAAATAGCTGAGAAATTTTCTGAAATTGTTATGGAGGCTGTTGATATTATAAATTATCTATATTCTATAACCTATATATTCGACAATAGCATAAACAGATGGAAAAACTGTCTCAGCACTTCATGTGGCATAGTAACTGTCAAAGGCCGGCAATGTATATGCAAAAGATGTTTTAAATAAAAAATTCACATATCAACTCTAATTTAGAAGAATTTAAGTAGTTGATTTGGAAAGCTTTTTTAATATGTGAATATGTGATTAAAGAACAGTTGAATCAATACATAGGAAAATTTTATGATGAATTCATAGAACATATTAAAGAAAATATAAAGCTTTTTGTACCAATATGTGAATTGATTTAATACTAAAATGATAATAATAGTTGGAGTGTTTCAAGAAACAGAGGATCTGGATGACTCGGATTGAATTTATGTTACAAATTTTAAAACAAATACATAGATAGAATAATATAATTTTTCTTTTTTTTTTGGAAAAAAATCAGTATTTTTATTTAACTTAATAGTAATTCGTTATTATTTAATTTCCGCCCTATGCCCCACTGATGGGGTTACAGGACAATGATGATTATTTAATTATATTTATTGTCTACGCAATGAATTAGACATAATGGTATTGTCTACAAAGTATTGTCGACGTGTAGAAAATAACGTTATCTACATAATGTAATTTACGTCGCACAACACTGTTGATAACATTGTTACCACAATTACTATTAAAAATGATATGAGATGAATTCATTCCACATCAAAATTAAATATTAATACAGCAGATCTTAAACCTATACTTATAATTTTATTTGACGTTTAAACTTTGATATTGATATTATAAATAATATGTAAATATTTGGCATCTCTCAGAAACATTTACTTTACTTTCTCAGCAACATTTTCTTTAGTTTACAAAAACTTAAACCTTTTGTATCTGTAAGTGTACAATAGTCACAAAGTACATAATAAACACGGTCAAATTACAACCGTAATTTTGCGTAAACGTTTACAATAACTTATCTTTAATATATGCATACTGTAAGATAATTAAATTTAAATAATATATATACATTTACAAATTTTGTTGCAACGAAAATTTGTAACTATGAGTTATACAAAATGTTACTTGGAGAGAAGTGTGGAAGACAGTCTTTACTGAAACTATCAACCTTACAAACAAATTCTTTTATTTCCAAAGTTCTCCTGATAGACGTCTTATATGACTTTGACTCTCTAATCTATAATTATATGATTATATTTTTAACCCTTAAATGCATACTGTTGCATATATTCAAGATCAATTTAAAAGTCGTGTAACTTTTGTTGTGCCATCATTATTATCTAGGTTTAGTTAAAAAAGGATTTTGTATTAGATTGTGTTAAAACGTGTTTACAAAATTTCCTAAGATATTGGTTATTTTATGGTAAAATATTTAAATTTATGTAAAGTGGAATGAAAATAAAATAATTGTTGTTTTGAAGATTTGTATTTAAAATTGTAGGGGAAATCCCCTAATCAACTGGGGGATGTGTGAATAATAAACACATATGGGGGAGCTAACCTATTAGATATCCACATTGCCCGATATAAAACTTCACTGAAATCTCAGAAATGGTATTTTAGAGTTTTTTACAAATGCTTGAAATCTCTACAAAAATTGCAATGAGACTACTTAAAAGCTTACACAAAAGGATTTCCGCATTGACGTTGCTAAAACACTATGTATCCTTGGACAACAAAAAGAAATCAGAATCAGAAACTCAAATGAGACTCGAAGCGAAAAAAAGAAAACATCCAAAGTCAGTTGGACCCTCGCAGGACATTATGACAGATCACATAGACCATTGACCTTAGTGTAGTGAAAAACGTACGCGGTGGAAAATTCCTAATTGTAGTGGCTACACTTTTCCTGTTCCAAATATAAAATGTTTCTTTGCTTCAACAAAATCAAATTTGCTTTGCTGATTATCATAATTAAATAGAAATAATATTATATTTTTTGATTTCATTAAATACATTATCTTATTGCCTATTTACACGTTGTTGCAAATATGCAACATAGTAAAAATGTCCCCCGGAGCCTCCAGAAACCTAAAATCAAAATTTTAAATTTGTTTTGGTGTTTTGTGTACCAAATACAAATCAAAAATTATTTTTTGAACCAGAAATAAGAAATCATGCATTTAACGGTTAACATATTTTTATTTCTGAAATTGGCCTTTTAGTGGTAAATTAGGGCAAGATAGGTTAATATAAACTATAGATTCGAAAATTGTATGGATTATCTACACTTGAATACAAGTACTGGATTTACTTTTTCTATAATTATATTGTTCTATATATTATATACTATATTATACCTATATTAGTCTTTTTATTTCTAATGCAAAACAAAATTCGACAATGATTAACATAATGATATTTATGCATAATCAAAATATGAGATTAATAAAAAACTATATACATAATTATATATATAATTTTCTGTATTTGTCTGGATGTTTGAAAGTTCGACGGAATACTCCAACACATATACAAATTTCAATCTATACACATTGTAAAGTCATGTAATTATCATAAGCATAGTATCTGTTTTTTATTGCTTAAATATGCCATCTGTCATTTGTCGTCTGTCATCTGTCATCTGTCATATGTCATCTGTCATCTGTCATCTGTTATCTGTGTCATTTTCTCTTTCATAATGATTGTCATGTCATTTAAGTGTTAAATTTAGATGGCGCCATAGAACTTTTTACTTTTATTATGTCTTAATTAATTTCATTTTACAATTTGAATTTTACAGTAGAACGCGGCTATGATTGTAAAAATATAGAATTACTGTAATTTTATATTATACAGTTAGATTTTGTTTTCATTCAAAATATTATTTGAATTTAGTATTTTTATATTAATTTAAATTGAAATTATCTTTTTGACTAAGTTATATTATAATTAATTGAATACAATGGAATGTCTAAGAATATTGATTATTTAGAATAATTGAGGTCTTAGCATAATATATGTTTCAATTTCCAATGATGGTAAATAAGATGTTGTTAAAATGATCGAGTAAATAACCTTTAGGGAATTGAAAATTTTGCACCTTATTACAAATATTCTGTTTATATGGTAATTAAAAGCGTTCTAATAATTCTAATAAAGGTATGATATTGATAAATTAGTAAGCCAATATATATTTTCCTTAAACTTGAAATGAAAACTCTAATGAAGGGAGAAATGCTAGAATTTATTTTTCTTCCGTCATTTATAGCGGGTTACAAAACTAGTTAATTCATATTGTTTTCATTGATTAATAAAAACAAACAGATAATATACTTAGTAAGATAATAATTTGATAAATATGGTAAATAATATTAGTTTCAAATTATTTTCAGAAATATTTTTAAAAAAATTGGCAATGCACAATAATAAACTTAGCTTAAACGACAAATGAACATCGAAATTCTTTACATTCATATGAAAATAGATTAATTTGTGTGTTATTCATACCTAAAATATAAGCAATAAATTTATAAATTTGAAATGTAAATGAAAAAATAAATACTTTGATATTCACCTTTATATTTAAGCATATCTTTTCAGTATACAATAATTAGTTAAAAGGAAAAATTATCACCACGGCCCGGCTAAATTAATTTGTATATTAAGTTTTGTATAATTTTACGGATAAAAATGTTTTTATTTCAATGAAGTGACAATTGTTACAACCTGTTTTCCATATAATTTTACAAAATATTATGTATTTATATAAATTCAATTTTCCTTAGAGGTTCTATTTTTATCTTTAAATAAACAAAAACAAGAAAAAAGGAAACCTTAAAATATTAGTAATAAAATAAAAGTATCATTAAGTGCCTTGAACTATCTAATTTCCAAAAATTAGTATTAAATTACTTGATTTTATATAATTTTCTTTTTAAGAAAACACATTAATAATCAATATATTAAATAATAAATTTATGTATATAATATATATATATATTTGTATACAATATTTGTAAATATAGCATAATATATAAAGATATCTATCTAAAAAGGACAACCAAACAAAAATGAAATATACTTATATAGTTTAAGATTCTGTTATTTTTATAGCAGTATAGAATGAACCAATCAAAAAATAAACACTTACAAAATGTTTTAAAGATACCCTCTATAGTAACACAGAATAAGATTGTCCAAAAAATATTTTATATATAATCTATATAAAAATATGTTTTGTTAGCTGAGTCTGCATCAGTGTGATGTGGTCACAAAATAAAACCTTACAAAGACAAAAAAAAAAAACCAAAAAAAAAAAACAAAAATTAAAAATTCAAGAAAATTTCCTTTTCATCTTTCACTTTATTTTTTGGTCACTATTATCTTATTTAGCAACTTAACTTTGAATTCAAATATGATGGCCTCAATTGTCTATTTGGGTTCTTAATTTTGTCTTTTTTGGTCTTATTTTTTTTTTGTGTTTTTATTTTTTTTTTTCATGTTTTTGGTTTGTAAAATATAGCAAATGATGGAACCTTTTAATGATTTAGAAAATCACAAGTACAAAAAATAAAAACTAAAAAAAGATAAACAGAAGAAAAAAAAAACTGAAATGGGTAAATGAAAATCTAATCCTCTTTAAGTGTCCTGACAATTTAATAGAATGGATTTGGTTTGTTCTGTGTGTACTTATTTTGAGATATTTGGGATGTTGAAAATCAAATAGGGGATACAAGTGGTTAGTATAGCAGCAATGGAAGAGGTTAAATAAATATGATTAAAACAATGATAATGATTGATAAAATCATTTATGTATATATGTATATAGTTAGTTTTATTGATGGGACGAGGTAGCAGTAGTGTGAAGCATTGTATAAATAAGAAAGGATAGTGATTGTTGTATTATCTTCATTAATTTTGATATGATGACATTGGTATTAAAAACACTTACCCACTTATAATATTATTATTTTTTTTATCAGTTTTAAGGTTAGGATTTTAGTTAGGTTGTTGTCTTGGCTTCCTATAAATGTTTCGTTCACTTACAGTATTATTATAATACCACTATATAATATATAGTTCTATATATTTTTGCAGTTTTCTTATTTTCACTTAATTTTCTTTGTATTTGGATTTTATTATAATTTTATATATATATATATATATGAATGTAGATTTTTTGTGCTCTATTTTTTTCTTTTTTGGTATTGTATCTTTTTATGTCATGTATTATTATTATGTCTTTTGAGATATTTTCATTCTTGTCCAAACGAAAATTTTGTTTTGCTCTATTTTATAATAAAATGTTTTCTTCAGAAAAGGATGTGAATTTAGAGAAAATATGTTTTTGCATGTATCTTCTATTTTTATAAAAATATAGCATTAAGAGACATCTATATTTATAAATATGAAAATGATGTATACAAATGATACACATATTATTATATTATTTTTTGTACATACTTTGAGGATCAATATAGAAGGAGTTTTTGTTGTTTTGGTTTATATTTTTTCTATAATAGAAGATAAGCATGTGTGTAGGTTGTGTAAGAAGACAGATAATTTTTGAAAGGGTCATAAATGAATAAAAATGTTTATGAAAACAACTTATTAGAAAATGGAAAATGTCCTTTTGTGTACAATTTGTTGATGTGATTTCGACAAATAAAGTTACATTTATACATAAACTTACATTCCATGCATAAATATATATAAGGATTTATTAAGCTCTGTATAGAAAAAGATTTTGTTCAATATTTTTTTTCTTTGTTGTTTTTCAAAGACCAAAAAAAGAAAAAAAAAAAAGAAAAAGGGTGAAGAGAGTAACCCTCGAGAGGGTTAATCCTCATCAAATATTAAATTGTATGTTCGACAATTTACAAAAACATTTACTCAATCATAAAAATCAAAGATTTTTATGTTCATGTCGCCAGTTTGCATGTAGCATTTTAAGGATATTTTACTTAAATTAGATTACTTACAATTTTGTTGATTATATTATATACATTTTTATATAAATAAAATACTACTATAGAGAGTATATGGAATATTATATTATTATGATTTAGCCTTTTATTTTATTTAAATTTGATTATTTGTTATACATAACTTATATTATATCATTATAATATGTATATTTTCTTATTAAATTTTCGCTATTGGCTTTGTGTTGTTTGTGAAAATAAAAATATATAAAATATTTTGATAAATATAAGTAAATTTTTTAGGTTTAATATTATTAAATAATATTTTATTATTCTTATATTTTATTTACGTGAAATAAAAAGGATTTTTAAATAGAAAAAAAGAAAAATGAATAAACTGATGCCATCAATGAAGTAATTTTTGTTATACATATAACACTGTTTTGATTTATAATTTATTTAATTTCAAGTTGATATCAATTAGGTGCTATTTTTTTTTTATAAATATTTTATATATTACAAATACAAGATTTACGTTTTTATCTCTGACCGTTAGGTATCTATCAATTTGTTACAGTATAGGTACATAGCTACATGATTTATTCACAATTCTAAGTTGTTTTACGTGTTAGTACTACTTTAATTCAGTGTCATTTTTGTATCAATTTTTTGCCTAATTCAAATAAAGAAATAATTAATTTTATGTTATTTGTTACAATTAAAATAAATAACGAAACTTAAAGAACAGAATGTATATAAGATAAAATTTAATAATTTAAGAAGAATATTAATATAATATTTGAAAAGTTCAATTAGCAATTGAACAACTGAAAACAAGCTTCAAATAAAAAATATGTGAGATTAGTTTGCTTTAAAATATGACTAAAACTAACATAAATTATTTATATTACTCGTATTTAAAGTATTTAAAGAAAATTTTATCAACAAATCTCCCTATTACTTATGAAGTTAACTTAATTTTTCCAAATCACACAAATGTATAAAAATAAATATGCCCAAACATCATAGCATGCTCAAACATCCCACCTTTTTGTTAAAGCGATTTACATTTGGAAGTCTTTACTTGTCTCCATGTCCATCAGAAGTTCAATAAGTAAATTTTAACCAAATGCTCTCTAAAGATTTTTTGCAAGAAAATATTTTTCTATTTAACTGTGCTCCCTAACATTAAAAAATTTTAATGTTTGTCTCTGTTTTTTTTTTTTTTATTAAATTTTAATTAATTTCTTTTAGGTTGAGATTGAAAAAAGACGTGTTTTAAGATAAAGGTGAT
The DNA here is from genome assembly GCA_963942445.1 of Argyra leucocephala. Taxonomy (NCBI): domain Eukaryota; kingdom Metazoa; phylum Arthropoda; class Insecta; order Diptera; family Dolichopodidae; genus Argyra; species Argyra leucocephala. Next base: position 98,061,488 of record OZ012677.1, read on the forward strand.
TACATTATTTAAAAATATTATCAATGTTATCTATACAATAATTTCCCTAAAATCATGTTAGAAAATGATGAGTAAAAATCATCCAATTCGAATTTCAAAAGGAGAAAAACCTAAAAAGAAAGCGAAAAATATAACACATTGAGAACAAGCTAAGTTGCTCAGGTAAATATTATTTTTTCAATTAACTGTGGAATTATTAAGTTTTCCAATTTGTCTGCAAGATATAAATAGATAATTCCTCTAGTAATTCCAAATTCTGTTCAGCAAAAAGACAAAATTTTAAAATGAAACATTGTTCAGGCACAAGATGCAATGAGATTTGTCAATGCATTTTACTCTTCACATAAGAACAAGATCAGCTTCCTTGACATCGTAAATGTCTCAACACAAAGTTGAAAACAACATTCACATGATTTTAAATGTTTACAAAAGCTCACAAAATCTTGAGACAATGTCTCCATGTCTCAAGATTCTTCACAATTGTTGTTGACAATATCTCCGCGACTAGTTTTACAGGTATTTTAGTTTACAAATCCCAATTTAAAAACCCAATGTTGTACAGTGTTAATAAAAACTGTTTGTTCATTTTGCTTGATCACAAATGAATTAAAACACAATGTCTCAGAAAGCTCTACTTTTACAATGTTGCCAACTTATTTTACAGATAACATTAACAACTTATTTTTTTTATATTATATCAGGTTGAAGTTTTGTTTTAAGACATTTACGATGTCACAGTTTATTTTGAAATATACTTCCGATATAAAAAAAACTGTTTTTCAATACACTTAATGTGATTTTGTTAAGATCAAACCCCGATAAATTACAATATATAAAATGCAAATCCCGATGCAAACATATGTCAATTTCAAAACCCAATATTTACAAATTTCAAATTAATATTATGCTTAAATCCAATGAATTATGCTATTTTTTTTTCTTTATTATTGTTTAATATGCTAGCCATTTTATAAATTAAAAAATAAAAAATTTTAAGACTATGCTTAAATAATATATTATAATTTTTTCACGTTTTTCTCAGAATTGCTTAACATGTTTTTATCGGTGTTTGCATTTGAACGACACATTTGATCAATATTTAACACTATGTAATTGATTTATAGTCTTAAGTTATGCTTGAAAATGTAATATAATTGTATATATAAATGTATATATAATTAATATGTAGAAATGTGTACACATTATTCAAAATTATTGTAATCAATAATAAGCAGTCCTATAAAATAATTAAGAAAAAATATATTTTGCTTACCAATTAAACGCTGGAAAAATGTCTCATCAAATTGAAATTTACGGCTAATTAAATTACTTAATTCATCGTGTTGATATATTGTAGATGTATCACAATTATTCACATCTAAGACACGATTATTGTCAGTAAAAATATCCATTGTAATTTGCAGAAACAGTAGTTTTTTATATCAAATAGGTATTTTATACTAAGGTATTCTTTCCTTTAATAAAATAACTATTTGGATTGAAGTCACTAGTTACACTACTATAATATTATAATAATATATTTTTAATATTTTTTACTGATTTAACTATTTTTAATTTTAATTTTTTCATTTTTTAACTCTTCACCTTTATAAAACAAACCTTAATTGACGACCAACGATTTATAAATGACTATTTTTTTTCCATAAGTATGTATCAGTTTATAAGTATGTATTGATATTTTTTTATGAATATTTGATGCATATTAAACTCTAATAATAAGATCAAATCCAATATAAATAATAAAACGTGGAAAAAAAATAAAAAAAAAGAAATAATAATTAGAAGGTTTTTTTGAAATTTTCTCCTCAATAATTCTGTCAATTTTACTTATTTCCCAATTGTTAATAAAACATAAATTATCTGCCTATTATAGTTGTATAGTTCTTTAAAACTGAGCTCTAGAGTAAGAAAATAGTTCATTATAATGTAATATAATTGTAAGAAACAATTTGTTAAGTGAATAAATAAATGCAATGAAATAAAACGTCGAATTAAATTTATAATTGCATAATAACATTAATAACATATCTAGAGATTTCAAATTAATCGTTTTTATAATAATCGGTTAGTCGATTATTCTTTTTACGACTAATCGGTTAATCGGTTAAACGGTTCAAAAATGTACAAATGTTCTATTTAAAAAGGAAGCCTGAAAAAGAGTAGCTACTAAAATAAAAGAATAATTTTATACTATAATTCAAATTTAATCTTTATTGAAGTAAAATTTAAAAAAAACAAGAGCATTTAAAGTATCAGTATTCAAACGTTTTCTTATTTTGGTCATAAAATTTCCGGAAATAGAAAAGACTCGTTCACTATTTGTCGAAGATGGCTGAATAGTCAATAGGGCTTGATAAAGATTTTCCAATTGTTTGCTTCTTTGACTAGTTTCTTCTACAATTTTGAAATCTTTTTTGATATTGTACGAGTTGTTGGGTTTCGGAAACATCAAAAAAGAATCAATAGTTTTTTGCATTTTTTTAAATTCAGATTCAGGTTTAGATTCACCATTAGATACTTCTTCAATATTTAATATTTCTTCTTGTGTTATGTTATTTTCGCCAAATGTAAATAATCTTTCATATATTTCACTGGCCAATAAAGTTATATCAGAGTTCGAAGTATATGACAAAAATTCATTAGCTTTGGGATAAGTACAATCATCAAAAAGTACATGAGAGAAATTAGACCCTTATTTCAAAGCTCTTCGATACGCCTTTTTAATATTGCAAACAAATTAAGCGACATTTCTGTATTTATATTCTTCAGCTTTTCGAAAATGTACATAAGAACTGCTTCTGCCTTTAATAAATTCGTATTATTTCTTCCCAATTCATTTACACCAAGTTCCATGGGTTCAAGAATCAATAGCATTTCTTGCAATATTTTGATGTTTTCATCATTGTATTTGGTGATACCAATTTCATCTAATGCTTTATTAATGCAATCTTTTACTCTTAAAAAGCGCTTGATCATTGCAACTTGAGATTTCCATCTGGTTCTACAGTCTAATAACAAGCTTAAAGACTTTCCTTCTTCAGCTTTAATATGCTTTTGAAGAATACTGTTTCTAACAGACGAATTTTTAAAAAATTTGATTGTTTTTCTCGTTTCTGATAAAACTTTTCCCAAATCTTCACGAGAAATTACTAAAATATTATTATCTTGTTCAAAATTTAAATTGCCATCAATATAAAAATTATTTTCATTTAAACTTTCAATTTCGTCTTCATTTTCATCCAAATCGTTTTCTGGTTCTATCTCTTCATCTGAATAATCTGTCATCTCATTATTTTGTTTTTTGTAAACCAATTCTAAGACTGCCAAATGCATTGCGTGATTATAGCAAAGTTGACTGATCGCTCCAATTAGCCTTTGGTACTTGACCGTGACTGTAGCACCATCATGCGTTGAGGCAACAATATCCGTATTCGAATCAATATCAAACTGCTGAAAAAAATTTCTTAACAATTCTACAGATTTTTCTGAATCCCAAGAGCCCTCTATTGGAACCAAATTTTGGACACACGTATAAAATATTTCCATACTTCCGACTTCTTGATATTAATTTCCTGGGTAAAAGGAATTTAATTTGATAAAAAAAATTTACCAAATATTGGAATGAAATCAGTTATTAATACTTACTAAATTTTACTGATACTCGACTCGACGATAATTTTTGAATTTTTTTTTTTGAAATTTAAAAAATTTTTTGTGATAAATTTTTTTACCAAATATTGAAATCAGTTATTATGGTTAATGGTTATTATGTAAATATTCATTTAAGCTTACTGATATACTGATACGATAAATTTGTTCAACGATAAATTTGCAACGCTTACTAAGATTAAAAAATTTAAAATTTTTTTTTGAAATTTGAATTTTTCTTTTGAAAATTTTTGTAAACTATAATTGTTAAACTAAAAAATAGAGGAGAGTAAATGGAATATTCTTCATTAATATAAGCGGATATAATCGATAATTTTTTTACGATTAATCGATTAATCGAAATCATTGGAAAAGGACCGATTATTGATTAACCGATTAATCGGAATGAAATCTCTAAACATATCTGCTACAATTAATAGGATGTGGTATTCGTATTAACTTTATTTTGAAAATAACTGTAAATTTTATTTTTTTCAATTAAAAATTAATATGAGTGACCTTTAGTTTTTATCTGAGAAAACCTTATTGACGGACAATTCGACAGAGTTTAAAACCAATGGTATAGTAACCAAAAAAGATTCCTATTAAAATAATCAGATTTCTTATAATATTTATACCATACGGTTTCAGAAAACTAATAATTTAAAAATTTTATTAATTAATTACGACAATACGGATTAATACGACACATTCCACCACATCTTATTAACTTTGTTCTAGAGGCATACCCCATTAAGTTAAAAGGTTGACTTATTAAAAATTTTATGAGACGTTTTTCTCTCAGTTCAAGATCAAATAATCTGTGATCTTGTAATTGAAACTGGAGTACGACAAGGAGATGCTATATCCGCATTGTAATTCAACTTTATATACCATAGGCAAATTATAAAAGAAAGGCAGTATCTTCAATATGGCAACCCAAACAATAGCATATGAGGATGACATAGTAATAATGACAAAAAAACTCCAGATATATGGCAGAAGTATTTTTTCAATCGAGAAATCGAGATAAAAAAGTAGATTAAAAGTTAACGAAGGTAAAACAAAAAATCTAAAAATGTCAAAAAAAGCAACAAATAAAAATCTTAGAATATAACAATGGAAGGATATAACTTTGAAGAACTTACAAGCTTCACATACCTCTGAACTGCAATAAAAAGCGATAATAGTACCTATATGCAAATAGAAATTTACATATAAAAAAAGCAAAGATGACGACATATAAAACTTTAATATGGGAAATAGTGACGTGTGGATGTGAGGTTTTGACTGTCAGTGTAGCCGAAGAGAGTCCTAAATTTAAAATTTAATTTTTAAAAAATCTCTTAAAACACTTGTTTTACATTTTTAAAAAAAAAAAAAATCTTATTCGTAATAAAAAAATATGTGTATACATATATATTTATGGATTTAATATATTTAATTTAATAAAATGATTAGCTTGCATGGAAATTAGAAACGGGCTGATGTTTGATAGAAAGTCCGAGAGTAATCGTGGTAAGGAAAGAATCGAAGAATCGTGGAACGAGAAGATGAGAAGTAAATAAATAAGTAAAGAAATAAGTAATTAAATTAATATTATTATTATTATTATTGAACAACGTAAAGAAACTAATTGTTTACATTATGACTTAAATAATAATTTATTTCACTTAATTATTGTTCATTTAAATTTACTTTTAAAATTTGCTACATTTAACTACAAATATTATGCCTTTTAATATTATGTTCTTCAATTTATTTATTTTTTTTTTTCATTGGTTTATAATTTTTAATTATTTTGTTGCAGCTATTGACACCGAAATGATTCGACTGACTTTAATTTTAATTCCATGAAAGCCAATTAACCTAGATAAAATCGTTTGTATTTTTTTTTTCTTTTTGTATATAAATAATGGCTATTTACAATATAAGTATGGTATTCATTCAAATACATACATTAACAAAAACCACGAAATATAATTAACATGTACAGAATAAAAAGAGAATCGAAACATCAACCATTTATTATAAAATAATAATAATCGATGAAAATAATAATACTATAAAAATGAAACTTTTGAATATTAAAGTTATCTTATTATGTCTCTATAATCGACACAATAATAATGAATCTTATTATTTCTTTTGATATTATTGTGATTAAAATGGTTTTCTACTCAGAAAGAGTATACGACTTTGATTACTTTTGTTGTTGGTAATCGAATTTTTTTTTATGTCATTATCCATTGAATACAATATGCCATTGTCGAAGAAGATTAATTAGTATTGTCAGTACTTTGGGCTGATGATTGCATTGTACGATATTTTAAAAAACTATTTTGTTATATTAGGTGCATAATATTATTTGCCATTGTTTTGAATTCCATATTTAGCCCAAAAAGTTAATGGTAATTTATGTACTTAGTAGCAATGCAATTGCTAGGTTGAATTAATGTCTTAAACATAGTAAAATTTGCTTCTTATGAATATAGATTTTAATCTTTATGTGATGCCATAATGAAACATCTTCAATTAATGATACTCGGTAGCGGATACATATAGAATTTTTTGAATTTTAATTCTATGTATTTTAGTTAGTTTTTAAATTTCATTTATTTATTATACCATGTTACATATTACATACCTTAGTACATTATCATAAATTAAATTAAAAAATTTGCAAAACAGTAATGGTAAAATTAGATAAATGTAAGATCATTTTTAATCAAAAAGTTCACCGCAAATGTCATAAAGTTCCTGACAGTAATTTTTAATAATTGCTTAAACAACTTCTATTTTCTCAAAGCATGGAAAATAGCACACTTTCATCCCATTATTAAAAATAAGAACTCTTATGAAGTAAAAAACTATAGGCCCATTTCTCTATTGTCAAATATTGGGAAGCTATTGGAAAGAATAGTTGCCAAGAAGCTGGAATGTTTTCTGCGAAAATGAAACTTTAATTCCACAATATCAAGGAGGGTTTAGAAGCGGTCATTCAACAACAGATGCGCAAATAAAAATTCATAACGAACTCACAATTTGAATGAGAAAAGGTGTACCTTGATGCTATCATTAGACTGTGAAATGGCTTTTGATTCAGTGTGGACAAATACCTTAATCTATAAGTTACAAACCAAATGGATTCCCAATCCACTATCAGGAATTCTATGCAGTTTTCTAAGAGACAGGTATCTTTACATCGATATTGATGGGAAAAAATCCGACAAAATAAAAATGAGCAGTGGTGTGCCCCAAGGCTCGATCATGGGACTTAAGCTTTTTAATTTTTTTTTTTGATATTCCCCACCAAAAGACAATGTCCACTGAAATGCGTTATGCAGATGACCAATAATTAGTGATGGGAAAGACCCTCAAGTAGCATTATAACATATAGACTAGCACGCAAAACTATTAGCAAAATATTATGCAAAATGGGGCATTAAAATAAACATTGACAAATCGTCCCTTATATGTTTTAGAAATGTTAACGGAAAGGGTCCCATAAACATTGCAAAAAAAAGCAAAGAGCTGGCCCTAGGGGTAAGCCTAATGTAACACGTATTCCAATTAAAAAATAAATTAAATACCTAGGGGTAAGCTTCAATAATCTCTATAAATTCGAACCCGCTAAGAAATCACTCGCAAAAGCAACAATGACATACTTCAGAATAAGACCACTAATATTACATAGCGATTTAAATGTCAAAACGAACAAACAGCTAATTCGTCCAGTGCTTTCATATGCATTTCCTATTTGGTTCACTCTGTCTCCCACATAAGCAGAAAAGTTGCAAATATTTGAAAGGAAAATTTTAAGAAATTGTATTGGAAAGAATTTCGAGACCCTAAATAAAAGATATTCCAACACCTTTATTTACGAAAGCTCAAGAATGAAGCTGTTAATATCTTATATGGTCACAAACAACAGCATCAAGTATTTAAATAAATTAGAGGCACATTCGAATCCTATAACAAATTCTATTATAGACAATTTGCCAAACAATAGCTTTAACGATAACTACTATTTATCACCTTGCACAATTAAAAGCGTAAAATTGCAATTCGAGGACACACAAAATATGAAATGTCTACTTAACTTTTACATTTATTAGTAGCACCGAAAAAAAATGTCATCCTTTTAAATTTTTAAATTTAGTATTAAATTAGTATAAGTCTATACTAGTCAGTTAAGAACAAAACTACATTAGAAAACCGGATGAGAGTTTGCCCTAAAAAAAGGGATAAAAAAAATAAATAAATAAAACCAAACAAATAATCCATATTGTTAGGTGTATTAGAAATCTCTAAATGAGCTACTAAACCGTACATTATAGTTTAGTATACTTATATAATTGTACATTAGCTTTTAAGTTCATAGTAATAAGTAATTGTGAAAAATTTAAGACATAATAAATTAAACTTAAATTTAAACTTAAACTTAGATGCATATTGTGTTGGCAAGAAGAACAGTTCAACTGCACATTATGTTAAAGCATCAGCTGGTAAATTTTTTTCTTGTTAGTATTTTCATTTCTTCAAACTGTTCTATAAACAGTATATCAGCTAGTTCTATAATCAGCAATTTTTCAAATACCTTTGACTTTATAGATGCCTTTTTGACAATATTGATATGACGGTTTGGATAAAAAGCTTTATTCCCTTGGCCCGAAAAACAGCTTAAGATTTGGATAGCGTTGATAATAGGTAATTGATGTACTTTATACCTATTTCTGGAAGTTCTTTTATCATTTTAACAGTTATTTTATCGTAACCTGGTACTTTGTTTAGGTTTATTTAATTTTTAATGACTACCCTCACGTCTTTTAAGCTATATTTATATAGTAGTTAATAATAGATATTATAGTTATGCGAAATGGCAAAGTTTCGAGATATGGTAGATATATTGCTTTACTTATATAAGATGAAGTTCCTGAAGTTCCTCTTTGAAGATCATTTAAGGTTCAGTATCAAATTGGAAATATTGCTTTGTACTTTCGATTAGTACAAAAACAATTTTAAGTGTTAATAATTTGTTTTTTTTTTTTTTTAAATAGATAATAAATTAAATACATATCTTTTACCTCAAAATTTTAAAAGATTAAGTAGAGCTTATTTAAGTCCAATATATTTAAGAATCAGCAGAAGAAAACTTTAAAAGAAATTGAAAACGAAAAACATAAAAAAAAAAAAAAAAAAATAAAAATACATTTTTCTTTCATCTCTCAGGTTGTTTTTAAATATTTTGTTTCAAAACACGTACCAAGACAATGAAATTTAATTCTTAATTTCCATTTACCTTAAAGTCATCGTTGATTTTAATACCATGGATACGTTCTACGTAGATTGTTTTTTTTTTTTTTTTTCTTGTTTTTGTTTCTAAAGCTCTTCCTTTGAGATTTTATGATTTTTTATTTTATTTTTCTCCATAGTATTTGAATTTGTCCTTTATCAAGTCGGCTTATCATATTTTTCTTGACAACTACAACCTAGAGAGAAAAACGAGAATAATAAAAAAAAGTTAAAATAAAATATGAGAAAAATTAAATATATTTTTGGCGCAGATTTGATTGGTATTTTTTTTATTTTTCTGTTTTTGTTTTTGGTTTTTATGGTTTTTATGAGAAAAGAGGAAAGAATATCTTTTTTTATTTAATGTATTATGTGTACGTATAAATGTGCATAATACATAATATAACAAAAACATTTTTTTTTTTTTTTTTTTGGTCCTAGGCTCTTTTGGGAAATTAAAACGACAAGAGAATTAAATTGTCCTTGGATAAAATTTAAGGAAGACAGACATCATGGCGACAAATATAAGATTTTGCATTTTGATTTTTGTTTTTATATTTTGCTTGTTGTTCTATTAAAATTGTAAGAAATACCTTATGAATTCTTATGAAATTATCATTGAGACAATTGTCTAAAAACAAAAAACCAAAAACGAAAAAAAAAAAACAAAACAAAAAACAAAGATAAAGAATACGTGCGACAATGAAAATGTCGGATAAAATAAAACATTGAAAGGAATTAACCAAAACCAACCAATGAAAATTTTTTCCATTTTATTGTATTTTTAATTTTAAAATTGGAAAGAAAAATGCTTTTATTTTGGCCATCACCTAAGACAATAATTATCCACTAGAGACTATATACAGAATATAAAATTGAAAAAAAAATCAACAAAAATAAATAAATAAAAGAGAATTACTTTACGGAAGGAAGTTAAAGATCACTTAATTTTATTTCATTTTCGTTTTTTATTATTATTTTTTTTTCTTTTAATTCTATTCCATAAAAATTACATTAACATTTTGATATTGTTGTTTTTTTTTTGTCTTTCAAAAATTTTAAAAATATTAAAACTCAATTTCCTTGGCTGGATTTAACATTGAACTGTTATATAAAAATTATTCATTCGTTATTTGAATTTAAATAATCTAAACTGTTATTCTTATTGGTAAGAACTTAACAGAATTAAAAATATGAAGTATCTATAGTTACCTATTATTTAAAAAAAAAAAAAATAAAAAGAAATATATAATATTAACTAACAATAGTATAGTTTGGTACTTTCGTATTATTAATTATATAAAATATGTATATAATGTATGTATATTTAAGTTAGACTTTTAATTTATAATCAAGTTCAAATAAAAACGAAAATTTTTAATAAGAACAGTTACAGTTAGGCTTGCCACCTTTTAGTAATAACAGGGGAGGACATAAAAAAAAAATCAAAAACTTATTAGTATGTTTTTCATTAAGTATTAAAAATTAACAAAATCCTCTTATTTCGTGAGTATAGTAAATATTTATAAAAATTATGACTAATTTAAGTATTAAAAAAAATTACAAAACAACTAAATATACTCACTCTGAGTAGGACTAAAAGATTATAAACAAAATAAGAAAATTCAAATAAGTATAACAAAAAAAATTAACAAAACTATATTCTTCTAAACTAGATATTTTGTTTATAAATATGAATTAATTTTAATAATAATGAAGTATTAATTAATTAATATTAATTATTTTTGTAGGTGTATTTTTCATTAGTTTTTGCTAAATTAATTAGCTTATTATCAAACTTAATATTCTCATAAAATTCCTGCCACCAAGTTTCTTTTTGGTTAAAATATATTATTAATTCACTCTTAATTAACTCAGTTGAGCTTTCTTCATTCCATTTAGTATTCATGGCAGAAAACACTCTTTCCGTAAACGCACTACTAGCAGGGATTATTAATAAATAAGAAATTACTTTAATAATGTTGCATAAAACACCGGAAAGTAGTTAAATATTTTCATATATTTTTCATTGATGTTTGATAACTCTTCAAGCTTTAATACATGTATACTTTTTTCTATTAAGCATACTTCTTCAAATAGGCTATCTCATGTTAAAATCAGTTATTATTTTTTTGAAATAAAGTTTGTTAATAACACTGCTAGTATATCTTCAAATTTGAAAAACCCTGTATTTATATATATCGTTCATTAATATATTTTGGAGTTATTCTAATAAACTCAATTAAATTATTTTCGATTTCAGATTTTTCTTCTACATTTTCTATTTTTGCCGCACTTCGTAACTAAAATATCTTTTTTCTATTCTGTCATTAAGTTTGCATTTAAAGTCCTCAAAAATATGAGTGAATTCAATAGCAATTTTTTTTATAGTTTCTGAATACATTTTCAGGATATGTGACAAAAACAGCATGTACATTTCAATTTTTGGGCATATTTTGTTATTTTTTATTCGCAAAATTTGTTTTTCCAATTCTTCACTAATAAAATATGACTTTAATGCTGACCATGTAAATATAACTCTATCGATGGCGGTAATAAAGGCAATCATTTTGTAGTTACATGCCGAATTATTTCTTTAAATTGAATATCGTCACAAAATTCAATTAATTTGTCTCTACGTTGTGCGCTATTAGAGAAATTAACATATACGTTTGTGTCGGTTTCAAAATAAAATTTTTCAACGATTTATGCTTTATATGGAGGACATTTTTGTGTCGTTGGAGTACGGAGGTATTTTCTTGCTAAAAGAGGACGGGTTGCATTTTATTGTATTAACGTTAACTATTGTTATTTAACTGTTGTAATATACCATAAATAATTTTTTATTTTTATTAAAATTTCATTACTTTAAAAATTCAACACCTCTGTCCTGAGATTTATTTAACCTGCAATTTCTTTATGTGTAGAATCTACTCAAATTCACTTTTATTTTTAAAATTTTTCAAAAACCGAAGGTCCTGGTCCCTTTTTACTGATAAAAGTAATTATATTCAAAATTCTTGTGATTGTGATTAATTTCCGATAGGTGTCCTCCTATATATCAATATTTTGGAATTAAAATTTTCTTCGGTCGTACCTATCTAGATCCCTACTTACTCATTTTTTTATTTTTTATTATGCTTATAAAAAATAAAACATATTACAATATACACAAGTGTACAAAAGAAAAAAAAAACAAAATATAATTTTAAACCTTAATCTTATTCTAGATCTTAATATTAAAATTGACGTTTATACAATTTTGTAATTTATTACCAAAGAATGTTAGAAAATTATAAATTTATATCAACTGGGGGGCGCAGTAGGTAGAGCGCCTGCCTTTCAACCGAAAGGTCCCGGGTTCGATTCCCGATGAAGCAAAAAAAAAAAAATGCTTCATTGGTTTTTCGAGCTGGCCAAGTGTGATTTGTCAATGGGATATAATAAATGAAAAAAAATAATTGAGAGTTAATCTGGTAACAAATAAAATAAAATAGAGCTATTCTATTTAAGAAGGCTTAGTTCCTGACAATAGTAGTAGTTTTCCACATTTAATGAGTCGATAAGCCAGCAATTTGTTAAATAAAATACTCGAAATAATGTAGATAGTGTAAAATTGCACTACAGTACTTAATTAAGCACGAAAAGGTGATTCTACCTAACTTACAAATTATTATAATCCATTTTAATGTGTCAAACTCGATGAGCAATTACTAGGTTTAACAACGGTAATTTGTTCGCCTACCGTCGAAATATTTAAGATAAAGATAAAGATTTGTAGGCCAACTTTATATGTCCTTTTCCTTTTCGAAATGTGCGCCTTTTTATTAAATTATATTAATTATTTGGTATATATTTTGGTATATTATATATTTATATTATTTTTTATTAGTTATATTATATCTTTATTAAACCTTTGGAACAATTACAATATAATTATAAAAATAAATTTATGTAATTATAAATTTAATGAGAAATTATGAAAATTTCTATGGGATTTTCCTTTTTAATAAATAAAAAGAACAAGTTCGATTTATTTATTTACATATTGATACATAGATATAGAATTATACCACCATTGTATCTGAAAGAAATAACTGCTAAAAATAATAGTAATGTTAATTAATGTACCATCTCTATCATAATAGATAGACAAAAAACAATTACGGTTGTCAGTTGTCGATAAATACAACATTTTGGTATCATATTAGACTTTTTTTCGAATAATTCCGCCTAGCCAGAAATCTAGTACGAAAATGTTGGCATTTGATAAGAAAAGTATCGTATTTTCAAATGCGTTCAATTATTAGGTGACATTTAAAGTTTTGAAATAATTTTGTGCTAGTTTTAAAAAGTATTATTAAAAGTAAATTGTTGTTAGGTAATTATTGTTTCTTGGGTTGTACCTAATCATAAAAATAAAATTTTCAAAATAAATAAATGTGATGTGAACCAAACGTGAACCAATAAATAAATACAATTATAGATAGGTATATATTGTTAAATTTTTTATCTTATTTCCCTTTTTAATGTCTTAATTTAATGATTTAAAGAATTAAAGAATTCCAATCCAGAATGTAAACAAATACCGAAATAGGCAAACTGACATTTTAAAACTTGTACTAAATTGTTTTAAAAAATAAGTGCTGCCGGCCCAATTTGTATCTTTCATTGTATCTAAGTCTTTTATAATACCAATTTCATACTCAACTGACACAATTTCATACAGGGGATTGCATCCATTATGATAGGGGTTATAATTTAAAAAAAGTTTTTTTAATTTCTCTTAGCGTGGGCAAAATTATATTTTCAACATAACTATTGATACTCTTGATCTAAATAAAAAAAATGGTGTACGTGAGACTTTCTCGATGTTATGATTAATCATTTTTCATTTTATGAATTTGTACAAGGTGCAAAAAATGAATCTATTCTATTGAAGAAGGCTTAGTTCTTGACAATAGCTGTAGTTTTCCACATTTAATGAGTGGATAAACCAGTATAATTTGTTAAATAAATACTCGAAATATTGTGGATAGTGTAAAATTACAGTACAGTACTAAATGAAGCACTAAAAGGTGATTCCTTAGTTACTGTCAAGAGTGTGAAACAAGAAAAAAAGTTATTAAGAGAACCCACAGTCGTTGGTAAAAAACGGATTTCTTTGAAGCTCGTTGAATGTCAACAGATGACTTATTGTAACAACTCGACATGTGTATTCCAGTGTTGACGGTACTGTGTTGACGAAAATCTAGTTCCAACTACAATAAAATTGCATAATATAAATTACAGTTTTTTTCAAATATAGTTTATAATATCTGGTTTGAAGCTATATTTAATATTTAATAAAATTAATTCAAATTTTCAAGCGACTCATAAAACAAGAAAAAAAAGAAATAAAAATGATTACTCCTCCGAAATTCAAATTTTAGTTTGAAAATTTTAACTATTTTGTTTATTTATTATTTTTTATACAATCTAATATGTTTATTTATTTATTGAATTCGTAAATTAAATTAATTAAATATTTTATTAACTTTCAATTCAAAACAATAATAAGTTATAAATACAAAAATCAGGGTGTATGTGTAGGATTCATTTGAAGAACAGAAACATAACTTTTTTCAAGGTTAGTATTTTTGACAGCAAAGTTTTTTAACTAAGCTCAGATGGAACATTATTTCGGATCACCAAACTTTATCAAATTCTAATAAATAATTATTACCTACTGTGATAATTGAAAAAATGATAAAGTAGAGCCAAAATGTAACTGTTTATAATTAAGTAAATTAAATGTTTTGCTTTTGATATAAATTTTATTATCTCTATTAACCAGTAACGTTTTTACTTTTCAGTTTCTTTAAAAATAAATATGCTACAGTTATTTCGTCAGTTCTAAGAGTTAGCGTAGCTTTCCACTTTTAACATATTGTTTACTTTTCATATATGCAGTTATATCGTCAGAAAATATTTACTTACTAACGTAGGTGGCCAGCAGATCATATAGGTCCTGGCCTCTCAATTTTTGCGGTCACGAGCAGATTCTCTCCAGTTGAATATGCGAAATGGTTTTAAATCTGCTAATGCCTCGTCTCTCCAACGGGGATTGGTCTGCCCCGTCATTCGACGTCCACAGGATATTCATTTTTAGTAACGTTATTTAATTTGCTTAAAATTTATCCTTTGTAATTAACCGAATGGTCTTATTTGAAACCATTGTGGGTGTTCTTGGTTGCCTTTTCCTTTACATGTTTTTAAAAACAACTTATTTTCTAATTTACAAAAAAAGAAATACTGAAATTTTGCAGAATGTTTTCAAGGCATTTAAATAATTAAAATTTTATATTATTAAGTATATAATAATATATCCATACATTTATAATATTATATGTAGCTACATTATTATTTTATAAAATTTATATACCTCAAAATGGAATTGTTTTTTTTTATTTTTATAGCCTATCATATGTTTTCATTGATTTTTATTTATTGTTTTGGAGTCACAGTGTCTCATAACCTATTATCGAAGATTTAACATTTTTATATCGTCACAAAACATTTAAAAATTTCGATTGTAAGTAATAAAGTACAGGATGTTCAGTGATATAAGATCGAAACAAGTTTTTCAAAAAATACATTTTTCCTCTTGAATTTGAAGTCTCCAACATTTGAAATCCGATAGAATTTTTTCGAAGTAACAAAAATATACGTTTTGTAGATTTAAGTTTCAATTCTAGTTGGTATTCTATATGGTTGGTTAGTTATTCTAGCCATTCACATGATTTTAAGCGAATAGTCGATTTATGACCTGGCTTTCTCGTTTAAAAGATTTTACAAATATACTTTATCAAGTCAGATAGTTAAGCTCTCAAGGCTTTTAAGTTATGAAATTTCATTTAGAACTAGCTCCGAACATGGAACCAAATTCCATCTTAATACTTCACCAATAAAAACTGTATAAAATATAATTGGGCATAATCAGAGTTGTTCAAATTTCAGTGCCAACCGAAAACCACCGATTCTCATTTGGTATTAAACACTTTTTAGCTACTAAAATTTTTACAATTGAAAAATTTCAGAATTTGAGCTGCTAAGTCTGGCGTTTTTCATGAAAAAATTACCACGAAAATATGTCTATATTTTACGGTAGGTATGTGTGATCTTTTCATTTAGTTTAACATTGGTATATCTACTAATTTTTTGGTTCTTTTGAATTAGTTCCAATATGAACTGGTTTTTTCCAGATTAAATGATTTTTACTCAATACTAGAATAGTGAAGCAGCCTTTAGTTATTGCATCTTTCATTTATATGGAAACTAATAATTTGCTTTCAATTCTTATAATCTAACTTTATTTAATGATCCCTGCCGCTGTAAGATCATTAGTATTTTATTACAAGTTTAGGATATTATTTGATTGTTTAGAACATATTTTCTCATTAATCGATGGTGTCCCATGTCAAGTAGTAGATTTCTTACTAGTCAGTTGAGATGATTTCCCAGCTTAGATGTGTATTTTCTTCCAATTCTATAAATAGTTTCTTCGATCGTTTAAATCTTTATGTATGTTACCATTTTTTTATATACCATGATGCAACCCTTATACTTCTAACTGCTTTGAATTGAGCTCTTTTTATTTTTTCAATAATAGAGGGCATCCATTCCACATAAAATGAAATTAATAAGTCCAAATTTGCTTGATTATAATCTTATATAGAAGTACTTTGTATTGCAATTTTAGTTTAGACTTTCTGAAATGCATTCCGAAATATTTGACATCATTGAGTTGTGGTATTATTTTATTATTTATCATAAGAGAAGAGCATGTTCCCTTTCTTAGTGTAAATACTAATGCTATGGAACTTTTCGTTTCATTAAATTTGACTCTCCCATAGATTTAGCCATTTTTCTATTTCTTCTAAATGATTGGAAACATATTTTAAAACTATTTTGAGACACGCGTTAGAACCTAAAATTGCTCTTTCGTCAGCAAAAGTAGAAAAGGTCGTTTGATTGTTTATACGCATAGCTGACGTATATACAATAAGTAAAGAAGTGAACCAAGGACTTTGAGATACTCCAGCTTGAATTGGTTGTGTATATGACGAGTAGTTCTTGTGTTTGATGATGAATTTTCTCTTTGTTATGTCGTGGATCGTTCCTTATTTAATGAATAATACCTTCATTTCATACTTTATCGAAGCCTTGAAATATATCGAGGATATGGTGGTATGGTATTGTTTTCCTTCGAATGTTTTGCTAATTTCACTGACTAGTCGATATACTTTTTTTGAAGCTGCTTTTCTGAAGCCAATTTGTTTGTCAGGCATAGTTCGGTATATTATGAGTGTTTTTTAAAATTGTTTTACTAATAATTTCTCAAATAGTTTACAGAGAGTTGGTAACAAACTGATATGATATGGTCTGTATGAAAATAATAAATGATAAATAAGATATTTTTTGCTATTTTTTAGGCAATCTACAATATAAATATGCCATCCCACTTCTAATTAGTAGCTTCCGGATTGTAAAAACATAAGGTTTTCTCAATTACCTATTTTTTAAAAATAATTTAGAATTCAATGTGGTTTTCACCTAAAATAAAATGTATATACGCTATGTTGTGGAAGTTGCTCCCAGTAGATGTAGTTTTGTCGTTTATATTTGCTTAAAAGCAGTTAGCGTTCGGGTGTTTATTCCATAATAAAAATGTAAGAACTTGAAACAGAGAAAAAAGAAAATTAAACATTGCGTTTTTAAATTTGCTCAATTATCTGCCAACAATTATAATTAGAGTTATTAAATAAAATTTAATAAAAGATAGTTAGATATAATAATTACATACTAGTTCAGTATAGAATATACGTCTATCATGATGCAACGTAACTATACAGAAATGTTAAGTAAAATAAAACTAAAATTAAAATTTGATTATTTCTGAATTGTATCTGACTGCAGAAAATCACAGGTGAGCATTTTTTGTTTCTTAAATAAAGTTTAGAAAATTACTGTGGTTGACATAGAGTGTACAAATATATAAAAAAAAAATATAATAAAAAAAAGTTTATAAACTTCAATTAAGGATTCAATTATTTTGAACAATTTCAGATGTAAGATTTTGTTTTGTTCCGTTTTGCTCGGAGCCTAACATTAAAATGCTAGGTAGCTATATATATGTATTTATATGAATGTGTGGTTCTAAAATTAATTTTGTTTTTTTAACATTCGATTTCAAAAAATATACAAATACCACGAACACAAAAAAAAAAATTAAATAAAAACAAAATGGCAAACACAAAACCTCTCTAAAACTGACATAAAAGAAAAACCACAACCCAAAAGATTTTTCCTCGAGCCTAAAAAAATATTTAAAAAAACAATAATAGAAAAAAAAAATGAAAATTTAATGAAAATTTTTATTAACCAAGAAAAAAAAAACAGACAAAAAATTTTATTTTTTTGTTTTTATAATATTTTTGTTTTATTTTTTTTTTTTATTTTATTCTAATATAAAAACATAATTTTATGTTCTGAAAAATTTTATTACTATATTCACAAATAATCAGTGAAAGAAGCAAATAATGTGTAAACCCAAGCGACGAGAATATTGTAATAAAATGTGATATTGGAAAAGGAAAATTAAAAAATTCTTTTTTTTACTTATATATAATATAAAATAATATAATATGTATCTATATAATCTATATTTATATTATTGTGATCTTCAACGAGAAAAATTCTATAGAATAGGGTGGACTTAACATATTTTGTAAAATATTAGAAAAACGGTTACAATCTTTGAACCTTGAATGTTTAATTATTTAAAAAATAGATTGACGGTATAAAAAAAATGGATTCTCGGTGAACCATAATTTATATAAGCTGTGAATCGAAAATGTCAAACTCAAATTAATTGGAGAAGCATTTTGTAACCTAGAACATGTAGTTTGACAACCATTTCAAGTTATTTTTGCAATTATTTGGATTTTTTACATTTTGTCGCAATATTTTTACAAATTATTTTATATTTTTGTTTTACATGATGCAGATAACCTATCTTTTAAGTTTAACCATTTACTGCTAACATGTGTCTCAGACACATTATAGAATTTTGGAAAAAAATAAGCACAAAAAATGCATTTTATCAAAATGACTGAAAAGAGTGAAAAATAAATTTAAATTAATAAAACAATTCAACTCATAATTGCCAGTGATTTCAACTAATTTCAATTGTTTTTATTTTTCAGTTAAAAATTGTGATTTAATGGTCTGACGTATCTTAGTGTTAAATAAAGTTATTTTTTTTATGTTGGTAGTTAAGGTTAGCATAAAACTGGATTTCATACATCTAAAAATTTTATTTTGATTAAATTTGAAGTACAAAACATGCAAATGTATTTGAGTAAATCATAAAACTAACTCGAACTATTGTTTTTCTTTTAAAATTTTTCAATAGAATTCAATGCAAAACGATAATTGTCCAACATGATACAATAAATAAATATAACAAAAATGTTCAAAATATTAAAACTTTATAATAGAAAAATTTAGAGATTCCAAGGTGTGACATTAGACTTAGCTGAATATTAATATAAGATCATTTATTTTCAGTTTTTTTTTTGTATGATAAATTAAAGGACAAGTAAAAAAAATAAAAAAAAAAATAAAAAAAAAAACAAAAACATGCAAATGACATACTGATGATTTTATTTAAATTATTATTTGTATATTGATTTTTATGTATATTTCGATTAGATAATTTTTTGTTTCGATAATTGATAACACTGCAAAAGTAGTCATCTAAGATTGACTTTAAAAACTACATTACTCAAATCAAACTTTTAGTCGATTAGACTTCAAATGCAGTTTATTTTCGCTTGGCATTTCCGGTTACACCTTATTTAAATAATTTTGTTCTTGTTATTATTCCATTAGAGCAACATTATTGTTATTGCGTTGAAACTATTTATTGTGACGCATAGTTTTTTTAGATCGTGTAGGATATTTTCTTAAGTGCGAGGTTAATGGGAAGTTTCCGAAAATTTGGAAGAAAGTGCATAAAAGTTTGTACTAATATATATAGAAAGCCCAATTCCGAATACAAGCATTACTACTCTAATAAATAGCAAGGAAGCAAACATAATTTAGAATCGATAATTTGATTATAAAATTAATTCGAAGACATTATGATAAAGCACAAAATACTCCGGAAAATGGTTTAATATCGTGTATTCTACCACAATGAGGAGCAGGTCAAAAAGACCTTGCTCACGGGTTTCATAGTTCCGGAGCATTTTATCTATTTAGATAAAAACGGTTATATTTAAAACCGTAATCATGTCCATCTATTATACCATTATAGAAATGTAAAGCTATTAATTATAACCCAGGCAATATTAACGGAGAAATTTTAAAATTTGAAATGTCCATACCAGATAAAGACAAATTAATTAAAGCAAACTATTGGTGGTTGGAAAACTCTAATTGTAATTAGCACAAAGTATAATATACATTATTTTTTTAATTAGGTTAATCAGTTTTAGTTAGATTAAGTTAGACTAGGTTTTTAAAAAATAACTATTGGTTCTTACTTCCTACTTTTCAAATAATATAATTCAAAATCATAAAAACTTATATATGTTCATATATTATATGTTCATATTTCTTATTCCTTTGTTATTTAATTTTTATCTCCATATTTTATTTTTTCTTTAAATTTTTTATTAAAATTATAATTCTTATATTAATTAAATTCCTTAAATATTACACATCGTTTTGATATTTTATATTTAAAACGTGCTACAATTGTTTTAAGACAATGTTTATAATATACTTTAATTAATATTTTAAGATTTTAAACCTGAACAATGGGAGTTATCCAGCATACCATTGAAGAATTTCCTGTGTGTTATCACAAAGTCAGGTATCCTTATTGTCTCAGAGACTGACTAACAAACACAGGTTATTGCAATAAGCTCATTTGTGGCTGAGCTGATATAAGGCAGAAGAAAATTAGATACTAATTATTTTGTTGCTATTTATAGGATGCGGCTTCTTTATTATTTTCTTAAATTAAAAATAAATAAAAAAACCGTTTATTACTTCAGAAGATAAAAATAATAACGCATAAATTTTTATAAACATAAAAAATTAAAATATAATATGCATTAAATTCCCAATATTTTAGCGAGATTTGTCAAATATCTATTAAAACTACTTAATTTACGCAAAAATCCAGGGTACCCAAAATTTAAAAGTATTTAAAGCTCTTAAATAATGAATTAGGTTCTGCTCAAAAAATTATTTCTATGTTGCAGATCAAAAACTACCAGCTAATTCACAAATTTGGAGAGGTTGTATAGCATTAAAAAATATCGATTGATCTTATATTATTTTTTAGTTCCATAGTTTTGAAGATAAGAGCTCTTCAAAATAAATTACTCAGAATGTTAGTAGAATGTTAAAATGTTAATCATTCTTCAGTGTATACATTTTGACGCGCGCATCTACCGCTAAACATTTAATTATAATTCTTAACCGTTACTTTCGAAACGTCAAAAAATACGATTGTGAGACGCGTTGTTAAACTTTTATTATCACAATATCAAAATCACGTGTTTGATTTGTAATGTCTATACAATGTATTATTTGACGTTAATAAACACTTCTTGCATTTTTTCGATCATTTCTTTTTTGAATGTCATTAGAAACATATGATTAATATTATATTTTCATTGTTATATTTTATATTAAATATTATACTGTTTTGCATTTAAAAAAGAAAATTTAAGCATGAATTTAGCGAGATTTGTCTGTTTTATTTATTTCTTTTTCCTACTAAAAAATGTCAGTTAAGAAAACAAAAAATTTTTTTTTATTTATTATTATTTTTATTTATTATTTTTTTTATTTATTAAAACAAATAAAAAGACTCACTCAATTGATTATTTCCTGATACATTTAAATTTTCCAAATTATTATCAACGTCAAATAAATGTCTTTCAGAAACTCTCGATACCTTCTTTGCACATTCGAGACGTCGGGAATACAAAATTTAGGCGTTTATAAACTCAACACATTGTTTTACAATTTTGATTTGATGAATGTAAACGCATAAGACATTGTGTTTCAACCTTTTTTAGACATTTCGAAAGTCAAGGTAATACTTAATAAAAATCGCATACTTAAAATTACCTAATAAATTTAGTGACTTTATTTTAAGTGTTAACGATTATATTAATAATAAAAGTGAATAAGAACTTAAGACATAAAGGTTAAAATATTTATTTAAAAAATTAAAACAATAAATAATAATTAAAAGCGTTCACAATATGGTACCACCGGCTTTTGTTTAGAACATCTTTTGTGTATAGAATCACAAACGTCAAAGTTTTCGGAATGAAATAAAATAATAGAGGACTTATCCAAGTTTATCAAAGGAAGAAGGACAAGCTATTTTGACTATATAACGAGAAATGACAAATATGAAACTGGTCGAATTACTCATTGAAGGAAAAAACACATGAAAATCAAAAAACGTTAGGCCCCTATTACACATCAATCAATGAACAATCAATGGTCAATATATTGTCAATATTTTGACCGTCGATTGATGAGAAATGATTGATGGTGGTTCTATTCTCATCAATCATGCTGTCTAATTCTCATCAATATTGCTGTCAAAATCAGCGGAGGTAAAAAAATGGCTTTTTGGGGAATGTTCAGATAAGGTTATAATATTAATTTATAATATAATTCTAAAAAAAACAATTTTTATATTAATTTTAATAACTATAGCAATTATTGTAAAAAAACAATTGATATATTTTTCAAATGTGCAAAAAAATAATTTGTGGTTTTTTATATGCAACATTTACTTTAAAAATTCAACTTAAACTAAAGTAAAAAACATTCCTCCAGAAATTATATTTTCAATATTCATATATGTTTCGAAATTATCAAAATATTCAGAACACTTCAACAATATGTCCTTGCAAAATGTCAAAATATTGATAAAAATATTGATGAGTGCATGATTGATGTGTAATCGCTCATCATTCTTTTCATCAATATATTGTCAATATATGGACAAGAAGATTGATGGAAAGAATGATGACACCTTAGAAAGCAGATATTTTGGCTGAGAAACATATAAAAACCGCACTTAGAACATTTAGAGCATTGGTTCATATAACCAGATAGCGTGTAATCAATGGTTCATAAAAAATATGTAAAGTGATCGACTTAGCTTCTAGAAATAAAAGCATAGCAGTTGAAGTAGAAATAAATGTAGTAGGTATCTACAATATTGAATTTAAGGTTATGCAGGTATTAAAATGAAATTTCATAAGTTTACAATTTTATTATTTTAGGACTACCTAAGTGAATAGTTCTAAAAAATTAAATTTCTTCTATTTCTTGCTGCATAGAATCCAATCTCTTTTAGTAATATTATATTCTTACTATTAAAATTTTGGGTAATAAAAAATAATTTGTAACCATTTTACGCAATTAAAAATTAAATCGAGTAATTTTAAAATAGCTATACTTACAATAATAAATTATTATTATTACAATCTTTAGTTTGATTAAAGTTATTCGCCACTGATCAAAATACAAAAACTTACTTAAGTATTGTACCGCCCTTTTATCAATGTAATATAATATAAGAAATTGTTCATGCCCCATTTACTTTAGGGTTATATCAAAAAATTTATATTTTTTGTTATTTTTATTTTATTCTAGACAAATAATATCCTTAAAAGAAAAATAGCCATACATATAGAGAATATTGTGATGATAGGATAACAAGATTTATTTATTATCGTTTTTCGCCATTTCATTCGAAAAATCGTTTGACAATGAAAACTGTTATTACCATTCCAGCTATAATCAAATGAACGGGGTAAAAAAGAAGCCATGCCGAACAGACAGCAAATAAAAAAACCTAAAAACAAAAAACAGAAAAAATCGAAACAAACAAATAAAACCCCGAGAATCCTGAGTGTCTCGCTTATTTGAAGCATTCAAGTAATAAAAGGGGGAGTGGAAATTAATATATTTATAGATGAATGGATAGTGAACAAAAAAAAAAAAAAAGAATTTATAAATTTTTCCATTTTCTTGGAAAATATAATAATATATATTTATATATATACAAAGAAAAAATAAAAACTAGATAAATTGACCAGTAGATTAATTTTTGGTAATAAATTTTTTTTTTATTATAAAAAAGAAACTGTGAGGAGGGCTTCGTACTCTGCATACAATTAAATTAATTTTTATATATTTGAATATAAATGTCTTCGAACTATGCTACAATATAGATGTACATACACACACATGTTTTGTGTATTAAGATGAAAAAATTTTTTTTTAACTTGTTTAAAAGAAAATCAGAAATTTTAAATAAAGGGGTAAGAAAATTGGAGATTTATGGTATTTTTAAGTAATTGTTACTAAAAGCAAGTTTTAAAAAAAAAATTTGTTTTTTATTTTTTGTGTAGTGGGGTTATTTATTTTCTTTTGAATTTATACAATTACTATAGATAACCTTACAAAAATAAATTTTGAGAAGCAATTTCCTGATCAAAAATCACATTTCAGAACGTTCTTCAAGTCATTGATTTTTTTTTTTTTTTTGCTGTTGTATCAAGAATATAATTTTTTGGTTAGAATTTGTTTAGTTAGCTGTTATTTATCACAATGTAATGTTTGGGTGATTCATAAAAGACATTTCAAGGTTGTTTTTGAAATTATTATATTAATGAGGCATAATAATCACTGCATCAAATTCTAATTGTTTTTAAAGTAGAGTTATTAATTATAAGAATGTTAGTGAACGTAAAGAAATGGATGGTCTACAAGGTTATAAGTATCGAAAAGAAAATTTTTAAGGTAAATATAATAGATATAATTAAAAAAACTATTGTATAAAAATTCAGGTCTATTTTTGGAAAATTAAAATATTTTAAAAAATATGGTCACCTGCAGAAACTGTGGTACCTGAATATGGACTTTGTGAGTGCTATTTGAATAGATTTTGTTGAAATAGAGTATTCAGATATTTAATGGGTTACACCTTTCAGGCCCGGAACCATTGTCTCAATTGAAGAGATAATTTAATACTAGATAGATAAAAGTATTTAAAATAACTCTTTGACCAAGATTTAATATGAAAAATATTATAGCAGTTGAGTTTTACTGGCTCTTTTCGTATAAGACCAAAAAATAACTGCTTACATTTACGTAAAATTATGTTGTGTTTTAGAACAAAATGCTTGCTCCAATCGTCCTGTACCTTTATAGTTCGCAACCATATCTTTTACCACACGTTCGCCTTAATTTTTTTCCGGATTACGTCCCTGTTTACCGGTATATATTTGTCCATTTAGAGGATAAAATGAGCGTGAGTCGCAAGCCCACCAAATTTTGATTCCATATTTTACCGGTTTTTGTGGCATATAAATCGTAAACTTGGTTCTGCCTCTAAAAAGAAAAAGTTGTTCGTCAACTGTTATACATTCTGATATTTTATAAAGGGATTTCAAATTATTATTCATCATCTCCCAGATACCATTTATAGGAGCAGTTTTATCAATTTTCAGACGTTCATTTCGATTGTACGGATTATCGAACCGAATAAATCTGCTGATATCCCAAAACCTAATTTTGTAAATATACCATAAAAAATAAATACCTATTAATTCCCATACTAGCCCAATATAATGGGTTTGAACCCATTGAATTTCAAAATTTGAACATGTGACACCTGCAGTAATTAATATACCTAAATAGGCTTCAAATTCTTCCAAAGTTAGTAATTTTCATTCTTTTAGCTTTATTTTAGGATGTAAACGATTATATTCTTGATAAATTGATATGGCTTTCCTATTGGTTTCGCGAATTATTATATTACACATATTATCATCCAATAAGTTTTCAAATATTTCGCGAATGCTTATCATTTTAGTTCGCTGTACTGGGCCATTTCGTTCCCGCATGATCAAATGATGATTTACTCTAGATGACACAGGAGGATCACTTTGCCACTGAGTACCATCTTTGCAATGCCACAACCCTCTAGATGTTGACTGAATATTACTATCAGATGTTGTAAAAATTTCTTCATCACTACTGGTATTATAATCAATTTCTACACTTTCATTATCACACACATCTTCAACATCTGAGTCTTCGATTTGCAAGACCTCCTCAATTTGAGTATCATTAAGAGCACTTTGCCTCGGAAACACGATATTTTCATCATCTAACTCTACATCAGAAAATTTATTATCTTCTCTTACAAAAGTGTGACGTGAAAGAGCTTGTTGTTCTTGTGGAGACAATCTAACAAATGAATGAATAAGATATGCGCGTAAATGTAATACACTTCAATGTATTTAAACTGTTTCCAATTATAATTCTATACCTACCCATCAGATATCTCATCCATGATACGAAAACACTACACAATAATTCAATTAAATACTTCAAGACAATAACCTTTTATGACAAGATATTCGGCAAAACTAAGCTTAATTATAGGTTAAAAATTTCAAAATAGATAAAAACTGAAGAAGGGAACTTCCCGAAATAATATTTTAATCAAAACGGCAGCATTACTTTAAAAATGTTGCTAAACATTTGGCAACAAAATATTATATTCATTTTTCATACAAAATGTATTGCATACCCGGATATGCTGGTTATTGACGGAACGTATATTTTTTGGGTATAGACAGAAGGGTTAAATAGTTTAGGTAGGTGGCCAAATATGAATAAACTTAAATTAAATATAGATAAAACTAAATGTTTAATTGGTAATGGAAGGGAAAATGAAAATCATAATATTATAATATATAATAAAAACATTGAAAGAATCGAAGAGATAAAGTACTTAGGACTAATAATAGATTGGAAATTAAATTTTAAAAATAATATTAATTATGTTTATTAAAAAATCGCTAAAACAGTAAATTTTTTTAATAAAATTAGAAATAAAATATCTATTAAGTGTGCAATCAATTTACATAATACAATGATCAAACCATACTTTGAATATTGTTCTTCTATATTATTTAGAAGTTACAATTATTTGTAATTGTGAAATCATGGGTAGATTGCACAGGCTTCAGGATAAGTCTATGAGAGTTGTTCTGAGATTGAATCGCTATGCTTCTGTTCATTCAATGTTGGACACGTTAAAATGGCTAAATATTGAACAACAAATTAAAATATAATTTAAGAAATAATGCCAACTTTAGACTAGATTCTTATAGAAAAGAAAAAACAAAAAATATGATCATACACAAAGGCTTGCAATTATATAACAATCTTCCTAAGATTGAATTAGAACTGTAAAATCGTTTAAGTAGATTTAAAAACCAAATTAAAATTTATGTAAAGGATAATTTTAAAATGAATTAAATTAGATAAACTTCTTATTAAGTAAATTTGTTTCAATTAATTGTTAATGCATGAATATCATCTTAATTATAAATAGTTTTATATGAACTAAATAAAATAATAAATAAAATTAAATGAAATATAATAAAATAATCAAAAATTATCCGACCGATATGGTGTTGTGGTTATGTCATTTGATTACCAATTGAAAGGTCCCGGATCAGAAACCCACTCAGAGCATGGATGTTGTAAACAGTTTTTTCAATCAGTCCTTGGAATTAATTTGGAATACAATTTGATTATTACTAAAATAAAGAGGAACTAACTATATGCTATTATGAAGTCGAAAATAATCTACAATAAATATAGCTTCCCGCATTTAAATTAGTAGACATATAAATTACAAAGAAAAAATAATTATATTATTATATTGGGTATTCCTAATTTCTATTTTTCTTTCCTGAAAAAATCGTTATCAATGTATTTTTTATACATTTTGAATTAAGCTACACTTCTTTTGGGTTGGGTATTCTGATAAATAAAATAATAAAATTGAACTTTTTCAGGGGTACTAGGTTATATGAAAGAAGTAGTCAGGTCCGATGATCATGTCAATTCGGGATGACATGTTGAAATTGGGGTCACCTAAATCATAGTTATTTCATGCTCATCGGTGCTTTGTTAACTTGTCAAGAATATGTATAGTGTTTGCGCCCATAAACTTAACTTTAGTTAAATGCATGATAATAATATTACTGATAGCTTTCCATTATCGATGACTCTTTCAGTAGATAATATTCAATGGACAAGAATATAATACCTTTGCTCTAGTTCTTGTTAGAAATATCCGTTGTTAAAATAGTCTAATATGAAGTTGACTCTGAATTAAAGAGAATTCAACAAGGTTGAGATCGATTGGTTGAATCAAGAATGTTGCTCTGCTTTGTAAACGTTCTAGATTTAATCACACTTCAACATTTTTTAATCGGAAAAAAACAAAAAATTCTTGTTATTTCTTATTTTTGCAAAAATAATGCAGCTAAGAGGTACACTCACACTCAATTGAGGTATCTGAAACTTTTAATTACATAAATTACTTTCCTTCTTCCAACTATTCTAAACGCTTACTTTTGAGTTATTCGGTGTAAAAAACTGGTAAAGTTGAGAAATATTGCATTAACCACTTAACACCTACAACTTTGCATTTTATCATAATTTTACGAAGTTTTTATTGCATCAGAAATTTATTTGAAAAGTCGGTAAACAATGTATACTGAATGCAATTTAGCTTAGTATTAAAATACGTATTTCAAGAACTACGTGTTACTTAGTGATAGTAATAAAGTTAATTGGAAATTGAAATTTATTTTATTAGGAACATTTCGTTAATCCGTTATTTTCAAATTATTAATTTAATTTGTTTAGGTCCATAACAAATCGTTCTAAATTGTTTCTTATCCATAAAATATCTACAAAACACTTTCCAAAACAGTTGGTGCACCTAGTTCTGAAACAAGAACGATTCTGCCTTAGGATTAATCAGTAAGCCTCTATTATTCGCTGTGGCGGAGTCATATAATGTGAGCATATGCACCAACCATTTATTATATATTTATTAAAATTCAGATACAATTTTCATTAAATTGAATTAAATTTTTTTATCCAGGTCCCGTATCACACGCTTGTGAGTATAATACTTAAGCCGTCAAAATATGAC
This sequence comes from Argyra leucocephala, assembly GCA_963942445.1. Lineage (NCBI taxonomy): Eukaryota > Metazoa > Arthropoda > Insecta > Diptera > Dolichopodidae > Argyra > Argyra leucocephala. The sequence goes on from OZ012677.1 coordinate 98,090,577, forward strand.
GGATGGAGTTAACTTGTTTTTTAAATTTTTCCGCTTTTATACTTTTTCTATTATAGTTTCTTGAACTGGCACTGTCTATCTGTTTTGTTAACTATACTTCACTACAGACTGAAGTGAAAACCCAATATTGAAAAAATTAGTTCTAAGTTTTTTATAATAAACGTAACAATTTGGTATTGTAAGGGTTAATGGAATAAAAAATTATCAATTTAAAACTTATTCAATAATTCACAATATATTCATTAACTTTTAAAACGTCCTACACAATATCAATAATTTAACTATAAAGTAATTGAAATGAAAAACAATAAAGATAAAGTAAACAAAAGTGGATCAAAAGATAAAGAAAATTGCAAGGACAAAAACATAAAATAATAATACAAAATTTTGCCAAAAATATAAATAAAAATTTCTATACGTACACGCTAGTGTAAAAAGCCAACAGGATTTTTTAATATTATTCTGGAAGAAAAAAACAAAAAATAAAAGATTTAAATTTCCTCAATTTACTAAAATCAACGTCCTTTTATAAATCACCAAAAATAAAATAAAAGTAAAAAAAAAAAAAAAACAAATTCAGTCTAAGAGAAATATCCTTATAAATAAATATTTTCCTTCTTCCTTTTCTTCTATTTCGATTGTTATGTTTTTGATTTTTCTTTTACTTGTTTTGGATTTTTTTTTTTTTATTACAATTATACTGACTACTGACAATTTTATATTTATGTTTAATGTTGGGTATGAAAAGGTGAAAAATACACCTCTCAAATGTATAAAGGTGAACATAATAAAAATGATTCAAATATAGGTACTACATAATCTAAACACCCGCCTAGTTAACCTTCACCAATTCTTATATTATTTTTTCTCTTACATTTTATATATATATACATATTATAATATTATGTATAATTTGTACATAATATAGATAATATTATATAAGATTCATATTAAGTTATATGAATTGAATTTAGGTTGTCGAAGAAGACCGTCTATAATAATTTCAATTTTCCAAACCGATTTTCAGTTGAATGAAAAATAATAATATAATAAAAAAAAAAAACAAAAACACGAAATAAAAGTCAAATATATAATAGCTTTATCTATTACTGAACATATATATAAATATAGAAAAAGCCCAATTTCCATAAAAAGAAGAATTTTTCCTTAAAGCATTATGATTTTTTATTTTGATTTTATAAAATTTTCCTGCATTTTTTAGAGGATATTCTTGATGTTGTATTTTGAGAACCATTGGCATCTTTCATCGACAGTTTCTAATTGAAAAAATTGTGACGATTCCAGTCTTTCATCCTTGGAATATGTCAATAGCGAAAATGTTGTTACACTATTTTTGATAGGTGACAAACAACGATTACTTGTGATCTCCGTTTTAGGTCCTTAAAGAAGGATAATTGTTCTAAGATTCTTATTGATTCATTTAATATATAATATTCATTGTACTAAAACTCATTTTGTACCAAATTATCCCGATACTTCACTTCTTTGAAAGGTTGATCAATTCGAAATCATTTGAATACAATTTGATTTCAGAAGTATACGTTAAAGCTTTTGACTTTACAAGTTACGAGCTTTGACATATACAAATTTCGTATTTGTGTAAAAAATTGTTTGCAAAAAAACACTATACGTAGATGTCCAAAAGGAGTAAGATTAGCTGTGACATTTGGGTCATTGATAAGACGAATAGCCCGTTTTTGGGCTTTATCCAAATTTTTTAACACTTTATTAAAAACGCCAGCCCATATGTCAGAGCTGTACTCCATTATAAGTAGTATTGTACTCCATTTTGGAACCGAGAGGTCACAAGAGAAGAAGTAAACCTTTACAGCGTCTACGAAAACCTTAACATTTGGCTACGTTTTGTGGAACATCTAATATAATGATCATTCCAGATCAGTTTTCGATTTAAATACATACCTAATATGATTAAATTTTCAATTTTCTTAAAACGAAAGTCCAGGATTAAAAATTAATATTTTTCTGGGGATAGTTCAGCTCTGATTTTTGATTTCTGTGTTAGGCTATACTCTTTTTTCAAAGCTCTAATTGGCTATTGCGACTAAATCATGGCTGAGTGAACTGGCCATGATGTCTCTTTTTGTTGATACAGCGATAGATGTAGCTCCAGATTTTTTAAGAAAATTGTATGGTACCATTCATCTGCAAAGCTGTGGAATTGATTGAAAATCGTTGGGTACAAGTCATTTATAAATATAAATAATAGTGTAGGTGAGAGTAACTGATTTTTGGGGAAGACCAGCGTTTATTTGGAATTGATTAGACTTAAATTAATCAGATAAAACTTAAATTGTACAATTGGAAAGAAAATTTATGTACCCATCTACATTTTTGTAAAATGGTATTAAAGGTATTTATTGTTTTTGTACCTTGACATGATAAATTTATTTTTCAATAGGCATATTTAAATTAAATGAACAATAATGTATGCACTAAAATAGCAATTTGTCAATTTTTTACCAAAACAAATAAAAAAAAGTACAAAAAAATTGCAAAATGCAAAAATGTCGCATTGCAAATTTGCGGCTTTTAAAAGGTCTATAGGCTATCATTTTCTAAGATTCAGTGTTGTAATTTTTTTTTTAACATCTAATTGACCATAAATAATTTATTAGTAAGTGAATTTTATTTTAATGTTCTTGACAGTAACTTAGGTAGAATCACCTTTTTTTACCAAATTACTCTAAAATATTTTTTATTTTTTACCATTCATTTTATTCCAATGACAAAGAGTAGGTACTATATCAGGTCGAAAAACACATAAACATTTTTTGCCTTTATCGAGGCTCAGATCTGGGACTTTTTGGTGGCGGGTGTTCTACCAACTGCTGCACTCAGTAAATTATCGATTTCGTGAAGAATTTGATATCGTCTTATTTTCGCATTTATGCATATTAAATTAAGTAATTAACTGATGTTAATAAACTATCTAAAGCCTAAAATGAACTGCCGATTTTCATCTTTAAATGTTATTATACAATATCTAGCTTTCTTTTGTTCAATGTCATTTTGGTTTAGAACTGTTTTTGTAGCTTCAATAGTGACAAAAACTGCTGTTAATATCTTAGAAATTGAAAAAAAACTACATGCTGTTAACAATAATTACACCAATACAAAAATGTCAAGAAAGCTCAGGTCTTAAAATAATTTTTTTGAAATAATAAAAATCAAAAAAAAAATATATATTCTAAAGGTGATAGATATAAAATCAATGAAAATAAAGGTAATTTTGTTCGAATATCACACATCAATCGGTAGCCTTAAAAATCTTTGATTTTTTCTCTTATTCTTTTTCCTGTTTTTGTTTTTGAAGTTTTTTTTTTTTTGATGAAAACACTTATACTTATCCTTATTGGATTTTTATATTTTATTCCTCTTTTTTTCTTGTTTTTTTTGTACGTCTTGTCCATAAAAAGGGCAAACGAAGGTGATAATACGACAAGGGATGAATTGAAAATGAACAAAGAATGTAATTTTCTTGATTTTATTTTTGTTTTTGAGATACAAATTCCTGTTTGGTATGATTATATTGCTATCTCTTTTGTATTTTAAAATCATTTTCTTTTTTTTTTTTTTATATATACCGCACCCAACAGTGCATATTGAAAATAATTTTCTCATTTTACTCCAATATTTATGGAACTGAATAATAATATTAAATTGGGCGTTTTTGGAAGTTATCTAAGATCAGTTTGAGTGTTCGACGTTTAGGCTTATTTTTTGTAAATTTTAATTATCTTAGTTTTTTCATTTGAATCTCCAGATCTCTGTAGTTTTAGACACTCCAATATAAATTAGTTGGATATTAATAATAATATAATCAATTCGAATTACATTAAATAATTTGACTGTTCCTGCATACAGTGTACATGTAAATAAACGGTTTAATCCTTCTCGTGGCTATTGTCCACGACAGTTTTTTGTGTAAACTTCCAAATTTATTTTGGTATAAATCTAGGAAGAACACACCAGAAAAAAATCAAGGTTGGAGAGTTGGAATAGATTTGTTATTACGAGATCTTACCACCTATAATTTTTACCAGCCATAACAGTAAAACTTCTAAAATGGAAAGTTATCATTTTGTAAACAGTACGAAAAAATAAATAAAACGTTTTTAACAGTTCAAGTCACAATCAAAGGACTTCGTAAGCTTTGAATGTATTCCAGCAATTTCTTTTATCATTACAAGGAAACAAACGTACCGAAAAATGTAAGTAAAGTACTTTGTTTTATGATACCAAGACTATGGGATACAACATCTAGGTTAGGACTTTACCTCCTGATTGGTATTCAGATAATATAATCTATTCAATTTCAAACTGTATTGATTGACTTTGCATCATGATGGAAAAATGTGTACATACCATCCGAGGAAGATTTCGCAGATAATTGCGTATCAACTTCAAAATGTTGGCGTGCATATATACTGAATCAAATGGTGTCAATGGATTTTTACGAGCGAGTTCGCCAGTGGTTTTATTTTTGAATCTAATTTATAGCTCTGCTTTTAGTTCCAAAAATCATCAAAATGAACCAAAAATCATCAAAATTTAAATGTGAAAAAAATACACACCTCGTTTCTGTTTATAAAATTTAGCAAAAGGTTTTGTTTGAGTACACATGTGGGCGCTATTAAGAGTTTTTTAAACTCCGTGCCCAACACATTATGACGCTCAAAAAGTTGCATAAGATCAATAATTAATAGTTTTTATTTCTTTATGTGAATTTATTTCTTGTTAATAAATTTAATGAAATTAATGTCTTAATTAAAGACTGGGTCTATGACCCGAAGATAACATGTATAATTTTTTTCAGGGAAATAGAATGGGTATCTAAAATAATTGTATATAATTAAATATTTCATGCCCAAATTATGAAACAGTTGAAATAAAATATTTTTACAATTTTTTATGACTGTAGATGCGTCTAAGAACCTAAAACAAGTTATTGCATTAAAATATGTCCATTGGTTGCAACTGTTTAAAGCAACTATGAGCAGTTAAAAAAAAGAGATTTTGTTTTTCAATTTTTATTTTTATTAAATTTAAATTCAATTTGTATGTACTTTTCAAATTAAGTGAATTATAGATACATACTAGGTATAAAACAACAACAAAATAACTTCAATTTTTTTTTTTAATAAATTAAAAAATTATAATAAAATATAAAAGAGTAATTAATAACAATAAATCATTATGTTATTTAGTGTGATATTGTAGGAAGCAATAATGTTATTTTGTATTGCGTAATTAAAAATTACATTTGAAACACGTCATTTGCGTTGTTGCGTATTGCGTCATGACAATACCGGCACCCATTTTTCTTATCTATTAAAACTATTAAAATACCCAATTATGCAACCCATCGTGACTCACATCTAATACCGGGTCTGAAAAAAGCTGTCTCTTTTTGGGAGGACTTGGAGTAATATAATTATCCCTTGGTCGATCACGTCTTGTTTGATATAGTTTGTTTGATATATAACACGATAACGATACTTAACAGAACCGACTATGTAATGAAAATCAACAATTTTATCTCGGACATCAGTTTAGTTAAATTAAAACAAGATCCGACATCAAAATTCCAATTAAATCTAAAGGATACACTTAAAAAATGTAATCTTGTACTAAAGAATAATGACAAGTTTAAATTAATCAATACGAATCCAAGTGCAGCAGTCTTAAGTGGTTTACCCAAACTGCATAAATTAGAAATGAGATATTCCTATAAGAGCAGTGGTGTCTTTCATTGGAGCTCCCACATATAAATTTTGCAAATCATTGAACTCGTTACTAACAGATATATTGAATTTTAAAACTGAATTTGGTATTAAAAATAACCTGGATCTGGTTTCAAAGATTAAGGATTTGATTATTCCACAGAGTTCCAGATAAGTTTCGTTTGCAAATAAAGCAAATAAAAATAATTATTCAAAACTTGTTGGATGATTGTAATGTGGTTACACATGTCAAAAACGAAATAATTAACCTGTTGAACATTTGTTTGGAACTGAACTATTTTCAATTCAATAAGGATTTTTACAAAACAAGGGGAAGGACTTCTAATGGGTTCCCCTTTAAGTCCGTTGTTGGCTGAAATGTTTATGGATGACTTTAAAAGAAAAGTTTTAGAACCTACAAATCCAGTAGTGAGGAATATTCAATAATCGTATAAATATTTAGATGACGTGTTTTACGTCTTTAGAGTAACTGACAGATAATTGGATCAGTGTCCCGAATTCTTGAATGCTGAAAATAAAAAAATTCAGTTCACTATGGAAAGAGAATCAAATAATAGTCTCAACTTTTTGGACATTTCTATAAGTCGCGTAGAGGGAAAGCTCCATTTCAAGATTTATAGAAAAGACACATATTCAGTTAATTCCACATTTTAACCATCCCATCAATACTAAAATGTCTGCTTTCCATAGCTACGTTCATAGGCTATTGAATATTTCGATGTCGAAATTAAATTATAATGAGGAGATCAATACAATAAAAACATAAGTGAAGAATAACGGATATGAGGGGAACATCATCGACAATATTATAAGGAAGCAAAATAGAAAACTTTTATTTGAAAGATTGTACAATTCTTCGAAAGAGATAAAATCCGAAATTAATTACAGGAGGTTTAATTTAATTACGAGTACTAGTTTCAAAATAGAAATTATCCTGAAAAGATATAATATAAATTCAGTTTTCTATAATAGCAACACAATTAAGCTAGTTAATAATAAAATCGTTACCAGGAACGATATCAGTAAATATGGTATTTACCAAATAAATTGTAATGATTGTGATTGCATAATATATTGGACATACTGGGAGAAATTTTCAACCCAAATTTGGGGAGCATTTAAGATCTGCGTTTAACGGGGAAAATGATTCGAATGTAGTAAAACACTTCTTGGAAAATATAAACACGAGTGCCAAATGAAATATTTGGAAATTTTACATTTTGCAGAAAAGGGTAGAAGGTTAACATACCTGGAAGCATATGAAATTTTATCAGCTCAAGAACAACAGAAAAATTTGATGAACTAACAGATAGACCTAATAAAATCAAATCTTTTAAAATTTATTAAGCCTTTGTAACTCTAATGAATAAATAATATTATAGGTAGCTATTATGTAAAAATTTCAAAAAAATATTATAAATGTTAACACCTGTGTAATTACTTTATCAGTCTTCTGATGATGGGGTCACTCTCAATATTGTGCTATATAAATATACTCCTGTGATATTATTATCTATTTCACAGTTAGTGTTTTATTACCAAAATAATCCACCTTTAAAAGTTACTTATAAAAACAAATAATTTAATTTCGAAGCACATTAAAATTATTAAATTTCCATTGCTATTTTTTGATTTCAATTTGATAGTTCAATATTACTATTAATGCTTGCTTGTTACTTCAACCAACTTAAGTAAAAAAAAAATTATCAAAAATAATACCATTAACAATTTTAACTGCGTATTCTGTTCATTTGCGTCTCACAAGTTCTTAAAAAATTAATTTCAATTGAAAATGAATACTATGTTGATGATACAAAATGAAAGTTATCTAGAATTTGTTCAAAATCAACAATGAAATCAAATCAATTGGTTATGATTTCCGTCACGAAAAATGTTATTAAAATTGTTTCTAAAATCACTGTAGGTGGAAATATTAAATAAAAAGTACAATAGATATTATATTATATGCGGGTATATATCTATATAATCTATATATATATATATATATATATATATATATATATATATATAATATTCTATTGATGCCTTTATTTGAAAGGATATTATGTTCAAACTGTATATCCTGTTTATAAAATATATATCTATATAAATATAATATACATTTATATATTATATATTTGTAAATATTATATATTTATATTATGTACCTTCTGATAATCATATATACCATATACGAATCTGCTTTTGCTTATCATTACAAAACATATATGCTATATAAAAGGATTATGGTAACAAATACTTAGGTAGGTATTTGTATTGATACCATCGTATATTGATATTATGGAAAATTTTAAATCCTATTGTGAAACTGATGGAAGTTTTATTGAAGAATTAATTTTTTTTTTTTGTGTTATGTTTTCCAAAGTTTGTATACCGCTTTGTTTAGATCCTCGTATTTTTTTTTTTTTTTTTAGTTCAGTTGGAAATTTTAGTTTTAAGAGTTTTGTAACGGGTACATTGAGGATATATAGTTCATTTCATTTTGTATAATATAGGTATGTTTTTTATTCGGAGATGAGGAACATAAAACTTGATATTTGCTTTTTTTGTTATTTTTATTTGCTTGTTCGGATGAGAAAAGGATTTTTTTTTTTATTTCCTTTCAGTGTTCCTTAAAATGATAAACAAAACTTATATAAATTGTTGTTATGAAATTGTTGTTTTTAACAAACTATATACTATACAATATATGCATATAATTGTTGTGCCATTTTGTTATATAATATTTTTTATATATATACTTATATGTTATAAACCTAATGATTTGACAAGAATACTAAGAAAAAAAAAAAAAAAAACTGCTCAAATGATTTGAAATACTAAGACAGAAAAAGAAGGTATAATAATATGGCAAACACATTTTTGTTTCTTAAAGAATTGGAAAATTTGACATAAGGTAAATTAGTACCAAATTGAAAAATACAAAAAAAAAAAAAACAATGAAGAAAGGAAATAAAACAGAATAACAAAAAAAGAAAAAAACAAATCCCAAAAAAACGAAAAAAATAAACTAAAATGAATTGATGAAATATTTAAGTTGAGATGAGAAGATATCAGATAGGTACCTATCTACTATATTGACAAGATGAAGAAATGGATTTAAGATTTCAGAAAAGGTCAATTATATTATTGTTCAGGAAAAGTTCAGGGTTTACATTTTTTATTTACCATGATTTTTTTTTTAATTTGCTCTTTTTTTATTTGTTATTTTGAAATTGATATCTGTGATGTGATATAGAATTTTTTAATGTTAAAATGAAAAATAAAAATATTTAAAACTACTTAAATTCAAATCAAAAAAATCTTTTTTTCTTTGATTTCAATTTTTTTTTTTTGAATTATCGGTTTGTGTGTATGCGTGCTTTAAGGTGTTATTTTAAGTTAATATTTTATTTATAATGAAATTTCAATAATCGGATATAAGATTATTATTATATTGTAAAACACTTTTAAAATTATTAATTTTTTGTAATTCTGTTTTATTTTATTTTATATATATATAAAATAACCTAATATTTATATAATAGTAGAAGTAGGTACAATTTAATAAGTACGTAATATTATTAGAATAATAATGTATCAAAATAATGAAATTGATAGACATTTTAAATTTTTTCAATTTTTTAAATAGGTATGTTGGATCTACATACAGAAATATTCATACTTGTGTCTGAAACGATGATATATATCGGATTCAAGCAACAATTAAAAATAAAAAAAAAATTTTCGAAAAAACAATTAAAATTGTTTGAAAAACAACATTTTTGGCAATAAAGTAATTAATAATAAATTAATAATAAACCTAAAATAACTTATTCGACAAAGGTCTTCATCTGTTTAATTCTTTGCCAGAGGTTATTCATAATGTTGATAATATTAATGTTTTTAAAAATAATTTAATAAATTATATAATTCATAATAAATTTTAGTTAATTTTGAATTGTTTTTTTTTATTTTTATTTCTTATGATTTTTTAAATATAGTATTTATACTAATAAATTTAAATAAAAAAAAAAGTAGGTTATAATTTTGTAAAGAACATAAGTAGCTAAGCATTCTGGAAATTTAAGTATTGAACTTCATATGTATCTCTTCCGTGGCCTAATCGGTTTGAGCACAGAAATGTGTTTCAATTTCGACGTTGTAGTCACGGGTTCGATCCCCGTGGGGGTATAAAATATAACTAAAAAAAAATAGCAAAATATAATTTATAATCAATAAAAATAATTAATATAATTAATACTTTATATAGCTAAAAATATTACCTATATCAATATCTATATCAATACTCATATATCTCATACAGCACAATAACCAAATAACACAATAAATAATATTGATCAAACACTAATAATAATTACACAATTGTCAACAACTAACAAAAGTATGTGACATCACGTATCCAGTAAACATAGTAACATCAGGCTTCTTAACGTCAAAGATGGATAAAATCGCAGCGACAAGTTGCAGAAAAATATATGACGTCGTCTTACCACGTAAGCGCAGATAGCGTTATCAAAGTGGTCTTCTACAATAGGACAATCCCCTACTTAAACAGTGCAAACAGATTAAAAATGAAATGAGACATTTCCTCGGAAATACAAGTTAAGTGGAAGCCCTATGCTTCGAAGAGGAGTAAAAAAAAAAAAAAAATGTTCAAAGGACAAAAACGGATTAATCATCATAATATTATAACCAAACGGTCGAAAACAACAAAAAACGGTTTTATATCTTAAGTTTGGTAGCAATGGTAAAAACTTACCATGTAAATTTGTTTTCACTTTTATTGTGGCCAATCAAATGAATATGAGTGGTGGTGAAAAAAATATAAATATGAAATGAAGTATTTAATTAGCCTTTTTGAAAATGTTATATTTATTTTTGTTATTTATTTTTGTTATTTATTTTAAATTCATTTATTAAAATTTATTTTGTTATAGGTATCTATCTAAGGCAGTTCAATTTCATATCCTAAAGTTCAACAGTGTTATAGACATTTTTTATTAATTTTCACATCTATATACCACCACTACAGTTAAATTTGATAGCTTTAACACCCTTTTCAATTATCATTTACTAAGAAGATTAGTGTTATAAACCAAGTTTACGCTTTATAGCATCGGGAAACCCGTACTTGACTCACTCATCCATTTTATTAAATATTAAGTCTAATAATTAAGTTTATTTTATTTCTTATGTTTTGTTTAACAATTTTTTATTTTTTTTAATATTTGACTAATGTTACTTTCAAAATCTTCCCACAAATTAATTTTTGATATAGGTTTTCCCCCTGAATTAATAATTTATAATTTAATTTAAAATTTAAAATTTTGTATGTACCTAGAATGAATGTTTTAACATTGCCATTCAGGCATTAAACACCTTGTGTGTAATTAAAAAACTGAAAATAAAAGTTAAAAAAGTGAAAAAATAAAAAGCGTACTATTATTTAAGTGGCAAAATGAACCTTTCCGCAAAGATATAAGATTAAAATGTATTATGAGAACATTTTTTCAATAATTGGCTTAATGGATATGACTTGGGAAGTACTGTTTTTCCTTTCATCCTTATTTGAATTCTTAACGTGCTTAACGCTTTTATTCTGAAGCCATATAGAGTTAGTTTTTGGACTTCATGCTAAAAATAAATTATTCCCAAAAATATTTTTGTATACTAAAATATTTTTGTACACCTAAAATGAGATATACTATAAATAGCATGTGCAGAATTATTAATCTAAGGACATATAGCTATATAACTATAACCGTATGTGTGAAAAGTTTTGTATTAACTCTGAGAATATTTTAAATTGCAAGAAACACAATTAGTAATAATATTGTAATAGTATTAATATCAATTTAAACTTTACTGAATTTATATCAAATTTGAGGATAAAAAAATATTTTATAAATTTTTAAATTTAAAGAAAAAAATTTAGTAAATATATAAAACTTTGTAAAAACTCTTAAATTAGAGATATTTTTTGAATAAACACAATATTACTTGTTTCTTTTTAATGGATATAAATTATTTAATTTTTTTCAACGTAAGCTTAAGATTGGTTTCAACATTATTTTCTTTTGAAATATTTCCTGGAATTATTCTCACTAGGTATGGAAAAAAAAATCAAATCAGCAATAATTTTGTATGAAATCCCTTTAAAAAAAATTAAATAAAAGCAAATTGTCATTATTCCATTGAATTTAATTTTTTTTCTTTTTAATAACAAGAATTGAGTAGAGTCACCTTCTTATTTTGTCTGTTGTACATTAAAAAGAATTGTCATAAATTTTTGTGATTGAATTTTCCATTAGTAATCAAAATAAAAAAAAAAAACAAAAAACGTGCTCACACTCTGCTTCTTAGCTCCCTAATTTTGATTAGTAGAGCTGTTATTTCCTGTATTCATTTTTCATTTTATTAATAATACATTTTCATTCGTTTCTACATATTTGGAAAATCTTCATTTAACTTATTTTGAGAAATGGAATAAGAAGAAAAACAGTTAGTTACCTCAAAAATCGGCGACAAATAAAAAAATTAAAAATGATCAAAAATCAAAAATATACTTATTAGTCTTTACTTATACAAATATAATTTAACACTACGTTACGTTTGATTATGTGTATTTAAATTGAAAACATTATATATATATAATAAATATTTCGTTTTTTTTTCTTTTTGTTTATGAAATTTTATTTACTACAATAATAATAATAATAATAACCCCTTTGTGGGTTCTTAGCAATTAAAACAACACACTTGGTTTTTTAGATCAGATTGATTAATTTATTCTATTTTTTTTTTTAATACCTATACAATATATTGCTTCACATTTCATCTGTGAGTTTTGAAATTTAATAAAAAAAACATTATATAACAAATTTACTACTAATTTATTTAATTATTTATTTTAACAGTGGATTCTTACAGATAAATCTGCAGGCCAACTTGTAGGTCCTTTTCCCTTCCGAAATGTGATCGTTTTTATTAAATTATTATTATAGTAATTAGAGTAATTATAGTAATTATTTGGTATATGTTTCTATTAGTTATTAATTATTATATTATATTAGAACTGATGTGATTGTATTGAAAATTGCATTTTCAGTAATTTTTACCATTTGAAAAAATTTCGGGTCTCATGAAGTTTTAGCTCGTGCTTCTTGGTCGTTACAATACTATACTCAACTATATTAGCACTCCGCCACCGAGGCCACTTTACTAATTCATTTCTTATTATATTTTACTATTGTGATTATACATTTGCTTCAAACATTTATTTCCTTAATATTATACATAGTTGACGACTTGACGTCCCACATAACAATTTTATTGCTATAAGACTCTTGCGCACTCTTATAACACTATTATAAATACTCTTATAGCAGTATTAGTGTTAATTTGAGTACTCCGCAATTACTGCGAAAGGTTATAAATACGTTATAGCACTAAAATGGAGAATCCTATAAGGCACCGGAGCAAGTGCTGTAATATTGTTATAGGATTAGAATACATGTATTCGTGTATATGTTTTTATTTTGAAATGATATGCATTTGAAATAATTTATGTTATGCGAGAATGAGAAAGGTATTATTTTTTATTTTCAAATAATAATTTTATGGAGTTTATATTTATTTCCTGAGAAAGGTCGATAGATATTAGTTAATAATATAAAAAATGTCTTACTAATAAATACTATTTTTCGGTCAAAAATAATTGTATTAATATTTATAATTATTGTGACCAAAATGCAAAATTTGGCTAGGAATGAAATTTCATTGACATTTATTATTAAAATAATTCGAAAAAATACAATGCCCTCCAAAAATAACCAATTTTTAAATAAATGAAAGAAAATATATTTTTAAATTGCATCTTTAAAATATTTAATAATGTATGTTAATTAATGCATAACATCAAATTTGATATTTAAAAATTTATTCTTTTAAGTAAAAAGGATATTTTTGCGAAAAGAATGCAAAATAAAACTTATCAGTTTTGGTTTATTTAAAAAAAATTTACCTCGTTTGTAGAAAATAATGGCCGTCGCAAAATATTTATCTAAAATCTACAGTAACTTTATTAGTAACATTATAGGAATACAGTAAAATAATAACACCACTACTGCTATTTCAACAATTCTATTCTTATATCAACAATTTAACTCTTTATATAAGATTACGCACTTTTAGATTTATAAAAACATTGCTGTATCACTTGCGGAAAATCCGATTATAACAACTCCCGCAATTACTATAAGAACATTCTAATATTAATCACATTATTCCCATAAAAACATCATTATAACACCTTTAGTGCTTATCGGGAGTCATATAGAAGTCTTGTAGCACTAATTTTGTTTTTATAACTTTAATAAATTAGTAACAAATGTTACGTGGGGTATGTTAAGGAAACGCTTTTAGAGGGTAGTATTGTATTAGCATAACTATAATAATAATATTTAGGGTTAATATAAATATTAGGACTACTAATGGTATATTATAAAACCAATTTATAAAATAATTTTTACGTTTTTCAATAAAATTATTAGTGCTTCTAAAACTGTACACGGGTGTGAGTTTTCTGAACAAAACAGTTTAAAAACAAAAAGAATATTAAATAAATTTTTATATTTATATCTTTCAATGTTCGGAAACAATCACTTTAATTGAACTTACCTAACAAAATAAATTTTTTATATTTTTATTTTACTACTGCAAAATTCAAATAAGTTTTGAGCATTTCCAAATAAAATAAATACTAGAATTCGCCCGCTCCTCGAAATGATAAAAATCGTACAAAATTTTCTATAATTTACTCTAATAAATAGTTTTGGTAGACCTTAAAAAATCTTTGTGTTTCCTAATGCTTGTTTTTATTTGGATTTCCCATAAATATCATTAATTATAGAATCTGTAGACCTTAAATGATTTGGAATTTTAATTGTGTTTGGACCAAATTGAGGAAAAATTGGCTATTACAATTCAACAAACTCAACTTCGCCAGGCAAAACTCTAATATTTTGTGATAAGGTTTATTTATGAAATAGAGAATATTTGGACGGAGATGTTATACAACTTTCAATAAGAGTTGCACATTTTGCAAGATGAATTAATGGCAACGTTTGCCGAAAAACACCGAATAATCAAATTACTTTTCCTAGTTTTTCTCGATTTTCATTAGATGCAATATCTCGTTAGTAATAATTTATTTATTATAGTTTAAAACAATAAGTGGGCACATTGAAACCCACATATACGTTGTGTTTGTGAGCTGTTACCAGTTACATTGTGCAAAGTTTTACCTTTCGGTAATAAAGTAGAAGCTATATACCTCTATATTCACATGCTATGCATTTAAGATTCAATTAATTTGATTGCATTTTGAATATAAGTTTTAACATAACCTGCATAAGCTGTCAAATAGAAAACATTGCTTCCAGTATTTTATGTTCTAAAATCTCTCGAATTACTTTATCAATAATAATTCATACATTTCAATAAAATATTGAAACATCTACCTCTGGGTGTATATGTGAAGAAAGTTTTAAATTGCAGTCATATCGTGGAATTGGTAAGCTAAGTTCTTCGCAAGAAATATTATGTGCATTAGCACATACATATACATATATAGATACATTCAATTTAAGAATGTAATGAAATAGTCATTCAATAGAAAGTAACACAGTAACACAGTGCTTATGCATTAGTGGGAACAAATCCACAAATGAAATTAAATAGTTGATGTAATTGGAACGGGTTTTGAATATTCTTGGCTTCATTTAAATATTCGCGCTATTCATTATCATTTGAAGCTATTCGCTTAGACAGCTTACACAGCACAATGAAAAAAGTAATAATAAACCTGGATATTACCATATAAATAATAGAACATATGTCATACGTAGATACTAAATATATTATAATATATTAGTAGAACACTATCAGCTGTTGAAAAAAGCGAACATTTCAACCATTATTTTACGGAGCAGTATTTATTTTTCTGACAAAATATATTGAAATAATAATTTTTGTTTCTTTTTTTTTTTTTTTTTTTTATATTATAGCCAAAACTTAGGTTTTGAACCTTTTAGCACTTGCGTACCGTTGACCATTTGAAAAAGGAAAGGATAGTTAAAGGAAAGGAAAGAAAAAGGAAGAAGAAAAGTTTTGTGGGAAAGAGCGAATAATGTTGTTAATATTCGTCTTAAATCTCTGTAAATCATAAATAAAAAATCCTTCTCTCATTGGGAATGCTTCGATTGGGACGCGATTCCACAATCGAGATGTTCTTACTATAAAAGAATTTCCATAACCGGACTTAAACCATCTCGGAATTTCCATTGTGAAAGGGTGTGCACTTGATGCCTCTCGTGTTATGCGACAGAATTGCTTGAGAGGAGGAAGAAGTGACTTTAATTCCTCGGAACAAGTGCCAACACCAAGTAGATATCTATAAAATAGAGAAAGTGCTCTAACAATACGACGATGACCAAGTGGTATAAGGGATGAGGTTACATTTATGTCGCCTATAAGACGAATGGCGCGGTTTTGAACTTTGTCCAAAAAATTTAAAGCAGTTTTTGGTGCATTTTACCATTTTATTCTTGGGCAACAGTTGACATATTTAATTTTTTCATTCAATATTCTATCTAATAATATAGTGTGACATCTACAATATGTCAGTGAACTTATTTGGATTATGAAAATGTTAATTAAAATGGCTGTATAAATTTTACTTTTGTTTTGCATTTGTGAAAATGTGTGTAGGTATACACTTTTATATATACACTGAACGAAAAGAGTGTAGTAACTATATAAAAATTGAAATGATTTATCGAGCAACAATGATTGTTTTTCAGTCTGTTACATCACTTATATGAACTATCTAAATATATTTGAATAAGAAATTTAAATTACCAGATGATGTTTCATCTAACTTTTTAAATATTTAAACTAACTTCATAAACAAATTAGCTAAATTGTTAAAGACAAATCATTGAAAAACTAGACTGATAAACCAAAAAAAATATACGAAATAGCAATTTGAAAAAGCTGATTCATCTCAAATTATGTTCTTCGTTAGCTGTTATGTCGAATATTCTTTAGGTAATATCTTCAATTTATTCGTTAATTTATCTAGTTTTATTAATTAGAATTAGGTTATTTGGCTTATTATAAGCAATGAACTAAATCTAAAAATTAAATAAATTTTGTAAAATAATACAGTACATTTTTTTGTTTTTATGAACGAATTCATTTTTACTTATTCCAACGTCACTGACATAATTGTGAACAAACATATAAAAAATATATTTGCTAATATCTAGTATGAACTAAATAATAATAATATTTTTTTAATTACGTATACCTTGGAAAAATGGCAATTCTTCTGGTACATTCCAAACTGCATGTAGTTGCTCTTGGGTATTGTGATCTACTGATTTATTAATGGGATTTTCAATTATATACATAAAACCTCCTTCTGGTATTTCTAATATATCACTCATTTTTTTTTTTCATTTTTTTTAGTTTACAGCTTTCATATAAAGTTTTCTTTTTTAAATTTCTCAATAAAACACATTTGCGCACTGCTGTAACTCTAAATCAATTGACGAATCGAATTAAAAACGAATTACGGAAAATGTCAAAATTACTGTGAATAAAATTAGACATAATAACAAAAATAGTAGATGAAGTTTTTATTTTTTTAACTGCTCAACCTAAATAAGAGCGTACAACGTATGGCGTGTAGAATTTACATGCGTATAGAGATTTTCTTAATTTACATGTGTTTATATGTCAATATCTATACGCCATACGTTGTACGCTCTTATTTAGGTTGAACAGTAACGAAAAAAAAACTCTTTTAGAAAAACGATTTACTTGAATTTAAAACATTTATAGTATAGATGGCGATTTATTTAAAAATTATCTAATTTGTAGGTATAGATTTTTAAAACGAAATGTTTTATTTGTCTAAAAAGTAGCTGCTTGATCTAAAATTAAAATGAAAGACTAATTTGTACGTAAATTATTAGTAGAACTAAAATCTAAAGAAATTTATATAAAATAACTAGATCTAGATTTAGTAAATAGTCACATGTTTCAATTACTTTATCTAATTTTTATATAAATCATCTACTTAAAATTTATTGAAAATTCTATTATCTTTTTTTCTGTGCATGTAAAATTTCAAATTAAAATTTCTAATTGAAAATTAAGAAATTTTGAAAAAATATTTAATTTCGCTACGATTCCTGTTAAATAATCTATCATTTACAAAAAAAGAATAATAAAAATCGGTTGAGAGATGGCTTTGGAAATTGTACCGAATCTTTTTCATTTACAGATTAAATATTATTATGATTTGCAAGCTTTGTATAAAAAAGGGGTGTAAGTATGAACGTTAATTTTCTCTGGTGTACTAAATTAATTGCATCCAAAGAAAATATATATTAACAGGAACTAGGCATTTTTAAAAATAATAATTCAATATTATTCAAGAGATAAATTACAAATAAATCTCATCAAAAAATTTTTATTTTTTTTTTTATTATTTTATTTATTGCCTTAATGTATTTGTACAATATATTATTTTCATATATTTTAATTCTATATTTCAAGAACTTATATTACTAGAATATTTACACCTTTGATTTGTAATTGAATAGAGATTTGAAATATAGGTCAACAGTAACTAACTTAGTAAAATGTTGGTTGCTCTTCTTTTTTCAACACAGTTGAAGCTGGTTTTCAAACTGATGTAATATAGACTGATATGAGTAAAGCGTTTGATATTCTGCCACACAATGTTATTACTAAGAAGCTTGCTAACCTTAATTTCTCACCAACATTCATAAATTGAATTCAATCGTACTTAGTTGACCGAACATATAACGTACTTTTTAAATCAATTATTTTTGATCCATACAATGCCAATTCTGGAGTTCCGCAGGGCAGTCACTTAGGATCATTACTGTTCATTTTATCTATTAATGACGTAACAACAATTTTGAAAAATAGCAGCGTATCCATATATGCTGATGATGTCAAAATCTTTAAGGCAATTATGTCACCTAATGAAGTTACTCTACTTCAAGAAGATCTTAATTTGTTCTTAAACTGGTGTGACGTCAATGGATTAAAATTCAACGTGGAGAAATGTGGTCAAATCAGAAACACGAACAATACCTATATGATAAGTTTATTCATTATGAAGGAAAATGTAAAAGAAGAAGGAATTTTGGGTATTATTAATTAAATTTAGTTTTATAAGGACACCAATTCAAAGTCGTAGAACATTACCGGGTGACTAAAAACTATCCACATACTATTAAAAATCTCCAGAATCTCCTGAATAAAATACTATATCGTACATCTGTATTAGGACATTATATGAGCAATTTTTACTAAACAAGGTTATCAAGAGAGTTAGTTGTTTTAATGATCTCGGGGTCATGTTTGATGATAAATTATCATTTAAACAACATTTAAACATTATCGTCAATAAAACAAAATCAATACTAGGCTTTATTAAAAGATGGTCAAAAGAATTTAATAACCCTTATATAATTAAATCTCTATTTAGTTCTTTAGTTCGCTCAAATCTAGAATATGCTAGCCCAGTATGGTCCTAACTACGTCGACCATATCAATAGGATTCATAAGCTATTCAAAAGAAGTTCCTTAGATTCGTTTTAAGAAACCTTCCTTGGTCTAGTAATATGCATTTACACCTTACAGACACTCTTGAATCCAGGAAAGTAGTTGCTGACGTCCTATTTATTTTAATGATTAATTCTGGTGATATTGATTCACTAATTATCAAAGATAAGATATATTCATTATGTTGTTCATCATCGTACAAATTATGGTAAGTTCGAACCTATTAACAGAATGCTTATCTTAGTTAACAGGTACAGAGACAATATTAATCTTTCTATGAATAAGGAACAACTTAAAATTAACTTGTTTCCTTTGTTACCATAACCTCTTATTTTCGTCATAAATAAGTAAAAGTTTTTGGAATATATAATAAAAAATTATGATAATATTAATTTATTTTTTTATATTTAAATTATAAATTATGTTGTTTTAATATTAATTTTTATTCTAATTTTAAGAAATAAGAAATATTGTAATATGCTTGTGTTAAGTATAATTAAGTCAAAATAAAAATTATTTAGACTAACCTGACTTAAATATTTAGAATAAATTTAATTTGTAAAGGACAAAATGGCAAGTAAAAACCTTTAATTAATTATTTTATGCTAATATAAAACCTAATGTAAACCTAACCTAAACCTTAACTAACGTCTATTAACTAAAATGATCTTAATACTAAATCTTAATCTACTATCGCTCTTATTAGCGGATTTTCGGAATTGTAACAGCTTTCAAAAAAGGCAGGTGCTGTTGAATTTTTTCTAGAATAGCATTATTAGTGTTTGCCAATAAGTGGAATCTGCTTGTGGAGAAATAAAAAAGTTTGCTTAGGATTAATTTAAGAACAACGTTTTGTTTTCTCTACAGCAAATTCAAATTAGTTTTGGCAGTACTCATCCATATTGTCGTATAACAAAATGATTTGAAAAATATTAATAATTTATTTTCAACAGTTAAATTAGATGTTTTGCTTATGACTGGATATAACATTTTTATATAGAGGTCAATTTTATTGACCGTTTTCATTAGATGTGTTTTGAAAAGTAGTTTTTTATCTAGGTATATGCCCAAGTATTTTATATTATCGCTTTCACAAACAATTTCGAAATTTCCATATGATAGGTTTCTGTTCAGTAAAAAACAACATTTTCTTCTTTTTGTAAAGAAAATTGATTTAGTTTTTTTCTCCGTTAATTTTGATTTTCCACTTAAAATCTCATCAAGTTTTCAACAAAACTTCATTATTATTAGAATGACATATGATGTAACATGTATTAGTTATCTTAACTGACTACTAATCAGAAGGCTTTAAGTTCGAATCAACTCATAGCATCGATGTTGAAAGAAATTTTTTTCTAGTAAGTTTAATTTGTTTATCACAAAAATAGAATGAAAAATTATGAAGGTGAAAATGAAGGCGACAATTTTGTTTTAACCAAAAATTAGAAATTCGAATAAATTATACAATGAAAAGTCTTTTTTAGGATTTATTATTTTAAATAATATACCTAAATGTGTTGTTGTTCTTAATTAAAAGTACAGTAGTGTGCCACATTTGTAAATTTGAAAATTTCAATCGAATTTCTTTAAACTCCCATGATTTCCATTCTAATATAGTTTATACACACCAAGCGCGATTCCTCTAAATGTTCATTTCGTTCATGAACGACTAGAAAAATCTCTAAAAAAATGTAAAAAAAATCTAATAAAAAAATTATGATATTTTTTATTTTTCCATAAACAATAATATGTAGATCCAAAGAATGAATATACATTTAATATATTTTTCTATATTTTTACAACTTCATTTATTTATTTTTTTACTGATATAATAATAATCTACAGAATATTATTATTTATAGAAATAGCCATAATACTGTTATGTAAAATTAAATGCAAAATCAACTGCGTTAGGGCGTTCACTTTCGATTTTAACGAAATCCTCCTATGATTTGAATAAAAAAAATTAATACATACATAGATATTCTATTTTGTATCCTTCCTTTTATGTAAGACAATAATGCAAATACAACATGCAAAATAATAAGCAACGCGTTCATCTTCTATTTGCACGAAATCTCTCTTTGCATTGTAAAGAATGAAATAAAGAAATGTACACATGCATACATAACATATTCTATCTATACTGTCTGTACCTTTTTATATAAAACCACATGCAAAATAAACAGTCGCGTTCACCTTAAATTTGAACGAAATCTCCCTTATGATTGAAAAAAAAAACAAAAAATCCAACAACAATTTGACCAGCCATTTCGTTCAAATTTGATATGAACGATAGCCTTTGCTTTGAGAATGAGAATATATGAGAAATTGAGAATAAAGAGAAGAAATACAAGAAAAAAAAATTCTTAAAATTTTATTTGCACATACGCTTATACTAATGTTATTTTTTTGTTGCTGTTGAAGAAAACAACAAAAGTAGGTATAGCAAAATATTATTTTATTTGGTGGACACACACGATTATACATATGTTAATTGTTTTGTAGGTATATTAAAAAGAGAACTTAGTAAGTTTTAATTTTATTTTTTACTCTGTTATGTATATACAACAGAAACAATTAATCAAAAATAAATTTTGTTGGAAATAAAAAATGTTGGTTTGTTAAATTTCAAAAATTTTAAGGACTATTCAAAAACTTTCTCAACAAATTCGTTGAATGGGTTAAAAAATTCTTATTTTGAATATTTTTATCTTCTTGGTATTAAAAATGAATTGACTATTTTTAGAAGCAGTCATTTTTACGACAAATCTAAACAGAAAATTTACAGCAAAATTTTATTAGATGATGTAGTTTCTGTTTTTTTCGGAAACTGCCAAGTTACGTGAACTGGTTTTAGCAATAACTTTTTCAACATCGTCAGTAGAAAGATCATTCTCCACTTTAAAAAGAATTAAAGCCTACTCTCGCAATACAATGGAACAGAATAGATTGTCAGAACAGAACTGGCAATTTTTCGGATAGAAGAAGAATTTCTAGGTCAGCTTCAGTCAGAAGAATCTTTTTATGAAAGTATTTTAGAAATTTTTTGCCAAAAACCATGATTGAACACTTTTAGACCTTATTTATAAATAAAAAAATTAATAATATTACACATTGTTATTTAATGTGTGAAAAGTAAAACTAATTTTCCTCCACGGAAATTATTAGTATAATAATTTTCCTTAGAGAAAAAATATTGAGATAAAAATCTCCTTCAGCGGGTATTTATATTGTAATGATATCTTTCACAGAAATTATATTCTCCCAGTCAGTTATGACAGACAGACGGAGGTGGTTCTAGGGCCACACACTATCATGGTTGGTTCGCAGCTCAAGCCACATGCTATCTTTCGAGAATTTCCACCTACCGACGAAAAAAATTGTTTTTTTGCTTTGAACGAGTAACTTATTGTATCACGAGTCGCCACTGATACACACTGATATGCATATAAATAAAACCTCCTCCATCTCGTTATGACTAAATGGTATAGCTATAGAAAATTTTCAGGAAAATTCCATCTTCTCACATTCTTATAAACACAAAGATTTTTGCTTTGTGTTTTGTAACAAAAAATAAAGCAAAAAAAAAAAAATTTAACTAACTATACATACCTTCCATCTACACATACATTTCCTTTGAACAGCTCCAAGATGTGACGAACGTAACGCCTAAAGCGAAAAATAAAAATGATTTAATCTTATAGAAAATCACTTGATTCCATCATTTTAAGTGACATTCACTTTCGCAAACAAAAAA
Organism: Argyra leucocephala; assembly: GCA_963942445.1. Classification (NCBI taxonomy): domain Eukaryota; kingdom Metazoa; phylum Arthropoda; class Insecta; order Diptera; family Dolichopodidae; genus Argyra; species Argyra leucocephala. The sequence continues at coordinate 98,113,815 of OZ012677.1, forward strand.
AAAAAAAATAAACGTACTAAAAAAGAAAATTGGAGGGAAATAAATAACTGACTGATTTTTTTTATAACAATATATACCTATATATATCGATATTTAGACAAAATGAAGATCAAATAAGAGTATAGGTAAGAATGAAAAAAATTAGAAACCTTACTATATAATATTTAAAAATAAAATGAGTACAAAAAGAAAAATTTAGCTTTAATTTTAGTGAAATAAAAATAAAAACAAAAACATAAAGAATCAAATAAGAAAAATTACTTCGACAGAACGGCAGTAGTCTGAAATTATTTTATATTAACGCTTTTTCCCTCACTACAAAATATTCATCAGCATTTCATTCACTATATTGACAACATCAGGGCTTTTTCAATATAATATATAGGAAAAAAAGAAAAGAAAATACGTAATAAAGAATAAAAACATAAAATGAAATTTCAAAATCAGAAAAATAAAAACAGAAAACAGAAAATAAGAAACAAAAATCCTTCAACATCGGTCTTCTTGTCTTGTCAAGAGAAAAATAAGAAGTAAAAAAACAAAAAACAATATTTGTGTGTAAAGCAGAACCAAAAAAGTAAAAATAAAAATTCCGCAAATACAAAAATACAAAAAAGAAAAGAAAAAAAAATTGGAAAATTGAGTAGATATAACTCTACTCTGACATCTTAAAGACCTCATTTCCAAAGAACAGTTTAATAGGTTTTCCGTTATATACCATAATATAACCTTCCTGCCTATATAAACATTTTATTAATATCAATTTTATATAATATATTGTATAAATGTATATAATATATAGTATATGAAGCGAAAATGAACCTTTGATTTTTCATAATATACCACCCATTCATACATATATACTCGTAATATTATTGATTATATTGCGATATTATTATATTACAGATGAATGTTGAATCATGATAATGATTTTGGTTGATAATAATTATTATGGTAGGATGATGATATTTTGTTGTTTAATAATGATGATTATATCATTCGATGTATATATTATATATATACATAATATAGTGTATACGCACATGTATTATATACTTGATTATAGTTCATTTTATTTTAATAAATATTACCTTAAGCGTGAAATTATTTATTTCCTGTACGGTACCTACACTTTAATAATACATATAACGATTACAATCAACTTATACGTGCCTCACGTGCCTACATAATAATATAGGTATGTTTATGCATATAATAATAATATATTCTTTGATTTCGAAATTGAAATAAAAAATCGAAATAGTTGTTATATACTAAAGGGTATTATATTTAGGTGGTTAAATTGTTGACCTAATTTTTCTTTTTGATGAGGATTTTTAAATAATTAATAGAACTACTGCTTAATCCCCCAAATAAGTGATCAATTTAAGTTTATGTATATTTTTTTTTTTTTGCATGTTTACTGAAGTATAAAAATTGTACTAAATTAAAATTGTCATATCTGCTATAATGAATTTGTCGGCAATTAAATAATATTCTATTGATATAAAATGAACTAAAATGAATTGAACCTTATTTCTGAAATTAATAAATATATAATAATATTAAATATATACAATACACAAAATATATACCAAATAATTAAAATATAAAAAAAAGGCTCACATTCCGAAAGGGAGAAGAACTTGTAGTTCTCCCTATCTGGAAATCCATTTTTACATAAATAAATAAATAAATGACTCTGAAAAAGTGTTTAAAGCCGCAGTTTAAAAATTTTGACATAAAAATATTTTAAAAGATATATGCTTAGAACATTTTTGTATGTTAGATGTAATACCGGTAATATGGAAGGAAGAGAAATCATATTTACCTTAAATTGTTGTTGGTGTTTTGAGTTGTAATGTGCATAATTTTTTAAACTGCATCCAAACTTCACTAGATTAGCAATGGCATATACTATTTGTATAATTTTTTCATGTTTGGAATACAAAGCTTATATTTAATTAAAATGTAACTTTCTATATAAATTTTTACTAATAAACATTCCTGAATATTATTTTTATTTATCGTTGATACCTACGAACAAGAACCAATCAATTAGGCTCGTGTGAAATCCTTATTTAATATGTTTCAATATTACATGGACAAACCTAATGATATTATACCTTCTATATTAATGGTACTTCAAATTTTGAAATATATTACTGAAATAACCTCTACTCTACTCACTATATATATTTTGAAATTACATAGTACATACTTTCAAAACCTATATTCGCCACTGATTAAAAATTAATATTCACACTACTACCCAAAAAAAAAAAAGAAATCAAACCAATTGACATAGATCCTATATTATATATTTGTAGATCTGTTGTAGGTGTCAGTCAATACTGAAAAAAAAAATAAGAAAAATAAGCAAACAAAAAATGGCTGTTGAATTTTTTTGTCTGTTGCTATTAAGCATAAAAGTTTTATTATATAGGATGTGGACAGAAATGTCAAAAATAAAAATAAAAACACTAATAATAAATACCTAAATAAAAATAAATAAAAGAAAAAAAACTTTTTATTTTTATTTTTCTTATTTTTTATTCTTGTTTTTATCGAAAGCAATTACCATAGCTGCCTATCAAATTATATCAGTGAAAAATTGTTAAAATGGAAAAGATGTTAGGTATATTATGGTATAGGTGTTATTAATAAAATACGACTACTGTTATTTATTTATTTTTTTTTTTTTCGAAACAAATATATAAAATTCTGTAGCCTAAGGTGTTCTATAGCTGTTAATTAACAAAACAGAATATAAAAAAAAAATAATAATAATAAAAATAATTATTTGGTATAATGGAGAAAATACGATAAAGATGTTCAATGATGAGATTTATCTAGGAAATTAGTTTTCATAATTTCCTTTTAAAAATATTTGTTTTTCTTATTTTTGTTTTTCCCTAAAAAAAAACTATTATGTATTTACAAAATTAATGTATTTATAATTTTTGTGCAATGTTAAAGTTGAGTTTAATAATTTATACTTGTAGTCTTAATTTAAATTTCATATCGCGTCTTATTGTTTATTAATTTTGATTTTGGTATGATTTCATTTTGGAAAATATCAAATTTTACGCAAAAAGGTTATGGGTCATTAGCAGGATAAAAACTAACTCATGTCTTGTTTATTTATTTATTTATATTTACGAGCTTAATTCAAGCAAATTAGAAAGATTTATACTTAATTAAATTGATAACGCTTGTTTAAAACAACAACGGCATAACTCAAAAAACATAGTTTTTTGTTAGATCCATTTTAAGGTTTTAAACTGTTATATCTTGGCTAATACATAATATTTCTCCTTCAAATTAAAACTTTGTATTCTAAGAACATTAAACAAGAAACGAATGAAACGGTGAAACGAACTCGATAGGTAGCTATTTAAAATACTTAGAGTCCTTAAAAGGACCTGGGGTTCAATGTATGTCGTTGTTGCAGCAGAATCTGTTTTGTACGACGACTTAAATAGAATAGTGACGTTACATCACCTAACAAAAAAAAAAATTAGCGAATTATTTTTACTTATGTCAGTCTTGTTTTAAAAATTTAATGATTTATGTTTCTTAATTTGGTTTATTACTTATGTTTTTTTAACATTTAGAATAGTTAGATAGTTGAAGAGGTATAAAAAAATATACTATTTACATTTTAATTTTATTTAAATATTTAACTAAAAATATTTTTAGTTTTAAATTAATATAAATAACATAACTTTAACATAAAATTAAATACTCTTCTTGAGGAAAACAAAATTAATTTTGATCTTAAAGCTAAAAATAAATCACAAAAACTTAATTAAATTAAACTTGAAAAAAGATCAGGTTATCTATAAATTTTTAAAGAATGGAACCTTTGGAATATGGGTTTTTTCAAGAAGTTCGAGAAGATCTTTTTTGTTTTTCTCAGAAATTCCAGGTTTTGTCTGGAAAGCTTTCCTTAGAAAAATAGTTTGCATACTCGAATTGTCTCACCGTTTAGTTGAAAAAAGAATGCATTATTTAAATTTTTTTCTGGCTGTTTTCGATCAACATGAATATAACGATATTTTGGTTTAATGGGATTCATACTATTGTTCATAAATTGTCGCTGTTTTTGAATATTTCCTAATTCCCAAAATTTTTCCAGCCTCTACTCCTCAGTAAATTTAATAAATCATTTCATTTTACATTTTTCAGTGCATGTGATTTTCATTTTTCTTTCCCTGTGTATTTTCACAGTTGCATTATGCATTCCTTTCCAGATTTCTCAGTCTTTTTGATACGTTTCTTTTCCATAATTTTTAATTTTTGTGACGTTTTCGTCCTTTTTTAAGAAGATCTAGCATTGAGTTCAAGCTAAAAGCACTTTCACTAGTATTACTAATAAGTGTATGACATTCTTAAATCGTATCTTCACAAAAAGTATCATCAGGTAAATAAGTTTTATCATGATTTTATCATAGATGTGCTAGATGAAGATGAAGTGGAGGTAGAAATTGAGGAAGCTGCAAAAATATTTTTTTTTTATAAAACAATTCTTTGTTAAAATTTTTTTTTCTCCTTATGTAATCTTTTTTAATTATTATAGAATTTAAAAAAAATATATTGAAAAATTAACTAAACAAGCCCATATGACGTAAAGGTACAAAGTTACCACAGTTTTCCGAATGCTCTTTCAGAGGTATCAATTCCGTGTATGATATTCTTTTCATTAAAAGCAGTAAAGTTTTCGCAATGTAAAAATAGCAAATTATGATTTAAAAAAAAATATTATAAATATGAAAAGTATTGAAAAAAGTATTATATATAAAAGTATAGACAACATTGCCTTCTGGAAATTTTTCGACAGGTGTTAATACAATGCATGTATTTTTCTGGCTAATCAAAGCAGAATATTCTGAAATGAATTAATGTAGATTAAGTTTTTGGAAGTTTCTAATCTAATTCTTGAATCGTTTCTAATACTTGCGCTAATTTGCTGAAAGCATTTCTAAAGTCATCTACTTTACTATTAAAAAAACTTAGTTAGATATTACATTTTGGTCTTTATCTTGAGTAAAATCTTGATTAAAATTAATGTTTTACACTAATCACATTAAAAGTTTATCTTCGTTTGTAAAATGATATAATTACTAGTGACGTTTAAAATCAAAAATTAATATAATTTTTAATAGAAGTTTGTCTCTTCCAATATTAGCTTCAAAACTATTAAACAAGCCGCCAACTCCACTTTTTGGCCCCAAAATTTATATAAATATTCAAATTTTGCATTGAAAAATTTAATTTATTTGTATTACTTGTTTGGAATGTGCATATTTCTTTTGAAATAAATACATAAAACTAAAAATAATTATAAATTTTATCATAAAATTTAAAGTAATATTGACACAAGCCAAAAAAAATCATCACTAAATTCTAATTTTTACTACAATATCGTCACATAAAGAAATATGCCAAATCTCAATATTAAAATTTATCAAACAGTTAATTGCAATAACGCACTATCCCAAATAATACCCAAAATAAATAATATTTTTTAAAGTAACAATGGCATAATTCAGAAAAAGACTTTTGTGATCAGTAAAGTTTTGAAATGAACAGCGTCATAACTCAAAAAAGTACGTTATACGTACATAAAATTATAATTAAAGCAATGCTTACGTTGACTGCAATGAAGAACTAACCTGAAATGTACCACTTTTTACTTAAATATTTAACCATTTCAGTGGCACAACTAAAAATAAATCAATGTTGATCTAAAATTTGTGAGGGATTCAAGTTATGCCAAAACGATAACTTTTCTCTCACGGCTTCAATTTGAAAGCTACAACTTAGTGGCTATGCTATATAATAGAGAATAAAATAACAAATTTTTCTACATTAATAACTCAAAATTGCAATTTTTTGAGTTATGCCGTTGTTGTTTTGAACAAGCGATAAGTTAAAATTAAACATTCCAAAAATAACAAAGACAAAAAAATTAATAATAAAAATTTATATTTCAAAATTAAAAAATTTTATGTATAATAATTTACAGTAAAAATGAAAATGACTTCAAATAACAAGACAAATCAAAAATTTCAATTACACAAATTCAGATTATTTTTTTAGTGATTGTTTAGTTATGGAAAAGTTAATGTCAGGTTTATTTGTATTACAGACAGACATTATTCTATTAATTGGTTCACATTTACTATAATTATAGTTCGATGTTCTTATCTAAGGAATGCACATTATCACGTAATGTGTGTTGTTGTATTGTAAATGATTATATGTACACATAGACAATATTGTTCCTGAAAAAAGCTCATCAGTTTTCCATCTAAATCGTTTCGTAAGGATCTTCCTTCAGATTTGTTTAAAATGTTGAACAAAAATAAATATTGTTTTGAATACGAGAGAGAGAGAGAGAGTGTCGGTAAGCATGTTTGGCATTAAGTTATAGTCATTATTATATTGATTTTACTGAGTCATTTATCTGGTGAAATACAATGGCTAGGATTTGTTAATTCCTATATAGCATTAAAACCGCTACATATCAAAAGTCTGGTAATGGAAATTTGTTTATTGTCATCAATGTGGAAACTAATTCTTATATGATCGAAAAACTTGAGAGATTCCCTACTTATGACTTGCATAAATTTAAAATCAAATTTTTAATCATAATTGTTTGACCATCCTTCTACATTTTTTCTTTTCATAATTTTTTTTTTTTTCAGCTTAAGCTTCACTAACTTACTGGCATGTGAAATCCACCTTATGTTTTGACTCAAAATATAATATGATATACCTTCCGTGGCCTAATCGGTTGGAGCACAGAAATGTGTTTCAATTACGATGTGGTAGTCACGGGTTCGATTGCCTTGGGGGGTATAAAATATAACTAAAAAAAAAAGCAAGATATTTTATATAAAATATTTATAATCAATAAAAAAATAATTAATAATTAATACTTTATAACTAAAAATATTATCTATATCAATATATATATCAATACTCATATATCTCATACAAGACAATAAAAATAACACAATAAATAAATATTGGACAAACATTATTTAATAATAATTACACAATTGTCAACAACTGACAAAAGTATGTGACATGACGTACCCAGTAAACATAGTAACTTCAGGCATCTTAACGTGAAAGATGGATGAAATCGCAGCGACAACTTGCAAAAAATATGATAGATAGAGTTATCAAAAGTGGTCTTCTACAGTAGGCCAGTCCCCTACTTAGATAGTATAAATAGATTAAAAATGAAATTTAGCAGCTAGAAATTGAGTACGATGGAAATGTCAAGTCGAAGCCCTATGCTCCCAACAGGAGTAATGAAAAAAAAGACATATTATACAGATATATTTGGAACAATTCGAGGATAAAGTTATTTTAATAAATTTATATGGTTATAAAATATATACAGTAATTGAAATCTTTAAGCGGCTGAGCTATTTCATTATTATTGTAGTATTTAATATTCAATCTCAAATTTGTAATTTGTATATATTAACGTTAATGAGTACCTCTATAATCTTTTTCAACAATATTATACTGTTTGTGTATTACACCTTAATATAGCTATGTATGTTAAAATCAGGCTTTTTATTGAATTGGATTTTTATTTTTGATTATTGATTTGAGAAGAACAACAAATAAATTAGTATGCTTATAATGTATTTATCTATTATAATAGATTTTTATCCAACGTTTTTACGAAGTATTTCGAAAAGAGCTCTTTCTTGGTGACATTTGACTTCGAACTCAAATTTTATGCATTTGAATAAGAGATTTATGTAAATTTACAATATTTTCAAAAATAGAGAAAACAATGGGTCATAAAACTCAATAATTTATTTTAAGGACGCTGTTCTTGTCTGTTCTCGAGAAACCTTAATTTTAATAACAATTAATATCAAATTATATTTTTTGTAACTGCTTTTTATATTTATTAAACCCAAATTCACAAAGAACAATAATTTTTTTATTTTTGATATTAATATGAAAAAAAAATTAAAAAACAAAATGACATACCTTTACCATTTATCATTCCTAATACTAATAATTACTCCAAATTTTAATTTACTTTTGTTATTTAAATAAATAAAAAATAATAGAAATTAATAAAACAACCAAAAAACAAAAAAAAAACTAATGAACCATTTTATTTTGTTTCGTTTCAGAATATTCGAATTAGAGAAAATTTTAATTTTCTTTACATTATAGTCTTATTTTGTATTTCTTTATATTAGCAGGTAAGTTCAAATATCCATATATTATCCTTTTATCTTATTTCTTGCATAAATAAGAAGATTATGAAATGTCCATTCAAAATTTTACCACACTTCCTATCTTTTCATTTACCCAAAAATAAAAGAAATAAATATGAGAGAAAAAGGACAAAGGTCTTTTATTTTATTTTACTTTATTTATTTTTTTTTTTTATACTAAATTAGGTTTATGTTTTTGTTTTCTTTTGTTGATGCTCCTCTTTCTTATTTTTTTTTTTTATTTTTATTTTCTCTATCTCTTCCTTTTTAGTTATTCAAATATTTATTTTATTTTTCCAATTTATTTATCGTTTTTCGTATTTGAAAAAATAAAAAAGGTCTATTTACGATGAAGATTGAATTGGGTGTATTGAAAGGAAAATAAATAAAAATAATGCAGTACAATGACGATTTACGCACCTCAATATGGTAAAATTTATTTACTGGCACAGAGACGCAAAATTTATATATTAATCACCTATTTTCAATCATAATTTTTTTTTAAATTAAATTTACCATTTTTGCAACTCAGTATGCCTAGAATTATTCATATAATATTAATTATCTACCATACAAACAGCTGAGCTTATGCCCTAAACATTTTGCATAATGCATTAAATTATAAATCAAGTCCACATTCTTTGATTTGATATCGACTTATTAAAATTATTTTCTTTGAATTTGTTACTGTATTTCTGTTTAACAACTTGATTGTCATTTTCTTAAGCAACTCCCAGTTTTTATTTGATTTTATATTTTTCTTTTTTGCTGGTTGAAACCAATATAGCAAAATTCAAATAACTACCAGACAAATTTTAATAACTAAATATAAAATGAAACTAAAAATAATTTATTAAAAATGAAAACCTAAAAGAAGAATCAAATGAATTTGGATCAGTGATTTCGGAGGCCTAATCTTAGCAAAGATATTTTCCATTTAATATGCATTTATTTTATATTTGAAAAAGCCTCTTACCATTAAGTCTTGAATTTAGAGGCAAAAAATATAAAATTTGACAAAAAAAAAAAATTGAAAATCAAATACAAAAAAATGCGCGAAAATTTATTGCTGATCTGATATGCAAAAAGGAAAGTCTTTCTATTTCAAATTCAGTGGAAAATGATTTTCCTCTTTAATAGATGAAAATAATTTTTTTTTATTTTTTTAATGTAGTTGTTCTCCGTTACTTAAAAAAAAAAACCTAAAATAAAAAAATAAAATAAAAAATATGTTTTTGATGGTTTAGCTTTTAAAATAGCACTGCGCGATGATTTAAAGATTTAATAACAATAAAAGAATGATTTTAGGATTTTTGAATTTTCTCAATTTTTTTTTTTTTTTGTTTTTCTTTTGATTTATAACGGATTTTGACATTTTGAATTAAAATTAAATTGAAAATGAAAAATGCTAATATTATAATAGAGACAGTCGTTTGGGATATTATAATAAGGGTAAGCTGTATACTATAAGCTTACTATTATAATTTTTTTATTTTTTTTTTATGTAATACCAAAATAAATAAAACAAAAATTGTGTTTCAGATTTGTAAGACTATTTTAATTCTATTATTTTTTCAAAAAAAAACAACATTGTTTTTGGTAATTTTTTACTAAAATTAAAAAAAGACTCATCTCAGACGATTTTGAATATATGAAATTGGGTTAAGAGTAACAGCGACAAAGCTGAAACGATTGCTGAATCAGCTATCAACATCAGCTATGAGTTATCTTATCGTCAATAATAAAACCAATATAATTTACTAAATCCAATTAGAATTAAAAAATAGTTTAATTTTTAATGAAATAACAATTTACAACAAGAAATAACTAAAATATGACAAAACTAATGGGAAAATTGCTTAATCACTTAATCTGAAATTTGCAATACCATATTCAGGAAAAACGTTTCCCTCGCTATTTAAATTCTGAAAGTTAATAATGATCCCTAAACTAATTAACGACCCAACAAAAATATATTTACATATAGACATATTAATATCTTACCAATACTAGCTAAAGGTACGGAATGATTTCACTAATGCAAATAAAATAACGGTATGATTTCACTAAAATTTGGATTACAAACCAAACACAGTACGATATAGAGTCTGTACAGAACAGCTGCGGGAAAATTTTGTAATCGCCTAAATTGTTAATGAACTTTACTCATCATAACCAGTTTTTTGTTTTTTTTTTTTTTATTCCTCACAGTAACTTAGGTAGAATTACCTTTTCGTGCTTAGTCAAGTACGATAATGCAAGTTTATACTACAATATTATCTACAATGTTTTTCGAGTATTTATTAATTAAATTTCTGGCTTATCAACTCATTAAATGTGGAAAGCTATTCCTACTGTCAGGAACTAAGCCTTTCTTAATTAGCACAGCTCCATTTTATTTAAAATGGTACCAGATTATTTTTGTTACTTATTTTATTGCAATGTGTAAAGTGTGCTGAATCAGGGAATCGAGCCCGAGACGTTTTGGCTTAAAGGTAGTCCTGGTGCGCCACCCAGCGTATGAATTAAAATAGAATTATTATTTAACAGGAGACCGTGTTGTTAAGCCTGGTGTATTGCAAAGTAATGTGCTTGAAATATTTTTATATTGAATCCATCTGATTTAATCATTTGCAGATGATAATATTAGTCTTGAGCAGCTCACATATAAACGCTTATGCTGTTTCCAAAAATCTTCTGGATCATATATAAAACTTATTGAAAAGTGGTTTGGTAAATGCAAATGCAGATTAAATAAAAATAAAAATGTGTATGTCAGTTTTACTCTATACTATATAAGGGTTGAATGTTAATCATAAAATTCATCAAAATCGTCTCGCGCACAACGGTTGCACTTGTGTTAATTAATTGTAATTGTAAAAAGTCCAACAAGGGTCAGCTATTCGGCGATTCTATTCCCTTTCTAAATTGTATATACGTTAGTCTTAATTTAAATCGTAATAAGCCAAAATATTTTGAGTTTTAGAGAATTAATTTTTTTCTTTTTTTGAAGTGAGTTTTGAATTTTTTTAATATAATAATTTTGTTACAGAATTAAAAATATTTAGTTTTTGTTCTACAAAAGAACTAGGTTCATAGAAAGGAATTTTCTGATTTGCTAACACTATGATTTCCAACCAATTTATAATTTTATTTCCTTATACAATGATTGTTTAGAAAATCCAAATGCTAAGGGAAAAAGTATTTCGTTGAATTTCTCATTTTCAAACATAGTTTGATCAAACTAAATTTTAATTAAAATGCTGTATGGCTATACTTGATCTAAATGTAAGAATAGACAACCATAGGAAATTATTATCAATAATAAGGATAGGAATTCAAAAGAAGATAAGAAAATGGTTAACTTTTTTATATTTTTCGATGCTAGAATTTTCTATGCTGGTAAAAGAAAAAAAAAGACACTCAACAGAAGTTGATGATGATTTTGGCTTGTTATGATGATAATGATAGTGGGATATTTCAGTAAATTTTATTTTCTTTTTATAACAGCGTTCACGTCATTGACCTCGAAATTTTCATTGATAATTAGAAATTCAATGCATTATTTTTTTCATTAGCATTAAATTTGGCAATGTTAATGAAAACTCAATGATAATGATAATACTCTAATTTCTGATGAACAGTTAAATGATTGAATAATATTTGGCATAAAATGTGGGTCTAAAGCATTTTTATATTTCTCGTGTATAAAGCTAACACCTTTGGACGATATTTTCGTTCAGTAAAAGAAAAAAGTATTATCCTCATGGGATTTGAAACTGCCAAAATGTGCGATTGAGTAACCTTTTCAGTGCTTCTATCGATTGGTACAATGTGAATTTGATAAAGAGGGCTGAAACATCATAAGCAACTTAGTAGCAAATTGATTGTCCATGCACCCATATATTATACTTATACACCGACGCAACATTTTATTGTTATAAAAACAAAATTAGTGATATAAGAATCCTATATGAATCCCGATAATTACAAAAGGTGTTATAATAATGTTTTTATGGGAATAATGTGATTTATATTGCTATAAGAATGTTTTTATAGTAATTCGGGAGTTGGTATAATAGGATTTTCAGCAAGTGATACAGCAATGTTGATATAAGTCTAAAAGTGCGTAATAAAATAAATATAAACTGCATAAAATTATTATTTTAAAATAAAAAATAATACCTATCTCATTCTCTCATAACATAAATTATTTCAAAGGACTTTTATTTCAAAATAAAAACATATACACTAATACATATTATGTATACTTATCATATAACAATATTACAGCAACAATATTGCTCCAGTGCCTTATAAGATTCTCCATTTTAAGCCTATAAGGTATTTATAACGTTTCGCAACAATTGCGGAGCAATAAAATAACACTAATACTGAGAGTGTTTATAATAGTGTTATAAGAGTGCGTAAGAGTCTTATAGCAATAAAATTGTTAAGTGGGTATTATAATGAATAATTTTTTTAGTAATTATTCATAAAATCTTAACTTAAAATCATTTTCATCTACTATGTTTGAATAATAACTTCTTCGTTTCCCAAAAAATAAATTGTCGGTATTCGAGCAAAAGTGGCCAAACGCCGTTTTGGAAATTTTGAGATATTTCTGTCATTAGTTCTATTTTGCTATATGCTTAACAGAAAAAAATGCTCAAATACGAATCTCATCACATTATAATACAAGACTTTAATGTCCAAAATGACTAAAACATAGTAGCACATTTGAATCGCAGCAAAAATTGTCTAAAGTTCTTGGTCATTTATGCATGTAATAATACACGTCCGACCCTTAAAAAATTATGAATTAAGAAATTTTAGTCACTTTTAGTTGTAGTCATTTTCACTTTTTATTCCAAGAAAAAGAAATGGGTATGAATGATAAAAATTCTTTATTCTCTTATTGAATTATTTTCTATTAAAAATCAAATACAAATCGACACAAAAAAGAACATATTTTAGCTTACACCTTCAGATCAATATTACTAAAATTGAAATATTTTTTTCTTCTATGTCTATAAAAATCATACTTAATGTCATCATACAAAACGAAATCAATTTAATAACTTTTCACTAATATAATAAACGATGTTCATCTATAACAGTAGACCGATATCTTACAAGTATATTATTACACTTTAAAAAAATTTCAAATATGATAATAAAAATGCATTTTTATAATTTAAAATTTTTTTTATCAAATTGTTTAATGTCATATTTTCACAAATTTATATTCAAATATTCTAAAAGACTTCCTTGTGAATTCTTGCAATATTAACACTTATAAAGAACTAGGTAGCTGCTACCTACATTTGATTTATGTAATTCAAGGAATCTCACTTACATATTATTATGTATTTGTATAATACTATAGTAAATGGTTTCACATTTATTATGTGGAAAATTACTTCCACCCAAACATTTTATTCGATTTGTATGCGTTTTCATATTATTATTATTATCTACTGTTCTCCTATATTCAAATTGTCATAATTTATATAATTTATGTAAGGCATATATGTATGAATAAAAATAATAATGTTGATAATAGGTATGTATGTATGTATGTATGTAGGTATTCATAGTTATAAGGGAAAAGTAAAACTTTGCATAAATGTAATTATTCATGAATTTTTCTGTGCAGTAATCGAATAAAAAAATATGAGTTATATATAGAAAATGGTGGGTCTCGTTTTTTTTTTTATTGCCTGTCTTGTCTCCATTCAGAACATCAAACGTAAAAATTTCACAAGACTATTTTTTTTTATAATTATGTAATAAAATCTGATTTTTGTTAATAATAGATGTACATAAATGGGATGGTCAGTGTTGCCAAACTACTCAAAATAATATTTTGTTAACCAAATATCTAACATAGTTGAAACTATTTTTTGTATATTATAAAGTGGTAACATTAATTTAAAAAAATACTAAAATAATATAAATATTTATATAAGACGTCTTACAACACTGTGAAACAGAAAATGATAAGTTTCTATAAAAAAATTATAGTTTTTTAAACCTAGCTTTTATCATATATAAGAATAGTGAGTTAACTTGTGACCAATTATTAGATGTCATGTAATGGTTGATTTTATTTAACTTTATAGTAAACTGAATTAAATTTTGTTTAGTTTGTTAAGTTAGTTCGTCCATAAATTTTTTTGTAACATTGGTCAATGTTAGAAAGTCAACCATTACTAGATAGAGTGTTATGTGTGGTTTAAAATCAAAGTGTTTCTTTCCCACCTTATTTTTATTAGCTCTAAAAAAGGCTTGAAAAACTTATAAAATTAAAACTTCGTTAATTTATAATTAATGTAGGAATATTGGTATATATTAGTACAATAGTTGCTTATTTCGAACATTCTTTTCGGTGAAATTAAAAGATATTAAGCTTAAGATAATAAAAAAATAAATAATATATTATAATTCAGATATTTTGAAATTTATTCGAATTAAAACAAAACACTAATATTATGTAGGTATATTTTAAAGTGCTCGTTATGGAATATAAGTCATCATTTAAAAAAAAGTTAATGATCATTAAGTTTTGAGCTGACACACTTCGTTTCTTAATTACCAATTATTGTTCTAATAATTGTGGTGTTGGTTTAAAAAAATTATACAATTTTTTCAAATATTTTTCTCAAATTAAATCTGATATTTTGAGTTATCAATAGAAAAACAGAAATATTTATAAAAAAGTGTTATTATTGTTAAAAGTGGAACAAAAGCTTTATTTAAAGTGAATTTGAACAGAAAAAAATACTC
Source organism: Argyra leucocephala (assembly GCA_963942445.1). Lineage (NCBI taxonomy): Eukaryota > Metazoa > Arthropoda > Insecta > Diptera > Dolichopodidae > Argyra > Argyra leucocephala. The sequence goes on from OZ012677.1 coordinate 98,128,868, forward strand.
AAAAATATCCAGAAAATACTCAGTTTGTATTTAAACTGGATTAATATGCTAAGATTATTAATCATAGCTCAAATAGTCGAAATAGAAATATATGGAGCATAGTAATTAAATAATACACAATATGGGTATTCGTAAAATATGTAAATATCGGCAGTTCCATGCTTTTCAATATTATTTTTTAAATTTTAGAATATTATATGGCAATTTCGTTTATTGCCATATAAATCTCCAATACATTTCTTCCACAAACTGATTAATTAGCAGTACCTCAGTACCAATAGTACAACTTTTTCTTTTGATTTTATATTATTACTAGCTGTACCCGGTCCCCGTTGCTGGCCCAAAGTCCCTATAATAGAAATACCTAATTTAAAATAGTTTTTTAAAGACATAAATTTAATCTTATTCATTCACTTTATTTTAAGAAAAAATTTAAACTAATATTTGAATACAATGTGTAAAATTTTTTAAATTAATTATTTAAAAAACAAAATTTAATATTTAAATACATACTAATAATTATTTATAATATGTTGTTATTTAATTAGTTTTATTAATTTTTCAATTTATTTTCCAATTTATTGTAACGCTTGTTGGTATACAACATTTCTTGTTTTATTATTTGGGGTGTATATGTATAAATTATCCGGGTTTCTAACTCTCGAAAGTGCGACATATAACTTTGCCAATGTGCAAAGCACGGATTTTCCAAATTTAATTCAGCTACACTCAATGATTGACCTTGCGATTTGTTTATTGTGATAGCAAAAACCAGATTTAATGGAAATTGAAGCCTTTTGAATTGGAATGGCATGTCACTTGGAATTATTGGGATACGTAGAATTAAAACGTCGTCTCCTTTGCCTTTTCCTGTAATTATTGTGGCTTCAGTTATATTATCCATTATTTTTTGTACACAGAGTCTTGTTCCGTTACACAATTTTGGTGGATCTAAATTTCGTAATATCATCAGTGTTAAACCTACTTTCAACTGTAACATATGTGGTGGTATACCTGGTGGTTCTAATAAATTCAGAAATCCCACGGGATAGTTGACAACTTGTTCTTCATCGATAATAGTGTCAACAGATTTATATTTCTTTATATCACCTGGAATTTGTAACTGAATTTGATGATTTATTTTGTTGACATCGTTATTTTTTGCCGCTAATATGGCTCTTTCACACAATCAATTGTGGTTTTTGTAATTAATTGGGATTTTTTATAATATACTTGGTTCATTAAATCATTTATTGTTGGGAATAAATGACAAAAGTTTGGAGAAAATGAAATTTAGTTTGTAATAATGTCAACTGTAATTTTTCCTTCTCCAATTTCCAATAAATGTTAAGAAAATATTTGTGCTGCATTATTTTGTAGTAAATGTACTCGCGTATATTCGATGATCTTAAGCAAGCATTTATTTCATCAGCTGGTGTTGATCGTGGAATAACCGGCTGTAATAAAGCTATAAAAAATAATAAATTGTCTAATATATGTAAATTAAAATTAAAATCTGTCAAAACAAAACGAAAATTCTCTCAGAATTTATAAATGAATCTCTATTAAAATTACGCAAAATTTTAGAAAACGTATGTCATTATTTTATTTGTGAGGGAGTACCTGAAATACAATTTACATAAAAACTTTAATTTTTTAAATATTTCTGATAGGTGATAGAAGTTGTATGGCTGTTACCCGAACCACTCAAATTATTGGAAAACGGTAAAAGATATGTTTGCTCATTATATTTGTAATAGATGTTGGGACTTGTATGGCAGCTGCCCGAACCACTCAAAATTTGATGAAACGGTAGAAGACGTATTTTTTTATTTTTAAGGAAGTACCTGAGTACAAATTTTCAGCTCTGTAACACTTTTGATTCTTAAAATATTTATGATAGGCTAGGAGTTGTATAGCAGCTGCTCGAACCCGTCGTGTGGATTCCCCTCTATTCCAGTAATATACTCTTAAAATTTCATCCATCAAAATCGACTCAGTAGTTTTCGAGTATATAAATAATATAAAGACAGACATTTTATTTTTACAGATTATTATCCAAATTAATAGTACTAACAAAAATTATTGTTAGTATTAACAAAAACTATAATTATTGTACTAAATTTCTATCTTCAATTAAATTATTATGTGGATTAGCAAAATTTAAAACTGTTTACAAATATTACAACAAAAAAGTCTTTTGAAATCAAAATTATTGCTTATGTGAAGTGAAGACGTCAAGTTTTGAATTTTTGTTTAAAATTATGCTATTTCGAACTCTTGTTTTTTAAGATAATATGTCTCTTTTCACAAGTTAATGATCATTAATGACTTAACTACAATATAATTAAAAATTTAGCTTAATAACGGGATTAAAAGTAATTTAGGCAAACAATTTACGATCTGAGGTCTTAATGATCATTAACTTTCGTAGTCTGTCTACGATATAAACACAAAACAAAATATTAAAAAAACAATAAATTATAACTAAGTATAGTAAAAATGAAATTAATTTAAGTTAACTATGCATAAATAACTTAAAATATTTTTAAATACTCTACTTACAAACTCTAAATTTTTTCCTAAATATGACTGGCACAATTCTTTGATTTCAGTATTACTGGAATTAACAGTTTTACTGGATCGCTTTTCACTACTTCTATGAAATATAAAAATTCCGACATTTTTCTTCATTTGCAAAAACGTTTCAATCAATAATTTGTTAACATCATTTTTTTAGTTTAATTGATACGAAATTAATACAAAATTTATTTATTTATTAATATTTAATTAAATTAAATAAAATCGTATAATTGATACATACTAGATAAAAGAACAGGGTTTCATTGATTAGATTTTCCTTTCTTTTTTCAAAATACTTTTTTTAGAATACAAGTCAGATTTTTAAAAGATTCGGGCACGGGTTCGCTATACTTTATTAATATTAATCTCTTTATGCGATTTAGTTTATAATGCCAAGTAATTTGGGCTTTGTATCGGACAAAAGGTGGTTTCAAGAAGTATTAAAGGATGTACACATTCTTAGAACCAATTTCATTGTTTGTTTGTACTTAATCATATTCCTGATAAATTATTTAGAACTGTGTTTAAGAACCAACAATTAAATACAGAAATAATATAAGTATATTAAGTTGAACAAGCTTTTACCATTACCTCATTAACTTTTTAATATTTTACTATCAATATTTTGCCAGTTTTTTTCATTTGACACAACTTCTATATATTCTACGGATTTAATTTGTATTGAAAGCAGCTTTATTTTTATTGAAATCCGAGGGTGGGATTTGAAACTAATGATGATTTTTAGTATTGATTATATTAGGAAAAAAGTACTTTGTCGGTATATTAAAGAGTGGTGTTAGCGCTAATGTTGATAGTAATAATTAGCCAATGAAATATGATGCTAAAGCAATTCAACGTATTAATTTGAATGTCTGTGAGATCAAAAAATATTAACAGATTGGTACCGCAAACAATAATTTTCAATTTTGGAAAAGTGGCACTTTGAAATTGATAGCTAGGTAATATCAATATTTTTCCAATTAAAAATTAATGAACTATGAAAAACTGTGTTACTAATAAATATGGAATACACATTGTCTCAGCAATTTTTGTAAAAATATTTTGTTACAAGAAAAGAAGTAAAGACATCTGGCAGTACTATTGTGATTTAAAATTTGTACATATAAATAGGTGAAGTTAGTTAGATAGTTAGAAAATAGTTGGCATATGAAAGTTTTTCTTTTGTTTTTTTTTTTTTTTTTATTTTTATATAATGTTATTTTATTGTCATAAATTGTAAAAGATAACTGTAAAAATTTTCATTTATTTTCCATTTTTATCGAGTAGAAAATAACTGTATTATTTGGAATTTGTCTTTTTTCTTCTTCGAGTAATATAATAATATTCCAGAACAGATAATTTTCCATAAAATTTTCTTAAAAATATTTAAATATATTTTATTTAATAGTTTTGGCAGCAAATCAGGTGCCAACAATTTTAAAGTACATTACTAGATACTATTATATACTATATATTAAGAAATTGATATTAATATAATTTAATGTGAGAATATTTTCACATTTTTAAATAATTGGAATAAATGGAAAAAAAGGGATGATTATAATTTATTTTATATTTTTCTAAAGAATATTATTGGAAATGATAATGTAGGGGATGAAATATTTGAACCTTTAAGAATAAATTTCAAATAAAAATAAAACCTTTTTAATTTCAAAACTTTTGAGTTAAATACTTTTTTGCAATATGTTTTAAATGTAGAATTCCATAAAATAATTTCGTATGACTTTAATATAATGTGACTAAAGGTTTTTGACCTGATGACTTACGGAAATTTAAAAAGCTCTTTTTTATTGTCAACAAATTTTATACTCAACTTCGGTGCGGTGCATTCATAAAAGAATGAAATCAAGTTTTTTTCTTTTTAATCAACCTGCTTTAAATCAGTAACAATTTTTACTCTACTTTGATGCATGTTATCAACTAAATTTACTAGATAGAGCACCCTCGATTTAGCTAACAAACTTTTTTTTAAATTTTAAAATAACGGCTCCTTCCCCTCTTAAAAAGCTGATACGCATGGTCTGGAACACCCGGTATATCTACGTAAATATATTAAGATATCGTCGGTCGTACGCTCCGTTGATTCATATGGCAAAAAAGCATATTGAGAAAAATGAGTTTAAAGTTTGAAAAACTATAAAAAGGAAACTGGCCCAGAAATTTTTTTAATATTTGGCCTACTTGTGTATAGCCACCTGAATTTTGAAAAACCGTAAAAAACGTGTTTCTTTATTTTTAATAGAGTGTATGTATAAATTTTCATGACTGTACCACAATTGGTTTTTGGAACATTCCCGACTTGGTGCTAGGAATTGTATGATAGTACCCAAACCTGTTGTATGATAGTACCCAAACAACTATACAAAATTTCATAAATCTATTTTTAAAACTGTGCGGACGTGTATAGCGAACAAACAAACAAATAAACTTTCCCTTTTATAAGTATAGATGAGCTTACTATTTTTTTTTCTTCCTGCGACTATATTGCTGTGATTGTGATCAAAGAAGTAATTTTATCACACAAGTTTTTTTCGGTTTGTGAAAGAATATATTAAATTCCGTATTGAATCTTTTTTATGTATATTACGTAAACTTGACTGCTTCCAATCTAAATCAAGTTCTCTTTCTTTATATATACACTCTAAAATGTAGCATTAATAAAAACTGATGTATTTTTGATCCATTTGCAGTGTAAAATTTAGATTTAGTAGTTTATTAGATTAATAATGGTTGTGGATCGAAATTGAATTGACGAAAAATAACAAATTAGTTACAATAACAATACAATAACGTGGATCAAATAAGCACATATAATTTAAATAATGAAAATTTCATAATTATGTGATAAAAACGCCAAAACTTTTGATATAGCTGCATAAAAAATAATAAAAAAAAGAGATGTGGTTCAAAGTTATTTCTTATTATCCCAAAATTTTAGATTTGTATATTATTAGATACAGAAGAAAACCTGTAAGAAAAAAAATAAAAGCATGTCGCAAGACCCCAAGAAGTGTTATTATGTTAAAAATGTCAGAATGGTGTATTGAGCAACCGACGATGTATTATGCAGAATTGATAAGGATAACTAAATGAATATAGAATTTTACAGTATATCAATGCAAGAAGGAGAGTAAGATGTACAAAAAATGATTTGAATATTAGGGGAAAATGCATGTTATAATTCCTTGAAATCCAACAACTTGTCATTCCAATTGTAAATGTAAAAAATTGTTTTTGTTTTTAAAATGTTCTCAATATTTTAATTTTACAATGTTTTTAAATCAATTTGTAGTCTGACGGGTCTATCAAAGAACATTGAAAAGCGTTTTGGTTGTCATTGTTAATTTTCTCTATTTCTTCCAACCATTAGGGTCATCCTTTTATCTTTCATTTTGCTACCCTAAGTGAAGCTTCAGAAAAAACTAATAAAAAACTAGAAAAAAAATTAAACAACAAAAATTGATCAATTAATGCAGAAAAATTTGAGCGACAAGAGAGCAAAAATTCAAACTGGGTCCACTGGTCCAGAAGTATCTAATATTTAAAACCTACACTTTCCTTTATTTTTTTGTTTTTATTTTAATTATCCATATCTCTAAAGGAGCTTCAAAGCTCATACAGAGTGTATATTTTAAAGTTTAATTTTTTTTACAATTCAAGCAAATTAAATAATAATTGGGAATATAAGCTTATAAACTATGAAGTTATTGCAATACAAGTGACTACGTTATAATTATATTCTACATTTTTTATTTTTTTTTTTATTTATTGTATATTTAATGTTAAAGTATTATAAAATGTAAACGATGTATAATCTTACATCAAAGAAATAAAAATACTAATATAAAACAAGTTATTCTCAAAGTTAGTCTACTAATGCAAGAAATTGTTTTAAGCGCACAAGTTTTTCTTTCATTGGGAATATTGTTGTATGTGTTGACTGAAGAATTAAGAATGCTATCTTGTCTTCACTATAAAATTTGTTTCTCAGGTTTCTTATATGTATTAGCTAAGCCTATCTAGTGTTGTGTTCGTGTATTTGGTCATTATGTATTAATTTTGTGTTATAAACTATGTTCATTTCAATGTTACATGCACCATTCTTATTATGTAATTCTATAGGCAAGATTTTATTTTCTTTGTGAATTAACGCAGTTGATGTTCTTTTTTCTATACCATATAAGTTTTTAATTGCCCTATTTTGTAGTCTCTGCAGCATATCAATATTTTTAGAAAAAGTGTTATCCCATATTATTATTCCATAGGTTATGGTTGAATGAAATAGGCTGTAGTATAACGATCGCTTTGTATTTTTTGGGATTATAAATATGTTTCAATATCCTTTTTATATGAATATACAATGCAAGAATGAAAGAAGTTATTGAAAATTTAATAGATTTGGTACTCAAAAAAGTTATAGAAGAAAGTAAAAACTTAATCTGATTTAAAAAAAGATCATTCAATCAATTTGAACATCAACTATATGGCATAATCAGTGATAATTTTGATTATAAGAAGTATATTTGTGATGAGTTCTGAAAAATTTTGTTTTTGTATGTATATTTATATGTATATTATGATACGTATATTAGATATGTATATAAATGTATGTATATTAGATATTTATTTATTTATTTATTTGAACCAAAATATTATGCCTAGCAAGATTACTCTCATTCTATATGCCTTACAATTACATAATACATTTTTTTTCATGTTAGTAAGTGCATAAAAATAATAAAATAATTCAAAGAGTTATTATTACTATAGATTTAAAAATTAAATAAAACAAAATAAAATTATAAAGGATTTCCTTAAAAAAAATAAAAAAAAAATAAAACATTTTTTAGTTACTAGCCTTTTGTTAATTTAGTTTAATGCTGCACTATATCATAGTTGTCGATATATCATCTTGATATTTCTTTTTTTAGTAAGCGACTATTTAAATATTTAATATTATTGTAGAGTTTTATGGCCCTGTACATAGGTGTTTCTAATCCAAATTGCGGTGTGTTTCTTTTTTTCTAAGTAAAACAGGTTTTTACTTCTTGTGTTGACGTCATGATGATATTTGTCTTTCCTTCGTCAGTAGTGTTGTTGCGTGTATTCAAGAATTTTCAATTGTGTGCACTTGCAGAATTAATTCATTGCTTATAAGGTCCTTAATTAGAAGAATATTATTGTTTTTGCTGTCTTTTAGGGTATTCTCAAACCAATTGTAATATTGTGCAAATTTCTTATGGCTTTGTTCTGAATAACCTGAAGTTCATTAATAGTGTTTTTGGATGCTGTTACTCATAATTTTATTCCATAGCTGAAGATTACTGTGGAAGAATGCATAGCACAATGATTTTTTGACTGGTTGTGACAATATATTTGACATTTTACGAGACCGATAATATATATGTATAGATAATCTATATGTATATTCCATTTAAAACATTTGTCTATCTAAAAACCAAGATATTTGTATTCTGCCACTTGTTCTAATGTGTTATTTGAGATTTTTTTGTGTATGCTTGTTGTAGTTTTTGACTGGTAACAAGTTAAGTAAAATGATGCTCTTATATTTAAGAAGCTCTATTTCCTGACAATAACAGTAGTTTTCCACATTTAATGAGTTGATAAGTAGCTTTGATAAATATATGCTCGAAATATTGTAGATATTGTAGTATAAACTTGCAGTACCGTACTTAATTAAGCACGAAAAGGATATTATACCTAAGTTACTGTTAAGAGCACAAAAAAAAAATTATTATGAATTTGGTTTTTTTTTTGTATTCATTGTCAATTTATAAGTCTCCATCCATTCATTGATTTTTTTCCCAATGATTTATTCATTTTATCTTTGAAACTATAATAATTCTCCGTTTCAAATATTAGAATATACGCCTCTATATCAACCAACTGCAGCACTTCAATATAATATATTGAATAGTAACGGTCCTAATATTATATTATATTATAGTAATAGATATTTTGGTTTACAAAATAATTGAAGCACAACATAATAATTATTATGTACTAGTATTATACAAAACAACTAAAAGTTTTTATTTTTTCATAAAACAAAAGCTTTATGTTGTATATTAGTACTTGTAGAACATAAATAAAATATTTAAATAAATTTATTTGATTTATCATTTCATTTTAATACATTTTTACATTATAATGTATTTCAAATTAAATCTATGAAACTTTCCCTACTCCAGTCTTTGTATTTACATAAATAAGGGTTTTAAGAATGAATCTTCATTATACAAAATAATTTAATAAAAAGATATTCATCAAACAAAATAATAATATGATAATATAACATAAAAAGGTAATAGTTATAAATCTATTGAGAATTCAGTATTTATTTAATAATTTATAAATCAAGATGAATAAAATGAGGATATAAAATGAAGTAAAATAATAACCATCTGGAAGAGTTACTGTAAGTCTAAGAAAAAAAATTTCTAAAATTTAATATTAATTTATTTCATTCATTAAGGTTCGGTTCGGTAAAAGTTCGATGTACTTCAGAAAATAGCATTGATTAATAATAGAAGAAAATATAAAATAATAAAAATAATAAAAATAATAATATTAATAATATAAATAATAAAATAATATAATAGTAAGAATTTCTTATAATACCCCATAATGTAAATAATATAATAATATTTATTCAAAGTTAATATTGGTTATATTCATTGCATTTTGAAATAAAAAAAAAAAAAATATTAACAATAATTTCCATTCAGTTAATTATTTTTGTACATTTATATTATGCATATACATAAATGTTATCTTATACATAGAATAATAATAATATACATTTTTTTTTATATAAAAGGATAAAATTGTAAATATAATTTTAAGATTGACGACTGATAGATAGACTATACGCATTTATATAAGATAATGCATATATTATTATGTGTATGTTAAGTTACGTTAAACAATATAAAATGTATGAATTTGTGTAGAGAGAACAGCTTAAGGCAATGTACTTATCCTGAAAACCAATTAAATAGAATTCTGTAGAATTGTTCTTTGTTTATGTTTTTTTAATCTTTCTTTTTTTTTAATGGTTCTGATTATTTTGCTTTTGGCTGCTACAAACTGTTTAACTAATAGACTTCAACTGTGAATCTAAAAGATTTTTTTTTTTATATTAAAGCAATAAAAGTAATGTAGGAATAGTAAAGTACTGATAATCCAATAATAATTGTTTATACTAGAATATAGCTATACTAAAATAGAATGAGAATATGAAGTTGTTTGTGAATATTTTATTAAATTTCATTATATTTCTTAGAATGTACTTGAGTATTTTATTTATTTATATAGAATAATATTATTACAATTAACTCGTCTTTATTTGTATTATATATTTTTGTTTTTGTTTTTAATTCCCTTTAGTACGTAAATATTAACTTATCAAAGCCAATAAGTAGCTAATTAGAGACCTACCTCTGTGCGTATTATTTTGAATTGTATTTTTCTTTCTTTTCTAATTTTATACACATAATATATTAAATAAAGATACATAATATGTGAAGATTTTTGTAAATAATATGTTTGATATATCAATATAAAAATATATATATATATATATACTATGTAGGTAGTATGATTGAATTCAAATATCGTATAAATAAAGTATATCATATTATACGAAATTTCGAAGAAAAGATAATATAAAGCTAATAATTTAATTAACAGTTAATTTTTTGTTTTTTTTCTTCTTTTTGCTTTAGATAATTATTTTATTCTAAAAATATAACATTCTAAAAATGGTTTGTGGAGAAAATTCGCAATAGATTTAACTTTAAATTTTCTTTAAAAATTTAAAAGATTTCCAAAAAAAAATTTAATGAGCGAAAAAATGTTTATTTTATTTTTGTATCAAAATCACAATAAAAAATATAAATATTAACTTAATCGTCCTCGAATCTTGAGATGGGGTTTTCTTACACAACAACTCATATTGTGCTATTTAGTGACAAATATTATTTTACTAGTTTGAAAAAGTTAATAATTAAATACAAGATGCATTTTAAAAATGTATAAAATAACCAGTAGGTATTAAAAGAATATTTAAGTTTCATGTTTTGAACATTTTTTAGAGAATCAGACCACATTGGGATACTACACCCAGGTGATAAGGTGTTTAAAATCTACAAAAGAAAACAAAAATTACCATAATTTATAAAAGCGATAAAAACAAAAAAAATAAATTTGTAGTAAGCTCACAGACTTATGGCAGAATTATGATTTAAATAAATGCTAAATCTATAATGAAAGCTGCAAAGACAGTAAATACCTTTGTTATTGACTACCATCTTTATTTTATTAAATATTTTTTTTCTGTGACTTCAAAATTTATGAAATCGAATAGTAAAAGTAAATTTGATAACAATGTGCTAACAATATTATCTATTCCATACAAATTCTACATCTGTATAAATCGTGCTTACTAGATTAACCAAAATTTGATACTCATGCTAAAATTCAAATACATACGAAGTTTAAATATTAAGAAGCTAGATAATAGTTATACCAGTTACTATCACATGTCTGTATTTCATTTGTCGGTAAATATTTTAATGTACAATTTATGGGTTGGTTACGATCGAAATCCCAAGTACAAAATACCAAAATCCTGATATTTAAAATTTCAAAATTAATTTATTATACAATAATTGAATAAAATAAAATTATTGAATAGGCCAAAATATCAGCATTTTACATTTGAATGTAAGCATTTGTAATGTTAACATAACTTAGCTAATTTATTATACGAGTTCGATAGTTGTTCCCAGGAATGTATATGAAAAAAATATGCAAATAATCAATCTTCATTGTAGACATCTGACCTAACTTAAATATAAATATTAAAAATAAATTAAATATAAATGCATTTCAAATATAATTTATTAACTTTAAACTAATAATTTAACACATTTTACCAATTTTTACCTCAAATCTAAAAACTTGTGACCAACTAACCAATCCGGTTTAAAAATTTATTCTTATTGTCTAGTAGTATAAGTCTATATGTCTAGTAGTATATGTTGAATACAACTTTGCAACTCCCTTCAGCTTATCTCATTTAAACTACTCTTATTCTAAGTTTTTCATAGCTTCGATGACTGGTACATTTCATGAAATATATATTAGTAATATACATAGATATTTAAAATTATCAACTTTCTGAATAATGTTATTATTATAGAACAATTTTAAATTTTGACCGATTGGTGCTTTCAATAACTTTTATTTTGTTTTGTTTGCGTTTACAGTTAGTGTGTACTTGTTGATTACATTAGAAAAAATTTCATTGTCTAAGTTGATTTTATTTTTTAATGCCACATAGTTATTCGCTGTATACACAATACACATTCAATTTTAGATTAGCAATTAGAAAAAGAAAAAGTGTTGGCTCTAGCAGGTTTCCTTGTATTACACCGTCGCTAACATCTTCTTTTTTATTTTAAAGTTTTTCAAGTTCCACGACTAGTTATCTATAACTTTTGGACCAATGTTTCTATGGTTTTCTATGTTATCTATGGTTTTGAACCAATTATATGAAGTATACTTTTGACGACCATGTCAAAAGCTTTTAAGAGATCATAAAAGAGAATTCTAATCTTTTTTATTTTAATTAGGTTTTGCTCAATTAATCAAATCAAATAATATTGCCACCGTATTTCAAGTTTTTCTAAAAGCTATATGTACTGCCAGCCAGCACCAATAATGCTATTTTGAATTAAATAATCAGAGAATTGTGCATTTACTAATGTTTCAATAATTTTAAGTATATTTAACTCTATCTTACTATACATGCAATTTTTATAGTGTTGAACGTAATAGAAAATTTAGATAATTTATATAAGGATAAACATAGAGAATGATGTAAATAAAGATCGGCATAGTATTTTTCACAATTTTATATTTATATTTATGTTATAAATTTTCCAAACTCGATATTTTAAAATTTCTACAGATTGAAACAAAAAATTATCACCAGTATAGAAAATTTCTAAAAAGTACAAAATATTGTGTACACTCACATTTTATATCAAATTTTTTGTGCTTCTTGGATATTTTTATTTTTATTACTTTTAATACTTTTGCGTAAGTTGGAAAATGTTTCATTTTAGATTTCATATTAAATTTTTCTATTGGCAACTAAACTACATAAAATACAATACACAAACTTATAAGAAATTTTGAATTATAAATCAAATGTGTTGCTTACTGTCATATTAAAACAAAGCTAAAAAGTTTTATAGCAAAAAAAAAAATCATAGCTTTCACTTTAATTACCTAAGTTTATTCTTTCAGTTGTTTTGTTATTTGGGTTGATGTATTTTTTCTTTTGTACTAAACAGTTTTTTTTATTTTATTTTGTTTATGCATAAATTACTTTCTATAGCAGAAAACAAATTTTTGTCTATTTATGTTTAAGTTTGTGAATTTGCAATTTATTATGAATATCAAGTTTTAAATAAATATTTAGTTTTTCAAAACAAAGAAATATATAAGACTAAATAAAATGGAATAAATTAAAATTAAAATGATTTTGATAGTGAAGAAAAAATTTAGAATCAGATAGATTTTGATAACTCCGACATAATATGTTATGTACTTAGATGAATTGTCAGTGGTATATTCAGAAATTAGCAGTTCAGTTCTTACTTGAATTCCGGGATAACGAAGAATATTGTGTAAACAATCGTTTTGTTTATATTATAACTATAGGTCCGTAACGCGTCATATATGACGGAAGCAAAATAAATTCGAGCTTTTTTTTAGAGATTTTATATCAAATTTAAGAAAAATACGAATATAATTTTTGGTCATATTATTTTTAATACCATATAGCCAGAATATTCGTAGTAAGATGGAAATTTTCTATTCTCTAATGGTCATTTACACGATCAATTTAGTGACATCTTATTTGTGGACATTAAAAACTAGCAATCAAATTAATCATGTTAACATTATAGACGTGCGTGTTTTTCACAGGTTCATCGTCAAGTTTTAAAAAAAACTATGTAAATTAAAACAAGGACATACATACAATCTAAAATTTAATGCATATATATTATATGTATATATATTAAAAATAAACAAAAAAATTAACTCTTCGACGATTCACCTTTTGCATATATTTCGTAGATTATAATCAACGGAGCCGTCAAAAATAAAATTTATAATACCTAATATTAAATAAAGATGAATATTCAGAGAAAGCGTGTGTCATACTAATTTTGATTTTGTCTGAAGCCTTTTATAACAACAACAATAATAATAAAAAAGCAGTTCATTATGAATGAAAGAATGGGAAATTGACAGAACAAATCACTTTTTTTTTAATGTAGGTATGTATTGTGTTATGGAATTAGGTTTATCTGGAAGTAAAATGTAGTAAGAAAATAATATTAATGCATTATGGGCAGAGATAATACATTCTATATTGAGATACATCTACTCTACATTGTTGTTACTGTTTTGAGTTGTAATGTGCATACTTTTTCAAACTGCATTCAAATTTTACTAGATTAGTAATGGTATGTATAGCTCGTGGAGTGTATATAAATAATTCATTTTTTATTCTAATAAATCAATATAGGTATAAAAACAAAATGTAAAGTACAGTTCCACTCTATAATATTGTTATTGTGTTTGTGTTAACCAATGCATAAAGGCTTTCTCAAAACAATTAATATCCCTGATAAAAAATTTTCAGCTCTTCTCCTACTTTTACAAACATTATCAAAGGAAAAAATTGTTTTACACAGTAAAATTTAGCGATTAAATTAGTAAATGTGGAATTTGTGAACTGCTGAAAATTTTCAAAGCCTTTTTCAGTGCTTTAATTGGTGCTGAAAATTTTCAGCACAAACTGCTGCCCATTTTTCAGTAATATGAGCATTTTTTCTGTAGAATATCATCATTCATCAGTTGTTTTGGAAAGTTTGTTTCGAAAAGACCAAAACCAAAATCATTGGTGAACCAGTTCATATGACAAATTTTAAACTAAAATTCGATCTTGTTAGTTAATATTTATAATAAATTATTCTATAAATGTTAACTAGAGAAATTTTAGTTTACTTTAATAGTATAAATTTCAAATTCAAAAATCCCATGTCTCAAATAACAAATTTTATATTTTTACATTTACTAAAAAATCTACTCCCAAAAAAGAATAAATGTGTGCTGAAAATATTTTTGAATAAGCACAGAAATACGTGCTGATTTGTGTGATGAAAATTTCGCTTAAAGATGCTCTGTGTAAATTCAAAGGAACTCATGTGCGATTTCCAGCATATTTTTCAGTGCAGAATCGACAGCGAAAGTGTGCTTCTGTTTTTATCAGGGATAAGTAGTATTAGATAGTAAACTAAAAACAATTTGATCATGTTAAAAAACTGGCGGGCTCAGGAAATAGAAAATTCGCTAACTAAGAGAGTGTTCGTATCCAAATCTGAATGTCCACATAAAGTCGCCTAGATGAGATTAATTATTTTCAGAATTTTTATTATTAAACACAGTCAAAAGAAATGCCTCTAAACATCGAAATAATAATCAGTTCAATAAAGCCTATAAAATAAAAACGAAAATTGCGAAACTAAGGAAGAAGTTTAACACTAAATTAATTATTTTGTGCATACTCTAGTAATAGATAGTTATTTAAGTATTATTAAATCACTATATGTAATTATTCTTATAAATATAAATTAAAATATTTTCTTAAATATTTAATATTTTCCTAATTTAAAAATAAAATATTTTCTTATCTTTTCTTTCGTTTCCCAAGAAAATTATTTTTTTATTAAATAATGGAAAGTCTTAATAAAAAAAACTTTTGACATTTTTTTTTTGTTTTTGTTGTAAATCAAACGAAATTCTTGTAATATAATAACATCCTTCCTATAGTCTTCCTTAAAAAATAAAAAAGCTAAAACATAATTTAAGGCCACCTACTTTAAATTTTAATATACATATTAAGCAATTACTATACTTATGCGAATATATATACATAATAATTATATAAATAATAAAAAAAAACCGTAAATGGAAATTCTTCGAAGAATAACAGACAAGGATAAACTACTTTCAGCTCTTCTCCGGAACTTAAATTCCGAAAGCCTAAGAA
This sequence comes from Argyra leucocephala, assembly GCA_963942445.1. NCBI lineage: Eukaryota > Metazoa > Arthropoda > Insecta > Diptera > Dolichopodidae > Argyra > Argyra leucocephala. The sequence goes on from OZ012677.1 coordinate 98,144,628, forward strand.
AGGATATTATAATCATTTTTTTTTAACTAAATGACGTAAACTATTAACACTTTTGTGTATATATGTATAGTATAGTAGTTATATATTTACATAGAAAAGTATATGGAAATTAACAGCATAAACCAATAAAAGGGTGAAAAGAAAAACTTGATATACAGCTTCAATAGATATGTATAAAAGTACACTATCTTCTTAATGAGATAAGCACTGCATGACACCATTGAGATGTTTTTACCGTACACCAGATGCTTTCAGTTCCTTTTTCACTACTATTTTCGTTATTATTATTTCATTATTCAGAATAACGAAGGTATATATGGGTATAAAACTGGTTTGCAACACAATTATATTCAATCGTATAACAATTCCATATGATAAAAATATTAATACGAGTATCTATGTATATAAAAACGTACTTCAACACTGATGCGATGCTGCTTGCCTACAAGTTGAAATGAAGTAAAATATTTGTAAGTAAATATTTTCTTAAACTATTAATTGTCAGTGATCCCGTTGAATTTTTATATTTTTAGTTACCATCAATTCAATACTTGTTTTTTTTGTAATATATTGCACTGTCAGCGTTATAGTGAACAACATTTGATGATTAAATAAGATAGAAAAGTATGTTAGAATAAAATTTGGAATTGTAAAAAGATATATTGCAGTAGTATACTCGCATATGTAATAAGTATATAAAAATTCTATTAAAATCTATTTAGTTTGTAACAGAGTCGTGAAAATTTAAAATGTTAATTATTTTAATTTATTATATGTTTACTACAGCATCATCTCATCGGAAAGATTTTTCAATAAATTAAAATTAAACTGTCAAAAATAATTTTTTGGATAGTTGTTTTTGTACTTTAACAAAATTTAATCCACAACTTTTCTGAAAAATCAATGAAATTTTGGAAAATTGAAGTTTTTTATTTATACCATATAATAATATTATTATGTATCAATTGGAATTTTTTTATAATATTTTGCTCTGTAGTTTCATAATCAAATTAAAAATAAAATTTATTCATTAAATTTAAAAATTAACAAAAAGCTACAACTTTGTATATAGGTAAAAACAAAAAATAAAATGTTAAATTTTAAATTGTAATTATTTTTGATAAAAAAATGTAAAACAATATTATGTCTTTGTTAAAACAGACACTCGATTTTGAACAACCTGGCTGCTTATATGCTTATCTGTTCGAAGACCAAGTGGGCAAATAATTAACGGTAACAACATGTACATTTAGTCTCATGGTATATGTGATGCCATTTTTTTCTTTTGTTTATTTCCAATTTTTTATTGATTTCATTTGACGGTCGTCAAATTTTTTGATTTTCGTCTAATCGATATAAATTCTTAGCATCTAATGTTTCAAATTACAATAAGCATAAAACTTCGTATTATAGGATAAAGCTTCAATTAATTAAGGATAAAATGCTTATGAAAGTAATAACTTTTAAAAGAAAATGTGTTAGGCTAAAGTTAATCTAGACTTCTTGTACAAATTGCAGGAGCTATTTATTGTAACATATTATAAAATATTGTACAACAATCGTTTTTACTACTTTTTTTTTCTAGGTTTAATTTTGTATTTTATGTTTTTGCATTTTTTTTTATCTATAGGTCTGATTTTATAAGAGTTCAATAAATGCATTGCACCCATAATATTTTTGTACTCCTTAACATCAACAGGACAATAACTTATATGTCAGAGGGTATATCAAAAGGCTCCATTTCCACCATTTATTGATTCATTCATTTATGGTAAAACATACATTTTAAAATATTGATAAAATATCGTTGGAATTACATTTATCGTGAAACTCGTCTTCTATTATATATTTTGAAATTATAATATTATATCATATTATAATATGATCTACATTGTATGAATGTAAATTACGAATTTGTAGGTACAACTTAGTGCATAACAAATGTTGTATTTGATACGCTATAATTTTCACTTAATTTATATAACAACCGGAGACATTTTTATCATAACTATTTATTTAATAATGTTTTTTATAGCTTTAAAAAAATTTATAAAATAAAACACAGCAAATAATAAAAAACAAGAAAATACCTAATTAACAAAGCACCAACTCACCTTCAGATTCTTCTCTTTAATGAAATAACATTTGGGGCCAATTTTTGGACAAAATAATAATTTACCCATGAATCAAAGATCAATATCTATTTATAAAATATAAGTTTTTATTTTGTAGATTTATTTATTTATTTAACAGTGGACCAACAGATTAATCTGCAGGCCAACTACAGATATGTCAAATAAGAGATATAGATAAAAATTATTGATCTGTAGATATTACAAATAAATTTAATTATAAATTATTGTATTTTTTAGAGGGAAAATTAATAAGGATATCATAAAGGAATAACATTGCATATGCAATAAAAGGTTAACATTGACACAGCTAGCATAAAGTAATCTGTAGCAGCAAAATGACAAGATTAAATACATGTGCAAATATCATAATTTATATAATAATTTCATAAATAATTTAATTTAATAACTTATATAATAATTTAAATTAGTAACAATAACTTTACATCAATCATCAAATTTAAATATTATTATCAAAAATTACTAATAAAATCTACAGATACTTTTGATTAATGTGCAGTATTAAAAAAGAGTGAACATACCCTCAAAAATTTGATTTCTTGAAAACTTGATTAACAATATTGGTAGAGATAGTATGAAGAGTAAAAAAATTATAAATATATCTTCAAATATTTTAATTTTTTTCGTTATAGGTTTTTTAAAGGTCAAATTTTATTAAATTTTTTTTTTTTTTTTTGTAAAATTAAGGTAAAATGAAAATTTATTGTTTTACATAAACAAAAGCACTTTCATTGAATTTTTGCACTTTGCTGGTTTGAAGTTTTAAAATATGTCTTACTAATCTAAAAACAAAAGCATCAGTATGATAAAATAGTTTTTTACTGTAACATTTGAAAAAAAAAGATGTGATTGGGATAGAAAAATGAAAATTTAAATATTTTTGAAAATCGGGTTTTTTAAAAATTTAGGAATTCTAACAATTTATATATAATGTACATACATATTTTTTCACTTTCTTATATCTTTATTTTTGTTTCATTCAACTCAAATTACTACAAATAACACCAATTTAATTATTCAAGAGTTTAAAATTCACAAAAATAGACAATACAATTTGAAATCATAAAACTTTGCAGATTGTAATAGAACAACAGTTAAATTTAATCGTAATGACAATGTGGTTAATCGTGGTTGTTTGTTAACTGTAACTTAACAGTAAACTGGTAACTGAAAAAATTTATCATTAATGGAATCGTGATACTGATACTGATAAACGTACTTAAGGTGTCTATTACACATCATTATATTGATGAATAGAAGGATGACCGATTACAAATCAATCATGCACTTATCAATCTTTTTATCCATATTTTGACATTTTGCAAGGACATATTGTGGAATTGTTCTGAATATATAGATAATTTCGAAACATATATGAATATTGAAAATATAATTTCTGGAGGAATGTTTTTGACTTCCGTTTAAATTTAATTTTTAAAAAATGTTATGTATAAAAAACAACAAATTATTTTTATGCACATTTATTGCACAATAATATATCAATAGTTTTTTATTACAATAATTGCTATGATTATTAAAATTAATATTAAAAATGTTCTTTTAGAATTATATTATAAATTATTATTATAACCTTATCTGAACATTCCCAAAAAATAATATCTGAACATTCCCCAATAGGCCATTTTTTTACATCCGCTGATTTTGACAGTAATATTGATGAGAATTAGATAGCATGATTGATAGGAATAGAACCATCATTAATCATTTCAAATCAGTCAACGGTCAATATATTGACAATATATTTGCCATTGATTGACCATTGATAGATGTGTAATAGGGGCCTAAAAAATTTACTATTGTGAATACTGATAATTTGACATTTCAAAAATCAGCTGATTCATTGAATTAATTATTTTTTGTTTAGTTTCGTAAAATAAAATATAAAATAAAAGTATAAATCTAATATAAATAAAATAAAAAAGACGTTTAAAGTAAAAAAAGTTCATATAGAAAAAACAAAAATATAAGTGAAATAAAATAAGTTTGAAAATTGTTTCTTTAGGAACATAAGGAGGTTTTGTAAAATAAAATAAAAATTAAATGCAAATAAAATTAAAAATAAGTTAACGAAATATTGTGATTGAATCAAACTAACTATCAGTCTTTTATTTGCTATATCACACACCTATTTATAGAAAATATAAAATTGATTTTTTTTATAACTTTATTTAAGTGGCCTTTGAACACAACATACGTTTTTTCAGGCCAGGTTTTTACATTATTTCTTAATTTTTTTCATTTATTTTTTTTTTATTTTCTAATTACATATCCGATTATTCACATAATATAATTTTAATTTTTCTTTTTTTTTTTTTTTTGTTTCTATATAAAATAATTCAATAGTTAAATTTTTCTTATACATATATTAATTATATGAAGTTATTATAACTAAATATTTTCTGTTTTATTCAGTTTTGTTTTTTAAAACATTTAATATTTTTCATTTAACATATTTTCTTGATTTTATTTAATTTTTTGTTTTAAATTGTTTTGTATAATTCAATAGCTTCTAGGAAATTTATTATTTTTCTATAATTGGTTTCATCATCACTCTTTAAAATATCTAGATTATTAGTTTTTAGATATCTATCCCTATCTCCTGAATATTGGATACAATTTGAGAACAGATGCCTAATAGTAACCTTTGTTCCGCAAGCACAATTTGGTGGTGTTGTCTTTTCAAATATAAATTTATGTGTTAAATTAGTATGCCCTATTCTTATTCTAGTAATCATGGTCGACTGTCTTCTATTAAGTTAACTAAGATTTTTAAAAGGTCTCGTATTTGGCTTGATATTCTTGTTCTACACTTTGATATATTTTCTTATTTATTATATTTTTAAGATCTTTATAATATAAAGGTGATGGTTATCAAGTGGTTGGTTTACAGAGCTTTTTGCTAGACTGTCAACTTTCTCGTTATCATGGATACCGATATGACTTGGAATCCATATAAATTGTATGTTTTTTTGATTTTTATTTATCATTGCTTCTGTTTTTTGTATTAAAGGATGTACTGGATATAGTTTGAGAATAGCTTTTAAAGAACTCAAGGAGTCGGTACAAATTAAAAAAAATTTTTCGTTCCTTTTCATAATATACTCTCTTGTCTTTGTTTTTTCTATGAAATAAAATTAATTAAATTATAAAAAAAAAACTAATTAAAAATGATTTCATATGATAAAATTGTAAATTGAATTTCCCGTTCTAATTTTTATTCTCCTGTCTTTTTCTTTTAGCCTTCTCTTTGATAATTTGCTTAGTCAGTTTTTTTTGTTTTTTTTTATTTTAAAATTATACTTTTTTAATTTAACTGAATTTAATTTACCAATATTAAATTGCATTGTTTTGTAAATTTATTTGATCACAAAATTTATTTGTAACTGATACAGATTATGACAATTATCAGAAAATATGACAAATTTTAAGCACCCCGACACCAAGTTATCAGTGACGTTAACAAAATTCACAATTGATCAGAAAAACTGATAGTTCTGACAAGCACGATAGGGCGTATCAGAATTTCTGAAAATTGTCATATATGTACTGATAAATAATACTGATAACTGACAACCACGATCGGGGTGAATAACTAATCACCTACGAAATTATATTTTATGGTATGCAGATTGTTAGATAGATTGAAATGGGAAAAATTATACTTCGCTATAAACACTAAGCAAGAATTAGACTCGTTGTGACACTCTTCCTATATAATCATTACACACTCTACCAATATATTTTAGAGAACTGTTACTAATATTGAATTAAGATAAAATTCATTTCTTTTAATTAGCAAATAACACTATTAAATGAAATAAAAAAAAAAGTATCTTTAATTTTTTTTCAAAATTATGTAGCGTTAAAAATATGACAGATTCATATGCGTAATCGATCGTATTTGTTGAAATATTTATGGTTTAATATAAGACAATCAAGTAGAAATTGACTGAATCAGTTAAAATAATCAAACAAATTTATCAACATGAAGTAATAGGTATGTACATACATTTCTAACAATATGAAGAAAAAATTACTATATCATCAATTGCCTTTAGAAGTGTAGTAGTTGTTTAATTAAATGTTTCACTGTTTATCCACTATTATAAATCATATTCTTCTATTCTCTCTGTACCTTACTTTATTGCACATCATCTATTTTACAATAAGAATAAAATTAAAAAAAAAAAAACAATATTGACTATCTATATAAAATTTTTTTCAATTTTTCCAATGTTCGTGATACTCAGTCATGGATACATATATGCACTTTTTTATAATTGAAGAAAACAAGCATTTCAAAAACAAGCTTTAGTGTAAATATAATTCCTCATAATCTTTGTATATGGATTATTTATGATATTATGTTACTTGAATAAAAAAGGAAAGATATTCTTCTACATACATAATTACAATATATGAATGGGATATCTAGATAGAATGAAGAAATTCACGGTGTATTGCTTTTTTATTTACTTCTAATGATTTTAAATCCGCTTGTAATTCAACAATACTCCTTACATTATTGGTGTGCTCAAACATTATTATAATTTTTAATGAAATTATTATTGAAGCATCAATTAAAGAAATATTAATAAATATTTAGAAAAATGTACAGTGACAAGTAAAATTCAATTAACAATAAAAAAATAAATAATTTATGTGACCTCATTAGCAAAAGGAAATCTCAGTCAGAAAATGTTGATACATCCCAAGGTAGTTCAATTTAAAGTTGGCAAAATTGTAATGAATTATTTTCAAGGATGAACAAGAAATTTCTATAACTATGCCATGCGTAATAAATTTATTTTATTTATTATTAATTTAGTAGTTACGTTGCAGGGGTTTATGTCAGCAGAGTTCCAATAAACTGTGTGGCATGACAATCTAAGACAAAATATTTTTTTTGTCGGAACCCCTTTCATAACGCCACAGTTTATTAGGAACTACTTTTTTTTAAATAGAAATTTCTGATAAAAAATTATGTAATGATGGTGACATCCAAATTGCAAGAACAATAGTTTAAACGAAATTAAAATTTAATATTATAAAATCTGCAATATTTGAATTTTAATTCAAAAAAGCTTATCTGTCATCTGCAAGGTATTGAGCTGCGTTTTTACTTCTAAATTTCAAGTGGATCAAAAATTTATTTTCTCGATTGACTTCAGATGAGGCAGCTTCAAATCAAGCAACGTTTATATGAAGTCAAAATAGGCTTCAAGTATTTCCAGGATCTGGATGCGATAAGATATTATCGCATTAAAAACCAAAATGGAAAGTTAACTTGTAGAGCTCAAAATCCATAATAACATAACGTTCATAATAGAAGAAGAAGAAAACAGTGAAATCCCGTTCCCAAATATCAAATTAATTAGAAGCGAAGGCAAAATAGATATTGATGTCTATAAGAAAAATACGACAACTAAAACAACTATCACTTCCGATTCAAACTACCCGAATGGACTAAAGATGCAGCATATCACACATTGATTAATAGACTACTGACTACACCTTTATGAGAAGAAAACTTCAAAAAGGAGAAATTGAGGACACATCAGAAATAAATGAATTTTCCAAGAAAAAATCCATAGAAGTGGATCAATCTCTCAAATTATTCGAACAAAATAAGAACATGGAAAAGCCAAAGCGAATTTTTGTCACGTTCATTTAATTTTAACGTTGACTGTAGGCATGTCCTTTGTGTAAATAATGAATACATAATATTGAGCTATTTCTTTGTATAAATAATTTTATGTAAATTATAATTGTAGGTATATTATATTTATGTCGTGAAGACTATAATGTAAATAAGTAAACTTATAATTATATTAATTGAGTGTGTAGTTATTATTTAATTATTATACAGTCAGTGAACACAAAATCACTTTAATTTTTTTATATTTAAAACTCTACAAAAAAAAGAACCAACATCATTTTAATCAAGTTACTGTTAAACAAAATAATTATAATATGTGGGGAACACTATGTATATGCTAATTTTTAATTATACTTAATTATATTGAGTTTTTACGAAAGCTTATATTATTCGATTCTTATCTTGAATACTTGAACTTATCAAAAATCTGTTATTCTTTTAAAGGGGTTGATTCTTGACTATTTACGCAATTCAACTTATTAGATATGAAATTTACTTAATATTTGAAACTGATGGAATTTATTTCTGCTCACCTCACTTTTGTAGAACTTAACCTAAATATATCGGAAATTTTTCGAGTTTTAAGAGCCGAAGAGAAATTCCACTAATGAAATTATAAAATTATAGAACAAATGAAATATATAGTGAGATTAACACAGGATAATAAAATTCTTATAATATTTATTTTACCTAATATTTGTAATATTATTTATATAAGTTGAGAAAAAAATTGTGAAAAAGGCGATAGCCCTTTATATACTATTGAGTATAATTTAAACTATATTCAATTAAATAAAAAATAATAATAATAAAAATTGGTAAAAATTTGCCATAAGAAAAGCCGAGTTTGGTTTTGTGTTCCTATTGAACTATTGTCCATACTGTTTCTATGTATAACTGCCAGCCCATTACGTTAACGTAACAATAATGTTGTTGTTTTTTATTTTTATATATTTTGATTGACTATTTAAACCTCACAGTAAAAATGTGAAGTCAAAAGTTGTTAAAGTTAACCATATTATATTCCATTTAGTTGGTGTCGATTTCAACGCTTTTTCCTGATATTGGCCTTAGTTACAAGCTAAAAGGTGGCATAGAAAGTATTTGAATGTAAGCCTTGCTATACCTTGCATGCATTGCTTGGTCAAAGGAGAGTGCACCTGTGTTAAATGGAGCCTTGCGAATTGTGAATACGCTTTGAACGAAATTGGCATGAGTGTGGTGATAACTGCTTTGCTCGTGACACTGATAGTTGAGGAACTTATTATTAAGTTCTAGAGAACTGCGATGTAATGGGATATGAACCATTAGCAAGCCATACACACAAATGCTTGCACGAAAGCAATCGTGTACATTCCTAATGCGTGTGCGAAATAACGTTTGTATAAATATACCATACACATGCAAGATTAACCGTGCTCAATCACGTAGGCGTGGAGTTTACGTTCGTTTTTTTAGAGTTAATTTTTGCAATTTGTTTTGTTTTAGGTTAGTTCATATTTGTTCATATTTGTACCTTCATATATTTTTTACGAAGCACTTCGAAAATAATTTTACATGTTTCAGATATAATACGACCTAAGGCTTGAGCTGAAATGGCCATTTAAAATTTTGAATCTTCATAGTTTAGGCCAGCTGCCAAAAGTCTTAAAATAGCTATAAGTTGTTCTTCTGCCGATATGCTTTCTCTTATTTGTGTATTTTGTTTTTGGATGTACGGTTTGACCAAATTTAAAAGAGTATCAAATATTTCCGCATGCATTCTCAAATAATTATATAAATCTTCTGAATTATTTTGTCTTAACTCCTTAAGTAATTTCACGTCATTATAATTTTTTCTATTTTTTAACCACTGTTTTTGCCAAATTTAATATTTCTTTTTTGAATTTTTAAATTTTATATATTTTAAATGAATTAAAGCAAAAACTACATGTACTTTACTTGCATTGCACTTATGATTAAAATAACCCGAAAACTTTTCGATTTGAATTTGGAGTGTTCAAATTTTACCATACGCCACTCCAAAAATTTAATTACAATAACAATTTGTATGCATGAACTTACAGCTTTAAAAGGAACAGTATTCGCGCAGGCAAGAGTGTATAGTGGTAAACAACACGCCATGCAAGATTGCAGGAAAAACTCACACCTTCGCCTACAAGTTTGCGCGCGAGTAAGAATTTGTGGTGTATGGCCTGCTAATGTGATATGACGACAATAATATTCTGATATAGTATAAATTGACTAAAAATAATTACAAATTAAATATTATTATTATTATAAAAATTAATGAAATACAAATCATAAAAGATATTTTTAAGTTGAAATGATTTTTTGGATTTCTCTCCGCTGTTATATATTCGGCCTATTACCATTTTGACAACTACATGTTGTTTACAAAAATTCAATAAAAATGTACATGTTTTATTTAGTAAAATTAAAATTTTTTAGTATCCAGCTACACTTATTTTGTTAAAATTTTTTATTTCTTACCAAAGTCTATTTATCGCAGATCGCTGGTAACGCCAAAAATTTATCATAATATATCTAGTAGGTATTTCTAGTATATGCCTATACGCTAATTAGTTGTTATTTTTTTCCATTAGAAATCTAATCAGTTTATCAAATAAGTTTCTATTGAAATAATGCGAGCTTAAAGGAAACTCTACGAAAATTTGAAAGAAAGTGCATAAGAAAGTTTAATATAGAAAGACCAATTCCGAATACAAGCATTACTACTCTAATAAATACTTGTACAAGGAAGCAAACATAATTAGAATCGATAATTGGATTATAAAATTAATTCGAAGACATTATAATAAAGCACAAAACACTTCGGAAAATGGTTAAATATCGCATATATTCTACCACAATGAGGAGTACATCAAAAAGACCTTGCTCATGGGCTTCATAACTCCTGAGCATTTTATCTATTTAGATAAAGAGGGTTATATTTAAAACCGTAATCATGTCCCTCTATTATACCATTATAATAGACTAGCTATATGTAAAGCTATTAATTATAACCCAGGCAATATTAACGGAGAAATTTTAAAATTTGAAATGTCCATACTAGGTAAGGACAAATTAATTAAAGCACACTATTTGTGGTTGGAAAACTCGAGAGTATAATATACATTATTTTTTTAATTAGGTTAAGAGTTTTAGTTAGATTAAGATAGATTAAGTTAGGCTAGGTTTTTAATAAATAACTATTGGTTTTTACTTCCTACTTTTCCAATAATATCATTCAAAGTCATAATAACTTTGTAAAGTTTGTACATAATAGAAAAAATTCCTGAATTTTTTGGTATGATTAACATAAAAACGAAAAAATTGCTGTATATATGTAGATATTAAAAAAATTAGAAATAAATAGCTGTTTTTGCAAATTTTTGTAGGCTAGACTAGTGCAAGAATGTAAAAATACTGGGAAAAAGTAAAATTTATATTGAAAAATAAAAAAAAAAAAAAAACTTTCTATTGAAATACGGATGAAGACTAACACAGTAACATTTTTAAGTATTAAACACTTTAATCTCAGATATCTTAGTATGTTTCATATTAATTTCTACATTTTCAAGGATATCAAAATATCGTTTTTTCAGTTTGAATGATGTAAGTATTTTTATCTATGGTATGTCTAAGCAAAGCAAAGGAAAAGATATAGTATAATGGAAAACTATACCTTCAGGATCATTAACACTTTCCAATTTGATTAAATTTTCTATATAGATTATGAATATTAATAAGCTCTAAAGTATACAATATATATATATATATATATATGATATATAGGAAAAGAGAAATTCCAAAAGCTATCATATCATATCACATAATATTCAATTGAAATAAATCAATAATGTCGATTATTTGCATATAGCTAAGATCTTAACCTTGATAATATATAAAAAAATATTTTCAAGTTTGTAACATAGGTATTATCAGTGTCAATTAAAATTTAATTTATTCAATTTTCATATTCATATACGAACATAAAAAAGAATACGAAGAAGTTTTTTAAGATTTTATTTATTAATTTTTTTTTTTTGTTAAACTATGCAATTTAAGGTTATAAGATGATAGTTGAATATGAATTTAGTAAGCTTTATAAAAAACTAAATTTTCATGACTTGGATTCGGTTTTATAAAAATTAAATTTCCATCACAAATAAACCTTGAATATTAATTTAAACCTCTTAATTTGAAAAGTTTTTTTTTTTATTATTATTATTTTTAGACCTTGAACAGCTTCGTTTGTAAACAAGGTTCTTAAATTTTAAATCATTATAAATGTATTTGATAGAATCAGATTGAGATTGATGTAAATAATAACATTTTGAATAGAATGGTTTTTTGTTTATTCAATAGCTGAAGTAACTGTAATTGATTCTTCACCAATAGAATTTTAATTGGATCGCTATGTAGTCAGCTTAAAGTAATTGAAATACATAGAAAATGAATTTTAAAAGTTTTCCGGCCACATTTTTTTTTTTTTTCTATTTTCGTGTTGTTTTATAAAAGTTTAACTCATACCATTATTTTGTTTTAAATTACTTTGAGGTTTCCTTTAAAATTATTTTCTTTCGATATTTTATTACTCTAGTTAAGAGATTTTCATAAAAATTTGTATTCTATGAAGTTCTTTTCTTTTATTTGTCATTTGTGTGGATTGAAATTTAATTAAAGAAAAATTTGTTTTAGAAAAGCCAACCTCTATTAAGTTTTTCATGGAGACCACCTAATTTTTTATTCTTTATTATAATATATATATATATATATATATATATAGCTATATATATATATATATATATATATAGCTATATATATATATATATATATATAGAGTAAGACGTATAAATGAGATTTCTATTGGCTTCAACTTTTTGTGTAAAAAAATTAAAAAAAAAAAAAACAATCAAGAAACAAAAAAACTTTTAGACCGAGACATTGGTAGTCCTTGTAAATGATTTTTGATTTTAAAGTTCACTGATATGCATCATAGAATATTACTTAGAATTATTTATTTGAGAAGAGAAAAAAAATATTTTAATTTTTTCACTTAAACTAATTTATCCCTAAGGATGATTATGAATTTTTATTTTACCCTTAAGTGTAAATAATATACTATATAAGAACACTATATAAAGAAAAGTACATAAAAATAACAATATTTTAAAGTTATATTAAATAAAAAAATAAAATATTTATTTAAAATGTCCAAAAAACGAGTAAATAATTCATAGGCTTTACAATTTTTTTTTTCTTTTTGTATACATTTTTAATGGCAATTTTATTTTTTTAAGTGAAATTTAATTAGAAATATAAAAGACTTCAGGCAATATGAAATTGAAAAATCAGACAAGATGATTAATTATTTAGAAAACTTTGTCACGGAGTCTGGTTGTTATTTAATATTTATTTTATTGTAATTTAATAACAGAAATTATTTGCAATAAAATGTTTTTGAAATTTCAAGGTTAACAATTTATTGAACATGTCTTTTAAATACTAGATATAATAATTTAACAAATTAATTTATATACGAGCACAACGTCACTGAAGTTCGTACTGCTAATTAAATCTAAAAAATTTTTATTAAAGTTAATATATAAACAAAGTTTATGAATTTATTCAGGTTTTTGGTATTTGGTATAAAAGGTACAACATTAAGGATTTCAAATCATGTTAAAACAAAAATTTATTCATAATATTAATTAACAAAATACTAATTTATAAAAAAAAAAACATCAATTCATTTAAGCTCGTATGATTTAATTTTGGTTCATTTAAGTTCGTACGATGTACATTAGTACTGTGTAACATCACCTTTACTTTTAATTTTAATAGCGCACTCCATTCTCTTTTGTAAAGATTGGTACAACTTTTGGCAATCCTCTGGTGTTATTTCAGACCAAATTTGCGCCAGTCTTTGGTTCAATTCATCTTTTGTCCGAGGGCGAGAGCATCTTAACTTTTTTTCCTATTGGATTTAGGTCCGGGCTTGATGATGGCTATTGCATTACATTAATTTTGTTTTCAGCAATCCATTTTTGAGTACTTTTAGCAGTTTGATTGCTTGCACCGTCTTGTTGAAACACTATTTCATCACCAGACCCAAAATATTCTATCGATGGAAGTAGATATTCCTTTAAAATATTTTGGTATTTTTCAGCATTAATTATGCCGTCAATGAAGCACACCTGTCCTACTCCTTTACTGGACACACATCCCCATACCATCACACTCACAGCAAATTTGACTGTCCTCTTCAAGCAATCAGGATGATATGCTTCATTTTTATTACGCAAAACGCGACTTCTTTCATCTACAACTGAAACATCAAATTTTAATTCATCGCTAAATTGATATGACCTTTAGCCCAATCTAACCTTTTTTTTTTTGTTTAATTGTGAGCAATGGCTTGTCTTTTGCCTGCGGTTAAATGTCTTTAGAATAAATCTTCTTTTTTTGATATTGATAAACTAACTTTAAAAACTCCATATCCCATAGGTTTTATTTGCCTCAGGCAAGTAGTGGTTGAGATATTTTTTTTTTTCTGTCCGTCCAAAGATTCTTCAATTCGGAAGTTGTTGCACGCCTATTTTTCGTAATGATTTTTCTGAAACATCGATCATCTGCATCAGACGTATTTTTTTGTTTACCAGTGTACTTCTTTTTACCAATTTGTTTCGTTTCTTTATAATTTTTAATTATGTATTGGACAGTACTTTTGGCCATTTTAAATTGCTTCGCTATTTCATTATAAAATTTTAATTTTTTAAATTCATTAACTATTTTTTCTCGTAAATCATCACTAAGTGCTTTGCCACGAGGCATATTGATAAATGAGGAATTATAAAATGCATTCAAATGATAACCCAGATTAAATTTTGAGAGAAAAAAGTACGGTAAGCCTAGTAGACTCTTATTTCTAAAAGAATTGATAACGGCATACGAGTACACCTAAAGGTGATGTTACACAGTACTAATGTACATCGTACGAACTTACATGAATCAAAATTAAATCATTAGAACTTAAATGAATTGATGTTTTTTTTTTTATAAATTAGTACTTTGTTAATTAATATCATAATATAAATTTTTGTTTTAACATGATTTGAAATCCTTAATGTTGTACCTTTTATACCAAATACCAAAAACCAGAATAAATTCATAAACTTTAATCAATTTTTTTTAGATTTAATCAGCCGTACGAACTTTAATGACGTTGGGCTCGTATAAAATTTATAATTCGAAATGCTACAGGTATTAACCTGTATTGTGCCAATATTTTTTATGGGTTGTTATTTTTTAATAAATTGCTTTCGTGCTGAAATTTAATAACTTAGTACAAAAAGTCGTTTTGTTGAATAATGTGAAATTTCCTAAAAATTGTGAACTGTTTAGGTATAGTGAAAAATAATACTATTTTTAGTACCTAGCTATTATTTAAAATTATTACGTATAAAACTGGAGTTATGAAAATAAAAGTATTGTAAATGAAGAATTAATCATTGAAATTTGACATCTAATCCAGTGTTCGTCGTTGTTAAGTAAAAACTTTAAAAAAACCATTCTTTACGAGATGCAATTCGAACGTAATTAATTAGTTTTCATTAATAAAAGTGATAAATTTTTTTTGAAACACGTTTTAATATTACTATTTTTATTCCTATTATAATAAGAATTCAATTAGCTATATAATAAATTTTCGAGTCTTGAAATTACTAAATTTACGTAAAATCGAGTTCGGTGGAGGAAGTTTGTTGATGCCCTATTCACCCACGAGGGGCAACACGATCAATTATGGTGAATAAAAAGTTACTTTCAACACCTTAAAAACTATAATTATTCATAGTATCTGCTATTTTCCAGCTCTATTCTTTAAAATTCGAACAGTTCAAAACATTTTAATTTTATAAAATTTTTATTGGCTCATATACCTAAAGGTCCCTTTATTTTAAATACTTTATATTAATTAAATTAAATGTTGCAAGTTAAATTTACAGATTAATTATACGAGCGTTAACTATATTAAAACTTTACAATTCAATATACAAAATATATTCGTATACATAACATCGATCCACCATATACTGATTCTAATATTATATTTAAAATGGTTTTTATTTAATTTACAATTTATTTTCATAACCCTCGTTCTTTTTCATCTAATATTATTTAACTAATATTTTCCAATTTAATTATCGGAACTACTACAGCTGTCTTCCATACCATTATTTTGTTATCTATATCTTACCGTTTAAAGTCTTCTTCAGAATTCATATTTAATACGATGGCAAAAAAATCGTATCATTTATATCTATATGAAGTACGCTCCACTGGCGATCTAATCAATTACATTAGCAAGAAACTCAATATTAGCACACACAACTCTGGTGAATCTATTGATGTAGCCCCTGATATTTTAAATATGATGTAGCCTTTGGTGGAGTCTAGCATAGCGCTCTTTTATCCAAGTGCTAAGCTATATATGCCTGGGTTCTGTTTATATAGAATACATTGAAAACTTCCTCTCGAAACGTTCTATTCGCGACTTAATTGATGGATTAATATCCGGCAATTATCACATTAACGCTGGTGTTCGACAAGGACCAGTTTTCTGCCCTACTCTCTTTTTGATATTTAATATATTTTATTATATTATCATTTATCAATGATCTTTTCTCTACTCCACTTTCAATTCTATCCATAGTCTTGCCTTCGATTTTTATCACATGCTACAATACCAATTACGGATATTAAACGTAACATAATGGTCAGCACGCTTAAATAAGAGCTATCCATTATTTTCGACTTGGGCAAAAACAATAGAGTTGAGTTGAACACCTACAAAACTCAAAGCTGTCTAATCTCGTGCAAAACTACTCCATTCAACTCCATCCTATTATTCGGCGGTGTACGTTTTCAATAAACCGAACACTTGAATAGCCTGAGTATGCAGGTAAATCAGAAAATGATATGGAATGACCACATCTTTGACATTGGCAAAAATCCCACGAGATGAAAATACACATACATCAAGTATTTTTCTTTCAACCACATTCTAAATCTATATTAGGGCAGATACGACCAAAGTTAGTATGTAATTCACATGCATAGGTCAATAAATCGTGACGTGCATTAACTGCAAAAAAAGGGTGCTTCGTCCTATCGATAACCCTAATGTGACATCCTCCTTTATACAACTTGAAAGTTGTCGCATTGTTGTAGCGTTTTCCTTATTTTATAGATATCTCGTAAGTTTAGGCATTTGTTCAGACGAAACATAACCCTAATGGCATCCCACCCCTTAAATATTTCCGATGAGGATTAATCGAGGCATTAAATGTCATGTGCTAACAGTGCAAATTCCTAGGTGGCTATAAGCTGGCTATGAAAAATCGTACAGTCAAATTTTCTCGAGTGTGGAACTATATTCCAACAAATGTGTTTCCCCAGTGCAAAAATATTTACCTGAATAGGTACAATCTACAAAGCTTCAAGAGTAGGTAATATTAACAAATTTATTCAAAAGATCTCTACTGATAAAAAATATTTTTTTTTTCAACCTCAATTATTAGTCCAAGTTGTGCAATTCAGATATTTATTGAAAAATGCAGTATCGTACTTAATGCGCGTATAGGTGGTACCGGTAGTATAGGCAAAAACATTAATTAAATCATTAATTAATAAATAAATGCATGTCATATTATAATAATTATTCGCCCTCATTATCGCGACCACTCGACATAGTAATTTGTTTTGAAATTTTTATATCGAAATCTGTTAGTGAAATTATTCAATTACTCTAGAGCTAAAATATGTCCTCATGAACTATTCAAAAAAGTTTTATTTTATTCTGGGAGAAATGAATTTATTTCTATAATCCCAAAACACTTTCTTATAGTTATATATATAATTTTCCAGATCAGAGATGACTTCGTTTTTATTTACTTATTTATATAAGAGTAGGAAATGCAGGTAAATCAGCAATCCAACTACAGGTAATTTTCCCTTCCGTTTGAATAGATGTGTGTTTGTGGAATCGGCCCTTCTGAGGGAGATGTTGTATTGGCTTAGGACCTAATAACCATATCCCAATGATAGTTGGAATTTCTAGCTTTTCAAAAATATATATCTTTAGTAGCGCATCTTATTCTTTAAGAACGAAAAGGTCATTTGAAAGTATCCTTGATGTTGTTTTGATGTTTTTGTATAAAAACCGTTATATCGGTTGATCTATTAAATATATAAATATTCAGTTATATATCTTAGAAAGACAACGGTGTGAAGCTTATTTTAACATTTATTTGGTGATGATTGGGGCTGCCGTTATGGATATATTGTTTTTACATATTTAAAATATAAATGCACTAATAAGGTCATATATTTTAAAATTCGGCAACTTCAATTATTTTCCAGATACAGTGATTTGATCACAAGCTTGAAAATTTTCTACTTTGAACTATAATATCTCCATAACGGCAGCACCGATCATCATCAAATAAATAGAATATATAACTGAATATATATATATATCTCATGGATCAGCAGATATAACGGTTTTTATACAAAATCGTCAAAACAACAAGAATACGTTCAAATGTCCTTTTCGTCCTTAAAGGATAAGATGCGCCACTAAAAACTATATTTTTTGAAAACCTAGGAATTTTAGGTATCCTTGGGATATGGTCAGGTCCTACGCCGATACAACATCTCCTCCAGAATCCCCGTGGAGTCTAACATAAAGGTTGTATACCCAAATAATAATTAACGGTATTTGAATATGGAATCTTTTTATTAACTCAAGTATTAAATAAAAAAAAAATGATTTATAAAAAATAATTTTACTGCTGTAAAACACCTCTCATTGTTAAGTACGTGACGTAACGTTCTTTAAATAACCATTGATATTTGTTTTTAAATTTCAAAAAATATCAAAAGTTATTTATAGTTACAGTGCCAAAATGTAGGTTTCATTTTCTGAATTTTTGCAATTATTTAAAAATGGGGCAACTCATTTGCATCTACAAGCAAACCAGTGCAATATTATTTACATGTTGCTAACAGCATTTTTGTTTGGAAACAATTACCAAAATATTTTAAATTTGTTTTTTTTATTTTTTTATTTATGCTTTCATTTTTTTTGCAATATTTTTTTTTTTGTTTTTAAATTATAAGTGTTCACAATTCACATGTTCCATATGCATAAAATTGAGAAAATAAGAATAGTTCCCAAATGTATATAAATATTATGCAAACTTTCCTTTTGTATATTATACGTATTATATCTACTATGTATACATTTATTTGTATTTTGTATTTTGTATTTTTGTGCACCACTCATATGAGCTTTTCATATACATTATGATTATGATAAACTTAACATAGGGCTGTGTATAATTCTTTCCATTTATTTTTGAAGGAATATGTGCTGCTTTTCTTTTAAGTTTTTGATTGAGATCACTGGTAAACACAGAGATGTGCTTACAACTGTATATTTTAAAACTAAAAACCATATCGTGAAAATGAAATTTTTTTTTTGTATAGTTCACAGTTTCTTCTACCTAGTCTTATAAAAAATTCTGAGTTTTTATATTATTTTTTTTATTTTGCAAATTTTGTTGTAATTGAAAGCAAAATGGAAACAAAAACATCCTATGCTGGTGTTGCAATGCATTTGATCACCTCAATATTTTTGCATACTATTTTTTCTACATTTTTTTTTTATTATTTTCGTTAGTTGAGGGATTCATCAGATAGCAGGTTCAATTTGGAAATTTGAATGTTCAAAATTGGTATCTTAACTTGTATATTAAATAATAAATAGAAAAAAACATAGAAGTTTAACATAAGACTCACTTACCACACTTTACATATAATTTATGAAATGGCACTAAATATCGAAGAAAACAGCTCACATATTATAAAAAACAGGGTAAATATTTGAAGAAACCTACCTGTATTAGGTAATTCTGAAGTTTAGGTAAGATTATATCATTTTTTTTATGTTATGTTAGTTATCACAGATTGTTTTTTGTAAAAAGTTGTGTGGTTGGGTTTTACTTTTTTTTGTACAAAAAAAAAAATAGTTATGATTACTTCTAAAATTTGTGTCTTTAGTGGTAGATATTAAAATAATAATTTTGTGAATTATATTTTCTTTTTAAGAAATTGTATTTTAGAAAAAAAAAATATAATAATAAATTAAAATATAAAGTAAAAAAATTAAATTCGCGAATAACATAAATTGAAGATTATTGTGATTTCAACAATAGGGTGTTTCAAAAATAAAATATTGGTTTTTAAAGATGTGTCTGTATAAACCCTATGATCAGTACAGATTGTATTAAATATACTCGGTTCAACCTACCATATGGCTCTTTTCACATTTCGTTTCATTGTTATTATTTAATAATTTTTAATTATTAATATAATATTCAGACATTGAACATTGGTCAGCCATAAAAATTTTTATGAGACTGAAGATAAAAAATTAAATAAATATAAACAAAATATTTATTAAGATAAATCTGTCAATGTTTGTTTTAAATATTTATGCAACTCTTAAATCTTTATAGAACTCTCTCGATCCTGTGGTTTTTTCGTTCTACATCAATAGTTTCCCTAAATTTAAATTGCATGAACATAAAGTGAACCAATATATGGCGTAATTATTTTAACTTGTTATTTTAATACGAAGGTAACCAAAAATAATTGATTATGAAATGCAAACATTGTAGTATTTTAGTAAAATACAATAACAAAGAGAATTGAAAGAAATATTACACTTATAAATATTTAGATTTTTAATTGCTTTTTATTTTTTTAATTGCCTTAACATTTAATTTATCATACAAAAAAAACTAAAATAAATGATCCTATATATTAAACATTAAGCTAAATTTAATGTCCCACCTTGGGATCTCTAAATTTTTCTATTATAAAATTTTAATGTTTTGAACATATCTATTATTATTATGGTGAATTGTTCTCATGGTAATCCCTTGGATTATACAAAAAAAATTTACCGGTGGTTCGTCTGTGAGAGTGATAGATTAGTGGGATTTTATTCGGGGAACCATTTTTATTCAGATTAAACGCTGAATTCACACGCTGGGTGGTGTATTAGCTGCCCGCCTTTCAACCGAAATATCCAAGGTTCGATTCCCGACTAAGACAAAAAATTCTTTCCTAATTTTTCGACTTAGTTCAGTACCGTTTTTCATTTAGATAAAATAAATAATAAATAGTTGAGAGTTTTTTTATCAAATTAAAAAATGGAACTATGCCATTATGAAGGCGAAGTACTCTACTACAGTATAGTTTTTCACGTTTAAATTAGCCTATACCATAAAAATTCTACAGAACATCTATTGTATGTGGTTGTGTATACCAAATCTTTGGATAAAAGCACATAGGATGTTCATCCCATAGACTTGGAATAATATAAAAAAAAATTAATGATTGAGGCGGTATAAATTCTGTGCGAAGATTTTTTTTTATTTTTATTTCATTATTTCGTTATATATTTTATCCATAAAATAAAAATTACAAAAAATCGGTTCCTAATTTTTATTATAACTAAATTTTAAACATTTAGTTATTTAGTTTCGACACTATTCTCGTCTCATACTTCAGTATTTATAAACATTACTGTTATAAGTTTGGTTTAATAAAAATAACTAGATTAGATTAATAATAAAATTTCTGAGTAAAACAAAAAACAAATAATAACAAGAAGAAAACAATTCAGATATTATTCAGCCATCAATAATTTCGGTTGATATCCTTATCAGAAATTGACCTAATCGTATTTTAAACAACGAATCTCAATATTGTCAGGATCATATTCAATTGCCTTATATATGCCTATTTTATGATATAATAATGACATGATCCTGGTTTTGAACATAACCCTTCTAATCTAGATAAATAAAATGTTCGTGCTTTATGAAACCCGTTTTAAAACAATTTTTAATGTACTCTTCATTATGGTGATATAATATGTTAGATATTAAACCATTTTCATTTGCTCTATTAAAGTGATTTCTGCCTGTGCGAAGTGTTTCTTTAATGTATCGATCACTTGTGAAAGTGTAATGACTAACCAGGCTATTTTCTGCATATTCCGATAATCTAATATAGTGTATCCTAATAAGATCTAAGGTAAAATTATCAATTCTTATTACTTTGGTTTTTTATTTTTTTATTTAAAACGGAGGTGGTCCTAATATGTCAGGGCCAGCATGTGGGCTTTTATCCGTTTATGCCCTCCTCCACCCTCCTAATCCACCTAATTCGATCCTTTTGATAAAGGCTAATAGGTTTTTGGTTTCAATCCTGCAGACGTTTTCTGAGGTTATGTAGTACGTTTACAACAGCGTGTGTCTCAACCTTGAAAGAGCTACTTTGGCTTTATCATAAATGTATTTATTTGATAAGTAGTGATTTGAATTAGTGGGTTTTCTATATTCACTAAGGCATGATCTAAAATATTTTCTTTCGAATGACCTTAATTTCTCACATATCGAGGCGCTAATATTGAACTATATTGAGCTGAGTACCAATATAAATAAAAAATTATATAATTTTGACTCTGGATGTTAATTATTTTGAGTAGAACAAAGATTTTGTTTTAAAAAAGCCTTAATTATGTATCTTTTCGATTTGAATTTTCATATGTGCCGAGTAATTAAAGTTGTGCTTCAACCAGATTCCTAGATATCCTTCATGATTCTTAGCTCTGTTTATTGACTTCAGCTCAATGAAATTTTTTTCCAATTTTGCTGAACTGAGATGTGACATTTGGATTACATACTTCATCGATGATGAATTAAGTTGGAAGGAACAAAATATTATTAAAAGAACTGTTTGCAAGTATTTTCAAAAAAATTGTGTTAGAGTTCCAGTTGAAATGAAATCGCAAGTCTTTATAGGTTATTTTACAGTGTGATTAGTTATGCATGACATGCTGGGTGGCGCAGTAGGTAGACCGGCTGCCTTTCAACCTTTCAACCAGGCTCGATTCCCGATGAAGCAAAAAAATGCTCAATTTGTTTTCGACCTGGCCTAGTACCCTTTGTTATTGGGATATAATAAATGACAAACAATCATTGAGAGTATAATCTGGTAACAAATTAAATAAAATGAAACTATTATATTTAAGAAGGCTTAGTTTTCCATATTTAATCCATATTTGATGAGTAGATAACTCCGTAATTTGTTTAATAAATATTCGAAATATTATATGTAGTGTAAAGTTGTAGGACCGTACTGAATTAAGCACGGAATTGTGATTCTACCTAAGTTACTGTCAAAAGTGTAAAAAAAATATATATATATGTATATTGGGAAACACTTATAACAAAAATATTGAAACATTACAGGAAATACAGAATAAAGCTATGCAAAATTCACTCTGTATTCCAATTAGAACATTTAATAATCAAAATTCACAACCAATTGAATATATTAAAAAATTCAAAATTTCATGTTGACGGAATTTGGAAATAAAAAATATTTACCGTACCAAGATCACAAAGCCAACAAAGATTCCCAACTTACACCTATTTTCACATTTCTTTTCCATTGTTTCTAGTATCACTTTATTGGGCAAGCATTTCTAAACCAACTGCATTTTTGAGCTCATTTATAAAAATAATCAAAACAAAAATAAGATTATTTTTATTTAAATTTAACTGAAACATCCTGTACTGCACATTATAATTTCCATTTGAATTTGTTTGTAAAACTATTTTTATCCACTTTTATTCACGAAATACAAAATATTTGATTTTAGTTCTAAGATGTGTTATAAATTTGATAGTTTATGTTTGTTGAAAGTTTTTTGCAAATATTTTTTCGTTAGATTTACTTCAGATTTATGTAGTTTTGATAAATTTAAATTATTTATTAAAATAAAACTATTTGAAAAAATATAATTTTGATAACTTGCAAATTTTTGTGAAAAACTTACTTTAGTTTTTGAACAGTTTTAAGTAATATTAAACTAGGTAAATATGTACCTACTTATATAACTATTATTTTTCTTTAATATCGTAAATAATAAAAAAATGTTGGTAACTGAAGTAATATTTAACTAAATTTATTGGTTTGAAATCAATTTTTTGTTTTAAAAAAAAAGTAAAAGTTTATAGTTTGAAGAGTAATTTTAAAATATTGGAATTTATAGGGATGTAACTATAACTTACATTAAATTTTATTGTAAAAATAGCTTTCTATGAGTTTAAAATAGTTTAAATGAAGAATAACAAAATAATTTGTTTGTGAGTACAGAGTAGAGTTTAACAGGTGCAATTACATTGTCATGGTACAAAGCTTACAATTTATGCATATTCTAATTAAATTTATTCATACAATTTTTGTGTACTTCAAAAGAAGTATCTAGGAAATATTTTCCAATGTTTACCTCTCACCCGGCCTAATTGTTTCAAATTACTTATAATATGTTTATAAAATCATTTTAATTCTAAACTTACAGATATTTTTTTTTATTAAACAGGATATTCCATGACAATTCTTGAATATGCAAAATAAGTTTGGTCTCCAATTTCACGCCAACATTATTGTGTTATAGAATAGAAAATATTAAAAACATCTTCTTTAAGAGGTATAAATTGGAATAATTTCTCAATACACTGCTCCCAAAATGGATTGTTTTAAACTGCTTAAGACGTATAATTTAAAAATAATTTTATTTCTTTTGTTTTGATTTGCTAAAACAAATATGAATGTTGTTATTTTTTGAGATCACAATTTAATTCATAGTCGTCAATGTAACCATACCAACATTACATCACCATAATTTGAAGTGCTACTCATTGATCTATTGTTCTATAAATACGTTTTTGTGGTACTGGTGTATAATGTATTCGAGTACGTACATGTTGTGGCGAACCAGGAACTCTCTCTGAACCTCGTCGTGGCAAAAGAAGAGATGGAGATGCTGTTACATATCTTTTATTATAAAGTGGCGAACCAGGACTAAGAGGTTTTTTACCAGTTAATTCATCTATTAAACCTTTCCGTAATAATAATGGTGATTGACCACGATTATAGCGTGGTGGTGGATCTGGTGGTCTATGTCTATTGTCAATATAATGAGGATTATGAGGTTGAATACTGCTACTGCTACAACTAGTACTACCATTCCCGGTAAATGGAACACTTGTTTGTGGATAACGTGATCTACTTAATCTATCATCAATTACCATCCTTTGTGGTGTT
This sequence comes from Argyra leucocephala, assembly GCA_963942445.1. Lineage (NCBI taxonomy): Eukaryota > Metazoa > Arthropoda > Insecta > Diptera > Dolichopodidae > Argyra > Argyra leucocephala. Next base: position 98,169,717 of record OZ012677.1, read on the forward strand.
GAATTATTCCTTGCAGAATTACCATTTTGTATTGTTTTATCATAATTATTACGATGATTTGTGCTACTATTATTACTGCTACTATTATTTGTATCCTTGTCTCCATGTGTTAAATGTAATTTAGCCTCCTACGATTTTCCTAGTAGCCTCCTACGATTTTCATAAAAAATCTGAAGCTACATCCACCGCTGTGTCAACCAAAAGAGACATCATGGCTAGTTCCCTCAGCCACGATTTGGTCGCAATAGCTTATTGGGGCATAAAAAACAGAGTCGAGTTTAACTCTTCTAAAACTCAGAGCTGTACAATCTCCCGAAAAATTTCCATTTTTGATCCTACTCTTTTGTTTCAGGAAGATAAACTTCAGCGGTTTGAAAGCTTAAGCATATTAGGTATGCACCTTAATCGAAAAATGATCTGGAATGATCATATATTTGATGTTGCAAAAAACGCAGCCAAATGTTTGGGTTTTCTTAGCCGCTGCAAGGCTTACTTCTCCCCCTGTGACCTCTTGAAAATCTATAAAGCTTTCATACGACCCAAAATGGAGTACAATTCTCACATATGGGCTGGCGCTTCTAGTATTGCGTTAAAACATTTGGATAAAGTCCAAAAATGGGCTATTCGTCTAATCAACGACCCAAATGTGACAGCCCATCTTGCTCCTCTTGGACATCGTCGTATAGTCGGAGCTCTCTCACTTTTTTATAGATATCTCGTAGGCATCGGCACATGCTCAGTGGAAATTAAATCTATATTACCTCCACTTAAGCGTTTCCCTCGCGAAACACGAAGGGCAGCATGTGCTCATCCCTGCACCATCGAAATCTCTAGATGGCAAAAGACAAGTTATGGAAATTCGTTTATAACTTCAACATCCCGAATGTGGAACCAAATTCCATCTTATGTGTTCCCAAAACATGACAAATTTTATATTTATGACCTAAACAAATTCAAGACGAACATTAACACCTTCGTTCGTAATTGTCCTCCTTCCCTTTTACCATCCTCCTTTCCAAATTTTCCTTTCCCTCCCTAGCCAAACGTACCAATCGGTATAAAAGGTTCCCTAGTGTTTTAAACTGTTTTTAAAAAGGTAACCTAGTGTTTTGGCTATGCATAAAAAAAAAAAAAAAAAAAAACGTAGGAGGCAAATTGTCTTTTAACTGCACCTGCAAAGGAATTGAACCATTCCGCTCTTCTTTAGGACGATCTTTATTAATAACACTTTCCAAGCTTTGTGGTTGTTGTTGTTCAAGTTGTAAATGCTGTTGTTGAGATGTTGTTGACATATTTCTACCATATAATTGTTTACTGTAGTAATTATGAGCACTTAAAGTACTGTTACTATTTGCATTTATTTTTTGTTCTATTGTTGTTGTAGTTGTTGTTGATGCTGTTGATGACAGTGCAGCTGTTGTTGTTGTTGTTGTTGTTGTTGATGATGATGATAATGTATTAGTATTGGAACTTTCTAAATTTAATGTTGTTAAATCTGTTGCTAGTGGTAGTATTGAACTAGAATTTGGTTTTAGTGACAATCTATCATAATCAAATAAATGTGAATTATTACTATTGCTACTACTACTTTTATTACCCATATTACCACAATTACTACTAGAATTATCATCTTGAGTAATTGTAGAATTTGGCTTTATTTGTGATAGAAATTGATATTTAGCATTAGTTGTAGTTGTGCTATGTTGACAATTATCATAAATGAGTAAATGAATTTTTGATTATTTAAACTGGTACTTAATATATTAGAATCATTTTCTTTGTGAAAACTATTTGAATTAAAAGATGATTCCAAAGAGCTATCATAATGACTAAAAGAACTATTTGTTATTGTTGTTGCAACGTTTGTTGTTAATAACGGTTTAACAATACCACACCCACAAGGTGATGATGGCGATAATATTGTTGATAATGATCTACTTTGTTGCTGTTGATGAATATTATTCGTTGTAGATAATTGGGAAGGTATTTGATGACTTGGATGATATTTTGGTATATAGTTATGACTATAAAATGGATTTGTGCTACTATTATATTCATTATCGTATTAGTCATATAATTGATTTTATTTTTCACGTTCATGTTTACGAAATTGATTTTTTTGATGATAAAATCTTTGAAGAACTATTGGACTAGTTTTACCCATAAAATGACTATGATGAGATGAATTTTTTGTTACTGAACCACCTATTTGAAAATTTCTTCGATTCGAAACATTAGAATTTAGAAGGTAGGAGAACTGTACTGGGTATGGTTTTTATAATCCAAGTGTTCAATAAATATATTGATTCACATTAGATTGACAAAATTATAAGAAATACACTTATCAAAAGGAGGCCTTTGAGCCTAAAAACAGTATTTTCTGAAATCTGTACAAACACAAATTAATATAACACAACAATTAGTTTAATATGAGTAATAAACCGATAGTCCAAGTAGCTCGAGATTACAAATATCTAAATTTATTGTAATTTTTATTGTAATAAAATAATGTATATAATAATAAAAGTAACAAAATAAAATAAATATGCGTAAAGATTTAAAAAATTAAAGAGGGTTTCTTTAGATTTGTGTTGTATAACTCATATATTGGTTTCTATGAACCTAAGAACTATGTTTCTATGAAACATCTTTACATTTTTCAAATTCAAACTATTTAGGTAGTCCAACATTACTATATCTATTGATTAGCAACTTTAAACGAAGTTTGTTTTGTAGATACGCCATGTTCTGGTAGAATTTACCAATTATTGTATTAATGTTTTCCTAAAAGAAATAATTTTTTAATAAAGGGGTTGGATATTATTTATATTTATTCTATTATAAATATATGTAAATACTTAAACTAAGTAAGAATAAATAAATAAATAATGTTATTTGTCATGATTAAAAAAATTTGTTGGGATAGGTGGAATCAAATTATATAGGGTCTAAGTCTAGTTTGATTGTAGATGTAATTATATTAAGTTTTAAAAATTTGAATATTTCAATACCATTATCATTAAACGCGATTTTTATCATTAATTTATAAACATTTATTTTTGAACGGTTTACTTATTTCCTTTCTTTGCTTTATGTTTTAACTTTTATTGTGCATATTGTGCTCAATAACAACATACGCGATTTATTTATAAATATTTTATATATTTCACTATCTCTCAACTACCTATAACTTATTTAATTAAATAAATTAAAAGTTGAAAACTGACCATTTTACTAATCTGAACTGATCACTTTGGCTTTCACACCAAAAGCGCTATAAAAATTTATTAAATTTACTTGAGCTTCGAAAACATAATTTGATGCAAATGCAAGGATTATAATGTATATAGTATACCAAATATTAAAATAAAAATCAATTAGATACACTATGTGGGCTACCTATAAATTGACATATTAATCAAAACATTATCCTCTTTACTTTTTGAAATAATCATAAATTTATATATGGAACTTTTACTAAAGTTTTTATCATACTTCATTTTTCACCTCATTTTATTATCATAAAAATTTTGACCACTTTCTTAAATTATTTCAATCGGAAGTGTCATTATAATCTCGTATAATGTGTAACACTTTTTTATAACATAAAAAAAAACACATAAAACTAAATGTGTATGAAAAACACCTAATGCAATTTCAGTTTATGACATACAATACCATCAACAAAAATATAGATAACAGCTACAGGTTGGTATAAAATCAAAAAGGATATTTTTATGAAACATATTTTGAATAATCTTTTGGCATCCGATGATCCAGAAAAATAACAGAACATACATTTTTTTAACCAAATTTTTGATCATAAGACCTATCATAAGATCTATCACAATAATTAACCGTTTTTTTATTACAATACAAACACATTATTATTCATATAGTTTATATAGGTACATACTTTAGTCATTTCCGGTGGTTTTTCTTTTAGTTCAAAGTGACCACAAATTTTAATCTATCTGCTGATTGGAATTTTTATTCCTATAAAGGCATTTTTACTCTTATATTTTTTACCTTCCCACCTTTTATAAAAATATTTAAGTTTGAATGTGTGTGTGTGTGTGTGTGTGTGTGTGTGTGTGCTATATTTGAGAATCCTATTAAAAATAATTAATGAACTCCAAAAAGAAATGATTTCGATTAGTTTTTATTAAAAGGATTTGTATATGTTTCTTTATTTATCTTTGTCCCAGTGGTTTTGGTTTAGTATTATTTAAGTAATGTATCGTTGTTAGTATCTATAGAAAATTTGTGATATTGCACATAGGTATACACTATAAACAGATAATTTTCCATTACTTTTATCCTTCCTATTTATAAAACGTTGTTTTTAACCCTTATAATAATATGTGTTCAGTTTTAGATATGATATTGAAATGTGGTTTCATAAAGCCAACTATGTATTTGCTAACAGTGCTAAAAACAATATTTTCATTAAATTTTGAGCTTTACTTATTTCTGAAGTTTATTTTCTGAAAATACAATTTCTAGCTTTCATGACTATATCAACTCATTGATTTTTTCCTGGCAGATGCCATGTTCAGCTTACTTGTTACAATATTTTTGTACTGCTTGATATTAATGATAATGAATAATATGAAGTAGATAACTTCAATAAAATGGTTTTGAACCTATCTGATTACCACAATGTTAATGTGTTTAAAGTTGAAAATCGATAAAATTTTTTACCTTGTTTTTCAACCCGATTATTAGCAAATTGACTTTGCAGAGGACCAAGTTTCAGCGTTGACATATCAATAGAACTTCTTAATGTCTTAAAGTATTCATTATACTTATTTGAACTTAATTTTTTGCTTGACAAGCTTTTAGGAAATTGCTAAATTTGAATTCTTAAATCCTAAGTAATCTATTGATAAATTGGTTTCAGCCGGTGCAATTCAATGAATCCTTATCTGATCAGTTTGAAGGTAGATTCTAGTGTCCGTATAGGTTAAATTTTATGGCGTTTACTATTCTATGTGTTGATTAATGATGTTTTAGATTGACTAAATACATACTTTTGTTGTCTATATATTGATAATGTCTAGATTTGTAAGCTGGTTCAATCAGTAAACTTGATAATTATATTGCAAAACTTGAATTAAATTATATTATTAAACTTGAATATTGAGTTTGTAGTTGTTTATGTGTGATGGCGTATTCAACTCATGAGGCGTCTGGCTAAATCTCAAGCTACTGTAATTCTACGAATCGGCCTTATTATTTCTGTCTTTAATGGTAAATGATGGTAGTGTTTGGCTCAGAAAATTGAATGCTATATGTGATATAAGACTTATATATAGCGTATACCATTATTTGGTTTTGTTTTCTTATTCCAATATAAGATCTAATTACGAATTAGTTCATTTATTCTTATATAATATAAACAAAATTTTTTACACTGCGTTGTAGTTTACTGTTTACCCCTCATCATAAACCAGACATAATTTTAAATGCATCTACGAGATGTGTTAGTATTCGTCGGAGATACAATATAAGAGCCTTTATTGTACATTTAACATCTTTTAATTTTATTTATGTTTGTATCCTGTTTTTACTTCGGTTGACTGAAATGATTTTTAAAGTCCTTCGTCATCATTTAAGATTGACATATCTGTCTTGTTCTGTTCAGGTAATAGCTATAATACTCCTCATACTCCAATGGACCGAAAATGTTGAATACATTTATTCGAGTTTATAACATTTTTGGAGCTATTTATAACCATTTGAGACATAGCTATTGGGCCTTCCCTTTCATATTTTAAACTTTTCAGGATAAAAAAACTATAATGTATAACTATCCTTCACTTCAATGTAAAGAGGTTCATTTACCATAGATTTAACATAGAGTTTAAGCATTACAATATTTTATTCACTTCTTAAATCTTAATTTAATTCTTTATTTTTTTTTAATTAAAATTTTCTTTCAAAAAATTATAAGCGGTTTTTATAATTAAAATTTGAAAAAACAATTAATATTATATTTTAATATTGTCTGCAAATTTATATCTTTAATGAAACATATTTTAATTACAAACTTTTAACTAACCCGTCTCTGTAATTAACCCTGTCAATAACGATTGTATATTTATTCTGATCAAAATTCCCGACCTATTTACGCAACAATCAATTTTTTAAACAAAAATAATTAAGAAACTTTAATCTTAATTTCACCAAGGTAAACAAACAGTGTTAATAAATTTGTCTCCCATCGTGAAATTCAAATTTAATTAAATTATCACAAAAATATATTTCATATTCTCTGAGCATTAAACAAAAATAATTTTCATATTATTTATTTTTCAAAATATTATTTAATTTGACGTTACGGAGGTAAATAATATTTAACGAGTAAGTATCTATATGTTTTTTAACCTTGATCTTTCCTCGAAAAAAGGTCTCATGAATATAAATATACATATATGATATTTTAAAATATTAAATCACAATAATTATGATCCATTGAGTATTGCGAAATTTTATTTTATAAGTTGTCTGGAAAATATATACTAAATTAATATTTTATTTAGGCTAGAATTTTCATTTAGGTCACAAAGGGACTTAAATTTCAGTAAAATTATATTTTCATTATATTTTTTTATTATATTATGCCTACAGTGGGAGGAAATTGAAAGTAGGTACATTTGTATTTTATACTTTTTTAAAAAGTCAGTAAAGCTTAAAATTATTTGCTATTCAAACACACAGAGATGGAAAAAAAAAAATAAAATAAAACAAATAAGGAATACTTATTAACTTAAAGTCTTTTCATTAATTTTTTTATTTATTCTAAAGTAAACAAATAATATCTTAAAATCAAGGAATTATTTTAGAATTATTGATTATAAGTTAAATGTTATATTATTGTTATTTGATTAGAAAATTAAATTTTAAAATATTTTAAATAAAGATTAAATCAATACACCGTAAAACTATATTAGACCACACATCTGACTAGGATAAAAAAAAAACAGAATTAGATTAAATTAAGTTTATTTTATGTAGTTTGAATAATTTTAACTAATGCATTATTTCCATAATGTATTAAGTTTACATCAGCTATATGTAATGAATTAAAATTAATTTTTTGAACTATTTATGAAAAGTAATGAATTGGAATAATATATTATATTCAAAAATAAGACCTAAAGACGTTTTACCACACATAATTCAAATTATTTGAATTACTTTTGATTTAAATAAAAGCATTCAACAGATATAATTTAATTGCAGAATGCAATATTGAAGCCAAAATAGCATCATTTTATATTGGCGATAAGGTGAAATATTCATAAAATATATTTACTAGAATTTTTCAATTTCTTTGACTAATTTTTCCAAATAAATAATGATACTACTTTTTTTTTATTTATTTATTCTGGTAGTATATAGCTGGTATAAACAAATATTTCTGAATCAAATAAATAATTGTTTGAATTATTTGATATACATATTTTTGAACTAAAAACGTAATTCATTAAAGTTAAAAGTATGTAGTTGAAAAAACTTGAATTATTGACGGTAATGCAATGCAATGCATTATTTTTAAATATAATACTTTATTTGATCAATAATTAGTTGAAAAAAATAATTAATTCACACTTTTAACGCATTGTTCAAAGGAACTAATGCATTGTATCTAATTAATAATTTTCATAACTGTTGACATGTCAGACCTGTCATATCTGTTGACATGTTCATATCTGACAACACATGTCAGACCTTGTTTAGTTTTAATTTAATTTCAAAATGGCTAATATTAGACGAATTTTGTGAGTTGATGACACATAACCACGGAAATAATTTAGGTGTATTTTGGGTGAATTTGAAACAACAAAATTGTTTATAGTATACAACAAGTACTAATTAAAATCTGTACCCAATTAACTCAGGTTGTTTTAAATAAAATTAGTTTCTAATTTTTTTAAAGTAAATTTTTTAAATTTATTTATTTAGTGTCGTATTATTTTATTTATTTATTTATTTATTCATATCTCAAAGAGCTTGTTAGCTCGTACAGAGCGTAATTCAGTTAAATTTCTATATATAAACTTCAAAATTATAATTATTTTTGTAAGTGCAGTGGTAAAAATAATAATAAAAAAAGATGAAATATTCAAAACTATAAATTCTTTTACAATTTAATTATTTTTAATAAATAATATGAAGTCTTACAGAATATTTGTTTTTACATAACAAAATTGAACTTAGAAAAATGATGTAATAAATTAGTTTGTTTTATAAAATAAACGTTCTCTGAATTGTACAAGCAATATTAAAGTTAGTCACAAGCACTGATGAAGGAAGTATGTTGCTTCCGAAATATCGATATTTGCAATCAAATATTAAAAACTATTAGTGAACGGAAACCTGACAACAATTTAATTATTTAATTTAAATTATCACTAAAAATAAAAAAGCCGATTAAAAAAAAAAAAATATAAAAATATTAAAGAGTTATGTGACATCTTCAATTTATTAATCAAAATATTGTCAGCCCTAATATCTTCTATGTAACGTATACACATAATCAAGACCATTGGAAGGTCACTGTAATTTGATTTATCTTATTACATCAACATTACATTATAGTTACTGGTATTAAAAAACAAAAATCTAAAACATTAAAAACTAAAGTGATCTCGGTAGCCGAGTAGAAAAACAGTTGATTATAACAATGCAACGATCAAGGAGCACGAGTTCAAACTCCGTGAAAAACGAAAAATTTTTCACATGTTTAATATTACTGAAAATGTAATTTTCAATACAACCACATCGGTTCTAATATAATATAATAATTAATAAAGTTATAATTAAAAACTAATAAAAATTATATAATATATAGTTAATATACAAAAATGTATTTCAAATAAATAGTATAATTTAATAAAAGAAAGAAACATTTCGAAAGAAAAAAGGACCTATAAGTTGGCCTGCAAATGTATCTGAATGATCCACTATTAAAAATAAATAAATAAATAAATTAAAAAATACAATTTTGATGAATTTTATTTCTATTTCTTTCACTGTATGTGTGTCATGTTGATACACACACACATTTTATTGTCATTTGGTTAACCTATTAAACTTAAAGTACACAAGTATAAAATATGTGTTGTTGTTTTATAAAATTATAAAAAAAAATTTTCATATTTTAACTGACATGTTTGAGTTTTTGTTTAGATATAATTGTATCTACTAGTAGTGGTATAATATTAATAGAAAAACCATTTGGACCTAAAATACTGTATTCTTTTTTCTGTAGGTACATTACTTTTCTCAATAATATATATTTGTCTTTCTGAGCCCTATTAAATATGTCAAGTCTAGACAATCATAATCCATTGTCTTACAGTTCAAAATATACTGTGTATATGTAGCAGGTATAGTGGTATACAATACTATAAAATGTATAAATTTTAATAAAAAAAAAAGAAGAAAAAAAAAACAAAATAAATGTTTTAATATTCTATAGGATATGAAAGCATTTGAAAAATATGTAGTGTATATGTTTTGTTATATGGGAATTCATAAAAATTTCATTTTCCTACCCAAGTTAAATGAAAAGTGAATGAAGATTAAATGGAAGTGTAAATGATGGTTAAGTTTGAATACAATCTGTGATCATGCCTAAAGGATTCTGTCATCTGAAATGTCAGATATATGAAAAGCTTTTTAACAAGACTCTCATTAAAATTACTTAGATATAGGTACCTCTATAATAATATGTATGAATATTTTTATAAATTTTCTTTTTATTTATGATAGTTGAATATTAGGCACAAGAAAGTTATAGATACTTATTTTTTAGTAACGGATGCAATATTTTAAAGATTTTCAGATGAAATCAGTACAACATAAACTAGTTATATATTACATAAATATAAATTTTGTTTGCTATCGAATTCAATCCCTTAGGAATTATTAAATATTATGCTTTTTCCATAATTTAACGGTTGTATTCACAAGATTGTTCTGCATAAAAATTACCACATTAAATAATTTTTCTGAAATCAATGAAATGAATATAAACCATTTAAAATTTTTAATATACTGAAACCATGCTGAAAATTGTGAAGTGAAGACATATTTAACCCTTTCACAACAAAAGTTTTATTATTAATTTCAAGAATATTTACATTTTTTTAAACACTGTTTTAGGCATTAATTAATTTTGATTATTTGTTAGTTTAATTTATACAATTAATATTAATTAATTTGGGCATATGGGAAGTGGAGCCATTGATCAATCTCCTTCTCTTGTCAGCTATTATGTTTTTCGAAGCTAAAATTTAAGAGAAAAGAAATAAAAACAAATATATTAGTTTTGGAATATATCTTTTAATCTATAACGAGAAATCTAAGACGGTCTTATAGTTTTCTGTGTCAAGTAATTTTAATACCAGTGTGTCTAGTATGTATAGTAATTCTAATGCCAATTCAGTTAACGGATGTTCTATTCAATATTCAAAAATAATTTGTCGTTCTCAATGATATTAATTCTCTGATATGATTTGATTTATGCGTGAATGTTCTTTGCTAATTTCATATGGACCATGGCGATGATGGTTTATTTATTTATTTATTTCAATATACTGGCTAGTCCCTTACAGATTTTGCTTATAAAATATTAAAAACTAAAATAAAATTACAAATAGAAAACAAAAATTCTAAATATAAAAATAATTCCAAATATAAAATAACATTAATAATAAGATGCCTTAACAATTTCAAGTTAAAAATAACATTAATTCAAGAAAAGGAGTTAAAAAAAATAAACATTCAGACTTAAGCAGTATAAATAAATATTAATAGTAATTGCAATAGTAATTATAAAGGTAGGCAGTACATTCAAATGATAATAGAGAATAATTTTAACAAATTTGTAAAATAAAATTATAATTAATTAAAATTAGAAGAATTATTGTAATGTATCAAAAAATGTGATGATTTTTCTCTTAAAAACGAATCTATTGTACTTGAAGTCAATTACTGAAAAACTGTTATTAAATAAGCGCTGAGAGTTTGCTAGACTTTGAAGATATAAAATTTAGCTTCTGAAATCGCGCACTAGAGCATAGATATTATAAAGGCTAAGAATAGATTAACATTTTATTCTGCCAGATAAGATATCATTGGAAAACATCACGGAAGCAGCATTTCGCCTAGCCTCATGAGTAGAAACCTTAATAAGTTGATATTTAGCTAAATATCTAGTAATATAAGGTTATGGGTGATGTTAAACCTTTGAACTGAAATCCTTTTACTAAATCTATATTTGACTTACAAGTGGCTCCTTATAGTTCCAATTACAGCTTGGAATAATTATCGCAATATTTATCCCCGTCTGTATAGTTACTTGCCGATTTCTCGATTAAAGTGAGTCTTGGAATTTAAAATAAAATATTAACTTAACTAGTCGATAGGATATTTTTTTTTAATGTACTAAATTTGTATCTATAAGATAATTTTTTGAAATTTATATTTCTCAAATGGCGTATACACTGTTCATTTTCATTCACGGCATTGGTTCTCCAAGCTCCACAATTATATAGATGCATTTGGAGATATTTTACTGATTCAGCATGTGTTAGCGTTACATTGCTTAGCGTTACAGAAGGCTACTTATCTTTCCTGGTAGCAAATTCACGTGTAACGATTTTCCCACCTTCATATTGATTCGCAATGACTTAAACATTTTTTCAATTATGAATATTTATTCTTGTGACAATCTTGATAATATGGAAGGGTTTGTGTGGGACCCTAGTTTCGTACGGTCATCTGCAAAGGCTTGCTGTAGTTTAGCTGTGCATATTACGTAAAGTACATACTCCATCACACTTTCTTACGGTACTCCCGCTCTTATTGACATTGGTTAAGAGTATTCATTTTTGAATTTTACAATTGTAATAGTAACAAATATTCTGAGACTTTTTAATTATGGTTTACAATCTATGGTCCATTTGAAAAAAAAATTAATCACAACAACCAATTCGTTTTGTAGTATCATTTAGAACATTTATATGGTATATTGTAAAGTGGAGAGACATTTTACAATGATGTCCCAATATAACGAACGATATAATGTCAGGGTCATACGTTATATCGAGATCGTTCGTTATATTGAGTACCCCTAAAACTAAAATGTATTGTACATATAAACATTTATTGTACTAATATCAATTTAAACTTGTGTACTTATTCTTAGTTCCAATAACAAAATATGAAAGCTTATTTATTTTTGAAAAAATCAACAATTTTTGATTGCTTTGTTTTGTTTTCATTCTGGTATTAGCTTCCAATAAAGGCCTGTTTCATCAGCATTCAACAGTGCATGTCAACAATGGCTTACTTTAACTTTTGTTTAAATGGTTCTACCTGTGTAACCAAACTAACTGTGCTAATATTTATTCCTCACACTGTTTCAGCAGTCGAATTATTCTAAAACGTTTTTTAAACTTGTTCATCAAACCTTGACTGGTAAAAAAAAGTTGAATGTGTTCCAAGTTTTTTAAGAAAATATTTTGTCTTGACTTTTAAAGTTTCCACTCTTATTCGTTTATTTTTATCTCTTTGTGGAACTACTTGTACAAAAGATTCATTCTATGAAACTCGCCTCTTCTTAACCTTTTCACTACCGAACTATAATGCAATAAAAATATTTGTTACCTTCAATATTTTCTTATACAATATGGAACACAAATAAATAAAAGTGTAGGTGCTACGATCATACCTTTGTCCTTTATATAGTACATTGGTAATAAAGGGGTTAATGTTCTACGTACATCTGTACCACTATTTGTAAGTTGAAAATTACGAAGCAGTTGTTTTTTTCAATTCTATGTATTGCAGATTTACTTTAATTATACTTAATAGTTTGTTGTCCTAATAACCACTCCCCCCGCCACTTGTCATATCTTCAATAATTTTTATTTTTTCTTTTAAATTCAGACATTTTCTATGCTCCATTACGTAATTTTCACTGATAAAAATAGTTACACAAAAATACGACCAAACGCAAAAAAATAAACTAACGAATGAAACTAGGTACGCATAACAATAAAAAAAAAGCAAAAAATATCAGAACATGAACAAACAAGTGATTGAAAAAGGACAGAGTAACTAATATTCGTTATAATGGATACAAAATTTTTTTAACGTTCGTTATATATAGAGTACTTAATTAAAAAAACTTAAGCGTTCGTTATATGGAGTTTTCGTTATCGTTTCGTATTCGTTATATTGGAACATCACTGTATTTTCATACGTTGTACGAACATTTTTTAAAGAGTGAAGTACTTTCATTTTTTCTGTGTATCAGATAAAGAAGACCAACAAATTTTCTATCAGCCAAGTTCGCTGGGATGAGCTTCCAGTGTAATGAGGGTTATAATTTGATGCAATAGGAAATAACAGAAAGTCAAGTATGTTTATTAGCGAACGAAAGTCGCTTTTCGTGACTGTGATGGTAAAATATCGTAATATTTAAATTAAATCAGCAGTCACAAAAACAGTCCGTAAACAGGATATCATAATTTAGCAAAAAAATTGTTTGAAATATGAGTTAATTGTTTATATTTTGTTTTTCATTTTTATTTATAAATTTAATTTAATTTCTTATTTATTTATTAAAATTTATTTTTTTTTTTAAATTCTTATCAAAATTTTTGATTTTCGGATCGTTTGCATATTGCATTTCTAGCATGTCTTATGAATTAACTTCCATATTTTCAAATACTGTTTATTCAGTCAAAAAACGATTCAAATAAAAATTATTACGAAATCAAGAAATATGCAAAAAAACAAGAAGAAAACTAAATAATATTTTTTTTATCAAAATAAAGGACATTCCTTGTAAATCTAAAATTTATTTCTGACTTAAAACGATTGAAGGAATTTTTTTAAAATTTCCGATCAAAAAAATATGAAATGTTATTATTTTCTGATTGGCATTCAAACTTTGAGCTAAATAGATAAAAAAGCTTGAAGGTTAGGTTAGTCATTTATCGAATTTCTCATAAATAAAAAAAAAAAATGTTTAAATAAATTTTTTGTTTTTATAGACAGGATATGAATCCTAAATCAAGTCAATTTGATTTAAAATATCAGTCTACTAAATTTCTAGTATATTTTGTCATAATTTCACAAATTCGCCACATTTTATATTAATTTTTATGTTATATGTATATATTGTAATATAGTTACTCACTTTTATTTTTTATTTTTTTCAAAAATGTGAACTCAATTTGAGTGAAAAATTACAAATGGAAGTCATAAATTCATATTTAGAAAGTCTTTGTATTTATTATTTTTGTTTTTTTGAAAGAAAACTCATTAATATTTTTCTTGTAACATGATAAGTCGTAAATTAATAGTAGCGTACACATGAACATTTTATCTCCAAAGAATTATGATAAAAAAAAACAAAAAATAAGTAAAAAGGATAAAATGGAAAATAAATTTGAAATATTAAGGAAAATGAATCCAAAATTGTATACACAAAATAGGAGAAAGCTGCAAGCTTTCTATTGTTTCAAAATATTTGCGTTTACAAAAAAAGAAGGAGCTAAAATGAAAATATCTGGTTAAAAAAATATTACTGTTAAGGACAGTTACAAAGAAAAACAGAATATATTTCGCATCCTTTTTTTGATATCATAAAAATCGTTTTTATATTTTTCTTTTTTTTTTTTTGTACGCAAACAAATATATTTAATTTTTTTTTGTGTCTATGTACGTGCAATAATTCTTTTCGTTATTACAGACTCTGTGATTTTAACACGTTGGAGTCTAGATAAAATGTTGGGTATATATTGCGACAGTATAACTCAAAATGATATGGGAAACTTTGATTTAGTAGACGTCACATGAAATATTAAGAAAAATATTAACAAAAGACAACACAAAAAAAAAAAAAAAAAAATAAAATAAAATATTAAAAAGGATCGGTTTAACATATTAAAATCATGGTTTTTCTCTTTAAGTTTTACACTATCCTCTATATGAAATCTTATAAAAATATTATAATTTTATATCATTGCTTTCAATATAAAAATTAATGCGTTATTATGCATTTTATAAATAGGTACATGATATCGAGCTGATATCGGTGTTTAAAAAAATATTTCTTTAGTAAACCATTCCGGCAAACGGAAAACGACAAATTAATTTTTGCTTGTATATTATAGTATTTATATATAAGAAAAATTAACATTACATTAAATAATTATTAAAAAAGTGTTTCGGAAATTATCTGTAGGTTTTATAGTCTAACAATCTAAATATTCTGATTTGTATAACTCATATGAAAATGTTACAAACACATTATTATTATTATTATTTCATTTATTTAGTTTTGTTAACTATTTATAGTGTATAATTATAACATTACATATTTATAATTATAACAATTCATTTGTATTATCTATTTTAACAATTATATTTAATTCAAATCTATTTTAACAATCTATTTTGTATACATTAGTATATTCTGCGTTTTAGATTTATTAAAAAAGTTCAACCTAAAATCCCAAATATTTCTTAAATAGTAGTGATGAAGGTCTTCTACATAAATTTGTCTATTTGTTAAATAACTTGGCATAATTTTATATTTTATTTTATATTCCATTATCAAAACATTCATTTTTATTCTTTGGGGCACACTCATCCACTTTAATGTTCTCAGCATGAAGGATTTTAAAGTAAATTTACTAAGTTTTAATATTATTCACATCCCTCGGTTTTGCATTTCTTGTAATCTGTTCATCATTTCAGCATTAAACATGAAAAGTATTGATGAACAGTATTCAAAATGTGGTTTTATTATCACATTAAATATTTTGATTGCACTTAATATCCATAAATTTTTTCTTATTTTTGAAAAGAAGTAAAGTTTTTTATTAAATTTTTTTACATATATTCTAGATGTTGTTTAAAGTTCAATCCATCATTTATTACTAAACCTAATTATTTAATTTCATTAATAATATCTATTTCTACATTTTCTATTAAAATTTTGTTTTTCAAAACACTATTAATAACCATACATTTCGTTTTTTCAATGTTCAATTTTAACTTGTTTTCTATAAACCATTCACCTAATCTTTTTAAATCGTCATTTATTTTTTGAGTACATTCTTCAATAGAGTTACCAACAACATGTATTAGAGTATCATCAGCAAACAGATCCAAATTTGACGATTGCACAACTCTCTCCATATCATTGACGTATATCAGAAACAGTATTACACCCAGAATTGTTCCTTGCGGTACACCTAATTTAATATCAATCGGATCTGAAACTATGTCATCAATTTTTGTTCGTTGTGAACGATTCTTTACATATGACTCAAACCATTTTAATTCGTTACCGCGGATACCAGACCTATATAATTTATTTAGCAATATATGACGATCAATTGTTTCAAACGCTCTGCTAGAAACAAGAAAAACCGCTACGACTACTTTTTTTTCATCAATTGCAATTTTCCAATTCGTCAAAACTGAATTCAGTAACGATTCGCAGCTATGATTCTTTCTAAAGCCTGATTGATTTGGTGACATAAAGCACATCAGTGAGTTTGTAGATAAGAATCAAATAAAACAATTTAACGCTCAACCTGTTATAGCTAATTAGGGTGTGTGCCTAATGAGATGAATATATATTATAAATAATTAATTGACTAATTTTCCTTTTTTTTTTTTTATATAATTCCAAGTCTATGGGATAAACACCCTAACTGCTTTCAAACAGAGATTTGGAATACACAATCACATACAATAGCTTTTTTCTGTAGAATTTTGTTTTTTTTTGTAGTATATCTACTAATTTAAATGTGGAAAACTATATCTATTGTAGAGTACTTCGCCTTCATAATAGCATAGTTCCATTTTATTTTTAGTGATAACCAAAACTCTCAACTATTTATCATTTATTTTATCCCAATGATAAAGGGTACTGGACCAGGTCGAAAAATCCAGAAAAAATTCCGTCGGGAATCGAACCTGGGACCTTTCGGTTAAAAGGTAGGCGTTCTACCTACTGCGCCACCCAGCGTGTAAGCTGGTTTATGTCTCGGCATTAGCCTACTTGAAATATTGGTAATTGAAGAGAGTTCAATTCTATAATTGAAAAAAAAAATATTTAAATCAAAAACAAAAATTACTTAATTTGGTCTAGGGATAGAATTAGAATTAGTCTTTCATTGGGCACACACCCTTAGTCTCAAAATTTTATTTTGTAATCTAGCGCAACATATTTGAAAGATATCAAACATTATACCAGAGTTGTAGATTTAGACCCACCCACTGATGTTGCTGATCTTTTTTCAATTTTGTTTTATCTTAAATTTGCTTTGCTCAATCTTGTTTTTAAAAATATTAATCTATTAACGATACATACTTACATTAATAAAATAAAAATGAGTAGGTATCTGAATTGTGTAATATAGATATCTGTTTAGTTGATTCATGGCTTTTTAAAATTTGACAAACATTTCATTCAAAAATATTTTAAGTAAATACAAAAATGAAACTTACTTCAAAATTATAACTTCTAAGAATTTTCTTTCGTTATTTTAAATCTATTATAAAATTGTTTTACCTATATAAGTATCTATAACAACATACATTATTATTAATTCATTAAATTTTATTTTTTCTCTTTTTTTCCACTACAATACAACTTACACTTTTATTAAATGTACCATAGCATAATATCAGCATTTTATATTATGTAATAATAATTGTTTACCATTATGATTACATTTGCACTTTATTTCTTGTTATTCTAACAAACAAAAAATACATTTTTTTTTAACCTATTTTACAGTATATTCACTTACCTACAACTTCCAAAATAAATTCATAATCATTTTTTGTTTGGACCATTGAAATTAATTTTTATTCAAAACCATGCCATGCCACACGGATAGTGACTATAAACAAAATAAAATCAAAAGAACAAAAAAAAAATCAGATAAAGCCGTAAACTAAACAAAGGAAGGTTTATGGCAAAGTGTAAGTACCTAAAAAAAAAAAAAAAAAAAAAAAACATTAAATAAAGAAAACGAAGTAGCTTTATATTACTATTAAGTTGAAACAGAATACAAGCTAAGGACAGAGTACCTAAGCAGCACCTTTTGAGTTTTGAATATTGAAGCATTTTTTGCTTTTTTTGTGTTTTGTTTTTCTTTTTTTTTAGCTTTTGCTGAATTTTAGGTCTTTTATTAAAAATTGAGATAAATATATTTATGCGATATCCCTTTCCTATTTTGTTATTGTTGTTGTTTTTCTTATTTTATATTACTAAAATATTCTTATGAATCATGGATTGTATTCTCTTGTGATAGCAGAGAGCAGAATTTGTTTTTTTTTTTTTATCTTAATGTCTATATAGTGGAATGAGTACCCATTCGAAAATTGCCTTTTTTATTTTTTGTTCTTTTAGATTTTCACTTAAGTTTTTGTATTACTACTATAGGTTTTTTTTTTCGTTACAGGTTATTTTGTACAGTTATATTTTTCCACAATTTAATTTATGAACTGTTTAGTCGCTAACAGTTGACATTTTGCCAAAAAAAAATTTAAAACAATAGATAGGTATAGTATGAAAAAGAACGAAGAGAACAACAACATGGTCCGTTATAATCTTAAAAATGGCTGAATTTTTATGAAAATTCTAAGATTTTCTTCGTGTACACGAGTAGGATGAGGATTCACTTAAATTGTTTTCCATACCACGGATTTTTCATCTATTTTTTTGTTTATTTAGGATTTTTTTTTTATTATTAGTTTTTTTTTTGTTTTTGTTTTCGAAGGACTTCTTAAGTTACTTAACATATTATTAAAATAAAAAGAGAAATATATGTGTATAACATGTATATATTTAAGTATATTGCATAAAAGTTGTATGTATACTAGCTATATATTATGTTTTTTTTTTATGTACAAATAAAAGTCAATAAAATGAATAAAAATTTTATGAAGATTAGAACAAATAAACTTGAGGGAAAAAGTTTAATTGAGGGAATAATTATTGTTGCTGTATAGTTGTAGGTAGTATAGAACATTAAAAATTTCTCATAATGTAAAATAAGAAAATATATATATTATTTTGTTTAATATTATACGAAATAATTTGTTACAAAATAAGACCATCATTATGTTCTGCTGGGCAAAATATATTATTTTATAATATGAAAGGTGAATAAGCGGTTTTTAGGTTAAATGTGTGGAAGTTTTTAAAAGTTCATGATGCAAACAGTTTTCAAGTGTTTGTGCTTTTAACTTTATTTACAAAAAATATTTTTATTAATTTTTTTTTTTTGTTAATGTATATTTTGAAAAATTAATTCTTTTAAATTACTTCATTTCTAAAATTAAATTGCAATGTTTTTTTAGTTTTGAAGGACTTTTTGTAGAAGCATTTTATTAATATGAAATAAAAAGCACATTATTATATTAGGATATAAGATAATCCCATGGCCAAGAAATGAAATAATGATTGTTTGATTAAATCTAGGTGGTTGATCACAATAAAGAATATAATATTAAATTCTATATTGGCCTTTATTAACTTGCTTTTTCGTTAATATAACTGCTTTTTTTAGTCAACTGATTTTCAGTCGTTGATATTATTTCAATTTTCTAATATTCAACTGACTTATATGCTTGCACTCTTTATCTATGGTATAGAAGAAAAAAAGTGTTGTATTTGTGTATTGTGCATAATGTAAATCGAAATAACGGATCTGTAATATGATAATATCGTAGCACTTAGCAGTCAGATTTATATAATACATAGATTAATAGGTACTAGTATTCGCCCGCTCCTCGAAATTCAAGGAAGTTTGATAAAAAATGGTACCCAATGAAGATTTTATGGAAAAAAGAAAATAATTAAATGTAATTCAGCTTATACGGCACAGTGAAAAAAATAGTAATAATAAACTTGTATATTACCATATGATTAATAGAACATAATAATGTACATATACATAGGTACTAAATATAGTCTATTTTTGTAAAAAAAATTATAAGCTGCTGAAAAAAGCAAGCATTTCAACCATTATTGAAATAATCAATTTTGTTTTTTATCATTTTATTCTTGAGCAACAGATTGACATATTTAATTTTTTTCATTAATTCATTTCTTCATTCAATATTCTATTATTAATAATATAGTGCGACATTTACATGTCAGTGAACTTATTTGGATTATGAAAATGTTAATGAAAATGTCCGCATCTGACATCCGCTTCTGACATTTAAGATGTGTGTATAACTAATTTAATATGGGTAAAATTCTAAATTGAAATTTCTAATTGAAAATTAATTTCGCTACGATTCCTTTTAAATAGCTATCATTTCAAAAAAAAAATAATAAACATCGGTTGAGAAGTGGCTTTGGAAATTGTACCGAATTCATTCCATTTACAGATTAGATAATATTACGTATAAATGTCCGTATAATATTATGTACATAATATATTTAAATAATATCAAATCAATTGAAAAAAATCAATAAAGTTATTGAATAATAAAAAATACTAGCTATTCCCGGCGTAACATTCGCCGGTCCAGCATTAGTATTATAAATGAAACAATTTATTTTATTTGTTTATTTTCTTTTTAAATTTGTTTTAATTACTTTAAATTTCTTTTAATTTTCCATCAGTTTGTTCTTTATTATTTTAAAATAAAGTTTTGATTTTTCAAAGAAAAATATGAATTTTACACATCAGAAATTAAATAGTGAAATCCTGACATTATATTTTACTCCTAAATTTATTTTTTTTTTCGTTTTTTTTTCGTTTTGTTTACAAACTACTCATAAGTAGTTGTGAACAACTTTTTTTGCGTTTTGTTTACAAACTACTCATAAGTAGTTGTAAGCACTTCTGCAAGCTAAAAAAAATGCAACTAATAAAGTCATAACTTATTTTGTCTTTCTTGTTCTTAGCAGATCGTAAATTTCGATTTATGATTCTCCATGTACAATATAATATTTACTCAATGCTACTGCGCATTTGAATTTATACTTTTGAATTATTTGTTAATAAAATAAATAAATTTCAATTATTGGAATTTGTGAACATGGTCTGGGTGAATATATTTTCTAAATTTACTATTTGTTTTACCGGTAAGTTTTTTTGCTGTAATATCGTAATATTATAACAAAGCTATTTTTATAATTCGATATAAAAATTATATTCTGATAATTCGGTTTTTGTCTTTGCTACTTTGTTTTTTTTTTTAAAATTAATTCATATAATCAGATATAATCAATGGTGTTGCTCAATAGGTGAATTGTTTTTAGGTTAATTTTAATTTGTTTTTGGTTTTATTTGGTTTTATTGTTTTGTGGTTTATGTCTTTAAATTAAATTTTGCACACTATCGTAATTCTTAATAGTTCTAATCAAGTTGTCTAATCTCGTTGAAAAAAGCTTTGTGTTGTAAAAGCTTTGTGAAAAGTTTAACAGACGTTTAAGCGTATTAATATATAAGATAAAATAATAATTAAACATTTAAAATGTACATAACATAAAATTAATTGATTTTATATTTATTTAAATTAAGTATTTAGTCCAATTTTAGATAAATTAAAAAAATAAAATAAAAAACTTTTTAGAAATTTTTTTTTCGAAATATTTGGCTTAAATTTAAACGTGCTAAACCTACGAAAATAAATTGTCGAACCGTAGTTTGATATGAAATTTTCAAAGAAAGTGATGAATATAATTTACAGGAAAATTTTATGAAGTCTTGACAAGGTTTCATCAGAAGATTTTGTAAAAATTTCGGCGAATTTTATTTTTCTGTTTTATTTCATTGACTTTTCAACTAGGTATGTGGTTGCTGCATTTTGCTATAAATTACTAAAAGTGCTGGAATGAAATCGAATGAAAATAATGTTTTTTTTTCTTTCTTTATTTCAATCTTATAAACTAATGAATAATTCAATGTAACTTATAAGTAAAACTTAAAAATAAATGTATTACTTAGCTATTTAAACTTATTACACTCAAGAACTAATTTTATTTAGTTAATTATGTAAAGACAAACTTTAACAAAAATAAAAGTATTTATGAAATTGTGATTTGTACAATTTAGATTGCAATATAAAAGTAAATAGCATTAGTGATATTGTATTTGAAATTTAAAATCTCTATTATATAAAAAACAGTGCCTGAAATAACTTAAATTATTTTTAAGATCTAGTCGAAGCTGTCTAGTCACCATAATTTCTTAAAGGTACTGACATTTTGGATTTAAAGTTTTAAATTTACTAAAAAAAAAGTTAAAAAATTAAAAAATCTAAGCTCGGAGAGAGAACAAAAACAAAAAAAAATAAAATTGTTTATTATAGAATCTTTCCTTTTTCAAATTGCCAACGGTACGCAAGTTTTCAAAGGTTCACAACCTAAGTTTTAGCTTTAATAAACAAAAACAATGCAAATACAAGTTGTCACTCAAATATTAATTTAAAAAAAAAAACAAAAATAAATATAATAAAGGTAAATATTCTGTAAAAGGGATATATCCCCGTTTTTGCATCCAATAAAAATAATTAATCTTTTATGCATGCCACTGAGACTATATGCATAAAACTTTATAACAATTAATCCAAAAACATTTTTGGGGATTTTGTGTCTCGGGGTTGTGGGTTTGGGGCTTTTTAAAAATCTGGAGATTTTGATTTTGGGGAGTGACACCAATCTTAAAACCAGTTCCGTTCTATATTATTGCAACACATTACTAAAGGCAGCAACATTTTATCATTTCTAAATAATTTTTGCAAAAGAATCTAAAAAAAAAAAACAAGAAAAAAACGAAATTTTTAGGAAAAACGAGATAAAAAAAAAACAAGATAACAAACCGATCCCGAAACGTTTAGCATATTTTCACAAATTGATTGGATCCCCATCTGATCTGATGGGATCTTGATGGAATTGATAGTGATGCGTTCTAGTATAGATTTCCACCAACTGTATAGTTATAAGAGTAAATTCTCTTCTGTTAAAGATTTGAGCTTTTGTATATCCATTAATATTTTATCTGTCGATCGAAGTGCACCGATGTCGCATTCTTCGACGATGACTTCCAGTGATGTTGTAACTGTGATTTTTTATTATATAATGATGTTGTCAATGTTTATTCGTTGACAGCATAACTATATTGGTTTTCTTCTTGTTTATAAAAATATCGAATTCCCACTCTTTTTTCAATGTCAGCTCAACGTCCCGGTAACTAGTATTTTCAATCTATATTCTTCTAATGTATGCTACTACAACGGAAAGTTTTCGTATTTATTTCACATTATATTTGACTTACAATGTTTAACGTAATTTAGCTTATACTTTGAATTTAGTCTAGCTGATATTCCAAATTACTTCGTATATTTAAAATAAACGAAAAGATTACCGTAATAACCAGATTGATGGTTAGTTTATCTGGTCGATAGTCCCATTAATAGTTTCTGTTAACAGCTAGCTACAAAAAATAAATTATTGTTATGTTTAAAAAGTGCAAAACAAAAAAAGGAAAAGTTTATTTATATTTTTTGTATTACAATAATCTGACATTTACAATAAGTGTTAGAACATGTAGTAAATATTATCTAATCTAATCTAACAAACTTACAGAATTTTATGCTTTTCAAAGAAACTTTTTTTTGTCATATTTTTATTTTCTAACGTTTCCTTTGTACTCTTTCTGAGCTGCTTTATATTTAACGTCGCAGCCTATATTTACAGGCCTAAGTTTTTCTTTGTCTACAGGCCTAAGGTTTTGTTCTGTTTGTGCTATTTCGTTGGCATGTAATATTTGTTTTGAATTTGGTATTTGGCGCAAAATGTTTTAAACCTATGGAGTGCGCAGCCACCTCTGTGATCATTTTTCATCATATTCAATATCAACATCATGTTCAAAATATTTTCGGAGAACCATCTACCTATATAAGGTAGTGTAAGTACTTCTAGGTCAGCATCTAAGCCAGCGACAAATCAAATTTCTTTCTTTCAATTCTGTATTAGGCCAGCAGTTGGAACTACAATTTTTAAATACAAAGAAAAAAATTTGCGAAATTTAATTTTTTGTTTTTTGGTTTTAAAAAATATAAAATTTAAAAATTTAACTTCTACAACTATCGTATTACAAAAATCAGACAAATCTTATACTCCTTTAAGAAAAAAACCGATTCGAATAATATCTGGTAATTTCCTAATAGTAAATACGACAAAATTAAAGAGAGCCAAAAGTATTATTCATCGATTGAGTTCTTTTATCGACTTGTTAAGAAACGAAAGCAAAAAAAATATTATCTAATTTCATTTTTCTATTTCCCATTCAATTTTTTTTTTAAAGAAAATATTCACAACTCCTTATCCTAAAATCTATTATGGTATATAGTTAAGTATATACAAAAACTTAACACTAAGTTTTAAATATAAGAAAAAAAAAACTTTAACATAATGAAATGAAAATATAAATCAACAAATTGCGGAATCTATCTCTTGAGATTTAAAATAGTTTCACATTCAAATTTGAAGTAAGTTCGTCCCATTTTATTTCTATTTATTTTTTCTGATTTTGTTTTTTTTATTTATTTTACATAAATTTCCATGTTAAAAGGACATAAAGAACTCCTCGTGGTTATATTAAGAGTAAAAAACGAAAAATAAATAAAAAGCAAAATAAAAAATTTGAAAATAAATGAAAAAATAAAATAGAAAACGTATAACATTAAAAAAAAAAAATTACATTCAACCGGAACAGTTCCCGGAAATTAGAAAGCAATGTCGACCTGAGGGACAATTTATGTTTATTTTTGTTGTTGTTGTTGTTATTTTTATATTTATAATTTTGTTTCTTCATTCAAGATTTAGATATATGAGAATATATTAAGTACATATTTTATACATATATAATTATAATATATATATATATATATATATATAATTTTCTACGTCATGGAAAATTCACATGTATTTGGATGAAAGTATATTTGATTTGACTCACAAAACCTTCGAATACATTATTATACATATTATCAAAATGTAACTATATTTCTATATTAAATTCTATAGATATGTGCTTGAAGAAATTAAGATGAATGCAAAAACAATAATTTTAAAGCAAGTACTTACGTCTATACGAATAGCATAATTAGTGAAACAAATATTAGACTCAGGAAGCTATAAGTAATAAATTTCAAATATGTTTAAAAACAAAAAAAAGTGTGTTCATATTCTGGGTGACTCAATCCATTTTACAAAAACCTCCAACTTCTGATGATTTATAAATATAGAGATTCGAAGAACATGAGCCAAGATGTTTAATATTTCTGAATTATTCAAAACAAGCTACTGAAAATTATTTGTTTCTCCTTTAGGAACATACTCCAGTATCATTATGTAATGTAGTTTTAAAAATATCCTTACTCAAAATCTATTCAAAGATTAAAAACGATAAGATATTTGTTTATAAAAGTTGTACAGGAGCTAATTATAACGGTTTTAGATAAAAAAAAAATACAAAGCCACTCTACATTGTTAACTAAAGCACCAAATTTTATATATTGGTTTTTATTATTATTATTTATTTATTTTTTTTTTCTTTTTTTTTTCTTTTTTTTTTACACTCTACAGTAGTTTAGGTAGAATCACCTTTTCATGCTTAATTAAGTACGGTACTGCAATTTTACACTACAATATTTCAAGTATTTATTTAACAAATTACTGGCTTATCAACTCAATAAATGTGGAAAACTACTGCTAGTGTCAGGAACTAAGCCTTCTTAAATAAAATAGTTTCATTTTTATTTAATTTGTTACCAGATTATACTTCCAATTATTTTTTGCCATTTATTATATCCCAATGACAAAGGGTACTGGATCAGGTCGAAAAATCCATAAAGCACTTTTTTATTTTTTTTTTGCTCCATCGGGAATCGAACCTGGGACCTTTCGATTGAAAGGCAGGCGCTCTACCTACTGCGCCACCCAGTGTGTAATTTATTATTCTATTGCAATTAAGGTAGATCTATAGAGGAAATAAAATTATTCTATTAGGCTAATTGTTTCTGTATAAAATAATCTAACAACGACCTGCATCTTCAGCATATTTTTTACCACTAACAACAATAATTCTGTGTCAATAATATAACCGCTTAAGTCGAGAAAAGAGAAAAACGAGATAATGCTATCATGGCATTCTACGGTGAAAAATTTATCTTCCACAAAAATACAGTGGCTTTTTGAATTTTCAAAGTTTAAAAAATCGCATTCATTTATTCGCCTAAAATAGTTAGACTGATATATTGCACGTGATATAAAAACTTCTACCAACTTAAATCATCATAATATGATCAATTAATATCTACATGCCTAATATTCTAAAGAAAATATAACAGCTTATACAACTGTTATTTTTATTTATAGTGGAGGTTACGATAGTTTTTGATTCAGTTTCAAAGTACAGCATTTTATTTAGTAAATGTGCTGGTTGAAAATGAAACAAATATAAAGAAAAGTTATAATATAAAGAATACAATGATGATAAGGCCAAGCCACAAAAGTCGTCCTTAACTAAAATATTATTTTAATACACCATTATTTTTCTACGCATTGAGATCTATAACTTCACATATTTGCTTGCTTTAATTTTTTACAGAATGGTAAAAATATACACAACATTAATATTATTAAACTAGTACCTAAAATGTGACGATTTACAGTATTTTCAATTTTTCAGTTCTAATTAGTATACATTATGTGCTAATAATAATTTATTTTACCACAAAAGTAGTTTAAAACAGTTTTCAATTGAACATTAATTTTATTTTAACTTACATTAACCGTCTGAATGCCCACTTATTTTTTATTACGTTAAGTGCACACATGTACCATTTCTGTCCTAAAAAATGTTAATTCAAAAAAATATTCAATAAATTTATTTTTTAATATATTTTTATGTTGAATTCACATATTAATTTGTTTTTATTAAAAAAAAAATAAAAGAAAAATATTTTTATTTGCTTTGTTTTTTTCACGTAATTGTTTTATTTCATCTTTTTTAAAAAAAAATTATACCTCACTACAAAAATAATAATAAAACTTGTCTAGCTTAGCCACAGCGATCAATACTACATTACAAAAATAACAAAAACATAATAATACAAATTTAAAAAAACCGTGATTCATTTGATTTTGCCTTTAAAGTACGTTACACGCTAATAACAACGATAAAAAAAAATAAAAAAAATAATAACATAATAACTTTATCAGTCATCTTCTGATAATATATGGTCAGATTCTGTTCCTTGGAATGGTCAGATCAACTTCAAAGTAATATTATCGCTAGTAACATTATCAATTAAATTTTCAATGAACAACTGTGATTTAGTTCCTAATATTTTAATTTGTCATGCCTATTCATTTTACACTCAAAAACGAAAATAAATGAAATTCAAAGATAATGAAACGTAAAAGAAAAGGAAAAAAAAAACAAAAACGTAAAAGAAAATAAACAAAAAAAAAATTCAGTGCATTTCAAAAATTACGTAAATTCAAATAGTTTATTTCAATGCATACATGCACCGTTTTTGTCCTAAAAAATTAAAATACTTACAATCGACCTTTCTCTGCTTTTTTTTAAATGTTTATTCTTTCATAATTTGAGTAATGCTGAATACTGAATTTACATTTAATTTTTTTTTTAATATGTTTAATATGTAATAAGTTAAAAATACAGCGACTGTAATAAATATAATCAAAATTTTCAAATTGATCTGATGAAAAATTCCAAATATAGACTTGAGCGGTTTAGCCTTTATTGCAGCTGACATTTCTTGTTTTCTTATTAAGAAAAAAATGTCATCCTAACGCTATGAATATAAAGTTTTATTAATTATTATGTCTAAAATGGTTCCACAACTACTTTAAAATAGTATTCTATATTTTTAGAATTCATATAAATTTTTATCATGTTTTCAATAGTTTTTAAAAGTTTAATTTATTTTTAAGCCTTAGGTGATTTTTAAATTTTATTAGATTTTTTTTTTTAAATCTTTATTAGTTTGTTTTCTTTTGTTCATAATAAAGTCATTTGGAATTCGACATCGATAACTTTTTTTGTTCATTCTATCATTAGATTGATAATTATTACTGTAGCTACATTTTAAACTATTTTGTTAATGTAACTTTGTGATTTAATTTTTTGGTAACTTTAAGTAACAGGGAGTTGAGAGAATTTGATAATCATAAAGAGGTTTCATAAAATTTCGTCAAGGATAAGAGCTGAACAGTTGATAGTATGAATCAAAATAAGGTTTATGTATAATTGTATAATTTCAGTAAAAATAATTTTATTATCATACAAATTGTGTACCGTTAGTCAAATTTTTGCTACCTATATTATAAATCTTTGGTAGAAAATATCATAATTTTAATTTTTATTATAAAGAAATATAATATTATATTGTGTGCAGGTTACAATTTACCTATATGTATGTATGTATTCTATGTATTGCATTTAAATTTCAATATACACAGTTTTCAATGTGCATGCCCGATCTTAATAAAAAATAATGTTTTTTCCAAATTATACAAAATTATTAAATTAACTCTCACCCGTATTTGATTTTTTTTATTCGGTTTAATACAAAAGCTTCAGCATATAACGGTACATTATAGAAGTATGTATATTGTATATTACTCAACAGAAAAATCTCAAAGGTTCGATTTTTGATGAAAGCCACCTAACCTAGTACATTTTGTCATTGGAATAAAATAATCGACAAAAAATAATTAAGAGTATAATTTGGAAACAACATAAATATTTTGATACTGTTCTAAACTAAATATCATAACTGTAACAATATTTTACCTATAAAAGTAATAGAAATTTATTTATTGTAAAATAACCAAAATAAAATCGCAAGAAATTCATAAGGACATATTTTAAAAAAAAAAAAAGAAAGCAAAATAAATAAAAAAAAAATTAAAATTTATCAAAAAGTTTTGATCTTTTTTATTCGCTTTCTTTTTCCTCTTAGCAACTTCTATATTTTATCAATTCGTTTGATATTTTAAATATTTGTATATATATATGTTTATATTTTGAGCATTCAAAATAAAACCTTTTGATTATAATCGAAAAAGTTTATTTAGGTGAAAAAGTTTATTTAGATGAATTCTTGTTAGTTTTTAAACTAAAAAAAAAAAAAAATAGAAAACCCGATTAAGATTATCCAGGGAAAGTAAGAAAAATATAGAATATTTAGTAAGAAAAATATAGAACACAAATTATACTCCAACAATATTGATTTTTTATTGTTTTTTTCAAAACTTAGATTATGATAAAAAGTAACAGTTTATGACATATTATAGATTTTCTGCCATTTCTAGCCAATAACTGTAGTTGATAATAGTTTGTAAATAATAAACTAGTGTTAGTTGAACAAGTTGTAGGTGAGTTTACTTATTTCGGGGAGGATTCGGGCCTGACATTCCATTAGGTTTTATATCTACATTACTTGTAAATTATTATATTTTCAAAGAAATTAGACTAGATGGGATTAATTTCCTAGACTGTGCAAAAAATTAAAAAAAAAAAATATTTTAGTGGATAATATTGGAAAAATTAGAGAAATCGAGGGGATGTTAAAAATTGTATTATATTTAAATTTGTTTTTTGTCTTGCTGTCAGAAAAATTGTTTGAAAGACATAGAATGGCAGTTTGAGAAGCTCAAAATAAATTTGGACTTTTTCTATATATAAATACTACTATACTTTAAAAATAAGGTTTCTTTTTTCTTTTAACCGGCATTAACCTGCCGTCGGCAAAAACAAGGTTTCGAATAACAACGCCGACTTTACATCGGATAGTAATTAGCATGTTATTTAGTCATTGTATTCGGGCTTTATTTGAACATGGGAAACGATAGCTAAGATGGTGGCGTTCTTACTAAATTAGCTACTATCTGCCTGGTTATTCGAACACCAAGAAACAAAATGGTTTTTATCATTTTATAAAACCAGATATATGATAATAAGGATTTGGGACTTCACTTCTTTTGCAACAGTGAGAAATTTAAAAAAGAAATTACATTAAGAGAATCATTTTCAAAACTATAAAAGTAAGTGGATGTATGTAACTATCTTGAAGAATACTAGATAATACAGTGGTTCTGTACTGAATACTAATGAGAAGAACGGTAATATTCAAGTCAAGTAACGCTGTGTCGTGAAAGATCTATAATTTCATGCTTTAGTATATTATGAGACTCTAAGTGTTTCTAATAAAGAATATCAAAGACAATTTTAAGCCATTTTCTGTTGAGGTAACTGCCGTAGACACCAAGTCAACCAAGTAAGTAGTTGTTGATCTACCTCCTTAGAAATGGTAGTGTTCGCCACAGTTTAACATTCTACAATACTAGTACCGGAAATCATATATAATCCTCTCAAACAGTTACAGAATCCACAAAAATTTATGGATAGACCTGTAATTATTGCATTTGTTTCTGGAACCTTTTTTATTTTTTATTTTTTTTTTGTTATATTCCTGACTTTTATATATTGATGTGCTTAATAAAGTACGGTATACTACAAGCTTATACTACTTGTACAATATTTCGAGCATTTATTTATCACTGGCTTTCAACTCATTAAATGTGGAAAACTACTGCTATTGTCAGAAACTAAATCTTCTTAAATAGAATAGATCCATTTTATTTATTTTGGACCAGGTTGCTTCATCGAGAATCGAAACTGAGACCTTTCGGTCAAAAGGCAGACGCTCTATCTACTGCTCCACCTAGCGTGTAATTGCA
Source organism: Argyra leucocephala (assembly GCA_963942445.1). Lineage (NCBI taxonomy): Eukaryota > Metazoa > Arthropoda > Insecta > Diptera > Dolichopodidae > Argyra > Argyra leucocephala. The sequence goes on from OZ012677.1 coordinate 98,200,570, forward strand.
GCGTGCAATTTTATAAATTGGAATAAAAATAACTTTTTCCATAAACAAGGAAAAGTCCTTGAAAGGGACAAATCAAACAAGGACATAATTGGATGCAATAAGTTAACCATGTATTCCTTTAGAAGAATTAAAAATAGTTAAATAGGACATTTCTGATATAAGTAATCCAATTACAAAATGTTTTAGAGTTCTAAGCATAATTTCTTCAATAATATAAGTTCGAAAGAAATATATGTAAAAAGAAACTGTAATCTTTGCAATGTTATAAATGGCTCTATAACGGTGTAGAATAATTTTGTTCTTCTCTCCAAGTTAAAATAATAATTCCTTACTTACAACGAACTTTTTTTGTGATAAAGCCCAACTTTTCTCCTTTAAAATAAATATTTTTTTCACGATGGGGTATGTTTTGTTTTTGTTATTAATTTTGATGTGCAATTAAATTTGTATCTGAAATAAAAAAAAATTAAAATTAAAATTTATAATAATATTTTATATAATATTTTCCTTTTTTCTTCTATTTTTAGGTAATTGAATCAAAAATTACATCATTTGTACACATTGATAGTTATCGAAAGTAAAAAATCTGATTATGGTGACATTCTATGTAAGTCAATTGAAATATTTTATATTAATTTTCAAATTTTGCAAAGCTAAGTCTGGAGAATAAAAACAAAATTAGAATACATTTTGTAAGCAGTTTTTTACAATAATATTTTGATATAAATTAAAATTTTTTTTTGTGAAAATCCTAGATAAAAAAGCAGTATCTTTCCGTAAATTGGTTTAAAAATAACCATTACAACCAATATAACAACCAATTTTTATCTATATTCATAGTTGAAAAAAGGATTGCGTATCTTCTTCATTTTAAAAAAAAAGTGAGGATGAATTCAAGTTTCAATCGTAAAATAAATGTTGAAATTTTTATTAGAGCTTACGTTCTATTAAATAATTGTTTAATTCAGTGGCGAAGATATATTAAGTAGTTTTGAAGAAAGCATTGGAAATTCAAATCTAATATAAAAGATTATCTACAATTTAAATCGATAAAATTTCTGAACCTTGCATTTGTTAAGTTATTTTCGGAATGAGCTTTACTTTGGCTCTGCATTTTCTGATATTTATTATTTATATTATAATTGTAATTTTAAATTGTGTTTTTCTTTTTAATTTTATATAATTTTTCTTTCCTTTATTTTATTTATTTATTTATTTACTCAAAAAATTGCACAATAAGGCTTAGGCTTTTAAAATTTATGTAAAATTTGTAAAAAATAAAGTTAAATAGTACGAAAATATTTGTAATTTAAATAATAGTATGGTTTACATCTACAATTATGCATTTAGATTAATTTAGGGCCATTAACACATAATTTATTAAATATTGATCACGATTTTTAATAGCTTTTAACACCATATATATATATATGTTCTAGAAAAACGGTATTATTGCTTTGATGCCAATTTCAGAATCAGGCAATGTGTATGCCTCCAAATATTTATATATTTTGCGAGATATGGCGTCGAAAACAAATAGAATATGAAAGGAGTATTCCAGGTGTAGATACAACTACTAAATCCAACTGAAATGAAAATATCAGAATATGGAGAAGAAGCATGATCTTTTATTTACTAATCATCAATATATATAATTTATTATATATATTGAACATTTAATATATATATAGATAATATATTAATTTCTTTTATTTATTTATATTTATATAAATATTTACATTATATGTTACATAATATAATTATAAATAATATAATAATATATAGATACTAATCATTAATATATATAATTTGTTATATATATTAAACATTTAATATATGTATAGATAATATATTAATTTCTTTTATTTATTTATATAAATATTTACATTATACATATATATGTTACATAATATAATTATAAATAATATAATAATATATAGATACTAATCATTAATATATTATATATAATTTATCATATATATTAAACATTTAATATATAATATAGATAATATATTAATTTCTTTTATTTATTTATATTTATATAAATATTTACATTATATGTTACATAATATAATTATAAATAATATAATAATATATAGATACTAATCATTAACATATGATTTAATTTATTATATATATTAAACATTTAATATATATCTCTCTATCGAATGCTTGACATCTGAATGTTTGATATCTTTTAAAAAAAAGCATTGAATTTAATTCTGATAATGTTAACTCAAGCCATAAAATGGCTAAAAATACAAAAAAAATAATTAATAAAAAAAAAAACAAAGACTTAAAAGAGGAAAATGTGTTTCTTAAACAAGAAATTAATAAACTTATACAATCAATATATAATTTAAATTCTAAAATTCTATCAATAAATAACCCAGAAGCCATTAGAAATATTTCTAATGTGGATTTGGTGGAAGATATCTCTCTTCCTGAAAGCAGTGATGTCATGGATGTTATTCAATCATCCACTGAATCTATATTTAACAAAGACATAGTTAAATCTCAGAAAGAAGCTGGCCAAGATACTTGGACCGACATTGAGATAATAAATAAAATAAAAGAAAAAAATCTTAATAAAGCCGACAAGACGTCAGTAATCCTGAACGATAATGAAGAACACTTCAATCAATCTGAAAAGGAAATTACCACAAAAAAAACAATAGTCAAAGATGCAGGCAGCTCCCAGAATGAGAATACCATATCAACAAACCCAAAACCAAAAGGTAAAATTCCACCCATTAATATAATTGACCAAGAACCTAAAGATATAGTAGATATTTTAATAAAGGGCTTAGGTGTAAACAAAAAAGATTTTTATATTAAACAAATTTATAAAAATAAACACGCTGTATATGTAACAAGTATTTATATATATAACAAACTAAAAGTAGTTTTAGAATCCGTTAAGGCTAACTTCTTTACCTTCACCCCAAAATCCCAAAAAAATAAAACAGTTTTACTCAAAGGACTACACGAATCCGAAAACGCTGACGACATAAAGAAATATTTAAAAGAACTAGAACTTAAAAATGTAACATTTATATTTGACAAAATAATAAGATTTAACACGAAAAATTCTATCAGAAATAATATAAAATTACCAGTATTCCTAGTTCAAATAACACCTGACAGTGACATCAAAGAATTATACAACGTTAAGTTTATAAATAACCAAGTAGTTCATTGGGAAAAACTTATCAAAAAGGAAATATTACAATGCAAAAAATGCCAACGTTATGGTCATGTTGCATCAAATTGTAATATGAATTATAGGTGTGTTAAATGTGACACAAACCACTTACCTGGAGAATGTTCTCTAAATACCAACATAAAAGATACACAACCATACTGTGTTATTTGTAAAAGTTTTGGACATCCAGCCTCCTATAGAGGTTGTGAAGTCTATAAAAAAATTAGAAAGGCGATAAAAGATAAAACACAATTAAATTTACAAAAATCCCGTGTTGTTAACACAAATAATTCTTTAATAAAACCTAATAAAAGTTTTGCTCAACTATTTGAAAATAACTCTGGTACTACAACTCAATCTAATACAGTACTAAATCCAGTACTGAATGATATCAAAAATAGCTTAAACAATATTTATAACCGATTAAATTCTCTGGAAGGACTGATAAACTCGAATTCATCTAGAATCGATTTTATTTTTGAAAATTTTTCTTTAAATGATTAAGTTAGATGCTTTTAAAATAATAGCTTTGAATATTAATTCACTCATCTCTATTCAAAAGAAACATTCACTTAATGACCTCCTACTGGAACATAAACCTGATATAGTGTTATTAACTATAAAACTTGTAATCAAAACTTGTTTTTTATTTCGGCTTACGGCTCACATATAGATAGCTCCTTTTTCTTACCGGAATTACAAAAATTATTTGAGAGCCTCAAATTGGTACACCTGGACAATTTCTATGTGCTTGCTGGCGACCTAAACGCTAAACACACATCTTGGAACAACAGTATTAATAATGAAAAAGGTAACAAACTTTTTTCATGGTACAATTCAAATCGTATAATATATAAATGTCAATTATTATATAGTTTAGAACCATCGTACCCACGATGTAATTCCTACTTAGATATCTGTATCGCTGATACTAGATTACGATTCAGTGACTTAATAGAGAACTGTTTGAAAACCCTCGATTTTGATAGTGACCATAGAGCACTAATTTTTAAAATTGAAATACCAAATTTAGAAGATAGTCTACTCTTGAACACAAACTGCAACAATCAGTTTTTAAATTTCAATAAAGCAAATTGGACAACTTTTAAAAACAGCTTGTACTCATTAATTAATCAGGACATTGGGTGCATAGCTCCAAATAATAAAAACTTAGAAAACTCAGAAATAGACGAATATATTTTAAATCCAACTCCATAATTTTACAAGCCATGTCAGATACTATTCCAAAACATAAAAAACAAAATAGCTTTCAGGATTTCTCAAATAATATTATAAAAAAATTGAAGCGTTATAAAAGTAAGCTGATTACTAAGCTATTTAATCATTATAGAAATAATTCTCCACGTAACCATCCTGAATTAATAAGACTGAAATCCATTATAAAAAATATCAATAATCTCATTAAACAAAATTTTTTGAAAGAAATAAATAAATTTTGGAAAAAAAAAGTTGAATCAATAAGACCTTCCAGGAATATGTTCCCAACAATCAACAAAATTTTCAGAAAAAAAGAAAGCTTAGAAATCAAGAAACTCAAATTTGAACAGAATGATCTCACTGCCCTTAGAGATGCTAATATAAATCCTGATACATTACAGACAGACAACAACAATAACCTAATTGTTGAAGATAAAAAGCAAATTTGCAATATCTTAGGTTATGTGTTCCAAAAAAAACACACTTTAATTCCAAATAACAATAACGTTCTAAATGAAGATACCCAAATGACTTTACTTGATATAGATACTAGAAGTGCTTCCTTTTACAATACAAGAATTCTCAATTTTTCTAATCATATTAGAGCTAACAACCTGAACGAAGAGCAAACCCAAAATTATTATATAACTACGGACTCGCTAAAAGATATTCTTCAATCCTTAAAAAATAAAAAATCATGTGGGCTGGACGGAATTCCTAATATTGTATTAAAAAATTTAACTGAAAACGTTATACAACAAATTACCACCATTTTGAATAATGCATTAAATAATTCATATTTCCCAAAAGTTTGGAAAATTGGTAAAGTTATTCCAATTAGAAAACCGGGAAAGGACCCTACTATTGCTAATAACTATAGACCTATAAGCTTATTGTCTAATCTAAGCAAAGTATATGAAAAGGTTATAAAAAAAAATATGATAAATCATTGTCAAGAGAAGCACTCCACAGTTCATGCTGCTGGAAAGCTTGTTTCTGATATTTGCTGGAACGCAAGCAAAAAGTACTGTACAGGAGCCCTATTGATTGATTTAAGCGATGCATTCACAACAGTTTGGCTGGATGGTTTAATAAAAAAACTAAAAGACTACAACTTACCATACAATTTACTAATCTTAATTAATAACATGATAAGAGCAAGAACTTTTGAGGTTCCAGTAAATGATATTCAATCATCTAAGAGTTGTGAAATAAATAACGGTCTAATGCAAGGTACTGTGACATCGCCAATTCTATTTTCACTTTATCAACAGTTTACTGGTCGACTTAAATGATAAAAATTCAGATAAAATACAAAATTCAGCAATTGCTTTTGCAGATGATATAATTTGCTATGTTTCAGCTGAAAAATATAAAGACATAAGAAGTAGTCTGAAGTGTTTGTTACATATTGTAGAAAACTATGTTTTTTCATGGAGACTGAAGATAAATTTTAGTAAATGCGAGACAATTCTTTTCAGAGATAATCTTTCCCAATGTCACTCTTCTATTCGCAAAAATTGGAGACAATTTTTGGTTAGAGCAGAAGATGGAACAAATATAAATTCAAAAACCGCAGTGAAGTACCTGGGAATTCGGATCAATAAAAATCTAAACTTTTCTGAACATGTAAAAGCCCAAATTATAAAAGCATCAAATGCATTTTTTATGTCAAAAAGTCTATTCTACTCAAAACACTTATCCGCAAGAGTTAAAATATTAGCATACCAAGCTATCATTAGACCTATTATAACCTACGGGTGTCCGATTTGGTACAATATTAGTGCCTCGTTAATGGAAAAAATAAGAGTATTCGAAAGGAAATGTATCAGGGCTTGCCTAGGAGAATACCGTAAAGAAAATAATGAATATAAACATTATTTGTCTAATAAATATATTTATAATAAAGCGAGCATCATAAGAATTGATAATTTTATAATTTCATTAATCAGAAAACATTTTCTTAGAGCACAAAATGTTACCGAGAATAGCCTTATTTGTCACTCAATCTACCCAGAAGAATCATATATAACTCAAACACTTAATTCAGGTTTCATTCCACCGGAAGGTTTTCTTTATTTAGATAAATACAAATATATACAAAATGAGAATAATGTGCCGATTCTCTTCCATTTCAACAGAAGAGCCACAAACAAGAAAATTGATCAAGATCTCAGCCTAATTAATATTACTGACTTAACATTTAGTACAGATATATCAAATAAAGACTCCAGACAGCACATCAATATAAACAATTACTGGTGGTTAAAATCACTTTAAAAATATAATACAAGTACTATTGTACACTGGACTTACTTTTATTTCCTATTTTTCCCTTATCCTAACATTCCTTCCCAAAATTCCCATCTTAGTATTAAGTTTTATCAAAATTATTAAAATAAGCTAGAATTGTTTTTTTTTGTAAATATTTTTCAATTCATATGTTAATGTAAATTAAATACTGCTTACAAACAGTGTGTATAATATTAGATAAAGATTGATTAAACTCATATCTAAATTTGTAAATTTCATCATTTAGAGATCTCCAATGAGGGACATTGAATGTAATGCTAATCCACATTATGTAATTCACTTAGTTTTTAAGTTTTTTGTTATGTGAAAATATTTCTAATTTGTAACTGTTATTAAAATAAATAAAAAACTAAAAAAAAAAAAAAAAAATGTTTGATATCTTTCATTAATAAAGCTACGAATAAGTTTTGCTGGATGTGATTAGAATTTAAATTTTGGCATATTTTTTTACAGAGAAAGTAGCTGTTGGTTTATCATGTTTAGTGCTTTGAAAAAATTCAAAGACACCATTTAAGTAATCATGTACTTATTAATAGATAGAATTACTTGTTTTATTTATAATTTGTAATATTGTTCATTATTTTTCAGCTATAGTATTTTTCATAAACGCAGTATGACGTGGCATTTGCATTTAGTTGACCTATAATCATATTTGAAATTTGAAAGTGGCTAGGTCATGGCTATGTCACAAATATATTATGTTAAGGGAAAAATGATGTAAGACAAGCAAATTTTAATAAATCTGGGATTTATTTAAAATTATTAACAATTTTATTTTCTATTTTATAGTTAAAACGATTTATTTTTTGCTTCAACTCGCCTAATCGCACAACTTCAAATGAACAATTATAGTTTTCTTGCTTTAAAATCAAATATTTCAAGCAAATCTTATGTCTTAAAGTAAAAAAGTATGAATTTAACAAATATTCTATTATTATGTTAATTTTACAATATGTAAAAAATGTTTGTAAAAAATTTTTTTTTATACTTCATCGTTCAAAGGAACGCAAATGCAAATAATATGGTTCAGATACTAAGTGAGAATTAACAGAAGAAGAATTATGAATGTGCAAGTATGTCATGGCCTGAACTCATGATCTTGTATTCATAAACAATTTGAAAATTTGATAGGTAACTACAAAACGATGTGTTTAGAGCGTTTAGGTAGTGACATAAAATTGGAAAATTACGCAATGCCACAAATAATATTTTCCCTACAGAAATAGCTTTTTGAAGTGTCGATACAGTGGTCAGTGATAATGATCAACTAGCATATCCAGAAGAACTTTGAAATAGCCTAACTGCAATTGGAATGCCTCCACATATATTGAAATTAAAAATAGGACGTGGGTCAGAAACCTTATGCCATTAACCTTCATCCGTCCCTCGGGTCTATTTCGACCCAAAGGAAAATGTACTCTCAAATATCTCGTTAAAAAAAATAGTTACAAATATATAACTCAATGATTTTATCAAATATGTTGAAAACAATTATTACACAAAATTTGAATAAATTATGATTAACCGTTATACCTTTTTTGTAATAAGTAACACTAAAGCTCCTTGGGTCTTAAATGACCTATAGTAATTCCTAGTACTAGATATGCATTTATTCATAGCATTGTGAATGTAAAATATTTGTATACAAGCATCTAATTAGGGATATCCTCGAATTGTAATTTTTGTTTTCAATTTGTCGTATAATCGTAGTAATCATAAAGTAAATATACATAAATATTTTATTTCTAACGAAAAACTGGTCAGTGTTGCTTGTGAAAGTTTTACGTGCTACATTTAGAGTTCAGTTAATTGTTTTACGAAAAATAATATATAATTTAATATAAATATATATATAACATAATATAAATTATAAATATAAATATATATATTTTACGAAAGGGTAAGTTCTTTTTTTATAATTTTGGTTTTTGCTACAACAAATAAAAAATTTGTAAACCTTTGCAAGATGTTGCGGAACGAAGATGACATATGTGCTGCATTATAATTTGAAAACGATACCTGCTCAGAAACTTCAGATCATGTCGAATTTGGTGAAACTTCGTATGATACCGACGATGATGTTTATTCAGAACTACCATTGCCGCTACCACTGGCATCATACTTATCCAAGGATAAAAATATTCAATGGTTTTCTGAGCCCTTTACTCAAGGTTGTCGAGCTTCCTCTTCAAATATAATACATCTTACTCCAGGAATTACAAGATACGCAGCTTTTCAATTGCTTATTACAAAGAGTCTTGAAAAAATTATAATTGACAATACCAAATTTTGAAGGACAACGAGTATATCAAGAAAACTGGAAACCTATAGATACCATAGAACTGCAAGCCTTCATTGGTCTTTTGATATTAGCTGGTGTGTTTAAATCACACGATGAAGCACTTGAAAACTTGTGGGACGAAAAAAAAGGCCGAGATATTTTCCGTGCCCCTATGTCCCTCAAGAGATTCAAAGTTATTTCAAGAGTCATAAGATTTAATGATCGCAGCACACGAGCTGCTCGCAAAAATATGGATAAAATGGCTCCAATATGGGATTTGTGGAATAAATGGGTAGAAATATTGCCAAACTATTCAATCCAGGTGAAAATGTAACGATTGACGAGCAATTGGTTCGGTTTCGAGGTAGGTGTCCGTTTCGTCAATATATGCCGAATAAAGCGGCAAAATACGGAATTAATACGGATACTTTGCAATAGTATAAATACATACGTTTGGAATATTCAAGTGTATATAGGAAAGGCAGCTGGCTCAGTAGCTGAGAAAAAGCAAGGCTTACGCGTGTCAAAGACAGAACACATGGCAGAAAAGTTATATTTGATAATTTTTTCACATCGTATGAACTTGAACAAATGTTATTGAAACGCAAAATGACTATGATTGGAACCGTAAGCAAAAATAAAACTTCAATTCCACCTGTGCTTTTGGACGTTAAAAGTAAGCCTGTATTTTCGTCAACGTTTGAGTTTACCCGGGATACTATTAAGGTGTCTTATATACCAAAACAAAATAAGTGTGTTATTCTTCAAATCACTTTACACAAAAGTATACAAAATGCAAACGACACCGAAAAAAAACCACAAATAATTTTAGACTATAATCGGACAAAAGGCGGCGTAGACACAGTAGATAAAAAAATTGCTAGTTATACTTGTAAAAGGAAAACAAAAAGGTGGATTTACCAATACCGTGTGTCACCAGTGTATGAAATGAGATATATTTATGTAGCATAGCAAGTTTTTTTCTTCAATTAATGTTCTTTAATCGGATTGAATTTATGTGAAATATTTTGTTTTCTTTTATTTAAACTTATTATCAATAAATTAACAAAAAAAAAAAAAATAAATTGCTTTTTAGTATAAAACCATATATGTCTATTATGACCCAATTGTCTTTAGTGTTGCTGTTTTTTAGGGACGGATGAAGGTTAATAGGGCTATGTAATGGCACAAGACTATTCATTACAAGTATTAAAAATCCCTATAGCGAAGCCATGATTGTAAATAGTAATAACTCAGATACAGTTTTTATTTCAGGCATTCCTCTAATTCCTTCCGATACAAATCTTCCCTTTATTTTCAAATAGAAACAATTTCCGATTCGACTAGCATGTTCAAGGACAGTTTATAAGTTACAAGACCAATTTTTTGGCAAAATATGCCTCTATCTTCCTGAGCCGGTGTTTAATTATGGACAACTATGTATTGTTTTGTCTAGAGTAAGATATTTTGATATTCTTACTATCGTCTAAATAAAAGAGAAGTAGAAAACTGTTTTCAGTGAAGCATTATAATAAAAAGGTAAAAACTATTTCTTTAATGCTAGACCGGCGAATGTTACGCCGAGAATAGCTAGTATTTTATTATTTACACTAAAAATTATATCCCCGTCTTTTTGATTGGCGTGAATTTTTGAGTTAGTTACTGCCAAAAATTTGCTTTAATTTAAAATAAAAAATTTTGTTTTAATAAAGGTTTTTTTTTCCTCTTTACACCTTGATTATAATTTTAAAAAAAAAAATTAATAAAATATTACTCTCTTAATACTAATAGTTTCCAATACAAAAATTTTATTGCAATTTTTTAAATTTGCTTTAATTTTTGTTCACATTATTTAGAGTTTTCCGTTTTTAATTAAAACAGAAATTCTAAGTAATTTTCCAGTTAAGTAATTAATTTTCATTTCCAATTGCTATTTTTCATTTTGGGATTCTTAGAAGTTACTCTACACTATTGCGTAATTATTGGTTTGAAACAAACAAACTAACAAAGTTCTTTGACGATTTTACTGATTTTAAATTAATTTCTACACCACATCAAAATGTGTTTCCTGACCTAATTAGAATTCCATTTGAATAAAAAAGTTTATAAAAAAATGGCTTTCATGATGATTGCTATAATCATTTTTACTGAATTGATTTATTATGAAAAAACTCTATGAATATTCGGAAAATATTGTAAGTAATAAGGATAAAAGCACTAATTATTCTACCGTTTGAATTTTCAAGTATTTCGTATAAATTTGATTACCGATTAAAATGTTAATACTCCCAAAGTTGAAAATTTCCAAAAATTTCCTTAAGGATTATTATTTACCCAGCTTTTGTAAAAAATAAAATAAAAAATTGAATTTAATTTTTGTTTTTGTCAAAATATAGCTATATTCGAAAATGAAAATAAATCAACAGAAAAAAGAAAAGAACAAATAATTTAAAAGCTCTTTCAAAATAGCTTGAGGATTTCTGTTGTTGTTGTTGTTTTAAAAAATCAAAAATCCTTATTTATATACATATCGTTTTATGTTATTTATTATTATTTATTTATTTGTTTTATTTCTTTTTTTTTTTGTAGTTTAATAAACCATCAAAAAGTCAAAATAATTTATTACTGCAATCAAACAATTTTCTATAATCCAAAAACCGTCACCAGCAGAGCAAAAAAAAAAAAAATCAACGACTAAACACAAGACAGAAAAAAAGAGATAACAAACATGTATTTGTGAATAAAAGAGAAATATTATTTATTATACTTTTGTCTTCTTTCCGTCTGTTGTTTTTTTTTTTTTTTTGGAAAATTTAAAATAATATCCTGCGGATTATCCCCAAGAATTCCTTGAGAGTCTTATATTCTCATTCGGTTATTGCCTTTCGATTTAAAGTTTCTAGAATAGGTATGTAAAAAAATATATTTTTTTTTTATAAGGATAAAGAGAAAAAAAATAAAAAGATCATGTATTTATGTATGGAAAAAAGTGTAGAACCATTGAATTTAAAACAAAAAAATATAAAAAGGCAAAAATAATATGATTGAAATGTTTTTTAAATTTTTTTTTTTTTAAATATTGAGGGCGATTTAATTAAAATTTTACAATCACAATTTCAAAATATTTACAACTATTTGTGGTAATATTTGCTCCGAAATAAATACTTCTTAAAATAATATCATATCGCTGGTCACAAGTGAACGGTAATTTTAAAATTCAAATAATTAATTAATACGTTGAGTCCCACGCTCACCGGTGAACATAAAAAAAATCTTATGTTAAGGCCAAATGTAGAACCGGTGAGCTTTTTCAAAGGTTTTCTAAAACCTGCATAGCTAAGGAACGGTATAAAGGTAATTAATTTCTGTGAGAAAAAAAAAATAACTATTTTTACATTATTTAAGTCGCAAAGCACTGATGAAGGAAGTAAGTTGCTTCCGAAATATCGATATTTGCAAAATAAATACAAATGATTAGTGAAAGGAAACTCGACTTTTATTCCATAAATCTAAATATATCCCTAAAAACAAATCTGAATATCAAAAACAAATAACGCACTAGTTTTTTTTATGAACACGTGATTTTAAGTACGGTTGAGTGATGATACCGTGACTCAACGTCTTAATAAAATTATAATCTAATTAGCATTCATTTGTCAGTTTTCTATCATCTAAAAATTTATAATCATGCTTTCTTAAATTTAAGTCTCACTTACTCGGTTGGTACACTATAATACATACTTATCCACCTCCGTTGATGAATTATTTTGTAGCATTTCTGTCGTAGTTAAGTTATCAGTTACTTGAAGTTAATGACTAAGTTACCAAAATTCTGAAATTATTTAAAACAAAATTCTTGTGGTAAAGATTTGATCGGCAAAAGTATTTTAGTGATATCAGGTTATTGTTAAAATGTTCTTATTTGTATGAGTTAATATTTAGATATTTTAATTAAATTTGGACAAATGCAATTTATTGGACGCCATATTCCAAATTCTATAATAAAGGGTTAACTATAATAATTAAGAGCAGCAACTATTATTAAAACATCGTTCTTACATTGTATATTGTAAGGTTTGACAAATTAGTTAGTCACAGGTACTGACGAAGGAATTATGTGTTGCTTCCCAAATATCGATATTTGCAATCAAATATTAAAGATTATTATTAGTTAAATTATAACGGAAATCTCAAAACAATTAAATTATTTAATTTAAATTATTACTAAAAATAAAAATCCGATAAATAAATTAAAAAATAACATGAAAGACTTTTTTAATAATAACGTTAACCATAATAATTCTGGAAACTTCTTCTAAAATCAATGTTCTGTTCGCCACATTCATAGAAAACTTCGTGAAATATTATTTTTTTTTTGTTATTATTTCTACGTTTATTTACACTCTATCTCAATATTTCAAAACTTTTAACAACCAATTCCAGTAGATATTCGGTAAATTTTTATGACAATAAATACAATTTTGAATAGTGTAATGGCTTGTAAGAGTATATTTCAACAAATATACTCTTAGGACTTACATTATATTTTCCAGCATTAAGTAGTAAATCGAGACGGAAGATCCGTACGCGGTTGAGAAGCATCTTCTTAGTAGTTCAGCAGTTTTGCCACCAATTGATTTGGGTAGTTTCGGAATTGTGTCTAATATATTTTGGTTTTGTTAACAGTTATTTACTCTTTGACAGATCTCACTTGTAAGTAATTTCTTATGACTGAGTTTTGAATATACCAAGGTGCGTTGACGATTACTCAAAGTACTTTTGCTTGAAAACGTTTAATAATGTCTATCTTTGAATTGCTTTTCGTACCACACAGCTCGATACAGTAAGTTCAACAGGCTTCAGTATACTTGACATATATAATCACCCATTGCCACAGTTAAAAGAGCACTTTGAAAATTTACGACTGTCTTAGCACGCTATTCATCCCATCGTTCGCAATGTACCAGTCAAGCATGGACTGAAAGTTTATTATTGTACGCTAATTAAAATTTTCGTCAGAAAAGTGAAACTAATTTTTCTTAAATGAAATTATAACATATTATCTAAATAATTTTTACGTTAACCAACAAAGAGTCAGTTAAAATAATTCATGCTGGATACAGCATTGGCCTTTACTTCACTAACAATAAAAATTAAGCTAAACAAAATGGTACTATCAATGATGATCTTTACAGATTAAATAACAATTTTATTTCAGAAAATTTTCAATTAAATTGGCGTTGAAGTAAAATCATATAGTCTAAGTCTAAACTCATATAGATATCAAGAGACAAGTCTAAACTCATATAGATATCAACAATTTTTTAAAAATAATATAATAATAATTTTAAGTTATAATTTTACAATTCCTTAAATAAAATGGAATTCGTTGAGATTAATTTGAAATAAATAATCTGATTATCGCTAAAATAATATGGGACCGTGGTATTATGAAAACGAAGTTTACAACATAATATAGTTTTCCACACTTAAAATAGTAGATAAATATCATAAAAATTCTAAAGAAACAACTATTGTATTTATGTGTGTGCCAAATATCTGTGTTCAATAATTAAAGTGTTCATTCCATAGACTTGGACATATATAAAAAAACAAAAACAATACTTCGTTATTTTAGTTGGTTTGTTACTTTGGTGTTTGTTTTTGGTACATATATTTTGAAGACTCTGTGGCCTTGAATACAATCCCAAAGAAAGTTTGTTTCTCTCTTCAAGGTGTTTTCTATCGATAGTTTGATATTACCTATAGATATACCAACGATCGACTCCGGTCCATAAATGTTGCCCGCAGATAATCTGGCTAGTTCATCAGCCTTCTCATTTCCAGTCAAGCCTCTATGACCCGATATCCACATAAGTTATACCATTTTCGGAGCCCTATGAGGCTTAGGGCTTCCGAACATTCTTCCACCAATCTATATTGATGAAGTTACTTTCAAGAGCTTTTAAGGCAGCCTGACTGTCACTAAAGATTCTAATGACTTTGTTAGACCATCTTTGCTCTTTTATTATATTTACTGCTGCGTTTATGGCAAAGATTCCAGCCTGGAAGAATACTTACAGGTTAATAGTGATTGTCAGAGTGTTATCAGTATTATTTATCAGTGTAAATGACAAGTTTCAGAAATTCTGATTATGTCCTATTGTGATTGTCAGAACTAGCAGTGTTTCTGATCGGTTGTGAATTTTTAAAACTATAAGCTATTATATCAGCTAATTTTTGAAATGGCAAATTATCAGTATTCACTAAATTAATAATAGTAAATTTTTTTTAGTAAATTTATCAATATAAATTTAACAGTTTGTAGTCAAATTTTGCCGACTGTGGAACCATATTCCAACAAACATGTTTTCACAATATAAAAATATACCGTCATACAATCTACAAAAGTTCAAGAGTAAATTTTAACAAATTTGTTCAAAATGTCCATACTGATGAAAGGGACATTTTTCTTTTACTGATGAAAGGGACAATCCTCAATTAGTTCTAGCTCTACATTCGTGTATTTTGGCTTAACTTAAAAAAAATAAATAAAAATATATTAGTATCAGTACCACTATTTCATTTCTGATAATTTTTTTCAGTTATCAGTCTACTGATTACGGTCAACAACGATTGGGTGGTTAATTTCTTCAATCAATTTTTGTAATAACCGATTTTTTAATTGTCAATTCCACAACACGAATGTATATTGTAAATAAGATTGCCAATACACTCTTATACACAATAACTTATTTTAGTTACAAGTGTAAATACGAAATAACAAAACTTTTAATATAATTTAAGACTTGATTTAAAGAAATGTATGGTTTCCATCGCATCCAAATTGAAAACTTATGTTGTTTTATTTTTGCTATTCCTTTATTCAGTTTGGTGTGATAATGTGTACAACTTGCTTTTACCACACCTGTTCGAATATAGATGAGATCGTCATCTTCAATATTGTTAAAAAATATACCTGAAGAATATCCTCATCTATTATAGCATCGTACATTATTCCATATATATATACACGTATAAAAAGAGTAAAAGGGAACGCTTGTGTTTTGTTTTTATACCTTGAATTTTCTATAATCTTTGCTTCTAACTGTTGCGAAGTTATTTTCATTTTTTTGTTGCTATATTGTTGCTATATATTGTTATTTGCTACATAACCAAATAGCTACCTTCCTAACTAAATGTAGATTTTCTCTCTAATGCTTATAACATCATCCTATATTCTATTTGTTTTATTTTTTTATTTTAAGTACCCACTTCAATATTCTTTTGTTCAATGTTTATGTTTGTTTGTTGAATGTATATGTACCTACCTACCTATTTTGTTTTTATTTTCACCAAACTCATTTCATTTTTTGATTCTTTTCAATTTAAAATTTTTTTTTTACCTTTGTTTTTATTATTTTTTATGTAAAACAAAAAAAAAAAACAAATTTTGTATAGGTATGTATGTTATTTTAGATGTAGAGGTTAAAGTAATTTTAAAAGTTCAAAATTAAGCAGTAAGGGAAAATAATATTAAAGTGGTTGTGGAGTTTTTTGATAAGAGGGGAAAACAATCTAGATTTCAAAGGATTAACTCTTTTCTTATCGAATTGATCTCTTAAATTCTGGATTATATTTCATTAAACTTTATAATCAATATTAGAAATTTGAGTCTTTCTAGGTTTTCTGAAGATTATATTTTTAGGTAACAATAAATGGAATGAATTAGGCAATACAGTGTAAACTAAAAAAAAAAAGCTAGTAGCTGTAATAATAATACTAATTTTATTTAGGAGATGATTTTTACTGAAATAATGTTTATTAAGGTTAATTTAGTCATCTTTTCTTTTTAGAATTCTAGAACAAAAAAATGATTTATAAAAAATTTCCGGTATTGTGAATTAAATTCATATCAACTGATTTGAATATTATTTTTTGCTGACGCTCTTATTATACACACTATACAATGTAAGAACAAATAAAAGTCTCGAAACTCGATGAGTGACTTTAGCTGGGGACATTTACAATTTAACTCTATTTTTAGTTCGACTACTACACAAATTATTATTTTTTGAAAAACTTCTGAAATATAAATCTCCAAAATTGCACTGAATGTTTTATCCAGTAAATGCTAACATACCCATGTAAATTAAATACTATCGGCACAATAATTCTAAAATTAATTTTATTGTTGCTATTTAGAAATTTTAAGTAATGAAATTTCTAAATATATTTTTAACTGACCTAGATTACGTTAGACAATGGATACTTGAGCATTATGGATATTTGAATGAAAAAATGAGTTCGACGTTCAAATATAAATGCAAATAAATGTTAAAGTAATTCAAATATGCTGTTGTAATGTAAGTGTATATTAAATAATATATCAACATTATTATCTTGAAATTACCGGGCCTGTATATTATTATGGGGAGTCATATCCGAAGCAAGGCAGGATGATTGTAGGTTGTATAATTGAAATTTAAAATTTGGTATTAGGCTTTTATTATTTTGTATGATACTATAGCAGGTTCTATATCACAAAGTCCTCAATAAGACCTAAAGAATTCAAATAATTTGAGAACAGTTAAGTTATTCTACATTCCTTTTCACCTTATTGAATATGGCAGATTCAACTCAGTCTCTAGAATGCTGTGTGAAGTAAATTCTAATTCATGTAATTTTTAGTTTTGCAACTATTTGATTGCACAGTTGTGTTCCATTGGTTTATATGAAACTGGGCTCGCAAACAACCAGTTGCATGTGTTCCCGCTTTCATATTAAAAACTGGCTTGAAAACAATTTCTTCACATTTTAGTAAAAAGTTTTATCTACCATAAACAAATCAATAAAAATATAAAAATGGATCATAATCATAATAGAATATCTAAATCATAGTCACAATACGTCTTAGCAACTGTCATGTGTCTGTGTTCAAGGAACCATTACATCTATTTGAACTTTTGTTTGTGTAAGGAGCGATAAGATTTGTGAATTACATAATAGGAGATTAGTAGGTCATTACAAAAAAAAAAACGTTCTAGCTATAATTAAAAATTCCCCTCAAAATGCAAGAAGAAATTGTATGCTTACAGCGATGATAGCTATCAAATTGCTTCCAGAGAGTCAAGCGGAATTGAAATTTAAAACTTATATTAAAAACACTAAGACATACCATGAAAGAAACTATATATATGAGTACATGTAGAATATTTCAAATAAGATACTCTACTTACATAATGTTCTCTATATAAACAAGCCAATTTCTAGCGTTCAAAAAACAATAAATTTATAAAACGTAAATTTGATTACAACTAAATTTTCATGTGAGAAGCCTTCTGAAAACTGTCATTTTTTTTTTCTTTTTTTATACGCACGCTGCTGGGAATCTTCAAAAGTCAGAATGAGCCCCGTAGCTTGACATTGTGTGTAGTATTCTTACCCACTAAACCACACCCTTCCTATATTGCGATCTAGTCCTACAGGACTAATGAGCAATTTTTTCTTAGCATTATTTTATTTTTTAATGTAGACTACATCCAGTGATGTCCATCTAACTTTTCCTATGACGCATTCATCCATAACCTTGAAGACCCATCGCATCAGCTCTCCAAACGAATTTATAATTATGGAAGACTTGTGAAAAACCTCGTTTCGTTGGCATACGAAATGCTTCACAAATCCCGTAAAAACAAATCTACCTAAGCCTGGGAGCGAGTCAACCTCTGAGCACCAGCGCGAAGAGTTCTCAAGAATGTAATTGATTATTGCTGAACTAACTCAAAAGGTTGTACTCTTTTGAGTCGTCTGGCTACATTTCTTTTGTCCAGGAGCTCGACTACGTTCAAATTTACATGGTGCTGAAGCCTTTTTGCGTGACTTCTTGCAAATTTCTTGAAAACTGTAATTAAATATATTTCTTTAACAAAGCTTGCCAATAATTTGTGGTTTAAAACTTAGCAAGCTTAAAATTCTGAATATATGAAGATATTATTATACAGTTTAGAACAAAACTGCTAAGTTTTAAGTAATAGCTTAAGCTTCATATGTTGATTGAACCAATATGGTGTAGTGGTTATTGTCATCCGATTACTATAGCTAGATAAATTTTCAGTTAGCAATCATCGAAATTGCATATCGAATATATTTGACTTAGCAATGCATTCATGAATCTGAATCCCTCGAATTGCTTCATTTATAGATGACACTCAATTATATGACGACTCAAATAGTTCGGTAAGCACTGTTCTCAGATGACGGTCTACTATATGTGAGTGAAGTAGTACTTGCAATCATTGATCAGATATTCAATAGATTCTTCCTCTTAATATAATAATATACTTTGACTTCTTAACTAGGTACTGACCAATTATTCCTACAATTGTTTGCACCTGGTTTATATGAGCAAACCATGGAAAATCGGTCAACAAAAATCGTTAGTTTTGCTATATAACCACATTCATTAAACGAGTTTGGCTCTAAGTGATGCTTCTCCTGCTAGATAGATCTGAGAACAGAATATTCTGGTGACATTAATGGGATTTAATTTATTTTGAATGTACTTTACCGAATTGTTATGATGCAGATTCAAGGTGAAATATTTTTAAATACCTGTATTCTTTAATATTTAATTTTTTTGTAACTTTATTTAAGTGGCCTTTGAACATAATATAGGTTTTTCCAGGCCAATTTAATATTAATTACTTATTTATTTTTTTCCGGAGTTTTTAAGTACCTTTACGCTATTTTCTATTTTCTTTGGCATGATAGTGTAAAAACTTAAAGTTATTATAACCGATTTACGATAATGCAGATTTTACTCTTTCCGTAATTTATACTTAAAATCTCTTAGACCTACATATCAGTCACATGTACCTTAACTTTGAAAATTGTGTTAGTACAATCTATAATTCAGCGAATTATCATTATTATCGTCATGGAAAACCCCTCTGTGGAGCCTTCTGGAAAATCTACTTTCACTTAATTAACATTGATCAAAAAGTATTAATAATTTGATCAGTGAAGACTTCGTTGGATTTTAATTTATTCGATTATTCTTACTCCTTTTTTAATTTATCCTTTTTTTAATACTCATAATTATAGCATCAACTTCTGTAACTACAGAAAAACAAAGAAATATAATATTATACGAAAAAGTTTTTAGGTGAATCATAACAATAACAAAAATAAAAAATAAAAAACTTAAAGTACCTAAAGCTTTGTTGAATTCAATACAGAATCAAGTACTAAAGGTGACTATATATGAAACAATGAGGATGAAAAGCGAGTGGGTAAATATAAAGTTTTTTTTTTGTATTTTGTTTCACATGTATGTATACATTTTTTCTTTCTTGTTCCTGGATGCTTGCTTATGTTCTGGATTTAATTTTAATATTTTTTTTTTCATATAACTTCTTTTTCTTTCTAACATTATAATTTTTGTTGTTTTCTTCTTACCTAAAGTGGATTTGTATTTGGTTGTTTTTCTCGTTGTTTTGTTTTAATTTTTAATTGTTTTGCTCTTTTCATTGTATATTTTCTACGAAATTTTATTACAGATCTGTGTTGGACTTTGTTATTATCAAATTTTTGTTTTGTTATTCATTTTATAACAAAACAAAAAATAAAACAAAATGTTTTAATATTTCCCTTCAAACATACCTATTTTATCTTTAGCATTTTGGTTTAGAATTGTTTTTTCCGTTATAGAAAAACATTTGCTTTATTTTTTGTTGTCTTTTTTTTGCAGTCTACATTTACTTTTTCGGTTTCCTAAACTATTAAATAAAAATAACACACAAACTTACCAGAAAGAGAGAGACGAAAATGTGTTTCCTAGAAATTTAAAGGTGCCACTTATCACGATATGACAATTGGTTAAAGTTGACAGTTTTGGTATACATTGTGAACAGAAATAAAAAGAACAAAGGTAAAAATGTTAAAAGAATAGAATAATAAGAAAGTACAAATAAATGGAGTAAAATAAGTAAAATATATGTACCCACTCCTTTTACTCTCATAGGTACAAGAAGAAACAAGTAGCAGAGAAATTATTGTGTTTTTTTGCTGTAAGAATTTTGAAGTAAGAAAAATGTAGTTGATAAAAAAAAACAAAAACTTTTTATTGAAGTTTAACATTAAGGATTATCTGGAGCCTGAAGTCTTATTTTATTTGAGTATTCCATTATGATTGGTATCAAAGTCTTTTAAAATACAACAAATAAAGAAGCAAATTATTTTACGAATATTAAGAGTTATGAAGACATAAAATAAATAGAAGTTTAATTTTAAAAAGAAAGTTTATTTAATTCCATAAAAGATGTTCAATTGATAAGATCCTTTTCAAAGTCTTTAATGTCTACTACTACTATTATTATCTCTTGTAAGTAGTACAGTAACATAGATATTATGAGATTTTGTTGTCAGTGTAAAAGTGAATAAACTTACATCCTATTTGAATTATGATAGGTATAGTATTTAATATTTTCTTCTTATTTATTTTGTCCCACGGACAAAGGGTACGGAACCAGGTCGAAAACTTCATAAAGCATTTGTTTTTTTGTTGCTTCATCGGGAATTAAACCTGGGACGTTTCAGTTGAAAGGCAGCTGCACAAGGTACTGCGCCACCCAGCGTGAATGGTAATAAGATGACATACGACTAATTTCAAAATTAATTGAACGTTTTCTTTTTATCTAACCCATAGAGGCTAAGCAACTGCAATAAGTTCTAGTCGTATTCTTATTTTTAGTTCTAGTTTTAGTTGTAGGTTTCCTCGTAGTATTAGTCATAGTTTAAGCTCTAGTTTAGTTGTATCTTTAATTAGCTTAGATTATAGGTTAAGTTCTATATTAAAAAAAAAAAAAACACCGGGTGCAAGTGCGCAAATACAAAATTAAAATATTTAAAATAAGAACAAAAATAATAGAATGTCCTCCAAAGTTTGGAATCATAAATTTACAGAGGTATCAAACCAGACCTTATAATTTGATAGATTAAGTTATAGATAAGTATTTGCAAATATATGAAATGTTAATTTATAACAGGCACAATAAATGAAATGAAATGCATTTTTTTTCTAACATTTTACTCAATTTGATTTTGGGAAATATCAGGTAGGTACTAAGAAATAACACTTTCAATGAAATTTTTTTAAAACTCATAACAGTTACAATCTCTGGAAAATATGTTCAGGGTGAATTTAATTTTATCTAGAACAAATGTGGAATTACCCTGTGGAATTTACTCATATATCAGATAAATTGAAAATATATTTAAGCAAATGATATGAGTTCTAGCTGAGGATTATCCAAATTAGCATCTAAAATTTAATTTATATGTAAAACATCATACAATTAAATAATAAAAAATCTTCTGTTATAGTTTTTGTTCAATTTCATTATTATTTTAATATACAATGAATATCACTTATAACAGTAACTAATTTAGTTGAATCTACGTCTATATTTATTAACAACATGGAGATAGGCTTTCAAACCGACGTCGATGGATACAGATTTCAGTTAGGCCTTTGATCTCTTACCGCATAGTGTAATTTTATGTAAATTGAGAAAACTAGGATTACCGAAGTCCTTTGTCAACTGGGTAGAGTCTTACCTAATTAACAGAAAATACAGTGTTCAATTTGGGTCAGCTATGTCATCATCCTTTGAAGCTAACTCTGGCGTTCCTCAAGAAAGCCATTTAGAGCCGCTTTTATTTATAATATCCATTAATGACGTTACATCAGTAATAAAAATAGCCAAGTTCAAATTTACGATGGTGATATGAAAATTTAAAAAAAAAAATAACATCACCAAATGATTCACTATTACTCCAAATTGACCTAGATCACTTCTTCATTTGGTGTAAGTCTAACAACCTTCTTTTAAATATCAATATATGTGCTGTAATGTGCTACAATAGAAGTACTACATATCTTCCAAATAACTATTTCCTTAACGGACAAGTATTAGAAAAAGTTTAGTCCATCAATGATTTAGGTGTTTTTTATTATGACAAACTCTCATTTAAATTGCACTATAGCAATATTATGAATAAGGCTAATTCAATGTTAAGTTTTATAAAACGATGGTCCAGAATGATCCCTATATCCTCAAATCACTGTATTTATGTCTTGTTAGGCTGGAATATGCCATCCAGGCTTGGTCTTCCTATTATGAAATTCATATACTACAAATTGAGGCAATTCAAAAAAATTTCCTAAGATTCGCGTTACGTCATCTTCCATGGTCTAACCCCTTAATTTTGCCACCAGATGAACATAGACTAAACTTAATTCATCTTGCTACTCTGAAAAAAAGACGCGAAGTTGCGGATGTTATTTTTGTCACTGAAGTGGTCAAAGGAAATATTAGTTCTCCTTACATTTCCAACTTAATCCAAATAAATACGATCAGGCGCTTTCGCTCTTCTACCCTTTTTACCCTTACCTTTCATCGAACCAACTATTAATGAATGAACCAATCCATAGAATGATGATCATAGGTAATAAATACCAGAACGTTATTGATTTTTCTCTCTCTAAAGATACCCTAAAGAAGCGCTTTTATTACGAATTATCTGCTTAATCTGATCCATCCCTCTAATTTAACTCATCTTGTAGTTACTAATTTTTCTCTAGTTACTGATATTACAATATTATGTAGTAGCAATTTATTCTTAAATTTAAGATTTAGTAAGATTTATTAACAAAATAGATATGCTGACTTCTGTATATCTAACATACATACCAACTGTTGCCGAGCCCTGTTTTTGGATTTATTAATAAATAATTTAATCTAGATCAAGTTTTACATATTGTTTCAGTTAACTTTCCAACGATTTATTAAAACCTGTTTTGATTTTATTACATTCTTTTTGTTTCTTCATTATTGTTAAATTTATTATTATTTTTACTATTTGTTATTTTTCTTATTTTTTTGTTTTATTCTTTTACTTCTTTTTATTTTTATAATTGTAAATATCATTATAATTTCAATTAATTATTGTAATTTGTTTTATTTAAACAAAAAATAAATAAATAAATATTAAAAAACATGCTAAATTTCTACGAAATGAGCAATTCAGGAGCATGTTTTAAGAATCCGAAATTCAACCACTCATTAAGTTTGTGGAACAGTAGAACTAAAAAACCTCATCAAAACAAAACTTTAAATGTTGAAATATTCAGAAAGTATGATAATGATCGTACTGAAAAAAATTCCGACTTAGTCTGCCATAATGCCCGTTACTATAATAGTCATATTAAACCATCGTCTTTTCACAATCACTCGTTAAAAAGCGTACAAATCATAAGCCATCATAAGTAATTTTGACTGCTTTGTAAATAAAATAAAAATAATTTATAGTTAACTAAAAAGAAACTTGCTTTTTTTTTTCTTTTAACTGTGAATTTTATTCAAAACTCAAAATAAAAAACAGTTCTTTTAACTCTTGGTTTTAACGTTTTCATATGATTAGGTATGACAATTATAGTTGAAGTCATCGTTGGCTATGATTTTGTTATATCATATACAATCATAATATCGAGCATTTAACAGAGTTTCATAAAATATCATATAACAACTCTAGTTAAGTCTAATAATCTAATCTATAAACTTATGACGTTTAATATTTTATAAACGAAAATAATGGAAATCTTTCTAAGAAATAGATATTGCTTTGTTAAAATCGCTTATAAATCATCAACTATCAAAGAAACTAAAGCAGGAGTCCCACTGGGTTTCCTCTGTATTATACAATATTTTTATCTCAGATCGACTAAAGTCATCAAAGTGTGATTTAGGGCTTTATGCAGATAATGGTCTGCTTTATGGTCCACGTTAAAATCTCCAAACGAGATAATACCTAATCTTATACATAGTTTTCACATATTCAAGACCTTTTTATTTTCATTACAAGTTGAAAATCAAAATTAAAGGTGAGAAAACAAAAGCGATTTTCATTTTCACCATCAGGAGAAGAAAATCATTTTTTTCTGCTTAACAGAAATCTGAATATAAATAGCTCTGAAATTGTTTGGGAAAATAAATTTATATTTTCACTCGGCATTCACTTAGATAAAAAAAAATGCTGTTTAAGACACGACTTTTCTGTCACATTAAAAAAAGTATTTTTGATCAGAACGTAACTTATAGCTCAAACTTTGTTGTGGGTAAAGTTTCTGTTGCAAATCCTTGGAATATTCGGTATTTGTATAATCGAATTCAGCAAACAAATTCCTATGTATCTTTGAGTATCTATTTTCTACCAAAAACGATTAATTTTTGGTTAAAATAAAAATACGTCTTTAATACGATGTTATATTGATGACAAATCGTCTTCAAAAAGGTACTATTGTAATTTTATCGTAAGAGTTTTTTTAAATTTTTTTTCACTCCGTGGTACCTGATGATTCTGCACATACAAAATGACATTTTAAATCATATTATCAATAATTATATTTTTAGTTCTATATCATCTTATAATTCTGCATCATCCGATTGCCCAAATTTACCTTTACTTTAATCCCATCTATTCACAATTGTTTCAATAACTTTATTAGAAAATGCCATAAATACTGCTATAATAAAATGAGCTTTAATGCACATTATACCATATATGATTATGGCATGAAACCATTTTATGATATTACGGAAAAGAATTCATTAATCGCACGCTATATCATATATGATACCCACCACACCATATTAAAATGTATTTTTTGATGTTTTAAAACGCTTTTTTAACTAATATTTTTAAATATTTACAAAATGTATAAATTAGAGAATACAAAAGTATATCCAGATTATTTTTTACCACATTCTTTCAATCAAAAAAACTGAACACCCCCTTTAGAACAAATTATTTTTAAACGACCACTTGAACAAAAGTTATTGCCCACCAATTATTTTATTGACATAAATCCATAAATGTAGTTTAACAATTACTGATTTCAAAAATAGAAGATTTCCCACACTTAATTTTCAATTAAACATTTACTTTGTAAACCATTATTATTTTTCCCGTTACTTACTTTTCTATAAAAACATACACGAATTATCAAATGTAAATATTCAGTGCTAATGCAATTGCAAAAATGCTATCTGTTTTTTTTTTTTAAGTTTCCAGTATTCAGGAATTCCGTTCATTACAGCGATTATAGATTAATTTAGGCTAAGTTTAGCTTGTTACAGATGAAAATATAAATAATATGTAGAAGGTTTTGTCTACCCATTTTCCCTAAAAATTAAATATAAACAAAATATTGCAATAAGCTAAGATAATCGTAAATATAAATTACATAGTATAAGCTCTTAATAAAAGTAAACTTTGTAAAACACAAAATAAAATAATATAATTATAAATAAATAAAATGAATTATTTATTTATTTATTTTTATTTATTTATTATGCTCCATATATTGTACAATTAATTCTTTTAAAACTATTTACTTAGATACAGATATATAATTATCTTTACTACAGTTGATTTGTATTTTTTTATTTTTATTTAGAAGTTTTCGAGTTTAATACTATAAATTTAAAGGAAAATTGGAAATGAAAAACCTTTTTGAATTTTTGTTTTGTAAAACTTAACGCTAACTTAAACAGTAAAACCTATCTATAGTAAAATCTATACGTACGAACTAAACTAGCCTAATTTTTTTTTAACTTAATTTAAATTTCTGATCAGAGGATTTTCTGACATGAACAGTTCCGAGTGGAACTTTACAGTTAAATAAAATATTTTTTCTAAAATTGTATTCATGCTGGCTTTATCATGCAGCTTTTTGGTTGAATACCATCTGCGAAGATTGAATACAAGTTTCAAAAGTTTATTTTGCGCAATTTGCAATTTTTTGGTATGACTAGCTGCACAATCTCCCCAGACTGGTGCCGCATATAACATTATTGGTTGAAAAATTACCTTAATAAGTATCAATTTGTTTTCTGTGGATAAGATTGATTTTCGGTTAATAAGGGGATACAACGTGCGAGTACATTTGTTAATTTTATCAATAGTGTTAGAAGTTTGCTTTTGAAAGGTTAGCCTTTTATCTAAGGTAATGCCTAGGTATTTAATAGTATCGGCCCAGTTAATTTCGTCATTTTGCAGTTTTAATGGTATAGAAGGTAAAAGAGAGGCTTTCCTTTTTTTCGTAAAATAAATTGATACTGTTTTGGAAGCATTAATTTTTACTCTCCATTTTGCATAATAACTAGAGAGCTTATTGAGTGAATTTTGTAGGTTTGTTAATATGTGATTGGGATTAGTGACAGCAGAGTAAATTGCAGTGTCATCAGCAAATACTGATATTTTTGTAAACTCTAGCCTAGGGATATCTGCAGTGTAAGTGTTGTACAAAATTGGGCCAAGTACCGAGCCTTGTGGAACTCCTGCTTTAATTTCATACAAATTGGAGCATGTATTATTCAATATCACACGAAATACTCTTTGATGAAAAAAGTTTTGTATGATTTTAATTAAATATATAGGAAATTTATACACTTCTAATTTATGAAGCAAGCCAGAGTGCCACACAGTGTCAAAGGCGGAATTTATGTCAAGCGCTACTAGACCAATAGATTTGCGTTCTTCTAAGTTGGATTTAATGTAATTTTTGACACGTAGAAGAGGGTGAATGGTACTATGCTTTACCCTAAATCCAAACTGTTCGTTTGGAAGAATTTTTTTAGCTGAAATAAACTTTTCCAGTCTAATTTTTATGAGTTTTTCAAATATTTTTGAGAAACTGCATAGTAAGCTGATAGGCCGAAAACTACTTAATTCCTCCATCGGTTTTCCAGGCTTAAGAATCGGAATAATATGAGCTTCTTTCCATATATTCGGGAAATAACCTAGTTTTAAACAAGAATTGTAAATCAAAATTAGATATCTTTTTGCGTTTAATGGTAATTTTTTGATACATAGATTAGATATGTGATCTGAACCTGCAGATTTTTTAGTCTTTAATTGGGCAAATATTTCATTGACAGATTTCAGTTCAATTTGTTCAAAGGATTCTATTTCAGCTTGATCAATTTTGCTTACAGATTCCTCCACCATAATATTTGTATCATGGTCGCTTGTGTTGTTGTTCACGGCGTGTTTGTTATAAAAATTTTTAGCTAATGCATTTGCTTTATCAATATTCGTGTAAAATGTGTTACTGTCATCCTTTAGAGTACCTATAAATTTATTTTTATTTTTTAAAACTTTTGAAATTTTCCAAAAAGGTTTTGACGATTTTTTCAAGTGCTTAAGAGTATTAGACCATTTCATATTTCGAAACTCACTTATTTTATGTTTTAAAAAATTGTTGAAGTGTTGTAATTGAGCATAAAAAATTACATTACGACTACGCATCCACTTTCTCCTAACAGTGTTTCTATGCCTGATTATATTTATTATATAGTCAGGTAATTTTTCGGTGTATTGCTTGACTATTTTCATGGGTACAGCCAATTCAGTTGCTCTTTTAATTTTGTTGTTTAAATTAGATATCATATTGTCTATTTGGTAACAATAGTCAACAGAATCATTATTATTGGTATTTAGTTCCATTTTAAGAAACTTCTGATACAGATACCAATTTGCATTGTTAAAATCCAAATAAGTACGATCATGTGATATAGTTTGTTTGCTAACGTTTAAAGTAACCGGCAAGTGGTCAGATGACAGATCATTAATTGTAATAGGTTGGGAGCAATATTCTGGTATGTTAGTTAAAAATATATCTAGTGTAGAAGGTAGTGAATTACTATTATAAGGAATATAGGTATGGTCAAAAGGATATAATAATGTGAACCTATCACTTAGTAATAACTGATATAAAATATTTCCCCAACTATTAGCCCGTGCACATCTCCACATTCTGTGCCTGCAATTTATATCGCCTCCTATAATGAAGTCACCTGTAGTTCTTGAAATTTTTAGTAGATCTTTTTTGAAGTCATTTTTATTTAGATTTCTTACGTTCAGGCTACTTATGTAATTTTTAGTGCCGGAAAAATAGACAGAAAAAAGTTTAATTTTCTTGTTATCATTTCATTTAAATATCATGTTACCTCTATACCAATATTTTCTATTAAATCCAACTTTAAAGGTTCAATTAGTTTATGCTTAATATCTTTTCTAATAATTATTGCTACACCCCCACCACTTGTTGTAAGACGATCTTTCCTATATATATTAAAGTTCAGGTTTTTTAGGATAATATTATTGTTAAGCCATGTTTCACATATCAAGCCAACATGAATACCATTTTGTAACATAAAATTGAACAATTCATGGTTTTTGTTCTGAATAGATCTAGCATTCCATGTTAAAATATTTAGTTTATTACTAACATTCATTTTGAATATAAGTATTTAACCGAAAGTTCAGTTATAACCGAAAATTGTTCAGCCTTATTTTTGCAATTACTTAATTTATTTAATAATTCATTAGTTAAATTTAATATTTCATCAACAGAAAAAAGATCTGAATTATTTCTTATATTATTACTACTATTACTATTGAAATTATTATTACTATTACTACTAATACTACCTGCTGGAATTTTATTGTTATGACAGCTTATACTTGCAGCAGTGTTACTATTGTTGTTCTCCCAAAAAGAGTTTGATCTACAACATTGTAAGGTAATGAATATGTGCTTCTATTATTGTTGTTGTTGTTGTTACTATTGCTGTTACTATTGCTGTTTGTCTTGTAGTAAAGAGTGTTTGGAAAAAGTACATTGTAATTACTTTT
This sequence comes from Argyra leucocephala, assembly GCA_963942445.1. Taxonomy (NCBI): domain Eukaryota; kingdom Metazoa; phylum Arthropoda; class Insecta; order Diptera; family Dolichopodidae; genus Argyra; species Argyra leucocephala. Next base: position 98,230,350 of record OZ012677.1, read on the forward strand.
ACTCATAGTTGCATTGTTGTTGTTGTTTGACACTGAGGTATTTTGTCTTACTTTATTGTTGCGACCCAAAAGAGAGATATATGTTTTCTTATTATCACAAATACTATCAGTGGAATGATGTTCACCGTGACAATTAGCACATTTTTTAATTTCTTTGTTTGTACAGTCAGTAGTTGAATGACTGCCGGCGCAGAAAGCACTTTTTGTATTTACGCTACAGTTACGTGATCCGTGACCAAACATCTGGCAATTGTAACATTGTGTGATTTTTTTATTGGTGGTTTTACGTTCCCATCTAACTTTAGTGTTGAATATATAAGTAAACTTATTACGTAATTCGTTTAACTTAATTGAATTTTTTTCTAAATATACAATATATAGTTGTAAATCATTATATAAATTAGTGTTTTTATTTATTGATTTGATATCCAAACATTTTAAACCTTTTTCCAATAAGTTATTCTTCAAATCAGTGCAATTGTAGTTGTCCAATCCAGATAATACAAATTTTAGTGGCTTAGTGCTTTTCGATTCATATGTAAAAAACTCTAGATTGTTTATTTTTAGTTCGTCGAGTGCTTTTGTGTAAGATTCATTTGTGTTACAATACAGTTTTATACCAATTGAAATGGATCTGACATAATAATCATTTACACCAATTTTTTTCATAAATTCGTGAATTGTTGAAATTTTTTGTTTTATTATAGTTATTGGTGGTGGATCATTTTTCTTAGAATCAGTGTTTTCAACATTATTTTCGCATGCGTCCTCCATACACGTGCTTTCATTGTCATCATCAATAGTTTGTAGAGGTAAGTAGTAATTACTCTCAGAAGTTTTCTTTTTTTTTGTGAATTGTCAAAATCACTGTTATTATTTATTTTAAAACTTTTCGCCATGTTTGTGTCTTTTTGCAAAAAAGCCACATTAATTTCATTTGAAATTCTTTTCCTTTTTCGAATAATTTTGAGATTTGGAATTCAAATAATTAATTTTAATGTTGTAAATTACAATTATGTTTCTATAATATGTTGTATGAACAAAATAATTTCTTTTAATAACTTTAGAAGTTTTCTCGATGCAAGCAAAGGGAATACTGAAATAAAATGAATAAAATAAAACAAAATTTAAGCTTTTAGATTTGAAACTTTTAATCGTACAGCTTCCATTTTAATTTAAATGTAAACAATTTTTAAATTAGCAGACTTGATTAAAATATGTATAGATATTTTTCTATACGTAGGAATGGATATGACTGATTTTTCGTGTTATCAGCATGTGAAACAAACAAACACACCGAATCTATTCTCATTATATTTTTTTTTATATTAATTAGCACATTAAAGATTTTGTTATAATTAACAGCTTAACATTATGCTCTTCAATATAATTTTTAATGACCTATATTCTACGTAGTTACCTTACCTTATCTTATTTACTTTACTGTAAAATATTGATAACTCATCAAGTTCACAGAATGAAAGAATTTAAAATTCGATGATACGAAGTTTTTATAGTTAATTACATTAATTACATACACATCTTATAACTTCAGCGTTGCCGACAAAGCCGAATTTTTTCAACAATTAGTTATACAAATTTTAATCTAACGATAAATAATAAATTTTCCTAAAGACAAACTACAGTGTGTTGAACGTTATTTTAGGTTTTAATTTCAAATTATGAAAATTTTCGTAGTATTTTTCAATTTCCTATTTTATTATATTTTATTATTTTATTCAACAGAAAACTTTTTTTATTTTTAAAATCATTTCGAATTCCCTGGCTCTCATTACTAGTTAAGTTTCTAAATGTAAGTGTTCAACTTTTTAAATAAATACGTTTTATTTCAATATGAATAAAACTAATTGAAAGTTAACAAAATTATTTCTACATATTATTTCAATTATTATGTCCCGTAGGGATATGTGAAGAGTTGTTACAACATCTTTAAAAGTATATCATTATAAAAACTATGTTTTTTCATACCGATACGTTTACATAAAGTATATATAATACGTAGTTACTATCAATTTTATATTTTTTAATATAATATTTTTTTATATAATGAATTATCCCTTCAGTATCTTGATTTTTACTTGCCAATTTTCTTGGAATCTATTTTTAAATTGACAACTTCTTGAGAATATACTATTTGAATATAAGAACATATTTTAAATCTCATTATTTTTATTTAAAACCTTAAAATAAATATCCAGAAAATGCATTTGCAATTCACTGGAAACTTATAGTGAACTTTCTTTAGAAGGGAAAAAAGAAATAAATACATGCAATCATTAAAAAAAATAATTTGTTATTGTTTTTTAATTTATTTTGTTACTGTAATGGTTGCTGCTCTAAATAAGAAGATATGCTTTTAAATAATTGGATTATGTTAAAACTTAGTCGAATATTAAACTTTTTACTTTTGAATTTTTGTAACATTAGATTCGTGGGGATATTTGTACATACACGCACACATACATTATTATATTACTGTATTTTAATATTAATATTGTTATTGATGAGTTAATTATCTTGAGTCATTTAAAAAACAATAATTATATATATATATATATATATATTTTTTATGGAAACAAAAGGCTAAAAAAAATGACAGCAGTCAGAAAGCTATATTTAAAAAAAAATTTTAAATTATTGAAAAATAAAACATTATTTATTAATGAACTACATAATGGACTTAAATGACGAAGCAATGATAGAAGTGGTACAATTTTAGTTTAAAATTTCTATTTTTCTGGTAAACTTCGTATAATATGTTGATGGATATAGCAAATATGTAAATTTTTGTATATGGGTAAAAGAAACGTAATTAACTTAGTTCCAAAATTAACTAGGGGCCCCAGTTGAGTAATTATATTTCAAGTTTAAGTATTATATTTTGTGTAAAAATTGTGTACAAACAGGTTTTTTTTTATCAGAAAATCGCATTTTAAATTGAATGAATAATTGAATGAATGACAGGGACTGAACAGATCTCTATGTCAATGTTTGAGTTTCAATAAGTTTTTTTTTAATTGAAAATACTACTAATGAGCATTTTAATGCAATGTGAAATGTACCGTGCTAGTCTGTTTTATTTGTTTTGTATTCTTACTCCTAATTATTAGTTTTAAACCCGATTGTCATTGATCAAGATATACTACTGTATGCAGAATAAATTTATTCCAACGATCCAAGAAAATTTTAAGAAAACTCGTGTTTAATAAAAAGTTTTGTGGTTAGTAAGTTTTATTTAGGACACATAAATACACGTCCCTCATATACTGCTTCATTTTCGATATATTCCCTAAAGTAAGTGGCATTTAATGGATAAAATTACTAAAAATAAAAAATTTTGTCATTAAAGAGGTATGTATATATATACCTACATAATACATAATTTTAATAAAAACTATATTATTACTACAAATAATGAAAATTTAGAAACAGTTACTTAAAACGATAAAAATGAAGAATTCAAGTGATTTGTTTTTTTTTTTGTTGTTTTTATATTTTTTATTTTAGATGAATTTGTTTTTTTGGTTTTTTTTTGGGATATGTACATAGATTCATTTGCAAGTACATAATGTAAATTATAATAACTGATTTGTTTGCTTTTGTTTATTATTTTAATAAGATCTCACATACGCATAATGTATTTGCTGAATAATAAAATCATATGAGTACAAAATTTTCAACTGTGTGCGCATATTTGTTTTATATACAACTTATATATTATATTAGAAGTTCATTAAGGAGTAGGAGAATCGAAATAAAATGAAAAGGTGTCTACTGCCCAGGTCCATAAATGCTTGTCAATTATAATTATAGATTTTTGGTGAATAAATTGTTATTGTATAATTTTGAGGTGAATTGTTGAAAACTAATTACATTATAATAATATGATCTAATTTTTCGTATTTTTTGGTTATCCCCCAGAAATAGTTACTGATAATGAACCATCATTTCAATTATTTTTTTTACTAACAAAATAAGAAAGCTTTTATTAAAATATAGGTGTCTCTGAGGGAAGTCGAAAATACTATCTTCTCGTTTGTATAGTCAAATATCATCATAACAACACTTCGCCTTATCGTTTGGTGTTAACTTTCCTTTCTGTAGTTTTTGAAATGTAAAAATACGGTTATTGTAAATTCATTCAGTCAACAGAAACTGCAATACACAATAATTTGTAACATACATTTCGGCACATTTTGAAATACATCACCGATACTATTATTCATTTATTTACTATTCCAATACAACTTATTTACAGTCTCCCATATACTAGTTAATAAATCTATATCATTTTCTTTTTCATATATTTGTCAAAAATTTGCTTAAAAAATACAACTGAAATAAAAGTTTAATTTAATAATTTGCACACAAGCACACACTGCATCATAAATCAAAATTGTGTGCACAAAATGTAAGCGGTATATGGTTTTGTTCTCTTTTTCATGCTTGTAGAATTATTGTAGGCCACTTGGGGTTTTGTTCCATAACCAACTAACCTTGGATTAATTTAAAAATTTCAAGTGTTGAATTCACAATTTCAACACTTAAAAATTGTTAAACTTAAAATAATGTAAAAAGAAAATTAAATTTTGTAACACTGACCCACGATAAAAATATTGAACTAATTAATATTATGCTTTATTACAAAATTATCAAAAATTAAATACTTTTCAAATTCTTAAATTATAAGCAATGATAATTCTGGCCAAAAAGTATCTACCCTATCAATATACAATAATTGTGGTCAGTTAATTAAAACAAGTTTGTAAATAAATAACGTTTTAATTCAATAACGATAAAGTATACGCCAATCAATAAATTAAAGTAACATAAAAATTATACTAAACTAAAAGTAAATAAGTTGTAATTAAATAACAAACAAAAATAACAAAAAATGTACATATGTTAAAAGAATAATTAACAAGAAAATATTAATAAAAATAAATGTTAAATAAAATAATAATAAAAAAAATATTATATAACTAAAACAAATTACGAAATAAGGATACACAAATAAAATACTGCAGCAATAAGATAGATCGACAGTACAATACAGCGCCATTTACTTTAAAGTGAATAAATTACTATAATCAATAGATCCCAATGAATAAAACTGAAATCATTTTAAGTTGTATTTATTTACCATATAAGATTGAGTTAATTTTAGGTTAAACAAAAAAAAAATGGAAATTTGGGTTTTTGAAAAAATTTTTGCATGTGTTTACTTGTATTACATTTAACAAAAAACATTTATGATTATTATTAATGATAGAAATTCAAAAGATAATAAGTTATAAAAAGTGTAAACTATGAAACATAATACACTAGAGAGCTCCATAGATGGGTATAGACAGTGCCGGCTCTATACATTTTGTCACCCGGTGCACTTTTTCAGATAGCCGTCCTAGATAAGTTTGTTTCCACATCACCTTTGAGGTAGAACTTTTGATTAATTTTTTTAATGTGGTGTTCCGCGGAGGTATAATCCTCAACAACATATTTAAAAATTTAAGACGAATATAACAATAATTCAAAATTTATATTTGAAATATAATTTAAAATGTAATATATAAAGCTCATTTAACTTTAATAACAAAACCGACTTCTAAGTGCTGAAGCCGAAGGAAAAGTAAGACCAATATCTAACTTTAAAGCAATTTCCTTAGCCTCACCAATAAAAATTTCAAAACTTTCTATCTGTTCTCAAGCTTCCTAAAAATTCTTTAGTTGAAATTAAAATAATTAGCAGCTGTCGATAAGTAGATTCCTGAACTTTGTAAATATTTACTTGTTATATTAATGTTTTCCAAGATTTTAGCCCAAATTATACTAAAGAACAAATAATTTCAACTTTTAAAATATTACTACATAAAGCTCCTGCAGTAGGTCTAGTTAAAGAGTCCATGTCATTTGATAATAATTCTACTAATGATTCTCTAATAAATATTTTCTAAATTAGAAACTAAAGGTTTTAAAGCTTCTATTCGACTTTCCCATGTGGCTGTGCAGTGTGCAAAACTGTTTGAGAGTTAATTTAATTAAGTTTAATTTCATTATTTTTGTTTTTTTTTATAACAACATTCTTTATATTCAACTAATTCTGATCCAACATAATTATGAATTAAGAAAGTATATACATATAAGATATATAAATGTATAATATACATATATATCCATTTTAAAAAAGTAATTCTCCACAAAATATTTTCCGCACTTTTCTCTTATACACTTCTCTTAAAGGTGAAGTGAAGTTGTATTGTATTTGTGTACAATTATATATTAACTAGCTTGGTAATCCGCCATAAGTGACGGAAGCAAAATAAATTCTAGCATTTCTTTACTTCATTAGAGTTTTCATTTCAAATTTAAGAAAAATACGTAGTTGCTTACTAATTTATCATACCTTTATTTTTGTATTACAACGCTTTTAATTACCATATAAACAGAATATTTGTAATAAAATGCAAAATTTTCTATTCCCTAAGGGTCATTTACTCGATCATTTTAGCGACATCCTTTTTGCCAACATTGAAAATTTATCGTATAATTCAGAATCAAGTTAATCTTGTTAACATTCAATAACATTCGCTGCCTAAGCTTAGCGTCAAAGTTTATAGGCAACAAATAATATTTTATAACGAGCCACAACTTTGAACGAAAACAATTTTAAAAACAAAAATAAATAAAATTGTAAATATAAAAAAACAATAATATTGTAGGTACACATAATATTTATTTTGATGAATAAAATAAAAACTCGTTTTGGAGAAAAAATAAAATAAAAAAATTTACTGCAAATAAATAGGTATTTACAAAACTGTTCATAAATTGTGAACCATTGATCGGTTATTTAAAATTTCATTTCATTTCAAAAAATTCATTATCGTACTGTTCATGTTAAACTTCATACATAATTATTATTTATAACATACTTTAAAAAGAAGAACAACAATCAATATGGTTTAATCCATACCTATATATACCTACCTACTATATTAAAAAAATTTCATCACTCTCTACAACATACATTTCTACACACTTGAAGAAAACAAATATACCTAAAAATTATAAATTTACAAAGATAAGAAATAAAAAATAATAGTACAAAATTTCATTTAATTTCTTTAAAAATGCATAGGTTGTTAATTTTTTTTAATGTGTAAATCAGCAGAACCAAAACCTAACCCCATAATACATACTAAATATTATATACGATCATAAATTTATATATCATATAGATATATATATATATATATATATATATATTATAAAAAAAACAAATAAAAATCAATAACAATTTTAACTCATCATCCCATTTTTGGCTGGAGTATATACCTATAGTACTACACAGGCTATGCATACGATATGGCAAAACTATGATGTTATGATAATTATCATAACAACAAAAAAAAAAATAAAAAAAAAAAAATATGTAACACATATGCATATATTGTGTGTAATTTTAAGTAATAAGAATAACCTTTAAGTGCATTATGTTTTTTTTTGTGTTAAATGCTGTTTGCCTTTTGGTTATTATACCATATTAAACTATTGATAAAATTTCAATTAGTCCTTCTTATTATAAATCAGAAAAATTGTTTGTTTTATTTATATTATTATTATTATTTTTTATTTTTCCTTATTATTTGCGAAGAAGACTAACATTAAATTAAAAAAATATATTTCATGCAATGGTATTTTTTCCTGCAAAGGTTCAGCATGGTTTAAAAAAGAGTACCAAAGCAATTTGTATACATTTGGTAATTTATATATTAGTTGGAGTATTCCGTCGAACTTACAAACATCCAGATAAATGCAGAATAATATATATATAATATATTAATACTCTTTGCTTTAATATTGATACCAGTCACCAGATATTGCCTTTGCACGGCATAGCGGTTAGCGATGACATGGAATATGAATGAATGGCACAAAATAAAATTACAGTTCCTCAAATTTTGAAATCGTATGGAAACTTTATATATATTGTATATATATATAGAAATTGCTTATATTTATGGTTACTTTTTTGAGGTTGATAAAAGTGTGCCTTAAATAGTCAGAATTGTAATGTAATTTCAAATGGTTAATGAAAGAGTAAAATATGGATTGGATTATTTTTTTTCCTCTTTACATTTAGAGTGTAATGTGTATAGTGTATTGAATAGTATACAGAAAATATTAAGCAACAGTGTAGGAAATGTGTGTTCCAATAATTTAGAAATATTATATGAGATTTTTTTTTTGTACATAGAAGTTTCATTTATGTATGGTGCACTTTTTTTAAGGTGATAAAAATTGTCTTCTACATTGTTATAAATATTATAATTATGTATACTCTTTAGATTTCGTAAGTTATTTGTATTGAATGAAACAGAGAAACACTTTTGTTCATTCAATTTTAGAATAATAATAGGCTTATAGAAATATAGCCCATAATACGATATTATTATTTTTACATTGTTAAGTATCTTTTTAATATATAATTTTTTTTAAATTTTTTTATTTTTTTAAATTTTAAGAAAATATAAATTTTTTTTGTTGCAAATAGTGTTAAAATCTAAATTTTGCCGTCCTTAAGCGTTTCCGACTGTTTTACTGTGCCACCTGTGCATATGGAAGCGGCGGGCTTGGGTATAGAAAAATTAATATAGAAAAAAAATTTTTAAACTAAATCTCTGACTTGATTAAGTTAAACAAATATACGTATATAAGAAAAAATATATTAATTAAAAATTAAAGGTAATGCAAGATTTATAAATTTTTTATTTGAAGTAATTTTAAAATTTGAAACTATAAATAGACATATACTATTGACTGAGTGCATCATACTGAGCGAATTAGAAAATATTACTCGAAATCAATATCTACTATATATGGTATTATTAAATACTGATAAGGCCAATATTTCGATATAATATCATTTGTTCATCAAAATAGACATTGTCGCAATACATCATTATTACAATACAAGGCTTGCAATCTATTAAATAATATTGAAATTGAAAAGAGCATATAAAAACTATACTAAGTAAATTTGAAAAAAATTTAAGAAAATGTTTTTTTCTTTGTTGTGTATTGAAATAATTTGACTTATGTGCACGTTAGTCTGAAGTAGATATACTCGTAGATGTCTAGAATGAAATAAAAATAAAAAAAAAATACCAAAACTTTTATTCCATTTGTATTTTCTTAATAGTTTTATGCATTATTTCTTAATATAAAAAAATCGTTTTAATGGAATTAAGTTCATTCAATGTTCCACATTGTTATATTCTTCATCTGTATCCATTCCTTATAATATGCAGTGTTCTATTTATAACTAAATATTTTTTTTTATTCTTTTGAATTAAAAAGTTTTTATTTTATTTTATTTTTTTTTTTATTTTTTATTTAATTTGTCAGAGAATGTTTTGAATGTTTTTATAAAGAATTCTAAAGGAATTTATACTTTGTATCATATAACTGATTTCCTGGAGGAGACGTTGAAGCGAGAAGAATCAGAAAGTAAAACTTTTCAATTTACTATTTAAGGAGGTTTTAATTTAAGATTTAACTTCATACGTTTAACGAAAATATATTGTTGAATTTAAAAAAAAAAAAAAAAATATTATTCTTCAATGTAACTTTTTGTTTTATTCTTTCTAAAGTAAATTATTTTTCCTATATATACTCGTCGTAATAAGGTTCCAGTTTGTTCTGAATTCAGAATATTTTTTTTCTTAAATAAATTGTCGTGAATTGCAATATTAAAAATTTTATGTAATTTTTTTTATTTTGTTGTAATTTAAAAAAAATTATTTACATTTTAATTATAAATTTTTATTATTTATATTGACTTTAAAAAGGCAATTATAATTTTAATGAGATGTGCTAATTGAAAAAAAAAAAACTAAATTTAAGTCAATGTGATTAAACAAATAATTTAAGATAAAAAACAGAATATGTGTATATAAATTTAACATAACAAAAATGTCGGGCGCTTGAAATAATTTAAATTGTATCGTCGCAGGTTTTTTCTTCTAATTACCCTACTCACACAAAATTTAGGTGGGACTTGCTATTCCACTTACTTCTGGAAAACCAAATTATCGAGTTTATTTTATTTATTTACCAGCAAAGTTACCCGACGTTGTCCGGGTCGACCACAAAATGTATCGAATTTACTTCAATGAAGCTTGAATTATGAATCGGATTGAAAAAAATTGGTTTATCAAAAATATTCTTTTTTTTTCACTACGATAACAAAACCAACAATATTACAACTTAAACAATATTTCTATTAAAATTATTTTTTTGTAAACAATATCTCGGTCTCTTTCTGATAATCAAATACGTTTCTTGCTATTACGGTATTCTTGAAATATAATACAGATCACAATCAATTGGAATTTGTGCTTAAATGAAATTAGGATGCAAAATTCTTATTCTTAACCATAGTTTTGGCTGCTTCAAGTTTCGTAGAAGCAATATTGAAGCTACTTCTTTTAATTCCAATTGATGAGGTGGAACAACTTCATTTTCATCGATAACTGTATATATCGATTTGTACACATGCAACACACCCCCTGGAACACTCTGTAGTATTTTCTGATTAATTAAACGAATCGTCACATTTTTGTGGCTTATTCCCAGAGTCATTTCACATAGACAGGTAAAAATTTATACTGATTCATAAAATTCAAAAATACTCTTTCAGGGCAATACATATTTGTTTATTTTTCATAGAGTACCTATGAATAAATTTTCAAGTCTGTACCACAATATTTTTTTGGAACATTCCTGATAGAGTATGTAAATGCAAATTTTCATGCCTGTAAGACAATTGGTTTTTGAAACATTTCTGAGACCTGCTAGGAGTTGTACGTCAGCAACCCGAATCTGTAATTTGATCATGAATAATTATGCAAAATTTCAGACCTCTATCTTTAAAACTGTGGGCGTGTATAGCGAACAAACAAACAAAGAACAAACAAACAAACTTTCCCTTTTATAAGTATAGATTGATCAGCGAATTTGCAGATAAATCTGCAGGACAACTGTAGATCTTTTCCCTTTCTGAATGTGGTTGTGTCCCATTTTATGTTGTGTTTTATTTTTTATCAGTCACATGCTAGGATAGATCTGAAATACCTACGTACTGCTTCTCTGAGATCAGGAAAGCAGTTGAAAAAAAAAAATTTTGATGTATATTTTGAATTTCTGCAGATTAAAATGATTTATTGTACTGTTATTATTTGTGTAGTGATTTGGTTTCTATACTAACAAATGTTTATACCTACGAAATTGGTATTATTGCTCCAGGGAAGACTTAGTACATTGAGGAAGTCAATTAGATTTCTATATTGCTAGCGAAGACATCACTTAAAATCAGGAATTTCGTTTCACTAAATGCAAAAAATGTCTTCAAGCCTTTTTGTTTCATCTTTTTTATTACGGCTATGTCAGTGGTGATTGAACGAAACGCCTAGCTAGGCAGTGTGACGTTATCCATTTTGACATATCAGTAAGGCAATTGGTTAGATGTTGTTTAGTTATTTTGATGTAATATCAGGGCCAGGTTTTTCAAAAGGTTAAACAGTTAGTTATACTATTCTACTTCAACGTAGTGCCGTTATACAGGGTATTAATAACATTAAAAAAATAAAAATTATATGATGATGTTTTTTGTATGTAGACCTACTATGTACCATATGTGGATTGTTATGCCGCTTTTCTCATCTGAAATCATAGTTAATCCGTCCAAAGTAGGTATATGTATATACACTTTTTTTTCAGTTTGTTCTACGTACTTCTTCATTCGAACTATGATTACCTGACAATATACAGATAATATTGAGTAATTTTTTTTAGAGATCTACATTTCACATTAAGCTCTTCTGGAATGAAATTATATGTGCGATGATGGATTAATGAAGTTGGATGATTGTTGGATAAATATGCTAATAAAATTATACTAGTAAATCTCCTGTGCAATTGCACAGAAGCAGAATAATAATTTAATTAAAATTAATATTAATAATAAGCTTTACCTATATGAAATCAGTACACTGTTGGTAGATATGTGTGAAAATTAGGTTCAAGCAATTTTTCGGCCAAATATTTTTTCGAGCTATACAATTATTTTTCCTTCAATTGCTTTTATTTTATTCTAAAGATTTCAAGATAACTGGTTGTAATTTTACCTTAGCTCTTGTGTTGTGGATACTAAAAAGTCATTGTCGTTGAACAGGTCAGTACGATAACTTCCTCCTAATTTCTTTAATTCAGCTTGCCCCTACTACTGTTTCTAGTTTCATGAAAATTAGTTGGATAATGGCAGTCAAATTCTGTTTCAATTAGTTTAAAACTATAATTCGCAATTTTATTATATACTTTTTTTGGAGTTATAATCATTTCATGTGAACTGACTTTGTTTAGATTCAGTTGTTATAAAACAAACAAAATTTGTTCAAATACTCTTCATAATAATTCGGAATTTTTGCGGATTCAACCAGTTCAAATTTGAAAAAACTTCGAAATTAATTAATTATTTGATTTATTTCTTTTTCCCGATACAAAACGCTTTAAAAATAAAAAGTAGTTATTTTTGACTTCATAAATTATTTATTTCATTTTTAAAATTTAGATTTTATCCGTTATGGAAAAAGCTAGAAATTTTAAAAATGAAATAAATCCACAAAAAACTTACACTTCTTAGTTTCGGTCTTATTTCATTCGAACTTATAGTTCGTTTCGTCATTATGATATTATAGTTTATTTACACTTTGTATAAATTATACATCAATAATTAATATTATTATTATATTTAGGTTTCAACAGGACTTAAAAGATTATCCATACAAGGTTTTTGTGAGTAAACCTTAATACATCTCATATAGTCCACATGTATAGAAATAAACACGACCGGCAAATGATCAAAATATATTCATAAAATGCTTTGCTATTTAAGTTTGTACCAATTGGAAAGAATAATTTTGCAACATTATTTATTGAATTTTTGAATGAGTCTATTTGGAACACATAAGAAGAAATTCAAATATAAGAAAAAATTTAAAAAAAAAAAAATTGTTTAAAAGTTTTTGCAATTTTTTTTTTCTTTTTTTTTGTAAAACTTTTTTAATGAGTTGCATAATAGAATTTTAATTATAAGACTGTGAAACGAGTTTTTTTTTCTTCTACCAGTTGAAAATACAGTTTTTCAAAATATATAAAAATTTCTTCAAAACAAAATTAATTCCGAAAAAGATTGGTTAATCTAAAAAACCATAAATTCAAATTGAAAGTTCATATTTCATAACGTAAGAGCTTATAAGAAAAATGGTCGAGCATAAACATTAGGTAGCTATGAGTTTCAAAATTATTTTTTAAAAAAGATAAAAAATAAGATTTATTGCTATCAAACAATATATATATATATATCAATATATGTATAATAATTATTAGATCACATAATAATTGTCAAATTTGGGTAGGTAGGTGGAAGTGATCGTTCCAGTTGCCTCTAGAACAGCAATTAGCACTTAATTATGTTTTTTTGATGCCACGTCTCAAGTGGCCCATTTTTTTGTTTTAGGGTATAACTTTCCTATTATCACACTCAGTACTAGAGTCACCCTGTGTTAAATTTTTGTACTGTCAGTGAGTTTTAATTTCACTCTATATTACTTCATTGTTTTATGAATCGCCTTCAATTAAAACACAGTACCAGTTGGTAGGATCTAGATTGAATTTTATATTAATACCTTTCACTAGTTTAGAGTAGAATCATTGCTGAATAATTACTATGAGTGATAAGAACGAATATTTAATTACATTTTCATATACCTTTTATTTAAAATCCATTTTTTCTATTATATTCTTATTTTAAAAATAATATTTATATAATAAAATATTGTAATAATATGGCCTTACAATTTATTTTAAAATTAAACGTCAAAATTCATGAAAAACAAACAAAAAAAATTGAGCCTATTTAAAAAAAAAAAGAAATATGTTATATAAAAAACTGTAAAAGTAAATTAAAGTATTATAAGCCAGATAACTTGAACTTCATTTAGTGATATATATATAGCTATGTAACTTAGAAATTTTCAATCTCATTCAATTTGTAAAACCGAACAACCATGATCTAACTGCCTCTATCTATTAGGTAAAAATTCTTTAGGGATTTCTATTTAATTATTTTTCCAATCTCTTGTTTTTCATTAATTATTGAATTCTCATTATCACATTAATCAACTCTATATTCATGCATACCAATTATCCGTAGTTATACTACGGTTACTGTTGGAAATCGGCCAATTTAATCTAAAACAAGTCTGAACCAAAATTTAATATTTTCTTTCTTCGATCACTAAGCCAAAACTACCGCTATTATTCCCAGTATTTAAATAAGTGTTAAGCACATAACAAGTTTTGGAATCTATTAGAATTTGTATTTTCAAGCCATATTTATTTGGTTTGATCGGAATATACATTCTAAAGCTGCACCCAGCTCAAAATCTAATTTGTTGTATTGTTACATTCGCACCAATTTTATAATATTTTGGCTATGAATTAAATTTATTGAAAATTTCTAAAATACCAGCAGCAGGGACTTTTGCGTTCCTCATGATCAGCAAAATTGTCAAAACGTAGTTCTATTAATTTTATTTATTTCTAAAAATGTTTCGACCTGTATCATTGCAAGAAAAAATGGACGGGATAAATTTATAGTTCAATTTTAATACTTAACTGCAAATTAGCAAGCCCAAAAAGTATTGTAACTCTGTTAACATACATATTCGCATTTGAGATCTTCTTATAGTGTTATACTTGACTCGTAACCGATCAAGCTTTCCTCACCTTAGAATAGAAATCCTGAAAACATTATGGGCTGGTGTTCGAACATTTCTTACCAGCTCGTTTTTATCTTATTTAAATTTATCTTTACGATAAAAATAGTTGTGCGTCACAGCGTGTCTTGTGAACTCTCTATATCATCTTCTTCATTTTTATGTTGAGTCTAAAGAAATTGTGGAATCTGAGTCAAATTCTGATAATATAAGATCATCTTCAATCTCACAATATTCTAATTAGATCTACTTCTAGACTCAGAATTAAAAGATTCTTGGTTTTCAGCCATTTTGGCAATTTCTGTCAAACATTTTCTTATTACATCATCTTCAATCGTTAGCATTGATCTTAATAGATCCATCTTCATACTCAGTCATTTCTCTATCTTTTAGATAAAATAATAAAAAAACAGCAGAAAAAAAACAAAACAAGTTACTTAATTGATGTTGTAAGGTCCACTATACCCAGTTTTAAAATAAATATTTAAAAATTACTATGCGCTTGCAACGTCCTTTTTGCACGCAATGCAAGAACGGGTGAACGTACTGAAAATTTAATAGAAGAAGTAGTGAGAAAAATTAGAAAAATAAGAAAGAAGGAGTGAAAGTGGGTCCACCGGACCCATTACATCAATAATTCAGGGTTAATAATTATTATAAAAGATACTACAAAGTTTAAAGAATCAGAGAAAAAAAAATGTCAGAGCAGGGACAGAAAAATTATCAATGGATATTGAAAAAAATTATATAACAATAAAGTAAACCCATTCGAAATCGAAGTAAACGTAATATATTTCTCGTCCAGAAAATCAATAATGAAGTTTTAAACAATAATTGCATGTGTCGTGACAAATACTTCGCATATCGAAACTAAGAAATACCTACTTCTACTGACATCTATCATAAGTTAATTTCCAAAAACAAAATAGTCACAATACCAAGTTACGAACTATTACATTAAATATATTGTATTTACATTATTTATTTTGAATTTAAGAGTTAACATCTTACATTTTTGAACTTTAAAAATTTGATTATATTTTTGTTTGTGGCAATAAAAAATTCTACAAATAAAAATTTTCTTTTTCAAATTATTTTTATAAATCTTTTTATTTTTCAAATCTCAATTATCTAAATTAAAAACAGAAACAAAAAAAGAAAACTAATTTTAATATAAAATCAAACAAAATAAAGTCATATATACACAATGGTAACCAGTATTTGAATATTTTTAGACAATTCTGTTGTTTAATATTGTTGTCTAGACTTTTATTATTTAATTCTCTTCTATTGAGTTCATGATTTATGTTGATTTTTATGTAAGGATTAAATTACATTTTCGAAGAAGAAAATATAGATTTTACGTTGTTTTTTTTATTGCCACAATATGAAAATTAAAATTTGTTTGTTTGTTATTGTAAACGAATCAGTATCTAACGTAATTTAAAAACATATACATTACTATAATATAATATCAACTTATATATTTTTTATTATTATTATTTGATATTAATCGTAAATTCGTAGAAAATTATAATAGCCTATAAATATTAAAATATATTAATTTAATTTAGATTTCAGAATTTCTTTTTGATCTATTTCTTTTGTTTATAAAAGGTCAGCTAAAAAAATTTTTTAATTAATTTTCGTGATAAAATCAATTATTTTTTGAACATTTACTAGTATATAATATTTTTAATAATATTTATTTCGTTTACTCCACGATTTATATTGAATATAAATTAAATTTCAAATAACATAGTTAATTTTACATTATTTACACTATCCAAAAGGCACACACTTTACATAATTTTCTTTGATGAAATATTATTATAACTATTATGCTGATTTAGCTCAAAAATTATTGAAAATATTGTGTTCTATAAACTTTGTGTAGTAATAGACTTTGTGAAATTGAACCAATCTACTGCTTTTTGTATTTATGCTTTTGATATTTAGCGCAAAGTTATATACTATAATACTATATGTTTATATATTTATATTTATTTAATTGTTTATTCTATCAATCAGAAATATAAATTTATCAATCATTTAACAAAAAGTAATTATTCACATTTACTATCTTGTTGCTAAAACAACATTGATATTTTATTTTAGGACAGTAGAATATCTGCTGTTATTTTAAAAGCACAGTAATATAGTACACTATGTACTGTGATGTATCTAATATAATCGAGTTATTTTTAATCCACAATACCTTTTAGTGAGCTGGGAAATCTGGGCAAATAACGAACCTTACGAAAATTTTAACATTAAGTCATTTAACCCTAATTAACCAACAATATGCCTTTGATTCACATATCATTTAATTTTAATTTAATTTCATTAAAATATTATTCTTATAGTTAATATGGTTTTATGTATTTTATTATTTGTTCATTACTTAAATAAAAATATAATTTTTTTTTATAATGTACGTACACTTTTATGTTGGACGTTTAACAAAAATGTAGCATAAAGTACCTCGAGGTGCCTGCTAAGCACATTATATGGAAATTTGGATGAACAAAATATAAAAAAGTAATATTATAATATAGAAATTAAAAAAAAATAGTTTGTTTTACAATATAGGCCATCAATTTCTTTGCAACAACTGTAAATTTATTGTTCTTCTAAAAAAAACCTGTAATACAAGATATAATAATACGCCAGTATTTTCGTATTTCGTTACTTTCAAAAGAATGTAATACAAATTAACTCTACACATTTTTTGTTTATCTTTCATAGATTTTATTTCAATTTGGTAAATTGAAACTTTATTGTTGTATATAAAATATATTATAACAGAGGAGCACATACTTTAGGCAATATATGAATATGATGACAATGATGCTACAATACAATAGTAATGATAAATGGGAATCTTCAAATTCCGTATACCTTCGAGAAGCTTCAGAAGAAGAAGATGAACAAAATGTCAAACAATAACGAGCTTGCAAAATATATTGCAGCAGAAGTTTTTATAGGTAAAGAACGAAATGGAAACATTTGCCATATAATGAAGGCAGAACTAGAGTCCAAATTATTACAAGATGAGGGTTGAGAAAAGTAATATTACCACCAGGAAAATATATAGAAAAATATATAAATTTCTGATGACACTTCTATAAATTTAATTGTGAATTATACAAATCTGGAAGCTGTACGAGATCAGAATAATAAATGGAAACTTGTAGATTGTATTGAGACCATGATATCACTTTTGTAAGCTATGTTCACAAAAAAAATAAATCTGTTGTTAAATCTGTAAAAGAACCTTTGATAATAAAATATTGTAATTCAACAAAGGCTGGGGTAGATACTATAGACCAAATGACACATGCCATTTCGGTACCACGTAAAACTAATAGATGGCCAGTTGTAATATTTTACAATTTAATTGATATATATTGTATGGCTCCGCATATTATTTTATTGAATATAATTACTTTATA
This sequence comes from Argyra leucocephala, assembly GCA_963942445.1. Taxonomy (NCBI): domain Eukaryota; kingdom Metazoa; phylum Arthropoda; class Insecta; order Diptera; family Dolichopodidae; genus Argyra; species Argyra leucocephala. The sequence goes on from OZ012677.1 coordinate 98,248,666, forward strand.
CATATTGATTAATTATATAATTAATTTGTTACTATTAACAGGCTTCTTTTTCATAATTCTACAAGAAATTTTATATGTGTCTCAGAAGCTCTTTGCATGTACTTCGGTTGAAAAAATGTTGACAGAAAATACTGCCAGAAAAAGAATAAAAAACAGCGCCTGTAAGCATATTATAAGCCATATTATAAGCCATAATTTTAGCCATACCAAGAACACAGAAATGCGACAGAGATGTGACATTTTAGTGTAAAACAAATTGATACTATCTAGTTACAGTGATTTCGAAAGCAGCACCAATATTTTTCTAATCTCAAATATCACACCATATTAAGCAAGATAAAACATATTGTGTAGGCTCATAAATATTTTAGTAACTTTGTGGGTTGTGTAGATTGCACTGATCAGAATAAAAGTTTACATAGATAGAGAGCAAAAACAAAAATTATTGGAAACTTAAAAACACCACATGCATCTACGTCAATAAATTATCATACAAAAATTAATATTTAGACTAAAATAACCGACATAAGCCTAATTGTCTACTAATCAACTTATTGTTTAATAAAAGCAATCAAATTATTGTGGTTATTGTCACAGGTATTAATGCTTAATATTAAAGACTAGTTTTAATTTTAACAAACGGATGGCAATTTTTAGTGCGTTAAAGTCGGCACAGTCCTTCACGTCCTTCTTCCACAGTTCAAAAACAGAAGTAGAAGATCCTTTTGATGATTTTCTTCTATCTGAAAAAAAAACAAAGAATAGTTGATTATTACTACACCAAATGGCCCATGAAAAACAAACAAAAATTTGACCAAAATATTAACTTACCAAATTCAAATCAATAATCAAAAATTAAAAATATAAAAAAAAATAGTTTCTGTATAATCAGGATCGATTAATATAGACTGATTATTTCTATAGCTTAGAAAAATATATGGTTTAGCTCTTAGAGAATAACGGATTTCAAGAAAAACAAATTTAAAAAAAAAAGAACTGCAATATATTTTTTATGTCATCTTATTGATAAGGAAAAACTTAAATAAAATTTATTTTAATATAAAATACGCTCTATTAGTAATATTTTTAAGTCTTTAATGTTTCACAATATTCTGAGAAATATTTGGAATTCTTTTAAGCATTATCATAACCATTTTCGAAAATATTGCGATTTTATCTTTAATTTTAAAATTTTTATTCAACAGAAAAATACCTTTTTTTTTATTTGTTTGTTTTTTAATTTTCTTAAAACAAAATTTTTTTAGAATCTTTTTTGTATAACTTTTAAATTGTTATCTTCCATACGTAAAACTAATATGATTATTGTATTTCTAATACAGTTTAGGTTTATAAACAAATCCTACTAAAATTATACCAGATTTTATAGTAATGCGTTAGCTTAAATTCATCAAATCCCTCCGATATTCAACGATACAGTACATTATATACTATTCTGGACTTGTATAGAAGCAGTAGTATATTTTGTCCTCCCAGCTACATGCTTACTTAACCCTACAATGCATATTTTTTGCCTTTCCATTGAAAAAATTATTTTTGACCAGATTTCGACCTCTTGACACGCAAAACGTGTTTAAAAAATGTGATTGGACCTTTAAAAGGCTTAGAAGGGCTCTTAAGCTAACAAAACAGGTTTATGACATATCTGCTACACCATGCATTAATAGGTTAAAAGTTTTGAACATTTTGATTCAAATTTTAAATTTACAAAACGCTCATAATCTGGGTACTGCTCTACAAATTAAATCATGGACACTGCCTAAGACAAGTGTGAGCATGCCCTTGATGTCTTCGCGAAGAAAATTCTTCGCTGTTATTCGATTAACGCGTTGTTTTCGAAGTTCTTCGACCCTTCACCACAAATTAACCAATTATATTCACACTATTATAGCAAGTAAAATTGTAAAAATTGCGTTCGATCAATAATGTTCAAACAAACGAGTCGAGGGTCGCAAAGCACTGATGAAGGAAGTAAGTTGCTTCCGAAATATCGATATTTGCAAAATAAATACAAATGATTAGTGAAAGGAAACTCGACTTTTATTCCATAAATCTAAACATATCACTAAAAACAAATCTGATTATCAAAAACAAACAAAACAAATCTTTCAGAATCAGTTTTGAAAGTTTTACCACATAATTACAGAGATAAAATGAACATGACACATATCTGCTACAATATGCTTTTAATGGTTAAACGACATAGTTACAACAAAGAGAAATTAAAGCAATTTATCGAATTGGAAGGAGAGTGTGTGGAAAATTGGTTCTAAAAAATGAGAACAAACTATGAAGAATAATTAAAGATGTGAAGAGTGATTATGGGAAGAACATCAGAAGCATAAGCATAGCATGGACACACCTTTGAAGGCTACAATAATTTATCGTTAGCTACAAAGCTAACGTAAGCTACAAAAAGATAAAACTACTTTTCAACTGAAGCAAAGTAGAATATAAAATTCAAAATATATAATGGGCCGGACCCGTTAGTAGAATAATAAAAAAATAGATTTTAGAATGGAAGATGTGGAAGATGTGGAAGAAAATCTAAATAGAATGAGGACCAGCAACAATAGAAAACGAGGATCAAGATCGTCAAAAGAGAAGAGACTCCTCAAATGTATTTTTTATATTAATTTAATTTTTTTCGTAAGATTCACTTAATTTGATGAAATTCATTCATTATGGGAATAGTGAATTTGGACAGTTTTGATACCTATTATAAACTCAAGAAAATTTCCAACTCAGTCTTGTTATATTATGTTCTGATTTTCTTAAAAGAATACAACATGCTTACAATTTCAGAAATTCTAATTAGCAACGATCTCAATCTAATGTTTGATTAAATAAAACATTAAGAGTAGATGTCCCTGCAATAAGAGAATCGAAAAGTTAATTCTAAGGATCAGTGCCAAGTATTGTTCGCTCAAACACCTACCTACAAAGAATTGTTTCCAAGTGGCAAACTACAAAAGCCCAAAGCATATGGGATACTTTCCAAAGACTTACGTTGTCAATATTCACCGATTAAATCAGCTAATCAAGGAGACTAGATCCAATGTCAGAACATTGACATGGGTTATTACAGATCAAGGTCCATTTAACAAGTATCTGTTCAAAATTGGTCGATCGAACTGGCAGATGCAGATTCTGCTTAAAAGAAAAGAAATCCTCGTCTCTTATTCAATTTGTTTAAGTCGCCAGAGCTCACAAAAGACATAAACATTTCCAGCAATACCAATCGTCTAATTGTGAAATTGACATTAAACCAATAATGGAAATCATCAAGGACATTCTAAGATAACAAACGGAGAAGCACAATAGATCTGAAGGTGTTGCTTGTAAATAGAACTTCCCATCAAAAACAAAAAAAAAGAGCAAAAAGCGATTTAAATTTTTAAATTCAAAATTAAAGACGCGCGTATATAACTTATCACTGTATCTTCTCAGCCAAAAGCATATGAAAAAAAAATGGGAAATAAGAAAATAAAATGAAAAAAAGATATCAAAACTTAAATGAACAATACAATTTTCGAAATTGCATAAAAATAAACGAAGAAAAAAAATTATATATATTTTTTTTTGTTATTTTTCACAACATTTCATTCTTATAAGTGCTCTAAAAATCATATAACAAAAGGATCCAAATGAAATCTTGTTTAGGGTTTTTCTTATTTTATTTTTGTTTTTAATGTGTTGTATTTTGAATAGATGAAAATTTTTATGCATAACGGATATGTTGGTTGATCCTAGACAATTGTCCGTTTATGGCTTAATAAAATAATGAAAATTGCCTTAAACGGTTTTTATTTCGTTTTAGGCGATCCTTGGCATCATATACATACAAAGTTCATCTCTTCTTCTAAATATATACTGGGGAAAAAAATGAATGAGAGTGAGTTCAAATTTTTTTTTTTGCTGTAAGTGGGTGGTAAATTTTTATTTCTATTCTTTTTTTTTTCTCGCACATAAAATAGGTTGGAGTATACACAAAATTGTTATGAAAATTATTATTTTGAACTACAATGTGACCTATTAAGGTATATTTAGTTTTTAAAAACAGTCTCACACTGAAAAAATTTAAGACTAACGTATTGCTTGGCTGCGATAGAATGTAGATGAAAAAAAAATTAAATTAAATGGAATTGTAGTAAAAAGGAGTTGATGGTTATCTTGAACTTCCACACAATCTTGAACTACTCTTGGAATAAAGTTTGAATATGCAAACACATCGGAAGGAATATGATTCCAAATAACAGAATTTAAATGAATTTCCGTTTTATGGTCGTCTTGGCATTTCCAATGGGTAGAGAAGGGAACTTACCGCTTCTTTTCTTTCGCGTAGCAAGTATTTTAGAAACGGAGCAACTTTTCAAACAAAAGTTATGGATAATACTGCCGAATAACAAGATTTTAAATGAAATCAAACTAGGCTAAGGCAGTAACGTGAGCACCAAACTAAAATGTTTTAACTCTATTTAAACTTGTGTTTCTTAGATGTTTTATAGATATTCAGTAGTTTCTTGTGACCGAAAAAAAAATTTAGTTCGAATTATATGACAGCAGACTTAACTCACATACACATATTTAAAATGTTTGGATTATCAGGGACTTGAAAATTAACACCTTCCAGGGAAAGATTGGCTCAAATTTAAAATGTTTACAAAAAACTTGATTTTGCATTTTGTTTGCCTAGTCAGTAATTTCAATTAAATTATTGTGAATTGTCTTAATCACAACTTTTTTCGTTGGTCTCAAACCATTTCCAACAGAATATTGTGGTAAAAAATAAATTTAAAAAAATTAGATGTGAAAATCCGACACAGGAAATGTGCTATGCCCTACTGATGCACTTGCAGGACACTGATAACGATTAATATTTTCTCCTAATATTTACATCTGTCAAAGTACTGTCATTGAAAAACTTATAGATTAAATTTAAGATTTTTTGACGTATGTCATTGATAAAAATCAAGAATAGAATGGGAGAAGGAACAGACCTTTGTGGAACAACAGCATTTGATATCTTTCAAATGTAAATCTGTCGACTAAGAAACGAATTGAGTGGTTAGAAAAATATCTTAAATTTATAACGTATAGAGCCTAGACTACTGCGCTCAGCTGTCTGATGACCTGAAAGCAAACTGCGAAATTCATACTGTTACCTTTATTTTTTGCTTCAACAGTAACTCAAGTATATTAGCTGTTTACTGAATGAACGTTCACTTTTATTATACTTTTTCCTAAGTTTTTGGATCTTCAGTAGCGCTATACTAATATTATATTATTTATTTATTGACTTACGGGCTTAATATTTTTTCTTGAAAAACAATTTAATTTTTCTCATAATAATATTCTACTATTCCAATCTTTTCTCATTCTCATTCACTTTTAGTTTTTTTTTTTATTGTATTATTGCTTTGCTTCGCTTTTTCTTCCCTGGTTTTTTTTACTTCAAATTTTTATTTTTGTTTATTTTGATGAGAGCTGTAGTAGTTTCAATGCTTCACAACCGAATATCCATTTGCAGTATTCATTCTTCGTAAGCCTCACAAATTCATATTATATGTATTATGTTCTTTTGTTTCTAATGCTTTCGAATATTTATTAAGATTAGGATTTTCTTTTATTTCATATGCTTTTCATTTTTCTATTTTTGTTTTTTATGTCTTTTTTTTCTAACAATATTATTATGTTATATCTTCATATTCACATAATATAACGATTCTCTAATATTATAAAATATCCTTCTTTAAAGTCTTTTCATACATATGGTCGACAGTCGTATATGTATATGTTATTTAAGAATTGTTATTATTACTTTTTTATTTTATTTTTTACTTCAAATACATTAGATTACATTCTTATTTTTATTTATCAGGCTATCTGTACGTTTATTCATCTTACTATACTGCAATAATGTAAAATATCGAAAATATGTTGGCTTTGTGGCCCTACATTTTTGTAGGGAACTAGATATATGTTTTTTGTAATTTGGCAAACATTTTTGAAACCCCTAAAGTACGAAAAGTAAATTTTTGTGAAATTTTTGATTACCTGAAACTAGTATTAACCTATTCACTATTTTTATTTGTGCTCTTTATATTAAATCAACATTCGTTTTACTTGAATTGTCCCAAATTTGTGCTTCATATCCCTATATCGGTTTTATAATTGTTTTATAAAGCACTAGCTGGTAATTTATTGTTAGTTTAGATTTAGACCCCAGAAGCTATTGTAGTTCTCTGAATTTTACTCTTATTTGATTACGTTTGTGCATTATACGGCTCTTCCATGTCAATTTATTCCCAGGTATTTGGCTTGTTTTTGGATTTGTATTAGTTTATTATTATTATTATTATTGATTCGTACAGTATTTTGATTGTATATATAACTTTTCCAATTTTTTTTTTATTAGTATTACAAATTTTGAACTATTCCATTGCTTTATTTATAGTTTTTTTGTACTTGTAGAGCTGTGTCATCTGCGAATGTTGCTAGTAATGTATTTTATTTTGCTGACATTAGAATATAAGCCGTATATAGAAGATATAAATATGAACCCCGACTCCTGCCTTGAAGAGTTAGTTAAAAGCAAGAGTGTTAGTAAAAACCTGCTATTAGATTTACGATAAAAATATTTACATTTAAATTTTTTTCTGCTCTATAATAATATGTGTAACCGATGATTGCAGGATGAAATATTTTCAAATTATTACAATATGTTTTGCTGCCACTTTAACTTAATAAACCTTCATCGATTCATATTTTTTTCTTTTTTTGCCTGCCTTCAACTATAAACATAGGTCTATATATTTTTTAATATTATTAGACTTTATTGTTTTCAATGTATAGTAAATCTAATATAGATATTTTAAGAAGTCTAGTTTTGCATTTGAAAAGTGTTATGTTACAGATTTTATATCTTTTATTTGAAAGAAAATATTATGCCTGGGAGAAAAATATTCCTTGACAAACTGTTATCTTATTTTTGATTCACACAAACTTGCAAATGTCATTAAAAAAATTAATATAATAAAAATAAAAAATTATAGCAAAATATTTTTTTTGAAAAAATGAATAAAATTCACAATTCTATAGATTTGATTTATTTTATGTTGTGACGCAAAGTTTCATAGTAGATAACGCTTACATGATTCAAAATGAAAGCATTTATAAATCTACTATTACTATTCTCAGTCGGTCAAGCTGTTTACATTTTGGTGGAAGAGACGTTACTATTAACATTTTTTATTAAGTTATAATAAATATTCACGTATAGACTAATGCAGTATATATTTTTTTTTTCTATGTTTATAATTCAATTATCATTTTGTAATAAAAAATATTTGATTATATTTAAATTTAGTTTTTTATTTGTAGTAAAATTCTTAAATTAAAAAGAAAGAAAAACGTATGATTCCTTTTATTTTACTAATATCTTTATTTGTTTATTTTACAAATATCGATATTTCGGCAATAATATGTTGCCTTCTTCAGTGTATTGGCGTAAATAAATTTGATTAAGTGCTATATTAGTTGTATATATACTTTTTTTTTTTTATTGACAATAAAAATTACAAAATTAAATTAAATTTTAAATTTACTTAATTCTACCTGAAAGAAAGGATTTATATGTTATTGAATTTAAATAGCCACGTGTACCTATTACCGTGATCATTATTTAGAAGGGTACATGACGGTTGTTTTTTGATTTCCAGATTTTCGCAAACATCTAGTTTTCTGGTGTAGTTGATTTCTTTTATTACCTCTAGGTCATCTAGGTTGATGTCATGTTCCTCGATTGCGATGTGTTCTGCTACAGTTGATTTGAAATTGGATATTTTACCTGGCTTCTCAGCAATTTTTACTTCGTTTAGATGTTCTTGAAATCTTACTGTTGCTAATCTCTTTGTCTGTCCAATATATATTTTCCACATTTGTTGCATGCTATTTTGTAGATTCCGCTTTTTCTGTTTTATTTTTTTATCTTTCGCAGAGCCTAGTAATGTTTTCAATTGATGCGGCCTACTAGTACTTATAACTTCTATCTTGTTTGTTTTTAATTTTTCCCTAATGACTTCGTTATTTCATCATCATATGTGATGGAAATTCTTTTGGTGTCTTCTTTTATCCGTTCCTGTTGCAACAATGTGGTCATATCATCCCTTTTCATATACCTCCTTTTCTTGTTGATAATTCTTGTAATTATTGTGCTCGAGTATCCATTTTTTGTAGTTGTGTCGATAATATAATTTTTTTCCTCATTATATTTATCCTTTTCCATTAGAACTGGCACTAATCTATGGATATTGAATGAAATAGAGCCATCTTTTGTTGGAAGATATAAGTGGATGTACTTGGGGTTACTCTTTGGGTGTTCGTCGGCTTTCTGTAGATTGCGAATTTTATTACAGTATCTCTCTTAGATACTATTATTATTGATAATAAATGAACTATTCTTCAGTGTTTTTCTGTACAACATTATGTTATCTATGCTTTAAGGACAATTTTGACGATAGTAACCAGATATAACACAGATTTCGATAACTGTATATTATTTCTGATACACTTTAATATAGGTATACTTTTGGATATAGAATGTATTATATTATATGTATTACAATATTATAATTTTAATTTTGTGTAAATTTCATTGAATGAAAAACTTTGTGTACGAGTACAGAACAAAAATGGAAGTAGTCTAACTTGATTAAAACACTCAAAATTAAGGTTTCAACAGGTACCACGTCTTAGAGATTTTCATTTTCATTCTATTTTGTAATTTTAAAATCAAATTATTTTACATTATTTTTTGCAATTTTAATATTCTTTTTTCATTGAAAATTCTTTCAATGACGTCATTTGAAAAGCAAAAATATTGCCTGATTAAAATTATGATTTTCTGCCACTGATGGGCTTACAAGGCAATGATGATTAAATTATTACTGATTTAATAGTAATAAAAATATTGTACACCTAATAATATTTATAATAAAACTACATTTACAACATGTCTATTAAATTATTGTTTTGTGTGATTATATTTGTTTTGCTTTTTGATTGTAATCAAACAAACAAAAAAAAACCAATCAAGAAATACAAAGAAAACATTATATTGATTTGTGGTTAACTGAGAAAAAAACAGTGGATGAACACTTGATAATTTTTAATTCTGTTTTAATTATTTTAAATTATTATTTGAGAGGCTTATATTATTTATTTTTATTTATAAAAGGTTTTCCAATAGGGATGATACAATTTAAAAATTAAAAAAAAATTAATTTAAATTTTTCATTTGAAAGGTTGTACATTATGCCGTCATGTATGGAAAATAGCATCATTCAAATGACCAGGACTTCTCCGTACATACTGCATTTTGTTAAAACAATTTACCATAACTTTTTCACATAAATTTGGGTGTCTTTCATTAATGGCATATTCAATGTTGATTTTTTTGCTCAATTAATGTTGAATTATGAACATAAACTTGTTACTTATCATATCCCCAAAGAAAGAAATCACAAGGTTTTAAATCATACGACCTGGGAGGATAATTAACTGGACTATTTCTTGAGATAATTTCATCACCAAATTTTTTTTTCAATAAATTGATTGTTAAGGTGGCTATGTGGCATGTAAAATGCAATTAACATTGTTCTGTATCGTTCTGCAGTGAATGTTACTCTTCGACAATTTATTCAAAGAAATATGGACCAATTACTCCACCATCATGAATTGTACACCAGACAGTAGCATTATTTGGATGTAATGGTGTCTTAACAGGTTTATGTGCACTCCAAACTCACCAATTACGTTTAATAACCATTTAAACAAAAATGAGCTTCATCAGTCAATAACATTTTTCGATAAAAATGTTTATCATTTTCAAGTTGTTCAAGAGCAAAACGTCTAAACGTTGTTCAAGCGTGTTTCTTTCCATAATTAAATGACATAACCTACTGAACACAAATGGCATGATAAATATCAAAAATTAATAAGCAGTGTTGCCAGTTTTACCATTTTAAAATTGTATCATCTCTATTGGAAAACCCTTTATAAATGTGGTCAAGTTGTAAAGGTTGTTTTTCTTCTGAGATGTGAACCAAAAATGTTTTGTTGTTTTAAATAAAAATTTAGATCTCTAAAAGAAAATTAATTTTATTGTGTTCAACTTATTTTAACACAAAAATCATATTATATAATAAAAAAGGTTAATAAAAAATAATTATAGTTAGATTGGCAACTCTATTTAAAATATCACTATGGATAAGAAAAAGAAGATGGTTGTAAAAAATCACAAATCATTAGCAGCAGTTTTTTTCACATATTACACTTTTTCTTATTTTCTTTTTTAAGTACTTAATTGCATTTAATAAACAAAACTCTTTAATATGAGTCTAAGTTAGATTTTATTTTTATTATGCAATGATAAATTTTAGTTTAATTGAAGGTCGAGGAAGCACACAAATAATTTTCCCATTTTTATTTCTCAAACGAATATTATATTATAATTTATAATAATATTACATAATATATGTGAGAAAATGAAATAAAAATTTATATAATTACTTATGTATGTATATGTGAGCGTTATATGTGTATATTTATCCCCATATACATTTTAATGATATGATAATATGTAGGAAAATTATTTTTATTTTCTCACAACAAAATAATTTTTTTCTATCAAAGAGAATTTGAATTTTTTTTTTTTTGTATTATTGTATATAAATATAATTGTATATACATAAATATGTACATATATTATTATTATGTATAATATAGATTAAGAATGAAAATTTATTAAGAGAAATTTTTCCGCAGTTTAATTTACTAATGGAATATAATTTTTTCTATTTTATTTTATTTTTTTTTTTTTTTTGTTTTTTAAATATAAATTTAATTCAATTTATTTGAATATTTTAACCATTTAAAGTTCTTAAAAATTAATGCTTATAGTATTTATTAAGAATTTTTTATAATGCCCATTACAGTGAGCATTAAAAGTAAATGAATATAGTAATTTATAGTAGTATTTAAATATAATATTTCCTTTTTGGTATATCTAAAATAATAAACAAAGACTTATTTTTTTTTTGCAAAATTTTAATATCAATATATTCCGAATTTATTTGACATTGAAAATATATTATTGAAATGATTTATCTATACAGAATGACAGTTAAATAGTAAATGAGAGTGATGTGAATAATAGTATAAAATAAATAACATCTTAAAACCGATTTCCATTTACATTTACACAGCTTTGATATTTTAATTTCACAACTTTGATATCGCTAAAAATTTTTGCATCCCAATGAACTCCATCAATGGATTGAAAGCGAAGAAAAGGTTTTACAGTAGTCTAATGAACTGACTCACTTTACAGAAGCGAAATTTTAAATGCTAAATTTTACTTTTTTATTTATTTATTTATTCATTGTCATGCCACATATTCATAATTTCTTTTTTTTTTAGCAATATTAAATTTTTTAGAACTTATACTATTGTATTTACACCTATGATACTTAGGCTAGCTAACTAATTTATTTATTAATTAATTTATTATTTAAAAATAGCGACAAGAAACCTTTTTTGAATATTTATGTTTTTTCATAAAATGCTAAATTTATTAAAGCGTTTTTGGATATTGTCGTCAAATGATGTAAAACTAACTAACAATCACATTTTGTTTCTCTTAAGTACAGAATATTAACCATCAAAATTCAAAACTAAACAAAAAACCTATTTTACCACTCTCTTTTTGTCTGTACAATTAACAAGATAGTGACGAAAGCATCCCAGATGAAACTATGTTTTTTTTTAACTTTCGTATCAGACTATTTTGTTGAGTTATTCGAATCAAAGTATAGTGGTTCTGACTGTATTGTTAAATTTGTACAAAATTGCATGCTATCAAGACAAATTTACTATTTTCGGATTTTTCATTCTTTTTATTTTATGCTGTACCTAAATAAATAAAAAAAGATTAATTATTAATAAAATTTACATCGGTTCCAAATCTGGTAAAACTTACTGAAAAGAGTTCACTCAATCAAAATTACGACAGAAGCTTATTTTCATTTTAATTATATTCATTCAGTTTTGTCAATAATTGTATGTTATGTATTATGTAATATTATTTTTATTTATTTATTTGTTTTTATGGCTTCATCTAATTTTAATATAAATATGATAAAACATATTATGTATACATGTATACAGGATATTTGGTCGAAATTGATATTGCTTTTAAAAGGAAAGTAAGTAGCTCGAATCGTTTGACTATATATTATATACATATACGCTCATTGTAGAAATCGATCTACTTACTCGTTCACCAAGTTTTATACTTTTGAACGTATTTGATTTATTATGTCTAAACAAAATATCTTAATTATCTTATTAAAACCACAACTATTTAAAAATTCATAAAATAAAAAATTTATTAAAAAATATTGGTGAAAAACAGAACCATTTTTTACTGAATTAGACCAACATCTAACCCCGTATGAAAAATAGTATAATATAATAGTGGTGAAACACCCTGCTTAAACTTGTATAAAATTGTGTGTATTAAATAGGAATTCTATTTTTATAATTCTGGTTATCATTAAAAATTCAGTTGGTATAACGACTTATATATATATATATATATATATATATATATATATATATATATATACATTGGTACATTTAATTGTGGTACACATAAGGATTGAAATTTAAGTGGTTAGAATTTTAGTGGTTGCTATAATGGAAAATTTATAGTTTCTAATTGAAAATTTCTATTTTAAAAGAAGAACTTTCTAAATCATAGCAAATTTTAAGAATTGATTTTAAAATGTGAATTTTGTGAAATTAATAATTATAATATAAAATATAGTTTATATTTGAATTTAAAATAGAATTCTATTCTGACATTTCCTTAGGCTACAGGTGTTTATATAATATTTTGATATTTTAAATATTAAGCGAATTAATTCAAACTTAATCTGGCATACACATTATAATATTATTATAATATAAACATACATACATACATTTTATATAACATTTTACAATTTATATTATTGTTTACCATTAATATATTTGAATGTTTAAATACATTTTATATTTATTTAAAATATTAAATAATAATTTAAACTATAGCTGTTAAAAAAAAATTAAAGTTTCATTCATGAATAAAATGGATTAATTTTAATACCATTATTTTTATTTATGCTCTAGTTTTAAATTTCATAGATTTAATTTAAAATTTAATTTAGAAAAAAGTTTATAAACTTCTAGTAAAAACTTGATGGGTTATTGTAGTGTTAGTGTAGAAAATGTTGGAATGAGCTTCTATTATGAAATTTCTTCCGCCCTTAGTCCCGTAATTACTAATATTTTCCTTTCATTCCTATTCCACCCATCTTTCTGTCGGTAATTGAAAAAAGTAAAGTTTTACTAAAGCGTAAAAAAATCAATTAAAAAAAAGCTTATAATTGTGAAATTAAAAAAAAGATGAGCAATATGGTATCACAAATACATAAATCAGCTTCACAATTCAAACGATAAGCAAAATGGACAATAAAAAGAAATTAAATTGGAGGAAAATATATTTGTTTAGTTTTTTAGCCTTTTGATTTTAAAAATTTAAATGTCAATGCATATTGCTAGAGATTTTGATGTAATTGATGAAGAAAGTGCTATGCCATTCGATGGTTTATTTATTATTGATCCAAACCAAAATTTAAGACAAATCACTGCTAATGATTTACCAATTGTTACCAGAAACGTTGATGATCATTAATATTAGTTCAAGCATTCCAATATACGGATGTACATGGTGAAGTATGTCCAGATAATTGGAAACAAGGTTCTAAATCAATGATTACTGATCCAACTCATTGCTGGTCAACTAAAGGATAAAATGATGGATTGTTAGTTGGAACAAAAAAAATTAAATCAAAGATAAAGAATTATTTGAGATACCTATAGAAATAATAACTTGATGAACTTAAAAATACTTTTAAAAATATCTTTCTTTGTTTTTTTTTTAAAAAAAATTCTGTTTTGTCATATATTGAAAATCCTTAAAAAAATTGTTTATTATCCTTTCTTTTTGCATTTCTTGTATCTTATATTATGTTTCTGCACAATCCAATTCAGGTAGCCTAGCTTTCTGTATAAACTGAATTCTGTATAGTATTTTTGAACTTTACTGTGAAAATGTGAAGTTTGATTTTCAAATATTTTATTTAAGATACCTAATAGAAACGGAATAAACCATGAACATGGAGAAGCAGCACAAATATGACATAATTGATAAATATAGCACAGCCAGCTTTTATATGTTGCTATTAATTAATGATGCAGTTATCTACACGTTTTATAGTTAAAATCCGTTATTTGAATATATTTAATATGCTTTAAGAGGCACATTTCTAAAACAAAAAAGTATGTAACAAATATAATGTAAGGGCCTGTGCTGGGATATAAATTTAAGACAAAATAAAAATATTTATGGACGTAGCTGTTTCCTAAATCAATGTCAGTTCACAGTGGAATAGTTAACTCCTTCTTTCATTTGGATATTAAATTTAAAAATTATGAATAGTAAATTATTTTCAAATAGTAACGTTACTGTAGTCAACTATAAATTTGATATACAAACAAATTTTTCTAAAGTAATAATTGAATGAAATTAATCACACATACAATTGCTTAACAAGTTGAAACTATAAATATTTTAAATGAATGTAAAGTAAGTATCACTTTTATTATTTTAAATAACTGGTAGTTATGAATATTACCATCAAAATATATTTAGCAGATACTATATTTTTACTAATAATACTTCTAAAAAAAATTTAATTGGTGTTATCCTTTGATATTATATAAACTATTAAATCGAAAAATAAATTTTATTAAATTTTCCAGTTTTGATATCTGAGGTTTCTAGTTTTGTGTAGAGAAATTTGTTACGTTCCGAAACGTCTTTCCCTGTTGATAGGTGGGAATTTTTAGAATGCACTACCCACTTGAATGCCTAAAATTAAAATAATATAATTTGAATTTAAGTTTTAACAACCGCCGAATGGTGAATTTATTGATAGTATTATAGTAATTCAAATACATACTAATAAACTATTTTTCTTTAAATCTTAATTGGCTACGTTTTTAGAATACAAAGTGTTATCCTATGACAGTTTCTTTTTTCTTTTTGTTTATATATATAAACATGTATGTATATTATAGTTTTAGTTTTTTAATCTTCGTGTTGTATCATCATTGTCCAAGAGTTGGATACCCTCTGCACTGATATGTTTTTGTAGTCTTTTTTGATGACTTTGTGCCATTGTTTTGATAACGGTGTCTATCATTTCTACTCCCAAATCCTTATGTAGATTATTATTGCGTATGTACCATTGGGCTATTACATTTACCACACCACGTAGTACTTTGTTTTGGAAACTTTGTATTAAGTTTCTATTGCTTTGACTGGTACAACCCCAGAGTTGAATTCCATAAGTCCAAATGGGTTTCAGAATTTGTTACGTTAAAAGCTTATTTTTAGTTGATAGCACAGAGTGTCTACCTAGTAGCCAGTACATTTTTTTGTACTTTAAATTTAGTTCTTCCCGTTTTTTCTTCCCATGTGGTTTCCATTTGAGTTTTACATCAAGTGTCATATCTGGTTATTTGGCTGTGCTGTGGATATTTAACAATTTGATCATAAATACACACAGGTTCATGTTTGATATGTTTGTTGGTGAAGTCATTATGTACTGATTTCGCTTCATTCAATTTAATTCGGAAGGTCCAGTCTTGAACCTTTTTAATAGATGCTCGTAATTTTAGTGTTGTCTCGATGTTACTATCGCCAATGGTTCAAATTGCTGTATCATCAGCAAATGTGGCAACTATGTTTTCTTCGAATGTAGGCAGATCACTAGTATATAGGAGATAAAGGATTGGTCTTAATACGCTACCTTATTGGACTCCTGCTTGAATTTCCTTTAATTCAGAATAGGTGTCTTCTTGTTTTCTTCTGAAGCAACGTTCTGATTTTAATATTTTTGAGAATTGAGCAGGAAGAAGTAAGTTTAGTTTGTAGCTTAAAACTTCATGCCAGATTTTATCGAAATCTGTGCAACATCTAAAAATATTGCTAAACAAACTTTTTTTTTCTTCTAATGCTTTTTCTATAATATTGGTAATTCTGTGAACTTGATCAATTGTAGAATGCTGATTTTGAAATCCAAATTGATGATGCGGTATCAAATGTTTTTCTTCTATGACGGTCTTTATTCTTTTTTATAGAAGTTTTTCGAATAATTTAGACAGAATTGGTAATAGTGGGATCGGTCTATATGATGTTACTTCAGATGTCGGTTTTCCTGGTTTAGGAATCATTATTACTTCAGCTAATTTCCATAATTGTGGGACGTATTGTAGCCGAAATGAAGCATTCATCAAATTAATTAATTTGGTCAATGCTTTTTTCCAAGTTCCTTTAGTATTTAACCGGAAATTAAGTCAAATCTAGGAGCTTTTTTCTGATTAATATTTGTTTTGATTTCATTTTTAAGTTCAGCTACTGTGACTGTTACTACTATATTTGAATGGAATGGAAAGCGAAAATCGGTATAGCTTAAAAAATTAAGTCTTCCCTGTTAAAATTTAAGTATTTGAATTTTAAAAATATGCTATAGCTATAAATAATAGCTCCTTCAACTTGCTTAATATGATGCGATTATTACTGGTAAAATCAACAATTCCCAGTTTCTACACTTTAAGTAAATCGGTTTGTTCTTTCAAATATCATATATATGTATATGTTTACATTACAATAAAAGCAGATTTTTAATCTCTGATTAGCTTTGAAATTTTCTTTTTACAATATCTTCTCATCTTCACTACAGTGCTTTATTATGAAATAAATTAACTGGAAAAAGGATATATTGATCAAAAGGATGTAAATTATCTTTTCTCATTTATTTTCAAAATTTGTTATTATTATTTTCTTGTTTTATTCACGAGAACAATATTGAATTTCATTTATGAAGCATAAATATTTTTTAAGACTTGTGGCTTTTTATATTTTTCTCTTTTTATTTACTTTTTTAATCAATAAAAATTATATTAAAAAACAAAACCGAATCTGCATAGAGAATAAGTGGGAAGTATGGAATATTAATAGAAATTTTTGTTTTTTTTTTTAAAATAAAATTAGAGAAGCCACAGAACAGTGAATCTATAGCTCTAACTGTGTTTAAGAATATATCTTTTGAAAATTAATTCAAGTGAGGGAAAATTATAAGAAAATTAACTCCCAAAAGCATTTTTTTCATATAACCAGAATAGTTTAACTAGAAGTCAAACAGAATTATTATAATTGTGGTATGAAACATGGCAATAGTCTTTAATTCAGATTCTAATATCCATGTTATCTCTTGTAATCGATTCATTGAAAGGATTTTGAAATTTTTCAGTATTAATATTATTTTTATACTTTTAAAAAAAAATATGTCTACAATATTTATAGACGAATTTGTTATTTTCAATTAAACTGTAATTATTAAAAAAATAAAATATTTTTCATCTAAACAACTATAACATAACTTGATATGATATGAATTTTCAAAATATTTTCGATATACCTAAGGTGCTTGATTTCAATCCTCAGGCACAATAACAAAATATAATTATAAATTCTAACAATATTAGAAAAAACAACAGCAATACTATTTTTGATATTTTACTTTACTAAATTTAATGACGGTAAAAATTCGTCTATAGCCTATATTATATAGGTATGTACACAAATTAAAATATTAGGATGAGTAAAATTCCCACGTTCGTCGGCTTATGATTAGGCTCACAAAATACTTTTTTCCCTAGATAAGATAATAAGATAATAATAATTGGTTTTAATAAATAACAATAAACTCAATTTTAATAAGTGCTTACAAAATATCTTGCAAGTCCATTTTAGTTTGTTTTATTTGTACTGCAAAAATTGCAGCAACAGCAATACTGTAGATTACGAACACAGCGCCTTCTTTTTAACTTTATTTATCTCATGACTTTGTTTATGAACACAAAATCTGCAAATCTGCGCCTGTTCTGTGTTTATGAAAACAAGATATACCTCTTTTAGTTAGTAAGATAATTATACTTGTTAATTTGTTCCGTGTCCAGTTTTTTAGTAATTTACTTTTGCTAGTTTGTTATATATGCTATGCTAAAAAAGTTGGATATGGCCTAATATTTACACGTATTTTCGAAAAAAAATTTTGTACGTGCTTATTTGTTCTAAAACATATGGCAATGAACGTTGAACAAATACTTACATTATTAGATTTTACAACTGAAATGTATACCACGTGGATAAAAATTTTGTTGTGATATAACTTAATTCCTATTGATGGAGAACAAACATATTTTCTAACTCGATACGACAAGTTTGTTCAATGTCCATAAATAAAGAAATTTTTATTATTTAAGTTTATTAAACAAAAGTTTGTTACTTACGTATAATGAAATAAATTCGGAGTATACATAACGGTTTGCATACAGTTAGCTAAATGTTAAATTGCAAAACGCCAATTCGTCTAATTAACGATTACAATCGAATAACTCTAACGATAATGATGAACGATTCGATGAAAATCGATCCAAATACATAATAGGCACCTAAATTTAAATTCAATTGTTGGTATAAGAAGTATAATATACTACGTAGCTTTCTCTGACTATATATTTCTAAGAGGTCAAAGTTAGGGTCATAATAGTATTTTCAACTTTTGGCAGAAATTATAAACTATAGGAACAGACTCAGATCAGAAATAGTTTGAAAAGTTTTGCGCAATATTTTCAAATCTCAGCTATTTAACGGTTCTCATGCGCTATGTTGCTTTAGTAAAATCTAAATTTTCTATAAGAAATCAAGTTAACATCGTACGCGTTTCAAGAACATTTTTCTTTGGTTATTAACTTTTAAATATAATTAGCAGATCAGTTTAAATGCACTCATCGTTGGACCATAGATAAATACATTACTCCAGATTTTTTTTTTTGCATTAAAGATTAGCTCCTAAATAGAATTTTATTTACAAATAAAAATTTAATAAAACCATTTTCATTTATGAAATCTTCATAAGCATTCTGTAGAGATACCAGATCAAATTTCTGTCAAAACGTTATCTTATTTTTTTAATTTTATTTCCTCAATCATTGCTATTTAAATAATCTCAGAACTTAAATACTTTAACTATAAAAAATACATCAAAGTTGCCCAATAAATATTGAGCAAAACACAAAAAGAGAATTTATGTATGTATATGTGTACTTATATTGTGTACATTTTATTTTGAAAGCTACAAAAGAAAAAAAATCGTAAATTTTTGAAGTGAAATTACATTAAAAAAAAAAACAAAAAAAAACATTAAGCTGTGATATCAAATGGACATGAACTTTTATCATTTCATCTTTTCTGTTTTACTATACAGAAAAAAAAATGCAAGAAGAATTCGTAAAGAAAAATACGTGTAACAAGAGTGTAATGTATTTGGTTTTTGTATAGGTACGAGAGGCTCAGATTAAATATAAATAAATTTTTAATCAATTATAAAAATTGAATTTTTAAAACTAAACTTTTACATTATAATTTGGAGATTGTATGGGAGGTAGAGGTGTGTATTTTTCTAAATTGTTCTACGTAGAGTCATTGTTTTTGATTCAAACAAAATATATTTACCACATGAAGCTTTCATTCCCATTCAGCTTACGAAATGTCATTAACATTAATTTTATGGTACCTTGAGCGTCTTTTCGATTCTTTTGGCATCCTTGAATAACTGTATATCTGACAATATAATTTTGTTTCAAAAATTTTTATTTTCGATAACTTTTTCAATCATTTTGTTTCGTTTCCATCACTTGAATTACTTCCAGTACTTCAGTAATTAACTTTCAGATTTTTAGTTTTGTATGAACAAAAATTTAACGGATAATTTTCACTCGAAAAACATTAATAGATAGGGTTAAACGTGAAGGTAGCAAATATTAATAATAATAAAAAACCTTTTTGGAAAAAAATTCTCAGTCTAAGTAATTCCAAAGAGCATTTAAGATTCTTAAGCCGAAAAAAATTCTATATAATAGAAAAAGGGCATGCTCTTGATTAATAATGAGATCTTATAATAATTTTCTTATTAGTGGAATACAAACACGAATAACAAAATGTTAAGGAAATTGTTCATATAGTTATCAATCCACTATTATAGTAAATCAAAATTAATAAAATAAAGTGATGCTGACGTTTAATAACATAATACTATATGAATAGTGCCCGTTTCGGAATGATTTTGTTAAAACAATTTCTGTTCTTTTAATCTGTTTCTTAAAAATATTTACAATGATTATAACTGGGGTACTATAAAATTTTTTTTTAATCTAAGGGTAATTTCAATGAACCAATTTTAAACTAACATAAAATAGCTGTGAGCTTTTGGTAACTGAATGATCATCACTCGATTCTAGAATGTATAGCAACATGCCTGTAAATCATACAGATCGAAAAAAAGACAGAAAATGATAGACAAAGTAGTTGTTTCCTGTTTAAATATTATATTAATAAAATACCATATATGTATGTATCTTAATTGTACATTAATTTAATTTATTAAGCTTAAAATATATAGTATTTCAGAAACCTAACTATTCTTCCGATCATTTGTGATTTTGAAGAATGAGGGAATGAAAATTTATTAAGTTTAGGTTTTGTGCCATGATGGAAGTTTTTAAAATTAAATTTGTTGGTGCTAATCTTATAAAGATGCATAATATTTCTCCGACTTGTAATATACTTTTCTACCTATCATGCATCTACCTTAAATGTTAATTTTAAATTATGCTGCAGAATAATGTTCCGTTTTTCATCTATATGTTAAAAAGGTCATGTTCACTAATGCTATGCAAGCATTTAGTGTAGAGTGAATTAATTAATAGAGTTGTTATTCAACTCAACGCGACTATATATCATCAACTAATAAAATATATTAATTAACAAAAAAAAATTTAATTTGGAATTGTTAATAAATATTTTGTTCTTGAAATCAAAAATTTATTCTTAAAATTTTTAATAGAAAATGTTTGGCAATGTTTTAAAATAAGAATATGGGTAAATTTATTAAATTTTTATTTATTAAATCATTATTTTCGGGTATTTCTGTCATACATTGAGGCTCGATAATGATTCTTAATTTTGGTAACTGTCTTCTTCTTAATTCAGTATAAACTAGGCACCCTTTATAGTTTGTAGCGGTATGATTCCCACCGCAATTGCTACATTTTTTTTATACTAGCATCTTTCTTTGGTTTATCACATTCAATTGTTTGATGGCAATCGCCACTGATGGTAATTTGCAGTAACTCTTTGTCTGTCCGAATTCTTGACAATTACTGCACTGGACTGGTCCGTTCTGTTTCCTGGGCTTTTCAACATATATTCTGCTATTCATAATGTATCTTAGCTTATATATAGGATGTATTTCATAATTTTTCAGTAATTGCGTGCTGTTGTTTAGTTCAACTATATACAGCGGTTGAGGTATCTTGGAACGCTTTATAATATTATGAAAGTTTTTGAAATGAAAACCGTCACTTATAAGCACTTCTTTGATTTCCTGAGTAGGGCAGCCTTTTTCAATTTCTTTGATGACTATACTATCAAACCTTTACTGGATTTTGGTTGATATGTATAAAAGTTTTTTTTAAGTATCTCAAGAGTTCGGATTACTTCTCTATAATTTTTTCACTGTTGATTTTTATCTTAGTTTCGTCAATTTTGCCTTTTCTAATATTGGGCACATAAAAGTTATTTGCCCAGTTTTTTGTGAAAGTAAGTTTATCAGGTAGGAACTATTTTATATATATATTTCAAAAACCAAAACTTTTGATTTGAAATTCTACACCCGATATATTTTTGTATAAAAATCTGTCAAAATTTATTAATGTATGTAAAAACATGGATAATTATAAAAATAATATGTTTTTGTATATAATTATTGAAGTTTATATATTTAAAAGTGCAATGCGCAAACAGTTCAGTTATGGTGAGGATTAAATATAATATTTACTTAACACAACAGAAGTAGCTACGTGTGCCTTTTTTCTGGCCTATTATAAATCTTTTTGATATTTGTGAACAGATTCAGTTTAAGATATACAGTATTGTCGTCTGATGATTAAATAGCTGTTAGATTTGAATGCGGATATCTTTTCTGTGCCATGGATCATTTGAGAAGCTCTCAAAGCAAAACGGAAGTTGTAAAAAATTTTTTATTAGAAGCACATTTTATTATAGAAGCGGCTTTAGTAAGACTGAACACATAAAAATGTTCATTTAACCCTTCTCTATATACCTACATACCAGGGTATGTTTTTCTATTTTCGCCATGAATAACTCCACTTTTATCCATTCAAATGAATAATGTATTTTTTAATTCATATTTATAAGCATAAAATATAAATAAAATAACAAAAATTCTATGAGTTAAATTTTTTCATTTTAATATAATATAATAATAATATAGTAATAATATTGTTTTATTTCAAAAACAACAATTGGAATTGAAATTTGATTTTTTTTTCATATAGGCTGCAGTTATAGCGATCAGAAAAATTGCTTCCGTAAAATTTGTTGTCATTTCGATTTAACGTAATAAAGAATAGTTGAATTAAAAATGAAAAATTAAAATTTTATTCCATTACATAGGCCAAGTGAACACTTTGAAGCACTTTGAAATGCAAAAAAAAAAACTAACTTCGCAAATGTAAACAACAAACAAAACTTAATAAATGTAAATTAACGTTAGATTGCATCAGAATTTTTTTTTCTGATGAGATGAAACAGTGAAAAAATGAAATGTACTTGATTGAAATAATTTTGTTTCATTTTGTTTATTTTATTGTTTTGTTCAGAAAAAAAAAATACTTATCTGTCTAAAATGATAAAAAAGCTTTTTTATTAAAATTTTAACTTAAAATGTTAAAATTTTGAACAGAATTTGTTTGTGAAAACATTCT
Source organism: Argyra leucocephala (assembly GCA_963942445.1). Classification (NCBI taxonomy): domain Eukaryota; kingdom Metazoa; phylum Arthropoda; class Insecta; order Diptera; family Dolichopodidae; genus Argyra; species Argyra leucocephala. The sequence goes on from OZ012677.1 coordinate 98,271,766, forward strand.
TTAGCATTCCTATAACTTTTAACTAAAATTTTGTGTCTACGGCGGTTTTAAAATCGAAAACAAAAATTTTACGTATTTATTTTACTGATCGCTATAACTGCAGCTATAATATGTATTGCATACCGGGGTATGGTAAGTGTTGATGGACCGTATATTTTTTAGGTATACACAGACAGGTTAATCAATATTACGCAATCTTTTAAGCTTTGAACAAGTTCCAAAATTACACTTTGAGTTTGTTTTCCAAACCACATTTTCTGAAAGAACTTCTGCAGGCAAACAGTCCACGTGGCGTTACCTTTTTCAAATAATTCATAATGTTTGTGCACAGACCCCGTTTTTAGAATTTCAAACCATATATATATATCAGGCTTGTGTGAAATAATGTTGCCTGAATATACATCGACTAGCGGCCACAAAACCATTTATCTAATGGCATGCATTTTTATAAATTAGCAAAATTCTAATCAGTAATCGCATAGGTCTCTTATTGAATACGCTTTGTTATCAAAAATAAAAAAATTTTATCATGCATCTGAAATCTTATATGAGCTTTATAATTTTTTATGTTTCAACATAGAAATTTACAGTTTGAATTTTAATAAAGCAGTACTTTAAAAACCCTGCATTTTTAAATAAAACTAATTTTTATTATCATGGTGTAGATTTCCATAAAATAATGTCAAAAAACCTCTCGTCATCTACTTTAGTAATTTTAAAAATAAATTGAAAAATAAAAGTAGTTTTCTACACAATAACTTGATGGTTAAATATTGGTGGTAGAATTAAATATGAATTTTCGGTTACCTCGTATTAAGTACAAAGCACTTTAAACATTATTTAACTAAAATTTTACTACAACCATAGCAAGATAGTTAGATTTTTTATGATCTATACTGAATTTTTCGTTTTTTTTTTTGCCTTTTCTTTTCTATTTCTATCATATTTTGTGGTTGTATTTCCATAGAGTAATACAATACTGTTGCAATTTAAGTCTTCAATTAAATCTTGCATATGGTAATGGCATTTAAGTGAAAACTTTCATAAAAAAAAAAAAGATAAATCTTAAAAGGACTAGCAAAAGAATAGAAAAATTTAATGTTAACTTTCTAAATACTGTAACAGGAACAAAGCGAAATCACTTATGGAATTATTTATATTATACATATGTACATATAATAGATATGAACATTATTTATACATATCACATAATAATTTTCATGTATACATAATTCAGTAAAACATTTCTATTTTCTTTTAGCATCAAGGAATTAAAATAGTTTTGAAAAGATTTCACAAAGAATGTAAAAAAGAAAAAAAAAACAAAACAGAAAGAATTAATTTTAGAAAATTGTTTTGTTTTTTTTTTTTTTTTTAATTTATTCTTTTTATAGAAACGTTAGCATATTTTCAAGATCTTTGGAATATCAAATTAAATCTATTTGTTTACTGCGATTTCATGACACTTAGATATATTATCATAATTTAATTTAATTTTCAGAAGATATCATATACTTGTAGATAATTTTATTATCCTTACAACAACCTGATGTTTAAAGTTTTAATGTTGTAATGAGAAGTTAAGAAATCTAACGCAACAGCTAAATTAGTTGTTTAAATTATAATCGAATAACAGTATTTATTTTGTAATTGAGAGAATAATGTAGAAAACTTTTACATGAAAGAAAATATTATTTG